>OV884005.1:22464872-23757985 GCA_930367185.1 Myathropa florea | reverse complement strand
TGAAATGTTGTTAGCGATTGAACTTCCAGTCACATTTTTAATCCGTGTATATGTTCGTGTAAAAAGGGATGTCATTTTAAATGCCATGGGTTTGATGAACTGTAAAAATTCCTCTTACTGTAACTGTGATGACTTTGACTTGTTGGAATAGTGAAAAATCACTTCAAAATTTGTGAAATATATTTTTAGAATGATTGGTTTGGTTACGTAAAAATTGTTCTGCTTCTGGTCACCGCCAAATTCCTTCTCGCAAGCCATAGTATGTCCACGGTTTGACGTCGAAAAGCTACAATCGCAACAGACTACCAGGAATTTTGCCGATCGAGTCTCCCTGAAACTCTCCGAAAGTTCGACGTCGCCTGCACTAACAATAGATGAAGAATGGAAACGTTGTCAAAGAGCCATCAGAGAAGCCGCTACTGATGTGCTGGGTTTTAAAACACCACCTAGGAAAAACCCCTGGTTTGACAACGAGTGCAGGCAGGCACATGCAGCAAAGCAAGAAGCCTACCGGGCAACGCTGCATCGAACTACGAGAGCTGTTCGTGAGCTCTACGAACAGAGAAGAAGGGAAGAGAACCGGCTTCTCAGGAAGAAAAAGAAAGAGCACGAGAAGCGCGCGATCGAGGAGATGGAGAGGTGTTATGGCAGGAATGATGTCCGAAAGTTTTACCAAAGGGTAAAACTTTTATCGAATGGATATAAAGTTCGGACAGAAGCTTGCCGGGACGAAAATGGACAGCTAGTAGTAGATTCGCAGTCGATACTGAGAATTTGGAAAAATCATTTCTGCAGACTGTTAAACGGCGATGAGGACACAAATACCGCTGTCAGGCAGAATGTTCCACTCAACACAACGGACGATGATAGAAGAGAATACCGTCCCCCCGACCTAGACGAAGTCAAGATAGCGATATCGAGACTGAAGTCTAATAAAGCTGCTGGTGCAGATAGTCTGCCCGCTGAAATGTTTAAGGCAGCTGCAGGTGATCTGGTAGGGCGCATGCACCAGCTCATCTGTAAGATATGGTCGGAGGAAAGCATGCCCGATGAGTGGAATCTCAGTATCGTTTGCCCGATCCACAAGAAAGGAGACCCCTTTGACTGCGCCAACTATCGAGGGATAAGTCTCCTTAACATCGCCTACAAAATCTTCTCTGCCGTTTTGTGTGAACGCCTGAAACCATTCGTGAACAAACTGATAGGTCCTTATCAGTGTGGTTTCAGGCCCGGGAAGTCCACCATCGATCAAATTTTCACACTGCGGCAGATCATGGAGAAGACCCAGGAAATGCAAATTGACACACACCATCTATTTGTCGATTTCAAGGCCGCATATGACAGCGTGTATAGAGACGAGCTATACAGCGCCATGTCTAGTTTTGACATTCCTGCCAAACTCGTCAGACTGAGCAGGATGACGATAGAGAACTCTCGCTGCTCCATCAAGGTCGGTAACGAATTCACCGAGACCTTCAATGTCAAAAAAGGTTTTAGACAAGGCGACGCGCTGTCATGTGATTTCTTTAACATCGTTCTTGAGAAGATCGTGCAAAACTCACTGGCCAACACAAGAGGCACGATCTTCCAAAAGTCCGTTCAACTGCTAGCTTACGCGGATGACATTGACGTGATTGGGCGAACACAGCGAGCCGTCAATGATGCGTTTGCTGGCATTGAAACGGAAGCGGCTAAAATGGGTCTGGCGGTAAACGAAGGCAAAACAAAGTATATGCTGTCATCGAGAAAGGACGCACAACATCGACGACTTGGCCAGAACGTCACCATAGGCAGCTATAACTTTGAGGTAGTAAAGGACTTCGTCTACCTTGGCTCCGCGGTTAACAGTACAAACAACATCAGTACCGAGATCAAACGCAGAATTACTCTTGCCAACCGCTGTTTTTCTGGGCTCAAAAGGCAATTGAGTAGTAGAGCCCTCTCTGGGAAGACCAAGTTGACTTTGTATAAGACCTTGATCATCCCAGTCCTGCTGTACGGCGCAGAGGCATGGACAATATCCCAAGTGGATGAACAGTCTCTTGGTCTTTTCGAGAGAAAAGTTCTGCACGCGATCTTTGGTCCTGTTTGCGTTAATGGCATTTGGAGGAGAAGATTCAACCACGAACTGTATGCGCTGTACAGCGACATGAGTCTAGCCAGGCGTCTACGGATCCAACGCCTAAGATGGCTAGGCCATGTAGAGCGTATGGACAACTTAGCTCCGGCCCGAAGAGTCTTCGACTCTGAGCCTGTGGGACAACGCAACAGAGGACGTCCACGTACAAGGTGGCGCACACAAGTCGAGGGGGACCTCGGGCGGCTTGGTGTGCGAAACTGGAGACAGCTGGCGAAAGATCGTGCTGGCTGGAGAGGCATGTTGAGTGAGGCCCAGGTCCACCTCGGACTGTAGCGCCCTAAGAAGAAGAAGAAGAAGCCATAGTAGGTCAGGCTAATGATGTAAAGATTAACTCGTATCGCCACTGTAGATGAGAGTGTGGCTGAAATCTCTGAAAGTCATTTGTTTTCAGAAAAAGAATGCCACATGCCACACAGTTGGTAAAACAATGGCTTGAAGTCGAGACTCCAACTGGCCGCCGAGATCATGCGACTTAATATTATCCAACTATGTATTTCCTTTGATATTGTGTTAAAGATAAAATCTACCACAATCCTCCAAATAACGAAAAGAATGCATTAAAAGAAAATACCAGAGCTGTTGCTCCCAAAATGCATTTCTCTTAATTACGGGAACATGTGATGCAAATTTACAAAAGAATGGCTGTAGGCAATTTCACATTTGTTAGACATTGTATTCCATTATCAACTTAAGAGTTCGTACTTTAAATCTTGTACCTTACTTGTACACCACTTTTCAAAAATAGGTTGCATTTTTTTATTGTTTTTAAACGACACCGCTTGTTGGATGATTTACGTTATTTCAATTTGTATTGATTTTATACTTTTGTTGTTACTTTTTTGTATACTATTGTTGGAAGTTGGTGGCGAATTTAACTGAAATATATTTAATTTACTGGTTTATATTCGAAATTCCTTCTTTCTTTGAACAGTACGAAAAGCTCGGGGCACGAGACTGATTTTATTCTGTTCTTCATCTGTGTATTAGCTCGTATATCTCGTATGTAATTGCTAATTTATCAAAAAAATTAGAACTAGGATTGTTATTTTGTAGGATTTTAGTGTACCGTTTTGAAATTTGATTATCTCGCTAAATGGGATAAAATATCATAGGCCTCATAATATTCTTGGCTTCTCCTCAGTGTGTCCACTGCCTTTCGGAGGACTTGACTGTTTCGGAACTGGATACCACGATTGGATTTTCTGTTTTTAAATATTGGTATATTTTCACACTAATGAAACCATAGAAGAGAAACGATAAAGTGTGGTTCTAATCTTAATTTTGCTTGTATAGCAGCTCCTCAGTGTGTCCACTGCCTTTCGGAGGACTTGACTGTTTCGGAACTGGATACCACGATTGGATTTTCTGTTTTTAAATACTGGTATATTTTCACACTAATGAAACCATAGAAGAGAAACGATAAAGTGTGGTTCTAATCTTAATTTTGCTTGTTTAGCAGCTCTTGGCTTTCACGGTATGGCACCTTTGTCAGCAGTACGCTGTTCTTATCTTTGTCCGAATAAAAGATTCCTTGAATTAAAACCTTTCTTTATGTCAGGTTCTTAAAATAAAAATTGTTCCTAATTTCAACCAAACCGCTAACTGTCAAATAAAATGTACGATATTTTTTTAAATATTAGTTTATATACATATCTGTGAAACAGCAGCACAAATAAGATCCGATAATGTGTATTTATGCTCTCCATGTGACCTTGCATATTTTTCGTTTCCGTCATGGTTCTCATGTCCCTTTATTCAAAATAATTCTTTTTTTCAAGCTAGTGGACTTGTAAAATATATCTTAATTAAACTTATTATTTCAAAATTTGTATTTATCAGTATTTTGTTATATAATAATGATGATTAAGTTTAAAAATTATGGTTACTTTGATTTTTTGGAGGCGTAATGGTTACGTATATATATTGCACACTAAGGTTATGCTTCGTTGAATCGAAGAAGTCCATCTTTGTACTAGCCTTCCCTTAAAACTCTAGTAGTTTTACGTTTAAAATTTTAATTTAAACTCTTTTCTGTCCAACTAAAATTTAAATTAAATTTTGAAAAGCAAGCGTTCATCGATTCGACGAAGAATAACCATCCAGGGTTAATAATCTGCATTTTTTGAGTAAACAAGTTAAAAATGTTTAAACAAATAAAACAAGTATCTCGAATAATCAAGAAGATTCCTTTCTTTCAAGATAAAGGTATCCAACATTAATTACTCTTTAAGTTTTCAAACAATGGAATCGTTTTGAAACATCGACCCCAGACTCACATTCCTAAAGCAACCAGTAGTTGTTTCACCACTTGGAACGAGTTAAGTTCCATTGACCCAGTTACACTCCACGGACTCGCTGACCCAATGTGAACTCACCCTCATTTGTCCAGTGTTGAAGAATTTGTTGTGACTTAAACCTATTAAGGCCTTAATTCGTTTAGCACAATTTAGTTCTTAGTCAGACAGTAGTTATTCCAAAGATACATACCAAGCATATAGCAGTAATTGCTGCTTGATGTAAGAATGAAATCATCAACAATTCCACCAGAATGTGCGCCTTTCTCTCGTTAGTCACGTGTCGATACGTGTGATCATTGCTAATATTAAAAGTTTCTTGTTCACATCTCTGTCTCATCTTAGAAAATTTCTCAGATCAGTGATGCTATATCTATTCTCAATGCTTACTTGTACACTCTTTCCAGTCTCTTGCCAATGACGTAAGCGCAGTCATTGTCAGTCTTGTTTACGACTATGAGTTTTCTTTGAGAGTTAATGACAGTGATACAGTCGCATTAGACCGTGAACAATATCATTCACCCACACTCGAAGATTGTATTAATTCAATTCTCAGGACGCCAGGCAGCCTTTCAAGGAACGTCATAAAGACGTCTGGGAAAGGACGTTAAGAAACAAACATGTGCACTGACAATTTTTCAGATAGTTTTTTTTTATTTTTATTCGCTGACATAATTTTATTCGTCCATCGACCTCCATAGACAAAACAAAAAACGTGTAGGTGTATACATTTCGTCACTAACACCAGAAATTCCTTCAGGCTTCAAGTGTGTGTCGTGGTTTGCATGCCAAAATGAATTCAATGCCAAGTCTGTTGACTCTCTGTGTGTTTGCACTGGCCTTGACGTCAGGTTGTTAATGTAAACCCGATTGAATCGGTTATTGGGGTAAACAAAACTATGTGGTTTGTTTGTTTTGGACACTGTCGAGTTCTATGAATATCAGCAGCTTCGGAAGGGGTTTTGTTATGTAGACATTTTGCTTTTTGTATTACCTGAGCATAGTTATTGCGTTTGTGTCGGCTATAAAATAATAACTTGCCTTCGGAATAAATTGAAGGCAAATACGTATAAGTATAAGCTTTTTTGTGAGCTTTCTTTGTTTGCTAGTTGTGTTCGCATTCTTTTGGTATGTTTGCTTAAATTGAGTTAATTGTAACTTAAGGGTGTACTTCAGAGTGAAATTGAGTTTAGGGAAAAAACCTTAACAATGGACTAGGCTTATCAAGATTAGACACCACGGTCATCGAAAAGTAATTCAGACTTTTCAAGAAGTATTTTATTTTACGTCGCATTTACTACCTCACATTTGTTTAATTATATTTCAAGGAAACGAATTTAAAATTGTTCAGTGTACACATGTAGAAATTCCCCCCTTTGTCTGGAATCGCGACCAAAAGAGCAGGTTATTTGGACGCAATAAGTTTATAGATCAACAGCGAGGCATTGTTTCATATAATTTAGTCCACCACTTCTTGAAGAAGATACAAGATTCGCTAAACCCCGAAATGTTCGGATTCGTCGTGTTCCGGATATGATTTTGTTCTGTCAATAAATACTTAAAAATAATTAAACCTGGGTATACCCGTATATAAGCAAACCTGAATACCAATCTGTTCCGAAAACAACACCACTCCGTACTCCGTAACAAAAACAGAATAGACATCAAATATCAAATATTTGTTTCATTTTCGAATATAATCTCCGATTGGGGTTACAAACATATGCTTCCAAAAATTCAAAGTTTTCATATATTTTGTTTACATTCGCAATCACACTTTCATTCGCCGCATGTTATTTTGCACATGCTTGTGTTACCCTGAATTGATGTTGAAACAATGGATTTTGATGATATTGTTGACACATTTCTGGTCTAAAACAATCCAACTTCAGCTATTTCGTTAAGTCGTTCGTAAAGTGCTTTGTGGAAACGTAGAAATCAGGGCAAAGATGGTAGTGAATGAATAAAGGAAACAAAAAGCACTGCATCTGGAATGTAGGCTACCATGGAATGAAATCAAAAGTGAATGAATGGAAGAAAAAGAACTGAAAATAGCGAAGGAATTATGTCCAAACGCGCTTTAGAGCCGTTGCACTCTCTGTGACTTCATATGGGGTACATTCATTTATGTATATAAAGAAAAATGAAGAATGCTTTGTATGAAGTGTGTAGTATATGAATATAAATATAAACCAAGTTTAGGTCTTGTTTATGCACATATTACGTGCTGTGGTGCCAACGAGAATTTGTGTTGGATTCATTTGAATGGGAGACTTCACACAAGGAGCCAAAATTGTACTGAAATTGCAATCTCTGGATGATTTCGAGAAAAATATCATACAAATTTTAATTCACTGCATATTGGTCTTAAGTGTCTGTGGATTGAAGAAAGTGGGAAATATTGGGCTGAAAGAGTGTTCCATATTCGTGTCGTATGGCTATAAAAAGAGTCGTTTAAGGGTTAAGGTTTAAAGGTGAACTGATGAACATTCCTGGCGAGACGAGTATTGCGGGTGAATTCATGGAGGGCAGTATGCAATTGACTAACTCACTTGAGCATCGTTTGTTAAAATAGCGATAGCACAGTGACAAGGATGAGACATTATAGCGATCTTCGAGTTAGTCTATTGATTTCGCGATATTACTGTCTCCTATAAGTTTTATCGCTAGCGGTTGTATTCTATCTAATAGGTGCAGAGAGATTTTGGGACGAGATATAAGCGTTCTATTCAAACTTGGGGTGGATGTAGGCCTCATAAATTGAACCCAAATCTGATGGGGTGAAGTATTTCTTGCATCGTTTAAGGAAACCTAGAAATTTCGCAGCGTTTTTGGCGACCTCAAATATGTACAGCTCTCCCATTAAAAATGTTTCTTGTAGTTTTAGGGTGAATCTTTTTCTGATTTTGTAAAGACGTCAACAAAAACAAATTCTCCAGCAATAAGAAGATATTAACATTCGAAAGCTAACTCACAACCCGATATAGGAACTCTATTTGTGCTGAAGCAATATTTTGCCATTCTCCAGAGGTATCAATAAACAGCAATTCGTAAGACTGCGAAAATGACCACTAGTTACACCAACCATACGGTGAGACCACATAAGGAGTACCATCGAAAAAATGTACCCACTCCCATTTCGAATTTACTTCCAAAAATTACAGAAAAATCAATAAAATCCTTTTTTGTAATGCTAGGAATGATTCTTTATTTTTAAATGTTTTGTCATTTCACAACATAACATGTTAACATAATCAACATGGAATCTGAATTCGATGTAAGAAAAAATATTAAGTGTCACGACTGGATGGCGCAGTTGGTTAAGTGCCTGCCCCAAGTGAGAGGGGTCCCAGTGAAATCGAATCTGGTCCCGTCACCATTTGCCTTTGGGATCAAATTAACGGTACTGGAGTAGGTTGCTACCTGCCAGTACAATGGACCAGCTTTGAGTCTGAGTGCTCCAGTAGAGTTTCAAAAAATGCTCCGAAAAAAAAAGAAAAAGTGTCACCTATCTGATCAAAAAGCCCGTTTAATGAAAAACAAAAAAAAAGATTTTGACCCTCCTTGAAAAAAAATCCAAACATTTCTGAACGTAATTTGGCAAATAAAGCAGAATGTTCAAATTTGTTTAGTTCATAAAGTGGGCTTGAAAACATATAAAGTCTAAAAGGTTTCAGATCAAAACGCAAAAAAAAATTAGATGCGAAACAACGTGCAAAACTTTTGCAATAAAATTTTTTTACCAGAACTCCGTTCATCTTCTATGTATGGCGCTACTGTCCGGAGCGGACCTGGGGTGGAATCGGCTAAAGCGATAGTTGATTGTCGCAGTTTTGACAATCAAATGTGACTATCAAATGTTTTCACATCTGAGTAATGCGATCGCAAAAATTATATGACAACTTGGCATCACTTCCTCTTTTTTGAATGTGCTTAACCATTATTATTTGTATTTTAAATAATTTATAAATTTATTTATTGTCTAATTGGTGAATTGTTTTATTGCTAATATATCATAAACAAGTTATGACTCGGCACTGAAATTGAATTTTCTTAAAAAAAACTTCAGAAGATTTTTTCCTTGATGAAGTAGGAAAGGCGTGCGATTTTCATATCTCTTTTTGAGTTACCAGAAAAAAAAACAGTTTTTTTATTTAAAATAGAAAAATATATTTTTATTTACGATTCACGATGTTAACAGAAACGGAGCTTACTGGAAACTGCCCACACCTCGGGTAGTTCACCTACTTTATTCATTGACAAAGTTGTATAGTTTGCATATTTTCATATTTCACAATTTTCATTCTTACATTTATTGTTTGGTCAGCTTGACCGGCAACGACCGGATAAATGTATCGAATTCATCGACCCGTGTTGCAACTGGGTCAGACGCTGACGTATACATAACTTCTCCCTCCTTTTGAGTGAAATTCTCCTGAATTTTATTGCTAAATTTAATTTGAATTCGTTTTTGTTGTATACAAAGACATGACAAAATTGCGAACATAATGCATATTACGACAATGAATATAATATTTAAACTATAATATATTTTCTTCTTAAATTCTACTTCATGTATTTCTTGTAGGTTTTCGACATTGTCTAAGATTATTTTATTGAATATAAGACTGTTTGACATATTAAATTTATCGAGATAATTGGGATAGTAAAATCTTTGATTATGCGTATGTTTTACATTCGAGAATTTCTTTCCTAGAATATATATAGTACAGTTATTAAAATGAATTAAGTAATTTCCATTAAGTTTTAGATCTCTGTCGTCACATGTCTGGTTTAACATAGTATTAGCATTTTTAATCAATACTGTTTCATCGTCTAAAGTTACAATTTCAGTTTGTGTATTTTTACGAATCTTACAATTTTGTTTAAATGCACAATATCTTAGTTCAATGAATTCGTTTATTGTTTTTGTTTCTTCATATTTATAAGTTTTATTATTATACTCAATAACAAAATAATTGTCTGTATCAATTTCAAAATAATTTTCATTAGGCATTGGAGCTAAAAGTTTAAGGGGCAAAGTAATATAATTTCTGGGGATTTTAATAGCAAAAACTATCATGTTTTCTTGATACATTGTTACTCCTAATCTAATTTGTTTAAGTTTATAAAAATCTATCTTGTAACTTTGAATTTCTTCACTAGTTAAAATATTAGGATGCAGGATACTGCTTCTGGCTGAAACTATATTGTCTTGGATATGATCTACTTTAGACTCAATGTATTTTAATTTATATAACTGATCGAAGTAGATTTGTTTCATTATTAATTCTCTCTCTAGCTTCTGTACTGTATTAACCTGTCTTAGAATCAATTCTCTATCATTGTATATGGTTTCTTTCAAAAGTTGCAAAGTGTTATTAAAAAATGAGTTGATTTTTATTTGCTTATTTACTCCTGCTATTACATTCTTATTATTTGTTAAAACGTTATCAAGATGTTCATTTATATTTATACGATCTTCTTCGTCCATTGTACCAAATAACCATTTCTGTGTGGTGCCTATGATATTAAGTAACCCTCGCTTCTGTTTATTTTGAATTGGTATCAATGTTCTAATTTTATTCATAATATTGGAAATTTCTACATTTATCATCTGCCTATGCTCGTATTTTAATGTAGCTATATTCATTGATATATTTTTTACTAAAGCTATAATTTCGGCTGGGTTTATTACATGTAGTATAATGTCCGTCTCGTTAGTCAATGTTACGTCAGTCAGTTTAAGTTTCGCATATCCGTTTTGATTAGGTATTGTTTGTACGTCCAGGAGCGGTAGGCAATACATTTGAGGAATTGTCATCACTAGTAGGGTGCAGACCCAAATCAGAGGCTGAAAATTTAAGCGGTCTCTTAATGTTTGTGATATGAATGTCTTTTAGTTTCGATTTTTTGAATTTAGGTTCGTGCTTATGACGAACTGCCCTATAATTTTTTATAAAACCTGTTGACCTCTTTTCTTCATACTCTTCTCTATTCTTGTTCAATTTTTCTGTTCTCTTTCTTTTTCCATTAATAATATTTCGACGAACCGTTTGTGGGTTGGTTTTATGGGTATGTGCATCTATTGGGGTACATTTAATGGTTGAATGAAATCTTTCATTGTAATTCCTAACTGCTTTCTGCATTATTCGCCTAGTAGAATAATTGTTTTTGTTAAATGATATGATCCTAAACTTTTCAATAATTGAATTATGGAATCGCTCTACATCTGCGTTTCCCGTATGGCTGTGAGGTTTTGTAAAGTGTATTTCTATGCCTTCATCTTGTAAAAACTGCTTTATATTTACCGAGTTAAATTCATTATCTGCTATTATCTTAAGAGGCTTGCCTATTTTTGAAAAATGCTCTTCTAGTTGTTCTATAAAGGTAACGTGGTTCCTGTCAGTTAAATGGTATGCTGCTCCAAATTTAGAAAATTTATCTATTACTGTCAAGAAACTTATTTTTCTGATGACGAATGTATCTATATGAATTATCTGATTAAAATCCAAAGGTGTTTCTGTATACTGAAATTTTGGCTTAATTGGTATGCGATCGTATTTAGTTTGCTGGCAAATTTCACATTGATTTATTACTATTTGTATGTGTTCCATCAATTTGGGGTAATATATTTTATTTTTCAGTTGGTTATATGTTTCTTGGATGCCAGAGTGTTGGCTTTCTTTAACATGATACAAAGATATTTGCCTTACCACTTCTACTTCTGTTTCTATATCTCTTGCTCTATAGGAACATTTTATGAATTTAACAGTATTATCATTGGAAAACATTTCCCTGATCTTTTCCTGCAGTATGTTATATTTATGATCATCTAATTCTGAATAGATTGCCGTTTTTCCTTTTTCTATAAATCTCCTTAGAATATCATCTAGTCTATAAAAGTCATATTCTGCTATATAAATAATTCTTTTTCCATGTAAAATTTGTATTTCGTTTGTTTTATTGTTACTAAGAATTATTTGTGTTTTATATTTATTTACTATGTCATCAATAATCGGTATATGATCCATGAGATTTTCATCTGCTGAATGAATAGTTTCATCCGATATGTTATCCTCTATATTTAATACAAAATCTGATAATGAGTCATTTGAATCACTTTCATTTCCTATAAGCGAAAAATTATCTGTATTTGGGGGGTCCCGTTTCTCTCCCTCCTTTGGAGTAACGTCCTCGTTATGCTCAATTCGGCTGAGAAAATCGGCAACTTTGTTGTCTTTCCCTTTGAGATATTCTATTTCGAATTGATACTCCCCAAGCTTGAGAAGCCACCTTTGATGTCTTGGTGAAAGGTCTTTTCCTCTATATTTCGCATGCAAGTATTTTATCGGTTGATGGTCAGTGCGGATTTTAAATTTATTACCATAAAGGTAGGGTCTGAAATAATTCACTGACCACATGATTGCCAAAAATTCTTTATCTGTAGCTGAGTAATTTATTTCATGCTTGTTAAGAGTGCGTGATGCAAAACAAATAGGGTGATTTTCCTGTGAAAGGACTGCACCTATTGCGTAATTTGATGCATCGGTTGTTAATGTAAACGGCTTTTGAAAATTCGGATATCTGAGTATGGGATGACTACTAATCAAATGTTTAAGTTTTTCGAACGCTTCGATGTAGTTTGGATCATTTACATTTATTTTTACACCTTTCTTTAAATATTTTGTGATTGGCTGGGCTACCTTCGCATAGTCTCGGATAAACTTGCGATAATATCCGGTTACGCCTAAAAAGCTTTTGATTTGTTTTTCTGTGGTTGGTAGTTCTAATTTTTTTATTACGGCTATCTTTTCGGGGTTAGGTTTTAGGCCTTCTGGTGTTAAAACATGTCCCAGAAATTCTGTTGCTTTTGCCATAAAATTGCATTTGTCGATCTGAATTTTTAAATGTTTTGTTTCCAGAACTTCAAAAATTTCTTTTATTGCCTTTACGTGCTCTTTTAGTGAAGTGCTAAAGATTAAGATATCGTCCAAATACACAATGCAAGATTTGTTTATATAATCCCTCAGAATCTCATTCATGAGTCTCTGAAATGTCGCTGGGGCATTTTTTAACCCGAATGGCATTCTGATAAATTCATATAAGCCATGTGGTGTTACAAAGGCTGTCTTCTTGCGGTCTTTTTTCCTAATCAGAATTTGGTGATAGCCCTTCGCAAGATCAATTGTCGTAAAATACTGTGCCTTTCCCAGTTTATCTAAAATTGAATCTATATTTGGCAACGGGAATTTGTCATCTACTGTAACGTCGTTTAACTTTCGGTAATCTATCACTATTCTATATTTTTTCTTTCCCGAATTGTCTTTCTTTTTTGGAACGACTATTAAAGGACTTGAATACTTTGAGTTGCTTTTCTGTATTATGCCCTGCTCTTCCATCTCTTTAATCTGGCGTCTAACTTCCTCTTCGTGTTGTGGAGGGTACCTATATAGCTTGGCATTTATCTGTTGGTCTGTTGTTGTGACAATTTCATGCTCTATCTCGGGAGTACTGGTTAAAATATCCCCTTCTTTGAAGAACAATTTGTGAAATCGTTTAAGTAACTTCTCTACCTCGTTTCTTTCTTCGTCATTAAGGCGATCCAAATTAATATTTGTCATTACTTCATCAACAGATTCTAAGCAACATATTTCGTTAAGTGCATATGGTCCATTAATTAATTTTAGGCTATGTTTGTTAAAGGTTACGGATTCTTCTTCTAAATTTATAGACATGTTGAGGTTTTTCAATAAATCCATACCTATGATAAATTGATATCTTCTACTGGAAAGTCTTTTTACTTTCCATCGTACCATTGCGTTAGGTGGTGCTTTAAATTCTTTGGGCGGTTGGGTATGTATTTCATGGGTAATAGTATCTTTGCCCGTTATAGTAGTGAAATTAATCGGTTCGATAGGAATTTTTTGAAAATCAGTCAATCTATCATCGACTATACTTAAAGTGGAGCCCGTATCGATTAGAGCTATACAATTTTTTGAACCTATCGTTAATTGAATTTGAGGTAAATCATCCGAGGCTAGTTCAGAAAAAAACGCGGATGTTTCCCTATCTTCGTTTTGATTTCTTCCGGATACTGATTTATAAGGCGTATTCATTCTTTGCTCAGACCTCTCCTGTTGTTGGCTATCTTGGCCCGGAAGTGGTCTAAGGTGTCCTGATTTTGAGTACTGACCTTGATTGTTAACTTGTTCGATGTGATTCTGAATGTTATCTACTTCCATATGTTCTGCTGGTTGATTTACCCTATCATTTTGCCTATAATGCCCTGAAAAATTCCTTGGTTGACCCTGGTTATTCTGCCTATAGTTTCCTGAATGATTTCTTTGCTGTCCCTGATTATTATATTGTCTATGTTGACCCGAATAATTTCTTTGTTGTCCGTAAGTATAGTGTTGTTTATGATCGTCAGTATGGTTCGTTTTCTTTTGTCTTTCTGGTGCAACAAAAGTTTTTGGCCTAGCTGTTTTTCTAAATTCTGGCCTAATACAGGAATCTTCAAATCTTCTCCTACGCATTATTGATATTATCTTATTTAAATCACTTTCTTCATAAATTCTGTCTAGTAAAGTGCCCTGTGTTATTTCCTTAGCTGTATTAGCTAATATAATATCTACATTACTTAAGTCAATACATTTTTCATCTTTATAATACACAATTAACTCATCGGTTTTAAATTTAATATTTTGTAATTCTACTGCAAGTTCGCTTACCGTATTAACCTTTATGTTCGTTATTCTCTTGTATACTTCGTGAGGTTCTATGTCCGGTTTGTAGCGTAGTCGTAGGGTCTCCCTGATGATGTTCCAGTTGTCTGTTTGCGGAATGTTGATAACTGCATTCTTGGCTTCTCCTTGAATCTTTTCGTGGAATATGCTTCTTACAAGGATCTTTTGTAAGTCAGGATTCCGTATTTGATTGAGGTAGTACTCTACGGAACTTAGAAAGGAGTTTATCGTCACATCTCCTTGTCCCGTGAATACCGACATATAGCGAATTTCCTTTAGAATTCTGTCTTTCTCCTCGCGATTTTCTCGTTGCTGGAGTTGCAAGTAGGCTGCTCTTAACTGCTCTAGCTGCTGAGTTCTGAGTTCCAGTTCGGCTACCAGTTGGTTTTGATTTTCCATTTTTCTGTTATTGTCGTGTATTAAGTGTCTTTTCATTAATTTTCCTATTCACTGCTTTTTTTCTTTTTCTTGTTTTTCAACACAATAATCTTTGTCGATTTCCTTTGCGTTTCTATCACAAGTTAACACACAATCTTTGTCGATTTCTTTTGCGTTTTTGTCACTAGTTAACACACAATCTTTGTACGCGTTTATTAAATATGTTTTAATACTAACTCTACCGGAGTATATATTTTTTTTTTTTTTTTATTTAACTTCACGCGACGTATCTATATCGATTCGTATCACTGGATTCTTAGTTTTATAAGAATCCTACCGACTGCGCCATTTTCATATCTCTTTTTGAGTTACCAGAAAAAAAAACAGTTTTTTTATTTAAAATAGAAAAATATATTTTTATTTACGATTCACGATGTTAACAGAAACGGAGCTTACTGGAAACTGCCCACACCTCGGGTAGTTCACCTACTTTATTCATTGACAAAGTTGTATAGTTTGCATATTTTCATATTTCACAATTTTCATTCTTACATTTATTGTTTGGTCAGCTTGACCGGCAACGACCGGATAAATGTATCGAATTCATCGACCCGTGTTGCAACTGGGTCAGACGCTGACGTATACATAACTTCTCCCTCCTTTTGAGTGAAATTCTCCTGAATTTTATTGCTAAATTTAATTTGAATTCGTTTTTGTTGTATACAAAGACATGACAAAATTGCGAACATAATGCATATTACGACAATGAATATAATATTTAAACTATAATATATTTTCTTCTTAAATTCTACTTCATGTATTTCTTGTAGGTTTTCGACATTGTCTAAGATTATTTTATTGAATATAAGACTGTTTGACATATTAAATTTATCGAGATAATTGGGATAGTAAAATCTTTGATTATGCGTATGTTTTACATTCGAGAATTTCTTTCCTAGAATATATATAGTACAGTTATTAAAATGAATTAAGTAATTTCCATTAAGTTTTAGATCTCTGTCGTCACATGTCTGGTTTAACATAGTATTAGCATTTTTAATCAATACTGTTTCATCGTCTAAAGTTACAATTTCAGTTTGTGTATTTTTACGAATCTTACAATTTTGTTTAAATGCACAATATCTTAGTTCAATGAATTCGTTTATTGTTTTTGTTTCTTCATATTTATAAGTTTTATTATTATACTCAATAACAAAATAATTGTCTGTATCAATTTCAAAATAATTTTCATTAGGCATTGGAGCTAAAAGTTTAAGGGGCAAAGTAATATAATTTCTGGGGATTTTAATAGCAAAAACTATCATGTTTTCTTGATACATTGTTACTCCTAATCTAATTTGTTTAAGTTTATAAAAATCTATCTTGTAACTTTGAATTTCTTCACTAGTTAAAATATTAGGATGCAGGATACTGCTTCTGGCTGAAACTATATTGTCTTGGATATGATCTACTTTAGACTCAATGTATTTTAATTTATATAACTGATCGAAGTAGATTTGTTTCATTATTAATTCTCTCTCTAGCTTCTGTACTGTATTAACCTGTCTTAGAATCAATTCTCTATCATTGTATATGGTTTCTTTCAAAAGTTGCAAAGTGTTATTAAAAAATGAGTTGATTTTTATTTGCTTATTTACTCCTGCTATTACATTCTTATTATTTGTTAAAACGTTATCAAGATGTTCATTTATATTTATACGATCTTCTTCGTCCATTGTACCAAATAACCATTTCTGTGTGGTGCCTATGATATTAAGTAACCCTCGCTTCTGTTTATTTTGAATTGGTATCAATGTTCTAATTTTATTCATAATATTGGAAATTTCTACATTTATCATCTGCCTATGCTCGTATTTTAATGTAGCTATATTCATTGATATATTTTTTACTAAAGCTATAATTTCGGCTGGGTTTATTACATGTAGTATAATGTCCGTCTCGTTAGTCAATGTTACGTCAGTCAGTTTAAGTTTCGCATATCCGTTTTGATTAGGTATTGTTTGTACGTCCAGGAGCGGTAGGCAATACATTTGAGGAATTGTCATCACTAGTAGGGTGCAGACCCAAATCAGAGGCTGAAAATGTAAGCGGTCTCTTAATGTTTGTGATATGAATGTCTTTTAGTTTCGATTTTTTGAATTTAGGTTCGTGCTTATGACGAACTGCCCTATAATTTTTTATAAAACCTGTTGACCTCTTTTCTTCATACTCTTCTCTATTCTTGTTCAATTTTTCTGTTCTCTTTCTTTTTCCATTAATAATATTTCGACGAACCGTTTGTGGGTTGGTTTTATGGGTATGTGCATCTATTGGGGTACATTTAATGGTTGAATGAAATCTTTCATTGTAATTCCTAACTGCTTTCTGCATTATTCGCCTAGTAGAATAATTGTTTTTGTTAAATGATATGATCCTAAACTTTTCAATAATTGAATTATGGAATCGCTCTACATCTGCGTTTCCCGTATGGCTGTGAGGTTTTGTAAAGTGTATTTCTATGCCTTCATCTTGTAAAAACTGCTTTATATTTACCGAGTTAAATTCATTATCTGCTATTATCTTAAGAGGCTTGCCTATTTTTGAAAAATGCTCTTCTAGTTGTTCTATAAAGGTAACGTGGTTCCTGTCAGTTAAATGGTATGCTGCTCCAAATTTAGAAAATTTATCTATTACTGTCAAGAAACTTATTTTTCTGATGACGAATGTATCTATATGAATTATCTGATTAAAATCCAAAGGTGTTTCTGTATACTGAAATTTTGGCTTAATTGGTATGCGATCGTATTTAGTTTGCTGGCAAATTTCACATTGATTTATTACTATTTGTATGTGTTCCATCAATTTGGGGTAATATATTTTATTTTTCAGTTGGTTATATGTTTCTTGGATGCCAGAGTGTTGGCTTTCTTTAACATGATACAAAGATATTTGCCTTACCACTTCTACTTCTGTTTCTATATCTCTTGCTCTATAGGAACATTTTATGAATTTAACAGTATTATCATTGGAAAACATTTCCCTGATCTTTTCCTGCAGTATGTTATATTTATGATCATCTAATTCTGAATAGATTGCCGTTTTTCCTTTTTCTATAAATCTCCTTAGAATATCATCTAGTCTATAAAAGTCATATTCTGCTATATAAATAATTCTTTTTCCATGTAAAATTTGTATTTCGTTTGTTTTATTGTTACTAAGAATTATTTGTGTTTTATATTTATTTACTATGTCATCAATAATCGGTATATGATCCATGAGATTTTCATCTGCTGAATGAATAGTTTCATCCGATATGTTATCCTCTATATTTAATACAAAATCTGATAATGAGTCATTTGAATCACTTTCATTTCCTATAAGCGAAAAATTATCTGTATTTGGGGGGTCCCGTTTCTCTCCCTCCTTTGGAGTAACGTCCTCGTTATGCTCAATTCGGCTGAGAAAATCGGCAACTTTGTTGTCTTTCCCTTTGAGATATTCTATTTCGAATTGATACTCCCCAAGCTTGAGAAGCCACCTTTGATGTCTTGGTGAAAGGTCTTTTCCTCTATATTTCGCATGCAAGTATTTTATCGGTTGATGGTCAGTGCGGATTTTAAATTTATTACCATAAAGGTAGGGTCTGAAATAATTCACTGACCACATGATTGCCAAAAATTCTTTATCTGTAGCTGAGTAATTTATTTCATGCTTGTTAAGAGTGCGTGATGCAAAACAAATAGGGTGATTTTCCTGTGAAAGGACTGCACCTATTGCGTAATTTGATGCATCGGTTGTTAATGTAAACGGCTTTTGAAAATTCGGATATCTGAGTATGGGATGACTACTAATCAAATGTTTAAGTTTTTCGAACGCTTCGATGTAGTTTGGATCATTTACATTTATTTTTACACCTTTCTTTAAATATTTTGTGATTGGCTGGGCTACCTTCGCATAGTCTCGGATAAACTTGCGATAATATCCGGTTACGCCTAAAAAGCTTTTGATTTGTTTTTCTGTGGTTGGTAGTTCTAATTTTTTTATTACGGCTATCTTTTCGGGGTTAGGTTTTAGGCCTTCTGGTGTTAAAACATGTCCCAGAAATTCTGTTGCTTTTGCCATAAAATTGCATTTGTCGATCTGAATTTTTAAATGTTTTGTTTCCAGAACTTCAAAAATGTCTTTTATTGCCTTTACGTGCTCTTTTAGTGAAGTGCTAAAGATTAAGATATCGTCCAAATACACAATGCAAGATTTGTTTATATAATCCCTCAGAATCTCATTCATGAGTCTCTGAAATGTCGCTGGGGCATTTTTTAACCCGAATGGCATTCTGATAAATTCATATAAGCCATGTGGTGTTACAAAGGCTGTCTTCTTGCGGTCTTTTTTCCTAATCAGAATTTGGTGATAGCCCTTCGCAAGATCAATTGTCGTAAAATACTGTGCCTTTCCCAGTTTATCTAAAATTGAATCTATATTTGGCAACGGGAATTTGTCATCTACTGTAACGTCGTTTAACTTTCGGTAATCTATCACTATTCTATATTTTTTCTTTCCCGAATTGTCTTTCTTTTTTGGAACGACTATTAAAGGACTTGAATACTTTGAGTTGCTTTTCTGTATTATGCCCTGCTCTTCCATCTCTTTAATCTGGCGTCTAACTTCCTCTTCGTGTTGTGGAGGGTACCTATATAGCTTGGCATTTATCTGTTGGTCTGTTGTTGTGACAATTTCATGCTCTATCTCGGGAGTACTGGTTAAAATATCCCCTTCTTTGAAGAACAATTTGTGAAATCGTTTAAGTAACTTCTCTACCTCGTTTCTTTCTTCGTCATTAAGGCGATCCAAATTAATATTTGTCATTACTTCATCAACAGATTCTAAGCAACATATTTCGTTAAGTGCATATGGTCCATTAATTAATTTTAGGCTATGTTTGTTAAAGGTTACGGATTCTTCTTCTAAATTTATAGACATGTTGAGGTTTTTCAATAAATCCATACCTATGATAAATTGATATCTTCTACTGGAAAGTCTTTTTACTTTCCATCGTACCATTGCGTTAGGTGGTGCTTTAAATTCTTTGGGCGGTTGGGTATGTATTTCATGGGTAATAGTATCTTTGCCCGTTATAGTAGTGAAATTAATCGGTTCGATAGGAATTTTTTGAAAATCAGTCAATCTATCATCGACTATACTTAAAGTGGAGCCCGTATCGATTAGAGCTATACAATTTTTTGAACCTATCGTTAATTGAATTTGAGGTAAATCATCCGAGGCTAGTTCAGAAAAAAACGCGGATGTTTCCCTATCTTCGTTTTGATTTCTTCCGGATACTGATTTATAAGGCGTATTCATTCTTTGCTCAGACCTCTCCTGTTGTTGGCTATCTTGGCCCGGAAGTGGTCTAAGGTGTCCTGATTTTGAGTACTGACCTTGATTGTTAACTTGTTCGATGTGATTCTGAATGTTATCTACTTCCATATGTTCTGCTGGTTGATTTACCCTATCATTTTGCCTATAATGCCCTGAAAAATTCCTTGGTTGACCCTGGTTATTCTGCCTATAGTTTCCTGAATGATTTCTTTGCTGTCCCTGATTATTATATTGTCTATGTTGACCCGAATAATTTCTTTGTTGTCCGTAAGTATAGTGTTGTTTATGATCGTCAGTATGGTTCGTTTTCTTTTGTCTTTCTGGTGCAACAAAAGTTTTTGGCCTAGCTGTTTTTCTAAATTCTGGCCTAATACAGGAATCTTCAAATCTTCTCCTACGCATTATTGATATTATCTTATTTAAATCACTTTCTTCATAAATTCTGTCTAGTAAAGTGCCCTGTGTTATTTCCTTAGCTGTATTAGCTAATATAATATCTACATTACTTAAGTCAATACATTTTTCATCTTTATAATACACAATTAACTCATCGGTTTTAAATTTAATATTTTGTAATTCTACTGCAAGTTCGCTTACCGTATTAACCTTTATGTTCGTTATTCTCTTGTATACTTCGTGAGGTTCTATGTCCGGTTTGTAGCGTAGTCGTAGGGTCTCCCTGATGATGTTCCAGTTGTCTGTTTGCGGAATGTTGATAACTGCATTCTTGGCTTCTCCTTGAATCTTTTCGTGGAATATGCTTCTTACAAGGATCTTTTGTAAGTCAGGATTCCGTATTTGATTGAGGTAGTACTCTACGGAACTTAGAAAGGAGTTTATCGTCACATCTCCTTGTCCCGTGAATACCGACATATAGCGAATTTCCTTTAGAATTCTGTCTTTCTCCTCGCGATTTTCTCGTTGCTGGAGTTGCAAGTAGGCTGCTCTTAACTGCTCTAGCTGCTGAGTTCTGAGTTCCAGTTCGGCTACCAGTTGGTTTTGATTTTCCATTTTTCTGTTATTGTCGTGTATTAAGTGTCTTTTCATTAATTTTCCTATTCACTGCTTTTTTTCTTTTTCTTGTTTTTCAACACAATAATCTTTGTCGATTTCCTTTGCGTTTCTATCACAAGTTAACACACAATCTTTGTCGATTTCTTTTGCGTTTTTGTCACTAGTTAACACACAATCTTTGTACGCGTTTATTAAATATGTTTTAATACTAACTCTACCGGAGTATATATATTTTTTTTTTTTTTATTTAACTTCACGCGACGTATCTATATCGATTCGTATCACTGGATTCTTAGTTTTATAAGAATCCTACCGACTGCGCCATTTTCATATCTCTTTTTGAGTTACCAGAAAAAAAAACAGTTTTTTTATTTAAAATAGAAAAATATATTTTTATTTACGATTCACGATGTTAACAGAAACGGAGCTTACTGGAAACTGCCCACACCTCGGGTAGTTCACCTACTTTATTCATTGACAAAGTTGTATAGTTTGCATATTTTCATATTTCACAATTTTCATTCTTACATTTATTGTTTGGTCAGCTTGACCGGCAACGACCGGATAAATGTATCGAATTCATCGACCCGTGTTGCAACTGGGTCAGACGCTGACGTATACATAACTTCTCCCTCCTTTTGAGTGAAATTCTCCTGAATTTTATTGCTAAATTTAATTTGAATTCGTTTTTGTTGTATACAAAGACATGACAAAATTGCGAACATAATGCATATTACGACAATGAATATAATATTTAAACTATAATATATTTTCTTCTTAAATTCTACTTCATGTATTTCTTGTAGGTTTTCGACATTGTCTAAGATTATTTTATTGAATATAAGACTGTTTGACATATTAAATTTATCGAGATAATTGGGATAGTAAAATCTTTGATTATGCGTATGTTTTACATTCGAGAATTTCTTTCCTAGAATATATATAGTACAGTTATTAAAATGAATTAAGTAATTTCCATTAAGTTTTAGATCTCTGTCGTCACATGTCTGGTTTAACATAGTATTAGCATTTTTAATCAATACTGTTTCATCGTCTAAAGTTACAATTTCAGTTTGTGTATTTTTACGAATCTTACAATTTTGTTTAAATGCACAATATCTTAGTTCAATGAATTCGTTTATTGTTTTTGTTTCTTCATATTTATAAGTTTTATTATTATACTCAATAACAAAATAATTGTCTGTATCAATTTCAAAATAATTTTCATTAGGCATTGGAGCTAAAAGTTTAAGGGGCAAAGTAATATAATTTCTGGGGATTTTAATAGCAAAAACTATCATGTTTTCTTGATACATTGTTACTCCTAATCTAATTTGTTTAAGTTTATAAAAATCTATCTTGTAACTTTGAATTTCTTCACTAGTTAAAATATTAGGATGCAGGATACTGCTTCTGGCTGAAACTATATTGTCTTGGATATGATCTACTTTAGACTCAATGTATTTTAATTTATATAACTGATCGAAGTAGATTTGTTTCATTATTAATTCTCTCTCTAGCTTCTGTACTGTATTAACCTGTCTTAGAATCAATTCTCTATCATTGTATATGGTTTCTTTCAAAAGTTGCAAAGTGTTATTAAAAAATGAGTTGATTTTTATTTGCTTATTTACTCCTGCTATTACATTCTTATTATTTGTTAAAACGTTATCAAGATGTTCATTTATATTTATACGATCTTCTTCGTCCATTGTACCAAATAACCATTTCTGTGTGGTGCCTATGATATTAAGTAACCCTCGCTTCTGTTTATTTTGAATTGGTATCAATGTTCTAATTTTATTCATAATATTGGAAATTTCTACATTTATCATCTGCCTATGCTCGTATTTTAATGTAGCTATATTCATTGATATATTTTTTACTAAAGCTATAATTTCGGCTGGGTTTATTACATGTAGTATAATGTCCGTCTCGTTAGTCAATGTTACGTCAGTCAGTTTAAGTTTCGCATATCCGTTTTGATTAGGTATTGTTTGTACGTCCAGGAGCGGTAGGCAATACATTTGAGGAATTGTCATCACTAGTAGGGTGCAGACCCAAATCAGAGGCTGAAAATGTAAGCGGTCTCTTAATGTTTGTGATATGAATGTCTTTTAGTTTCGATTTTTTGAATTTAGGTTCGTGCTTATGACGAACTGCCCTATAATTTTTTATAAAACCTGTTGACCTCTTTTCTTCATACTCTTCTCTATTCTTGTTCAATTTTTCTGTTCTCTTTCTTTTTCCATTAATAATATTTCGACGAACCGTTTGTGGGTTGGTTTTATGGGTATGTGCATCTATTGGGGTACATTTAATGGTTGAATGAAATCTTTCATTGTAATTCCTAACTGCTTT
This sequence comes from Myathropa florea, assembly GCA_930367185.1. Lineage (NCBI taxonomy): Eukaryota > Metazoa > Arthropoda > Insecta > Diptera > Syrphidae > Myathropa > Myathropa florea. The sequence goes on along the minus strand of OV884005.1, from coordinate 23,734,670 downwards.
CTGCATTATTCGCCTAGTAGAATAATTGTTTTTGTTAAATGATATGATCCTAAACTTTTCAATAATTGAATTATGGAATCGCTCTACATCTGCGTTTCCCGTATGGCTGTGAGGTTTTGTAAAGTGTATTTCTATGCCTTCATCTTGTAAAAACTGCTTTATATTTACCGAGTTAAATTCATTATCTGCTATTATCTTAAGAGGCTTGCCTATTTTTGAAAAATGCTCTTCTAGTTGTTCTATAAAGGTAACGTGGTTCCTGTCAGTTAAATGGTATGCTGCTCCAAATTTAGAAAATTTATCTATTACTGTCAAGAAACTTATTTTTCTGATGACGAATGTATCTATATGAATTATCTGATTAAAATCCAAAGGTGTTTCTGTATACTGAAATTTTGGCTTAATTGGTATGCGATCGTATTTAGTTTGCTGGCAAATTTCACATTGATTTATTACTATTTGTATGTGTTCCATCAATTTGGGGTAATATATTTTATTTTTCAGTTGGTTATATGTTTCTTGGATGCCAGAGTGTTGGCTTTCTTTAACATGATACAAAGATATTTGCCTTACCACTTCTACTTCTGTTTCTATATCTCTTGCTCTATAGGAACATTTTATGAATTTAACAGTATTATCATTGGAAAACATTTCCCTGATCTTTTCCTGCAGTATGTTATATTTATGATCATCTAATTCTGAATAGATTGCCGTTTTTCCTTTTTCTATAAATCTCCTTAGAATATCATCTAGTCTATAAAAGTCATATTCTGCTATATAAATAATTCTTTTTCCATGTAAAATTTGTATTTCGTTTGTTTTATTGTTACTAAGAATTATTTGTGTTTTATATTTATTTACTATGTCATCAATAATCGGTATATGATCCATGAGATTTTCATCTGCTGAATGAATAGTTTCATCCGATATGTTATCCTCTATATTTAATACAAAATCTGATAATGAGTCATTTGAATCACTTTCATTTCCTATAAGCGAAAAATTATCTGTATTTGGGGGGTCCCGTTTCTCTCCCTCCTTTGGAGTAACGTCCTCGTTATGCTCAATTCGGCTGAGAAAATCGGCAACTTTGTTGTCTTTCCCTTTGAGATATTCTATTTCGAATTGATACTCCCCAAGCTTGAGAAGCCACCTTTGATGTCTTGGTGAAAGGTCTTTTCCTCTATATTTCGCATGCAAGTATTTTATCGGTTGATGGTCAGTGCGGATTTTAAATTTATTACCATAAAGGTAGGGTCTGAAATAATTCACTGACCACATGATTGCCAAAAATTCTTTATCTGTAGCTGAGTAATTTATTTCATGCTTGTTAAGAGTGCGTGATGCAAAACAAATAGGGTGATTTTCCTGTGAAAGGACTGCACCTATTGCGTAATTTGATGCATCGGTTGTTAATGTAAACGGCTTTTGAAAATTCGGATATCTGAGTATGGGATGACTACTAATCAAATGTTTAAGTTTTTCGAACGCTTCGATGTAGTTTGGATCATTTACATTTATTTTTACACCTTTCTTTAAATATTTTGTGATTGGCTGGGCTACCTTCGCATAGTCTCGGATAAACTTGCGATAATATCCGGTTACGCCTAAAAAGCTTTTGATTTGTTTTTCTGTGGTTGGTAGTTCTAATTTTTTTATTACGGCTATCTTTTCGGGGTTAGGTTTTAGGCCTTCTGGTGTTAAAACATGTCCCAGAAATTCTGTTGCTTTTGCCATAAAATTGCATTTGTCGATCTGAATTTTTAAATGTTTTGTTTCCAGAACTTCAAAAATGTCTTTTATTGCCTTTACGTGCTCTTTTAGTGAAGTGCTAAAGATTAAGATATCGTCCAAATACACAATGCAAGATTTGTTTATATAATCCCTCAGAATCTCATTCATGAGTCTCTGAAATGTCGCTGGGGCATTTTTTAACCCGAATGGCATTCTGATAAATTCATATAAGCCATGTGGTGTTACAAAGGCTGTCTTCTTGCGGTCTTTTTTCCTAATCAGAATTTGGTGATAGCCCTTCGCAAGATCAATTGTCGTAAAATACTGTGCCTTTCCCAGTTTATCTAAAATTGAATCTATATTTGGCAACGGGAATTTGTCATCTACTGTAACGTCGTTTAACTTTCGGTAATCTATCACTATTCTATATTTTTTCTTTCCCGAATTGTCTTTCTTTTTTGGAACGACTATTAAAGGACTTGAATACTTTGAGTTGCTTTTCTGTATTATGCCCTGCTCTTCCATCTCTTTAATCTGGCGTCTAACTTCCTCTTCGTGTTGTGGAGGGTACCTATATAGCTTGGCATTTATCTGTTGGTCTGTTGTTGTGACAATTTCATGCTCTATCTCGGGAGTACTGGTTAAAATATCCCCTTCTTTGAAGAACAATTTGTGAAATCGTTTAAGTAACTTCTCTACCTCGTTTCTTTCTTCGTCATTAAGGCGATCCAAATTAATATTTGTCATTACTTCATCAACAGATTCTAAGCAACATATTTCGTTAAGTGCATATGGTCCATTAATTAATTTTAGGCTATGTTTGTTAAAGGTTACGGATTCTTCTTCTAAATTTATAGACATGTTGAGGTTTTTCAATAAATCCATACCTATGATAAATTGATATCTTCTACTGGAAAGTCTTTTTACTTTCCATCGTACCATTGCGTTAGGTGGTGCTTTAAATTCTTTGGGCGGTTGGGTATGTATTTCATGGGTAATAGTATCTTTGCCCGTTATAGTAGTGAAATTAATCGGTTCGATAGGAATTTTTTGAAAATCAGTCAATCTATCATCGACTATACTTAAAGTGGAGCCCGTATCGATTAGAGCTATACAATTTTTTGAACCTATCGTTAATTGAATTTGAGGTAAATCATCCGAGGCTAGTTCAGAAAAAAACGCGGATGTTTCCCTATCTTCGTTTTGATTTCTTCCGGATACTGATTTATAAGGCGTATTCATTCTTTGCTCAGACCTCTCCTGTTGTTGGCTATCTTGGCCCGGAAGTGGTCTAAGGTGTCCTGATTTTGAGTACTGACCTTGATTGTTAACTTGTTCGATGTGATTCTGAATGTTATCTACTTCCATATGTTCTGCTGGTTGATTTACCCTATCATTTTGCCTATAATGCCCTGAAAAATTCCTTGGTTGACCCTGGTTATTCTGCCTATAGTTTCCTGAATGATTTCTTTGCTGTCCCTGATTATTATATTGTCTATGTTGACCCGAATAATTTCTTTGTTGTCCGTAAGTATAGTGTTGTTTATGATCGTCAGTATGGTTCGTTTTCTTTTGTCTTTCTGGTGCAACAAAAGTTTTTGGCCTAGCTGTTTTTCTAAATTCTGGCCTAATACAGGAATCTTCAAATCTTCTCCTACGCATTATTGATATTATCTTATTTAAATCACTTTCTTCATAAATTCTGTCTAGTAAAGTGCCCTGTGTTATTTCCTTAGCTGTATTAGCTAATATAATATCTACATTACTTAAGTCAATACATTTTTCATCTTTATAATACACAATTAACTCATCGGTTTTAAATTTAATATTTTGTAATTCTACTGCAAGTTCGCTTACCGTATTAACCTTTATGTTCGTTATTCTCTTGTATACTTCGTGAGGTTCTATGTCCGGTTTGTAGCGTAGTCGTAGGGTCTCCCTGATGATGTTCCAGTTGTCTGTTTGCGGAATGTTGATAACTGCATTCTTGGCTTCTCCTTGAATCTTTTCGTGGAATATGCTTCTTACAAGGATCTTTTGTAAGTCAGGATTCCGTATTTGATTGAGGTAGTACTCTACGGAACTTAGAAAGGAGTTTATCGTCACATCTCCTTGTCCCGTGAATACCGACATATAGCGAATTTCCTTTAGAATTCTGTCTTTCTCCTCGCGATTTTCTCGTTGCTGGAGTTGCAAGTAGGCTGCTCTTAACTGCTCTAGCTGCTGAGTTCTGAGTTCCAGTTCGGCTACCAGTTGGTTTTGATTTTCCATTTTTCTGTTATTGTCGTGTATTAAGTGTCTTTTCATTAATTTTCCTATTCACTGCTTTTTTTCTTTTTCTTGTTTTTCAACACAATAATCTTTGTCGATTTCCTTTGCGTTTCTATCACAAGTTAACACACAATCTTTGTCGATTTCTTTTGCGTTTTTGTCACTAGTTAACACACAATCTTTGTACGCGTTTATTAAATATGTTTTAATACTAACTCTACCGGAGTATATATATTTTTTTTTTTTTTATTTAACTTCACGCGACGTATCTATATCGATTCGTATCACTGGATTCTTAGTTTTATAAGAATCCTACCGACTGCGCCATTTTCATATCTCTTTTTGAGTTACCAGAAAAAAAAACAGTTTTTTTATTTAAAATAGAAAAATATATTTTTATTTACGATTCACGATGTTAACAGAAACGGAGCTTACTGGAAACTGCCCACACCTCGGGTAGTTCACCTACTTTATTCATTGACAAAGTTGTATAGTTTGCATATTTTCATATTTCACAATTTTCATTCTTACATTTATTGTTTGGTCAGCTTGACCGGCAACGACCGGATAAATGTATCGAATTCATCGACCCGTGTTGCAACTGGGTCAGACGCTGACGTATACATAACTTGCGTGAATAAATACACTCCCATCAATATCGTGTGTAGAATATGTGAGAAACAGAAATGTAACATATTCTGTCAAGAGTCTGTAATGAGTTTGCGGCTTATATATGTAGTTATGTTTAAAAAAATCCTTTTATTTTTCTGATGCCACTCTATATGTAATTAATACCACCGTACTTCAAATACACCGCCATTCGTATTTTCGTCCATAACTCAAATTGAGTAGTAGATGTATACATATATACATGTATGTACATGCATAGCATTGCATTTATGCTATGTGTTCCTTCATGGTTAAATAATGTCCTTCAGAAATTAAATAAAAAAGACGGATTTGCACATACTTCCATATATCTTACGCATATTTCACCTACATACATACATGTATTTCGTTTTGATTGTATAATTTAATAAAAACAACTGCAGTAAGATCATATGATCAGAACAATCGAAAATTGTTTATAAATAATTCATTTTGAATACCCACTCAATAAAAATATATGAAAACGACACCAATTTAGCTGTCACATGAAAACGATCGCAAATTTGTGATTCTTAAATTGACAATCGCATTACGCGGAGCAAGAAACTCGAATGTGACAGTCAACAATCAAATATCGCATTAGCCCATTCCACCCCTGGTCCTCAACCAACAAACCTCTCCAGCCAGACGGATTCTTTGCTAGCTATCTCCAGTTGCGCTCACCAAGATGGGTGAGTTCCTTCTTCACTGGTGTGAACCACCTAAATCATGGTCGTCTTCTGCAATATTCTCCCATAATCTAAGAGTCGATGACCGATGATCGATGATCAAGTCGAAGCAAAGTTGTCCTTGCGCCTTGTGGTACGATCTTGAATGTTTCTCTAAATACGAAGGTGTTCATATGGGTATATGTCTGTCTGTCCGTTATAACGTACTGTATTTTGTATGCAACAAAATATATGAATTTTAATTTAGCAGCTCTCCTGATATTCATTCTTTATCCTTTCAGCGTTTACGTTGTAACATGGAATGTCGGAACAAAATATCCTGAGACCCTTTCGCTGACTAATCTGCTTGGCTTGCATGCAAATCAATGCCCAGGAGAAGCGGTACCCGACATGTATGCCATTGGCCTTCAAGAAGTGAACACGCAACCACAAAATCAAGTTCTAGGCTTATTTAAGGATGACGCATGGACGATTAAATTTAAGGAAGTCTTGAAGGACCATGATTTTGTTGCCGTGAAAACCGAGCAAATGCAAGGACTTATGCTTACTCTATTCGCTAAAAGAAAACATGTACCTCATTTAAGGAATATCGAAGCTGAATTCACGCGAACTGGTTTCGGTGGAATTTGGGTAAGAATGTCTAAACTTTCCTCTTTCGCTTCGCAGCATTAACTTGAAGTATACTCGCAAAATTAATAATTTCCCATTTGTGTATGTTTTTGAAATTAACACATAAATTCACATTCAGGGAAACAAAGGAGCGGTCAGTATTCGTCTGAGTGTCTATGGCTGTGGCGTAGCATTTGTAGTATCTCATTTGGCGGCACATGATCATGAGCTAAGCGAACGAATCGAGGATTACAGGCAAATCCTAGAAACCCACCACTACCATGTGAAGAAATACCGAGAGATTTTCGACCACGAGTAAGTCCTGCCATCCGTTCCCTAAAAGATTTTCGATTGACTTTTCTGTTTGTGATTTTAGGTATGTTTTTTGGTTTGGCGATCTTAACTTCCGTCTAACCGGTGATGACTCCCCAGAAACCGTACGTGAACTTGTGGAGCAAGACAAAATTAGTGAACTGATTCAAAGAGATCAATTGCTACTGGTTAGAGAGACTGCTAAGGCATTCCACCAGCTCACAGAGAGACTCCCAGCATTTCCACCAACATTTAAATTCGTAGAAAACACCAGCATATATGACATGAAGTAACTTAAGAAGTAAACTATTAAATTGTTGTTTTATTCATTTGAATTTATTGTTTTTCAGACGTCGCCCTGCTTGGACTGATCGAATTTTGTACACCGTACACCGCGATAAGTACCCTGATATCAAGCTGAACTTGGAACAACTATCGTACAAAAGTCACCCGGGATATAATATCAGTGACCACAAGCCGGTTTCTAGTGAATTCGTTGTCAAGGTATACTATTCTGTGTTGAAAATTTGTTCGTCTGTTTGTTTTCCGGCTTTGTTACGTACAAACATGCAATGTTGTCGCGTCGTTTTAGGTGATGGGGAGCTTTTACTACTTGATCAACTCATTATATTCATTTACGAAACAGTTTTTTTCATGTTCGACTCATAACCTCTTGAAAGAAGCGAAATAGATAGCCCAGTATGTACATATGTAATCTGTATACATTGCGTATAATTAGGCGTAGTAATTCAACATTGAAATGCTATTGAAATACACATATTTTCCAAATTCGCGACTAGAACATGTGAAAAGTACAGAGTGGGCCAAATACAAGTTTCTTTTTTAAAAATGCAATAAAATGAACTAGTCTTTTCAAAAAATGCACTGTTTGGGCTACACAGCAATCACTTTGGAAATAGTTTTCAATATTTTCCAAAGTTGTTCCAGCGTAAAGCCGCTCATTTTGTTCCGCGAAGGTATGATACTGACTTTCTGTCAAAATTTCGAGCGGGAAACAGCTATCAGTGTAAAAATACTCTATAATTTAAAAAAAAACTGCTAGATGGCCCACCCTGTATATAGAATAGTGTATAGAACTACTTAGTAATGCAGTCATTCTAAAAGGAGCATTTTATTAGTTGACTTGGTTCTCTAATGTAGGTGATTGAGCAGTTTTGTTCAATCAATTGTACTCCCAAATCGTTTTCAGTAGAATTGAGTTGATGATAGCACACCACTTAACTTAATCAAAATAAATCATATGTTGCCGAAATTATTAACTTTTCTACATATATGAAGTCTCTGCCAAGAGCTAAAAGATCACACTTTCTTGAATAAATATATGCAAATGACTGGCAAAAAGTTTGCTGAAAGTGAATGCTACGCGAAAAAAACCAATTTACGACGCTGCAAAAAGAATACACGATAAGCAACCAAATAATGCTGGTGTTCCCCGAGACTTTGTTTTGTCTCCGACATTCTGTATCATTTTTATAAATGATGTCCTGCCTGCAACTTATAATCATATTCGCTCCTTACCTGGTAACGTTATTCTCAGCTTTTCATATTCGTTTCAAGACTCACGACGCTGTGCTTCGGCCGTCGAATTGGACCGGCAGCATATGTAGAGAACATTGAATTCTGACCTTAACAGCATAACCAATTTATTGCTATAACTCAATGCTGTCTACTAATTTATGAACTCTTAATAATCAGCCATTATCCATGAATGGCGCTTGTGTCGATAGAACCCAAAATACACTTCGCCCTTGTTATATGTATCAATACAACCCGTAGTTGGAACTATGACATATTTAAGGTCGCCACAAACTACGAAATATCTAGGTTTTCTCAAACGATGCAAGAAATATTTACTGCCTCTGATTTGACGTCAATTTATAAGTCCTTTATCCGTCCCAAGCCTGAGTATAACTCCCATATTTGGTCTGGTACCCCCTAGACCTTTTTGCAACCAATGAATGGAATCCAAAAGCGGGCGATAAAACTCATAGGAGACAGCAATATCGCGAAGTCGATCGACTCACATGAACACCGACGAAGTGTGTCTTCTCTGTCGTTGTTTTGTCGATATTTCAACAAACGTTGCTCCTAACCTTCATTCATCCGCAATACTCATCTTCCTAGGTATGCTGATCTATTTACCCTTAAGTCTGCTTTTTAACGCACAGTTCAGTGACTCGTTTTTTAGCCATACCACACGAGTATGAAATGCTTTTCGCTGCCCAATTTTTCCATATTCGGCTATAATCCACAAACACTTAAAACCAACATGCATTGGTATACATTTCTCCCTCTATAACATCTGCCCGTAACAGTGTCTTAATTCTGGACGTTTAAGGGTATCCGTAAAACGTTTTGCATGCGCAAATTATAAAAAACAATTTCGAGCAGCAAATGACTGTGTTAAACTTGTCCGTATTTTGTATTAATAATTTCATTTAATTTGATTGACACTTGAGCTATATTAAGTTCCTTCTGCGCTTATTCAAACGACGTAAAGTACTACACCGAGCTCTTATATGGCTGTGGGCAACGTAGAGAATGAATATAATTGAATTGATGCATGGCCAGGACTTGGGATGACAGAATGGGTACACCTTTTCCCTCAAGACCTATCTACTTGGTAATTTTCTAAGCGACACAAATTTCGGGCTGCAAAATGTATCATTTCTAGTTATACTAAACTCCGACAGGCAAAATTATTCGTGTCAAGAAGACACCACCATTAGACACACACATACGTTCATGCATGCATATGTGTCGTGTAATTCTTGCTGTTTGATCTCAGACATCGACGTACCTCTTGAACTACAATAAAGAGCCGAACAATATAAACAATTAGATGACTAAATTGATTGTCGCAGAATACGCCAAGAGTCGAAATAACCATTTATATGGTTGCCACTTGTCCACATGTTCCTTTAACATTGAACAATTAATGCCTAGCTAAATATAGTACAATTAAAAAGCGATAAATGTACAATTTAAGTTTTTTTTTTTTTTTTTTTTTTTTTTTTTTGTCGTAGGTTTTTGTCACACTACACTGGAGCACTCAGACTCAAAACTGGTCCATTGTACTACCAGGCAGCAACCTACTTTTACTGAAATTTCCTGGTCTTCCGAAGGAAGACCAGCAGGCGCTTCTGTGATGAGGAGCCTACATCATCAGCTCTCACCTCATCAGCGCCGAATAACTGCCACCTGATCCGAGCAAAGGCGGGACAATGGCAGAGGAAGTGCTCTGCAGTGTCATCGTCTTCTCCACAGGCGTCACAGAGGGTTTCGTCACTTAGGCCAAGCACACTTAGGTGTTTGGCGAAAGTGTAGTGCCCCGTTAGTACGCCAATAAGTTGTCTGCAGTCTTTTCTGTTAAGAGATAACAAGAAAGCCGCGGATTTCTTACAGACGTTGGGGAGCATGCGCTTGGTCTGTCTACATCCTGGAGAGTCATGCCACCTGCGGTTGTGCTCTCGAAAAGTCCAACCATCGATGGAAGCCCTAACCGAGGACGCGGGCAGTCCCAGCGTAGGTTCAGGTCCTGAGAAAGCCTCATCTGATCCTCGCCTAGCAAGTTCATCAGCGATCTCATTTCCCGTGATCCCGTGGTGCCCGGGAACCCAGACAAGTCTTACCGAATTCAATCTACCGATCAAATTCAGAGAAGACTTGCATTCCTGAACTATTCTGGAAGTGGTTAAAGGGTTGAGCAAGGCCTTAAGCACAGCTTGGCTGTCGCTGCAGACACAAATACTTCGCCCCTTCCACCTATTCTTCACAATATAGCTCGTAGCCATTAGGATCGCATAGGTTTCCGCTTGGAAAACCGACGCGAATTTGCCTAACGAGGTGTGCAGTCTAAAGTTGTCGCTCTCCACGAAGGCACCAGCACCAGATCCTTCACTGGTCTTGGAGCCGTCCGTGAAAATTCGACTACATTCCTTTCCTGGCTCAGATTCTGGCCAGAGCCAGTCCTGAGTACACGGAAAGTCGACTTTGTATGTTCGTCGCAGCAGGAGTACTGGTGTCCGTGCGTCAGACGGCATATCCATAAGACTGGGGTCAAAGGAGATGCGGTGCGCAAGATCATCAAAACTCCAGTGCGAGTTGTACCAATAACCACTTCTTTTTAAACGGAAGATGGCCTTGAGAGTGCACCCCATGATATGAACATCTAGGGGGGGGAGATTCAGCAGGGCATCAAGAGCAGAGCCAGGCGTGCTAGGGAAGGCCCCCATGCAGCCGAGACAGACCGTTCTTTGAAGCTTGGTGAGAGCAGCAGTTACGTATTTACGCGAAAGCTTATTCCACCAAACGACCGATGCATAGGAGAGAAGGGGTCTAATCATAGCCGTGTAGATCCAAACGGATCTTTTTGGTGATAGACCCCAGGTTTTGCCGAAAATTCCTTTACACTGCCAGAAAACTGACAGTGCCTTCGCAATTTTCGTTTCAATGTGTTTTTTCCACAGAAGCTTCCTATCTAGAATGACACCCAGATACTTAGCTTCATCGGAAAAGCGGATAGTGACACCTTTTAGTACCAGTTGAGTCAAACCAGTCAATTTCCTCCTCCTCGTAAAGAGGACAACCTCGGTTTTAAGAGGGTTGACTGAAAGCCCATTTCTGGTACACCAATCGTCGATCACGTCTAGAGCTGCCTGCCCTTTTGAACACACATCCGCTAGGCATGATCCGACAGACAGAACAGCTACATCATCCGCATAGGCCTGGGCGTAGATGTTGGAACTATTAAGAGCATCGAGCAGAGAGTCAACCAGCATGCACCATAGCAGAGGAGACAAGACACCACCCTGCGGGCAGCCCCTGTTTACCCCCGCCATAACATACTGGCCACAGTCCGCGTCCGCAATAATAGTTCTGTTCATCAGCATTGCTTTAATCCAAAGCACTAATGATTCATCTACACCGTGTTCTCTGGCCGAGTTGCACATGCCATCAAAAGTCGCATTGTCAAAAGCACCCTCTATATCAATGAAAATGCCCAGCGCGTACTCTTTCCTGTCGAGTGCACATTCAATTCTGCCAACGAGATTTTGAAGCGCAGTCTCGCAAGATTTTCCGCGCTGATAGGCATGTTGCATTTGAGACAGAGGATGAAATCGCAACGCGGTTTTGCGCACATGAAGCTCAACCAGCCTTTCCATGCTTTTCAGCAGGAAAGAGGTTAGACTGATAGGTCTAAAGTTCTTGGCGAGTGAGTAGTCCCCCTTACCGATCTTTGGTATGAAGGCTACCCTAACTGTACGCCAAGGGGTCGGGATATAGGCGAGTGCCAGGCTGGCTGTGAAGATTCTTTTCAGAACCGGCAGCAACTTGTCTATACCTTTTTGCAACAAGGCTGGATATATGCCATCGGTACCAGGCGACTTGAAACCATCGAAGGACGCGACTGCGTATTTGATAGCTTCATCTGTCACCACGAGCGATGAAACAAACCAGCATCGTCGTGTTACATTTATCAGCTCATCCTCACTTCCAGGGATAGGAAATGGTTTTGAGCCGGTTGTAATCCGGTTACCTGGAAAATGAGTCTCTAGCATGAGACTAAGCGTTTCAGCTTTTGACTCAGTGTAGGTACCGTCTGGTCTTCTGAGTGTTTCCAGCTTGGTTGGTTTGTCCCTTTTAAGAACTTTAACCAGTCTGCTGGTTTCACCGAGTGTTTCGATCTTTCCACAAAAATCCCTATAGGAGGCACTTTTCGATATCCGAATTAACCTCTTATATTCTTTTTGTTTTGATCGGTACAGGTTCCAGTCCTCTTCCAAGTCGGTCTTGAGAGATCTGTTTAGAAGTTTCCTGGTTTCCTTGCGAATTGTCTGCAGTTCTGCGTTCCACCATGGAACAGGTGATCTGCAGGGGGTATTTCTAGCTGGACACGTCAGTTCAAAACATTTGGTTAGAGTGTTGTTCAAGTCTAGAACGGCTTTCTCTACCTTCTGTCTCGTTCTGAGCTTAGGGAGAGGTTCAATACGATTATCTAGCTCATCCCTAAACTGTATCCAGTTGGTTTTTCTTGGATTCCTCCTCTTCAGCAAAGTTGTGGTTTCGCATTCGATTCGGAATTCAATGTACCTATGGTCTGACAGGGACACTTCCGACAGAACCCTCCAGTCTGTAATCTCCTTAATGTATCTGTTGGATAACGTTAAGTCGATTACTTCCTGTCTCCTTGTCGTAACAAAAGTTGGTTGGGAGCCAACATTGTTGATGTCCAAATCAGACGATAGTAAGAAATTCAGAAGATCATTCCCTCTCTTGTTGCATTTGCTGCTGCCCCAGAAGGTATTCTGAGCATTAGCATCACAGCAGATGATTAGGCCTAATTTTCTGATTTCACAGTACTCTACGAGTTCCGATACCGCTCTTGGTGGTGGCGGCAGAACAGAATCGTAGGGGAAGTAAGCTGACGCTACGACGAAATTACGCCACATTCCATTCGCTTCGTAGCTTACAACTGCAGCAACCAAGTCTTGTCCACAGAACTGTACAAGCTTGGTTGCTGAGAGAAATTTCGGCACAATAAGACAAGTTCTCGGTCTTTCAGACCGCTCGTCATAAAGTGGTGAGAAACCTCGCAAGCCACCAAGACCACAGATGCGATTTTTCCACACCCATGGTTCTTGAATGGATGCGATATGTAGTTTTGTCTTCACCATGGAAAGTCTGCTACATAGGAGGGCAGTAGCATCCTTGGAATGGTGAAGGTTGATCTGGGTAAAAATTATTTTGATGTTTACCGTGGTTTTCGTCCATTATCCGCACTACTTGGAAATGAAGTGGAAATTAATCCTTCCAAGATGCAGATAGGGACGGGAGTCATACCTAGAACGGATGGTCTCAACCGAAGTTTCGTCTAGACCCACAACGAGAGAAGAACCGTCCTTATTTTCCCGGTTCTTACTCTCCCTATGAGAGTAGATTTTCCACTTCTTGGTTTCGAGGCCAGGGTTCTGGATATGTAATCGCGCCAGCACATCTGCCGTTTTCCTGAGTTGCCCCGGAATCCAGCAGACAGCGCGCGTCAGTTTTGGCGGCCTGAAAACCTCAAAAGCTGTGGTTCCCAGGGGGGGGATTTTCGGCACAGATTTGCTCAGCCATTCAAGGGTTTGCTGGGTGGAGCACTTCAACACAAAGGTTCCGTTTTCCAAACCACAGCCCTCCACTTGAAAGCAAGCATTCTCTGCCGTAGCTAGCTCCCACAGTTGATCTTCGCAGTGTTTGCACTCCGCGTCGGTCATACTGTCATCATTGCCAGCTTTTCCAATTCGGAGCGCCAAAGAGGAGATAGCAGCTCTTTTGTAGGGCCGCAATTCTCGCTCCTTGCGCTCGGTTTTTTCCTTCTTCCTCTTCGCGGTTTCGCCTGCATCGGCCAATTTCCATCCACTGGAGCTACAACCTTTGCTGGTTGAAGCACCTGCTTCATTTGGATCTTGCGCGCAGGAGGAGTCGCCAACAGGAGTTGGGATACCTCTGTTGGTGGATCTTCCCGCGTCATTCAACCTCCGTCCGCCAGAGCTGCGTCCTTTGAGGGTTGCAGCACTAGTTTCATCCGGACGTTGTGCGCGGGGAGAGCCATCAGCAGAGGGATCAGGAAAGCTAGAGACCTTCTTCCTCTTGATCCTGTTCGAGTCAGCAGAAGTGGAGGTAGCGTTGGCTCCAATAGACTGATCGGTTTCGGTTGGAGTTACCTCTGCCGACCTGTTTCTCTTTGCCGTCGCCACCAAGGGGGTGCGACTCTCAGCACTTGCGCCTTCAACCTCCTCCGGAGTTTCTTTGCGCCGTGCGATTGTCGCTAGCCTTTTTCTCCTCTTCTTTTGACTCTTAGTCAGGAGCCCTTCAGAGGCTGCCTCGTTTGGAGCCCGTTCAACCTGTTCGGCATTCCGGGTCGTACCATCAGAAGCAACACTCTGATCAGCCACTTGACTATGTGGTTGGAGATTAAGCGTATCAGGCAGAGCCTCTCCGCTACATTCTCCAACTTTCCAACTCAGTCTATCGAACTTGTCGTAGAGTGAGTGGCAGGAATCTTCGGATTGGGTACCAGCGATTCCATGGTCAGCGCCCCGGGGGGCGGAGGGGGGGGGTAGTATGATGGTTGGGGCCTCCAGAATCCTTGCCCCAGCCGTAGTCGAGAAGACTACGGGTGGATTTTCGCTGTCGCGAGTACCACCTGGAGTAGTTTCCAATCTTTGTTTGTCCGTCATACTTGTTTTAACTTGTTTATCGTCAAAGTCAAGACGTTTCTGGCTTTTGGTTCGATGTCTCACCTGGGATCTTTGGAACCGAGGTTCTTTGACTCTTAAGCCCTCCCGCCACGTCAAGGCAACCAGAAAGGGAGAGACAATTTAAGTTGGCAAGAACTTTTACACATATTTATATGTTATATACAATTGCTATAAAATAAATACAATATTTTCTTTGGGGATTATTATTATTATTGCCTGTTGTATGTGTACATTAGCAATATTACGAGTTCCCCTCGAAAATAGTTCTTTTCAGAATTGTATTGAGGGTAATGGACTGCTATTGCGCATAGGCGAAGAAATTTATTCTAAAGTATTCTCTCTAAACCAGTTTCCTTCAGAAATCTGAGAATGAGATAGAGTTCTAGTGATTACATTTCTTCTTCTGATATTAGGTACTTGCCCAGATATCTTTTTCTTTTGTGGGCTAGTGCTTCACAAAATCCAAATTCACATGTTCTGGAATTTGAATACAGTATGCTGTTTTTTTGTTGAAGTGTTCACTTGTTTACTAATGAAGTATTAATCTTAGTCTTATCTTCGCTGTATTAAACTAAAATTACTTTAATGTATAAAGCTTGAGAATATTTGCTTGTCATGCAACAGTGACATTTGCTGTTTATTATTCCTAATCTTATAAATTTGTCTAACATACTAACTTCTGTCAAAAACAATTGATACAAGTATAAATCTTGTTTGATACATGCTGATAGGCGGATTTCCCAGGTCACCGGAATTAGAAAAAATGTAGCTCCCAAGTACAATCAAAGTCTTACTTACAGACCCGAGCAAGTGCATAAAAGATGGAGGATTTTCTCTTCCTCCTCCTCAACTAAGCAGCTTCTACGAAAGTCGTTTGAGTCTGGACCAGTTCAGTCTTAAGGTTTGGCACGTAGTACCTGCAGATATCAGTTATTTGACTTTTCATTTTTTGTGTCTTTGACCAACAAGCCAATGGAACACCTTCAGTATTGAATTGTTCCAGTAGAGGCAGTGTAGTGGCTCGCCGACCAAGTTTATCCGCTCTGCAATTTCTTTATAACGTTGTACTCAACATAGACATATGTTAAACTGTAAACAGCAATTTCCGGTCCATATATAATAAAAATGGGAGTTGACAAGACGCACCCTTGGTGAAGTCCAACGCCAACGGTCAAATGTGTTGATTTACTAACGTTAGCCCTAACACAGCTGCTACAGTTTGTCCCTGCAGAAGTACAATTTCTTTCTCCAAGCATAATCTGAAAGCATTACCTTCAGTCCTATCTTCTTAAATACTTTAAGTTCCCATGACCTGTCAATAGAACCGCCACACATTTAAATGTTACTTTATGCTTGGATCTTTGTTCTGGGCAGCATTTGTCTACATTTTTATTCACATTTTTGCCTCTCGGCATTCTTGCATGGTTGGTCACCTTTAGTGTTCCGCCATGGCACATTTGTTGGTCAAGCATTGCACTACACTTTTGCATAAGCCAGCTATTGATTCCTGGACAATCATCACCAAAGTTAAGTCCAGCGGTATATAATCTTAAAGAAGACACTTATTTTTAAACCCCACTA
This sequence comes from Myathropa florea, assembly GCA_930367185.1. NCBI lineage: Eukaryota > Metazoa > Arthropoda > Insecta > Diptera > Syrphidae > Myathropa > Myathropa florea. The sequence goes on along the minus strand of OV884005.1, from coordinate 23,718,559 downwards.
CGGTGGCACAACACACAATAGATTAATTTAAGTTCACTCTGCATATATTTCGATCTAGTGCAATTTTTTACAATTATAAGTACAAAAAAGCTACACAATCATTTTCTATTTCAACTTCCATTTATTTTCTGCTGTTAATACTCTTGCCACTTTCAATTCTTAGACTTTAATCATTAATTCTTCCATCATTTCAAATTAAACAAAAATGCAATGCAATGCAATTATAGGCTAAAGCAGACAAGCGCGCCTTACACCTTTGTACCATAACCTCTCAAGATAAATCAAAATTTAATTTGTTAAAAACAGTTAAAAAATAACTACGCGGGATTATATTTTAATTTTTTTATTTTTATAGATTGAATCCAATACCGAAATAGACATTTACGAAATTACCCACTCATCATCAAAAAACACCTACGAAAACTATGTATTCCTCAGTTTGGAAACCATATTATTGTTATCGCTGTTATTTGTATCCAGTCGACAACGTTACGTATTATTATAAGAGCTTTTAAAAGTTTTTCTTTTATTCTAACCGCAATAACATTTTCTCAACACACTTTGTGATACAATATTTAATTTAAAGTTAATACAGTTTATATACAGTGCTTGAATTTTGGAGATGTGGTCCTATCGGTGTTTGCACATTTGACACTTTCACAAGATTGAGTTTCTTGGTTAGCAGCTTTGAAATTGGCAATAGTTTAAGATGCATCACTCTCAATTGATTTGGCAATTTTGCGGCAATAAGACGAAATTGTAACAGTAACCCCTCTATAATCGCTGGAATTACCCACATATGATCGACATTAAAACAGAAATTATATCAAACAGTTTAATGAATGTTGTAGTTAGTTTCTTTGTGAGAGATAACATTTTTGATTTAGTTTCCTCAAAAAGAAAAAATTACTAACTTGGGCAGATAAGTTGTAACAATAATTCTTGGCAGAGAAACTCTGCGCTACGGTTGCAGTTTTTTAATGGAACGTACGATATATTTAAAATATGAAAAAATCTTAAAATACCTTTTTTCGTCCCGTTTCATTTTCTGAAATCAATACATGGTTAGGTTAGGTTAGGGGTGAGGACTGAGCCTCACATAAACCTAACCTGCACCAAGTGCAAAAGATCTTGTTTATACGGGTTCCTGGGTTTTAGAGAAATTTTGATAAAGACATTCGTATATGTGTCATATGTATGAATGTTTGAACGCATGTACTTATGCAGAAATTAATAGTTGATTTGATTTGAAATTAAAAGAAAATTCAAGTGAAAAAGTTTCAATTCGTTGCATGATATTTGGAAATGCTTGTAGCAAAAATTTGCGACTGAACCTTCTTCGTGCGAGTACAACTCGCATTTGCCCAGTGTATTTGTCTTTTGAGATGCCACAGCAGATTCTGAAACCTTGACTATCAAATATGTCAACCATGGCACAGTGCAAGGAGTGAAACATCTATCTCCTGCATGATTTTCAATTTGTATTGGATTTTGTTCACATTTGATAGCCTTGACTAGGGTTGATTCGATCCAAGTAAATACGAGTACATACTCGATACTTCTAATTCGATACAAGTAAAATTAGTATCGACACCTTTCTGATGCGATTAAAGTAAGTATCGAATGAAAGTACTCGTATCGTATCGTATCGAATGAATCAAAAATATTATTATTATACTTTATGCGAAAATACGTTTGTCCTTTATTTAGGTGTGTGTCTGGATTACTACGTACGTACGTTTACACGGTACGTCACGTTCAAGTGTGCATTAGTAGCTTGTCTTCTCATTTATACATAACCAAAACACCAATATATACACCTGAAAGAATTTTCGTTTCAATGCGGTACTCTATCACTTTCAATCCCATTTGCAGTTCACACTCCATCTCTTTCAATCCCGTCCAAAATACTCATAAGGAATTCGCATATTTGGTGCTTTGCTCACATGTGTGCAGTGCAGTTGGCTTGTCATACACGCAATCGCAGTAAGAAAAAAATAAGTACTCATTTGTTTCGATACGAGTAAGTATCGATACTTTTGATTCGATACTCCATGGGTATCGATAACATGTTGCAAGTACTGTAATTAGTACTGATATCAGTACTGACCTGGTGTCGAATCAACCCTACCCATAACATCCCCGGAAACATTACCAGCTATCAAATGTGAGGTAAACAAAATGTTTAACGAGATATGTTTAAAAAAAGAAATTAATCTACAGATTAGATTTTCAAAGAACTGTTCAAAATGCATCCCTTAAGATTCCCAAACTGTGAGAAATGGGCAAATATAACAAATACGTATATGGGCTGTTTTTTCTGTTTTTATAATACATTTCAGCGATTATTACGAGGTTGAAGAAGTTTGTACGTTGAATTTAGAAAAAAATTATATTGAATATGAAGACAGAAATGCATCGAATCATAGGTTCTTTCCAAGAATTCATTCAGCACTGTACCTTAATTAAAGAATAACTTATTTGAAATATTTAATACTCTTAGATACTCTTAATACTCTTAGATACAGTAGTGATACATCAGATTTAAACATTCAATAAATTCAAGTTTTACATCAAAACATTACTGTGTTTAATTTCGTCCTTCAATGTCAATGTTGACTGTCCGTGTCTTTGTTTTACGCTTGATATTTGCTTAACCTTAATTGTCCTTGTTTTTTAATATAAAATAATGTGCTCTCTGGTATATTGAAAATTGAAAAATTATGGTGTCTTCAGTTGCCTTTTTAAGTAGTAAAATAATTTTAAATAACACAGCAGCAAACAATTTTCTTACCGTTTAAATGTGAAGCTTTTAGTTTTAAAAAATAGCTAAGGAATTACTATTTCTTTATTGCAAATGCTATTCCTAACTGGTTCTGCATCCTTAATGTTTAAAACAAATACGATTGTGCATGGTATTGGTTTTGAAATGTTGGATCTTTCGAAAATGTTAGGGTACTTTAAGGTAAACGTAGACATTTTGTTTTTTTTTTTTTTGAATTGGCATTATATTTTGAGATTTAATCGGCATTATGCTTTGATATTGAGTAAGAGACTGGCTTGGTTAAGTGTCTGCCCTACGTTAGAGGGGTCCCACATTCGAATCCTATTGAAGAGCAAAGTTAAGATGCTTTTATCGGGTTTTTCAAATCTGGTTCAGTCATCATTTGTCATTGGGATCAAATTAAGGGTATTATCACTGGAGCGGCCGATCAGTGGTAGTAGTCTGACTGTGGGTATCACAATGAACCAACATGTTCTAAGTGCGCTGGTGAATTCGCTAGCAGCCCCCTAACCTATCCTTGATATTGAGTGCTCTTCAGACAAATTTTGGAAAACTAATAAAATAATTAATAATTATGGTAAAAACAAAATAAACATCTAAAATGTCTATATTAAGCAGACCATTAGATGATACTTATTTCCGCGAAAGATATAAATACATACGAGTATATACATATAAATAACTCAAAAGTTATTTCGTATTTAATTGTTTATTTCAAATTTATACCAAATATCCGACAGTTTTTTTGATTGTTTGTTCTTATCGCGACGGTAGTTTCATAATCCTCCTCTTCTATCGTAGAACCCCTTTCTCTTTTTTAGCAAAAAACTCCGACAACCAGTTTTCACAGGCCTCTTTGGTAGGCAACTTTGTACTGGCAAGCTAATTCGCCATGGACAAGAACAAATGGTAATCGCTTGACGTAATGTCCCGGCTATAAGGTGGATGAATAAGAACCTCTCATCCAACCTTCCGCACCTTCTGGCGAGTCAGAGACGTGTGTGGCCATCCTATTGACCAGTTATAGTCACTTCTTTTCGATTGCCAGGTTTTATCGGTGTAGTTGCTCACGGTGGAGATCCAAATTGAGTGTGTGGCCATACGGCAGCAGCTCATAGTGTCTTATTCCCTTTCAATCCCACAAAGCACATAGCTAAATCTCCCTGAACGTTAATACAGGCTTGAAATGGTATAGGAAATTTCGCCGGCCCTCGACCGTGAACGTTGGCCTTTTGTGTTGTTGTATGTCAACTCATTGCCAGAAACAATTCGTTTCAGAAATGCTTTGATTTTGCTGCGATTAAGGAACGATTCGCAAATGAAAATTTGATCCATAATAGATTTTGTGATAATTCGTGTTGCACCTAAACATCCAGTTTTTTCACTCAATGCAGCCTTCTTCGAAATGGTTCGGACGGCTTGGTGATTAATTTTTACCTCCTGAGCGATGCTACAACTACTCACGTGCCCATATTATACTTCTACCATTTAAACCATTTGCAGGCGCCATGGGGTAGTGGATATGTGCGTCGACTCCTACGCAATCAAAATTCAATATGAAATAATATTCGAATTTCAAGGCTCCACCTCTTTCGAGTCACTGACAATGCTCAAGGAGTATAACTGTCTAGGAAAAGCTTCCCAATCTCGCCATTCGGAGTCGGCATTAAACTGTAGGTCCCCTCCACTCGTGGGAGAACAATAGCACGCACAACACAAGTGGTTGCTGAGAAGCTAGGCCCAAGTCCACCTCGGACTGTAGCGCCGCCGTATTATTATTATTATTATTAAAGGGTGCCTTATACATTTGGCCAAGGCTGTAGGTATAAGTTTTAAGGGTTTCTTAATTTTTTAATTGTGCCATTTATTCAAATGCCTATAGTATATATTTTTGGTAGATCGGCATGATAACGGGAAACCAAAACCTAACGTGATCAGAGTTAGCTCAAAATTTGTTATAATTGTTCAGAATTTGGTTAATGGAGTAAAGCGAATTGTTTTAACTCTTCAGCTCTATTGAAATTTAGTTGACTACTTAACAACTGGAACATATAAAAGGCTTCGTATGAAGATGTCTTCAACGGTTAATAATGCTTACTGCTTAAATCATGCTTTAGCATGTTATTCGTTCTCTCAAAATGTACTCCTTGTCATTCCAAACCATTTGAAGTTGTCATAGATTCTGTCAATTCTACGTCACATTTCCAATATCAATCCAAAGTTCGTATGCAATTCGTAAAAGTATTATTTTAAATTAATTTTTATAAACTTTATATCTTCTCTTAACGTAACACTTTTAAGAGGGCACTTACAATCTAGGTATGTCTTAGGAATTATTTAAAGAAAAACGCTTATGTCTGTTAAAGCTTATCTATGTCCATTGATTTAAATGTTTAAACTTTTACTTAAATAGCAAAAAAATATATTCTTTGCATGGCAAAACTCGCATTGGGCTATTTCAAATCGCTTTCTTTCTGGGAACATAAAACGTAACGCAAAATACAATAGCTCCCCGTCATACCACAACCAGAGCCAAACAGGCAACGAACGCAAGCTATATATGCATATGATCACATTGATTCTCCCAATGAACAGGTCTTCAAGAATCCACACGAGCTCTCAATCGAGTTCCGCAATGTACCGATTTGGATAGTTGGCGAAGAAACAACTATTGAATATTATAAGCCACAAGGTTTCAAGGAAGAAGATAACGATTGGATTGGCATATACCAGAGTAATTATGCAAGTTTCGGTGAATACCTTGCGTATCAGTATGTGAATCAAGCCGATACGCCTTCACCAGGACCTTCTGGTTCACCGAGACCCAATTTTAAACGTAAAGCAACACAAGTTAACCAAATGACAATGAGGATGCAATTTTCTGAGATGATTGATCTAAAGGACGGTGAGAACTACATGCTCATCTATTTCCAGAACACGGGATTGAGAGGGGTGACCAGTGTGGCTGGCATGAGTAATGTTTTTAGGGCAGAGAGGAGGCCGCCAACGCCACGATTCGAAACGGTTGACTAAGAAGCATCAATAAAATAAATAAATTTTTGTCATGATTTTAGTTCAATTTGATTATTTTTCTGTTGTTTGTTATTGCTAAAAATATTTGGCTTTTTTTGTTTTATCAAAATGCATCCATAAGATGATTTGTAGATTTGTTTTTCTTTATGAACCCGATACGCGGAGAATGTTCTCCAGGCTTTAAATATTATATGGGGTTTGTGACATTAATAGTTGCGTAAATATGATTAATATAAGATTAGATAAATAAGTCGGGTAGGAAGTTGATGATTTTGAACACGATAACTTTAACCACCTTATTTGTGAGCATAAAGGCAGCTGATGTTACTTAACGAGAAAACTATGTTGTCTAGTCGTCCGTCGTCTATGTGATACCAAATTCATTGAACAAAATATTCAGCGACAGATATTTATGCAACACCAATCAATTTAGTATTTTAGTTCAAAAAAAATATTGTCAACTACAACCACGTATATGTAAGAACAAATATTATCTTAACGTCTATCGCTTGTCTAACAATTAACATGAGTTTATACATTTCATAGAAATATTCATAGCATACAATTGTAAGTATAACGGTTCGCATGGGAGCATTTATTAAGATGTTTTTATAAAAATATGCATCTTAGCCTTTTAGTTTTCAGTAGATATCACTAGCGATGCAATTAGAACGGTAGTAGCAGTAGACCAAAAGGAATTTATCTTCTTTCTATAATGCAGACATATTTTTAACTGTTAGCTCAACCTAAATAGTAAGGCGTAGTTCTGAAGTAAAGGTATACTTTACTTACTTTACTTTTGGGTCTATAACTTGAAAATGAGGAATTTTTTTTTTGCAAAAATATGGCTTTATTTGAATTACATATCATTAGTACATTATTCAAATAATTGTACATCTAAATCTACCATCTCTCTAGTAAATATGGATTTCGTTCATCTTTTGAGGCTAAGAAAGAATAAAGCCAATTTTGATGCCTTCAGTTGATGTGAACTGTACCCCTGAAAGAGCGTTGGTGCAAATACTGACCGAAATAAGTGAAAATCCGAAGCGGGGTAGGACACCTCATTGAAGCGCCTCCAAAAGTTTCTTTGACGATGTTTACAAAATGTAGCCGAGCGTTGTGGTGCTGAAAGATCACTTTCATGCCTTTTGGAATATTGTGGGGGTGTGAGCTTCAATGCCCGGCTCAGTTGCATCAATTGCTGTTGGCAACATTCTTCAGCATCTTCATCTCAGCGTCTTCAAACGTTACTTGCCTTCCTTCACGTTCACACGTTTTAATTGATAGAGCATGTTCTCCACATGCAATCGATGTCCACCAACTGCAATTTTCTTCAAATTAAAACAGAAAATCAGAGCTTCGCGCAAATTATTTGTGTCTTGTTAGCACAAAAGTTTACATAGTTAGTGCACAAAAAAATGTTTTGTTTATACATCAGCGAAGCGACACATACTGATTTTTATGAACCCAAATTATGAACCATGTTTTTGTGAATACAAGATTGTCCAATACGATTTAATAGTAGTTACTCCATTTATTGTAAATCCCTCATTTCCAAATTATAGACACATGTATGTGAATAAAAGGAATTAAATGATTTGACAGTAATTGATCTTATCCGTTTCTTTAACTAAATTTATGTACATGTATATTTTTATATTATTATATTCTGTTTTGCTCTGCGCTTTAACTAACACATCGTCTTAATGTTAATGTAATCGTTAAAATGTAAAAAAAACACTGCAATGTTCGCCCAAATGGCTCTCGATAAGTGAAGCAGCAATATAATTGGATATAAGCCTAACCTTTATTTTGCACGGGATTGCTTGGTCGTCAAATGGATTCATCCTTGGTATGTGTATCAATACAACACTTAGTAGGAATGATCATATATTCGAGGTCGCCAAAAACGCTGCGAAATGTCTCGGTTTCCTTAATCGATGCAAAAAATATTTAATAAAAATAATAATACCCCCTCTGATTCGGCTTCAATTTACAAGGCCTACATCCAACCCAAAATTGAGCATAACGCTCACACCTGGTCCCAGCGAGCAATAAAACTTATAGGAGACAGTAATATCGCGAAGTCAAAAGAATCGCTCGAACACCGCCGTAATACTTCCTTGTCATTGTTGTATTGCTATTTCTACAAACGATGCTAAAGTTACAATTATATTGCTGACCCTTTTGGAAGCCTATTTTCTTAAGTTTGTAAATTCAGCCTGAATCTATTTAGCTTCATATTCTTGCGATGATCTGATCTGTCCAAAAAACTTTGATTACAACCAACAAAATCTAAGTAACCATACAAAAGTGCAAAACAGATGGTCCCGGCCGATATACATTGCTTTACATTAAGACGAGGATTTAACGCTTTATTGTTGAAAGTATGAACAATATAAAGACTAAGAAATGATTTCACATGTGATAATTGTTATTATATCAGTAAAAGATAAATAAAATAATTTGTTTGGTTGATAAATGCATGGTTTTCAAAACCATTAAATTAAATTACTATACTTAGCTTTGATTCAACGATTGGAGCTTGAGCTACTTTTTCCAAAGCCTTAGAATAAATATCTACATAAGCTACATGAAAGTAAGTTTATTTAATTAACGTGTGCGAAATGTTGCCTGATACAAAGCTATTTGTTATTGAACAAGCAAATTGGTCGAAGGGTAAAAACACTTAGAAGACAAATTTTATATTTACTTTGATTATGGTAATGAGACTAGTTTAACTAGACAATTTCGTATTATTAAGACTTAACAATTTAAGAAACTTCTTGTTAATTGTGTTTTACAGATATTAGAAATAAACGATTTATACAAAATGGCGTTTGATTTAATCTGTTAACACTGGTACATATTTGGAGGTAAGTATCATTTTTGGTCTTTCAGATGGAGATAGAACCCATTTTATACATGAAAACTGGTAAGTTCTCAGATTTGTAAACTTTAGTTATATCATTGGACGATGGAGAAACAACCCAATTCATAGGAAGATTACAAACATTTTCTAATAACGTAACTGTTGGGCTTAGTAGAACATTTCATTAAAAAGAGAGACTCCCACATGAGAGTTGCAATTACGCTTTACGAATGACTTCCGAACACCTTGCGGTTCCTTGCATTAGGTCAAATTCGAGCACATTTGAAAAACTATTCATATTTGTATAAAATTAGTCACACTCCTATATTTTCATTACACAGTGTGGGGCACCGACCAAGCCGACTTTCACACAAAGCTATTCTCAAGCGATTTTGTTGAGTGAGTTTTCTGTCATTCACTCCTATTACGCAAATTCCATACGTCTTTCGCATATATTTCGTATAAGGAGTTGTATCGCATTCAAATCTCTGGTCCACCACTCATATGCGTTGTAATCGACCTCTTAGAAAAGGCGGAAAAAGGAAAAAACCCAGATACGGCAAATACGTCAAACTGGCAAACAGAACAATGAGAAATGTAAAGAAATGTAGAAACAAAGGATTGACAACAGTTTTTTCTTTAGTAAGTGAGAATATCGAAGTACAATACTAAATAAAATATTAATTAGATCGGTGTTTTTGTCATTTACTTGATGATTTCTGAAATTATTTGGCTGTGCTTATTCACAAGATCTTTTTTGGTTATCGCAATCTATCGTAGCATCGCTTCCACAAGTTTACGTGACAGCTCTCTTAAATTTTTGTCCTTACCATGGAGCAAAGCCATCACTTCGCGCAATTGGTTTTCCACGAGCACTTGCGTTGCAGAAATTTTATTTCTAATTTACTGCTTGTAGCGCCATTTTTGAAACACAAACGCATAAACATCACACTAAAATAAAGATAACTGAGTCGTAACTAAATTTTTGCGGGTAAAACGGTAAAATATGATCATAAAACGAGATATTGACTACACCGGAATAGCAGATAGAAACGAGAGTCGTACGCTTTGCCGTAGACACGACAAAAATTGAGTACGGGTGGCCTCGAAAAATTTGACTTCATAATACAAAATGCGATACACAAGAAAAGAGACCCCTTTGACTGCGCCAACTATCGATAAGTCTCCTTAACATCGCATATAAAATGTTTTCTGCCATTCTGTGTGAACGCCTGAGACCTTTCGTCACCAAACTGATAAGTCCCTATCAGCGTGCTTTCAGGACGGGGAAGTCTTCTTCTTCTTCTTCTTAGGGCGCTACAGTCCGAGGTGGACCTGGGCCTCACTCAACATGCCTCTCCAGCCAGCACGATCTTTCGCCAGCTGTCTCCAGTTTCGCACACCAAGCCGGCAGAGGTCCCCCTCGACTTGTGTGCGCCACCTTGTTCGTGGACGTGGACGGGGAAGTCCACCATAGATTAAATCTTCACACTGCGGCAGATCCTGGAGAAGACCCAAGAAATGCAAATCGACACACACGACCTATTTGTCGTTTTCAAGGCCACATATGACAGCGTTCATAAAGACGAGCTATACAGCCCCACGTCTAGTTTTGAAATTCCTGCCAAACTCGTCAAACTGAAAAGGATGACGATGGAGAACTCTCGCTGCTCCATCAAGGTCGGTAACGAACTCACCGAGACCTCCAATGTCAAAATAGGTCTTAGACAAGTCGACGCGCTGTCATGTGATTTCTTTAACATCGTTCTTGAGAAGATCGTGCAAAACTCACTGGCCAACACAAGAGGCACGATCTTCCAAAAGTCCGTTCAACTGCTAGCTTACGCGGATGACATTGACGTGATTGGGCGAACACAGCGAGCCGTCAACGATGCGTTTGCTGGCATTGAAACGGAAGCGGCTAAAATGGGTCTGGCGGTAAACGAGGGCAAAACAAAGTATATGCTGTCATCGAGAAAGGACGCACAACATCGACGACTTGGCCAGAACGTCACCATAGGCAGCTATAACTTTGAGGTAGTTAAGGACTTCGTCTACCTCGGCTCCGCAGTAAACAGTACAAACAACATCAGTACCGAGATCAAACGCAGAATAACTCTTGCCAACTGCTGTTTTTATGGGCTCAAAAGGCAATTGAGTAGTAGAACCCTCTCTCGGAAGACCAAATTGACTTTGTATAAGACCTTGATCATCCCAGTCCTGCTTTGCGCGCAGAGGCATGGACAATATCCCAAGCGGATGAACAGTCTCTTGGCCTTTTCGAGAGAAAAGTTTTGCGCGCGGTCTTTGGTCCTGTTTGCATTGATGGCATTTGTAGGAGAAGGTTCAACCACGAACTGTATGGGCTGTACAGTGACGTGGGTTTAGCCAGGCGTCTACGGATCCAACGCCTAAGATGGCTAGGCCATGTAGAGCGTATGAACAACAACCGAAGAGTCTTCGACTCTGAGCCTGTGGAACAGCGCAACAGATGGCGTCCACGTACAAAGTGGCGCACACAAGTGGAGGGGGACCTCGGGCGGCTCGGTGTGCGAAACTGGAGACAGCTGGCGAAAGATCGGGGTGGTTGGAGAGGCATGTTGAGTGAGGCCCAGGTCCACCTCGGACTGTAGCGCCCTAAGAAGAAGAAGACGAATACAAAATGCGACTGAAGTCAATTTTGGCTGTTGAATACTGCTTGCGCAATTGGGGTTATTCTCTTTTGCGGTTGTTTAGAGTTTGACACGGTGGTACTCTTCACAGACTATTTTGTTTGTTTCTGTCTCACCTCGTCAGGGTTATATCCACAAAATTTACACAATTCATTCGCACAGGAACCTTGATTTGCCCTCAAAACTCTTCGTCCAGCTTGGGACAACATATTTCCGCGATCCAGCAAGTAATTACTCAGGTTGTGTAAAAGCGCTCAAATAGGTGCACTAACTAGCCCACACACAGCAACATAATTGTAAAGTGTATTGTAAATGGGTAGCTTTTTTAACATTTTGTGTACACTTTTTATCATTCATTATTTTTCTAACTCATGTATCGATTCGTATTAAAGTCTCAGAAAGAACATAAAGTTATGACATTTGCTATTCGGTTGTCGTGAACAAGAACGAAATAACAAAAAACCATGGTTAGGTTGAGGTGCCTGGCTGCAGGATAAGTTAGGCCAAAACAGCCCCATTGTGGTTCCATGCGGTCTGGATACCCATAAAATCTTTTGGTGCTCTATAAAGCGTCCAAGCTGGCTGATGCTGTTTAGTTCATTCAAGTCGTCGAAGGAGTAACCTACCGAATGAACTTGTCTAAGGATGTAGAAGGCACTGCAGGTGCAGAGGAGACTAGTTGCAGTTTCCTCCTCCTCCTCCTCATTTCGTAATGAACTGATGATAATCGAGATCGCAGGGTTATATTATTTTGATTGAAAGGATGAGCGCTTAGAGTTAAATTTAGGCAAGATGTGCTTTGCAACGAGACATGTATTGCTTTCGGACCATCTACGTTTAATGTTCTAATTGTTTCAAGTTTTAAAAGATGTTTGTCTGTAGCGAATTGCATGCGCAGTAACTCTCCCCCAGCTGAAATCAATGAGACCGTCTGGCTTCGCAATTTTCTGGAATGCCACAAGCACCCACATGAGGTGAATGTGAAATGCTCAGTTATGTCACCAAGAGACAGGCGGCAGTTTAGAGTTTTGGATATACAGCCTTGACCAAATGTATTAGGCACCCTATAAGATTCGTTATATCTTCAAAAACCAAAAAAATTAATGAAATGAGAGGAAACAGATATGATAAAAAAATTGTTTTATTGCAAATTATTAATATTTTGTTGGGCCGCCTTTGGCCTTTATTACTGCAGCGACTCTTTGGGACATAGTGCTTACTAGCTTGCGACACTCCTCAAAGAAAATTTCACTCCACTCTTGCTTTAACACATTCATGAGTGTTTCTTTTGAGGTAATTGAGTGGTCCCGAATCCCACGCTTCAGAATACCCCATAGATATTCTATAGGGTTTAGATCTGGGGACTGCGCAGGCCACTCAAGTAGGTCTACATTATTCTCCTCAAGCCACCTCATAGTTAGCGCTGATTTGTGGCAGGGTGCGTTGTCTTGTTGGAATTTGACATTTTGCATGTTGGTGTCTCCGAAAATGTTGGAAAAAGAAAGATAAAGTACATTTTCCAACACACTTATGTACTTGCGAGAGTCCATCCGACCATCACACACATGCATTTCACCCACACCGCTGGCAGCCATGCATCCCCAGATCATTATACTGCCTCCACCGTGCTTAATGGTAGGTACCACGCATTCTGGGTTGTACTCTTCTCCAACTCTCTCTCCAAAAAAAAAAATATCTGAACATTAAAAAAAACGGTATTTAAAAATTATAAATTCGTCTAGAGAATATCAAAAATTGTTTAAAATTGTTGATTCTCAATTTAAAAGTGATTCATAAATAAAACGTACCTCGAAGTTAGATTCATCTGACCACAGTATATTGGACCAATCTTCTTCAGTGAAATGCACATGTTTTTTCACCCACTCCAATCCTGTCTTTTTGTTCTTTCCAAGACCCACGGCTTCTTCCTTCTTCCTTGCTTTGCATCCTTTAAGTCCAACTTCCTGAAGTCTTCTTCTAACAGTTCTTGAAGAATTTTTTTTTCTTCGATCCTTCGACATTTCAGAAGCAAGCTCAGATGACGTTTTCTTGCGATTTTTGAGCGAAGATCGTATTATAAATCGGTCCTCCCGTTTCGTGGTAACCTTTTTTCTCTCGGATTTTTCTCGATTTTCGTGCGAACCAGTCTCGTTGTACCGCTTAATTGCATTTTGCACGACAACGTAAACAATCCACTTCTTTCGCAACTTCAGTCTGTTATTTGCCTTCCTCAAATAAGAGCTGTATTTTAATACGTTTAGCCAGACTAAGTTCACTTGTCTTTGGCATATTAAAAGAAAAATTAACAAATTTCACTATTATGAACAATAGAAAGCAAATTGGTCACGCGTCTGTCGATTTCGAGAAATGATCACACACTGATCCTCCATCGGAAAAAGTGCACAAATCCGCTATTGCATTATAAAAGTGCGTTACTGACTTTTCTTGAAAAATAAAAATCGTTTACAACCTCAGATAGTGTCGCCGAAAACCATAAAATTCAAACTAGTTACTTCCGATAAGTGATTTGGCAGCAAAGACAAAAAGATAAGGGTGCCTAAACATTTGGCTAAGGCTGTATGTAATTAGCATATAAATAGCAATTAAAGGTCGGTTATAACTGTTTGCCTCAAATTTGTTGACCTTAATAAATGGTAGCAGTCAATATGATTGATGTAGTTAAGAAGTCAGAAGCAGAAATGAACGTATATAATTTATTTAATATAATGCAAAGTTGGACCAAAAAAAAGCTAAGCCGAAACGAACGTAGTCTAGCCAAACTAGGAACTAAGTAAACCGTAAGCGGCGTTTGAACAATCATCTATACGAATATCAAAATAAATAAAATTGTGACAGTTAGACAAACTTAAGGCCCAACTATAATAGGTATGAGCGAACATGAGCTAGTGTCAAATCTTAACGAAATGTTGCGTCATGTTTGCACAAAGCACACGCATACCCACAATGAACATATGCGTGCATAGCCATCTGTCAGCATTTTTTCTCGTGTTTTGTTTCATTCAATTGAAAAATGTTGTTCAACTTTATGCCATTTTGGGATTTGTGTGTGTTTGTATGCCATCTGTTAAATTCGCATATGCTGAACGAAATGATCGCTCATGTCTTTTGTAGTGGGGCCTTTTCTGTATTATGCTTACATGTTACAATTTGCCGGCCATAAACAGACTGCCAGATGCGTATCCAAAATAAGACACTGAAATACTTTAACAGAACCATAATAGACTTATTTATTTAGTACTGCAGTTCGACTCCGTAAAATGTTCGTTAACTTAAATGGGCTTATAGCAGGTCCCAATGAGAAGTTATTAATAGTAATGATTTCCAGAAATATAAATTACTTAAGAATAACATAAAATAACACGTATAAACGTACAAAAGAATTACTCCAAAATATTAAATTAATAAATTAATCATCTTTAGTATGGCTATCGACCCGAATTGCTGCCGATTGATGTCCGTCTTCCGATGGGTTCAGTACCGTTCTCTCTGTCCTGGGATGGCCGGAGGCTCTTCATCTCGACTTGTGTCACTTCATGCGATCCCCGGTCATTCCACCAGTGAACGATCGCATTCCTTCGCTGACGTATCACAATGAAAATCATTAAAATGAACACACCCTGCAGGCCATTGACGATTTCCATGAATGCAATGTAGTCGGCTTGTCCGGGTGAGTAGAACGTAACAATTTCAAGAATCCATGTGATTATTATTATGCAAAATAGGCAGGAAATGCATTTGGAGCTGAAATGAAAGGATAAGTGTAAAGATAAGATTATGTGAGTACAAAATAGTTTAAATTTTATCGCTATACGAGTATGCAACAGGATGTTAAAAGAACTGTCTAATATAGCTCATGAAGAGTCTTTGCATAATTGCATCAGTAACCACTCATTTCCAAAGACTACAACCGGTGTAATCCGCACTAATCCAACCGCAGGGACGGAAGCAATACTCCATTTGCTTCCATTAGACTTACACGTCCGAGCATCGACAGCAAAGAATGCGCTAAGAAAAAGCCCCACTGGTCATGCTAGCATTTTGAATTGAATAAGGCTAAAGGAAAGCGTATATGATTATGGACTTCCCTTCCGCGACTTTTAAAAACGCTTCCGTTGTCAGTTCCCCACTAGAGACAACTGAAACTCATTAGAAACCTGACTATAAGGGTTTACACCGATGGCTACCTGATTCTAGCAGTGTTTTCCGGAGGTTCTTGCAGTCCACCACCGGATAATCACCCTTATGACTGGCGTTGAATTCCTTGTCGAAAAATGACTGTAACAAATCCGCATTTTAGTTGACGTTACGCCAGTCGTTTTATGAAAAATTACGTTTTGTAACGAGGAGAAAGAGAGAAACAACGAGAGCGAGAAAGACACCAGGATCGTAAGAGAAAAAAAGTAAAATGTCAGGCAGTCGTGAGTAGACTTCCGATAAAGATAGATCGTTTTTGGTTGCTTTCATTATTTTGAATCATACATAGAAGAGAACGTTGGTTGTTAAAATAAATAAATCGTTGTGTTGAAAATCGTTGTTAATATCGTTTTTTTTACTAATTGGTTGAGTTTCGTTTTCATTGGAATTGTCAGTTTACAATTGATAGTTTATTTGTTCGTTAAAGAATCAGAAGTGGGATTGCGGATTCATAACACGTCAAGACGAGTTAAGTAATAATATTAATAAGATACGATGTGCATTAATAGCTATAGAATGTAATTCAGTGAGTTTTATTGCATTACGATTTTGGTTCACAGAATTGTCAATGCATGAGAGATAATAAAGGCAGATAAAACATAACGGTAAGGTCTAAGACGCCACCATCACTATTATGACAAGCACATATGATACGTAAATAGTTGGTGTGGATACGGTTTTGTGTAAGGGTTGAAATGGACATGTTTGTGTATAAGGGTTACATGTGCGTATGATAAGCGGAGTATGCTTGGTGAAGACAAAGGGTTTTCGGTCTACGAAAAGCCCGTTGGGTCATTCAGGCATATTCTTGCAGAAATCGTTGGAAGGGATGAGGAAGTGTCGTAGCGTACATCTTTGGTATACGAAGAGGTCACTATCGACTACGAATATAAAGAGGTATGGGTGTGAAATTCTGTTTGAAATGCAACACCTTCGGCTCACGAAGGGGAGATTGCAGATGACGCAGAGAGTGGTAGAAGAAAAAGAATAGAGGAATACACAAACAAGAATGAAAACTATCCAACGGTTGAGTTATGTGCTTGTGTAGAAACCGATTGATCTACAGAGTAGTGAATGGTTGTGTCGAGGACTTAGAGTAATAAGAATATAACTACATGCGCATTGTGTCTGTATTGAACGGTTCGTTCAAGTGCATTGCGAATCTTATTTGAACTAAATGGAATGATCGTGGTCGAGGGAAATAGCTATTAATGCATATTTATGAAGCATTTAGATATATAATTGAAAAATTATCATTATTCTAGAAAAAAATGGAAAAACTCAACATGAAACAACTCCAGACTGAGTTAAGAAATAGAGGCCTGCCCACTAAGGGGTTAAAAAGCGTCCTAATCAGCCGAATCTTGATGCACGACCAAGAACAGGAACAGCAGAACGTAGAGTGTGAGAGGAATTCAAACTTGGCTCCAGTTTCCCCGAATGACAGTCAACCTGACCCCATCGCAGAAACCATATCCGAGACGGGAACAATAACGGACGAAGCATTGCGAGAAAGGGAATGGGAGATTATTAGACGGGAAAAAGCTCTTCTCGAAACCGAAAGAAGTCTTTTGCAGAAGGAAAGAGAAATCGTCGAAAAACTAAAGCAATTGGAAGAGACGACTCGGACTTCAAATGCGAGGAGTGGAAGAAAAGTTAACTGCAGCGTTAAGGAGATAGCGGAGGCAATGCCCATGTTTACACCGGGAGATATGACATCGTTGTCCGCTGAAGGTTGGGTAGCTCGGGTAGAAGCGCTGTCGAAAATTTACGATTGGGACGAGAGGGCTCTCTTGATGGCGGTAGCTTCCAAGATGCAGGGACCGGCACGATATTGGTGGGATACAGCTCAGGATGTTTCCGCGTCGTGGGCACAATTGGCAATAGACCTAAAAAGCAATTTTCCGAATCAAAAGAATGAAGTAGAAGTCCACCAGCAGCTAATGAGAAGGGCCAGAAAACCAAACGAGCCAATTGAAAATTTCTGCTTCGAGATGAATATGTTGGGGAAGAGGATCCAACTGGCGGATAAAACTATCATCCAATATATTCTGACAGGTTTGAACGACCAACAACTAAGTTCAAACCTGGCTGCAGGTAGTTACAATTCCATCGCCGAGCTGATCGAAAAAATTAAATGGTGTGAAAATATACGTGGGGACATCAGATCGAAGTCATCAATCAGCGGAGGGACACAAAGGCCGGCAAATACGAATCAGCCCTCAACTAGCCGACATCAAATTCCCTATCGTCGACCACAGACGAATGAACGCCTGGACTCTAACTACCGACCACCACTAACACCAAGGAACACAGCAACATGCTACAATTGTCACCAAGTCGGACATATCTCTCGGCAATGCCCTCAAACGAGAAAACGACCATGGGCTGCCGGAAAGGAAAATAGCTATGTTGCGCCGAATAAAGTCGAGAAGCATGGAGAGAAAAACTTGCGAATAAATATAATCCACCGACAGTTAAAATCGGATTGCTATCATAAAGAAGTTATGGTAGCCGGCAAGGTATACTCGGCGATTATTGATTCAGGTAGTGAGCAGACTATTGTTTCGCAAACAGTCGCTGACGAGACTGGAACAAAATTCGAGACATGTAGCGTTACACTTCACGGATTCGGTGGTGGGAAATACCAAGCAAGAAAGCAGATCACTTGCACGATTGAAATTGATGGTTATCCCTTCCCGATTAAGGCACTAATCGTTCCGGATGGAACCCTAACAACGCCAGTTTTAATTGGGAAGGACATACTCAATGATCCGACTCTGAAAAGAAATAGAGATAAATCTACGGAAATAAGTGAAACTGACTTACATGTGGCGGAAAATTACCAACCAGGAAAATTATTGTTACTGCTCAACAAATTTCGGAGATGTATTGCCAAGGACCAGAATGAACTAGGACGGACGGATCTTATTGAGATGGAAATCGAATTAAACAAGACCGAGCCGATTTCTCAACATCCATACAAGGTACCCTACGCAAAACGTGAAGTTCTAAGTTCCATGGTGAGTCAATTATTGAGCAGCGGCATCATTCAGGAATCCAAGTCCGATTTTGCCGCGCCGGTAGTTCTTGTGAAAAAGAAGAACGGCGAGGATCGAATGTGCATAGATTATCGACGTCTCAATGCGGTCACCAAAAATGTCAATTCCCCCTCACCAATGATCGACGAGGAAATAAACAAACTGGTAGGGTATGATTATTTCATTGTACTGGACTTAGCATCAGGGTATTATCAAATACCCATCCGAAAGGAGCATATACCTTACACGGCGTTCATCACCCCAGATGGATTATTTGAATTTAAGGTAATGCCATTCGGACTCGTAAACGCTCCAGCATACTTTAAAAATGTAATGAACATCGTCAAACAAAAAATGTCACCTGAACCTATTGTCAGTTATATGGACGACTTTGTTATACCGGCCAGGTCCTTGGAAGATGGTATGAGGAAATTAGAGAGATTCCTGGAGATCCTCAGCGAAGCCCACTTGACACTAAATTTAAAGAAGTGCGAGTTCTTTAAAAAGGAAATAGAATTCTTGGGTCACATTATTAAGGATGGAAAAATTCAACCAGGGAAGGCAAAAACCGTAGCTGTACAAGAATTCGAAAACCCCATGGACGAACACCAAGTGAGGCAGTTTATAGGACTCACGAGTTTTTTTAGGAAATTTATAAAGGAATATGCTACGATCGCATCACCGCTCACTGATCTGACCCGGAAAAATCAGAAGTTCGTATGGGGAGATAAGGAACAAGCTTCATTCGACCAGCTAAAGAAGTTATTGACAAGTGGACCAGTACTCGTTATGTACAACCCAAAGGAGGAACATGAACTACACACTGATGCCAGTTGCAAGGGCATTGCAGGAGTATTACTACAAAAAGAGAACGAAAAACTTCATCCCGTGGCATACTACAGCCGACGAACTACAAAGGAAGAATCCAAGTACCACAGCTACGAGCTAGAGACCCTCGCGGTTGTAGATGCAACCGAAAGATTCCGACAATATCTACTTGGTAAGCATTTCACAATTGTGACTGATTGTGAAGCCCTGAAGACCACCATGAAGAGAAAGGAAATAATTCCCAGGATAGCCCGATGGGGTTTGCGAATGCAGGAATACGACTTCACAATTATACATCGACCAGGTAAACAGATGAGTCACGTGGATGCCCTTTCGAGGAATCCGGGCGAACCAGCAGTGTCTTCCGAAGTCGTCGATATGCATTTATTAAAGGTAAATATTGACGAAACCGACTGGATGTGCTCTCTCCAATTGCAGGATAAGGAAGCTGTTGAAATAACGAATGTACTGCAACTTACCCCAAAAAACGACGCTGAAAAACAAATACACCACGACTACAGCTTACAACATGGACGCTTACATCGGAAAGTGGACGGCGAATTCAGATTGTATGTCCCAAAAGGAGTGAGGAACAGAGTTCTTCGAAACAGCCATGATTTGATGGGACACTTCTCCGAGAAAAAGACAATTACCCATCTAAAAGATCGATACTGGTTCCCTAGGATGACTCAGTTTGTCAAAAAATACCTCAAAGACTGCGTTGAGTGTGTTTATAATAAGAGGGAAGCCCAGCCCCGCGGAGAATTATTTCCTATCGATAAAGGAAGTGTACCCTTCGATACGCTACACATAGACCATCTAGGGCCCTTCATGAAATCAACGAAAGGGAACACATATCTCATCGTACTAGTAGACGCCTTCACGAAGTATGTCCATATTAAGGCGCTACCAAATACACAGACAAAACCAGTCTTAAATTTCCTTACCGATATATTTTACATCTTCGGTAGTCCCCGCCGAGTAATATCGGATAGAGGAACAGCATTTACGTCGCATGCGTTTGAAGAGTTCATGAGAAGTCACTCCATTCAACACATATTGAATGCGACGAAGACTCCTAGAGCAAATGGGCAAGTCGAGCGATACAATCGTACGATCCTGCACGCACTCCTTGCTACAGTTGACGAAGAAACTAAGTGGGACCAACAAATCAAGCTCGTTCAATGGGGAATTAATAACACTTACAACGAAACCACAGCAAAAACCGCTCATCAAATGCTGATGGGATACACACCTCGTGACCCACTGAGAGACGTCTTGGCTCAATGCGTAGACCTTAACCAAGCCACTACTAGCACGGAACAAATTCGACTGGAAGGAATTGAGTCTACCAACAGAAAACAAAGATCACAAAAGGAACGCCATGATCAGAAACACCGGAAAGCAAGAAATTATAAGGTAGGAGATCTAGTGATGTCCCTAAATGATGGAATTGCAACCACCGGAACTTCAAGAAAACTCGAGGCCAGATATAAAGGACCCTATTGTGTAACTGCAGCTCTACCTCACGACAGATGTCAAGTAACCGATATGCCATATGCACCCAGAACCCAAAAACCATATTCAGCGATTTGGTCTGCTGATAGGATGAAACCCTGGATTCAATTAAACCTTGACTTCGACGAGGACGACGAAGAACTCCAGGATGGCCGAATCTGTAACGAGGAGAAAGAGAGAAACAACGAGAGCGAGAAAGACACCAGGATCGTAAGAGAAAAAAAGTAAAATGTCAGGCAGTCGTGAGTAGACTTCCGATAAAGATAGATCGTTTTTGGTTGCTTTCATTATTTTGAATCATACATAGAAGAGAACGTTGGTTGTTAAAATAAATAAATCGTTGTGTTGAAAATCGTTGTTAATATCGTTTTTTTTACTAATTGGTTGAGTTTCGTTTTCATTGGAATTGTCAGTTTACAATTGATAGTTTATTTGTTCGTTAAAGTTTTATGTTTGTGGAACGTAATTCTTCGGTATTCTGGTTGTCGTTATAGTGTGGTAAAACGCTTAAACGCCTGTTTTTGTCGTGAAGAAATTAAAAATCTGTTTAAAATGTTTTGTTAAATCTGTCGATACATTTGTTTTAAGTTATATTTTTTAAGGGTAAAAGTAACAAATAATATACAAATGGAATGGTTGGTAGAGCTGATGGAAGAAAATGTAAGCTTGGCTACCAATTTCAAAAGAGGTGTTCCACAAACGGCTTCGCTGAAAATGATTGGGAAGAGGTAGCTGCTATACTAAATAGCTTAGGACCACCAATACGAGACGGTAAAGAATGGCAAAAAGTACGTATACTAGATGAAAAAATTAGAGAAAACCACTAAGATTTATTTCATATATACCTAGGTTTGGTGCGATACAAAATTTAAAACAAAAAAAAGATCAACAAAAAAGAAGTAGGAGCCACAGGGGGCTAACCGTTCAGACAAAAGTACTTGAATGAAACAGATAAAGCAACAGTAAAACTTCTTGCCCTGAACGATATAGTCGTTCATTACCCTGTGGGAAATGTGTTTGACGGCATACAAACTACACAGAGTACATAAAGTTCAATATGTTTCCTTTTCATCATCACTACTCCACGACATAAACAACAAAAAGCTGTCCATATTTTTCACAATATTATTTTTCAATATTACCACACTTACTTTTGCACTCAATCAAAGAAAAATATAAATCTGTCAGTTGTACATTTTTTCTGTGGAATATATGTGGAATATAACTAAAACGACACTCAAGGCGTTTCGCTACCGTAATACCGACATTAAAACGCCGCTTAACCGCCACGACTCAAAAAAAGACAAGAGTCGACCAACTTAAACGCCAGTCGTAATAAGGGTGAATATTATCATTTAGCGTCCGTGAAGGCAATACACGCAACGGAAATCAAGTCGAAAGTTAGCTCAGGGCTCCAGGGCGGATGAAGTAGAGACCATAACATCGTGAAAAAATTCTGAATGCAATCTTTGATCCTGTTTGCGTTGATTGCAATTGGAATAGAAGATTCTACCACGACCCATTCGGACTATAAAGCGGCGACATTTGTTTAGCTGGGCGTCTACGACCCAACGCTTAAGATGGTTGTGTCGTGTAGAGTGCTTCGACATAGTAGCTCCGGCACGAAGGGTCGTCGACTATAAGCCTGTGGGACAATTCAAAAGAGGACGTCCACGTTTAAAATGACGTACACAAGTGGAGGATGACCTCATCCAACTTGATTAACAACTACACTTTTAGAAGTTTAAACTTTCAAGGACCAATCAGACTCCCTGATTACAGCAGTATTTTTCAGAGATCCTGTCAGTCTAAGAGTGATATCAATGTTGGCATTGCAACCAGGTGATATAATCAGTCTTACTGACAGTCAGGCGGCTATGAAAGGAATTTTGGCGCCGAAAATCAAGGCTTTCCTAACCACATTCAATAAATCCATGCTGACACGTTGCAACAGGGACCTAACCGCCAACCGCCCATGAACTGGGTAGAAAAAGGTCAGATACAAAATAAGTTTGAGTATAATTCGATAACTCAAACCTCCACTGTCCCACTGGACGATGAGATCCTAGAGTTGACAAAAAGACGCTCCTTGGTCAATTGCCAAATAACTTGAATATTGTGGCCTAGGTACGACAGTATCGAACAATATCGAGCCCCCGAACTCCTCCCATGCGACGAAAAGTTGCTTATTGGAGCACTTGCGAGCTAATGAACCCTATTTTTTCTATCAGTGCTGAGAATCGAATCTAGTCTGAAAGTCTAGTGAGTAGAAGTCAACGCACACACCCACTACGCTATGGCGCCCACGAATTAAAGCATATTTCTTCGAAACTTTTAAGTATAAAGTCAAAATGACTGGATGGCGGAGTTGATTAAGTGCATGCCCTATGTTAGAGGGGTCCCAGGTTCGAATCCCAGTGAAATCGAATCTGGTCCAGTAACCATTTGCCGTTGGGATCAAATTAACGGCACTGGAGTATGTTGCTATCTGTCAGTACAATGGACCAGTTTTGAGTCTGAGGGCTCCAGTGTTGTTTTTCAAAAAACTCGCAAAAGAAAAAAAAATTATAAAGTTTTACAAGGACTCAGATGGAAGGAGTTAAAGGGCGAATAATTATTTAAAAACATATATTTTTACTTACTCCTTTTTGATCTCCTGATATCCTTCCTGATCCACAGGAGGTAGAGGAGTTGTCGTGGATGAGTAGACAGGCCGGTATGAAGTTCCTTGACTGGTCATTTCGTCCAACTTTTTAAATCCAAAGAAGGACACAACAAGCATGCTGAAGCAGAGCAGTAAAACACCAGTGACTGGTTGGATGAAGTACCGCTGAGATTCTCGGATGGCTGTAATTAAATTTGAATATAGGTATTAATTATATACAAAATGTTATTTGCGACTTAAGACTTACATTCTGTGAGACCCTGGAAGAAGTATGATGGCATACCCGGCAAACCCTTGTATTTGGTCACAAGGACTAAAATCAAAGGAACTGAGAACGACACGAGTCCATACACAACAAAATGAGCGTAACGAATTCTTCGTGTAATAATGACTTTGTATGGAAGATAATACCTGTAAGTTGCAAGCAAGTGAACTCATTAATATCCGTACAAAAATTTACTTCCGTGGGAGAGCTTACCAAACGTGTAAAACTACGTTGCAGCAAAGACTAAACAGCCAAAAGAAGTAGGACAGCATGAAGAACTGAACCACATAGCCCAGTCCAAATTTGTAGTACTCAGAGATCTGGGCAATGGTGTGGAGGGTGAATCCAATAGCCAAGCACGCTGACATGACACTTAATGACATTCCGTGCACCGAACGGAGCTCCTTCACAGCGAAATGAAGAAAACTGACCACACAGAGGCAGGGAACGGATATCAGCATAAAGCACGTGTACAGAATGGTCTGTCCGACACTGACATGGTGTTCCACGGATGTATAGCAGACGATAGCAAATAGCTCTCCGTCGTCCGGGTCGGTGTCCAAACAATATTCGGACGTGATGAAGTAGCTTTCTTTTGCGGACTCATCCATCACCAGCAAGGTGCCGTCTTGAAGCACGAAAAGCCGGTCGCCAGTGCCGTAAGTAAATGATCTACAAAAATGAAATGTTTACTAAAATTTGGTCAAGAGAACTTATCGAGACTCACTCATTGCAGGGATTCCCCACTTCAATAGCCAACTCGACCGGCTCCTCCAGGTCTTCTATGCAGTTTTCATAGAACTCAGCTTTGATAATTTGCGGAGCGAATGTCTTTACTTGTGGCGCACAGTACATTTCGGAGTTTTCATCGGGAATCAGAGTCTCTCCCGTGGGACAACACTTGCGTAGCCTCGATGAGTATGTCTGTTCTGGTTGTTTCCGTAGCTTCTCTCGTTGAGAGCAATCCTTGGGAAAAGTTTGCGACAGCAGGGTACTTGTGGCTGATGACAGTGTCGTTAAGGTCGATGTGTCCGGAGGTCTATCACTAGTGTCTCCTAAGTCTTGTAAGCTCTTTGGTTTTTGTATACTAATAGTGGAGTTGTCTTCGGCAACTGGTGTTAGGATGGTCGTATCAGGCGCTTCTGGGATCGTTGCTATGGCTCCAGAAGGCGTACTGTTTGTGGTGGAGTCTGTAGTGTTTGCAGTACTTTGTGCGATGACTAGACCTACGAATGTGGTGATGACTAAGATGACTTTGGTTGTAGTTTGGATTAAGTTTGCCATGTTGAATGGGATTTACTGGTTAATCTGAAAAAAAAACAGAAAGAAATACAATTAATTAGGGAAGAGAGTCAGTATCAGAATTGTAGGTAGAGTTTATTGGATAAAAGTAGCTTATGTGCCATCTTAGTATATGACTAAACCCATAAACCCAAGTGACGTTTAACGCGGTTATCAGTATCGACCGTCTGTCTGTCTACATGTGTATGTATTAGAGTTGTACCGAATAGTGATTTGGCCGGATGCCGGGTACCGAATAGTCGGCCTGCAGCAAGGCCGGATAGCCGAATATTCGGTGGCCGGATATTTGCCCAAATTAAAAGTATAATAGTCTAGTGGTCTGATACTCAAATCAGACCGGTACAAGTAAAACCAACTTAAACATGTTTTTTTCCTTCTCCTCCACAAGATATTCTTACTTTCTACACAGCAAAGTTTTTTGAGACATTCTTGAAGAGGTTTCGGTGGGCAAGTCAGATTGAGTTTTCTGCTAAAAAAATACCGCCAACGAGCTTGACTTGTATATCAAAACAGTTTATTTTGAACGGACTAGTGACCCTTGGGCTTGGTGGTCAGTAAATGGAAGACAGTACCCAATTTTGCTAAAATTTGCCAAAACTTATTTTTCTTCTCCATGTAGCAGTGTATACAGTAAGAGACTCTTTTCTGAAGCATGCATCATATACGAAAACAAACGTAATAAATTGTTACCCCTGATTGCAGAAAAACTAATTTTCATTCATCATAATTTGGCTTTAGTAAACTTCCAATATTAAATAGACTATCCGGTATTCGGCCGGATATCAGAAGACTATTCGGCTCCTCCCGGATATTACAAAAGAACCTGGATAAGCCGGATACCGAATACTTGCCGGATATCCGTCACACCTCTAGTATGTATATAGCAATAGATCTCCAATCTATGTGAATCACTGACAATGAGCGAACAGCCTTATGAATAGCTTTGACTTCTGCTTCTAACACAGTACAATGGTAAAGCAGGCGAAGGGACAGAAATATGTCCGACGATGAAGATTCTTAGGCCTGTGTTTTGTATCCGCCTTGTAACCGTCCTTGAATGTCAAGAGTGACTTCCGCTAAGTGATCTGGCAGCAAAGACAAAAAGATAAGGGTGCCTAATACATTTGGCCAAGGATCTAGACTTTTCATTGACAGTCATTTTCTAACCTTGAACTCTGAGAATTTCATTTAAAACTTAAAATCAATTTCTTTTATGCTAATAAAGTGGCTCAGTGATTATTTTGTTATCAATATTATCATATATTAACGTGCAATTAAGACATTTTTTGAAAATTTCCCGGGGATACGAATAACAAAATATTGCTTTGTTTACATTGCTGCGATATTGCTTGCGCGAATGACGCCTAATTTTTTTGTCTGTTTTGCACCTTTCGTCTTCTTCTTTCGTAGAAACCTCATGATTAAGATTCTTTGAGTACTCGCATGAGTATATCATACATTCTTTGAGTTTCTTGGCTTTCGGCCTATTTTAAATGCCGGTAATTCGCGATATTTTTATTGGATTCTGTAAACATCAGCGTATTACGTATTGTATATTACCGAGGGATTTAAGTCAGTTTCGGCATTTAAAAAAAATTGAAATGAGTGATACTTTAATTCACATCTTTTTTGAATATTTGTTTTCAATGTATCACCAGAGATGGTACAGGGAAGTGAAAGATTTTTGTTTGTATCAGTCAGAAATTTAAATCATTGTCGCCAACAACAATGAACCAAGGCAACAACATTTATTACAAAGTTATATCAATAAGTGGAAAGAATTAATAGGCTAGTCATCGTTTTGACATAAGTTATCATAAGTGTTAAATGTACAAAAACAACTAACGGCGTTCTCAATTGGTATCACAGGAAAACTACTATACCCCATTTTCATTTAACTTAACCTTATTATTGGTACCTGGTATTGGTACCATAATACTAAAGGGTGGTCCAACCATAATCCACGATTTGTATTTTTGTATTTATTTATTGTGGCAGCAATTTTACAACGGTTGTACATTACATTACTTGTTTACAGAGATTCGGTGTTATAACCTTACTACTAAAATATTTATAAATTATTATTTGAGCATAATATATCACATATGTAATTTGAAGGAAAAACCACTAAAAACCTTCAGTAAGATAATGCACGATGTCAAATGTGAGTCACACCTTAAAGTCAAGTTTTTTTGCCCAACTTAATTTGACATTTCTTTCTTTCAGTGTTTGACAAATTCAACCATGGAGAGGTACACAATTGAGCAGCGCGTTAAGATTGTTGAAGCTTTTTACGAAAATGGGCGTTCAAATCAAAATGCATTTCGTGCACTTCGTGATTTTTTTGGTCAGCATAATCGACCCAATGTGTTCACAATCGGTAGAATTGTGCGCAAATTTCAGCAAAGCGGGTCTGTAGGAAATATGAAAACACCTGTACGTTGTTGAAAAGCCGATGCATCCACAAAGAGTGACTGTTCGGTGCGGTTTATGAGCTGGCGTCGTCATCGGTCCGTACTTCTTCAAAAATGAGGTCGGCCGGATATCAGTCAGCTGAACGTGGGTAACTACTGGCACCAGCCCAACACCTTGCTACATGAAGAGATATGTTGACTGCGAGTTATTCACCATTAGTACCTATTATAAAGCTACAGAATGAATTCCTAAAAAAATTTAAAAAACGGCCCGGGTTCACCCCGAACTTTTGTATTAGCCGAAGAAGAAGAAGATATCTGCAGTAGTACTTAACCTCACCTCCCCATACTCTTTAAATTGACCAAAAATAACGGTCTCAGTGTTAACGCTCGAAAGACTGCAAGACTCCCTAACCATCAACGGAATCAACTGTGTCTTCTCAAGCACAGCTGAATACCTGCAACTTATTCTAGATAAGAAGCTCAGCTGGAAACCAAAGACACAAAGCCACACTGGCTCTTTACATGAGCAGAAAAAAATGGGGTCCACAACCGCTTATGACTCATTGAATCTAGTAGCCTACTATTTAAATCTACTGGTCGTCTGGGGACCTTTTCTAGACAAAGACAGTCCTGTATCTGTATAGGAGGCGCGATTGGAACCATCCCTTCTGATGCGCTTAATGTCGTCTTTGGTCTGATTCCTCTGGATTTATTTGGAAAGGAGATGGTGGCATGAACAATTAATTCTACTTGCCAAAAACAATTTGGTTACATACTCCTTCTCATTGAATCAGCGTAACTTTCGGACAGACTACAATATTACAGGACATCCTGCTCATAAACATTGACTACACTGCACAGCGATGCATTTCCGACAGACCACTTTGCATTCCTTATCCCGACCGGGGAGTTATTGGAAGGTAACTAACTTTACACCCATCACTTCGAAAACGAAGGAGGAAAAGGGAAATTCTGTACACTCGAGCGAACTGAACATATGTAAGTCCCTTCATTCTTTTTTCTAAATCACTGTACCGTGTTTCATGCAGATACAATGGTAATACGCGAGGCATTGTCACGGCTTAAGTGGAACGTAATATCCGCTCGCTATATTTGCATTTTCACCGATAGCCAGACAGCCCTGGAGCTGGTCTCTATAAAGTCAAGAGTACCATCAAGCTGGCGCTTATCTCTTGACAAAATGGCCGAGCAATGTTATATCGCCTGTGATGGGTGCCAGTTCATAAAGACATCCCATGCAGTTGCCAAACATGCAACCACATTATCAGTGCTAGCTGATATTAACAATGAAGGGACCCCACAACACGCAGGCTGTTGCCAAGAGAGGAAAGTACTCAAACAATAGATTGGTAATTGGCACAACTCTGGAATGATCTGGCCTAAACTAGATTCTAAACGATCTAAAAATGTTATCTCTCTTGACGGATAAAAAATTTGCATTATGACGGGTGTCACCACGAGACACTGTCTACTAGGTGCGCACGCCAGAAGTCTGGGAGTTTTGTCGTTTTTTGTAGAAGC
Organism: Myathropa florea; assembly: GCA_930367185.1. Classification (NCBI taxonomy): domain Eukaryota; kingdom Metazoa; phylum Arthropoda; class Insecta; order Diptera; family Syrphidae; genus Myathropa; species Myathropa florea. Next base: position 23,689,401 of record OV884005.1, on the reverse strand, counting down.
TGTCTGGGCGAGGAAGAAGTGAAAAATGTTCTTCACCTCCTCTGCACTATGCCCGGCTCTAGCGTCGTTCAAACGCACACACTGGATGCCTACTATTTCAACAACATTTTTCACCTTAGTGAGGTATCCATTAGTAGTTTACTGCGCTTCATAGAAAGCTCCAAATAGTGTACGACAAGCGGACAAGCCGATATACGCATGGGTAACCCGTGTGTAAGCACAATGGACCAGCACAGGTCTAAGTACACTCTTAATCCACTTCAACCTACCTGCCTACATTAATGCACCAGAGCACCAACTCATTGAAAAATTATCAAAAATATAGGTCACACTTTTCGACTGAACTCCAGATGAATCACGCTATGCTATTTGTTAAGACTTCCAATTCGTTGGCAGGAAAACGTATTATTTTCGTCATAGGTATGTATTCTTATCAACTTCCCCTTCACACCTAGTATACACATCACTCCAAGAAACCTAACCACTGGCTATGAATTTGTTAGCACTGAATAATCTTAAGCAAACAAAATAATCACTTGCAATATTTATAGCTTGTCGGGGTATCAGGAAATGTCCATTATTGCGTAGTGCACGTCCGTTTGAACTTTGAGACACTTCTTCACCGGAACGGAAATAGGTTCATCATCAATTTCTATTAACAGTGCAAACGGTTCGACAAATATACGAGTATACACAACACACTTTTTCGTCACTAATAAATATTTGAAAGAAAAAAATATTACAGAAGCAAAGATTGTTCTCAGGAACACTGTTGCTATACAAAATAGTTCCCGTGACACTCCCACAGAACAAACACCGACCACCAGCCGCAGCAAACAAAATCAAAACAGGAATTCCAATCACCTACTCTGTGTATCATCTACCAGATACGATGGATAAACAAATAACCGGAAAATACTTTCCACACAATAGGCACTGAATTGTACTAAAGAATTAAATAGACTTGTGCTCTCACCAGTATATCATGCCGGGGAATGGACGGCAAAAAGTACTTGTTCGGTCCGATACGTATTCGTATATCGCTGCAATAAAATACTGCTCGTGTTCGTTTATTGTTTTTCATACTCTTGTCACCTTATCGCCGGACTGATTCGATATCTAATCTGAGTACAAACTTTCAGTTTTATATCAATAAATTCATTACGTCACCTGTATGGCTGGAGAGGAGCCAGTGCGCCTTTTTTCCATGGTGCTCCGAATTCCGATCGTATTACTTGACCAATATTTAACAAGAAAGTCGGAGCTATCAGAAATGTTTATGAGTTGAACAGAATGGATGTTGAAAAGTGGCAGATAGTAGTGTACAAAAAACTTTAGAATTACTTGAGTGTCTATTTTGGTGAGATGAGATTTCCGTTTGATCGTTTTGGCAGACGTTTCATTGTGGGAATGGAACAACTGAAGAAGTATCTTGTGCACAGAACACATTGTGGTGATAAATAGTGAGGAATGCTAAATGCTATTGTTGACAGATTAAGAAGTTCACAATGAATTTTAGACAGCAACTAGAATTAACAATGACCTTGTGGCTTAATGTGGGCGACTTAAAATGTTAAAATACACTGAGAATTTGTATAGATACATGAATAAAGAATTGAATTTGATCTCATTCTTCATAAAATTAAAGTCATTTGATGGAACTATTGTACAAACAAAGATCATTGCAGGGTCTTTGTAGCCAACAGAACAATATGATTGCTGATATGCACCTTCGCAGTTCATCTAATAATATGAATAGTTTGCATCATTTCGATCTTAAAAGATAAATGACTAACCGAAGGTAATGAAAGTACAATAAATAGACCAGCCAAACAGACTTTGAATAAAATAATGCAGTGCGGGAAAGTACGAAATATGAAGAGTATGTAAAAGTGGTAATGCAGGACGCATTTTATGTTCCAGGTTGATTTTCTTTGGTTGCCAATTCCGTCTGGATGACATTTGTTATAGAGAGTAGATGATAACACTTTATTGCAGTTGATGTCGTAACAAGGTGGAAATGTATTAAATTATTTATTATAGCCACCATTTTTGGCAACCAAAAATTTTATGAGAGACGAAGCACATTTCAACTTGGGTGGCTTTGTTAAGAAACAAAATAGTTCCTATTGGGCGAACACGCTCGATCGATACACCAAAAACCTGAGCAACTGTATAGTGCGCCATTTGGGCGGGCGACATCATTGGACTACATTTCTTTAAGGGTGCTTAAGGCAATGCTATAACAGTTACTGGTGACCGCTATCGGGACATGATGGAACTTTTTCTTGTGCTCAAGACGGTGCCACCACACACACACACAAGACGGTGTCACCACACACACAGCTTGTACTTCGATGCAAATTCTGCAAGAATTATTTGCCGGTGGAATAGCCTCAAAAATGTTGGCATCCACTGACCTCTACAATCCTTGACCCCTCTCGGTTTCTTTCTTTCGGAATACACGAAGCAAAACATGTACACACACACACTAATCATGATGATTGGTCTTTAAGAACGAAACTTGAAATGAAATTGCTAAAACAATACTTGTTCTGTAAAATTGTTTTACGAAATGTGCTTAAAGAAGTTCGCCCTCTCGCACAGCCACATCATATTTCATAAATTCGATCAATCAAATATAAATTATTAAAAAGTTTTTCATATAAAAGTAATTAAAAAAATCATCGTTCGGAAACATAAAAAAACACCCAGTACATATTAAATTCGAAATCATTCACAATTATTGAAAAATAAGGCAAACTCTGCTCTGTGTAAAATCAGAAAACTCATTTTACAGATAATACGCATTCACAATCAATTCTTTAAGGAGTTTTCAATCAAATTCCGACAAATCGACCTAATTATAATATAAGGCGCATCACATAAAGGAACCAGTTTAAGATCATTGCTGATTATTTTTTTTTATTTTTAAAAACCCGAACTTGTAAGTCGAGTTACTGATACTGGCAAATACAATATTATCGCTTTTGTTTTTCTTTTAAACGAGACGGTTATGATAACTGTCAGACAGCTCATACATCGATCAGTTTATTGCAAGGCAACTGAACGAGTAATTTCAAGAATTTTTAATTTTCGATATAATTATATTTCAGGAAATATCAGCAGAAAAGTACACTAGTATGCTACACTAGTACTAGAATGCTAGAATGAACTTTATGAATTATCGAATTTAATAAGAAAATTATTGATTTCGCTTTTTTTCTGCGAATTCAACAATCTCTGCGCGAATTACTGAACTGAATGCACGGCCCACACTGAGCCATTCGCGATTCAAACAGAAACATCTCGACCCACAACTTCACGAATAAAAATTCGCGAAATCTCTGGACGCGAACATATGAAATTTTAAATTTCACACTGACAATTCGCGGGTACCGGCGAATAAAGAGAATTCCTTGTGAATGAAGTGTAAAAATTCGCGAATCTTGCAGTTCGCAGTGCAGTTCACCAATCATGTGTATAACCCCTAATTTAGTAGCGCTTTCTAGGAATAGAAGTGAAAGGCCATTTTCGGCAGTTGCAGTGTATGCGGTGTTTCATTTTTCATAGGCTGTCACACATACCATCGCTTGGTCGAACTCAATATGTATATGATATGATTCAAATGCGTAACTCTCGAGTATATCATACCAACCACCGCAGGAATTGCGGTGGAGGTTCACTCTCGCACTCATCACTATGATCTAAAGACAAAATATCCAATCATATGTTTTTGCAGTAAATGTGATGGGAGTACATTTTTTTTGCGGTATCAATGAGTCAGTGTAGTAGAAGGAACAAGTATACATGTGGTGTAAGAATAGTTCCGGTGTATCGCTGCAGTTCGCTGCGGACAGAAAAAAAAGCATAGCTCCCGTAGCGGCAAGTATCAAGCCAGAAATGTCGATTCGGCGCCGATGAGCTAAAATGGGGATCGCCACAGCCTACATTCGTATAAGATGGTGGTGACGTTGCAGAGCGCCTTAATAGAGGCTGAAAATATTATAAACGGCCGTCCACTAACGCACCTGCCCGTCTCAGCTGATGATGAAGATCCTTTGACGCCCGACCATTTTTTTGTTGAGAGTTCCCAACTCCACGCAAACTCCAGGCCACATCGATGAACGAGCTCTTTGTCTAAGGAAGCAGTGGCGCATTAGTCAACAACTCAGGGATCGCTTCTGGAAGAGGTGGATCTGAGAATATTTACCGGTTCTCACCAGAAGATGTAAATGGTTCCAGCGTGTAGAACGACTCAAAATTGGAGACTTGTCTGTGATACCAACGTACCAATAAGTTAATGGATTCGTGGACGGGTAATAAGAGTTTTTCCTGGACGGACAGATTCGTGTGGCGGAAGTGGCACAGGGATTTTTCGCCGGCCTGCGGTAAAGATTGCTATTCTTGATGTTGGTGAGGCTTCTGATCTGGGACGCCTCACAGGGGGTGGGATGTTATAGAATTTATAAATACCAAAGTGTAACTCGGGTGCCGATTCCAAAGACAAACAACGCTAGCTGTCAATCTGACATTTTAAGCTGTCTAAACGCATCTATGAAATATAGTGTGTCAAATATCCCGCCGAAAAATCTCAATTACGCGCCAAAAGGATATCATTCTTCGTTTGCTTTGGAATCGAAATCTGAGCAGGGAAGTTATTAAAAAAGAATAAGTTTTTCCATCCTATATAACTATTCTTAATAAACTGTCATTTATTTATAGAATAAACGCACGTTTGCAGTTAAATCTCCACAAGCAACTTTGTTTGATTCAATCATCCCTTGCCGTAGCTGTGATTACGTGAAAAGAAATCTATCAAAATCCTTAGGGTGAAATTTGTTCGCTTGCTTCCATTCTACTAATTTTGATGTCGTCGCTAAAACACTACAAGCTGTTCTAATCAAACTGTAAATATTGGTATGTATCTACGAATTGTCTAATAAACTAAAAATTGCTCACAATGAACCAAAAATAGATTAAATGATAAGATCACTTCGACATCTGCTTTGCTATACAAATCGAATGATAGGATCACATTGTCGATTTCATTCTAAACTCGTGTTTGTCATTCGAAAACGGGAACGTAATGAAACTTAAAACTCCTATAAAAAGCAACAGCTGGAAAAACAAATAATTAAACGAATTCTGGTGACGGTCGATTAAACCATAGGGAGAATAAATGTTTGAGGCTATTGCACTAAAATGCCCTCTATACTGATATTTGAGACGTAAAACAACTGATAAATTGTGTTATGCATAAATTTGTGATACATGAACCGCGAAAAACGAGGCGAACACACCTTAGATCGATGGCAAAATAATGCAATAATCCGTCACAAGATTTTGCGCGCCAGGATTGATATCCCATAAGGTAATGCTGCAGTGGGACGAGATTCATTTTTGTTTTCAAATGTTTCCCTACTGAGAACATTTCGAAAACTGAAGTAAAAAAAATTAAAGAAAAATTGTTTTCTTACAACTTTCATTGGCAAGTTGTTGTGAATGCTTGACTGGAAAGGTTTAATGTATCCATTGTGTTGTCGAAACATACTAAGTTTGCTATATTCTCTCGAAAAAAAACAGGTTTCAGATAAAGACCGAAAAACCGCTGGATTCACTTTTTCAACCAAAAGTAGATTCTTCACCGATCTCATCACCACTTTACTTGAAGTATGGCGCAACATAGAGAATATTTGGATAAGATAAATTAATCTGTATATGTGTACCTATGCAAGAATTTTAGTATATCTACTTATTAAAAAAAAAAAGCCGACGGATAAATAACACATCATACCATCAACTATAACAAGTGAGTAGATTACCTACCTCCAAGGTTCCTTTAGTACAACAAATTTTTGTTGAAAATTATTTCAGCTTGAAGCTTTTTGAAAAGCTTTAAAGTCTCCTCTGGAATTCTTTTTCTTCAAACACCCTGACACCGCAAAGGCAACGCAATACAATTGCTATAAAAGAAAATATTGGTCATAGATAAGCAACTTGACTAATAAATAAACAATTTATCGACGAGGTGCGACATAGATATGTATGTACATTTTTGAAATCGAAATGTTTATATAATTGTCTGGCAAAGGTCTCGTGGATTATGTGGAATCTTATCTCATCTGAGTAAATCATATAATGCTCTAATGTTCTTACTCATCGATTTCCGTTTCCATATCTATCGGTGGCAAAGTGTTTGATCACACACTGTTCAGGTGCACACAACAATATTCGTGTGTTCCTATGGCAATGTGCCATATTAAAGTGATTTTTGTTTATTTTTCAGAAAGAAAAAATGAAACGCTTAAACCTAAATATGATCGTACTAATTTGACTAATTTGGTGGGCGCCGTGGCGTAGTGGGTAGGTGCGTCGACTTCTACGCTCGAGGTCGTCGGTTCGAATCTCAAAAAAAAAAAACATCAAACATAAGAGCTCCACCTCTTTCGAGTCACTGACAATGCTCAAAGAGTATAACTGTCTAGAAAAAGCTTCTCAACCTCGCCGTTCGGAGTCGGCATTAAACTGTAGGTCCCCTCCGCTCGTGACAGAACAATAGCACGCACAACACGAGTGGTTGCTGAGAAGTTAGGCCCAGGTCCACCTCGGACTGTAGCGCCGCCATTATTATTATTATTATTATTATTAATTTGATTAATGATGAGCATTCGGATAGGTCAAAAAATGCGAGTATAAACAACAAAATAAACCATAATCACGTATTGGTTCTGAACGTCCGTTGAAGGATTTTAGGGAGAGCAAGGGCTTAGGCTTCGAAGATTTTGAAAGAAAGCATAAAACGGCAGAGAATTCAAAAGTTTTCTGCGTATTCTATGCCACGCTTATTCTTTTGGGAACAAAATACATTCTCATAATAATGTCCAAGGAGAAGGTTAAGGAATTCATATAAATTAGCCGACTAATAATTGAATTCCCCTGAGATGATAGCATAGCCATCAAATTGGACTGAAATGGTTGAAAAGAAAAAGACAAAGACGGTTCCAACAACCGAAAACATGATAACGCCTGATTTTCATGGAATTGTGTTGATCAACGATCTTAAACAAGGCATTATAATAAATACAACGTTACTTCATATACTCAAGGCAAAAATTGTCATAAAACATCTGGAATTGAGGTAGAAGAAAATAGGTACTTTGTCGTCAAGACAATGCACCTTTTCACACTTTAAATTAGTTGGCCAACCATCATATTCACCAGATCTGGCCCACAAAGACTGAGTAATAAGTTAAAAAGATGGAGATTTTCATGCACACGCTTTCATTTTGGTAAGTAAATGTTTTTTTACAATCAGTCATGAATATGCTGAACTCTAAATTTGACAGAATACAAGGAAAGATGATAATGCTCAACAAGAAAACCGAGGCATTTTTTAGTACCATCAAATTTTCAGTTGTCACGTTGTCTTTTTTTTTCGTTGGTAACATTTTACGGCAAAAATGTCACAATATTCAAATTTTGGGACCAAAAAATAATTGTTTGCTAAATCAAAACATCCTATAGATTGCTTGATTCTATTTACTGTTTGTCTTTATATTTCAGTGCATTCCGGAATTAGGTCAATACATTCAATGCATTTTGGAAAAAAATACACGAATAGAGACAAATTTTTATTATATTATATGTATATACATATAAAGACATACACATACTCATATGTACAAAAAGGTATAGAGCAACAAGTTATTCTTCTAGCGATAATTTCTAAATTCGTACACAACAAGTTTTCAACGAGAATTTTTCATAGACGTATTGAAAACATTCTAACCTACCGGCATAATATAATAATAATGGCGGTGCTACAGTCCGAGGTGGACTTGAGCCTAGCTTCTCCGCAACCACTCGTGCTGTGATTACTACTGTTCTCTCTCACGAGTGGGATGGACCTACAGTTTAATGCCGACTCCGAACGACGATATTGAAAAGCTTTTTCTAGACAATCGAAAGAGGTGGAGCCGTGAACAATTTTTTTGAAAAATTGTTTGTCTGAATTGGGATTCGAACCTAGGTTGTGAAAGGCTAGTGCGTATGGGTCGACGCACAAACCCACACGGTCACGGCGCCCCCCTTATCAGCATACTCAATAAAAAATTTTCAAATGATATCAGTGATTTTCTTTGTAAGATTGTTCCACTTACAATGGGGAATCATTATAAGTAAATTTTGAAAATAATAACATCAACGCGATTGACATGACATTCAGAAGTCAAACCAAAATAACAACCAGAAAATCTGTAACATAGCGGGGGTATATCTTCCCTAATCCCTAATCGAAATAAAACGAATACAACCAAAATTATAAAAAAAATATTCTGAAAAAATGTTGTATATTTCAGTCAGTGATTTGGTATTAATATATTCAGCTCAAAAATAAATTACCCATTTAGGGTATTATCTGGCCACACAGCCAGATACTGTGAATGCAAACAATTGAAAAAAATGTATCAAAGCGTCGAATGCTCAAAAATGTATATCAACTCGATTTATCATTTATTCTACTGTCTGATGTCGGCGAGGAACAGCATCAAATTATAACGCCACCTCTAGATATGTAAAAACCATCCTTTTTATTAAAAAACAACAGTTCCATATGTACTCGTATATTTCTGGAATTCGTGCTTATTTCTACTCACCAGAGATTACCCTAAGGTGTGAGCATTATGGAATAACTTGCATTACTGCTTTTTTTGCTGGCTCTTGATCTCTCATTTGACTTTTAATTAAATGAACCTGACTTGCTTCGTTTTTTGAAATGGCCCTTATTTATTGATTATTATTGTATAAATAATACAAACATTTTCTTATTGAAAACTCAAATACGTACACAAATGAATTAACTACAGGAATGGAAACACAATAATCATTCCTCATGAATAAGAATATTTTAGATAATTCCATTGAATTATTATGAATAAATAGTTAACTACCCCAATAAAATTTCAGGTCAAAATTAATTGTATCAATAAAAACTTTAATGCGGTGTTAATTCGATGTATCGCACTTCAGCAATCTACAATTTGTCACATCGGAAATAAACTTCCGATCTAGAGCTTTAAAACTTCATTCACGGCGACCATTGAACTCTTGCCATATATAGTTGAGCTTAATGAATAGATCACAATTTTTTCTTAGTCATTCACATTAATTGAATGAGTAAAATCAGATTTGCAAGTGATACGAGTATGAAATTTTAATTGAGAAAACTGGTCTACGAGTCAACTTGGACAATTTAATCTTTTTTACGTCACAGTTTCAAAACACAAACAAAATATGTATGTACGAGTATGTTGTTAAGTCCCACCAAAGTCGAAATGTCGAAATGAGTTCCATCTCTCGTTACTTCTGGTCTACTGGCTTCAATTCGTGTGTCAACTGGACTTAAAAATGGTAGTCCAAAATATTTGTGCAAAATAAAATAGAAAGTAGTTGCAAATAGTTCCACTTCCTGTGATCATTCCGAAGGTAACACAATTGCGTTTTCAGTCGCGACTGCGATATTTTGAATTGACTTTGCGGGACGAACACGAATTGAGGTCGTCACAGCGCTAATTTTTCTGAGAAACTCGAATGTATTGATCAAATTCACTATAGATGGGGGAAATATGCTTGATGGCGACCAAAAGCAGTATGAACTTTGTGTGTTGTTACTTTAGGGGAAGCCTGAGTACGCGGAAACTAACTCGTGCAAACTAATACCCTTAAAAATACAAACTCACTCAATAACCAAAATTAAGAAACGAAAAAAAAGATCGTGTTGAGAACTAAGATTAGAAGTGTTTGTTAGCAGAATTAATAAACGTTAAGGGCCTTCTTAGGAAATTATGTACTCATGCATGTACTATGAACTGGAGACTAAAATACCCGTCAACTAACGTAAACCACGATCAATGATTCAGCATACATCCGAAAGTTGTGTATAAAGTTGAATGAAAAACAATATTTTCAATAAATGTCGATTTCGATAGAAACAGATTATGACTCAAAGTGACGAATAAATGGTCAACTCGGGCTATTTCAGGTCGGTCAGATTTCCGCATTTTTTATGAGATTCTCCTACACGTTTTGGCACACAACCTGAAGAAGCACATCAATACTAAACCGTTTTGGCTATGAAGTCATTAAAACACAACATTTCATTCACAAGACCCCTAACACTTTAATATGTAGCTCACTTCATCGTGACTCTGTTCCATAATTTTATTGCATTTTTGGTTCAAATCGAATTCCTTTCACATCGTATTTTATCTAAATCATTTTGAAATAAATTTAGTATCAGATGGTGATAAAGTACACCAGCGGTTAAAACGCCATCATTTGGTTGCTGTATTGGTTTTTCGCAAGTGGCGAGTTGATTTTCATGTCACTTATTGGGACATGCATTCAATTGGAAATGTACCCAATTGCTTGACTTGTTTACTCAATCGTTATCACCCTTTTTATCCCCTACTACGATACGTACTCAAGGGTATTGGAGGCACTCTTGTGAAGCTTCTCACCTCTAGAACAGCGTACCTAACTTGATTATGGGCGTGTATAGATAAAGCGTTTTTGTAAAACTACATATATCTACACGAAAAAAGTGTCCTCAATTAACATGTAAATATGGTGTCAATTCTTTGGCATTTTTTGTGTCGACTAGAGAGTAACTAGTGTTAAACGACGACAATTAATTGTTGGTGATATGAACACTTCAGCTGAAATTATTTAAGCGGGCAAACGAGGCCTGTGACAGACACGTGATAGTTTCCGTAATATCCGGACCATAAACAAAACAATCAATCCAAAGTTTACTGTGTTTTGTTTTTACTTCGGTGACGACTAGTCGAGAAGTTTGCAATTTCAAACATGAAAATCCGGTTTCGTTTGGACTTAAATGAATGCTTATGATGTTTGGGTTTTGAGCTTGTAAATTTAATAACCATTAAAGCATGAGGATTTCATTAGGAGAAAGATTTTATCTCGAAGTGATTCCCAGAATCGAAAATGGCACATTATCACGAGCTAATAGCTCACACTCAGCGGGAATTTGGCGCCATATTCAAGGTGGCAGTTTCGTAGATAAAATTACAATGATATGACGGAATTAGGTACTGTTTACACGGACCTAATCAAAGCCAAATATACATTTTTGATTAATAACGTTGTCAAGGTGGAGACATGGAGTTGCAGTATATGCAATGATACGGAAATAATCTTGACTGATAGCAGAATTTTAATGTGTAAACAAAATAGGGAATGAGGTTTCGTAAAATTGAAAGTTATTTCAGAATTGCTCGTGTTTATCAGAATGACGGTGTAGAAAACAAAATTTTTTCAGGACATGTTCGTTTAAACTTGCAACTGTGTTGTGAAATTTAGTGGTACATTAATAAAATCAATAGTTCTAATCATACCTGCTTCAGCCAAATTTAAGACAAGTTGTGCTGAATGTTTGTGTAAAACCTTAATCATCTCTGGAATTGCCTAGGGTATCAACTACGCGCCATCGTGTTCGTTCGCGGCATCGTGTCTCAGTTCTTTTCAACGTCTCACCAACTTTGTCCCAAGCTTCTTTCGGGCCGTCTGGTTTTCTGCCATACTTTGTATGTCAAAGGGTTGAATTATCATTCCGTGGATGGGCATATAGTTGTTGTCCCTTCGTAGTCTGTGACTAATCCATTGCTGCTTATGTCACTGTATAATGATGCTTACTCGGTCCTGGCCCTTTATCTGACAGAGATGTTCATTAGAGAAACGGGTGGTCCAGAAATATGTTGTAAATGCCCAATGATGCGTGGACACCTACTGATGAACCCTTGTAAGTTCCTCTCAATAGTGGTGATCACACTCAGTGTATTACATCATACAGTCAACATTGGTGCGAAAGAGTCGCAGATTGAAGTTAAAGCTGACTGCATTGCTACGCCAGATATTGGACAGCATATTGAATGCGTGCTTTTCTTTGACGATTCTTTTGAAATATTAATTTAAATTGGGTCATCGCTTAATAAAGTATTTCGAAGACAAATTTATACAAAATCTTGGTATCGAAACCCTATAGTGTCTATAGCCCAGCGTAGGTCAATGCAACAATTAGGTCCCATCCTTCATTTACATCTACAGCTGCTTTTCAATCAATACGATATCAAATGAGTTTAAGAAAATAATAGCAGTAGCTACTTCACGCAACATGATTTACATAAGATTTACCACAAATTAAGAGCGGTGGCGTAACCAGGTTTGTTGACGACGCTGCGACAACACTAAAATTTTACAAACATTTTGAAACAAGGCATTAAAGTCATTCGTCAAATTACCAATGTACCAACAATTACTTCTTTTATAGATGAAGCAAGGTATTTTGGTAAAGTAAGGTAGGTAGGTAGGAATGGTGGCTTCCAACGTATGCACATTGGATTCACTTAGACCCATAGGGTCCATTGTGTTACCACATCCGGCTTCCTGCCGCTAATTTTTTGACGAATAGCCATAATTTTTTGACGTCCTTTTCAAATTTATCAGTTAATGTACTTAGACGATATTCTCATAGGGTTTCCTTTCTTATGGAGGCTAAGGCTGGACAGTTGCATAGTAGGTGTGAGGGGGATTCCTCCTCCTCTTCATCCATGCATCTACCACAATAGTCGTTATATGGTAACCCTAGTCTTGCGGGGTGTCTACTCATAGTACAGTGTCCTGTGATGACATTTATTAGGTTACCCAGATTGCTCCTGCTTAGGCTAAGGATGGCTATGGTTTTCCGAAGATCCATTTTTAGCCATGTTTTCCTTGCGTGGTGACAGTTATGTAGATTTCTCCATCTCTGTAGCCCTGTGTAAGCATACACTTCTGTTGGTTATGCTCTTTTATTTTTGTTACTGTATCTTAGGAAATCAAACACTTCAATTCAAAGATAAATATTATATTTTATTCACGACGATTTTAAACAAACGATCCAACCCGCGCCATATTCCACGATCGACCCCAACTGATTGTTAGTTCAGAGATTTTGGTTTTCAATGTACCTGTTTCACAGAGACGTTGATAGTATTGAGGTAAGTAAAGTACTTCGTAAAGTAAAGCTTTCATTACATTTTTTGGCAAAACAACTTATTGCCTTGTTTAATGAGAACTTTCGATTTGGAGCGATAATTATAAAGACCAAACTATAATAGTCGTATAAATGAAAGCTTATATAAAACCAAATGAAAAGTAACCAGAAGCGTCTTGAAATTTCAATGTGCCCTAATTGCATAATTGCTAAATGAAAAGAGAATTCAGCTGTCCACATGTACATTCGTTTCGCTTCTCAATCGTTTTTCGCTCACTTAATAGGCAAAAGTGAACGAACTAAACGAAACTGAGCGAGACGGTTATTATAGACACAGTGTATCATTTTTGTGTATTCCCTTGATTACTTCAGTTCTTTTAGATTTCCATACGGCCACTATAGTTGTCCCTTTAACAGCTGAACGAAACCACTATCTGTAGAACTATAGATATAACATGAATCCTCGACAGAAAAATACAGAAATACAGTAAAAGTTATTTAATTGTGGTATAGTACGAAGAAAACTTGACAAAATATTCATATAACCGAAAATGATTAGGTATTTTTCAAGCTGTTTCTCACATTTCTCGCGTTCCCTTAAATTCTTTAAAAAGTATATCAAATTATTTAAAAAAAACAAATGCGTTGTACACTATAATAAAAAAGGAATAGTGTAAGGGGAGAAATTTGTTTGTCGTGTCCCATACCGGTCTTGGCAGATACGAAAACCTACTACCTAGCTTGTAAAGATTTACGTAGCTGAAAATAGTAGAATGGAGAAACTTACTCTTTCGACAGAAATTTCTTTATGGTATTGAAGTGGAAAATAGTCGGTTTTTTGTCATATTCGAACATAAGTCCGTTTTACAATTTTATTTTGTATTTTGCTTGCTCTTTCCTTTTATTTCTACTTCTATACAGACAATCTCACAAAATGCAACATCCACATAATTTCTTTCATAAAAAATCTACTTTTGGAGTGGAGGTTAACGGAGATAAATTTAATGTTATGGTTACTGCAATAACACCTGTTCAATGCACACTTCATGCAAGTGTAGCTCAAGATATTAGTTTTCAACTCGGCATCTACCTATTTCATAATCTATGGGTAACGGCCGGAAGAAAATGATCGTGAACACAAACAGCAGAAATAAGACTCCTATGTGCTATTGTGGTATGGTGAGAAACACAAGGGTTCGAAATATGTATGTTGAATTTGAAGCAGCTACTTCTCCGAACGGAAAAAAATTCTTTGCCCATGTAGCCCTAATAACCCCACCATATCTTTCAAAACATGTCTTGAGTACCATAGCATTAAGTAGGCGGCCGCTTGGTAGGCGATCTATGGACCGGTTGAATCAAGTCCGACAACACTATGGAGCTCAATTGACCATCGCTTCTCCCTAAGAGTCGTTGGATGGGAATCAAGTAGATTGAAGAGCCCTTGTACACATTTTACCTCCGTAGTCCTCTTCTCGATAAGCGAATAGAAACATGATGATTATAACGAAAGACATTATTTTCTTCCACATTGAATTCATTTATGTTTTTCAAATTATTTTCTACTTCTGATTAAGAAAATATCCCACTTTTTTTCAAATATATCCAATAATCAAAACAAACGGAACGAATTAGTCAATATTCGTAAATCGATGTATCTTCCACACAACTCGTGTTTATAATCCGTATTTTTATTTGTTCTATTTTTTATTGTACTATTAATTTGTTCACATAGTCGCGACGTGAATCAATAAAGCCTACTCTCGTCTTCCCACTAGAAATATTTTCGCAGCCTCCTACTCAAATCTCTAATAGCATTCTTTCGTGTTGTTTTGTTGGAGAGGCATTGCTTTTGTTTATAAACCGATGTTAAGTGGTGGTTACCTATGCATCATTTTTGGTTCTGGTTTGTGTGATTGTGGATAATATTTTTTTAAATCTCTTGACGTGCTCTACGTGACTAAAAGCTTGCATATTTATTCTGAAAATAAGGTACTCCGCTTGGAATACACGTTAACTTAAGATATACGTATTTTCAAATTGGCTTTCTCAAAAAAAGTCTTGAAATCGAAAACAAAATTTTAATGTTCTCATTTGCCTTATATTATTGTCAGTCTCGAGAATTTTTCTTTTCTTTTAACACTCGTATCACTCGATCTCTACATCTAGATTTGAATATCAATGCACACAACTTAAAAAAAAACTTGAATAATCTGTTGTTTAAAGTAGCATTCATATCTAAGCACTACGTGTATATGCAGGCTAAGTAATAGACAAAAGTACGAACAAAGTATCAACTCACAAGCGCAACAGAAATTGGTACTAGCAAACATTGCCTCCATTTCCACCACTGAAGAAGTAGCTATTCTTGAAGCCCCCAAAGTGAAATACGCGAACAGAAGGGAATTATTCACCTGCTCGGAAAACAACTGCAAACCATTTTTAATCCTAGAAATCAGACTTCAATTATTGTCAAAATGTACTGCAGTGTAATTTGATCAGAAGTCTTAGCTAAGCAATATCACATCTGCACATTTTGAATGAAGATGGGCTTCTGCTGCACCGCCTAAAGTCTTGAAAGTACACAGTGTACAGACTATTGTGCACAATACAGATATGTAGATTCTGTATCACAAGAGGGCATGCAATACACAATATGGCCGCGACGGCGTGGTGGATAAGGGCGCTGACTCACACGCTGGAGGTTCATGGTTAAATCCCGGTAACCCATCGTGCAGAGAGTATAACGTGAAGGAAGGCTTCTTAAACTTCGCCGTTCCAAGTCGGCATAAAACTGTAGATCACCTCTACTCCTGAGAGAGTAAAAGCATGCATAACACAAGTGGATACTGCAGAAGCTAAGCCCAAGGTTAACGCAATGCTTCAATGTAAAATTTAAAGCTAAACCATTCTAGAATATTTCGTCACTGACATAGTTTCAGTCCGTGGTTGACTTTGGATTAGCTTCTGCAGTAGAAACTGTTGTGTGTGCTTTTCTTCTCCCACGTGTGGACGTAATCTACAAATTTATGAAGTCTCCGGCAAATTTTGGGAAACCCTTTCTTTACAATTACATTCTTCAAGCATTATCGGTAACTCGAAACTGTTGGAGCACTGAAATATCAAAAGTTTTTGCGCCTGAAATCAAACTACGGACTTTCAGCGTAGGAATCGACTCACTTACGACTCTGCTAGGGGACAGATGTCAACATTTCTTGTGTACTACCCATCGTGCGTTAAAAAAAACGTCCGCAATATTTTTCAATGTGGTCTGGGGATGATGTTCAGATTACCGTCGCTACAATAGCTTAAAACTGCTACTGGTCCTGTCTACGAGAAAAGCGAATAGAGGAGAAGGTGTAACGGCGAACTCTATGAGTTGTACAATGCAATGAGTGTAGTCCACAAGGTCCGTCGAAAGAACTGGCTTGACAACCTTGAGCCCATGGATACCAATATTCCGACAAAGAGATTATACATATCCGACCTTCCTGTTTCTAAAAAGGGAAGAAGTACCAACCTCCGGTATAGAGACCGAGTGATCGCGAAAACAGAAGTAACTTGGTTTTGATGACCGTCAAGGTGGATGGCAGCATAAACTCAGTCTCAGGCCCTCCATAAATAGCCAGCATGTGGCGCAGTAGGGCAACATAGATTTCCTTCCATCTTACCGGCATAGATGCCTAGATTTTTCTGATTGTATGTACTCGTATAATAAAAATATTTCGGCTTAAAGTTTTATTTGTCGTTCACGTTATTTTGATTTATACTCTATACTTCATAGTGACTTTTTGCTCGCCTACATTCTATTTATATTTGTTTTCTTTCTCGATTGCAGCAAATCAACTAACAACTGACCACAATAGAAGAAAATGAAGACGGAATCCGAAATAAGGAAGTTCGAAATGAAACATTTTTATTTACCTAAATTTAGCTTTGCGTCTTTTTATGCCTTAGAAGCACCAAATCGTTCGATTTACGAGACATGAATGATTAATCAATGAGACGCTTATAGGAAAAGTAAGTCGGTTGCGGCCAAAATCAACGAACACGCAACCATCAGATGACTAAGGAAAGACCACCAATTTCTGTGAATTAAAACACCAACAGAAGTCACAATATGATAAGACATGATCTGATTCACACAAAAAGTGAGAACATTCACTCATTTACACATTTCTACAGTTCCACAACTCCACCGCCCCAGTTAATTCATTGTTACCTAACAATTTAATATTCAGGTTATGTATCTAAATGTCACACAACAACTCTGCACCACTTCAGTTTTGGAGATCATGCTTTAAACAAACACCTGGGCTCTACTTCACCAACCACTTTTCACTTTGAACTTTGGTAAATTTTCATTCCGTGTCATCAAAATCACAAGGGGAATTTGTGTGTGTCAAAAGCAAGGTGATTTTCCACGTGCAACTGGGTGCGTATGTACCTCATTAGCAACAAACACATTCAATCTAGTGACATGCCGGCTTGCATGATCTTTCTCTGACTTCTAAACATATTTGTGTACTACGTCACCGTTCATTGAAACAGTTCAGCAGCTCACAAAGCCATCTTTACTTACTTTTTCAATTAAATGTGATAAAATGTATCTCACGCACGATCACTAATCTCTTATCTGTCACTCTACTGTCGTAAGAAGTTAGGAGTACGTTCCGCTCGTGCGTTATTCGAGTGACTCCCTCGGGCGGTTCCAAATTGATTTTAAGGTGTAGCTATGACGAAGGGGATATTCGTTATCAACAACGTAGCACACGCGTATCACAGCCGGAGCAGTCAATTATTTAATGCGCGAACTTATTCGATTCGCGGTCGCGAGAGAACTAAACCGAATCGCTTGTCACTGACTTCATATAGGGCGCTTTGAGAATGGGGTTAACACTCATTTAAGCTTATTACTCTCCGTTGTACGAGAGTATGGGTGTTTTGGATACGGATCTTCTCGCAGTGTGCTTTCTTCGGTGCGATAAGATAGAACGAGCTTAATTAAGAACCAAGCAAGGTTTATGGACCCACGCTGGTGTGTATACCAATACACACTTTTGAAAGTGTACTAAAGTTTGTAGTTTTAGTTTTCATAATTAATATATGTACATTAACGCCTTTCTTTTGATAGCTTCTACAACCAGTTGCAAGTGATGTTGTCTTTGAGATTCAGACACTGCTTTCGTAATAAATAACAGCCAATTCAAATTAGTCACCACAAGACGTTGCGGTTTACTTGGGGGGGCTTTCCATTGAATCGCTGTACGGATTATTGTGAATTGGTAATGAGTATCTACGAGTATTGTGTGGTTGCTTGCATCTCGGGAGTTATCCAACACTCATTCAAAAAAGGGAAGAAATTAAAAAATAAACGAGTACAGAAAACGGAGCCACCAAGCTTACGTTTAGATGAAGGCTCTCAGTTTCAGGAGCCACTTTCATTCTTTTTCCGATTCGATCGGGAGTTCAACAACCTCACTGTCAATGGCGTCGTTGGCCGCAAGCGGTGGATGATTAGGGTGCATTACTGGAGCATTACACTGAATCATAGGCGAAGAAAAACGATTGCAAGCACATTTACAAGAGAGGGTGTGCCGATATTAGCCAAGACAAACAGGACTAAAGTAGGGAGCGAATGTAGAAAGCTCAGAGACACAAGGATTTTCGGCGATTAAATTCACCTTCAGAGCGACAGTGGATCAGATCCGAGCAGGACAAAGGAATAATCCTAGATCAACTGTTTGGAAGGCAAATACCGTTAAGTCTAGCCTATGTGGAAGGAAATGACATGTGAAACTTTATTCGCCAAAGCATACCGGGCTCAGTGGCGAACTCATCAACTACAGGATGTTCGAATACTTCGTGTATGTATTTGCTTACAAAGAGGAGGGTACGGAGAAAGGAAAATGGAAAAATATCATAACAGATCTTCTTCTTCTTAGGAAGCTACAGTCTGAGGTGGAACTGGGCCTCATCCAACATTACCACCAACATGCCTCTTCAGGCAGCACGATCTCTCACCAGCTGTCTCATCATAATGGATCTAGTGGAGGACAATTGGGCGTTACAAAAGTCATAGAGAAGTCTAGAAGAGGAGAGCATATAAAGAATCCAATTGGACGAAATCTGGACCAATGCAAGGATTCCAATGGAAACGATGCAACGTGGAAGATTGTGACAGAGAGTATTATTCGCGTAAACAAGAAGTTCCCGGTGGTAATAAAATCTACTCTAGTGAGTGCCCAGAGGTCGATACCGTGTGATACCAAAAAGCTAAGGCATCATCTCAGCTCACTAAATAACCATCCGCCATAGCGCAGTTCGTATGTGCATCGACCCCTACGCTCGAAGTCTGGGTTCGATTCTCGAAAAAATGCTTTTGATATTTTCACGACTTCACTTATTTTGAGTCACTAATCATGCTCAAAGAGTATAACTGTCTTGAAAAATCAAAAAACTACTCAATCTCGCCGTTTGGCGTCGGCATTAAACTATAGGTTCCCTCCACTCGGTCAGGTTTTGGATACTTCTTGTACCATCGATTCCATTTACTGAACAAAATGAGTGTCTTTACCAAGAGCACATCAACCGAATGCAATCTAATCTCATTACAGGTCCCAAGAGCTTTTATCGTTGTATCAATACCAAACGGAAATGTGATAACTATCCTGCAACTCTTAAATTCGCAGATACAACTTTGTCCGACCCGCAAAGCATTGCAAACCTGTTCCCGGACTTCTTCAGTCAGTCATACTCCGACAGTTCCACTGACGTCGATCGTGATTATTTCTCCTACACGAACAACTGCGCCCAAAAATCACTAGTTTTCGTCAATATTACTGTTTATTGATTATTAGCCCATCGTTGAAGAGAAGTTAAATCTTAGAAGTTAAATCTTAGTAGATCCCCTCCATTCGTGAACAATAGCACGCACAACACGAGTAGTTGCTGAGAAGTCCACCCGGACTGTAGAGCCACCATTATTATTATTATTAAATAACCATTCACTAAACGCTTAACCGGATAATCAAGAAGCATTCCACAATTGTGGTTGATAAGAGTCAACAAAATTAGAATGAAGAAATACTAAAGTTTCTTGTGACGTAATGATTTACGCTTCTCGTCACAACACCGACCTAACCGGTAAAGTGAACTTTTGCTACGGAAAAGAATTGTTTAATGGACTTGAGATTTGGTATATCATTAAAAGTAAATGATTCATAGGCTCTCAACGAATAGCTAGACGAGGGATATCCAAATATTAGACGACGACGTTCGCATATTAGGAGTGACGAAATGAAAGCGGCGTTTTATGTCATTGGAATTTCGAGGGCTTTCATAAGCGACAACTAGGGTTGCCATGTATATGAGAAACGAGAATTGTCACTCGGCCTACAAACACGTCGACAAGGCTCCATTTTTATCTTATTATGCAATGCAGTGGAGTGCTGGCAATAGAGCGAAAATGAGAGTGACCTTTTGGCCGCAGGTCGGTAGAATGACGGCAAACCCAAAAATCGCAGCGCAAAAAGCTGTTCAGCAGCATTGATTACTCGCGTTTGGATATACTCGACATGGCAAAATTTTGTAAGTACAAAACTGAAAAATAATGAATCGTAGTATTTAAATTTTGCGCGTTTTGGGTCAACGTATAAAAGTGACACCGTGACGACTTGTGAACCTATGAATACATTATCTAACAACTACTCCTGGTGTGCATGTTCTTTAATGATCTGTAGTTTAAAGCGAATTGGAAACTGAAAAGTCTGAGAAGCTTATCTTAACAGTTTTGTTAAGTAATGTAAATGCCTCAAGAATTGGGGTACCGTGAAAGAAAGTTGTTGTGTCCGGAATCGAACTAGGGACCGGAATCTCATCTCATCTCATTCTCATTTTCAATGACCCGCATGTTCCACTAAAGGGGTCGCGGGGGCAATGCATGCACGAGAGATCTCCAGGCCACTCGATCCTCCGCCATCGACTCTAACTCATCAGGAGCTATGCCCAAGCGCAACCAGGCGAGTGTTTGGACTTGATCCAACCATCTCATCCTAGGTCTGCCAAGCGGTCGCCTACCTGATGGAATCGCATTCAAGGCACGCCTCGGAAGTCGTGATGATGGGGACATTCGTGCCACGTGACCAAACCAACGAAGTACAGCCCTTTCCGTTCGAAGAAGCAGCTGCCCAACATTGAGTTCCCCGCTCACTGTCGTGTTTCTCACCCTATCCCGGCGAGTAATTCCCACAACAGCACGAAGAAATCTCATCTCGGCAGCTTGTATTCGCGATCTTATTCTTTCGGTCATTACCCAAATTTCATGACCATAGGTGAGAGTTGGAACAAATACTGCGTTAAAAACCGCTAACTTGGCTTTGACACCAAGCTCGTCCTTCCTGATTGCAGATCGACCAATATGTTTCAAAATTGACTCAGCTTGACCAATCCTACAGGAAAGCTCAGCATTATTCCTTTCGTCACTCGTGAAGAAGACCCCGAGATACTTGAACTTCTCCACCTGTTTCAATGGGACTCCACTAACATGTAGAGTGCATTGAACAGGAGTTCTGGAAATAACCATAACCTCGGATTTGTCCACGTTAACCCTCATCCCAGCATCAGCACATACGGCCACAAACCTATCTAGCGCGCGCTGGAGTTCTATCTGGGAGGATGTGAGGATGACTAAGTCATCTGCAAAAAAAAGATGACTTACCCTCAACTCTCCCAATGTGAAACATTCCGCGCCTCGACTGCGCTGTAACATCCAGTCCATATATATAATGAAAAGGAGAGGTGACAAAACGCACCCTTGGCGAAGTCTAACGCCCACGGTGAAAGGTGTTGATTTACTACCGTTAACCCGAACACAGCTACTACAGTTTGTGTATAGAACCTGAATGGTCCTCAACAAAGTACCATCAATCCCATACTCCTGCAGAACACTCCAGACTTTACCTCGAGGAACTCGGTCGTATGCCTTTTCCATAGCTGTAGAACGCGCCTCCAACACCTTAGCGTAGACTTTACCTGGGACACTTAAAAGAGATATGCCCCTGTAGTTGGAGCACTCTTTCTTGTCCCCCTTTTTGAAGAGAGGGACAATCACCCCAGTCTGCCAATCACCAGATATTTCACCGCGTTCCCAAGCCACCTTAATGACACGAGAGAGCCATAAAACTCCCTCTTTACCCATAGCCTTAAGCATTTCTGGCCGGATTTCATCCACACCGGCGGATTTGCCAACTTTTAGCGATTCAATCGCCAAAATGACTTCCTCCACCGTTGCACTATTCTCCGCCCTACTCAAGTCTACAGGTCTGTCACCCTCAGTGCCCTGTTCGGGATTGAGCAGCTCCGAAAAGTGTTCGCACCATCTGCGCAAGATGTCCACTTCATTGGAAAGCAACACGCCATCTTTGGATTTGACTCCTTCGATGGTGTTGTATATCCTTCCTCTGAGCCGGCGAATGGTTTGCCAGAACACCTTTTTCGCAGATCTATGGTCGCTTTCCAACTTCTCGCCGATCTCCTTCCAAGTTTGCTCTTTAGCTTCTCGCACAGCCAATTTGCAACTTCTTCGCGCCGGAATCTAACTACCCAAAATGTAATGCAACATTAACCTACCCACTACTCTATGACTGCCAGGAAGAGGTTTTGCATGAGTTAGAATGGCTAGGCTTACATTTACGTTATATATTTGGGGAATCAACTATATCTGACACTGAAGATCCTATAATAAAGGAATTTCGTTTGAGTTCGTACATGGCAACAGCATTGTGTCAAGATTTAGAAAAAGACCGAACTAACTCAAAACGTATTGCATTTAACCAACTGGTTGCCAATTGCGTATGCACACGTCAAACAAAATTTTGATTTGTAGGTAGGGGTGGTCGCTTTCGAAAGAAAACAGGTTTTCACACCTAAT
Source organism: Myathropa florea (assembly GCA_930367185.1). Taxonomy (NCBI): domain Eukaryota; kingdom Metazoa; phylum Arthropoda; class Insecta; order Diptera; family Syrphidae; genus Myathropa; species Myathropa florea. The sequence goes on along the minus strand of OV884005.1, from coordinate 23,666,416 downwards.
TAGCACCACGGTTCGTTGTTTTGATGCCACTAAATTCATATACTTATAAAAGTACTGAAAATTAAAGAGCTAAAACCTAAATCCAACCAGCAGAATCTTTATATCGAAATTGGTTTCTCTCTTAGCGCTGATAGATCCTGAAAGCCGGACAACTACACAAAAAGTGGGCAAGAGTTTCCTGTAATTATTGTTCTTGCAATTACGACAGAAAGTGTTGTGGGTAGGGGTGCAACATCGTTCTTAAAAACATCGTTGTTCGAGAACATCGATGGTTCCACAAACATCGATGACATCAGTATTAACAACGATACATCGATGGTTTTTCGATGATTTATTTATCTTCTCCATCACACAAATTGTTGGCTATATTTACAACGTACTGTACCTAAATAACAAAATACTAGTCTTACCAGTTTCAACCCAAAAACCTTCCCTGTTTTCCCTTTCGTTGATGATTGGATTTTTACTTTGTGGTATATCGGGCTAACGAAAAACCCAAAGTGACGTGTTGGAGGATCCATAGTTCCATAAGAGTTGGATGGTCCCCTTGAGGGTTGCTCGTTGATCAGGGTGTACCACTTGGAAGTTCGGAGTAGGATGTTAGACTAGTAGAGGCTAAGATATATAGAACAATATAGAGCAAAGTTACATTGTATTGCACATCTCTAGCTCTTTTACACCCCATTATTATTACACAAATACAAGCACATTTTATATATAACACATCTTGGCAATGTTTAACGAAATGAATCAACGATGTCGATATTTGACAGTTTTGCCGTCGATGTATTAGCGATGTATCGGTTATCATGTTTTGCAAACATCGTTGTATCGTTTGTATCCCTAGTTGTGGGGGATGCCAAGCTTGATCGACTAATAGTTCGTCCCGATAGGTCTTCAGATGTCCTCTCTAGATGCATATAGTAGACCCTATCATTTCGGGTTTGTAATTGTGGCAAACCTTTTTCATGCGTCGCAGTTCACTAACATTTGCTATACGACATTCATTGGCCCAGCAGAATGTGGACTGGTGCCGCCAGAGTGTTAAGGATTGATCCTCTCCTAGCCAGCGTCTCCGGTATTCCATTACTCTGGAAATCTGGAGATCCAGATTATGGCTTCCAGAGCTAACTACCATTATTAGTGTTGTCGGTTTGACAGTTTCTTATTCCAATATTTAGAAAAGGACCCCATTGAGGTCCGAGAAAGATTTCGAATTTGAACCTTTATTTGCGGTAGGTATAGATGTAGGTTTATGGGTATTGGGATGGTGCCCAAGCGCCTGATTAACTTAGATCGACAATTGGCGTCCGTTGTTCCCATAAGGGGTAAGCGTTTTATCAATAAACGCCTCTTACACAATAAAATATCCAAAGCTCTGAAAGATAAAAATTGTGATGTTACCCGGGTTGCAATTGCACATATACAATCGTCACAAGCCAACCCCGCTCACTTGCACTATACTGTCAAGTTTGCTAATAGTGGTAAAAAACAAAGGACTTACTTTGCTTAAAAAACAATTTTCATTAAGTTTTATGTTTCAGGTATTTTCAGTATTAAATTATTATTTTATTTTTTAAATGAGGGAGTTTCGCTTGGATTGACTGTAGATGATTGAAGGAATTCAAAAATTACCACCTTACTTATCAGGCCTGCGATCCCTGGAGGGTCTGAGACTATTGTAGCCTTCCATCGCTTTAAAATTAAAGTACGCTCAGAACAAAAACAAGCATCAATGCATACACCTGTAAACTGAAACTTCTCCTTACAGTGTCTGACTGAACACATCCCATGACTATCAGAATCATTTCGGTAAGTTTGAATTGAAATAAACATTCTACAAAAATTATGATAATAATTCTAAATCTTTTTGGGCGACGTGGCGTAGTGGTTAGGTGCGTCGACTCCTACGCTCGATGTTCTCGGTTCGATTCCAGAAAAAACACCTAACATATTTTTACGACTCCACCTCTCTCGAGTCACTGACAATGCTCAAAGAGTATAACTGTCTAGAAATAGCTTCTCAATCTCGCCGTTCGGAGTAGGCATTAAACTGTAGGTTCCCTCCACTCGTGAGAGAACAATAGCACGCACAATACGAACGATTGCTAAGAAGCTAGGCCCAGGTCCATCTCGGGCTGTAGCGCCGCCATTAGTTTATTATTATTTTTATTAGTTGTCATATTTTTATGAATTGCCGCGAAATTTATTTTTTGTTAAAATTCGAAATTCGCAAACTTGTGAGGCATGTTTTATTCTCAATTATGTAACCAGTCAAGCAAACTTTACCAAAAATGTCGATTAACTGACGAGTAAGCTGGTAGTAAATAATCGAAATTTTGTGACGACAACTATGACTTTTTGATAAACGTCGTTGTGGTGATCTCGAAAATATTCTTCAAAAGTCAAACAATAAGTTGAATTTTAGAAATAGATATAACTTACAATTTTTATTTCTTTTGTGTCGTCATTCTTTTGAGTTTGTCAATAAAATTATGGAATTATTTGCTTTCATTTGGCAAATTTCATTCAAGTAATAGCTAAGAAAATGCTTTTAACAACAAATGTCATTCAAATTAGGATCAAATGTCAAACACGTAGTAGTTTTGGTAACACCCGGCCAGCATGAAATATTAATTTGTTCAGTAACCGTGATCAAATTTCAACAATCAATCCTTGCATATTGTTTTTTTGTTGTTTTTGTTTGCAAAAATAAACGTGAACAACTTGTTTCTATTCAGACGCTGAATTCGTCTGAATTCTCGTTACTAAGTTAAAATTCCAATAAATACCCTGAGCTCTTTTTTAAGTGTATCCCAAATTACAATTAATAGTGAGGAAACGTCAAGATTTTGGCGCCAGGTTCGAGGGGGCAAATTCTTTGATAAAATTGCAATGATATGACGGAATGAGTTAATTCGTATTTGTGTTTGATTAATAACGTTGTCGAAATTGACACACACAGTTGCAAAGAAAATATCGGCCGATAACAAATTGTCCAGACTGACTAAGTAAACGAACAGCAAAAAGAGGATTCTTCGAATTGGGTGTCATTTCGGAATTACTTGTTATCATCGCAATGTTTTTTTGACACAGACAATCAATGAGCAGTACTGTAATCTTAAATTATTCGGCTGAAAATGTCTCATGGGTATTTTGGCAAAAGTCACTTTTTATCCGAAATAAAAGTGCAAGAAGTTTTCTTAAAATTATTAATTTTAAGTGACGAAATCCAGTTTCATTTGCATTCAGTTGCATAACCCTTGAATTGTAGTGCATATGTTCTGTGCGGCTGCATAGATTGACCTTGGTTTTCCAGTAAATTTCCTGGAAAGACTCTAATTACTACCTATGTATGATCCTTACCCGGTTTTGCGAATAGATGATAACATGAGTTAAGGAGAAAGAATCAGCCAAATATGTGGAAAGAATTACAGAGAATGCTTGAAAAAGCAGCCCACCAGTTCTCACGTATTCAAGAAATTATTAATGCTGTACACAGATGTTAGGTTAGGGGGCTGCACACTTACACCATGTTGGTCCATTGTGATACCCACAGTCAGACTTCTACCACTGATCGACCGCTCTACCGATAGCGCCATTAATTTGATCCCAACGACAAATGGTGAATGGACAAGATTTGAAAAACCGGATAAAAGCTTGATTAACTTTGCTTTCACTGGGATTCGAACCTGAGACCCCTCTAACTTAGGGCAAGCACTTAACCAACTGCGCCATCCAGTCATCTGAGCATTGCTGGATGATGATACGCAGGGTATTGATATGGCCGATGCAGGACGAGACATTGCGGAAACCTTCTTGTGGGGGGACCAGCGCGGCTTGAGCTCCAAGTACTGCATTGGCTTTGTCTTAGCGCATTATTTGCCGCCGATACTCGCATATGTAAGTCTAATGAAAGCAAAAAACGTAAAATTATTAGTATTGATATTTTAACTACTTTTCAAGTTGATTGATACGGGCGCACCTTTAAGCATACCAAAAAGTACGGTTTTTGGTTGATATTGGCTGGAAAGTGGTTTGCTCTGAAAAATTCCGATCGCATGTGTACAGCTTTAACCATTGGCCCCACTACATTTTTGAAGGCTACAGTCATTAGAGCTTGAGATTCTATATGGATGCAATTTTCCGTCTATGTCCATATGTAATCTTCATAATTTTAAAAACTAAAGAATTGATATACTTACTCGCTCGCTTACTCAAAAAACTGTAATCACAAATCTGTTCAACAAGTATTCTAGCAGAAATGAATCAGAAAAGGGGATATTCAAAGCGCATACATGACCCAAACATCGTGGTACTTCACTCATTTCATTTAAAGAACCCCGCAATTTTACGAGATTGTCGCTGAATCATGTTTGCTATTGCACAACGAACGACATCAAGTCAAACAGTCCAGGAAACATATTTTCAAGTAGACAGATCGTATGGCGTTTCCATAATTTCCAAGTACCACGAGAACATGCTTATCTTTCGTGGAAAGTGGGATCGCCTCTAATCTTTAAGTTTATTTGCGTCAAATTTACCCCTTGTAACATGAAATTAAGCATGACGTTTAATGATATTGATACATGAGAAGGCGCTTGTCAATGACTCAGTCATAAACTTATCAGCTCCCTAACTGGAATACTGTCATGCACGACCACAATGGACAATTCAATTTTTTATTCACAGCTACTCGTAATACGTCACGCGAATCGACGACCCAAGCAATAAGCTTGAGGTCATTCTTCGATCAGGATTTCCTATTCCATACTTGGGCAGACACACTTACTGAAGGCACGAGGCATACATAGCTTGAGTTATTGATAATTTCCCAGAATAATTGGGTGGCTTGCATATAGATATGTATGTACAGTCTACTCGAAGATAGCGAAGATGACACAACTTTACAGATTTGGAAATGATTTTCAAGGGGAAACACCCATGGCGACAAGAAGTTCGATCCCGGCTATGCTCTGTGATTGCGAATTGCTTGTTAATTGAGGGAGCGATCCAGCAGACAGAAAATTCAAAAGAATTGAATGGCAATAATTTATTTGACGTGTGAATTGATATAGACAATGTGTAGAAATTCCAAGTTGAATTACGAGTACGTCTCGTGTTGGGTGGCGAGATAAGTGCAAACCTGAGTGGCATCCGCGATGATTGATGTCACCATTAAATACCTCCTAAGGGTAGAAATTTGTACCGGAGTTGATCACTGCTGACAACTGTGATCCCCATGCTTAAGAAGATGTATATAGTTGCGAATAATACCTGACGCATAACTGAATCTTTAAAATACCACTTTTCTTATAATTCGAATAGAATAATAAAAATGTGTGCTATGAACAGCTGATGGCTCGTTTCTATTTACAAAAAAAACATTTATGTTATGCTTGATAAGCGTGCCGACTTTGAACGTGAGTGCGTGTGCTGACTCCGTGTGGCAAAGATTAAGAAACTTGACGTAACTGTCATATACTCTCTGAGCATTTTAAGTGACTCGCGGGAAGTGCTGCAGGGAAAGTGAAAATTTATGTTTGGATTCGGAATCGAACATTGAACCTTCTGCGTAGTAGCCGATGTATAATATAGAATATACAGTCTTGTCCAAACGTATGTGGCACCCTTATCTTTTTGTCTTTGCTGCCAAATCACTTATCGGAAGTAATTAGTTTGAATTTTACGGTTTTCGACGACACTATCTGAGGTTGTAAACGATTTTTATTGTTTCCTCTCATTTCATTAATTTTGCTTTTTGAAGATATAACGAACCTTAAAGGGTGCCTCATACATTTGGCCAAGGCTATATATCTTATACTACTTTGTACGTCTAGGCAATTACTTATTTATTTATTTATTTATCTCATCTATCAGATAATTTCTTACAGACTACGATAACAATCAATGCTATATTTTTTTATAATATTACATGTATTAAGGTATTATAGATATTAAAGATAAGACATTGGATTTAAATATATCTCTAGAACAATTAATAAAAAAATCTATATTACAGCAAACTGAGTTAGCTTCTCTAATGCAGCGTGATATCGGTTAATTTCGACCATAGTTAGTGCGATGAAATTTTTCATGAAAAATATAGAATTCGCGTAGATTTCTTGTGGGAGAATGCAAATTCAACATAGCGAGAAGAATAGGACATTTAATATGATACGTTAAAATATCTCTAATGAACATAATGGAAAAGTACTTCCGTCGTTCCTCAAGAGATTGTAATCCAATTAGTAAACATCTACTTTTATAAGAGGACATCTCAAAGTCCCAATTCAGCTTAAAGATAACATATCTAGTGAATTTTCTTTGAATCCTATTAGATGACACAGAGTAATATGGATTCCAAACTGTACTACAGTATTCTAGACCAGATCTCACTAATGAAATAAAAATTGACTTTAATGCATAAGGATCTGTGAACTCTTTGGTATTCCGCTTAATAAACCCAAGCATCGAATTAGCTTTATTGACAATATAATCAATATGAGGCAGAAAGGTAAGAAAGGTAGAATAACACCAAGATCTTTTTTACAAGTTACCCTTTCTAAGTCAATATCTTCAACATTATAATTAAAGTTTATTGTTGAGCAACTTCTAAAACACGAAAAAATCTGACATTTGGAAATATTCAAATGTAGAGAATTAACCTCACACCATTGAAACAGCTTTATCAGAAATTTTGAAATACAATTTAAGGTCATCCGCATAAAGCAAGCAGTGAGAATTCCTAAAGATTAATGGGATGTCATTGACAAACAAAAAAAAAAGTAATGGACCCAAATGACTGCCCTGAGGTACACCCGATGGTACATTAATGTGTTTAGATAAATTATTATCTATTTTTACGATTTGAATTCGACGAGTCAAATAAGATTCGATCCAACTCAGAAAGCTAGAATGAAAACCTATACAGGAAAGTTTATGTAGCAATATCCTATGGTTTACCCTATCAAAAGCTTTGGCAAAATCCGTAAATATGATGTCTGTCTGTAACTTATTTTCAAAGTTTTTGATTATATGGTTTACTAAGATGGATAAATTGGTTGTAGTCGATTTACCGGGCATAAAACCGTGTTGGAAAACAGATATGTGTTCTTTAATAAGAAAAAATATTTTATTACAAACAATTTTTTCAAACAGCTTAGGTATAGGTCTATAATTTGTAATATCTTGTTTGGATCCAGATTTAAAAATTGGGGAAAGGAACGAAACTTTCCATTGATCCAGGAAGTTACCACTAGCAAGTGATAGATTGAATAGATAGGTAAGTGGTTTAGCTAGCGTTAACGCACAATTCCTAATCAGCATAGGATGGATACCATCCGGCCCTTCTTTCTTTGTTGGATCTATTTTCAGTAAGGCCTCCTCTACTTCTGATATAGCTAAGTGTAGAAATCCAATGTCAACAAATTGGCAAACATTTGTTAGCCTTTGATCAGAAGAAGATTCAGACGAATAAACGGATTCAAAATAATCCGCAAAAAGATTGCAAATGGTCTGTATGTTACAAGTCCTTGTACCAAGATAACTCATACAGTAAGGAAGACCATTAGTTTTGCGCTTCGTATTTATGTAATTCCAAAACTTTTTACTATTTGTTCTAAGTGTGGATTCTGCAGATAGAACTATTCACGATACAAGGCTCTGCTAAGGGAATCAAATTCACGCTGTTTAGTGAAATAACTAGCTCGAATCATTGGATCCTCTCTATTACACTTGTATAATTTATATGCCTTATTTTTCTGATTCTTAAGCTTAATAAGCCTTTTATTAAACCAAATTGGATTACAGCTGCGTTTTAGCCTCTTTTTAGGTACGAACTGACTTACGCCATAATTTAAAATTGAAATAAATGACCCAAATGCGTTATCCAAATTATTAGGTAATAAAATATCATCCCAAGCTTGTGAAGATAAAAACTGGTTCATTGCATCAAAGTTTGCATTTTTATAACTAAAAACATAAATTTTTCCTACGTTCTTCCTTTTTGAATAATCAAAAAAATGTATATTAATATCCAAGGCAAAATGGAAAATAGAGTTTCTCACAATAGGAAATTCTGACTTTTCAACTGAAATGTTAAATTCTTTGTCAACAAAAATTAAATCAAGAATATGATTAAAATCGTTAGGAAAACTATTTACTTGTATTTATTACCATAGTTTTATGACTTGAATTAATGTGTCTGTTGGAGATTTACGAGAAGAGGTTTTTTGCGAGCTGTGGGGGTTAATCAAATGTCTTGCAGACCATGCTTCAAAACAAAAATTTGATTATTATGACATTACCGACCGCGTTTGATGTCTCAATTTGCAAACATTTCTAGGGCGGAAGTTATTGCCAAACAATATTAAACAAAAAATGTGGTTTCAGGCGAACTATAGGCTCCGAGTTTTGCCTTCTTTAAAGCAGAAGTAAAATAAACACTTACTTTCTTGTCATATTTGTATTATATTATGGGAGGTCTATTCCTTGCCACTAACATTCATAACTTAAGTAGGATCCCTTATTTTGCAAATTTCACCATAACCCTCATTCGTAGACTTATTTTTACCGAATGATTTGTATGTTCCAGGTTGATTTTGTTTGGCCTCGATTACGGTACGGAGAGCATGTATCAGTTGGCACTAATATTTATAACAATTTATTATGGAACAAAAAACAAATTGTAAGAAATAAAATTTACAAAAAAAAAATATGAACGATTTGGTTTGGTTGGACAAAATCGATAAAAGGACACAGCAAACTCTCAATTGCCAGAAATCTAGGCGTACCACTTGGTCATATTTCTGTGAGGATGCTAGAGACAGTGGTACAGCAATTGCCATTCACCCCCATCGGGATATGACGGCAAACTTTCTTGTGCCCGAGATCAATTATGCCTAGAAAACGTGTTCCAGCAAAACAATGCCATATACCAAACAGCTTGAGCTACGAAGTTTTGTCGGAAATGTGTCCCGGTGGAATAATGTCAAATCATCTGGCTTCCCATTTCCCCTATTTGGCCATTCTAAATTCCCCCCCAATAGGGTACTCGAAGCAAATGGTCCATACTAAAATACCAAATACAAGTTACAATTCCGACAAAGTAAGCCTAAAAGTCGATGAAAGTTGTGAAAGAAAAGATAATTTTTCCGATCACCCACATGTATGCACCCGTTTGACACAGCTCTGAGGCAACGATTCAAGCCATTTTAAGATGCTAAGTTTTGGGCGTACATTTTATTATGAATTCAAACTTCAAACTTTAGGCGCAGGAGTAATTCCCGTCAACAATGAATGTGCATACGCATTAGCTATCTTTTAAGAAACAAACTCTAGATCTAGAATGTTAAGGGCAGATTTCATTCAAGGCCAAAATCTAAGGATACAATTTTAGATTCTAGGACTAGAATATCAAGACCGGAATCGCGACGACTTTATTAGCAAATTTTAAAATGCCCTTTTTTATATTTTGACATGCAAATATTTTTTTTTATTTATTTCATAAACTAAAGTTATATTCAGAAAATGTAAATAAATAACGAAATAATGCATTTAAATTTGTTTATAACTTTTTCAAGTGCACTCTGCATTTGCACCTAGAAGTATGCCATATTTTTTATACACGCAATATTATAACAACAACCCCAAATGCATTCCACTAGAGAGAACTAGTTTGAACTTTCTATATTTGTTTGTGCACTTGGGGTTGGGTACGATATTCTCAAACTAAAACCACCCCTTTAAAAGATACTAATGGCGGGCATGTTGCAGTTGAAGGGAACACAGGCCGAGGTTCCCCTCGACTTGTGTGCACCACCTTGTACGTAGACGTCCTCTGTTGCGTTGTCCCACAGGCTCAGAGTCGAAGACTCTTCCATCCGGAGCAAGTTGTCAATACGCTCTACATGACCTAGCCATCTTAGGCGTTGGATCCGTAGACGCCTGGTTAGATTCATGTCGCTGTACAGCCCATATAGTTCGTGGTTGAACCTTCCCCTCCAAATGCCTTCAACGCAAACAGGACCAAAGATCGCGCACAGAACTTTTCTCTCGAAAAGACCAACAGACTCTTCATCCGCTTGGGATATTGTCCATGCCTCTGCGCCGTAAAGCAGAACAAGGTCTTACACAAAGTCAACTTGGTCTTCCGAGAGAGGGCTCTATTACTCAATTGCCTTTTGAGCCCAAAAAACAGCGGTTAGCTAGAGTTATTCTGCGTTTGGTTTCTGTACTAAAGTTGTTTGTACTATTTCCCGGGGAGCCGAGGTAAACGAAGTCCTTAACTACTTCAAGGTTATAGCTGCCTATGGTGACGTTCTGGCATAGTCATCGATGTTGTGCGTCCTTTCTCGATGACAGCATATACTTTGTTTTGCCCTCTTTTACCGCCAGACCCATTTTAGCCGCTTCCGTTTCAATGCCAGCAAACGCATCATTGACGGCTCGCTGTGTTCTCCCAATCACGTCAATGTCATCCGCTTAAGCTAGCAGTTGAACGGACTTTTGGAAGATCGTGCCTCTTGGGTTGGCCAGTGAGTTTTGCACGATCTTCTCAAGAACGATGCTAAAAAAATCACATGACAGCGCGTCGCCTTGTCGAAAACCTTTTTTGACATTGAAGGTCTCGGTGAATTCGTTACAGACCTTGATGGAGCAGCGACAGTTCTCCATCGTCATCCTGCTAAATGTGACGAGTTTGGCAGGAATGTCAAAACTAGACATGGCGCTGTATAGCTCGTCTCTATACACGTAGTCATATGCGGCCTTGAAATCGACAAATAGGTGGTATGTGTCAATTTGCATTTTCTTGGCCATATCCTGGAGAAGGCCTAGAAATCTTCACTGACTGGACTGCAAGGAACAAGGACACATTCATGGGGTTTTCCAAAAAACTATTCCACCATCAGTACTATCTGCTACAATGCCAAAAAAAGTTCTCCAGTTTTGTATATCAGTTTAAGAAGCTTTACAACCCAACATTGTGTAAGCTTTAATGGTTTCCACAGTCACTAAGTGGAAAAAGCTTTCATTTAAGACTCCTACCAAAGCATTCTTTACTGTAGTAGATACGAGAACCCATCCCAACAACACAACCTCATGAAATATGTTGAAAGAACACTGACCACTGCGAAAATAATTTAAATTAGTCCAGCAAAAGATTACATGAAATAACAAAATTAAAGCCTTGACGTGTAGCAAAACACTAAAAATGCAAAAATGAGAATTTTTTATTATTAGTTACTTTTTATTTGGCTATGGGAAGAAATTGAAAACAATATTTCTTCACGTCAATTCATGGATTTCATGTGCATATACACATAATTCACACCTAAGATCCATTTCCCAAGTGACGGTCAACACATTTTTGATTATACGTTGGATGCTTTGTACGAAATTATATGCTTAATTACAGTTATTGTCCGTTTTCGCTATTCGTCTCGTTATCAAAATGATATTCCGACCTAACATTATTGCAGGTCATATTACTTACTACTAATAAATTTGAATTTCGGTCAGTTTAGGTAATGAAGCAGTCAAATTGAAATTTCTCATCTTGCTGGGAATGTTGGTGAAATGTGCTTCTATATATGTCTTTCGGCGGAGCTTAAAGTCAAATGATTAGACTAGGTAAGTAATTGTTCTTTATTCTCCATCATCTCTGGCGCTGCTGTTATGATAGAATCTTATGAGGTAGTGTTAGGTAAAAAAATGCGCAGTTGCATAGAACGACAGAGCACCTGGGCCGCCTAAATTGAAATGCTTTTTTATTTCGTTTAGTCTTTGAAGACAAGTATTAGAGTCTAGGGATTTAATTGCACCTTATTTAAGTGATGATATCCCCTTTCGGTACCTCATTATATTTGACCAGCGACATGCCTCCTTAATAGTCATTATTTCGAAGAAGATACGATAGTCAAGAAGAAGAAAGAAATGTTCATACTTGGTAGAGTTTAATGGAATAGTCAACCAATCCCCACTCACTTTTTAATCAATCTACAAAGACCTAATTTGAATCTACGTTTATTATTGTAAATGATAACAATTGTTATTAATCTGGCGCATAAATCAGGCTGATTTTGACCGAAGGCATAGGTTATGTTGGCTTTGAGGCCCGCTGTTGTTTGTGGCTTACTCGCATAGACTTGTCGCTTCAGAAAACCCCTCAAGAAAACGTCTAAAGGGGTCAAATCGCACGATCTCGGTGGCCAGTTCACATTACCTCCACGTGAGATGATAATGCCCTCGAATCATTCGTGCAGAACTTCCAATTTGGCGTGTGCTGTGTGGCACGTAGCACTGTCCTGTTGAAACCACATGTCGTTGGTTTCCATATCATCCAATTCCGGCTAAAGAAGTTACAATTGACGGTAATAGTCTGGCCAACATCGTTCTCAAAGAAATATGGAATAATGACGCCACCAGCCCAAAATTAACACCAAACACTGATTGGGCCTCATCGCTGAAGATGATTTTTCGATGAAAATTATGGTCAGTTTACAACTGCTCCAGAGCCCATTCAGCGATCATACATCGTTATCTATGGTAATTTACCTTCAGCTGCTAGGTTAGTTGAATTTTGTACGGGTGCAGGCCCAAGTCACGACGCAAGTTGTGATCTGCAAAAGGCCGAGTTCTTGTGAGCGACGCGAAATCGACCACACGGACAGCGGCGATATTTTCGCCTGATTTTGCGTTTTGCCAACGTACGGGTGTTGCTTTATCGTTTACCATATTCACCACACTACGAATAGTCCTCTCGGTAGGACGATTATGGCGAAAAAAACATTCCCGCTGTCGCGGCCAGTATCGACCATACCAGAGAGTCAGCCAGCCAGTGTTAACCCGGCTTACTTTGATATTGAATTCGGCCTCCAATCGTATAAAATTGTGCTGATGCAAGAATTACAAACGGGCGACTATAGACGACGCCGTGAGTTCGCTAAATGGGCGCTGGAAATATTAGCCGGAGATCCGCTTTTTGGATAAAGATCATCTCATTTTTGACACAGCAGCTACACACCTGATCAAAAAAATAGATACACTTCTGATTGTGATCAAAATTCAATTATATCATTATATTCTTTGGGAGGTTTTTGTCAAAAAGTTTTTTGTCAAAAAGGTTTATTGTAATTGCTTGGTATCAATTGAGAAGAACGAAATAAACAATTTAGGTTTACCATGGCCGGAAGTATTCATTGCACCACAGAAGAGAAAGTTTTGGCTCTGTCGCACAGAAAAGAAGGAAAATCTCTGCGTGAAATCGCGAAATGAGTGGGACGGTCACTTAATTTTATTAAATTATTTTTTAATCTGCACCCCAAAAGGAATTTCAAAGCAAATCGAAAAAACGACCTCAGGGGATGATCGCCATATAATAATGTTATCAAAAAGTGACCCTTTTAAGTCATCAGAGGCGATTTCCGCCGAAATTGACAACACTCCAACAGTTCGCGGTCGCTTACAAAAAGCCAAACTTCTCGGACGAAAAGCTAGGAAAGTTCCGCTAGTGAAAAAAAAAATATTGGGCATGATGCTACAGTTTGCCATGACACATGCAAATTGGACGAGCGATGTCGGTGAAGAAAAATTGCGAAAAATATCGACCCAAGGCATACTTTCACACTAGTAAAAAAATACTTTGTTCACGACAAAATCAACCTGCCAGCTTGGCCAACTCAATCTCTAGGCCTAATGTCTATTGAAAACGTGTGGGCGCATCTAAAGAAGAAATTGTTTGAGCAAATATTTACCAATACAAACAGTGATAATTTGTTCAAAAAACGTATTATGAAATACCAGTAGAGACATGTCAAGCATTCATCAGCAGTATGCCGAAGAGGATGGCAAAAAATATAATGCAAAAGGGTAACTTCACAGGGTATTAGTGGTAATTGGTTTTGCAACTGAAATAAGTAAGCACTTTAGCTCTTCATTTATATATTTTGGAAAAAAATTGCAATGTACCTTTTTTTGATCACACGATTTATGAGCTAACACAATTTAATCTTCATAAAAACATTATTAACGTAAAAATTGAAAATACTTTTATGTTTTAAGTTTTTAATAGTAGAATACAAATATATTAGCCTCTTTTGTGAACTTTAACCATTTCCTTCATTGTGCAACACTGAAGACGAAAAATGTAAGGGGTATCTATTTTCTTGATCAGGTGTGTATATCAATAAGCAAAATTGCCGTTATTGGCACCATAGCGAACACAATCGACAAATATTCGATCAAGCATCAATACTCCACAAAGAGTGACTGTTGGCGCCATGGTGGCATCATTGAACCTCATTTCTTCGAAACGAGGAAGAAGAAACCTTTATTGTCAATGGTCTCAGGTATAGAGTAATATTAACCGACATTTTGTGGCCAGAGCTCGACAACATTGATATATCCAAGTTATTGTTCCAACAAGATGGCGCATGTATATGTGAACTCCTAAGCACAAGATCAGAGGCCCTATGTGACATCATCAAATGGGGACTAACTTTAACTAAGGGACGGTGCTTGTTGGCTGGGCTAAGCCTAAGTCCGGCCAAAAACCACCATAGTACATTTTACTATGGTCATCTGGCGGTGCAGTCCAAGCATCCTACGGTGGTTGCATATAGCTATTGTTAGACCTACAAATACCTGCGGTGCAATAACATGGACTAAGAAAACCAATCTGACCAACACGAGGGAGACACTCAACAAAGGTCAAAAGGTTGGTATGCCTCTGGCCACTTGCCCAACTGCGGCCATGGAAGTGCTATTAGAGCTGACTCCCTTGCATCTAGTGATTGCAGAATGTGCAAACAAATCAATCATGAGAATGGCAAAAGGAGGGATAGGAAAAGACAAGTGCATTACATCGAGGCAATTCGTTGCACTAGTCAAAAAGCTACCACTCCTGGCCATTCCGAAGGACGACGTGATCAGGAAATTTGATTTCCAAAAGAAATTCACCAGTAAGCTCAGCACCAAAAAGGACTGGAGCAACGAATCCATAGATCACAGACTGAGCAGCAATACATTAAAATGTTATACAGATGGATCAAGAACTGATAAAAGAACTGGATCATAAATATTTACACCCAGGATAAAATATTTCGAACCCATGGGCAAATGTATTAGCATCTTTCAAGCAGAAATCAGTGCCATAGACAGATGCATTCAATCTTGAAAGGAATTATACCAACTGCGTGATAGCAATAACGTCGGACAGTCGAGCCGCTTTTATGGCACTAGCCTCCTGCATCATCAAATTTTTTTTTGCCTACAGAAGCTTAAAGAGCTGGGTAGGCGAAACAAAGTAAAACTCTTCTGGATATCTGGCTATGCGGGGATAGAAGACAATGAAATGGCCGACTCCCTGGCAAGGAAAGGAGCATCGGAACCCCTCATAGGCCCCGAACCATTCTGCGTTATAAGAGACCATGTTTTCAGAGAAGAATTCATGGAACTAGAAGAAGGAACCGGACAGAAATCTGGAACAAAGGTCATGACAAGAAACAGCTAGGTCAGTATAACCGAAAGAGGTTTGAGGCATGTATCAAAATGAGAAAAACAACCTTCCCATGCTACCTTCTTCCTAACAGGGAACTGCAGACTCGGGGAACCCTAAAGAAACTAGGGTCGCCAGAAGGAGGTTTCTTGAGATTCTGTGGAGAATCTAATGAAATTCCAGGCACCAGCCTTCTTCTAGTAAAGCAAGAAGCCCCCAAGTTAGAGGGGTCCCAGGTTCGAATCCCAGTGAAATAGAATCTGGGCCAGTCACCATTTGCGGTTGGGATCAAATTAACGGCATTGGAGTAGGTTGCTACCTGGCAGTACAATGGACCAGTTTTGAGTCTGAGTGTTCCAGTGCAGATTTTCAAAAACCCTTCGAAAAAAAATAAGCCTACCAGGCAACACTGCATCGAACTACGAGACAGAGAACGAACAGAGAAGAAGGGCAAAGAACCGGCTTCTCAGGAATAAAAGAAAGAGAGGGAAGCGCACGATCGAGGAGATGGAGAGGTGTTATGGCAGGAATGATGTCCGGAAGTTTTACCAAAGGGTGAAACTTTAATCGAACGGGCATAAAGTTCGGACAGAAACCTGCCGGGACGAGAGTGGACAGCTAGTAGTAGATTCGCAGTCGATACTGAGAATTCGGAAAATCATTTCTGCAGACTCTTAAACGGCAATGAGGACAAAAATACCGCTGTCAGGCAGAATGTTCCACTCAACACAACGGACGATGATAGAAGAGATTACCGTCCCCCCGACCTAGACGAAGTCAAGATAGCGATATCGAGACTGAAGTCTAATAAAGCTGCTGGTGCAGATAGTCTGCCCGCCGAAATGTTTAAAGCAGCTGGAGGTGATCTGGTAGGGCGCATGCACCAGCTCATCTGTAAGATATGGTCGGAGGAAAGCATGCCCGATGAGTGGAATCTCAGTATCGTTTGCCCGATCCACAAGAAAGGAGACCCCTTTGACTGCGCCAACTATCGAGGGATAAGTCTCCTTAAAATCGCCGATAAGGTCTTCTCTGCCGTTTTGTGTGAACGCCTGAAGCCATTCGTGAACAAACTGATAGGTCCTTACCAGTGTGGTTTCAGGCCCGGGAAGTCCACCATCGATCAAATTTTCACACTGCGGCAGATCCTGGAGAAGACCCAGGAAATGCAGATCGACACACACCATCTATTTGTCGATTTCAAGGCCGCATATGACAGCGTGTATAGAGACGAGCTATACAGCCCCATGTCTAGTTTTGACATTCCTGCTAAACTCGTCAGACTGAGCAGGATGACGATGGAGAACTCTCGCTGCTCCATCAAGGTCGGTAACGAACTCACCGAGACCTTCAATGTCAAAAAAGGTTTTCGACAAGGCGACGCGCTGTCATGTGATTTTCTTAACATCGTTCTTGAGAAGATCGTACAAAACTCACTGGCCAACACAAGAGGCACGATCTTCCAAAAGTCCGTTCAACTGCTAGCTTACGCGGATGACATTGACGTGATTGGGAGAACACAGCGAGCCGTCAATGATGCGTTTGCTGGCATTGAAACGGAAGCGGCTAAAATGGGTCTGGCGGTAAACGAGGGCAAAACAAAGTATATGCTGTCATCGAGAAAGGACGCACAACATCGACGACTTGGCCAGAACGTCACCATAGTCAGCTATAACTTTGAGGTAGTAAAGGACTTCGTCTACCTTGGCTCCGCGGTTAACAGTACAAACAACATCAGTACCGAGATCAAACGCAGAATTACTCTTGCCAACCGCTGTTTTTATGGGCTCAAAAGGCAATTGAGTAGTAGAGCCCTCTCTCAGAAGACCAAGTTGACTTTGTATAAGACCTTGATCATCCCAGTCCTGCTTTACGGTGCAGAGGCATGGACAATATCCCAAGCGGATGAACAGTCTCTTGGTCTTTTCGAGAGAAAAGTTCTGCGCGCGATCTTTGGTCCTGTTTGCGTTGATGGCATTTGGAGGAGAAGATTCAACCACGAACTGTATGGGCTGTACAGCGACATGAGTCTAGTCAGGCGTCTACGGATCCAACGCCTAAGATGGTTAGACCATGTAGAGCGTATGGACAACACAGCTCCGGATGGAAGAGTCTTCGACTCTGAGCCTGTGGGGCAACGCAACAGAGGACGTCCACGTATAAGGTGGCGCACACAAGTCGAGGGGGACCTCGGCCGGATTGGTGTGCGAAACTGGAGACAGCTGGCGAAAGATCGTGCTGGCTGGAGAGGCATGTTGGGTGAGACTCAGGTCTAGCTTGGACTATAGCGCCCTAAGAAAAAGAAGAAGAAGCCTCTGGGCTAGTACCTACTATCAGAGGAAGAAATGCAGTCACTAGAACCATATTTTATTCTCAGATTCCTGAAGGAAACTGACTTACTTTAGACTAGATTTCTTCCGCCTATGCGCAACAGTAGTCCAATACAAATCTGAAAAAATGTTTCATGAGGTGAGAAGAAAGAGAAAAAAGGTATCAAAAGGGGGCACAATAGATCTAACGGTCGCGGTGCAATATACTCTCAACAATAGTAATAATACTAGCGTTGCAGCAAAAAGAACAACTTTGATACACTTAATTTCTGATCGCCCGGCACTTTCTTGATCTGAAACTGATAATTTTCCTGAACTCCACGCGTTTTCTTTCTTTCTAATAAGAAAATGTTTGTTCTAAAGTTAAGCGGTGACAGTGGATAAATATGGTCCAAAATGCAATATTTCGTTTCCATGCCTCAATAAAGTTCTTAGCTAAAAATGTATTAGATGCGTTCTCCGTTTAAGTTCTTTGCAAAGAAATTGTCAGAATCGTAAAAATGTAGGGGATATGAGTTAATTCTTCATTTTGATTGGCGATTGTTTTTCAAAGATCTTTGAGAAATAAGTCTTGTCTTCTGCTCATTTAAGCTTGTAGCCGGCAAAAGAGTTGAACAGTCCACGCTAAGCCCAGGACTCTGAAGTTGACTAACTTCTCAAGCGAATAGAACTCCAACACCTTCCACCCCCATTTTCACTCAACAAGGAAGTATGTGTATAGATATGGAAAATCTTATTGCGAATGCCTCTTGACTACTCATCACATTTCGCATCATTGTCTCCTCTTACATCTATCAACATCAACAATCACGAAATTCATTGGGAAATTCCGCAAGAATCTCATGACTCACCAAAGCAGTCAAACAAAAAAAAGCATCTATGTAGACTGACGCCATCCTCCCAAGAATGCCGGAAATACACCAACGATGCCGAGTCGATTCTAAAATAAATCTCCGCACACTATGCAACTGCTGCGGGAGCGTCGCACCTGAAATGATTCACAGCCACCTGGCAGGGTGTGAGTTGTTTTTTCCTTTGGTCCCAAAAATAAATGAAAAGCACACGTCTGCTCTTGCACATAACAAGAAAACCCTGCAGGTTCCCGGCTGCGGGAGTTAGGTCGAAGAGTTATGCCGCACCCTCAGAAAAGGGTGGTCGTTTATAAAACGTTTCCTGCACTTTCATCTTTTGGAGGTTTAAATTAAAAAAGTTCAACAAACCATATTTATTGTTCAAGGGACCAACGGTCGAGGCGGAGAATTACTGAGCAGAAAAGCGAAAAAATCCCTCCCCCACCCTTCCTTCAAAGAGCTCTTCTCCTCAAGGTGATTCAACGTCCAATCCACCCGGTGTTTGCCTGTAAGGAAGCTTTGTGGGAACCCCCGACTCTTATCATTCTGTCTACCAAAGGGAGCAATAATATTTAATTTGTTCAATCAAAGCAACCCTCACATTCAAATCCAAGGACGATGATTGCCACGATAACTTTGCTTTCTGCCGTCCCTTCTCTCCGGTCGTGTCCTGGCCACAGAAAACTCACCGCTTCCTGTGATGTAGGTTTGCTTCTAATGAAGGACACTCCCTTAGGCTGTGAGTGAACTATTCTTAGATACATGCCGCAAGCCGTAGTACTCAGATGAACACATTTTACAAGGATAATTCCATTTTGCTGGTCCTGGAGGCACAGAACTACGAGTATGTATGTAGTACAACATCTGCCGCAGGCCGGCCAGGGTGCAGGGGCAACACGAAAATCTCACTCAGGTGTGGTGCTTAGAAGCATGTTGACAGTTTTATCCGCTGCAAAGAAATTGCTTTTAAGGATGTTTACTTTCACTTGCGCCAAAAGGAACTACGAGTAACTCTCCATCTGTGTGGGTTTGATGTAGAGGTGCCGAGTGTACCTAGCAGGGTCGACGTCGTTGTGTTAGTTGCAAACTTCTGCGAGAGTTTGAGATGAAACGTCAGAAATTCTTGAGGGATTAGTTTAATACAATTTCCTGTGCTTGCTTGATGGTGCTGTTGGCCTCTTCATCGGATAAAGTGAAGGGTGACCCTATCGTGGGATTGCTGTTGAGATAATTAAATTTGCTATATATAGCGCTTCCACTGTGATGATGGTTAAAGCGAAGAGTGCAAATTGAAATTAAGGGATTGAGGAGTCAGTAGATATTACCTCTACGTCTGAACTACGGACATTATTCAGAACTGCATTCACTTGGACTGTACTCAATTTTCTATGAGATCATTGCTTAATCTGGACTGGTATGAGATTAACAATGGTAAGAGAGGACACTTGTAAATTTCCATCTTACAAAACCAAATTGCGATCAACACTTTCTAGAATGCCGCTATTGGGAGGTTCGTAAACTGCATATGAATATGCGAGAGAACTCACGTACTCATATTCAAAACGCCTCTATCAAATATAGCCGACTCCCTCTAAGTTGAATTTCCCTCTAACGCGAAATTTTTCGCCATATTTATTTTGGCATTTCTCTCATTTTCCATACAAAAACCATCCTCTAAGTCGAACTCCCTCTAACTCCAACTAATTTTGATATCCCTTGAAAATTCGACTTAGAGGGAGTCGATTGTACGTACTTCGTATATGTACACACAGTCACAAAAGTAAGTATACACCGTAAAAAATAAAGAATCTTGACCGGATCATTAACCAGAAAGCGAAACTGCATAAACTTTAGGTAACATGTTATACATATTTATTTAGCTATTTTTATGCTCCTTTCAAAAAACATACAATAAAAAAAATGGGACCAACAATAACAAAAATATTAAGAAACAAAGTAAGATACTGTTAAAATTGCATGTTACAAAAGTAAGTATACACTATTAAAAAAGAGAGATTTATCGCAAATTAATCAATTTTATTCCTAGTTGGATATCCTTAAGCAGTAATAACTGCCTTTATTCTCGATCTCATGGAGGTAACAAGCTTTTGAGTTACTTCCAGACTTATTTTTTCCCATTCGTCCTGTATAATAGCCTTAAGCTCGGATTTGGTCCTAATGTCATGGTTTAGGATTTGACGATCGAGATAATCCCACAAATGCTCGACAATACTTAAATCCGGTGATTGAGGTGGTGTTTTGAGCTATTTTCGCACGTTATACAGCAACCATTCCTTCACAACCCGGGAAGTGTGCTTTGGGTTATTGCCTTGTTGGAATATAAATGAACCCTCCAAGCCTAATTTGTGCGCGATCTGGTGGAGATTGTTTTTCAGTATATTGAGGTAATCGTGCTGTCTCAATAAATACTAAAATGCCAACACCAGATGCCACCATACACCCTCAAACCCCTACTGATCCTTCACCATGCTTCACCGTACCAGCCATGTTAACTGCGTATTCGGTTTTCGCCAAACCTTATGGCGTTCGTCGGAACCTTGAATGTGAAATTTACTCTCGTCCGAGAATATTTTTTTGATTTTTGGCGAATTCAACTCGTTTTTGGCCAAATGCGCAGTAAGATCCAAACTACATTGCTGGTACGGTGAAGCATGGTGGCGGGTCAGTAATGGTTTGAGGGTGTATGGCGGCATCTGGTGTTGACATTTTAGTATTTATTGAGACGACAGTGAATCGATACGATTACCTCAGTATACTGAAAAACAATCTCCACCATAGCTTGCAGAAATTAGGCTTGAAGGGTTCATTTATATTCCAACAAGACAATGACCCAAAGCACACTTCCCTGGTTGTGAAGGAATGGTTGCTGTATAACGTGCGAAAATAGCTCAAAACACCACCTCAATCACCGGATTTAAGTATTGTCGAGCATTTGTGGGATTATCTCGATCGTCAAATCCTAAACCATGACATTAGGACCAAATCCGAGCTTAAGGCTATTATACAGGACGAATGGGAAAAAATAAGTCTGGAAGTAACTCAAAAGCTTGTTACCTCCATGAGATCGAGAATAAAGGCAGTTATTACTGCTTAAGGATATCCAACTAGGAATAAAATTGATTAATTTGCGATAAATCTCTCTTTTTTAATAGTGTATACTTACTTTTGTAACATGCAATTTTAACAGTATCTTACTTTGTTTCTTAATATTTTTGTTATTGTTGGTCCCATTTTTTTTATTGTATGTTTTTTGAAAGGAGCATAAAAATAGCTAAATAAATATGTATAACATGTTACCTAAAGTTTATGCAGTTTCGCTTTCTGGTTAATGATCCGGTCAAGATTCTTTATTTTTTACGGTGTATACTCACTTTTGTGACTGTGTGTATGTTCGATAAGGCAATGACTTGTATGCAAGATGGCGGCGGATTCGGTTAGATGATTTTTTTCTGATATATTTGTTTCTTTCTTGGTCAGGAACAACAATCAAATGTATTCCTCAAACACCTAACTCTTTACAGTGTTTAAGAGACTTGTGAGATTTGTTACATGTTTTGACAAAGTACTACTTTTTTGTGTTGTAAAACTTTGGAGAGTCTGAAGGCAGACTCATATTAAGTGGTGCAAGAAGTTCATTGCTTGTATTGTGATCGTACAAGCACAAAAGATCCTGATTGTCAAGGACGTCCAAATGACGTTACAACGGAAGAAATGGTCAACAGAATCCACGAAATTGTGTTGGACGTTCAAATTGTAGCAAATTATAGTGCTGAAAGTTAAGGTTGTAGCAAATTATAAGCGGAATGGGTGCTACGTTTGCTGACGTTGAAACAAAAACAGATTCGGGTGAAGATTTCAAAACAAAATTTGTTACGATTGATGAATCCTGGATACACAACTACAAACCAGAAATGAAGGAACAATCAAAACAGTGGACGTCTGTAGGCGAACGTGCTTTAAAAAGTCAGAAACCCCTATTTTGCAGAGTTTGAGAAAATATATTGGAATATCGTTAGAAAAAGTGTATTGCGCTGAAAGAAGACTACGTTGAAAAATAAGTTAAAATTTGAGAGAACAAGAAGTATTTCATGCTAGCAGTCGTACGGAATTTTCGCAGAATTTTGGCAGTAAGTTTAGTTTATTTAGTTTTAAATGCATTTTTTTATTTTTATCTGTAAAAATCTTATATTCTAGGAAAAAAATACTTAAACTAGATATAATAAATGGTTTCTTATACTATCTTACTGGCCCTATGCGGGCACTCTAAGTTAATCTAGGAATTTTTAATTTATTTTGCCTTTCGGTTTCTTTTGTAATTTTACATATTTTATTTTAATAATACTAAAAGAATACTAATAATAAGAAAAACTTAAATAAAAACTTAGTAATCTACTCGTAAACAATTTTTTATTTATATTCTTAACCTAACTTAAAATTAGCTTACCTAACCTAAACTAACCTAAACTAAACTAAACTATCTAACACTTTTTTTTTGTTTTTTTTGTGCTTTTTTTTTTGGATTTTTTATATTTTTTTTTTCTTAAATTTACCATAGTCTAATTCCCTAACCTAAATGTAAGTTGGCCGTAAGGGACCAACAGTTAGCTGATTAAGCTGGCAACAGCTGGGACGTTTGATGGGGCTGCAACCACCAGTAGAACCCAGGAACTTTGTCACACTCCGTTCTGTCGCGAAAAGAGATAGATCTGCTGAACCGGAGATCATCCGTACTAACGCTTGCGACATCGCTCTCGTAGAGGAGTCGCCTATCCACTGTCCTTCGCACCACGTGGTAGATTAATGGACATCCCTCTGCATCCTGGATTAAGCCAATCCGGTCAAGGTACAAGAACGCTTCCGGTGGAATGAATCCACTTCGGCGAGCGTTCTCATGATATGCTTCATTGGGGTAGTAGGCTTCAAATATCAGCTCATTTTCCGAGGTCATAGCTCGTGCAACGTGCCTTCGAATCAGCTTAATAATAAAATTATCCACCCTGTTCACGTTTGCTTCGTTATACAAGAACTCGTTGGAATAGAATTTCTTGTACTCAGATTCTGGGGTTCTGTACTTCTTGAGACATGCCCGGAGACACTGCCTCTCGAACATCCTCATCTTTTCCATCTGGGAAGGACTCACGTTAAACCACACTGGACAACCGTACGCCATGACTGGCCGGATGAGGGCCATGTAGCAGATTACCTTCACCCTGATATCAAGTTGGCTGCTATAAAACAACCCTCTTGCCACAGCAAAGGCTTTTCTGGCTTTCGTCAGAGCAGTAGCTATATGTCTGTCGAAATATAGATACTGATCCAGCCAAATGCCCAGGTACCTTACTACACTTTTCACTGCTAACGGCTCCCCTTGCTGGTTAACTATGCCGAACTTGCGCCAGTTTTTTTTCGTGTCCCTTGAGGCCTTGTATAACGGAGTTCGGAAAAGGATGGTTTCACACTTCTGGTAGTTGATTTTCAACTTCCAGTCGTCGCAAAATCGCTGAATTTTGTCGAAGTCACGTTGCAGGAGGATGTTAATAATCTCAACCTTCTGCGCTGTCCTGTACATCACCAAGTCATCGGCGTATGCAATCAAGTTCTGCATGGAGCCAATCAGTTCACTGGTGTAAATAGTGAAGAGGATTGGTGAGTTAACTGCTCCCTGCTGGAGCCCATTTTTTATGTGGAAAACTTTGGTAGAAGTCATGTTGCCACTTTTAACAACAAAACTTCTACCTGTTACCATGTTATAAATCGTGTAAAGCAGCGATTTGCTTATACCCATCCTCGTCAACTTAAGGAAGAGACCTTCTAACCATACGGTGTCGAATGCCTTTTCCAAGTCAACGAGGCAGGCCCCGGTGCATTGGGTTTTTGCTTTGTTCCATTGAATGTCCGACACCAATTTTGACGCGGCATGTACAGTATAATGCCCCGCCCTAAATCCAAATTGGTTATTCGGTATTATTTTTCTGTCCTCAGCCCACTGTACCAGAACTCTATTGACAATCTTCTCGAAAACTTTGCTTATGCATGGAAGGAGACTAATCGACCGAAGATTTTTCGGAAGAGAGGAATCTTTGTCCCTTTTGGGGAGGGGTTTCACTACCGCCGTCTTCCAATGCGCTGGATTTTGGCAGTAAATTTTGCACGATATTCTCAAGAATGATATTGAAAAACGGGTCGGCTTGTCTAAAATATTTTTCAAAATTGAGGGTCTCGGTGGGATTGTTGGAGCAGCGAGAGTTCTGCGACGTAATCCCACGGAATCTGACGAGTTTTGATGGACTGTCAAAACTAGACATAGCATTACAAAGCTCGTCTCTATACACGTTTTCATATGCGACCTTTTTTTTTTTTTTGGATGCGTCCAAGGATGTGGCAATCTTCGAAAAATACTGATAGCCCGGGCTATCAGTATGCACGATTCGCAAAGTACTCGATTTCGGAAATACGCCTACGTACTAACCCACACCCTACCCACTTCAACCACTCTCCCCGCGGACTGCCGTTAGGTATTGGTTCGCGAGGCTGGTTAGCATATCACACTATGTGCTCCATATTGTCCAATTCGGATTTGCTTACTCTTTTGAGCCTACTTAGCTCGTTCTGGGCTCGTTATAAAGGAGCAAATCTCTAGCCAGTGGCCAAATCTATGGAGGTATTTCCGGTAACCTGCATGGCCCGACAAGAACTGCGTTAGGTGGTAGTTGCAGTTCCCGTGAGTTCTCGATGTCCAGGCTTCTATCGCGGGGATCAATTTATGGGTCCATCTGCCTTTGTTTGTGGTGTCTCATCTGGCTTGCCACAGAGCCATGGATGTTGCCCTTTTTTCCTTCTTCAGGCATCTTGCGCTAGTCTCCGCGTGATTTGCCGTTCGCCTTAGGTAGACCGTATGCATCTCTTTGGCGAGAATGTCGATGGGGACCATAACGGCGATCACACAGGCTGCTTCATCGGAAATTGTTCGGAAGCCGCTGATTGTTCTTATAGCGCAGAGCCTGTATGCTGACGAAAGCTTCTTTGCTGTCTCCTTTACCGAAAGAGCACCCGCCCAGACTGGCGCAGCATATAGAAGAATTGAACTTACCAGTCTGGAAAGCAAGATCCTTCTTGGGTATCCGGGTCCTCCAATGTCCAATGTTCGGCAGCATACCGGAAAGAGCTGTCTGCGTCCTTGACGCTTTTCTGCTGTAGTATTCGACGTGCTTTTTGAAATTAAGTCGGTTGTCGAGCATCACTCCTAGGTATTTCAGAGAATCCCTGGATCTAATTAGCTAGGAACTAACCCGGAAGTTTGCGTATTCTACAATCTTTCGGCTGGTTATTAAAACAGCCTCTATCTTGTGGTCCGCTAGTTCGAGGTCGGAAGATTCCAGCCAATTTTTGATCCTGGCGATTGCTTCGTTTGTGGCGGTGGATGTGCTTGGCCACCATCACTACCGCGATGTCGTCGGCAAAGCCGTTGATCTTAACTCCATGTGGCAGCGTCAGTCTCAGTACTCCATCGTACATTAGGTTCCACAGGAGGGGTCCAAGAACTGAACCCTGTTGGACGCCTGCCGAGACCGTCGTAGTATTCAATACCATCGTCAGTCTGGTAACTGAGTTTTCTATTGGTGAAATAGCTGACGATTATCCTCTTCATATGCGACCTTGACATCGACGTACTGTAGATGGTATGTGACAGTCACCATTTCTTGAGTCTTCTCCAGGATTTGCCGTAGTCTATCTGGTCTATTGCGGCTTGAAACCAGACGATGAGGACCTATCAGACTGTTGCGAAACGTTCCCGGCGATCATAACAGATCTTATACATGATGTTAAGGAGACTAATCCCTCTTGTTTAAAGAACAAATGATACTGGTATTTCATTCATCGGGGGTTATTTCCCTCCGATCATATCTTACAGGTGAGCTGGTGCATCATCTCCAGCCGCTTTAAAGATTTCAGCAGGCATACCATCTACCCCAGTAAGTTTGTTAGAGTTCAGTCCCGACATTGCTGTCTTGACTTAGTTTAGTTCGGAGGGATGGAATTCTCGTCTATCATCGATCATTTGAGTGGAAAATTCTGACTGACAGCGGTATTTGTGTCTTCATCGCCGTTTAACAGTCTGCGAAAATAATTATTTAAAGTTCATAGCATCGACTGGGAGTCTACTTCAATTTGCACATCCTCGTACTGGCAGGGTTCTATCATATCTTTATATCTATTCGATAAAAGTTTCACCGTCTGGCAAAACTTTTGGACATCATTCCTGCCATAGAACCTCTTCATCTCTACGAACACGCGCCTCGCGTGCTCTTTCTTGTTCTTCCTGAGCAGGCAGACTTTCAGAGTGTTTCAGAGGGACTTGATTGGCAAAGTTGGTACTAATTTGGCAACATCTTGAAATTACTCTGAATAGCATATTCGTGGTCTTTGCAATCCTTAAATCGACAAGGAAGTGGTACGTACCTTACTTGCAGTTCATTTTCTACCGTCTGCTGCAGTGTACAGATTTAGTGAATTTCGCTTGTATAAAACAAAACTAAAACGAAATCCACTTTATAAAGAGGAAGAGATGTATACTTCTAAAGTAAACGTAGTTCAGGGATCCGCTTTTATGTGCATCACGTAATCTTTATCATTTTTAGAAATTAGAAGAATATTTCTACTACTAAGAATATTTCTACTTGTTATTCAGTAATCTTCAGTATAATCCCAAATGTTTTAAATCAATTAAACTATACATTAAAAGCCTTTGCCGGTGGTATCCGAAGGCACAGATATATCGCGTGCTTGCTAAAAAACTGTAGTCTAGGGTTCTGTTCGTGCTCCATAAGGCATAAAAGCAAACAATTTTCTGACGTCACTTACTAACGTTCTTATTCATGAAACTTTGCCGTTAAACATCACACTCTCTATCTGCAACATTTCCATTTCAAAGCAAACACATGCATAAGTATTTGGCTGTCCTCCAAAAAACTCATTAAACTTATCCCATCGTCGCAATAGTTTACGATGCCAATAGCTTTCAAATTAAAATCACCCTCTCCACTGCCAATGGGGCTATCAAATGACCACTTCCTTCTAAGGCTTCCCATTAAAATTTTGACACTCAGGACCCACCCCTCATTGCACCCTCCCACTCACATATACTCTTGCATCGACACACACACAAACATAAACAGCCTCACTCCCGCAAATCCAATTAATTGTAAGTTCTGTGGTTTTTGTCTATTTACGTGACACTTGTCTTCGTTCTCCGAGCGGAACACCAGTGTCGCCCACTTTGAATCAAATTATAACACCCACACACTTGTCCTGGTGGCGCCTTGAGACGCCGATGATGACGATGCCGACAATGACTACATTTTCACTGCACACTGATATAACATCATCGCCACTATGCATGTGTTTGGCCACATATGCTACATCATATGTACAAGTATCCACAGCGAATTAATAATTAGTTTTCCTTCAATTACCCACCCCTGCGCTCCTAGATATACACAAGGCTGTATGTAAGTATGCATGTACATGGCACATAGTCACTGCACGTCAGTGGCAGTCATCCCCCTCGCCTTGGATGACTGCCATTAGACCCGACAAAAATCGATAATTTTCCATTAACAGTCTCTGAAATGGTTAATCCTAATGAGCACCTAATTTCCGCTTCTAATGGCAAATTTACGAAAACTTATCGGTATCGTGCACCCCACCACCCACCGCGGGGACCGAGCAGGGCATACATACATAAAACTCATAATCATCCATAAATGTTGAATCGCACATAGGGCCGGTGCTGGAGTACATGGACGAATCTATCTCTGAGATACGAGTATATGCATCCAAAGTATTGGGGTGTGAATCGTTCTTCCTGTTGATCCATCACGCGTGGCTGCCCGTGAGGGGAGGGGGTGAATACTCTCCATATTTCTGATGCGGTGGAGGAGCACTATTTGAGAACGTCTTCGAGTGAGTGGTTGTTCTTCTTCTCAGCGAGAGGAAGAAACCCGCCTGTGGCATTGCTAGCACTTTCGGGCCAAAAGCGTTTTGCGTCATCACTGCGATGAGTGGGCAAACATTTTGTGTGCGCGCACGATGACCCATCAATCATTTGATGATGCAGAGTTTATCCATGAATTACGTAAGTGTTCACCTCTCCCCCCATCCCCGCTGGGCTGTGCACCGTACTATGGGGAACCAAATGGAGGGAGTTTCAATAAACATGAGGAATTATGATGGAATATCAGATTTTCATTTTTATGAGTTTTGGAATTTTAAATATTTTATGGGGATTTATTTTGCGCATATGTCGACGGAGACGTGGGTGTGAGTGTGGGTGGATTTCGTGGGCATAAAGAATTAAATTGTCGACATTCCAACCCTATACTGGGATTTATTTTGATGGCAAGATCTAGTGTGGGGGTATTGAAATTAAATTCTGGATATCGACGAAAGTATTGATGAGCGATTGCAAGGGGGGAGGGAATGCGGCTGTGAAATTTGTTCTCTCGAAAGGTCAAATACAAATACTTCCAAGGAGAAGTCTGACTGTTTTCTTATATTTGAGCAAAGCGTATGGATTTGTGCAAAGCTCTTGATCCGAGAATTCAACCGTTCCCTTAGCAATCGATCTTTTATAGAGGGTGGGCCAAATAATAATCACTAATTTTGAACTATTCTAACAATCATTTGTTTTACTTTTTGTTTTTTTAGAGGTTTGGTTTTTAAACTGGCAACACTGTTTTTACAGATTGTCAATTTGACAGCTGAAAGTTGATTGTGGTTAGTGCGTTTTGCCATTTTACAATGAATAGATTAACAAATTGTGCAAATTGTGCAAACTTATTTTGAAAACCATGGTTCGGTTCGCCAAACTTATCGTGCGCTACGTCCATTTTACGGTCGACATAATCGTCCATCTGAGCAAATTATTCAGAACATGATAAATCGTTTTCGCACCGCGTACACTCTAGTGGATAACACGCATCCCCAAAGACAACAAACAGTGCGAACGGAAGAAGTTATTGCCGTTGTGTAGCGCTGTGTTGAGGAGAAACCAAACGCGTCGATTCGCCATCGTGCACAGCAATTGGAACTATGCCCATCCGCTTTGTGGAAGATCTTACGGAAAGATCTTGGCTTAGGTGCTTATAAGATCCAGATCGTGCAAAAGTTTAAATCGCGTAACCATTGGATTATACGTCGAAATTTCGGAGAATGGGCCGAAAACATGATTCAGCTTGATCCTCATTTTTACGCACAATTTTGTATTCCAATGAGGCCCATTTTTTGGTTAAATGTATATGTAAACAAGCAAAATTGCTGAATTAGGAGTGAAAAAAACCTAGAAGAAGACGCCCTCAAAGCCATTAAAACTCACTGTTTGGAGTGGTTTATAGGCTGGTGGAATCATCATCTTTTTTTTAAGGACGATTCTTTAAGCCGGTCAGAATGTTACCGTCAATGGAGAGCGCTATAGAAACATGATTTCTGACTTGTTCATTTTTCAGTATTGACAAGATAGCGAAACATGCCACACGGCGAGCGACACCATCAATTTATTGCGGGAAACATTTGTTATGCACATTCTTTCATGTAATGGACCAGTGAACTGGCCTTCATGATCCCGTGATCTCTCACTTTTACATTACTTTCTCTAGGTGTATGTGAAGTCACTAGTCTATGCCGATAAACGAGAGACGTTGGAGGATTTGGAAGTCAACATACGCCGTGTTATTGCTGATATACGGCCCCAGTTGCTCAATAAAGTTGTCGAAAATTCGACTTCACGATTGCACTTCATTCGAGTTATCTGTGGCACGCAAATGGCCGAAATCAAAGTAGCTTTATAATTCCATCGGTGTAAAACGTCTGTAGTTCATCAGCGAAAAACTTGGCCAAGTGATTTTCAGCGGCTCTTCGGCCGGACAATTTTTTACCATCAACAGAGTTTTGTAGAGACCGAAACAAATTATAATCAGAGGGTGCAAGGTGCGGACTACGGTGGATGCATCAAAATTTCCCAACCAAGCTCCACCAATTTGTTTCGAGTCAACACAGATGTATGTGGCCTAGAATTGTCATGAAAGAAGGCCCTTTCTGTTGGCCAATATTTGATATTCTCGTATTTAATCCATTTCTCATCACCCGTAATAAATCGCTTCAAAAATGGTTCCTTATTTCCTTACGTTTCAGCAGCATTTCACTGATTAACGGTCAATTAAATTTCTTTACGTTAATTCATGTCGCATCCAAACATCGAGCTTCTTTGAGTAGCCTGCTCGTTTTAGATGATTCCAAACTGTCAAAAGGTTGATGATTAGTGCCTCCGCTATCTTCTGACAGCTGACAGCTGTCTTCACAATCAATCTAGCCTGACATGTCACCTTTCAAATACGTGTTTGTTTGACACAATCAGATTAGTGTTTCCAGATACATGGACACCAACACCATCGAGTGACAAAATATACATCAGACAAATGCCCACCATTTGGATCGATACAGATATTGACTATATTTAGCGCGTTATCCACTACACAACGTAATGTTTGTAGTTGCAGGTTCCATATTTCTTCTCGAATATTCTGCTTCAGCTGTCTAATAGTCTCTGGTGTATTAACATACACTTTGTCTTTGTCTTAAAACAAATTCGAGCACAGAGAGCTAATAATAATAATAATAATGGCGGCGCTACAGTCCGAGGGGGACCTGGGCCTAACTTCTCAGCAACGACTCGTGTTGTGCGTGCTATTGTTCTCTCACGAGTGGAGGGGACCTACAGTTTAATGCCGACTTCGAACGGCGAGATTGAGAACCTTTTTCTGACTCGAAAGAGTTTACGGTGGAGCCGTAAACAATTTTTAGGTGATTTTTCGGGAATCGAACCGAGAACATCGAGCGTAGGAGTCTACGCACCTACCCACTACGCCACGGCGCCCATCTTGCGCAGAGTGTTGGACAAGAGAACTCTGATTTTTTTTTAAATCAAACGTTCGCCACAAATTTCACGCAGCAGGCAATACGGATATATCAGTTTGGTGCCGAAAGGTTTCACGCCTCAATCACGAGTTGCATATTTTTTTATGTATACAGTACGAACTCGGTTAGCTCAACGCCTCGATTTTCGCAACACTAAGGTCGTAGCACGTCTTGACTCTATAAGTGCAACTTTTCAAAAATGATACCTCGATTAGTAAAACTTCTTGTGTTTATTCATCTGTTTTCTCATGCTCTTCTTCTGAAGTCAATTATTGGCTTCACGGAAACGTTGAGTCTTCTGCAAATTGTAAGGACCAGACAGAAATTAAGAGCACTAATGAGAGGCAAGGTGAAGCTGCCCCGGCCCTCTTTTTTCGAAAGTTAAAACAGAAGTTGCAGTTCGATCATTTAACATATGTTTACAATGGACCAAAATCAGTCAAAATATCTAACTTCTTTAAAAATAAACTTGGCAAGTGCGAGTTGTACTCGCACGGGGAAGGTTCCGTCGCATAATATTGGTGGATGATTTCTGAATATCAAACGACGTTTCCAAACTATATCAGTTGAATTTTCTTCTAACTTCAACCCAAATCAACCATTCATTCATACATTCATACATCCAAACAAACAAACATTCATCCATACATATACCTATACCTCTATCCAAGTTTATCCAACACAGAAAATCCCTTCCATCATACACATACCAAATCACTGCTCATGCCTGCGGTGTGTGTGTTCATTTTTGTTGGGCATTTAGGGGTTGAGATCCAAAAGATAACACTCATCAACGAATAGAGTAGTCGAACAGCATGAAATTTATGTGTGAAAATTAAAATAGCTATTATTTTAAATCTTAGATATCTTAAAGTTTCAACATAAATCGATATTTTGATATTTATCATTTCTTAATGCTTACGTCGAGGTCGTCAAAACTGCGTTTTCAGATCTTCAAAATTAGCATGTCGATGATTGACCGTTTTTGGCCAATATCTCGAAAACTATTAGGTCCAGAATGCTTGAAATTATTTTTTTTTTATGAAAGTACTCAATGAGGCCAAGTTTTAGTGGTTTTTTCAGATTTTTAAACACTGCTTTAGAAATGCCAGGGGGCGAAGGTATTAAAAAAACCCTCTTTGAATAAGGGGATTAAAAACAATAACACATTTTTTTAATACAAATTCCGTTTTATTCATAGCATTCAGTTTTATCAATTAGATTAATTTAAAAATTAACAAAAAAGCAAAAAAAAGTATGTTTTACCTTTTCCTCTAAAGTTAGAGTTTCAGTTAGCGCTGTCATGTTGTACCTTTATTCTTTTTGTACCCTTTTTACGGTAAGATGTATAAAAACCAAAAATTCTGATATTTTGCAACCCTGGTGATAGGTGATGAGGTAATTCTGCAGTGTTGCCATGCAATATACAATTTAATTAGAGGTTTAAAAAAAATCTGCGTTCAACAATAACGATTTCTTTTGGTTTCAATTATGTTTCATTTATAACATTGTTATCTCTAAAGAAATGGTTGGTTATTGCAACTGCCTTAATTTCTACTGGTTGCGTAAATCGAGTTGGTACTGTATGCGTATTGTTTCTGAACTTAAACGCTTTGAGGTTATGGAATATTCAAATTTATGCGACTATACATATATTCTTGTAAAAGTACCGTGGGCTTTTTATTACAAATTGCAGACCATACTTAAATCTTAGAGAAAATCCATTGAGCATCCACCAAGAACAAGTTGTTCTCACTGCTCCGTATTTTTGTACTCAGCTTCGTTAAACTGACGCAAATGTAGGAGTCGGTGTAAACTTTGGAATAAATGAACATATATAATAGGTAATAAGAACTTGCTAGCGCTGAGACCTAAACTCAAGCCGCGAGCATGTGTCAATGTTATATCTCATTTTGTACATATTGCCGCATTCCGATATCTCCACATTATCTCAATTTAGTAACCCTTCCTTAAATACGTTCGCTTGAGAGAAACGTTGACAAACGAAAAAATCATTGAAATGCCCACAAAGTAAGGCCTGCAATCATGCCCATCCGTGGAAAAATATTTCTCATGTGGGATATGCCCACTCATCGTAACGATACGATTAGGCAAACACAAACGCGTAATGGGTTTGTTATCTGTGACATTAGTTAAATGTGCGAATTATTTCCAGGAAGACGCCAAATGACAGAGAGACGATTTACGTATCTGACCTTGCGTAGGTCAAAATGTAACGAGCAAAAAACTTAGTAATGCTCGAAAGAATGACGATAATGGAGGAATGGAGCGTCAAATCGGATATTCACAAGGCCGGCCGTGAGTGCAAAAATGAGTGAGGGGAAGCGAATAAAAATTAACGATGGTTCGTTAAAGTGGTCATGAATTTTCAAGTTCCATATGACCGATAAATAAAATAAATGAGACATATTGACATCGGATGTGTATTAAAGTCGATTTTGCGAATTTAACCCGGTTCCTTTTCATTCACTGAATTTCCGAGATGAATAAGTTTGATGTGAGTGTTGATCGTTTTTTTTCAACTATATCTTTGCTCAGGCTCAGACCCTCCAAGGGTCGCAGGCGTGATATGTAAGTAAGTATATCTTTGAGTAGAACTGCTCATCATGTTAATGAAGGGGAAAAACAACCTTTAAATTTTACAACAGCTTCTTCTTGTGGGCTACGCTCGATGTTCTCGGTCTGATTCCCGAAAAAACACCAAACATTTTTTCATGGCTCCACCTCTTTCGAGTCACTGACAATGCTCAAAGAGTATAACTGTCTAGAAAAAGCTTCTCAATCTCGCCGTTTGGAGTCGACAATAAACTGTAGGTCCCCTCCACTCGTGAGAGAACAATTATACGCACAACATGAGTGGTTGCTGAGGAGCTAGGCCCAGGTCCATCTCGGACTGTAGCGCCGCCATTATTATTATTATTCTTTCACACAGCTAAAGTTTGAATCTGTTTTGTCAAATCGTTCCCAACATTTTCTATAAAATATTAACGCAGTGAGACAAGAGACTTAATTAGAAATGCCTTCAAGTCTTAGTGTACTTAATTATCATGATCGACACGACATACTTTTGGGTGGCGATTTAATAATCTTAAAATCTTTAATTTTTCATTTAGATGGGCCTTAAGTGATACGTGAGATGTTATTAGGACACCAAGATACCTGTATTCCTTAACCGCTTCTAGTTCCTTGTTTTCTCAAATCGATTTTTCCTGCCTTGAACGTCGTCCAATATGCTATAACAATAATTGCTATACAAGACCAAGTAATCCCAACAAAAAATTACAGAAAGACTGTCATAAAGGATGCAAATGTCACCAATGACACCTGCAGAAGATGTATGAGTCAAACCGAAACCATTGACCATATAATATCAGGATGTACACGAAGACACAACAACGTTGTAAAATATAGACTCCAAGTGGATGAACTACCCTACTACAGATATAACCCACAGCCAGTTATGGAAAATGAAGACGTGAAGATCTGTTACGATCGAACAATATATTCAGATCACACGAGACTGCATAACCGCCCTGATATCACGATCCTTCATAAAAAAGAACGTAAAGGCTACTAGAAACATGAGTCGCACATACGCGGAGAAAATCAGCAGATATGCTGAACTAGCAATCGAAACTAAAAGAAACTGGAATCTGGCGCACCTTGCGTGCATCCCGTGTTTGAATACTCCTAACAAAGTGAGGATGAACTATCACAGATCACAATAGTGGACAATAGTGGCATTAAACTGTTGGTCCGCTCCACTCGTGAGAGAACAATGGCACGCACAAAACGAGTGGTGATTCTACCAGCTCATAAAGCAAACCAAACAATGTGTTTTAATGGTCTCAACAAAGCCTTCTGAGTTTTCCATTTAACCAAAAATGGGCCTCATCGGAGAACAAAATTGAGCGTTAAAAATGAGGACCAAGCTGAATCATGTTTTCGGCACATTCACCGAACTTACGACGCGTATAATGGTCACGCGGTTTCAACTTCTGTATAAGCTGGATCTTATAAGCTTTAAAGCCAAGATCTTTCCGTAAAATCTTGTACAAAGTGGATGGGCCAATTGATGTGCTCGATAGCGAATCCACTCATTCGAATTCTCCTCCACACTGCGCTCTACAACAATACATTTTTCTGGTTGAACTGTTTGTCGTGTTTGGGATTGCGTATTATTCACTAGAGGTTACGTGGTGCGAAAACGATTCATCTTGTTCTGAATAACTTGTTCGGATGGACGATTATGTCGACCGTTAGCGCACGATAAGTTTGGCGAACCGAACCATGGTTTTCAAAATAAGTTTACACAATTTGCGGCGTTGTTCTGGCGTTAATCTATGCATTGTAAAATGGCAAAACTCACTAACCACAAATCAACTTTCAGCTGTCAAATTGATAATCTGTAGAAACAGATTTGGCAGTTTAAAAACCAATCCTCAAAAAAAAACACCCTTTACATTTTATTTTAACTCTCGAGTTACCGACAATGCTCAGAGAGTATAGCTATCAAGAAAAGCTTCTCAAACTAGGCTGCTCAGAGTCGGCATCAAACTGTTGATGCCCTCTACTCGTGAGAGATGAATAGCAAGTACAACATCAGTAGTCGCTGTAGAAGCTGGGCCCAAATTCATCCCAAAAAAGAACAAGAAATTACTTGGAGTGCTTAGTTTAAATTTGTGAAAGTTGAATCAATTTTAGCTTTGGAGTATATTCCTCCGGACTTTAGTCCGATTAACTTCATCTCAAAGACAACTGTCTAAGCAGCTTTTATATCTGCCTGCTGCAAAATTCATCTTCATTAGTCAAACATCTGATACATTTTCTGATATTTATCTCCGAATCAAAAGTCAGAAAATCAGTCAGTCCAGTGAAGTCAAAAGGAAGCCAAACAATGTCCATTCTGATGAGGCAGTTGTGGCTTCCAAAACATTATATTCCCTCTTCATTTTCAGATATGTTTTCAGTTATTCGTGTGCATATGTATGTACGAATGTATATTCGTGCAAAACCACAAGAGTCATGGAGAGAGCACCAGCAGCAGCAGCAGCACACCAGCAACTGCAGAACGTTGCGAATCGATTAATCATCGAGAATTAAATGGGATCAACAACAATAGTGCATAATTGTGCTGAGTATAATTCTCCTTTGTTATGCCAAAACCAACACCATATACAGTTGGAGCCCGATAGCAAACATTCCCTTCCCCCACGTCCCCTCGCGCGAACTCTCAAGGATCCTCCACGAAAGCGCTGCTGGCACCTGAATAGAACAAAAGCACATTGTGCCACATTATATAACGACGTCATGGCCGTGGCGGCGAAAATGCTGGGGACGGTGATGGGGACATTGACGGCGGTGGCACTTAGGGCGTTATGAGCACAAGTACATTATACGCGCGTAATGTACTCCACTGGTACATACGTACTGGCTTTCATGACATCAAATTGGGATTTTTATGGGAACATTTTAGTATCAGGTCCACGCGGTTTTTGCGAGATGGTCATAATGCCTTCCTTGACATGATTGTGTTGGTGTGGTTGTGTGGCTGTTAGCCTTTTTGAAGTACATGCGAGACAATCTTAATGATCCCGCCTACACACACAGAACAGCGACTGCGAGCGGAGTTTGGTTGGCAGGGAGGCACATGAAGAGGTGTATGAGTACATATGTACATGGCCTGAATCGGTTTTAGAAATCCGTCATGAAATGGAATTTATTGTGACGTTTTTATGTTTATCTCTTCCTCCGTCCCCGGCTGTCTTCGCATCCGTCCATGCTCGTCCATATCATTTCGTTTGTTTGCTGCTTCGTTTCTGTTGCAAATACGAGTATATACTTTTTTGTATCTTTTATGACTGGTCTTCCAAGAGCGTAATCACATGGGCTGCTTTTATGGTACCCCTTTGCGGGCTTGGCGGTGGGGTTGCTGTTGCATTGCGGACATAAAGTTAGTGGGGAGGAATGCGATAGTGATCAGATAAAGAAGCGACTACGTATGAATCACTGCCCTCCTGCATGAGACACGTTTTAAACACTTTTATTAAGCTTTTATGAAAATTTATGACAGTTGTTTGTTGAAACGGTCGAACTAGTTCAGACGGCTATTAAGCAAGTCAGTGGTAGTCACTCCAGTGCGCTATATGCACAAATTTCGTGCTCGTTGGGGCAGAAAAACATTTTTCACATTGACATCTGATGCTTTTACTTTTCCTAGTCCTGTTTGAATGTTTACAATTGCATCTCTATATTTTGGGAGCTGATAGGACAGAATGTATGTACACAACATTTGTCGCTTATGTTTCATATTGAGTTTGGAAAACAATTTGAGCCGTATCTCGCGACATAATATGACAGTCTGCTGCGATTGAAGCTGTGGGTTTCTTTCTCGACTCCGTTGTTCTACAACAGGGAAATTGTCCGAGACGATATTGGCGCCTCGGAACGTTAGGAATACTGGAGGAGTATCTGGCGTCAATCGCAATGGTTGACATTTGATTGATCACAAGACCCCAGACCCCTTTATGAATGCTAGCTACGGAGAGGTTCCGCCCCGTAATAAAATTCAGCAACCCGAGTCCGTTTTCGAACGTGGTGTTGCGCAGGCTGTGTTTACGGAAAACTCTAGCAAAGCTTAGCGTTAAAATCTTCTAGAACGATCTTGGTGTCGTAGCTGGGACATTGATCGTACGTTCTCAATAGGAGATCATAGAAGTCATCCTTTGTCCTCCTTTGGGGTGTGGGCGCAGATTAGGCTGATGTTCCCGAATTTAGACTTGATGCGGATTGTTATGAGGCGCTCGCTTATGTACTTAAAGCTTAAGACTTGTTCCCTAAGTCTGTCTTGAACAACTAATCCACATCCCAATAAGCGTTCTCTGTAGCAATAGCCGTAATAGATATCGCAGTTTTTCATCCTCTTTTTGCCCCTTTTTGGCCCATCCCATCGCACCTTCTGGATTGCGATAACATCTGCTTTGTAGCAGTCTGGGGCCACCGCGAGTTCATCGGCTGCACGTGGTCTATTCAGGGACCTCACATTCCACGCACAGAACCGAAAGTCATTGTCTATTTTCCGTTTGCTGGTGTCGTCAACAGTAAATCCGTCCATATCCGAGGCAGGTTGTTGTTTCTGAACTTGATTGTTTTTTACTTGGTGAGGAAGTTAACCCCACGCACAACCTCCAACTGAGAGGACAGGTCCATTTTTTTAGCCCCCCCCCCCCCCCCCCCCCCCCAGACAAAGGGGTTCGGAAGGATCCAGTGTCGGTAGCCTCTTGCAGGCTGTGACCGCTGCCGTTGGCTCATCCGCCGCCGTCTCTATTCCAGGGTCTCTACCTAACCATGGAATCCAGGTAGCTCCTTCTGACTGGAGTTGTGGATGTCGCCGTTGACCAATAAATGGATCAGCTCCTCCGCCGCAATCCTAAAAGAGCGATGAGCCGTGATAAGCTCACTCTCCCCCTCTCTCGTTTACAGCCGACCAGACTTCACACAAGGTTTGATTACCCCATCTTCTGTCGAAGGTATTAGGCTCCAAGATTTCACCACGGGGAGGTGAGAGCAGGAGTTCGAAGACCGAGGCTAAGTGCAGACGCTTGTGCCTGTATGGTTCGTATGTCAACGTCTTAAAATCCAAAAGCAATTGATTGCATCGACAAAAGTAGGCTTTTTTGGGGTACAATAGCCTGGAAGGAAATTGAGTCTCTTACAACCAGCAACGTCTTATTTAGTCCGATTAGTCGAATGTCAAGGTGATTATATATTATATATTACCCGCATTAAGCGGATCCGTAAATGCCTGGCTCATGACTCATCTCACTGTTCAACCCACTAGTTTGTGTTTGATCTTATACACTCTTCATCAACGCACGCTGGACCAAAGATCAGATGCACAGATTTTCTCCAATCAGGGATTTTTCATGGCAATTTGTATCCATGTCTTCAGCTCTGCATCGCAAAGTGGGACTATCCCGAGTAGAGTTTCGAAACATTAATAAAGCATTACTTTTTTTGCATTTTAGAGCTAGGCGAATTTTGTTCGCTTTTGCTTCAATTCCTCTATGAACTCATTGATAAATCAACTGAAATATGGTGTAGGTATGTCGATTAGCATTTCATGCATCGTGGTGTGAAAAAAATTATTTCTCTGTTTTGAAACCACACTAATTGAGGCAAGATATTGGTAATGGTTTAAGCAAAGTAATACCCAGATGGTGCTGAGATTCAATCCGTCTGTCTACTACTGCACATCAATTTTTGCACCGCGTAGAGTATGAGGGTTGGTAATAATTGACAACGGAACTCTATTTCCACTACTCTGACTTCAGACTTCGGATTCTCAAATTTTGTTCCACTATAT
Source organism: Myathropa florea (assembly GCA_930367185.1). Taxonomy (NCBI): domain Eukaryota; kingdom Metazoa; phylum Arthropoda; class Insecta; order Diptera; family Syrphidae; genus Myathropa; species Myathropa florea. The sequence continues at coordinate 23,626,357 of OV884005.1, read as the reverse complement.
CACATCCATTGCCTCGAAATAAGGGGTTTCTTCACGACTTTCAGAATCGTGAAATTGCAGCTGAAGAGAAATGCTGATCATTATAAAGCACTCTTGGAGTATCCAACTAGCCCATGATCAAACGACTAAGAAAGGAAGACAAGAGGATGGAGAAGCAAACACAAATCTTCAGCCGAAGCTGCGGAGCCCTGCGGAGAGATATAGGATAATTAGTTTAATTTCATGAACAACGCTTGTGAACAAACATTCGTGAGTAAACTATCCACCTTTTTCATAAACCAAAGAAACTGATCGACCGAAAAACTTTGATTTGAAAATTTAAAGGAAGAAGCAGAGATCGTCGAATTCATGCTGGCAGCAACAACGACTGGATGGCGCACTTGGTTAAGTGCCTGCTCTAAGTTAGAGGGGTCCCAGGTTCAAATCCCAGTGAAGGCAAAGTTAATACGCCTTTATCCGGTTTTTCAAATCTGTTCCAGTCACCATATGCCGTTGGGATCAAACCGACGACTGACTGTGCGTATCACAATGGACCAGCATAATCTAAGTGTGCTGGTGAGTTCACTAGCAGCCCTCTAACCTAACCTAACCTAATGCTGCCAAGAATGTTACTACTATTGACTTCGTCACCGGAGAGAACAACCGTGTCTAGTGTAATACCGTCATCACCATATTCGTTCTCAAATCCACATTCTTCACTGACATCATCTATGAAGTCATGATCCAAGGTTATACAACTGGATGGCGCAGTTGGTTAAAAGCCTGCCCCAAGTTCTAGGGGTCCCAGGTTCGAATACCAGTGAAATCGAATCTGGTCCAGTTACCATTTGCCGTTGGGATCAAATTAACGGCACTGGAGTAGGTTGCTACCTTCCAGTACAAAGAAAAAGAAAAAAAAATTATCCAAGGTTACAGTACTCGATACCGCCAACTGAAATACATCTTTTGTATATGTACAGTACAAGCTGAGAATATCTCATCAATTATTTCATGATTGTTTTCAATGATCGGACGACAATACGAGGGGGTGTTGACAACAAAAACAAAAGTTAGCAAATCAGTTCCACGCTGTCATTTCTGATAAAGTTTCTTCCCCGTTGACAGTTTAAATTATTTCACAATACAACTGGAAAGACCCATCGTCACACAAATTTAAGTTTAAGCTTTCACATTTCAAAACGCTGTCCTCGCAATTAACTCTCGTTGTCTGGGTTCAACCACCTTTATTACAAAGAGAGAGATGAACTGTTTTCTTAAAACAATGGGTTAGTACGCACCCGCTTCTGTTGTCTGCTCCTGGTCGTCACAAATGTTTGTACAAACATTTTAATCTCACGTAATCTCTCCTCATAATTCATTAATAATACTTTTGGAGTATAACTGTTATTGAAAACTGCTCAAAATCACCGTTCCAATCCGCTAAAATATTTGTTCTCTAAATTACTGCAAAAGTATCAATCTAGCTGCATTGCCGCGTGATCTGTTATATTCAAAACGCTTTCCTTTCTTCGAACAATGCTAGTGGCAGTACAAAGGGGCATCATGCTTAAACGAGTGGTTGCTATCACAACAGAACAGAGATTCTCTATGAGTCATAATGGTCACACGTCATGCCATGGGATCACTATGTCACTTTTTAAGCGCACTTATCGAAACGTTCCAATGTAAGCTCCGGTCCGGAAAGTTTGCGATAAGTGAAATTTCCAAACGTTGATAAGCTGTTTATTCCTACGGACTTGGATTCAATGATTTAATTGAGGAAGACAGGAAACGAAGGAAATACTCCTGATAATGAGTTTAAAATGTGAGGTCAGCTACTTTTTTTTTTCCTTCCTCTTGTACAGCCCAGCAGTTATGTTGGACCAGTCTTCACGATCCAATTTTCCAACATCAAATGACCTGCCGAAACAATGCTGCCTAACCAAATTGTCCGGCATTGTGCAGAACATGTCTCCTTTAGGGATTGAGTTGGGTAACCTAAGGTGACTCACTAGGTCACCTGGTTTGAACTTATATTCTAGCTGCAGTCAGATACATATACCGTGTGTAGAAACGTTAACAGTTCTCGAATAGCAACCTCTCTCGACCACAAGAAGTGATCTCTTCTTCATCTTCTTTTTTTCTTCTGGTAGTGCTTGGCCTCAGCCAACAAGCCTCTCTAGCTGGCACGATCTTTAGCCAGCTGCCTCCAATTACGCACGCCAAGTTGGCTGAGGTCCTTCTCTACTTGTGGGCGTCCTCTATTGCGTTGTTCCAATGGCGCGGAGTCAGGGCTCTTCAGGCTGCAGCAGTGTGCCCATGCGCTCAACATGACCCAGCCATTTTAAGCGTTGAATCCGTAGACGCCTGACTAGACTCATGTGGCTAAACAGCGTATATACATACGTTGTTCGTATATGAATTCACTTTAATCACCACCAACGCTAACATCATCAAATATCGCACACAGAACTTTTCGCCCTATAGGAACTTCATCACCAGCTTTGGATATTGCTCACGCGTCTGCGCAATTGAGAAAGACTGAGGTGATTAGGGTCTTGTACAAAGTCAGCTGGTATTTTGTGAGAGCGATTGGCCAGCATTATTCTGCGTTTAATCTCGCTACTAGTGGCATTCGTAAAGCTTGTTTTGGAGTCGAGGTAGACGAGGGCATTTATTATCTCGAAACTATATCTACCTATGGCGACACTGCGGTCAAATTGTCGATGTTACGCGTTCCCCATCGATGATAACATAAAATTCGTTTTTCCCTTATTCACCACTAAACAATTTTCAATACCAGCAAACCCATTCATTCAGTTGTACGACTTCTGGAAGATCGTGCCTCTAATGTTGCCAGTAAGTTTTGCACGATCTTCTCAACGAAATTGTTGAAAAAGGCGCATGACAGCGCGTCGCCTTTCCTAAAACATATTTTTAACATTGCAAGTCTTGGTGAGTTCGTTTCTGTAGGGGGGCCAGCAAAACAAAAAAAAACTCTTAACTCTGCGTGTAATACTGCTTTATTGAGTGCCGCTATATGTGTTACACGATCTTAAATAGGCTGAGGTAAGCGGGAGAATCGCGCGATCAGGGTTCAAATACCTTAGGCTCGAATTAACGGTGGCTTATTTTTGAGAGAAATATCATACACAGAGGTGCATATGTTAATTATGTAAATTAACCACCAGGCTTACGGTAAGTAGCACATTTTTTGAAATCGCCTACAGTTCGGCCATCCTGATCGTGTAATCGTCCCGATTACCTATTAACAAACATTTTCCATTTCCTCTAGTACAATATTCATTTACACTCATTTTTTATAATTAACTTAATCTAGTACAAGTAATTCATAGTATACAATTTCAAAAACAAGATAGGTACTTTAAGTTTGTGTCGAAATAAGAAAGGAAAAAAAAAAGAAATTTCAGCTGCTGAATTGGTACGTACTTCAATTTATTCTTTAAACTTCCATGCCTTCATTTTCATCATGTTCCAAGTCTCTCACCGGGGTCATGTATGGTCTCATTTATAGTGTAACCTAAATACACGATTTTTGTTTGTAGAAACAAACATTTATCCAACCAAGCCTTTATTTATCAAGCCTTTAGTTGTTACGATATGAAGAACTTCTTTAAGGATTTCCAAGCGTTCTCCAACGATTTCCTTCGCAGTTAAGATATCATCCAAATACGTAAAATCTTGGAGTTTTTTCTAGACAGTTATAATCTTTTAGCATTGTCAGTGACTCGAAAGAGGTGGAGCCGTGAACAAAATATTTGGTGTTTTTTCGGGAATCGAACCGACAATATCGAGCGTAGGAGTCGACGCACCTACCCACTACGCCACGGCGCCCACGGCATTTTGGTATACTCATATTGTCCGAAGGGGGTTATGAAAGAAGTATACTTCATCGATCCCTCTTCCAACGCAACATGGTAAAAACCATTTTTTAAATTTTTTAAATTTAGCGTCGTAAACCATCTCTTCTCTCTAAGACAATCAATATGATCCTCAATAGGAGGTATGTAATGGATAATTATCTGGCAGGGTCATTTTATTAAGTTCTCTTAAATCCACACAGAGCCTTAGCTCCCTATTCTCCTTTTCAACCAATACTACTGGCGATGCATACTCCGAACTGGATTCACGTATGACACCTTTATTGACTAGATCTGTTATAATTTCCTGCATCTTTCCCTTATGAGAATGAGGTAAGCGTCTTGGCGCATAATGAAACGGTAAATCTTTTGATAATACAATTCTCATCTTAAATTCACTTTCATCGACATACGTATTTGCCTGACTAACTAAACAAGCTGACTTTACCATATCTTTCACACTTTCTTTAATCGTACAAGGTAAGTTTTCATTTATATTGATACATACGTCGAAATTGTTATTGCTTATATCTATGTTTAGGATTTCATTTCAAAAATCTTCAGTTTTATCTACGGTACTTGGAATACTTTGAGACTCACATATTTTATTCGATGATTCAAATGTCAGATTTGGACCTTGATGATGATTTGTTGCGTTCAAATTTCTTGGTGAACGTACTTCATAGTCTTCTTTCACCTTTAACTTTGCTTCAGGCATCTGCAGCACCATACCAAATTTGCTGATGAAATCTCTTTTAAGTATAACTGGATACTTCATGCAGAACTTCCTTACTAAAAGGATTTGCAAATCGATTAATAAATGTACATAATAAATACATGATTGGATACTTCTCAATACATCTAGGCGGCTATTATTAACACGACAATTAGATTGGCTGATTGCATCTACAGGTGACATCATAAAGGGCGGTAGAAATGTTTCCTGTACAAAGCTTATGGGGCTTCCTGAGTCCAATAAGGTAACCAGAGTCGTTGAAATCTGAGAATTTCCTTTATGAAACTTGTAGTACAGTTCTGTCAAAACTTGACATGGCCCTGTATAGCTCATCCGCTATCATATGCGACCTTAAAACCGGCGAGTGGCTGTTGTGTGTCGATTTGCATTTCTTTGATATTTTCTAAGATCTGGAGCAATGTGAAGATTAAGTCGATAATGGACTTCTCTAGCCTGAAACCACACTGATAAGGACACATCGTCACATCGGTGAAGAAAAGTTTTTAGGTGTTCACATAGAACAACAGAAAAGATCTTATACGCGATGGAGAAGAAGACTTATTCCTCGATAGTTGGCGCAGTCAAAGGGGTCTACTTTCTTGTAGATCGGGCAAACGATACTCAGATTCCAGACATCGGAGAAGCTTTTCCACGGTGCCGTGAACGAAGGCCATATGAACTAACGCCATAATGGCGTTAATTTGCATTTGAAAGTGAATTAACGCCATAATCCACTTATGGCTTTAATTCACTTTCAAATTGGAACTAAAGCCATACATTAAATTGAACTAACACCATATGGCGTTAGTTCACTTTCGAATGTGAACTAATGCCATACAATGTATTTGAGCTCTAAAGCGCGTTATCAGTCCAATGTCCCACCATGATCGGACCACGTTTAGTTTCCAACCAACCTACCTCCCTTGCTCCTTACATGCATACATGCACATGAGGTATGTATGGGGGGGCATGCTGCCCCCTGCAACCCCCCTGCTTGGCCACATATGCAATTTGGAGTAAGTGCGAGTTTGATTGTATTTACTTTCTTTAAACTCATGCAAATCATGGATAAAAATAAACTGGGCAAGTGCGAGTTGTACTCGCACGGGTAAGGTTCCGTCGCATAATATTGATGGATGATTTCTGAAGATCAAACGACGTTTCGAAACTATTTCAGTTGAATTTTCTTCTAACTTCAACTCAAATCAACTATTCATTCATACATTTATACATCCGAAAAAAACAAACGTTCATCCCTACATATACCTATATCTCTATCCAAGTTTATCCAACACAGAAAATCCCTTCCATCATATACATACCCAATCACTGCTCATGCCTGCGGTGTGTGTGTATTCATTTCTGTTGGGCATTTAGGGGTGAGATCGAAAAGATAACGCTCAGCAACGAATAGAGTGGCCGAACACAGCATGAAATTATGTGTGGAAATGAAATTGTTTTCATTTTAAATCTTAGATATCTCAAAATTTCAACATAAATCGATATTTTGAAATTTATCATTTCTTAATGCTTACATTGATGTCTTCAAAACTGCGTTTTCAGATCTTCAAAATTCGCATGTCGATGATTAACCGTTTTTGGCCAATATCTCCAAAACCATTAAGGCCAGAATGCTCGCAATAGTTTTAAATGAAAGTACTCAATGAAGCCAAGTTTTTGTGATTTTTTCAGATTTTTAAACACTTTGGTTTAGAAATGGCAGGGGGGGACGGATTTAAAACTTTGGAGCTCCATATTTTCCAAACGGTATTTTGGATAAAAAAGTGTTGAACGAAACCTCAACCTCATTTCGAAAGACCTGTCGATTGATATATATTTCGATGGGGTGCGACAATTTTTCAAAATTAATGTCAACTTCACCTGTACTGGAGCCATCCCCAAATGGCCCCACATTTTAAAATCGCTGCATAGGAATTGACATCTAGGTCTGAAGTACCTAATTCCAAAATTTCATGCCGATATCTTCATAAACTTCGGAGATAAAAAAGTGTGACAGACACGACGGACGGACGGACGGACGGACGGACGGACGGACGGACACACCGAAATTATAAAGGTTCCGTTTTTGTAGACGGAACCTTAAAAAGCATGGATAGACTCAGTCTCGCGCCTACTTCAAATCCTACATGTGGTCAAGCAGGGGGGTTGTAGGGGGGCAGCATGCCCCCCCATTCCAACATTTCTGTTTATACGCCGTAAACTTTTTTCCTACAAGTTTCTACCTCATTTCTTAGGATCATGTAAATAATGTAGATTATTGAAATTGATGCGAGTGACTTTAATTCAATTTCAAATGTGAACTAAGGCCACTCCCTAAAACGAACTAACGCCATATGGCTTTAGTTCAAATTTGAAAGTGAATTAAAGCCATAAGTGGATTATGGCGTTAATTCACTTTCAAATGCGAATTAACGCCATTATGGCGTTAGTTCATATGGCCTTCGTTCACGGCACCCTTTTCCACGGTTATATTTTATAGATAAGCTAGTGCATGCGCTCAACAAGATCTGGTGCATCTCCAGCTGCTGTAAAGATATCAGCAATCAGATCATCTGCCGCAGCAGCTTTGTTAGACTTTAGTCTAACTTCGGCGACATCGGTGAGACGAAATTCTCGTCTATCATCATCCGTTGTGTTGAGTGAAACATTCTGCCTGACAGCGGTATTTGTGTCCTCATCGATTCTTACAAATTCTCAGTATCCACTGCAACTCTACTACAAGTATGTCTAATACATCATCGCTATGAAATAAAATTAAATTCATTCTGCTGGGACTTAAATGGGTGTCAAACAATCGCGTGTCTATGGCACGTATTAATTTGTTTTCTAAAACAGTTGACAAAAATCACGTAAAGGGAGAAATTATATTCAACCGAATGAATATATAATACACTTGGAACCTACTGCTGTAGTCAGAGCTCGTATGTAAATTGCAGATGAGAAATGCAGATTTTCACGGATTGAATGCTGTAAACATAAAGAAGATGTTAAGGAAAATCTCTCATCTTACTATTTCTCATAACAACAAATTTCTGCTACAAAGCATCTGCTACAAAATCGACAGAGACTAAAGAGGTAAAATTTCAGCGTTAAGAAGCTACATTGACAATTTCAATATAACCATACTGCGCAACAGAAACGACATTTACGTACCATTATGATGCTACCATTCAACTATGGCGCTACCACTTTCTTAAAGTCGTTGAAAAGTTTCTACATTATTTTTCAAACGATGCTGTCAGTAGTTATCTTAACCATATGTTCCACCTTGGAGCACAGGAATAGCACCCTCGTTCTTGAATGCGCCTTAACTTCATGTTGATTATGTGACAAAACCGTAATAAATTAAGAAAATTAACCGCGAGTAGTGTTGTCATACAACATATACAAATAAACTGCTATACAGAGGAGAATGTGTATAGAAGTCGTAAACTTAGGAACTGAATGGGAATTAGTATTTGCGAAGCGTATCTCACAAAGTGAAATGTCGGCAATGGCGAAAGATAAATTTAAGATCTTGTTGGGTAAATGAGGCAGTCTCATCGCAAAAGAGGGACTAAACCACCATCTGCAAGACGAAAGAAATCCAACGGCGTTAAATGGAATATACGATGTGGCCACATCGACTGGACCACTTCCAAAGATTGCACGAGTACCGAACCTCTCTTCAATAAATCAATTGTTTGACCAGCTGTGTGGAGTGCGGCATCACCTTCGTGGAACCACATATCACTGTCAAGTCTATCCAATTCTGGCCAAAAATAGTCTTCTGCACGATATCGAACTATATTGTTCGTAACATGGCGAGCATTTTCATCAACGAAAATACACGGACCTCCGGCATGTAACTCACACCACAGGGTCACACTTTATGGATGCAATGGGGCTCTTAAAGCACTTGTGGGCTTTATGCTGTCCAATAACACAGATTTTGCTTATTGACAAAGCCATTAAGTCAAAAATTGGTTTCAGACGATTCTTCGAAAAACTTGAGGAATTTCTTCAAATATTTGCAGAATAAGTTTCGACGCTTTACATAATCAAGATGATTCAGTTCTCGAATTAATTTCATTTTATAGGGATATAGGCAAAGATGTTTGCCACAATGTGGACTGGGAGATTTCTAATTACTGTCGGAGTCGACAGACTTGGCTAATTTTGAAGTGAAGAACTTCTTCTTCTTCTTCTTAGGGCGCTACAGTCCGAGGTGGACCTGGGCCTCACTCAACATGCCTCTCCAGCCAGCACGATCTTTCGCCAGCTGTCTCCAGTTTCGCACACCAAGCTGGCAGAGGTCCCCCTCGACTTGTGTGCGCCACCTTGTTCGTGGACGTCCTCTGTTGCGTTGTCCCACAGGCTCAGAGTCGAAGACTCTTCGGGCCGGAGCTAAGTTGTCCATACGCTCTACATGGCCTAGTCATCTTAGGCGTTGGATCCGTAGACGCCTGGCTAGACTCATGTCCCTGTACAGCCCATACAGTTCGTGGTTGAATCTTCTCCTCCAAATGCCATCAACGCAAACAGGACCAAAGATCGCGCGCAGAACTTTTCTCTCGAAAAGACCAAGAGACTGTTCATCCGCTTGGGATATTGTCCATGCCTCTGCACCGTAAAGCAGGACTGGGATGATCAAGGTCTTATACAAAGTCAACTTGGTCTTCTGAGAGAGGGCTCTACTACTCAATTGCCTTTTGAGCCCATAAAAACAGCGGTTGGCAAGAGTAATTCTGCGTTTGATCTCGGTACTGATGTTGTTTGTACTGTTAACCGCGGAGCCAAGGTAGACGAAGTCCTTTACTACCTCAAAGTTATAGCTGACTATGGTGACGTTCTGGCCAAGTCGTCGATGTTGTGCGTCCTTTCTCGATGACAGCATATACTTTGTTTTGCCCTCGTTTACCGCCAGACCCATTTTAGCCGCTTCCGTTTCAATGCCAGCAAACGCATCATTGACGGTTCGCTGTGTTCGCCCAATCACGTCAATGTCATCCGCGTAAGCTAGCAGTTGAACGGATTTTTGGAAGATCGTGCCTCTTCTGTTGGCCAGTGAGTTTTGCACGATCTTCTCAAGAACGATGCTAAAGAAATCACATGACAGCGCGTCGCCTTGTCTAAAACCTTTTTTGACATTAAAGGTCTCGGTGAGTTCGTTACCGACCTTGATGGAGCAGCGAGAGTTCTCCATCGTCATCCTGCTCAGTCTGACGAGTTTAGCAGGAATGTCAAAACTAGACATGGGGCTGTATAGCTCGTCTCTATACACGCTGTCATATGCGGCCTTGAAATCGACAAATAGATGGTGTGTGTCGATCTGCATTTCCTGGGTCTTCTCCAGGATCTGCCGCAGTGTGAAAATTTGATCGATGGTGGACTTCCCGGGCCTGAAACCACACTGGTAAGGACCTATCAGTTTGTTCACGAATGGCTTCAGGCGTTCACACAAAACGTCAGAGAAGACCTTATCGGCGATGTTAAGGAGACTTATCCCTCGATAGTTGGCGCAGTCAAAGGGGTCTCCTTTCTTGTGGATCGGGCAAACGATACTGAGATTCCACTCATCGGGCATGCTTTCCTCCGACCATATCTTACAGATGAGCTGGTGCATGCGCCCTACCAGATCACCTCCAGCTGCTTTAAACATTTCGGCGGGCAGACTATCTGCACCAGCAGCTTTATTAGACTTCAGTCTCGATATCGCTATCTTGACTTCGTCTAGGTCGGGGGGACGGTAATCTCTTCTATCATCGTCCGTTGTGTTGAGTGGAACATTCTGCCTGACAGCGGTATTTGTGTCCTCATCGCCGTTTAACAGTCTGCAGAAATGATTTTTCCAAATTCTCAGTATCGACTGCGAATCTACTACTAGCTGTCCATTTTCGTCCCGGCAAGCTTCTGTCCGAACTTTATATCCATTCGATAAAAGTTTTACCCTTTGGTAAAACTTTCGGACATCATTCCTGCCATAACACCTCTCCATCTCCTCGATCTTTTTCTTCCTGAGAAGCCGGTTCTCTTCCCTTCTTCTCTGTTCGTAGAGCTCACGAACAGCTCTCGTGGTTCGATGCAGCGTTGCCCGGTAGGCTTCTTGCTTTGCTGCATGTGCCTGCCTGCACCCATTGTCAAACCAGAGGTTTTTTCTTGTTGGCGTTTTAAAACCCAGCACATCAGTAGCGGCTTCTCTGATGGCTCTTTGACAACGTTTCCATTCTTCGTCTATTGTTAGTGCAGGCGGCGTCGAACTTTCGGAGAGTTTCAGGGAGACTCGATCGGCAAAGTTCCTGGCAGTCTGTTGCGATTGTAGCTTTTCGACGTCAAACCGTGGTTGGCTTCCTCGACTCCGTTCTTCTCTCGATATCCGTGTCCTTACCTTGGCTACAACAAGGAAATGGTCCGAGTCGATGTTGGCGCCTCGGAACGTTCGGACATCAAGAATACTGGAGGAGTGTCTGACGTCGATCGCAACGTGATCAATCTGGTTGACGGTTGAATGATCAGGGGACCGCCAGGTCTCTTTATGGATGTTGAGGTGTGGGAACCGCGTGCTAGCTACAGAGAGGTTTCGCCTCGTAACAAAGTCCACCAGCCTGAGTCCGTTTTCGGACGTGGTGTCGTGCAGGCTGTGTTTACCGATGACTCTAGCAAAGATGTCCAAGTGAAGAACTTAGGGCTGCGATATTTTCTGTAATTCGACCGGATCTTTGTCTCACTGCACAACCGTGAATATGTCAACATGAATTTATCCACTACAGGTCTAGTGGCACTTTTATTGCGACCGAAAATTGGAGTAAGAGCCCCTAGGATACTCAAACGACTCTTGCAGGTGTTGTCGACGTCTTTTTGTATCCACAAAAATCAAACAATCAAAGTTTTGCATTAAATAGTTATAATGTAAGCTATAACTTTTTCTTCTCTCAATTTCTTCTCTATTTTTAACTATCATACTCTTGTGTTTAATTTAAATAATAAAACACATGTTTCATTTTGAAGACCAGAAAACCAATGCTCGTCAGTCCGCTTATTTTATTCTTACTTCCCTTTCGAACTAACTTAGGTTAGGTTAGGTTAGGGGGCTGCTAGTGAATTCACCAACATGCTTCCAAAAGTCCCTACAAATGCTGGTATACGCGTATAACATTGACAAGGGCCATCCAAGATCTAATTTTGAAAGTTCGGCATTAAATGCTCAAGAGTGTATTTGAGCTAAGACCTCTGCCTGTGAACCTTCTCCCTTCAATTTCTTGATTATTTTCCAGAACTCTGAAGTGTTATTGCTCCGTCCTAGTTGCTCCTCGTTCTCAAAATAGATGTTTCCACTTCGTCTACACACTGCTTTGAGTTCCTGATTGGCCGTAAAGTACAATCTTCTAAGAGCTCCTGCATTGAGTACCCGAAATAATTTTAGCCACGCTCTTTGACAAATTATATCGAACCACGGCTCCTTATTTCTTCTACGGAGAATTCTACCTTGCATCGCTGAGAGAAATTACTCTTCTATGATTTCCTCGCTCTCAGCAATGCTCACTACATGACGCTCGCATAGTTTTTATCGTTCCATCATTTGCATGATATGCTCATTTTCAGGTGCTGTGTGCGAATACTTGACAATGAGAGGTAACGGATATGTACACAGTATTTTAACGAGATGTGCCATTTTAAATTTCCCGCCGTTGTTAAACCGTCAACTATCATTGCACTGATATTTTATCTGCAAAAACTGGTAGGTTTTTAAATGTAGGTCTATAGGTGTATAAAGTACTAAAATATTAAAAATTGCATGCACAACGACGTACTTTCCTTAATTTAGTGCTAAAAATTAATGAACAGGTTCATAATGTTTTACAAAAAATTCTGAATAACAAGCCCCATTTCCCTTTGCCAGGGTGCATGAACAAACAAATGTGTCGCATTTCAAGCTCAAAAACCAAAAGGCAAATAATGGAACTACTCCCCTACCCATATCGAAGGATCTAAGGTGCGGTTTTCGGACTGACATTAGCACTGGGGTATATTTTTTCTAAAATAATTTTGGTGCATTAGTGTATGAATTGCATTACTGAACAATAGAGAGTGACTTTTTCTGCCTGAAATTTATGATATGAACGTGGTTAAGGCTTATTTGCAACAGAGTGACCCCAAATGCCCCAAGCTATCAAAACAGTAGCTCAATTGCATGCATAGTTCTAGTCCTAGAAATGGGGCGTCCTTATCGAAAGACCCTTTATGTCAAGTCCAAGACCTAGAAATGAAAAGCGAGTTTATCAAACTGACCGCAGGATTACCCTTTCGTTTGTAATATATTAACCGTTTTCATACGATCTGTTCAAGTTAATTTTTGATTGCACTAGATGGCGTTAGTGTATTTTCGCCACACTACCCGTCAGCACCAACTAAACTTGTTCGTCCCGAACAAGATTCACAATCCCTCCCTTGTACGGTGCCAGTCGATCCAGGTGAACGACTTTCATTTTTGCTCTGCTGCCAGCGCACCATTGTATCCGGTAGACCACGCCATCAATCCCTTTAATAACCTTGTGTGGTCCTTCCCAATGTGTCTGCAGCTTGGGTCCCTTCTTCCGTTGTGGATTGTGAAGCAACACCAATTGAGCCTTTTTAAAGCCTCCAGAATTTGCTTTGATGTCGTACCGTGTCTTGTAACTTGACTTGTGTATGCCCCCTTATATTTTCATGATTCCGGTCCAGACTTTTCTTGAAGGTTGGGAGTTCCTCTGTGTTTGGGAACGGCCTCGCTACATCTTTTTCGACATGTTCAACTCTGCGTTTTTGCATCTGCTTGCGGCTGCTTAACTCTGATCCTTTCTTATCGAACAAATGTCACAGGCCCTGATCTATTCTCCTACTGATTGCTGGCATCCAACCCAATAAAACCTCTGTTTTATTCGCTCAACCGTCTTTTTGATGCCCAAATATCTTCCACTGGATCCCGAGTGTGTTTCCTCACTATTTCACATACTCTCCTCCTTGGGACCTCAATCAAGTTTCACGATTTCCCGCCATCTTCACTTTCCCATATGCAATGCAAGCAAAAGCAACCATATCGCAACTGTAGACTTCGCCACTGAACCCAATACGCTTTGGCGACAGGACCTTCACTTGCCATTTTCTTCCATTTCGGTCTGGTTCCTAGTTCCTTTGCATTGATGAGCTTTGTCAGATCTGGGTCGCTTCTCTGTTCCCTTCGGATCTGCTCCAGTGACTGTTCCTCCGGGACGACAGTTAGCCTTCGGACATAGACAAAGTTTTCCTTCTCCTGCGCCCTAGTGTACTCTTTGCGCTCTTCCTTAGTAGGATATTGCGATAGCTCGTTTCAGTTGGTTTGCGTCCCTACTTTCCGACGTTCGTCTTGTTTCGGCAGCCTTTCTTCATACAGGTGCGCCGATGCCTTGGACTTAAACCAGTTTAAACGTTCCTAACAGTCTCGTGCCTTGTGTCCAATCCTGTGGCAAATGAAACACCGGCCGTGGATTTTCCAGGAATCGCCCCTACCTCCACTCGTCGAACTTGAAGATAAGGTGTACATGCTAAACTCGCAACTTCATAACAGAGAGCAGCAGCAACCGTCTCCTCAAAAATCCCTTTTAGAGATACCAACGTTGCTCATTTTGTCTCCAGACCCCTAATTCCACCTACGAACGCATCAATCTTCCTGTTTTCGATGAGCGATGAGCAATGTTGAGCCGGCATACGCCAGATGTGCCAGTCGCTCAACTTCCGCTGCAAACTCTTCAAGTGACTCATCGTTGTGTTGTTTTCGTCCCTTCAACTCCATCTTGAAGACTTGCTGGTGGAGTTCGCTTCTATACTTCCGCTGTAGAGGGCTCATAATTGCTTCGTAGATCATCTGGAAATCTTCTGGAATCATCTAGAGCACATCCACCCTTTAACGATACAACGAGTGACGCCGCCTTGTCTTCTTCACTACGATGCGCCCTGGCGACAGATGTTGCGAACTGTAGCATGAAGACGTTGAAGACGTTGTAGTTCCGTCGTGCGTTGGTGGCTTAAACTTAGATGACACGCCACTGATCAAAAGTTCCCCCACCTTCAGAGCACATACATATGTCCTTCTCAATCCGTTGGACTTTCTCATTGACCGATGTTTTCAGACCATCCACCGTTGCCTCTAGGCTCAGAACCTTCTCGTCGAGATGATGAACTTTCTCGTTTAACACTTCTACTTCACTATTTACCTTCAGAAGTTACTGTTCTAGGCGTTTCTGTAGTTCTTCTAGAGCTTTCCTGATTTCAATCTTTTGGTCTTTCAATGATTGATGCACACTACTCAACGATTGTTGCATTTTGTCTTTTATTGATTGCTGCACAGTTCCCAGTGATTGATGCATTTTTTCTTCAATCGATTGTTGCACAGTTCCCAGCGATTGATGCATTTGTTGCTTTTGTCACGCTTCCAGAAGGTTCCTCTTACGATGTTGATGCAATCTCGGCGATAAATTCCTGCGTCTCCCCATCGATTCAATCTTTTCCCAGAGCTTCACGCAGCCATTGTTGTAGCTCCGCATTTCCTCCATCAGTCGAAAGGGTCCTCTGCGCCAGCACCTTCTTAAGCTGCTCCATTTTCAATAGCCCATTTCGTCACAATCCCACTTCTGACCCCAAATGTTAGCTTATTGAAAAATAAACGTAATCTTAATAACCGTTTTTATCAGATCTATTCATGTTTATTTTTGTTTGCACTAGATGGCGTTAGTGTATTTTCGCCACAATAATAATAATGGCTGCGCTACAGTCCGAGGTGGACTTGGGCCTAGCTTCTCAGTAACCACTCGTGTTGTGCATGCTGTTGTTCTCTTACGAGTGGAGCGGATCCACTGTTTAATGCCGACTCCGAACGGCGAGATTGGGAAGCTTTTTTTTATATGGTTTTACTCTTTGAGCATTTCCAGCGACTCGAAAGTGGTCGAGCCGCGAACTATTTTGTTTTAACATTTGTCCTGGGATTCGAACCTAGACTTAAAAGTCTAGTGCGTTGGGGCGCAAATACCCAGAACGCCACGCCGGTGCCCATTCATTTCTCATTTCCTTTATCGTTCAATTTACGTATTTTCAAAGCACGACCTTTTGCCTGTACCACATTTTTAAGCCCGAGTGCACCAACATTTAACCCAGTGGCCCACAGCAACGATACCACCCGTAATCCTACATGTCGTCAAATTGATGGAGAGTAATACAGGAATGAGTGAAGTAAAGACGTCCCAAGCAAAAGAATTGGTGACACCAATTCATAAACAGGTAAAAGAAATTCTGTAACAAAACTATACTCAGGCCTGTTATGCCAACCAGACAGTATTACTACGTAGCGGATGCATAAAAATGTGCTCCAAGTTTCACGTCAATCCGTCTCCTTCTCCATCCAACTTCGACTTAAAGATTTAAATCGAATTTACTTGGACCACCCACCGCGGTCTGACCTATGACATCATCCCACCAGTCGTTTGTTAAAAAAAGTCCCAAAAGCTTATTCAGACTGTGGGAACAACAATATATTTGTTTTAATTTAATTTTGCTGTATTCCCAAACAATGAGTGGGATTCATCCAGGCCCCCACCAGCCGAACGGAATGTATCGTATCTGTGTACACAGCCCGAGCAATTAGCACGTCGGGGTTCCACAAACATACACAACTGAGTCTTATCAAAAGTTTCCTGTGGTCATACTCTCTGACATATCGAAAAGTTTGTGAAATCTTTTCTGTCTGTTCGTTCGAAGAATGAAAAAAAAAAATGCAAACACAACCGAAGACTGTGACCAAAGACGAAAGCGAACAGTACTACACACAGGAAGCTATGTGCGCGATATGAGAAATTTAATTTAATGCAAGACATTACGGACTACAAAAAGTCATTAGCAATTTTAATTAAAAATCCGCGCGAAATTAATTTAGGGCTGCGGATCGGTTTAAGGTTTTGCCTTTACATATATACTGCGTGTATATAGGACGAGACCCGGCAGACGTGGGTACACTACACAATCCTGTATGTACATGCATACAGAATTGTCGCCGCCGAGGAGCAGAAGGATGAGGCTGTGTCGGAGTCCACCCTGTGTAAGGGGAGAACCACGTTGGGGCGGAGGAAAAGTATAAGTGAATTAATATTTTTTGTTTTGCTTCCCTGTTTCCGTCGCATCGATTGTTTAAAGCTTCAGTCACGAAACAAGAAGGAAATTTTATGACGCGCTATTGTTTCTCCTCAGTCGGCGGCATGCATTGGGCGGTGAGTACAACCCATTCGACTTGGGGCGGGGGAGGGCAGCTCTGATAACTGTGGTAATAAACTTTGTGTTCGGATACACAACACAGATTGGATATCTCATAGAAAGTTGTGTGATGGCAACAACAAGTGCGGGATTAAAAATATTCGCAAACCCGCAGACGATATAAATGAGGTGCTCGCAGCGGGAGGCTGTGATAAATCGCTGATTTGAGACGTACTGCGATGTAGCACTTATTGTTCGTTTGTCTGCAGCCACTTACCTACACCGACGGACAGTAAATACAGTACACTTCCTGTAATCTTCTCGAATGTGTGATAAGTTGAGATTAACTGTAGACAGTGGTACTCTATTGTCATAGGAATGTTATGTCATATCCACAGACATTACTGCAATTTTCGGTCCCTAAAACACCACCCCGAGTGTGAATACTGCACTCGTCAACCATTGTTTGGGCAGCGTTGATGAATGTGTCTGCTTATAAACTTTTGGCCACAAACCGCTTTGTATTCACGATTATTCGTTTAAAATGTTTATGAAACTGAAGAACGTAGTAAATATCCGTTGTGTATTGGGAAAGTGTGTTAACTTCGACACAGAGTCCAACTCAACGCACCAATTTTCGCTTTAGCTGCACCACCTCTTTCGAATCACTTACGATGCTCAGAGTGTGTGGAGAAGGTACGAAAAGGGTCCGAATATAGCGGCCTGTTTAGCTATTCTCTGTAAAACGTTTAAAAATAATTATGCTAAAAAAAATAAAAACAATTTGAATATTCAACGAATAAGCCCTTTTGCGTAAACCACTCCGGTGATCAGGCATAGCGGTTTTCAACTTAATTGATGTCTCCGGGCTTTGGTCTCTTGGCAAACTCGAGGAAAAGCCAGTAGCCTTCACGACCTCCTTCATGTTCTTCTTCTCTCGACAAAGAGACCATGTCCAGTTTAGGGTTTTTGTCGATTTCTTTATTTTAGATGTTTTTTTTTACCTAAACCTTTAGCGGCCATCTCTTCGAGCCAAATACGTTGTCGGCTGGTATACAGCCTCCTGGTTAAGCCGAAAACAGGATACAGGCATTTCTAATATTTGAGTATACGAACATAATACTGAATGACTGGAAGCAGCGTACCTGGGGCTATCAGCGATGGAAGGCGGCAATTGCTCGAGCTCAAACCCTCCGGGGGTGGTTACGCTGGTAAGTAAGTAAGTAAACATTATATGGGCTTTAGTGCAAACGTTTAATTGCTTGCAGTGACCATTGTAACCTTTCCTCCTGCGAGTTTTTATCGTTTCCAATCCAAGTGCAACCAACATAGGCTCAATGACACTTGTCATCTGTGTACTTTTAGCAGTTTAGTTTCACTGAATGCCGAGTAGAGCGAATGCGATTGTGAGTTGCGAATTTCCCTTGTCTTAAGCATCAAATACTCGTATCTGGCGAATATCGATCTAGCTGTATTACGACTGATTCCACAAAAATTTCATCACTTACGTCAAGACCAGTCGAATGTAAATACCAGGTGACAAAGACAATTGCTAGTCGTTTCTGTTGCTTTCAATTTGATAATTGTGAAATACGATGCATGCAATTATGAGAGATATAGTAAAAAGCATAAGCAAACACCAAATGGAATGGAATAATTAATGAAGACTTAATTTGTAAGTGTTAATTCTTTTACATAAAACAAACACCTTTGTTAATTTTTAATTCTTTAGCAATACAAGAACTTTTATTATGAAGTTTGAGAAAAAGAGTTACAAAAAATTGTCTTTATTATCAGCGTCTGCTTTACAAAATTAACAGCAAAAACTAACTGTATCTTTTCAAAGGAAAAGCCAAGAAAAGGATAATACATTTCAAATATTTAATATGTTTATCTCTTTCGCACCTCAAAAGTGGTGCCAATAATAACGATGAGTGCTTCCAAGTTTGGCAACAGTAAGGTTCAGAAGCGCAGAAGCGAATCAATTTTTAAGATGGTTGAGTTCACTTAACCGTGGATTTGGATCAGAAGGATCAGGAATGATTCGTCGAAGTTTAGCGGGCAAATCCTACGATGGATGCATATAGCTATTGTTAAACCTTCAATAACCTACGGCGCAATAACATGGACTAAGAGAACCAAACTAACCATCACGAGGGCGACACTCAACGAAGTTCAAAGGTTGGCATGGCTCTGTATTACAGGGTCCATGAGAACTTGTCCAACTGTGGCCATGGAGGTGCTATTGGAGCTGACTTCCTTGCAACTAGTGGTTGCAAAACGTCCAAACAAAACAATGATGAAAATAACAAAAGAAGGGATAGGAAAAGACAAGTGCATTACAGCGAGGCAATTCGACACACTAGTCAAAAAGCTACCACTCTTGTCCATTCCGAAGGATGATGTGATTAAGAAATTCAGTTTCCGAAAGAAATTCACCAGTAAGCTCAGCACCAAAAAGGACTGGAGCAACGTATCCATAGTTCACAGACTGAGCAGCAGTATGGTAAAATAGTATACAGACGGATCAAGAACTGATGAAGGAACTGGGTCAGGGATCTTTGAACCAGGGACAAAGTATTTCGAACCCATGGGCAAACGCACCAGCATCTTTCAAGCAGAAATCTATGCCATAGACAGATGCGTTCAAAACAATCTTGATACGAACTGTACCAACTGTGACATAGCAATAATGTTAGATAATCAAGCTGCTATTATGGCACTCGACTCATACATCATCAAATCCAAGCTCGTATGGGAATGTCTGCAGAAGCTTAAAGAGCTGAGCACTAGAAACAAAGTAAAACTCTGCTGGATACCTGGCCATGCGGGGATAGGAGGCAATGAAATGGCCGACTCCCTCGCAAAGAAAGGAGCATCAGAACCCATAGTTCTCGAACCATTCTGCGCTGTAGGTGACTATATCCTTAAAGAAGAATTCAGGGAACTAGAGAGAAGGAACCGGACAGGAACCTGGAAGAAAGCTCATGGCATGAAACAGGCCAAGAAACTCTTCGGTCAGTATAACCGAGACGGAGCAAAGGTACCAAAAAGGGGTACAATAGATTTAAAAGTCGCGGTGCAATATACTCTCTCTCTCTCTCAACAATAATAATAATAATGGATCAGAAGTACACAATTCATTCTAGAGCCTATTTCCTTAAATTATTAACAGTGTGGACAAAATTTTGTAAAAAATATAAAATCATGGATTGAAGAATTCATATTATAATAATAATAATAGCGGCGCTACAGTCCGAGGTGGACCTGGGCCTAACTTCTCAGCAACCACTCGCGTTGTGCGTGCTATTGTTCTCTCACGAGTGAAGGGGACCTACAGTTTAATGCCAACTCCGAACGGCGAGATTGAGAAGCTTTTTTCTAGACAGTTATACTCCTTGAGCATTGTCAGTGACTCGAAAGAGGTGGAGCCGTGAAAAAATGTTTGATGTTTTTTTCGAGATTCGAACTGACGACCTCGAGCGTAGGAGTCGACGCACCTACCCACTACGCCACGGCGCCCAATTCATATTAATTATGGTATTTATTATAACATTGCACTCCCTTCAGTCGGGTTTAACGGTCAATGTGCATCTGCATAAGCGAAGCACTGAGAACCAGTCCATCTGCTGCGTTAGACATATTTGTCTTCCCTCGGGTAGGCAGAGAAAACAAGTGGGGGCCAGTACAATGGTCAGCTGGGTTCACTAATGTGGACCGATTTTTTGACTGTTCACTCCACTATTACAAAATCAATAAACCCTAAACTACAGGCCATGAGCCACGCTGTCTCTCAGCTTCAATTCTCCAAAAAATTTTCAATCGAATTTCACTCGAAGAAGACTCGTTGGTAAGCACTCGAGCACTTGCCGAGTGCTATGATCTATGAAAAAGATTTAAAAAACAGGACAGCAAAATCGACGACCTCATCTATTTCGCCTCCGCGGAAAACAGTACAAACATCGTGAATACAGAATTTAAACTCAGCTTAACTCTTGCCAACGGATGTTTTTATGGGCCCAAAAATCAACTGGGTAATAGAGTCCTCTTACAAAAGACCAAGCTGACTTTGTAGAACATGTTAACCCATTAATGCCCATAGTTTGGTTACAGCGATATTTATTGTGATACCTTTATTTTCTAGTTTTTAAAATAATTTTAATATAATGCAAAAAGTAAAAAAAAGAAAAGTATTTCCATCCGTGAGTTATAGGGGTGTACTCGATTGAGTACAATGGGCATTTGTGTATAATATTGTTCGAAACAAGTGCTTTCTATGCAAAGGGTCATTTTACACTTCCTGCACTCCCAACGTACTCTTGCATGGCAAATTGTACACCTGAGCTGCTGAAACAGTTTT
Source organism: Myathropa florea (assembly GCA_930367185.1). Classification (NCBI taxonomy): domain Eukaryota; kingdom Metazoa; phylum Arthropoda; class Insecta; order Diptera; family Syrphidae; genus Myathropa; species Myathropa florea. The sequence goes on along the minus strand of OV884005.1, from coordinate 23,605,146 downwards.
TTCGGCAAATGTGCATTCGCATCTATTGATAAGCCAGGTATAATTGATGATGATGGTCTGTTAGGAACCGTCTCCTTTTGACATTGACGAAGAAAGTTAGTCATTAGTCATTAGAGACCGTCAAATCCAATAAGTAAAAATTGTCCACCACCATTTCTTTTCCCGTACGGTAGTGCGGTACAAAGATATGTGATATCCAGTCAACAGTAGTATTCAAATGAAACCTCTAACTTGAGATACATTTATATCGAATGTGTGCCTATTGTTTTGGCTGGCATAAATCTTTCTATTTCTAATAAGGGATACAAACTCTTCATCAAACAGCCTTTCAAAAATTTGGATGGGATTTAAGTTTTTGAGCTCATTTGTCAATTGATCTCTTCTTGATTGGACTGCTTCTGAGCTGGTATACTTAGCTGTGTATGACGGAAAACATTTCTTCCAACATAGATGGCGTTGATTATTATCCGATTTCTTACGTCTCTTGGAATCGAGTGACTCTTCATCACTGCTTTCCCAATCACTTCCTCTGGAGGCTTGCGTATGTGTGAACACTTCTACAGTCCCTGGAACATTATGAGGCAAATTTGCTGTTTCGATGTCATCTTCTGCACCTTCTTCATCATCTTAAAGATAATTTGGCTCCGGCAAAATGAGTACCATATCATACTCCAAGTTTTTCTCATCATCCAAAATGGACTACAGCTTCTTCAAGTCCCTTGTAGTTTTTTGAAGGTTTGAAAACAAGTTCTTTCATATTTGCTGAACTATCAAAAAACAAAAATATACATAGTAATCTGCCCAATGTACTCGGATGAGTACATCTAAAGAAAAGTGTACATAATTGATGACATACCTCAAACATTATATATTTATCACTTCAGATATTTGTGACGGTTTATGTTTTTACTAAAAACCGCAACAAAGCTAGAAAATAACACTAAAAACACCTATTACTATTATAATAACTGTACTTTCTCGATAAAAAATTTACAACTTTAGAACCGCACTACAAAAAATGCAATAAGTCACAATCGATTGAACAAATTAGATTATTTCAAACTGAGAATTTATTCGAGTCACACTAAGTTCTTAGGAAACTAAAATTTTTCTCAATTATATCAATTATTTTTCGAGTTACAGGGCTTTAAGTGAGTGTACTCAGTTGAGTACAGCGGTCGTTAATGGGTTTCATCCCAGTCCTGCTCTATTGGGCAGAGGCATGAACAATATCCAAAACTTGTGATGAAGCTCTTGGAGAGAGAAAAGTTTTGCGTGCGATATTTGGTGTTGCTGGCTTTGGTGGGCGATTGAAGTGAATTCAAACATAAACTATATGAGCTTTACATGAATCTAGCAAGGCGTCTATGGACCCAGCGCTTCAGGTGGCTTAGCAATTGACAGCTTATTTCGGGCCTGAAGAATCATCGGCTCTGAACCAGTGGGACAACGCAACAGAGGACGTCTACGTCACTTGTGGCGCACACAAGTGGAGAGGGACCTCAACCATCTTGGTGAGGGGAATTGATGACAGCTGACAAAAGATCGTGATAGAGGGGGAGGTTTGTTGGTAGAGGGCCAGGTCCATCCCGGTTTGCAGCGCCTTAAGAAGAATTGAAAATTACTTACTAACTTAGCAGGCCTACGACCTATGTAGGGTCTGAGCCTAAGCTATCGCTGCCTTTCATCGTTGACGGTCTTGGGCACGCTGCTTCCAGTCATCAAGACCAAGCTGTCTTATGTCCGCGATGACTTGGTCTTTGTACCGGAGGTTCGGTCTTCCTCTCCTTCTCGAACCAGGAGGCTCGGATTCGAAGACCCTCTTAGCTGGAGCGTTGTTGTCCATGCGCTCGATGTGGCCGAGCCAGTACAGTCGACGGATTTTTGCCTTCCGGACTACATCCACATCCTGGTACAGCTCATAGAGTTCTCGGTGTCTTCTCCTCCATTCGCCTTCCTCGCAGACAGGACCATATATCCGACATAGAATTTTTCTTTCGAAGGCACCAAGAATCAGCTCCGCAGTTCTGCTTAGTGTCCAGCCTTCGACTCCATATAGCAGGACTGGCAGAATAAGAGTTTTGTAGAGCATGAATTTGGTCCTTCGAGTCAGGAGTTTTGAACCCATTAGTTTTGACAAACCGAAGTAGCATCGGTTGCCAAGGGCGATTCTACGTCGAATCTCCACTGTGATGTCATTCGTGGAGTTCACGTTTGCCCCAAAAGAAGAATTGAAAATTAAAAAATTAAACTCGATGGTCTGCATTTCGAGATACTCGTGTTTTTTTTTATCGAATTGAGTGCATTGTGCGATTGAGTGGTAAGTTGTGTTGTGAATTTGCAGTGAAATTAAAGTAAAGATATGAAATGTACCGAAGAAATGCGAAATAGTATATAAATTCACTTCGGGTGAAATGGAAATTCTTATACGTATATATTTCCGCTCAAGGAAGAAGAAAAGACTGCTTCTTTTGCTTATCTTCATCAATTTCATTCCACTGTCCCTTGCATAACAACCGCGCACTGCACATCTAGTGGTCTGCTCTAAGTGCCATGCGATCATAAAAATTAGTCAGCCTACCAACCACCGAAATTGAGAAAATTTTTATATAATCCACTAATGTATTTCCTTATAACTTTGAAATTCACCGCATCATCAAAAAAGTAGTTAAAATATATTTTGACTGCTGAAGCTGGTGTACATACATATACTACCCCGTCTAATTGCACAAATAAGCCTTAATGGATACCTCCGACATAGGGGACACAAACACAACAGAAAAAGTATACAGAAAGTAAAAATGACAATAACTTGATGACTGTAGAGGAGATGTGTCATCGTGCCTTTTCTCGGGTGACATCATTGTCACTGGTATGAACTGTCATGCGAATTAACGTTATTCCTTGTGCCATCAGTGTTCAAGAGCATTTATGACTGTGTGATATTGTTTGAATTGAGCTGACGAATTGCGCCAGGTAGGCGCGCTGGAATGATTAACCGCAACATAACTCATCAATCATCGTTTGAAACGGTTAAAGAATTCTTTTGTTTCTCAGTGAATTTCATGAGCTTTGTAAACACATTTTTGTTATTCATAGTTACAGCTTTTAATCCTTTCGACAATTTTGCAAAGTAAACACAAATGTGACCTACTATGACCATGCTTTCCTGTCGAGCTAATCAAGGTGCGCAAAACGGTGACAGTCGAAAATAACAGAAACTCACAGAGCTAGCAATGACAGCTCTCTGATGCGTTCTTTCATCTAATAATCGATTAAACAGCAGAATGCAATTCAACCACTCTCGATTTTGACAACCTTTGATCACCATGGCCAAACTATGCAATTTGGAAGCTTTCCCACACTCGTCTCTTTCTCTTCCCGAAGGTGGGAAACGATCTCACCGAAACCATTAATATAAAAAAAGGTTTTAGAAAAATCGGAAGAACACAATAGTCTTTCCGTAGGGCACTAGAAAAAAAGCGGTTTCGATAAAGCAAAAACAAAGTATATGCTGCCTACGAAAAAGGACCAACTTTACGGGCAAAACGTCACGGTAAACAGCTACAACTTTGACATTAACGACCTTGTCTACCTGGGCTCCGCAGATAATTCAAACAAAGATGCTACCACAGAAATTTAACAAACTATCACTCCTGACAATTGCTGTGTCAATGAACTTATAAATCAATTGAGGAATAGGTAGGTAGGTGATAGGGTGCCCTTGCGACTGGGTAGCGGCTTACTGAGGCCAGCAGTAGGGTCTATTGTGCCCTATGTGTGGGGGGTGTACCCCGTGAAACCTGCACTTTTGCTGCTTATTAGAACCACCCAAATTGTTGTATATATCTCAGGAGATGCCTCAGCTCTATTAATTTCAGATCCTCCAGCTCGTCGAAGAAGTTACTGCCTAGTGTTACCATTCTCCTTCCCCGTAGGGCTGGACAATCGCATAGCAGGTGGCGGACGATCTCTATTTCCCCTTCGTCCCTGCCTTCTCTAAAAAAAACGAAGTATCTCCGTATAAGTACTCATAAGCCCTGAGCCACTACGGCACTAAAATTGCAGAAAGGCCATTGGATGCACATAAATGGGGATTATATCCACAAATCACTTACAGGCGGTAGTAGTAGTACACGGTAATTATCAGACCAATTTTAATGTACGAAGTTGCAGTATGGCAAACTACTCCTGACCAAGTTGTCAACTGCAACCTTCTTAACTGCGTGCAAAGATCAACAAGCATTTACCTCAGTGGAGTGCTAATGACAATAGACTTATTGGGAAGACAGGAAGCAGCTAGCACAGCGGTTAGACTTTTAGTACTCGATTTGTGGTATGTTCACCACACCGAACATGAAAAATTCGAGTTCCTGTCCTAAGACACTGACCTTCTATGTACTACCCCAATCGCACTTTGAGAAAAACTTCTCAGCCAGCATTCTCTCCAGATCTGACCAGATCTGCGGCACTCTTCGCATTTTCACAGATCGATCCATAACGGAGGAGGAAGTTTCAATAGGTACCTATATACCTCCCAACTTCCGGAACATTTTACCGTCTTCCAAGTTGAAACCATGATAATGAGAGAGGCCCAGTCTTGGCTTAAAAATGACATCATCATACTCCTATTTTCGTACAGGCAGGCTGAAATTAAATCCATATATTCGGTGATATTTTCTTCTCTCTGAGCTGTCGCCTGTTTCTTGATGAAATGGCTAAACAATTAAACATTCATGTGGGTGTCGGGACACTGTGATTTTCCATGGGATTGCGAAGTAGATGAACTTGCCAGGCGAGGAACCGTCTCACCACTTTTATCTAGCGCCGAGCTACAAACTATGAAACAATTAGAACCATTAATCACAGATTTTTCGAAGACACTACGTGCCTCATTGCAAACCAAATCTGGCCTAAACTTAACTTTAAGCGCTCATTCTGTCTAATAATAATTAAAAGGTTTTCTCTCAGGACTCTCATCGCTGTCATTAAAGAACGCTGTGCCATCGACAGACACGCCCTTAAGATTGGGACCTTCACACGACGGCTTCTTCAAAAGCTGCAGAAACGAGGAGGGGAGGAGACTGTAACACATCTCCTCTGAACGTGCAATGGCCTCTACAGCCGTAGAAAAGCTCATTTGAGGGCCTACTTCTTCGATGACTTGAATGAGATGAACATAAGCATCAGTACACTTAAGCACTTCATAGAAATCAGCAGGCGGCTTTATGGGTAGGAGACGCGATTTGCGTAGTACCACAATGAGCCTGTTGTAGCCACCTGAAGGCTAGCAGAGGCCTAACCTGATCTAATCCCTGAATTGTTCCAGTCCTGCTTTATGGCGCAAAAGCATGGACGATATAATGGTGGCGCTACAGTCCGAGGTGAACCTGGGCCTAGCTTCTCAGCAACCACTCGTGTTGTGCGTGCTATTGTTCTCTCACGAGTGGAAGTTTAATGCCGTCTTCGAACGGCGAGATTGAAAAGCTTTTTCTACTCAGCGATTGGTTGTTTTTAATTAAAAATTTCTGCGGAATATTTTCAATCACATCAATCTTCATGAAGTTTGGAGGAAGAGGCACAATTTCGGCACAACGACAAACTTTATGCGCTGCATAGACGCTTTCTCCTGATTAGATGAATTCGATTTTCGCCACACATAGTTCTATCAGCAATGACTGATGATGAAGGGGTGTTTTCCTATCCCAATCCCCGATATTTAATCCCAATTTAATATTAAACTAGTAAGTTAATTTCTTTTGTTTTAGACCGACTAAATTTGGGTTAGCCCCGTTGTGGTACCATACCCAGAGCCGGATTCAGGAGAGGGCAGCCTGGGCCACAGCCCCAGGCCACCACAAAACAGGGGCTTCCACGATAGGCATCGAAAAAAAAAATATTTCAAATTCCGACGAGTAAACACAACACAAAAAAAATCTCATATCGAACAACTATAGTTAGTATTGAAGGATCGATGCCAAAAGAAAGATTTCTCACCTTTTTACCAAAATGCCGCTTTACCAGCGAGGCCATAGCAAACGGCTTAGTAAAATGACTAGGTGACCATTAAATAGACATTTTGGATTGCCGCGGCCAATCATATGACAATGCTGCAAACATGAGTGGTAAATACAAAGGAATGCAGGCTCTTACATACATGTATTTTGGAGAAAAATCATTTATCGGCGTTTGTACCAAGTTGTGATCACTCTCTCTATTTAGTTGAAAAAGGCAGCTGCTAACTCTTGTCCATCGGCTGTTCAATTCTTTCAATTCGTTCAGAATGTATATACGTTTTTCACAGCAGTACACAGTACAGAACGATACCAAAGCCTGACTGAAAATTCACCGCAGAAGAAAAACGGATAATTTTACGTATTAAAAAAGATAAGCGAAACTCGTTGGTATTGTCGAGTTAAAACTTTAAAAGCCATTGTCGATAGTTATTCTGAAATTAAAGGAGCTCTAACCAGCATATCTTCTGATAAGGAGCAAAAAGACATCGTGTGGAATGCAACATCGCACCTTTTACAACAGATTAGTTGTCTCGAAACCGCTCTGCAGCGATTCGATGCTACAAATTAGATGCAGGATCCGAAAATGATTTTTGAATCTGCAATGCGTGCACTAGAATCATTGAAATCATTCGTTGAACCCAAAAGAGACGGTTTTGAAAAATACGAAGAAGCAGCTAAATAAATATGTCATATTGACCAATATGTACAATCACGCACCAGAACAAGAAATGTGAGGTTGAATCCACTCGATTACATGAAAGCACAAGACGCAAATTTGTCACCAAAAGAGAAATTCAAAGTATCCGGTTTTATCCCAGTAATCGATCCGCTATGTGTTTCTCTCAGTGAAAGATTGCAGGCATACGAAACTGTACGTTCGAGATGATTTGGATTTAACAATCACATAGAGAAGATGGATGCTCCAAAATTGCACGCTGCAACAGAGGCATTGGTTAAAGTTTACAAAGATGATTTAGAGCCTAGTCTTGGTAATAAGTTGGTTCAATTTGAATCATTGATCGACTTATACAAAAAGCTATTTTACTACACATTCTTGAAGATCAAAATTTCAGAGCTGCATTCTCAAACATTGAAATTGCACCGATTGGTTTTGATGGTCTCTAATTGGACTAGAGATTTTCAAAAATGAAAATTATAAAAAATAGGCTTCGAACTACGATGGGACGAAACCGTCTACCAAGCTATCTCTACTCAGAACCTTCCTAGTGGAGATCCTCCGCCTATGACATTCGCTACAGCTAAACTTCTTTTAAAGAATCATACTATATACAAAAACATCAACTCAAGATGGTCAGAAGGCACTACGTGCCTCATCACAAGGCAAATTTGGCCTAAACTTGATCTAAAACGTTCATTCTATTTTCTTAGAATGAACAGGTCATCCCTTAGACCTCTCATTGGCGTTGTCACAGGACACTGTGCCATTGGCACTCAAGCCACAAGAATGGGACTTCCTCACAATGATTTCTGCAGAAGCTGCAGAGACGAAGAAGAAGAGGAAAGCATAACGGATCTCCTCTGCACTTGTAGCACTCCCTCCCCTCGCAGGAAGAAACACCTTGGAACCTACTTCTTCAACGACAGCGAATTGCACAACGCATTAATCAACTAAAGAGCTTCGTTGAAAGCACCAAATGTTTTTTTGGATAGGTGACATCAGATCCGCGTGGTATCACAATGGGCTTAAATTGGCCTAAGTGTGATTGCTATACAGTTAGCCACTTCAACCTAGCCTATCCCTACTTTGCATTGAAAGCGATCTACTACTGGATTTCAGACAAATCATCAAGGATTTTTCATCGAAAAAAGCTCGCAAGGTTCCAGTTTATAGCGCTTTAATTTAATTTCTTGTTTTTGTCTATATTTATATATGCATGTTTGTTAAGATAATTTACTTGGTTTCGCAATAAATTATTGAAACACTTGACTGAAAAAAATGTTTAATTTTATTTGGAAAATAATTAGCCAGGGGGCCGCGGCCGCCGTGGTCGTGTGGGTGTGTGCATCGACCCACACGCACTGCATTTTCACAGCCTAGGTTCAAGTCCCAGCTCGTTCGCGGCTCCACCTCTTTCGAGTCACTGACAATGCTCAAAGAGTATAACTGTCTAGAAAAAGCTTCCCAAATTAGCCGTTCGGAGTCGGCATTAAGTCGCAAAACGCGAGTGGTTGCTGAGAAACTAGGTCCTCGGACTGTAGCAGCGCCATTATTATTATTATTATTATTAAGCCAAGGGGCCTCCACTCATTTGTTACCCCAGAACCTCCAGACCTTTAAATCCGGCCCTGACTATGCCAGGCGAGTCAAAGTGTCCCCGCACCGGCATGAGGTTAATATTGAAATGCACGGCCATCTCATTAAGAGTCAGGCGGCATTTGAGAGCTGTCTTTGAGTGGATTGCATCAGAATCCAGGGATTATATTGAAGTTTGACTATCCGTCCATATGCTGAAGTTTCATTTGGATACCACATTGGACTTCAGCTACGGCAACGCTTTCTGGACCGATATCCTTTCTGTCAGAAAGACAATGCAATGATTGGGAAGGCGCAGTGACATAAAAATACTTCGAAAATACACCCTATTGAAACCCTTCCTTTATCATTATCAGTCCATAATTACTTAGTAAGTGGTTCCAAAATTTAGGTGTAATCCCAAATTAAGCGTTTATAATATTCGGACAACTCCAGGAAAGATCGCAACTGGGTACGGTCTAGGCTTCCTGCTCCTCTTTTTCTGTTGTTTATCCTCCTGTTCTCTGTTGTGAATATGTTCTCCCTTCTAGCTTAGATTTGTATCTACGATGAGACCCTGAAATTTTGTACTATCAAGAAAAGACATTGGGTCGAAGGCGGAATTTCATATTACCTTGTATAGAATAATAGTTTTGCTTTCTAAAGCTTAACCACAATGCCACAGTCACTGGCAAGAAGTAAGTTAAGAGAGAACTTTCTCTGTTAATTCTCTGAGTGGATATGGATACGAATTTCGGGGAAACTGCTACTGCAACAACCTCCGCATAAGCAACCACTTTCCAGCCGACCTCCTCTAATATCAGCAGCAGTTCATTGACCGCAATGTTTCATACAAAGGGTGAAGGCCGAAAGCTTTCAGTTGAGAATAATGTTAATTTTTTAAGTAGTTTTATTCGCTCTTGTTAAATTCACAATGTACATGCACAATACTTCCTTAGAAATATGGCGAATGTTTGTGAAGAAATGTGGTTTTCGTGACTTAATTTTTGTGTAAGTTAAGTGATTCGAGGACACACGTGTTTGTTCTGAAGGCCAGAAAACAAATGCTCATATCCACGCTCATTTAATTTTTTTTACGGCTGACTTAAATGTAACCCAAATTTTTCTATCACCTAAACACCTGCATCAGCGAGATTCGTGCGTGAGAACATGGAAATTTACGCGACGAACGGATGTTTCCAGCAGGAGCAATTTTTGGCTAAAAACATGCGGGTCTGCTGATTTGTACGCGTGGGAGCACAGCTTATTTTTTACTAAATTCTATTCCCTTAAACCTTTATGCCACATGGGGATCTTTGAGAGTCCCGCTTCAAAGGAATTGAAAAAAAATTCAAAATCGATTGGCTGCTCATTCCGGAAGAGATGATATATGATGACACACGAAAAGTATGTGTAGTTAAGTGTGTGAAGAGCACTTAAGGCTGCTTTGAGAACGGTCGTAGAATTATCCAATTAACTATTCCGGTGCAATAAAGCAGATAATGAGGAAATGACAACAAGCATTATTCATCTCGCTATTCCAGTTGCATTATCCGTGACTAAGCCTCGTCGCCGCAGCTAAATCTTTGGTTCATGCCAAAGTGAACATAAAAAGCGACTTAGTGGAACATTGAACTCGATCTTAAAAGCCTGTTCGCTGCTTCTGCGAGTAGCAATTGCCCCTCAAGTACCTCTCATGAAACCCGCGTCTTAATGCAAACATAAAACCAAACGAGTTGATGACTTTAATAAAATTATGCCATTGGATCAATAACACATAAAATGCCGCCCATTAGACGCATTGCAACTTCCCCTTCAGTCATACACCCTTCCCTCGTTATGTAATTCAATAAATCGCTGAACTTACATATGTCCTTTCGTGCCCACACTCTGTCACGTTCTGAGTGAATTCAATAACGAATTTCTGCGGAACTACACCACGACAACAGCGTTTATCGATCGTCAACCCATTAAATTGCGAAACTTTTCAAAACAACCTCCAATTGTGGTTGTTCAACGGCCAAAGTTCGCCTTTAATGGATTCCTATAATAACGAGTATTTGAGACAACGCACATTCTAGTTATGTGCTATTGCGCGCTCCTCTCGTCCACCACCCGCTAGCCACGATAATTAATTTGCTCGCTGGTCCTGCCTTTATTGCGGCCATCAATTTTTATCCCGAAATATTACAGAATTCACTGCCCATTTGTTTCATATTACAAGTGAGTGGCAACCATACACGTCGGATATCGTTTGTTGGAAAATTTCATTTGGATGGGACATTAAAAATTTAACCTCCAAACAGGTATTAATTTCAAACTTTTATCGCTTCGAAAAAGTACTTTTAATCGGTTTGTGGAATCTACTTAGAGTCAGATGCGGTTGGAGGTTTTGAGTAAATAAATAACAATTACCTAAATGAGACGAGACAGTATTTGTGTTTCATTTAGTCTAGTTGTAGAGAGGCATTTTATATTTTTAGGTTTGTTTCTCCTGCCTTGTGGTGGATTCTATATGGTACTTGGAATACAATGGGTTGTGTCCTATTCATCCATTCATGTGACAGCAGTTACTGCAATTTTCAGCTGCTTTACATATTCAGCTTTACGTATGTAAAAGAGCACTAGGGAAGAAATGGGATCTCCAACCTCATATGATCCAGTGGATCTACACAGTCGTCGTTAGACCCATTCTGTTGGATGGAGTGCACGTCTGGTGGCCAATACTAGACAAAGCCGTACGCTACAATCTCATTAGGAAGGTTCAACGTTAAGACTGCATCTGCATAGGAGGTGCTCTGAGAACCACACCCTCAGATGCTCTGGACGTGATCATGAACCTATCCCCACTTGACATTTTTGGCAGACTACTACCAAAAAACACTGCTATTCGTCTTATGGCGGCGCTACAGTCCGAGGTGGACCTGGGCCTAGCTTCTCAGCAACCACTCGTGTTGTGCTTGCTATTGTTCTCTCACGAGTGGAGGGGACCTACAGCTTAATGCCGACTCCGAACGGCAAGATTGAGAAGCATTTTCTAGACAGTTATTTTCTTTGAGCATTGTCATTGACTCGAAAGAGGTGGAGCCACGAACAATTTTGTTTTGAAAAATTATTACTTGTGCTGGGATTTTAACTTAGACTGTGAAAGTCAAGTGTGTATGGGTCGACGCACAAATCCACACGGCGCCCAATGCTAAATTAAAAACTGCCAGAGCACTTATAGTTGCAATCTTGACATATGGCTCTGAGTTGTTCGCTAACTGTGTTTATTTTTCTTTTGACAAAAGCAATTAACGCGATTGCACGGTATGTTTTGGTATGATCAATTTCAGCTTTCACAAATTTGATCATGTCTCGAAACAATGTCGCATTATCCTTGGATTCGAATTGGAAGCATTTTTAAACTACAGATCGTGCATATTAATCTTCAAAATTATTCACAAGAAACAGCCAAATAATCTTTATGAAACTTTTTGCCCCTGTTGCTCCTATTTCTCCTGCTCTAAGTAGAGTTCCCTAAGGGCGATTTTATTCATTAAAAGTTGAACACAACTTTAGAATTGTTCTCTTCAACATCTGGACTTGCTTTCATTCACCCAAATTTTATAATTTCAACTTTCAATATACAACTCGAGAGTTTATCAACTCCTGGTTTTCTCAACTTACGGAAATAGCAGAAGTTAAGGGAGAAAACCAACGATTTAGCTCTATCTCTTTTCTTTTATTATCGTAATTGCCTGTTCGTTTTTGAAATCAAACGTCAAAATGAATTTCACATTTAAATAAAATCATCAAAGTCTAGGTTGAATTAAAGTAATTTAGTGATAGAAGTGAATAAGAGTGTTTCGTCCATGATATTTTTAAGAAGATTGGACATCTTCGAGTAGTGAAGACGAAGAAAATAGTTTGGTTTTTGCAAGGCATGAATACAAAATGCATCAACGCATAGACATTAACAAATGGGATGGCCGTGATTTCATTTATCGTTTTCGTCTCAAAGCGGACAACAATTATGGTGCTCGAACTAATGCAAGATTCATTGCCGTGCGACAAGAGAAGGTACTGGCCCCTTAGATTTAGTGGAAGTGATGCAGAACATTTAAGAAATCTCAAGGGATGGTTTTCCCTCAACGTTCAAATTGTCTCTGCAGCAAATTTGAAAATAAATAATATCGTGGCTCGTTGGTAGGTACATTCTGTTTGAAAAATAAATATATTCAATAGATTTTCATTGTTTCGTTTTAGGGATCTAGTAATGATCAGCGAATCTTCAAACGATACGACGAAAGAGAATTTGAGCACTTCATTATTGTTGGAGATAAAATCTTTATTTAAAAAGTGAATACTGAAATTCAAAATGTTTTTAAAATGTTTTTTATTGACATTCTTCTTTTGTTGATGCTGTTGGAAGTATTGGTGTAATTGGCTGCAGTGAATCAGATTCAGTTTGTAAATTTGTCACACGAATCTGATGAATTTCCTTCTCAGAGCGTTGTTGTTCGCACTGTAAATTGAAAGTTGAAAATTACATTTCATGTGTCAATTATATCCCAAGGGAAATTTTAAAACTGAAAGTTGGAGAACTTCAGGAGTTATAATAGTGAACAAAATCAATTTTCAACTCTCCGGTTAAATTTCGAGTTAAGACCAACTCCGAAGTTGATCAACTCTCAAGTTTCCAGCAAGTAGAGCAATAGTGAACAAAATGACCCTAAGAGAATCCAGTCTGAATCTGTAGGTCTTCTTCTTCTCTCTGATGGCTTCTTGAACTCCGGGTGTTTTAAGCCAAGCAGTTCTCCCCACCATTTGCCACACCAAGCTGCTTCACCCCACAAACATCATTCAAGCCATTCTTCCTCTACATGCGATGGAACAGTTGGAATTTGCTCAAACCCTTCGGAATTACCGCCGTGCAAAATGTTGCCGCACCTTACTGTTCTGTAGTTTCTAACCACTCTTGGTTTCCGCCTTACCAGAAGAGGTACTTTATCAGTAGGATACAGCGTACAAAACACCAGGTGATGATCGGTTGACAGCTCAGCCCCCCTCAATACACGAGCATCACAAACCAAATCTATGTTTCAAACAAACAAAACAGATTTCCTCGCTAACCGATCTTTCTTCAGACTCATTTTCAATTTGAAGTCCCATATCATCTCCTGTCTTCCTTCTCCACCCAATTCTTTTGGAGCGATGTTTTAATTTATCACCTGTCTCAGAAACGTTGTCCAGTAGTGAGTTGACTTCGACGTAATTCCAGTGATAATCTGGTGTCGTTTGTGGTATATCTAGTCGACCGAAGGAATTCATATTTGACATTAAGGTCTTTGGCTGCTATTTCTACTTGAATGGAAGGACCTACAATTTTGCGTCAACTAAGGACGATGCAAAGTATTATTCGCGGAGAATAACTTGTAAAAGAAGTTGATGCGAAAAAAGAATGAACGATATTTATCATTCGCCTTTCACTTGCATCCATGAGAAGTGACCGCACTTCTGACAGTTGTTACCGTGCACTGACACTGTCGCACTGCTGTAAGTCGACCACGGTGTTATTTCTTATAGCCCATGCCGAAAATGTCGCGAGCCGAGTCAATTCAATGTTCCAGCATACGAAACGATTATATGAAATGCTCGGGCACGACTTTCGAACCCATCCTTGAACATGATAGATTTCGATTTTGAACTGTCACACTATAAACAGGCAAATTCAGCTCAGTTCTGGTCTCCACTGGAAATTGTCTACTATCCCCCGATCTTCTTACGGCCTCTTGCTTCCGAATTTCCTTCAAATTTAATTGCGTTCAATATCATTTTAGCTGAGGACAGTACGTCCCTCAGCCAGTGCTGCCAGTTTGTGGTAAATTTACCTTTTCGTGGGAAATTCCAAATCTCATTCCATATATTTGGTAAAAAGGTATTTTCATACAAAAATGGGTAAATTTCTTCTCAAACAAATACCCTTCCGTTTGTTTGTGTTCTCTAACAAATCTATTGTTGGAATACCCCGAGTTCAGGGGATGGCTAAAACTTATACATTGAATTGTTCAAAAGATACAACAATGAAAAAAGATGAAATAAATTCGACGGTTTAATAGTTTAATGGTAAATTTTTTAGTGATATGGTAATTTTTCTTCTCCAATGTGGTAAACTTTACTTAACAAAACTGGCAGCACTGCCCTCAGCGCGAAGAATAAGTATTTGTTTGCTTTTATCCTTTCTGCAGTGTTTACTCGGTCCCTTTATGATGCAAAATGTGTTCCTAACACTTATTTAAGCATTTTTTTTCGTTTCTGACCAAAGTTTTCGACTGAATATTTTGAATAAATTACAAGAAGCATTGCTGTTTTTTGGTCGACCCGAAATCGTCAGAATAGATTTGTAGTTATCGTTGTTTTGACTGGAGACAACTTTTTTTCTTCTGATTATCCCGTTCTACCATAGGAGAACTTTTCGTGGATGCATTCATTACGGGGACGACTTCTACAATACGCGCAATATAATTTTGAAAATGTATTTACTGATTACATTGCTATTTTTTTTGCAGCTGTATTTTCTTGGTAATTACATTCGATGGACGTGCTCTTAGAGTGAGATTGGTTACATAAGAAATGACAGCAAACAAATCTCGCCGTGTCGTAGCTTAAATTAACCAATTGACCGGCACTCCTTACGCCCGCTGCATCGTCTTCATCTCCGAGCTTTGTTCCTGTTGAAGAGTTGAACTCATTCAAACTGAATGATGTGTCATAATATGGCACAAGCAAACTTATACATGAGCATAATTAATAAAAGGGAGTACAAAGAGGAAAAAGAAAACACATTCAAAACACGACGAACACTTGTCTCTCTTGTCCTCGGTTGCAGCACCACTAGCAGCGCAGCAGCTCCAAATACTAAGTGGCACAAGTGGTGCCACCACATTTCTCCGCATTCCATCTCGCATCCATTATGAGATCTCTGTGTCCAATGACCCAGTTCGCCAAAAAGTGCTGCAAATAAAACGCAAACATAAGATAAACAGAAACTGAAAGATATTCTCTTTGTCTCTTTGTATTTGGTTCGCGTTCGTGTGTGAGTCTGTCACAAAAGACTCGTTTGCCTATAACGCGAGGTACAGATGGATGAATGTGGATACCTATGTATGTGCATACCCATGGGTCCCCTCGTTTCGTACGTGTGGACGCTTTATATTTCCTATTTCGCCTCAAGCCGGAGATATCTCCACTCCAAACTGGATAGCTGCAACACTGAGAATAGGCGCTGTACCCACTTAATCCACCGCCTTCTGCCGCCGCAGCCCTCACGTCCACCCATGTCAGTTCGTCTAGATACTAGATCTATCTCTATCGCTGATATGTTCGCGTCACGAATTCTACTGCAGGTCGAATTCGCGATATTTAGTCGAACATTGATCTCACCTCGTCTCGGTGTCGTGTTCTTACTCAGTTCAATTGTAGTAATGTCGCTTTGGCACTGCCTCAAGTGCAACCAAAACCCAAGCTGACTCAAATTTGTAAGGCGAGATGTTGCACGGACCTGTCTGGAGCTGTGGTGTTCCCTGGGAAACAATGAGAATTTGACATTTTACGAGCACAAAATGATCGATGTGGGTACGGGTACGGGCTCGGGTATGGGCACGTTGCGGAATGTGTACAATGCGCTGGTTTCGGTAGTGGTTTCTGCGCCTGTGGAACACACCCAATTTCTGGGCTGAGACTATTCAACTGGGAAATGGAAACATATTTGGACGGATTATTAGCGGGAAGCTAATAGCACGAAATCAATGGTAATTAGGTAAATGATTGCACGTTCGGCGGACTCTGGTGATGGCAGTATCGGTGGCTTTGCAATGGCGATGCTTCAGTGATGGCGACGCCTTTGTGGGGAAACCACTCCTTTGGCAATTATTTGAAAGTTCAATTTTAATGTTAAGCCGAAGTGTTCATAAAAGGTGTGTGTGTTTGGCTCTACGGTTAACGAACTTCTATTTAATTGGTTTGAATTTCTATTGAATTTGTTGCAAACAATGGAATACCGTGACAGAAAATGGGTTACCTCTCTTGTGTTTCACATCGCATTGTTGCGGCAGATGTAAACAACTGTGTAACAGACCGATCTGAGCTCGTGACTGCATGAGTAACTGTCGTTGAATGTCACTTAATGGAAAGAAAACAAACATTATTGCAAGGGGAATAGATATTAGATCATGATTGACTTTTCATGTAACCATCTTCTGTTTAAAGTCATCCATTCGCATTCAAAAGTTTTCGAAATGAAAAGTATTCATCTGAACTCCTTTCTATTATGTATTTCTTCCAACGTTCTGTAAGAGACATAATGTCTCTTTTGTAAAAGTCAGCAGAATTATGAGTAAACAAGTTTTCCAGGTACGTTTTGACGTCATCTATGGAATTGAATACCATCCCTCCAAATAATTTTAGAGAGAGCGCAACTGATGATAATCAGAAGGTGCAAGTTCTGAAGAGTACCGTTGGTATACCATAGCTTCTTTACTTTCTTTCTTATCAGGCCAGCTGTCCTTTAAAGTAACGGTCCCGAACATGCTGTGGACCAAGTTGTCCAGCATCCGCGATCATTTCATCTCTTTACAGGAAATTCGGTCGTTCTCTCCTTCTCGAACCTGGAAGCTGAAATTTGAAGACCCTCTTTGATGGAGCATTGTTGTCCATATGCTCGATGTGGCTGAGCTTGTGTAGTCGACAGTTCTTTGCCTTCCGGTCTGCATCCACTTCATGGCATAGCTCGTAGAGTTCACGGTTGTGTCTTCTGGTCCATTCGCTTTCCTTTCGAGAATCTGCTCTGCCGTTTTACTTATCGTCCAGCACTCGGCTCCATAAAATAGCTTCCCAGCCAAATAAGTTCAGCCTTTGTTTTGTCACTAAAGTTATGTATGGTCTGGCATGATACGACTGGATGGCGCATTTGGTTAAGTGCCTGCCCCAAGTTCGAGGGATCCCAGGTTCGAATCCCAGTGAAATCGAATCTCGTCCAGTCACCATTTGCCGTTGGGATCACATTAACGGCACTGGAGTAGGTTGCGACCTGGCAGTACAGTGGACCAGTTTTGAGTCTGAGTGCTCCAGTAGCGTACCAAAAATCTTCCGAAAAAAAAAAAAAATAGTCTGGCTTCATCATGATGGAAAAGGACGCCCTTCTTATTCACCAACTCTAGCGGTTTTTCCTCCACAGCCTGCTTCAAAGTCATTTATTGCGTCGAAGTAAAGGACACCTTGTCAATCCCACCAAATGCTCAGCAAGACCTTTATGTGATGCAAATTGTGTTTATCGACCGATTGCGGTGCTTCACCAGGAGCGCACTATAACCATTTACGCCGAATGTTGATGTAAGCCACCCACTTTTCGTCTCCCATATCTACTCTTTCAAAGACTCACAGAACATTATACGATCCATGATGTTTCTCTTATTCACTTCATTGTCCACCTCTTACGGTTGTATGGGCGATATTAGGCCGCTGAGCGATCTTCTGTGTTATCAAATGCCTGTCAACGCTAACTGCAGTCAAGTTTGACCGTCGTCTGTGGTGGGTGGATGTTCAAAGCGAAGTGCCGAAAATGCACTTTCTTATCCTCCATTAAAAAAAAATGTTGGGCACTTAAGACAGTTCCGATCACAAGAAATTCTCAATGTGAAGGATTTATCTATTAGAATAAACAA
Organism: Myathropa florea; assembly: GCA_930367185.1. NCBI lineage: Eukaryota > Metazoa > Arthropoda > Insecta > Diptera > Syrphidae > Myathropa > Myathropa florea. The sequence goes on along the minus strand of OV884005.1, from coordinate 23,587,171 downwards.
CAAAAATTCCATGACGGTATACACACAGATTTTCTGAAGCAATAAGCATTTTTTTCGGTGTATTTTTTAAACACTACTGGAGCACTCAAACTCAAAACTGGTCCATTGTACTGCCAGGTAGTAACCCACTCCAGTGCCAACAATTTTATCCCAACGGCAAATGGTGACTGGACCAGATTCGATTTCACTGGAATTCGCACCTGGGACCCCTCTAACTTGGGGAAGGCATTAACTGTGCCATCCAGTTGTAAGCAATAAGCATACTTATCAGTCCGGGCTATTGCCACCTTCCATAGCTGACGGTCTCAGGCACGTTGCTTTCAGTCATCAAGACCAAGTTGCATTGCATCCGCGATGACTCAGTCTTTATACTGGAGGTTTCGGTCTTCCTCTCTTTCTCAGGAGGGTCTGATTCAAGGACTCTCTTAGCTGGGACATTTGTTTTCGTTCGCTAAACGTGGCCGAACCAGTTTAGTTTCCGGATATTTGGCTTCCCAGCTATATACACATCCTTGTATAGCTCTTAGAGTTCGCGGTTGTGTCATCTCCTACATTCCCCTTCCTTTGAAAAATATGTGAACAAAATCATCCTGGACTCTTTGGGATGCAACAAGACTTTGATTAGCTGGACGTAGAAAATAACCATGCCCTCAAACTCAAACATAACGTATGTGATGTGTGAATTAAACTACAAATGAATTAACTTGAAGTTTTTTCGACGAATAGTCCCTGACATTTCTGTCATTTAATTAAAAGTATTATTATTATTATTAATATTCTTTATTATTCATAAATTAAGTTTACAATAAAGGTTTTTTAAAAAAAAAAAGAAAAAAATTAACATGGCATTTTGCCGTCTGTTTGAGTTAGATTGACATAGCATTAAAAATATGTAAATATATAGAAAAAGTGTATAATTCATAATTCTTATAGTTTTCACAAATTTTATGCGACGTATATGTAAAACAACACCAAAAGAAGCAACTAGTTAAAGCTATTTCGGTAATTCAATGCATGATTGCAAAATCGGTAAAGTACATTCCAGCCCAACCCTCCATTAAGTATGTGCTTGGTTTCATCAAGTGTGAGAGATCCTTTAAAGAAGTAAAGGAAACGTAGTTCTGACAAAATGGGACAAACTGCGATAAAGTGATATATATCTTCAACTTCGTTGCGATTACAAAGGGTGCATACAGAGTGCAGATCATTTCTGTGCGGGATGTAATTAAGTCGTAAAAGTTCTGTCCTCGCTCTAAATATTAAGCCTATTTTACTGGTTGTATGCTTATTATTAAAATAGCTATTGGTACCAAGGAAATGATTTAGGGCTTTATAAACATGTCTCGATGTGGAGAGTTGTGCTCTGCTTAAAGATTGTTCGTACATATAATCGTCGTGTTTTCTTATGCACTCATAGAACTTGTCTTTCCATTCACAGGCATTAGACTCTGTGAGACCTAGCACTATGTTATGTGAAGAGGCAAGTTCATTCCATTCTTTGATAGGCGTAAGGTTAAGTTGCAAAGCGATCTTGAGTAACCTCTTTTGAAGGTTATTGTTTGGCCTGTTCATTATCTTCCCTAAGTAATCTGCATTTGCTTTTAAGTTCCGTAGATATATTTGAGGTAGACCTGATTCGAGGTGTATTGCGTAAGTGGGTGTTGATGCAGGAAGTTTGAAGATGCGCTTAAAGAAGTACCGCTGAACCATTTCACATTCCTCAAAGTATTTGCATCCAAAAATTTGGTTCGCATAGCAAAGGCAAGAGTTAATAGTGGCATTGAAGACCTGGAACTTTGATACGCTATCGACTCGTTGATTGCCAAAAAATTGTTTCCATAAACGGTTGATAGCTGCTTTTGCAGCAACTGCTTTCTCATGAACATGTGGTTGGATGTCTAGATTTGACGTAATAAGAAAACCTAGGTAATTAAATTTTTTAACAACTTCGAGTGTCTCGCCTTCAAAAGTCCAACTTTCTCGTAATGTTCTATTACTTCGGCCAGAGCCGAAAACCATAATTTTTGATTTAGAAGTGTTAACCTTAAGGTTCCAAAGGTCGCAGTAGCATTTTAGTTTGACTATTTGCAACTGGAGAGTAGTCGGGTTATCAGCCAAAATAACTAAATCATCCGCATACATAAGAACCTTGACCTCCAGACCTCCCATTCTAACTCCACCTGGTAAAAAGTTTGTTATGTCGTCGATATAAAGGGAAAATAAGAGCGGACTAAGTACACAACCTTGCGGAACTCCTGTGCTAGTATCAAAAAAATCTGATAAGACACTTCCATTCCACACTGTGGCAGACGTTTGTGTAATGAGTTCTCTATAAATCCTTAAGAACTTGCTTGAAAGACCAATAGTTGATAATTTATACAGTAGTGAGTTCCTGTTTACTGTGTCGAAGGCAGCCCTAAAATCTACAAAAAAAGCATATAGCCTTTTTCCTCTTTCCTTAAATCTATTCACAATGGATGTAAGAGCAAAAATTTGATCCACAGTAGAGAACCCAGATCGGAAACCTGCTTGGAAAATACTGAGTTTATTATTCGTCTCCACTCAAATCGTCAACCTATGGTATAGAATTTGTGTGAAAACTTTCCTAAACGTGCATAGAAGGGAAATGCCTCTGTAATTTTCGGGTAACATGCTATCTCCTTTTTTAAAAAGAGCGACTATCACTGACTTTAAAAAAATCTCTGGTATTAGTTCTTGATCCAAAATTCGGTTATAAAGAAGTAGTAAGATTTCTAGAATAGCTGGAGTGAAATGTTTTATAAACTCGGCTGGAATACCGTCCACACCAGGAGATTTATTATTTTTAATCTTACCTAGAGCACTTTTCAGTTCCTCCATCGTAATGGGCTCATCAAGTTCCGAGATTCTGATACTTGGCAAAGCAAACTGAAAGTCTATTTGATCTGGATTTGCAGTCAACAGATTTTTGAAATGATTTGCCAATATTTCTGAATGAATAGCACACGAATTAATTGGGTTAGAATCAGCTAACATTCTGAATATTTTCCAAAATGATTTCGTATCTTTGCAGGACTCGATACTTGCAGCAAGATTTTTGTAATATTCTTTCTGTTTGATCTCGCATGTTTTTTTATATGCCTTATTTGCTTCTGCGTACAACCGTCGAAATACATCCAGATTAGTTTTTCGAAAAATGTTGAGAAATCTAAATGACTTTTCCCTTAGTTTTTTACAAGCACCATCAAACCATAACGAAGTACTGGCAACTAAAGACGAAGGAGTAGAAATTGGCCCCGCAGCACTTTTGACACACTGTGATAGAAATACCAAAATTTGTTCAGGGGAAGAATTAGTTATGTCATTGACAGCATTTGCATGACAATTAAGTCTTGCCATATAAAGCGCTGCACGATTTGGTTTCCACTTTATTCTCTTTAGGACAGCCTTAGGTTGGGCAGGTTCATTGTATGTAAAGTTTAGGGTCGTTACTATGGGCTGATGGGTCGAATAATTGGCTGTTAGTACCTCAAAATCCCTCACTATACTATCCCAGTAGCCTTTAACCAGACAATAATCAATCACCGAACATCCTTGACCCGCCACAAATGTAAGATTCCCCTTGCAATCACCCCTTGTCGCACCATTTAGCACTACAAAACTAAAATCCTCAATAAATTGTATCAAAAGTCTGCCACTACTATTAATAACTTCATCCATAGACTCTCTCACACTTGTCAAATGAAAATCCGCAAGCTCTAGGAGTGTAATTGAATTTTGAAATTTGCCGATTCGCGCGTTCAAATCACCCATAATCATTATGTTATCATAATCTAAATATTAATAAAATTTAAAAAATTCGAAAATTCATGCGACCAGTTATTACAATTGAGATAAGTTGGTAATTTGCCTATCAACTATCTTAATAATTATTTGCTCTTCTCTTGTCTCAAATGTTACAAAGTCTTTAATATTATTTCGTATTGCACATAACATTCCACCACTAGCTCTTCCATAAGTACTACGTCTTACTGCAGGCAAACATTTAACTTTATAATCAACAAAATACTTTAAAAATTGGTTTTCAAATCTCGATTCAATAAATGTTTCTAAAAGTATTAAAATATCATAATTTAAAATAAATTTAAAAAAATCTGGGTATAAAAGTTTATTTTTAAGCCCTGATATGTTATATGACAAAATTTTAATACTTGCACAATTGCTGAAACAGACGGCAACCCTATCCTATATACGCTGAGTACGACGTTGATTACGGAGGGTTCTACTGCTTCCTGCTCTTTCTTCCACATGGTCCTCGATATGTTGTTGAGTGAGTGGCATCTCCGTGTTGCGCTGATCAGCTGTTGTGACGTTGGTCATGTCAAAATATTTAAGCCCGGCTTCACCAAACGTCATTTTGATAAAGTTCCACTCTTCGTTTGTGTTTATTTTAATTCCTCGTGACATATCGTACATAAAAGATAAATTATTTATGTGCAACTTAACACCTTTTATTGTAACGACTGCCTTCGAGTTTAGAGCAATCAGTGCGGATTTGATTTTGTAAAGTTGTCTTCTTTTGTGGCGAGTTATTATTGATTGCTCCCGGTGTATAGCAATGCCCGAACCCTTTAGCTTTGGTGCAGCTGAAAGAATCTTGCTGGCGATTTCTCCGGGTTGGAAATTTAAGACTACAGTGGTTTTTTTTGTAGTTTCGTTTGTGAACTCTCGTGCACTTTTAATGGACAGTGTCGCATTTTCTTGTAGGCTGAGAAGGCCATTGCAAGTGTGTTTTGCAAAGTCCACACCATTGGTTTTTTCTTTTGCTGGGAAATGCATAACTACAGTATCCTCCATATGCTTGCGTGTGAAGAATTCCAATTGCTTCTCTAGAAGGTGACAGTAATTTTCCGTTGCAGTCAACCGTTCGGTCAGAAAGGAGTTTTGCGACCTTAGTGACTGAATCTCAGATGAAATTATCTGCAGATCCTTTTTTGTTGCCAAATCTTTAAGTTTAGACGACATACAATTATCCAGCAGAGATTTGAGCTCTTCAACAGACATATTTCCTACAGCCATAATTTAAACTTGGTATAGACTCTTCCTTCACTTCGCCTTTGTAGATCAAATTTAATTTCACAGAAGTTCCTTATTTTGAATATATTTTTTTTTTTTTTTTACGTAAATAATGTCTTAGGTTATATTGACTTTGTTATTAAGTGTTAAATTAAAAGTATTAAACCATGCAGCGGTGTGTATCAGTTATGATAACCACCGAATGAAGCTAGATTTACTGCAAGAAATCCAAAATCGGACGAAAAAATAGTTCTACAAGATACAGCTATCTGGGGTTCACACGGCTTTTTCCTACATCGCTATGCTTGCTATCGACATTACTGCAAGCTTGTTGATTCAGATGGTGCATGAGGGCAAAGTGAACCATATATTCTTGGAAGGACACAGCTGGTTAAATGACGAGGGGGATAATATCACTAATCATCGCTTACGAAGTTTGCGGCAAATAAGACTAAAAAAGGAAAGAAGATAACTCTTGTTGCAAACTGACAGTCACAAGCTAACTAAACACAACACAAGCAAGTGAGGTGTTGGGGTTAATCATTGACATCACCTTCATTAGCTACTCACTTGTGCAGAAAACAAAAAGGAGGATCAGCGAAGACTGCACTCACAATGGTCGCAATGAGTGGCGAACCAAAACAGACTATTCTCGATGTTGATGAAGTGTCTATTGTTTGAGCCAACAACAGCTGATCACAGTTACTTTTTGACCAGAGAATGATCACAACATATAAAATGCGATGGAGCAACACTCAGGAGAATGTCCAACGGAGAGGAAATTATATGTCACTGGTAAAACAATGAAGTGCGAACACAAACCAAATCTCCGCTTGTGGAATTTGACATCAATGTAGAAAAAGCTATGAAATTATAGGACTGAGCAAGAACCATGAGGTCAAGTGTGTCACTACCCTGGCGTCACATTAGACGTTGGATCCTTCTTCATTCGGTTTTGATATTGTCCATATCTCTATGTAGCGCTATAGAGCAGGACTGGAAGGAGAGATGAATAAAGTGTTTGTACAAGACTAGTTTTCCTTGTCAAGGCAAAAGAACTGCAAATCGATTGGCCAACACAAGAGGAATAATCTTTAAAAGGTTCCAGAGATTACTAGCAAACGCGGAAGACACATTTTCGTTACACTTCTCAGACATTTAATTAGATCTACCAAATAAACAACGAATCTCTTTCATTAGGTCCATCACAAAGAGCATATTTTCATTCTAGTCGTATTCCGCTTTTGTATCGAAATCGGTATTTGTTGTTAAAATTATTTACGAACCTTCAAACAATTTACTTGATGATTTTGAAGTAGTTAAAGTGTTGTTGCAAGATTATTCTAAAGGCGAATGGAAAACATCAGTACCGAGATCAAACGCAGAATAGTTCTTGCTTAGCAGGGGCAATTGGTCCCTCGAAGGCCCAAGATGAATTTGTCTAAGACATTGATCATCCCAGTGCTGCTTTACAGAGCAGAGGCATGGACAGTATTGAATCCGGATGAAGAAATTCTTGGTATTTTCGAGAGAAAAGTTCTGCGTGCGATCTTTGGTCATTTTTGAGATAATGCCATTTGGAGAAGAAGATTCGAGCACGAACTATATGTGCTGTACAGCGGCATGAGTCTAGCCAGGCGTTTACGGATCCAACACCTAAGATGGCAAAACCATGTAGAGCGCATAAACAACTTGGCTCATTCCCGAATAGTATTCGACTCTGAACCAGAGGGACAACGCAACAGAGGACGTCCACGTCTGATGGGGGGCACCCAATTAAAGAGGGACATCAACAAAATTTATGTGCGCAATTGGCGACAGGTAGCAAAAGATCGTGCTAGCTGGCAAGGTTTGTTGGTTGAGAACCAGCTGGACCCCAGACTGTAACGCCACAAGAAGAAGAAGAATGAAAATACATTTTCTCAACAGTTGTAAAAATGTTTCTTTTAAGCTGCTTGCTACTCACCTTTAAAAATGAATTCAAAAATTGGAGTAACAATTGAACAAAATCTGTGCTCACACAGATCAAGAAACGATGAAGCGAGCATGAAGCAAATTCACTAAAAATTTCATTCATGCATACTTTTCAGTTGACTAACATGCTTGTTAACATATTACAGATAAGGTAAGTGTAGCCCTCAAACTAAAAGAATAATAAGAACAAAAATATAGACTAGAATGACAAACTAGAAGTGCCGAACTTTGAATCATGTAATTGAAGAAATTATATTTGATGGTTAAGCTATGTTTTGAATCTTAAAATGGGCCTGTCCTACACCCATTCTACGTACTGAACGATATAAAAAAATTGAAATTGAGCCTTTGTGTTCATACTGTGGCTTGATTAATTTCCAAAAGAAATTTAACAGTAAGCTCAGCACCTTAAGACGACTGGATGGCGCAGTTGGTTAAGTGCCTGCTCTAAGTTAGAGGGGTCCCAGGTTCGAATCCCAGTGAAAGCAAAGTTAATACGCTTTTATTGGATTCTCGAAATCTAGTCCAGTCACCATTTGCCGTTGGGATCAAATTAACGGCACTATCACTGGAGCGGTCGATCAGTGGTAGTAGTTTGTCTGTGGGTATCACAATGGACCAACATGGTCTAAGTGTGCTGCTGAATTCATTAGCAGCCTCCTAACCTAACCTAACCTAAGCTCAGCACCAAAAAGGACTGGAGCAATGAAACCATAGTCCATAAACTGAGCGGCAATACGTAAAAAGGTATACAGACGGATCAAGAACTGATGAAGGAACTGGGGCAGGGATATTTGGACCCAGGACAAAGTACTTCGAACCCATAGGCAAACGCACCAGCATCTTTCAAGCAGAAATCTATGCCATAGACATATGCATTCAGATCAATCTCGATACGAACTGTACCAACTCCGACATAGCATAGGAGAAACAAAGTAAAACTCTACTGAATACCTGGCCACACGGAGATGGAGGGCAATGAAATGACCGACTCGCTGTCAAGGAAAGGAGCATCAGAACCCTTCATAAGCCCTGAACCATTCTGCGCTGTAGGAGACCATCTCCTCAGAGAAGAATTCAGGAAACTAGAAAGATGGAACCGGATAGAAACCTGGAATAACGCTCGTGGAATAAAGCAGTCTAAGAAACTCCTAGAGCAATATAATCGAAAGAGGTTCGAGCCATGCATCAGAATGAGCAAGAAAAACCTCCGTATCCTAACAGTCTTCCTAATGGGGCACTGTAGACTCAGGGAGCATCTAAGAAAACTAGGGGTATCAGAAGAAGGTCTCTGCAGATTCTGTGGAGAATCGAATGAAATTCCAGAACACGTACTCGCGATCTGTGAAGCACTAGCGCACAAAAGACAAAGATATCTGGGTAAGTATCCACTACCAGAGGAAGAAATGCAGTCACTATAACCATTTCTGATTATCAGATTCCTAAAGGAAACTGCCTCAAAGAGAAGAGAGATTTCTTCACCTATGCGCAACAGGAGTCCATAACCCTCGTACGTACCAAAAGAGGACCCGAATAGGTCTAAAGCTCGCGGTGCAACATACCCTCAACAATAATAATAACAATCTATTAAAAAAGAGTCACTGCACGAACGGGTATGTCCTGGCAGAAAGCATATGGCTTTTGTTTCAAAAATCATTTCACTTTGATAATTAACTTAGTTGAATGCAAAAATCGCATTTTTTATTAGCCCAGAAAGTGCTGCGCACTACAGTGTACCAAAAGATTTACGCACTTCCCGCACATTGCCAAGTCGGTCAGAAAATATTTTTACACAAAAGTCCGTGCCTCAGAACATATTACGAATACGGAATACCTGCAGCATTTCACACGTGGACATGTTTTTGCATTTAATTGAAGAGAAACACGGCCCGGCCCGTATGCCAGCCTCTCATGTGCCAGTGTATCAAGAGCAGGGAGAGCATGAGAATACTGATCAGCCATCAGACATGCAATGGGAGTGGTACTAGACAGCATTTCACACGCTGAACTCATTCCAGCTTTCTAATTGATGCCCTGTCGCTCCGATAGACTATCGACCGAGAGGTATGTTCCTACACATATGCATTTCAGATCGGTTTTTGCTCTCGTTGGGATACAGACAGTTTATATCTTGTTCTTTATCTTGATTGGCATGACACACTTTGGATGCATCGACTGCATTCCTGTGTGCATCTGAGTGAATTCGCAAAATTCCAATACAATAAGCTGCTGTGAGCACATAACTCCTTCGTCCCGAAGCACAACCCTCGCATGGCCTTCAAGCCCACAACATGTCTTCAGAGCGAGTGCTCATGTCGTTAAAATTTAAATTTCAACCCACACCACTTCACCTCATTGCAATTAAATCTTAATTGAAGGCTATCATCAGAAATTCCCAACCGAACACAGATACCCACATGTACACTCGCTCAGAGCAAGCCAGTCATACTCGCACAACAAGCCTCCCATAAAAGCACTTTTGAGTGGTCAACTCGGGGGCACTTAGCCAGAGCGAGCGACCTTTAAAGAACTAATGTCTCACTTGAGCCTTGAGTGGCCCTTACAACTCTAATAAATATGTATATATGCACGTAATGGACTAGGAATGCCCCGAAGGGCAGTCCACGGAATCATCTTCCAGTACCTCCATCTCCACCTCCGCCGGCACCATCGCCTTCGTCTTTGTTGCCTAATTGATGGACTTTGCAATTAAAATTATTCCATTTCGGGGCGAATTAATTCAAAGCCGTGTCCGTTGCTCTGTACCCGCTGCATAAATCCGAATTGTAAATTGCAGCTAAATTGAATAATTGAGAGTGGACGCGTCTGAGGTTGTTGAGTAGGTTTACCTTATCTGGCGTCCCTTTTTACTGTGCATAAATATTTATGACAAAGCGAAAAGAAGCAAAGCGAAAAAAGAAAACCAACAACGTCTAAAAAGGCGAAAGAGATTGCCTTTCAAAGTCAATCAATGCAGTGACCTTTGGGGAAAGAAATGTCGCATTGGCTGGAGAAATCAACATAAACCGGACTTGGCAATGGACAGTCGCGTTCTACTGCCTGTTCACCATCCTTAAAGGGAAACCTTTGAATGGGCATAGGGCAGAGGTACTCGTATGTGCATATGCAAACAGATGAAAATCTTATTCTAAGCATTGCGATTGTTTCGGCGACAGCCTCTGCAGTTAAAAGCAGAGTTTGGTGAGCTACCCTCTCAACTTGTGCTAGAGTGGATACACTGCAACATGACTTTTATTCCGGCGGATACATGAATAGGAAAATATCGCAAAAGAATAAATAGACAGTATCCACAGAGAATCAGTAATCAACGTTTCGTTGATTGATGAAAATAACTGAACGGACTCGGGCCCCTGTGTGTAGACTCATTTCGACAGTAAATTTTATTCCAATCCCAGTTAAAATAATTGCTGGTTGGGAATAAAGGACTGCACAGCTTATGAGATTCGTATATACAGGGTGGGCAAAATACAAGTTTCTTTTAAAAATTAAATTCCTATTAATTATGAACGTCGTTCAAGTAACTGGCTCGGCTGGCTTCCCAATAGCGCCTTCGTATTAGCCACCCCAATTTTCCAAGACTTTGTTGATGGTTTCATGTTGTAGCTCACGGATTACTTGGGTGATATTGCCCTTAACTGCTTGAATCATTTCGAATCGGTCCTTCACCCCAGATGCGACAAATTTATTTGTTAACGTAGCCGCCGAGATGAAAATGCGCCTCGTCAGAAAAGATAATCTTTCGCCCAAAGTCGTTGTCCAATTCAAGCTGCTGCTGCTCTAAGGCCCAAACAGGCCCAAACCAATTGTTGAGTCAATTGGACCTAGTAAGCGAATAATCCGAGATCCTCAGGCTAGTGTGTTAGATCATTGTGCAGAATTCTTCTCAGACTAGTGCGTGAAAAGTTGAGGACAAACTTGCGTACAGCAGTCGCGGTGGGTGCTTCATTTCGGCCAAAACTTCTATTCAAAAATTCGCGCTGTTTGGGCTACACAGTACTCACTTCAGAAATAAGTTTTCAATATTTTCCAACGTTGTTCGCTTAAACCGACTCATTTAATTCCGCGGAGGTATGATACTGACTTTCTGTGAAGATTTCGAGCGGGAAACAGCTGTCAGTGTCAAAATAACCTACGATTTGAAAAAAAAAACACAAGATGGCCCACCATGTACTCGTATGTGTGGCCATTAAAACTGATGCAGAGTTATTTCCTAGCTTTTGCAACAGCTGCTCGTTTTAGACTATTGTTCACACACCAAGGTTTGTTGAAGCGGTTTCAAAACTTTAACAGTGCAATGGACTGACACTCGGGTTAGCCACGGGTTAATCGACTTACCCACTTCTTGCAAACCGATTGGTGCTTTCAATGAAGCGCAGTACGCTACTGATGTGTATTTCACTAAGGTCGCAAACGTTGTCGAAAAACTAGACTCCCAGATGTTTGCATATGAGTCACGCTATAGGTGTGCAAACACCAACACGTGTGTTCTACAACATTTTCTACTTCTTCGTCATTCAGACAACTTCTGCAGAAGTCGTTAGAAGGCATTTGAGCCAGTAGCGTAACAATCAGGTTCGTGATGAAGTGCTTGCGTTACCTCCCCGCAGTGGTCCTCGGTCACTAATTGTATGAACCCCAACAAATTAGGCACATTTTTCGGCATGCACACATAAAGTGTCTTTCAATAGAGGTGGGACTTCCGAACTTTGACAGTTGATGACGGCCATATTGTTGAAGCTATATCTGTCAAATTGGTTGTCATTTATTCATTTCTCATTTCTATTTTATCAAATCACCATAAACGGAAATAGCGTTCAACAACACGTTTTTTTCAACACAAATAATAAAATTGTTTTACCAAAGTGGGTGGTCTGTTCGTGCAACGTTTCGTGCGCTTCGCCCATTTCATGGCAGCCATAATCGTCCTACCGAAATGGTGGACAAATTTGATTCCACTGGTTCAGAAAACGATAAACCAGCACCCGTACTTCGAGGAAACGCATAATTTGCCGAAAACATCGCCACTGTCCATGTCGATTTCGCGTCGCTCACAAAAACTCGGCCTTTCGCAGACCACAACTTGGCGAATTTTGCGTCTTACTTTGGGCCTGCCCCCCTACAAAATTCAGCTGACCCAGAAGCTGAAGGTAAACGACCATAGACTACGACGTGTGTTCGCTGGATGGGCTCTGGAACAGTTGGACACTGACCCTAGTTTTCATCGTAAAATCATCTTCAGCTTACCCAATTTCTTGGGTAAGTCTACACAAAAAATTGTCGAATTTGGGACGATACCAATCCACATGAGATCCAATGCATCCCGAAAAAATCACTGTTTGGGCTGGCGACGTCATCGGTCCATATTTCTTTGAGAACGACGTTGTCCAGTCCATCGCCGTCAACGGTGAGCGCCATAGGACTTCATTTGGCCTAAATTGAATGATATATCCATCACAGGGCACACACAAAACACTACGTTCTCTAAGTGTATGCCCTCAGTAGCGCTTTACACAACAGATGTTTGTTGCGCGACTAAGGATCATCTACCGATTTTGCATCTCACAGATTACTTCAATAAACAATAATATTATTAATCTAAAATCAATGAAAAAACACAATTTTTAAATTCCAATCGAGATAGGCTAAAATCAATTTCGCTGCAAAGTTCATTAAATGTTTTTATACACCTAGCTACAGGTTCATTGCAACCATAAGTTGTTCTATGCCTTCTATCGAAAAGTATACTTCTAACCCGAAGTGATCTTTGGGGAGCATATATATTTATAAGTAAAACCAATTCTGGTGAATTTATATGAAAATTAATTATGTCGCGAAAAAACATAACTGAAGAAGCTTTCCGCCTGAAACTTAAGGTTTGCAAGCCAATGATCTTGCATCTTTCGTCATAAGGAGGAAGTTCGTCAAACATGTTCAATTTCCGGATAGCATACCTCGTGAAATTCTTTTGAACTCTGTCGAATCTAAGTCCTTGAACACTATAAGGGGATATGATCACCAAAGTCATGTGGATGGTCATAGGATGGCGCTATGTGCCACACAGCTCACGCCATATTGAAAATTCTGCACGAGCAATTCTAGGGCATGGTCATCTCACGCGGTAATGATGTGAACGGTGCCGTAAAATTGTGCCAAATTGCTTTCTGCCATGCTCTTGAAAGTGTTTAGAAGATAGATAGATAGATTTTTATTCAGATTATTTATAAGTTTACATGGTCTGAGTTACCGCACATTGCCTTACACAGAGATTTGATACCTAATCGCATCTTTCTACTGAAATAGTTTAATATTTGTGGATAAGAAGATAGATTAAATATACATATGTGAGATCATAACTTGAGGAAAAAAAAAGAAAAAAAAAATGAAAAATCATTAAAAAAAACCTCATTTAAACAGAAGAAAACAAATTTAAAATAAGTAAATAAACAAATAAATAGATAAATAAATGAAAAAAAAGAAATTAATAAATACATTAACATTAACTTTAACTTTAACATTAACAAATGTATAACAAATTAAACATGAATAAATAAATAAATAAATAAATATATAGTAAATAAATAAATAAATAAATAAATAAACAAAAATATGAATAAATAAATAAATATATAAATTACAAATAAATAAATAAATAAATAGATATATATAACGAATAAATAAATATATAATAAATCAATAAATAAATAAACAAAGAAATAAATAAATAAACAAGTAATTTCATATAAAGGTAACTAAATTGAAATAGCTTAGGTATATTGCAAGAACTTCGACTAGGAAAAAAGATTTTTTACTAGAGTGTTATCAGAGTAACCGCAGCGGGCCTTAAATTTTTCCGAAAGGGAGTTTATTCTTTCAGAGATCAATTCAACATTCGCTCTTTTATGTAAAACCCTTGTAGAGAAATACCACGGAAGATTTAGCATCATTTTTAAAAGTTTATTTTGTGCTATCTGTAACTTCGCTACATGGTACTTTGCGCAATCACCCCAAACCTGGCATCCATACAGAATTATTGCTTGAAATATGACTTTATGTAATATCATTTTGTTTTCAGTTGACAACAATGACTTTCTGCTTATAAGGGGATATAAAAGTTTTGTACTTATATTTATTTTGTTCAGCGTTTCGCGCACATGTTGATTAAACAATAGCTTTGAATCAAGATGAATTCCTAAATATTTTACGGCAGAGCTCCATTCGATTGACACATTAGCCACTTGTAAGTGATTGGAGGGAATGTAACATGCTTTTCTTTTTCGAGTAAAAAAGATAGCTTGTATTTTTTCCATATTTAACTTTATTTTCCACTTAGTAAAATAGCTTAAAAGTATATCTAGCGCATTGGAAAGATTCCTCTCGATAATGAGAGGATATTCATGCGATGTAAATACAACAGTGTCATCCGCGTAGATAACAATATCGCAGGAAGGGAGATTAGGAATATCTGATGTAAATACATTGTACAATATAGGTCCAAGAACAGAGCCTTGTGGAACCCCAGTGTTGAAGTATTTTATTTCAGACTGAACATTATTAACAGACACACTGAAAGAACGATTGCTGAGGAAACTTTGGACTATTTTACACAAAAAGTACGGGAAATTAAATCCAATCATTTTGAAAACAAGGCCGTTATGCCACATAGAGTCAAAAGCTTTTTCTATATCAAGCATAACCATGCCTGTGGATTTTTTTTGAGAACGTTGTTCTTTAACGTGTTTGACTAATCTTAAGGCCTGATGGGTAGTGCTGTGGGAATTCCGGAAACCAAATTGTTCGTTTGGAAAAATGTTATGATCCAAAATAAACTGCATTAACTTTTCCTTAATAACTTTTTCTAGCAGTTTGCTTAGACTACTGAGTAGACTAATGGGCCTGTAACTTTCGACTTTGTCGGGAGGTTTACCAGGTTTGTTGATTGGGATGACTTTTGCCAGTTTCCAAGAATCAGGGAAATATTTTATTTTTAAGCAAGCATTAATTATGAATTTTATAAAACTGATGCCAGCCTTGGGTAATTCTTTTAAATAAAGGTTGCTTATTTGATCAAAACCAGGTGCTTTTTTTGCCTTGAGACTGCTTAGGTGAAATTCAACGTCGTCATCAGAGACGAAGGCGCTTTGTGGAGTATCAATATGTGACATATTAAAGCTATTTATATGGTTATTAACCATACCCACTGTGATAGGGTCGCTTAGATTCTCTGACACTAAGTGATTTTTAACAAAATTGGAAGCAAGCTCATTTGCTTTGTCAACATCACTGTAAATGTCATTTTGCAAAGGTGGAATCTGTCTATTTTTGTTTTTTATGATCTTAGCAATATTCCAAAAAGGCTTTGCGTTTTTTTCTAGGCTCTTAAGTTTTTTATTCCAAGTAATGTTACGTTCAAGGTTAATAAGCATTGAAATTTGTTTATTAAGATACTTCAACTCCTGCTTATAGGCAGGGAGCCGGTATCTCTGCCAATTTCTTCTGGTTGAATTTCTAATTTTTATCAAATCTAAGATATGATTTGGCAATTTGGGAAACCGTTTGATTTTTTGTACTTTTGGTACAGATTCATCAAACGAATGAAGAATATTACGGGAAAAATATTCCACTGCAACATCAACATCGTTCTTTGAAAGTACAGATTCAAGGTTTGTAGGAAAGTTTCTTAAGTTTGAGGTTATTTTTTCCCTATAAAGTGCCCAATCTGCGTTTTTAAGATCTGATATGTATTCAGTCTTACATTCTCTGGAACAATTAAATGTACATAAAACTGGATTATGGTCCGAACTAAGAGAACACACAGAAATAGGTTGAGTTAACTGACTAGAAACATTACTTATAAAAATATTAATCACAGATGGACGCTTACGAGAACTATCAGGTACGTAAGTCGGTGTTGAGGGATATGAGATGGTGAGTGGGAAATCATTAATGAGATTTGACAACACAGTTCCCCAGGCGTTTGCCCTACTGCAACCCCAGTTTCTATTTCTACAATTGAAATCTCCACCAATTATAAAATCTCCATTTGTACTAAATAATTTTCTAAAATCATTCGCGAGCCCTATTTTCTTGTTATTATTTATTCTACCCCCCGGAAAATATGCCCAGATAAGAGTAATACATTTACCATCACTAAGGTTAACTTTGATTGCAACGTTCTCTATGAACTTAGTTCGTATAATGGGTAAAAGAGAATGTTGAACTGATCTTCTGATAAGAATAGCAACTCCACCACCACTTCTTTCGGTTCTGTCAACACAATAGCATTTGAAGTCAGCAGTTGATAAATGACATGACGTCGTTAGCCAAGTTTCGGTAACTAATGCAACGTCGACGTTTTTCGTATTTAGGAAATTCAAGAATTCTACTTTTTTCTTGCAAATACTCCTAGCATTCCAAGTACAAATATTAATTTTAGAACAAAGCATATTACTTGACATTAGAATATAAAAACTTAGTCGCTAAATGTGCGATAACATTAAATTGATCTACTTTTGTCTTACATGCACCTAATTTTGTAATCATTTCCATTACTAAATTATTTAATTCCTACATGGTGAATAAAGTGTTATTGCTATTGGACATACTGCTTTGCTCAGTGGTAGAATTTCCCTCGAAAGCTGTTTCCCAAGATTTCGATGACTGCTGCATTACGCCAGACGAAAGCTCTGCTTTATTGTTTAGGCTCCGGGGCAGCGGAGGGAAATCAGACATTGAATTGATTGAGATCGATTCCCTTTCAAGATTCATTTGTGTGATTTGGGCCTGTGACCGAAAAGCCCCAATTGTTCTTTGGTCAGTGGGCCCAATTGTTCTTTGGTCAGTTCTTTTGAAAGTGGGCGAGAGTGCCTTTTGGAGAATTTTTCTCTCAACTCGAGAAACTTTGTTCGGCTGACACAAGCTGGATCAGAAGCTTTGTGGTTGCCATTGCAATTGGCACATTTCAGTAAAGTTGTGTTGGTACAATCAGCTGTTTTGTGAGATCCAGCACAATTTCCACAATAAATTCTAATATGACAGTTCTTTTCGCCATGGTCAAACATTTGGCAATTGTGGCATTGGGTTATTTTATTTTTTAATTTTCGATGCATGATTTGCGTGTGCAAGATTGATCGAACACGCTGTTTCAATTCATTAAATTTGATTGAACCATTTTCAAACGAAATTAAATAAATAAAGTCTGTATAGTGTTCATATTTTTTTATAATTTTCTTAACTTCCGTGCACTTTAAGTTTAAGTTAATTAGTTCGCTCTTCAGAGTGTTATTGTCTATATCACACATACCATACATAACTACTTTAAACAATTTTTCACCTTTTCTGTCATGGGAAAAAAATTGACAGTTTTCCGCTTTTAACTTTGCGATCAATTTGTTGTATGTGTCTAATGTTTCACATGATATTTTGATGCCAATAGAAAGTTTTTTGACACAGTAGTCAGGTAATTTATTAATTTTCATTAAGGAATGCACGTAATCACAGCTTTTTTGTAATAATTTAATTGGTGGCACATACACTTTCTTGGATTCACTTGGCGAAATTACTTCGTCCATATCATCACAGTCACTATCTGGTAAAGTTTGTAGAGGGCTGAAAAAATTCGCCCTCGGGTCTTTCAGAGTTTTTGGTGGCATATTTGCTCGGATTTTCTTACCGGAGGACAAATATTTGCCCTCGGGATCAGGGGATCGAACGCGTTTCGCAATTTTGCACTGTTCACAAGGTCGACAGACGAATCAGATCAAACGCGCTCGAAAGCTCTAATCAATGAAAGTGTTTATAATATCAACATTTAGTATAATGTCGCTTTCAAAAGCGTCATAGAGCCAAATTAGTTTGTGACATTATGCCAAATTTGGCCCTATGACATTTTGTAGAAGTGACATTATGCCAAATTGCACAAGATCGTCTAAATTTGCAGCCTTGCAGCCTCTTCAGTAGCTATATTATTTTGTTGATTTGTCATCTGGTTAAGAAAGAGTGACGTGAAATATTCCCAAATGAAATAATCCCAAATTACAATTTTGCGCTTATTTCGCTTTCAAAAACTAAATAAAATAGAACGGCAGCATGCCCCCAATACATATTCCACTATTTATCCGTCCCTTAAGGACATAATGACCTTATGTCATATGGCGAGGTTCTGTGCGTGTAGATTTTGGTAAAGTCTATGGAAAACATGTATAAAAAGATTGTTTGAATGCCCATACCTATTCCACTGTTTATTAGTTTGCTGCAAATTGTCACTTCTACAAAGTGTCATAGGGCCAAATTTGGCATAATGTCGCAAAATAATATGGCCCTGTGACGCTTTTGAAAACGACATTATGCCAAATGTTAATATTCGGCCCAATAACACTTTCAAAAGCGTCATTATGCCAATTTGGCACAATGTCATGGCACCTTTTAAAACTCAAAGTGACAGTGGCAAATTGGCTCTATGACTCCTTACCAAAGTGACATTATGCCAAATTGAAAATATCGGCCTAATAACACTTTCAAAAGCTTTCTTTATACCAAATTTTTCCATTTGGCACAATGTCACGGCACCGATGTGAACTGGCCACCAAGATTATGCGATTTGACTTTCTGAAGTTGAAAGTCTATGCGAATAAGCCACAAACCGCAGCGGCCCTCAAAGCCAACATAACCCATGCCATCGGTCAAATTCAGCCTAATTTATGTGCCAGAGTCATGGAAAATTGAACATTTTCGCGCCACCCAGAAAAGCCGCGGTAGAAATTTGAACGATGCTATTTCGATTATACATCACACAAACTTTGTTTTATTTCAAATTTAAAGATAGGAAGCGCTTTATGAAATGTATTTTTCCTAGCGAGAAATGCACAAGACGGATGTTTCAGCCCTCCAGCCAGTGAAAAAGTTATTGCATCAATTTAATGCATGTAATTATAGTATGCACTGAAAATACAATTAGCTTTTTATTTTAGCTTGAGGCTCCGGGAATTGATGGTGTTGTGGTGGTTTGTGATGTAATAAGGTTTTCAACTTAATTGTCGGTATTACCAAAGTCGGTTGAGTTGTTCGACGCATTTTATACTGTTTATTATTTCAATGATTGCATTTTAGTGAAAAGAAATAAAACAATTTTTGTAATAACGGTGGCATTTTATTTGAAAATAATCATTTTTCAACCATTAGAAAACCTCTTACCCATGGTAGGAATGCAAACAGGAGGAGCAGGTATTACGACATTTGATGCTCATGAAACTAAAGTGAGGGAGTTATACCAAAGTAAAGGTGACTGGAACCCGAAGCCGGGGAGCTATAACTTTTTAGTTGCATCATCAGAGAATCGAAAAATGGAAAGTGTGTTGGTGTTACTGTGGAATATGTTAAAAAAAATGTTGGTTCATGATCGAAGAATGGATGATTTAGTCAAACATCTGAATATATAAAAGCAAGTTGTGTCAGTCAAGAACGGCTAGGCCGGACTGGACGTGTATCTTGGATGTTCACGAAAAAAAAGTTATGAAGAAAAGTAATAGTGAAGTTATTTTCGCTACTAGATAAATTTGGATAGAGATGTTTGTATAGGTGATTTGCATTGCGACTAACCGGGTAACTACAGACTGCTAAAAATTTGGTTTGAACCAGTAGCGTAACAATCAGGTTCGTGATGAAGTACTAGCATTACCTCCCCGCAGTGGGCCCCGGTCACTAATTGTATAAACCCTTGTACATTAGGCTAAAATTGCAAGTGCGACCGGTCTAGCGAGTCTACTCTTCTGTAACCTAAGTCAGCACCTTATGTTACCGAAACTTTTTAAAGCTAATGGAACCCACACTACGCCTCTGATAAGGAACGACTGCCCGTTGACGACCTTTGGCTATTATACCCGGACAAAGATTGGTTTCTGGAATGTGAAGACGCTCCTTGACTGCCTGAGTGAAGGTCCGCTGAACGCCAGACTTCTTCATTTTGAGCGAGAATTCATGCGATATAAGCTGGGTATCTTGGGATTGTGCGAAATAAGATGGTTAGATGCAGAAGAGTTCCAATCCCCAACGCGTAACAACACTATTCTACTCTATTCCGGAAAGTCTCCAGGGTCAATTTGTGAACACGGCGTGGTTCTTATGCTGTCACAAGAGGGGCGCAGAGGTCTGATCTCCTGGCAGCCGCACGGGGAAAGCATTTTGACAGCCCGGCTTCGTGCTAGATTACGACGCGTCACGATAATACAGTGTTACGCCCCGACGGAGCGATCGTCTCAGGATAAAAAGGATAATTTCTACAGCCAGCTAAGTGTCACTGACAATGGAGTGCCAAACGACGACATAGTGATGTTGATGGGGGACTTAAATGCGAAGGTAGGCAACGCCAACGAAGGGCTCAAACATGTAATAGGAAAACACGGCATTGACGGCCGAAATGACAACGGCGAACGGTTTGTAGATTCCTGCAATGTTAATCGCCTTGTCGAAAAATCACCTAAAACTTTATTCACGGCTCCACCTATTTCGAGTCACTGACAATGCTCAAA
Source organism: Myathropa florea (assembly GCA_930367185.1). Taxonomy (NCBI): domain Eukaryota; kingdom Metazoa; phylum Arthropoda; class Insecta; order Diptera; family Syrphidae; genus Myathropa; species Myathropa florea. The sequence goes on along the minus strand of OV884005.1, from coordinate 23,566,598 downwards.
GAGTATAACTGTCTAGGAAAAGCTTCTCAATCTCGCCGTTCGGAGTCGGCATTAAACTGTATCTCCCCTCCACTCGTGAGAGAACAATAACACGCACAACACGAGTGGTTGCTGATAAGCTAAACCCAGGACCACCTCGGACTATAGCGCACCCATTATTATTATTATTATTAATCGCCTTGTCATAGATGGTATGTTATCCACAATATGATGTAGCAATGTTATTAGCCTAAACACCAAGCTAAAACTGTTTCGCTCCAATGTTTAGCCCGTGCTGTTATATGGCCGAAATAATCAAAAGAAGGGTACAGACATTTGTAAATCGGTGCCTACAAAACATACTAAAGATTTTCTAGCCGAACCGTGTCTTAAACGAACAACTTCTTCAGAGAAAGGGCCAGGAATCTTTAGGCACCACTATTCAACGTGGCAATAGATTGGTCATAGCTTTCGAAAAGGCGTCAGTTCCATAGCAAAAGATGTGATGCAATGGAATCCGCTAACCCAAGACGGCAGAACAGCGGTTCGACCGAGAAGTTCATGGCGCAGAACAGTAGAGGAAGAGTCCTGACAGCTGGGTAAGAGTTGGCGAGAAACCGTACACGATGGCGCGTAGGCGTAGTAGAGGCCCTAAGACCCGCGAGGGGATATAGGATCTAAGTAAGTATACGTATATTTATGCATAGAAGTTTTTTTTTATGTATGTATATACCAGAGACTTGCAGCGATTGCGTTTTTAATACTTAAAATCTAGTTACGAAAATATACAATCACCCCAGACTAAGCGGTGTTCACTATTTTGCAATTTCGTCTCAACGAAGGGCGAGCCCATCCCGAACATCATTGCTAAGCGCAAAAATCACAATTGGTTGAGTGAACGAGACAAAGAACGAATATTTGGATCACTTAAACTCCGTAATTCAAAATCAAATCGTTAGTCCACTGCGTTCCTTCAAATCTATCGACTGTGTGACAAACGAAGACGAAGCAACTAACTATTCAACTGAATTTTAAAACTCATTGGATCTGCCTGGCTTCCCATCCCACAATTTACAACTGAAGGTTGGCTTGGTAACTATGTAACGGAACACGTTTAGTGTTGTGAAAGATCATAGCAATTTGAGTCACATGACGATAATCAAAAGAAAGTTCAAAGGTGGAGAAATTCTCATTCCGATAATTCCGATGACCCCAAGCGATATGCCATTCGATTTTAAACGAATCCAATTTCCGATTCGTCTTGTGTCATGACAAGCAATAAATCACAAGGTCAATCGTTGAGTGTTTGTGGAATGAATCTAGAAAATAAATGTTTTCCTCACTGTTAATTGTACGTAGCGATACTACTTTTATTGATTCTGAAGCGGTACGAAGCTCACCGGGTCAGCTAATTAATTATTAAAGTGTCTCAATTTGACTCAAGGTCAACAAAATAAACAACTCAGCAATAACTCCTTAGCAACGTGCTAAATGGCAAATTAAAGACAGGTTTTCACAGATCATAGCAACAACACAGGATGTAGCAACATTTGATTCTTACTGTAAAGGTTGCTGCCTGATGCTCTGAACAGTTTTAACATCTACGCCCAGGCCTATGCGGACGATGTAGCTGTACTGTCTGTCGTATCGTGCCTAGCGGCAGTGTGTTCAAAAGCGCAGGCAGGCGATCGACGACTGATGTACCAGGAATGGGCTTTCATTTAATCCTCTCAAATTCAAGGTTGTTCTCTTCGCGAGGAGGAGGAAATTGACTGGTCTGACTCAACTAGTACATCCGCTTTTCCGATGAAGCTAAATATCGGAAAATATCTCTGGAAAAAACATCGAAAATTGCCAAGGAGCTGTCAGTTTTCTGGCAGTGTAAAGGAATTTTCGGCAAGTCTGAGGGATATACGAACAGCCGTTGGGGTCGTGACAGGGCGCTGCAGCACAGCTGGGAATACCCCATAACGACTTTTGTAGAAGCTGTAGAGACGAAAAAAAAAAAAAATCTACTCGCCATGATTCTATTCGTGTGATTGTCCTGTACTAGCCGTTAGGAGGAAGGAAACCCTTGGAAGATTCTTCTTTTCGGAGCTCGATGATCTAGGGAAAATATTGCTAAGCAAACTCCTGAGGTACATATCTATATCTGAGTGGTTTAACTTAGCTATCGATACATTGAAGTTTTAGGTTTCCACGGTTTAAATTTTTTGGGCGCCTTCCCTAGTACGCCTGGCTAGCCTTCCCTAGTCTTGATGCAATTCCAAATCTTCTCCCCTTGATATCCACATCATGGCGTGTGCTCTCAATGCCGCTTAAAAATATGTGGTCTGTGGTACAACTCGCACTGGAGCTTCGATGACCTTGCACTCCGTATTTCCTTTGACCTCAGTCTTATGGGTACACACGGACACCAGTACTCCAGCTGCGAGGAACATACAAAGTCGACTTTCCCTGCACTCAGGACTGGCTCTGGCCAGAATTCAAGCCAGGAAAGGAATGCATGTCTTCACGGACGGCACCAAGACCAATTAATGATCTGGTGCTGGCGCTTTCTTGGAGGGCGACATCATTAGACTGCACACCTCGTTAAGTTAATATGCGTCTGTTTTCCAAGCAGAAACCTATGCGAAAGGGGCGAAGTATTTGTGTCTACCAAGCTGTGCCTAAGGCCTTGTTCAACCCTTTAATCACTTCCAGGATAGTCCAGGAATGTAAATCTTCTCTAAATTTGATTGATAGTATAAATTCGCTGAGACTTATCAGGGTCCCAGACCAAAACGGGATCAAGGGAAATGAGATCGCAGATGAACTTCCAAATCAAGGATCATGAGGCGGTACTCTCAGGGCCTGAACCTGCTCTGGGACTACCTGCGTCATTGGTTCGGCTTTCTATCGATGGTTGGACTTTTCGACAGCACAACCGAAGGTGGCATGACTCTCCAGGGTGTAGACAGACCAAGCGCACGAAGGGTTAAAAAGCTCCGAAAAAAAGGTTGCTTGGTTGTAAGTCAAGTCCATCGGGAAAAAAATAGAAAAGATTTTGTAATAATCTCGTACTCGTCGATTGCCCAAAACTCAGAAAATCAATAAAATCTAGCAACCTTCTTTTAATACTTACTGTCTTTGTTTCGGGACATGGGAGTTGTTGCTGCCAAGGCATTATTTTACCTTTAACGACCGTTTCTAGACCGAAATGGGTGCTACCTTCAATCATTCACAAATCCAGCGATGCGACTTCCCGGTAACTGGCCTAGACAGCCTGTCCTCCACGATCGCATAGATCAACTGTAACTTACGTGTTTTCCATTTATAATGAAGCTGCTGCTGCAGCAGTGATGTGTCATTAGATGACGCTTTTTGAATTCCTGCAGAAAATTGGTTGAAAAAGTGAATTTTTTGAGAGTTCATAAGCTTTTAGCGAGATTTTGCTTTAACCCTGGAATGCTATTTGGGGTACACTTCTATTCCAGCCTTTAAAACTCTCGCCAATCAGTAGCAGGTGAAGCTGCAAGCTTGAACGTCTAAGTACTTTCAAGAAGCGTTGCATTATTTTGTATGTGATACTGACGGCTAGCGGAGTGTTTGTCATTGTACTGATGTTGTTATACGGGTGTACCTCAATATAGCATAGTAAGTTTTGTAAAAAAGTGTAGCATTCCAAAGTGTAGGGTTAACAAAGATTCAGACGAAGTTCCAAAGCCACTCAATCGATTAGGCATTCTTCTGGGAATTGGTTAAGATGATTATCTTCAATTCGGCATGTGTTCAATGAACACCGCAACAAAGCCGGTGCAAAGTATCGCATTCTCCACAGTCTTCCCGTTTGAGGAGAGAAAAGAAACTAGATAAACGATTTTAATTAAAATTCACTGATGCATTCAAATCGATTTCTACATCCGCACGGGTGCATACATACGAGCATGCAAAAGGTTGTGTGTGTTTGTGTACAGATTACGCCAGCTCCCCCTCAAGACGGCGTTCTGTCATCTCTTCAAGGAAGCAAGCACTTTTCACGGCAGATTAGACCCGCTGGCAATTACAATTTATTTGTAGCAAATCGCGAAAGGCATTCATAAACAGCATCTGAACATCTAGGTTCGTGTTCAACTACTGCACCCAGCCGGAGACGCTCACCGTTCCCGTTTGGCGCTGCTCGACGCGGTATCCGCATACACAGTCGCGTATGTATAAATAGGAAGCAAGCATTTATCACGCCAAACCAAGGTGGGTAATTAAAACGGAAAAAACAACAACAGCGACGTGGAATAAAGGCAAAAACTAAAACAGGAAAAGACGAAGAAAACTTCATGCGAACATTAAAAGCGACTCTCAACTAGCACCTCAGTGCGGCAACCCGGTCTTGGATCTAGACCTCGTATGTACGAGTACATCCCTCGCGCAGAAGAAAACTGTGCACCGCGAGGTCATGCAGCTGGCGAATGGGCGGCGGGACGATGGGAGCCCCGAGCGGTGAGCTGAACGAGATATTCTCTTCCAATTTCACACTTTTGTGGGATTAAAACCAAGTGTGACGGCGCAAATTGCCGCCGCGCCAGGAATTCGTTTTGCAAATGCGAACGTTCTTTAGTGACGGAGCGAGACGGAGCCATAGCGATGTAGATTCAGAGTGCATCTGAATGCAAATTTGAATTTTGTTTTGGCGCGAACGAATTACGAAAAGGAGATCCCGATCGAGATACATAGCTATAAATACCCCCCAATCGACGGATGACATGGGCAGAGGAGGATGCAAAATGCCTACACGCGTTCAGCTCAAAAATGAGCGCGAGTACAAAAGTATCTGTAAGTTTCGCGCGCGCGGGAATTTCCCTTTATTTATTCGAGATTCAAGATATTTATGTACTGCGACTTGTCGCAATGCGCTCGTATCGCATGGTTTATCGTTATATGCCATAACTGTGGTCACAGTTGATGGGGGAGGGTGGCTGTTGGAAGGGGAACACATCACCAGGAGTCAGTTTCGGTGCAAGTATCTACATCTACACACATACTCCTATGTACATCATATGTACGTCAATAGACGTATCTCAGCTGCAATTTGAGAATCTAACGCTCTTCACAGTTGGATGGAGACGAACATAGTTTGTGTTGGTGTGACCCGATAATAAGTCACTGTAAACGAGATATGTACCATCGTATCTTATGTACGCCAGTCAGTACGCTTTTTACTGCCATTAATGGACAGCACAGTCGCACATAACGATATCGCTACCCACGTAACAGATGTAGATGGTTCATTGTAAGCGATTTGTGAAGCGTAAAGAATCTCGTAGTGTTGCCAGCATCTAACAATAAATAACAATAAAGTGCTTGTAGCACAAAGTGTAGAACTGTGTTTTTGTTTTGTTCACAATTTTTAATTTACTCGTACATACAAAATCTTTAATCCTATTGACTACAGCGTTCTATCCAGAAAAATGTTTGATGAAATCTGCTTTATTATGCTTACCAGAGTAGCAAAGAAAAAGAACAACATTTTACGTAGGATTTTACGGGGTCTCAAGACTGATTTGCAGAATTGCTTCGTTCCAAAAGCAGTAAAATTACAGTCAAGGTTAGTTTTGTTTTCAGCTGTCAGATTTTTTGTCACTTGAATGTATTTTCGATTCGTTTTTGGAATAAGTCTGCTTCCAAATGCATCAAAACTGCAACTGTTTTATATTCATATGAATGTATAGCCACATTTTTTGGTGCAGCGGAACGTTGTTCTCTCACGAGTGGAGGGGACCTACAGTTTAATGCCGACTCCGAAAGGCGAGATTGAGAAGCTTTTTCTAGACAGTTATACTCTTTGAGCATTGTCAGTGACTCGAAATAGGTGGAGCCATGGAAAAAAATTTAGATGTTTCTTCGGGATTCGAACCTTAAACCTCGAGCGTAGGAGTCGACACCGCTATATACAGCTATATACAGTGGATCATTCAAGAACTGGAAAAACTTACCTTCTTACTTTTGATAGTGATAAATTTGTTCAACTCGCTAAAACCTATAAAAAACTGTGATTGTTTTCCCTTTGGAATCGAGTCTTTTTCTCTGATGAGAGTGAATTTAGTTAATCCAGATCCCTTGGTAAATCATGGGAGTGGTGAAAACCAAATGAAGACTTGAAAAAATCAAGCCACGGTATAACACCTTGGTTACTCTGTTTCAAGGTAAGTGTCCGTGTTCTTTATTGATCCACTTCATGCTCCTTCTTCTTCTTAGGGCGCTAGTGTTCGAGGTGGACCTGGGCGTCACTCAACATGCCTCTCCAGCCAGCACGATCTTTTGCCAGCTATCTCCAGTTTCGCACACCAAGCCGGTCGAGGTCCCCCTCGACTTGTGTGCGCCACCTTGTTCGTGGACGTCCTCTGTTACGTTGTCCCACAGGCTCAGAGTCGAAGACTCTTCGGGCCGGAGCTAAGTTGTCCATACGCTCTACTTGGCCTAGCCATCTTAGGCGTTGGATCCGTAGACGCCTGGCTAGACTCATGTCGCTATACAGCCCATATAGTTCGTGGTTGAACCTTCTCCTCCAAATGCCATCAACGCAAAATGGACCAAAGATCGCGCGCAGAACTTTTTTTCTCGAAAAAAATCAAGAGACTGTTCATCCGCTTGGGATATCGTCCATGCCTCTGCGCCGTAAAGCAGGACTGGGATGATCAATGTCTTGTATAGAGTCAGCTTGGTATTCCGAGAGAGGGCTCTATTACTCAATTGCCTTTTGGCAAGAGTTATTCTGCGTTTGGTTTCTGTACTAAAGTTGTTTGCACTATTTACTGCGGAGCTAAGGTAGACGAAGATCCACTTCATGCACCATTCTCAAAAATGAGGATTCTGTCTCTTGTAACAACTAGAGGATCTACAATAACCTGCTCAGTTTACTGTGTGAACGTTGTTGAGAAAAAAGTCATTCCACACATTTGGCAAAAAGGTATTTTCATACAAAAAGGGTACATTTCTTCTAAAACAAATATCCCTCGGTTTGTTTGTGTTCTCTAACAAATCTATGGTTGGAATACCCTGAGTTCAAGGGATGGCCGAAACTTGTGCCACCAAAAAGCGAGCTGCAGAGCTAAGAAGCAGACAGTTTTCTTCGCGGAGGATAATGCAACAATTAAGATGACAGATCATTCGGTTCTCCCTTTAAAAGCAATAAACTGGCAGCACTGACCTGTGGCTGTGATTTGAAGATCCTCTTTGCTGTAGTGTTACTGTCCATTCGCTCGATGTGGCCAAGCCAGTGCAATCGTCGTTTTTTCGCTTTTTGGACTACATCCACATCTTTGTACAGCTCGTAGTGTTCGCGGGTGTATCTACTCCTCCCTTCGCCCTCCTCGCATACGGGACCGAAAATTCAACGGAGATTGGTTCTCTCAAAAGTATCCAAAATGTGCTCAGCTTTCCTGCTTATCGTCCAACACTCGGCTCCATGTAGTAGAACTGGCAGGATTAGTGTTTTGCAGACCCTGCATTTTGTGAATGTGAAAAAATCTATTCTAGAGTAATCTCTCTAAACCAGTTTCCTTCGGGAATCTGAGAATGAGAGATGGTTCTAATGACTGTATTTCTTCTTCTGATAGTAGGTACCTCCCCAGATATGGATATGAAGATAAGTCAATGGATGGAAGTACACCAGTCTTCTGCAACTTCTAATGCATCGCATAAGTTTTGCGGATTTTACAAGATATTTGCCTACGATGAATAAAACAACTAATTACTCGTCCTTATCATGACAGCATCTACGTCACAATATCTTTTCAATCAGATAACTGATTTTTGATTTTTGTTGCCATTGTTTAGTACAGCCTTATACTAAAGACCCATTATTGGATTCCGGACACACCAATTTTTGTTTTCACGTAACCAACTCTTTCGAATTACAGTGAAGTCTCACTTATATGAACTCTCAGTTACATATATGAATTATTTCAATATATGAACCGCCAAATTTTTGTACTGGAATTCAGTTGTATGAACTGATGCGCTAATAAATGACTGTTACGATCGTCATATAAGTGAATTTCTGTTGCAAAACACTTCTAAAAAATTAAGTTAAAACAGTTATTTTGTTTGGACAGAATTCTTTTATTTGCATTTGGCAGTGAAAGAGTAATCGAACTTGGATTCACGAAAACTGCCCAAACAAAAATACATATATTTTTCAACCGAGGTTAATTAAAAAATATTCAAATAAATTATATTAAGTTTTGTGCATAAACTGGATTAAATAAATACTTTAATCTAATTTTTTAACCGTAAAAAATGTATATCATACTATACATGGTTCCAATATACGAACTTCTCCGTTATATGAACTGGCTCAACAATCATTAGTTCATATACATAAGTGAAACTTCACTGTACTAACAATACTTACGGAGTATAACTCGGGTTGACATAAAACGCCTCCACTCCACAATAGCACAATAGGATTGGTGCCTGCAGAAGTTAATCCTCAGCTCAATTGGCACACAATTGGGTACTTGCACTTTGTATGAGTAAACTTTTTTCAGTAAAATTCTGCGGAAATCTCTCTCTTTCAGGACTTATGCTTCGTCGGATGTTTAATTGTCCTCAATGACATCAGCTGCAGCGACAGTCTCAACTAAATCCTTTTCTTTGAATGACCACATCCGCTTCCAGTAGAGTACTTTTAATTAATAAGAGTCAATGAAAATGTTAATCGGATTTATTTACTAAGAGGTATATTTTTTAAGTGTTCACTCAAATTCAAATTCGAAAATTATGCACTCTAATGACCTGCATAATTTCACTCAAATTCAAATGCGAAAATTATGCACTCTAATGACCCGCATAAAAAGCACCGAGCTGTGATGCAAGTCCTTAACGGTAGCTTTGCTATTATATTAATAATAATAATAATAATAATGGACCTAGCTTCTCAGCAACCACTCGTGTTGTGCGTGCTATTTTTCTCTCACGAGTGGAGGGGACCTACAGTTTAATGCCGAACGGCGAAATTGAAAAGCTTTTTCTAGACAGTTATACTCTTTGAGCATTGTCAGTGACTCGAAAGAGGTGGAGCCGTGAAAAAATGTTTTGATGTTTTTTTCGAGATTCGAACCGACCACCTCGAGCGTAGGAGTCGACGCACCTACCCACTACGCCACTACATTGGCATCCTCTGCTGCGTTGCCTCTCAAACGCGGATACGAAAAATCTTCGAGTCGAATGTAAGATGTCCATGTATTCTTCAGAACTTAGTCACGTTAGACTCCTGGATAGACTCCTGTTGCTGTACAGCCCTTACAGCCTTGGGAAAATGTATTTGGCACCCTTATCTTTTTTGTTGCTGCCAAATCACTTATCGAAAGTAATTAGTTTGAGTTTTATGGTTTTTGACGACATCATAAACGGTTTTTATTTTTTCCTCTCATTTAGTTATTTTTTTGAAGATATAACGAATCTTAAAAGGTGCCTAATACATTTTGGCCAAGGCTGTATAGTTCGTTGTTGAATCATCTCGCTTAACCGCCCTCAAGGGAAACAGGACCACAGATAGCGCGCAGGATATTTATTTGAAATTCCCAATGGTGTCTTCATCCGTTTTCGATATTTTTCAAACTTCGGCGCCGTAGAGCAGGACTTGAATAAGCAGGACTTGAAGGAGCCGAAAAACTCCTTTAGCTGACCATTTCCATGTTCTGATTGTGTCGTCGGTGGTGTGCACCCCCTTCTCTGTCCTTCATTCGGTTGAAATGGATCTCCTCGCATATTAAATTTAACATTTCAATGCATTACTTGTTAAGTTCGTTTCAAAATCTTGCGAAACTGGCTATCCTACAGCATCCTTTACATGTACATTTTCAACCACAAAACGCAACACCAACTGAAATACAGCATTAGTTTAAGTGCTTTGTAGAACTTGAGTTAATTTACCCACACCCACACACATTACAAAATTTCAGGAATCGGAAACTTAAAGAAAGGGCTTAACATTCAAACGATAAAATGAAGCCTTGATATATACTCGCATTTATTTATCAGAAGGAACTTTGTTGCCGTTATCTTTTAATAAACATTAAATACCCCTGCAGTGACATCCTCCTCATCATAAAATGCATGAGCAAGTGGATGGAGTCAAACCTTTTCTTTAAATTGCACCGAATTTCCAACAGAGTTAATGGTGGCAATTTACGTTTTATGATGCTGGCAACATTATTCATGACTCCAGTGTGGCACGCTGCTACATACACACAGCATACCCCATGCCCCCCAATGTGAAAAACTACTCTCATGTCAAAATAAGGTCAACGAACTTGCTGCGATGATAGTTTCACATTTTGTTATTGTATCCCCTTTGTGTGCAGCTCCAGCTGTGGGTATCTGTGAACAATTTGCACACAGTCACACGGGGAAGCGAAGAGTGGTCGCCACTGACACTGCCGCTGCCGCCACCACCGTCGACGTCGTGTCGTCTTGCCCAGCATGCGCCACTTCGTTGCTGTCGTCGTCGGTCGAATTTGTGAGGAGCAAGAAGTGAGTTTGAGTGCTAGATACTTATTCCCATTGCAGTAGCAATCGCTTATTGCAATTCCCTCCGACATAGTCGTCGCTCGTTCGTATCCTATCGCTCCACTAAACGCACACTTTCGAGGAACATTTTTACGATAATTGTTCACACGTTGTAACACATTTTGCCACTCGCTCCGTTGTTGTCGTTGTGCTGGGCGCCCTCGTGGTGAGTGAGGTGAGTCTTGGTTCTTTGGTCCAAGTTATCCTCAGCTTAGCTTAGCATGCCCAATGCCCACATTTGTCTGTACATATATGAGTATGTGTCAGCGTCTGGAATACTCTCCTTTTGCTTTGTGGTCATTGAATGGGTATTCTTTCGTTTTTGGAAGCACGTTGGCTGTCTTACTTTCGGTGCACCCTTCTTGAGTAGAATTTATCGCTCATCTTCGGTAAACTTTGCCGCAACATTATTTAGCTGTTTTCGAACGATAATGGTATTCACGATGGGGTCAACCGCATTCAGTTACCCCATGGACTTTGTGAGAAACAAAAACGAGAACGACAACAATGGCGACGAGTACGGCATCAGCAACGGCAGTGGCAACGGGTACGGCGACGACGACGACCACGGTGCACTTAAAACCACAAGTTTGTTTTATGTGCAAATTAAATCCTCTCTGACACAGCGGAAAATATGGAAATTCTCCCTTCCTTGTTGTGTTTTTGGGGCCAGAGTAAGATGTTGTGTGTGACGGCGGAGTACACAACTCGCTTATGGCTGGCTCCTCAGGTTCAGTGCACTCTAGCTTAAAGGCGTCTGCTGTGTGCTGTGAATGATGGCCCCTGCCCAAACATAAGCAAGATTGCTCACAAGTTTTGCATTAAATTGAAGTGGACCCGACAAACTTGTCCTGTTTACCGATCCAACAAATTGGAGAAATCAGGAACTTTCTGAGATGAAAGTTTTGAACTTGATGTCTGATGAAATGTCTTAACAACAGATGCATATGTTCCGGAAGATACACATTTTGATGTAGTTCCTTGAAAACTATCGAACGGAGAAGTCACAATGGGTGGACAGTGACCAGGTCTGGACTCAACCCAAATCAAATTATTCTTGCAAACAATTCTTAACTGTGTTCAAGAAACATTTCTGGCGCTTGTTGGCTTTAAATCAGACACTTGACAGAGTTATATCTTGATAACGACGGTACTCCTTTGACATCGAAATGGAGTAGTCAATACTTTAGTTAATACATTTGTTGAGACTATCGCAACAGTTCACCGAAAAGGCGTGAACCACAACAAATCGGATTTGCTTCTACAGACGGGCACTACTACGTGTTTATTGGAGACCATGAACTACGAATTCTAATATTTTTTAAATGTTCAAGTGTGGCCTCATATTAACGGGGAGTGTTATATGTTCAGCGGCGTACTCTCTGTCTACGTTCTCAATTAAAGCAAGACTAGAAATTCAGTAGACCGGAATGAATGATAGTTACTGCTTAATGCCAGCGGTTTTTCTAAAATTCAACTCTTTGGGTGCTGCATGATGGCAGTTCCAATTGTTGGTTGTTCTTTTCAAGAATCATTCGAACTGTGAAGATTGTGGTTTAGGAACTAAAGCCGGCCTTCAGTCAATGAGACTGTGACTATATTTTACCATGCACATTACTTTGTGTGATTTATGTTGTCCTTTTCCAACAGTCACATTCTATTTCAACAATAGGAAAGAAAGAAAGAAGTTTTGTTTTGAGTAGAACTGAGGTTTTTAGCAATCTATGCTCGCAAACTGTGTTTACCTACTTGCGTACGTACTCAACTTCGTTTTATGTCTTTGGAACTTTAAACTTTGAATTTTCAAAATGTTCTTTGACTACAAAATAATGTAAACAATGTTTCGGCAATTCTTGTGACTTCTGCTTACCTTACTTACTTACTTACTTCTCAGTCCAACTACACCTGGAGGGTCTGAGTTGCTTCCATCGCTTCCAGTCATCAAGACCGAGTTGCCTTGCATCCGCGATGTTTCGGTTTTAGCACAGGAGATTTGGCCTTCCTCTCCTTCTCAAACCAGAAGATTCAGATTTAAAGACTCCCTTTCTTAGTCTTCATTCGCTCGATGTGGACGAGATAGTTTAGTCTACGTATTTTTGTCTTTCACATCCTTGTACAGGAGGTAGATTTCACGGTTATGCATTCCTTGCAAACAGGTGCGTATATCAGATGCAACATTTTAATTTCGAAGGTACCTAGAATAAACTTTTCATTTCCTCTTATCGTCCAACTTTCGGCTCGAAAACGCAAGACTGACAGGACTAGAATTTCGTAGAGGATAACTTTGATACTTCGAGTTTCGACCCAAACTGTTTCGATAAACCGAAGTAACAGCGGTTCCCAAGGACGATTCTACATCGTCACTCCACCAAGATGTCATTAGTGGAGTTCACGTTTTCCACAAGGTAGATAAACTCCTTAACATCCTCAAAATTGTAGCTGTCGATTGTGAAGTTTAGACGTAGACGATCGATGTTATAATATAATAATGGCGGCGCTACAGTCCGAGTTGGACCTGGGCCTAGCTTCTCAACATGATGATGTTTGCTGAAACTATATACTTCGTTTTCTATTCATTACCCTTAAGACCAGCTTGCTTCGTGTCGATGTTATTTGTGTTACGCAAGAACTGGACCGACTTGTAAAAGATAGCCTCTGTTTACCCTAAGTTCAAAAAATTGCTACTGGACAAAAGTCATATTAAAACGAGCGACCAATATTCGATATTCGCGAATAAAGACATTCTCTAAAAATGTCTCATTTCAACCGCATGCTACTCAAATCCTTGAGAAATGAAATTCTCTTCTTTGTTTGAAACAAGTTCACGCTATCAGATTTTGCTTGACAAGCAAGGAAAATATAAAAATATTTTGATATCGCCAAATACAGCCTTGGCCAAATGTATAAGATTCGCTATATCTTCAAAAAGCAAAAATATTAACTAAATGAGAGGAAAAAAATCGGTTACAACGCCATATAGTGTCGTCGAAAACCATACAATTCAAACTAATTAGGTACTTCCAATAAGTGAGTTGGCAGCAAAGACAAAAAAATATATTATATTAGGTGAACAGTCTATCACGCGTTCACATTATCAGATTTGTGTTTTTGTTGAGCAAATTGGTCAAGTACATCATTAAGTGTGCACGCTTCTAAGTAATTATTATTATTATTATTATTTAAAAAAAATATAAATGTGACAAGAAGGGAAAAGTAAAGCGCTCTTAAGTAATACAAAACGAACGTTTTTGCTCCCTCTTTAGAGGAAACTTTTGGACTGTGTGTTGAACGAGGGCTAGATGACAAGAAGGTCATATTATTAATATGTAGCATGTGTAGACTGAGCAGACGTCCTCTTTTTGACTAAAAAAAATGTTCGGTATCTCTTTGAAAAAACACTTCCTCTTTTGAATTTGCTCAGTTTACTAGATTTTTCGATCACAAAACTATAACAAAACTTTTTTTCAAAACTTATTCAGAAAATGTCTGCATGTTTAAAATATCTTCAGAGATGGAATGAATCTGTGGATGAGTTTGATTGTTTGTATGGATTGATTTAAACAAATTTGCTAAATGGACCGATATCGAAAAATCGTTGCTTTATTTGCGAAAAAAGGATACATTTAAACGAAAATAAATTGTTTGATCAATTTTGTAACCTGAAAATATTTTTAGAACAAGAACAAAACAATAATAACTTTCTAAATGCATCCATGCACCAAAAATGCGTTGAATACATATTTAGAAATGTGCAATATTGTATTACATAGTCCACTTTTCATTATAACACAATCCCTTGATAAAGAGACAAGAACTAAAGAGCGGAGTAGACTAGAAGTCGCAAATGTAAAAGCAATTCCTTTTTGAAAATACAATTTTAAAAATATGTCCTGCTCTGAGTTTTACAACTATATATTTAAAAAACTTGATATTTAAGTCAATAATTTAATCAGAGTTATTATTTTGTTATTAGTGGGCGCCGCCGTGGCCGTGTGGATTTGTGCGTTAACCTATATGCACTAGACATTTACAGTCTAGGTACAAGTCTCAGCAAGAGCAACAACTTCTTAAAAACGAAATTGCTCCACCTCTTTCGTGTCACTGACAATGCTTAAAGAGTATAACTGTCTAGAAAGAGCTTCTCCATCTCGCCGTTCGAAGATTTTGGTCACGTGATACGAATACTACTATAATCACGATCTCCGAGGCGTGCTTGAATACTATTCCATCAGTAGTCGATGGCGGAGGATCGAGTGGCCTGGAGATCTCTCGTGCACCGCGACCCCTTTGGTAGAACATGCGGGTCACTGAAGATGAGATGAGATGAGAAATTTGTTTTCCAGTTTTATTTTCTTTATGTTCCTATTTTGATATATTGCATTATACATGCATAATGTCGAAGTATGGTAACAGAGCGTAAACAAGTACAGACTTCTTTCAGTCGCATTTTCGCATAAAATCAAAAGTGCGTCTAATAATATGGCCAGGGACTGTGTTTGGAAAGTTGCAGCTTATCTCACTTCGTTTTTTGGGTCCACATACTTGTGTGCATCAGCACTCTCTTCAATGAATGCTATCAAGACAAAATATAGATCTCGTTTAACAGATCAACATTTGGCGGCATGTTTGCGAATTGCAATCAGTGCAAATGAACCACAGTACGAAAAATATGCACATATGCTGTGTCATATTTCAGGAGCATCTTCAAGTAATATTCAGTAATCGTTATTATCAATTTCCTTTGATTATATGAATTTACTGACTTTTCTTTGTGAATTTTATGTTCTTGTACAAAAAGAAGATATTTGTCTTATGTATGTATTTACATTTTTTTCCAAGTCATAACAATGGGGAGCTCGCATAACCAATTCAGCGAAAAGTCGACCAAATAGCCTGCAAGTTTGGCCACCCCTGCTTTATATGATGCCGCTAGGTTGATGGTTTATGCTACGGATATCTCATCGCCCTTGCTCTGGTTGCTCTTATAATGTTAATGCTCGTGATATTGCCGTTAGGGTTTTAGGCCAGCGTTGCCGAACCGGAGCCGTGGATGATTTCACACAGTATTTGATTGCCAAAATACACTTGACAGCTGAGACAACAGTGTCAAGACTCGGAGCTAACAATAACCTCCGTTTGCTTACCTCTCAGCCAATTTGATTTGAGTAATCGCATACCCGCCTGGCAGAAATACATCTTTCAACTCACAATCTGTGTGTTGGCTCAGGTGATATCACTCCACGCAATTTATGCATGTACATGCATGTGTGCGTGTTTTTTTTGTTTCTAGAAAACCAAATTAGACTCAAATAAGCAAGACAAACATTGACAGAAGTGTCAGAGCGAGAACTAGAAAGAAACCCCTCGAGAGTGAACAAAGACCGGAGAATTGTGAATTAGCATTTGACTCTCAAATTCAGGAAGACACGAACCGTAATCCGTTGGCTTGCCTTGTTTCCCTAACTTCTACTTCTTAATTAGATGGAAAAGGCTGATTAAACCAAACCCTCAACCGAGATATGTACTTACGCATGATCTGTTGGTCTGCAAAGCCAGGCATACGCCTCCCGTGCGGCGTGGGTATACACAGTCTGTTCCGCTTATTTAAATCTGACAGCCAGCCCTTCCTTCTGCCCCACCGCGCCGGAGAGTTCTAGCCGACCATTGAATAAGAAAGCAGATGCCAGAGCTCAGCGTAGATTGCTCCCGTCATGCCATAGAGTAGAGAATAATTGTTCTAAAAATATTTCAGTAGAACACCTACTTTCATAAATCATTCGGATGAGAGAATAGAATTTCACTATCATACCTAGATACGTGTTAGATGACGAGACACGACACGACACACAATTTCCATTCGAGATTGATGGCACTCTCCAATGTGAACATGAACATCGTCTGTGCTGGCCTGAGCTTACAAAAATAGTCCAACTACAGTGTTCAATTCTCATGTCAAAACGGAACTTAATTTCCTCGCAATCGTTTGGCAATGAGTTCCCCCGGTTGCCTCGTCCCACGCCGGCTTCAATTGGATATGCGATAGCTGTACCGCATCGAGGTCGTGGTAAATGAATGTACGCCTAGATAATTCTACTTCCGGGCGACCATATTCTATATTAGTTTCGATGTGCACGAAGCTGTCGGCCGGGAGTGGGGAGCAGCGGGGGGCTGCGCTGGCGGCGGTAGCTACGGACACAATAGACGACCGTCCGGTCAATGAACCTTCCACGGCGAAACGAAGAGAACAAAACAAAGTGTATCTCGAAACCAGCTAGAGACAGAAAAAATATGACAAATTAATGCAGGCAAACGGATGATGGCTGGGGAGGGCTGACGAGTAATGAGCGGTCACATCACAACTGCGATATGAACGACGATCACGGTTCAATGGTTGGTGTTTAGTTCGCCGGCAATGACAGCCCAGACCGCGTTCGTTGATTGACAGCTGAAGATTAAATGAACTCCCACGGGACCTGGTCGGGGAAGTGGCGGCGACTGTGGTTTGGGTTTCGAAATCAGAAATCAAATTTGTCGACAAGATTAGGAGTTATTCTGAAGCTATGCAGACTGTTGTCTGTCGTTTTCCACGACATGTTTTCGTAATGAGAATTACGTGAAACTTTATCTGGGGTTGGGAAACACGCCCTGTCGCCGGGCGGGCCCACGTAGTTGATGTGACATTAAGACAACATATGTGACACTGAGTAGAGTATTGTGACATTTTCGGGCGTGACAAGCAATTAGTTTTGAGGTCTGAAAGCGTTTGGTTACGTTGCCGCCATAATCGTTTATCCGTGATAAGTCGCAGCCTTAAGCTGTTTGGGCCTACCAGTCAGCAGTTTAGGGCAGAGTCCACAACGCCTTTAGGCAGAACGTCTAATTTTTATGAAATTTACAAATCCGTCAAGCGAAGACATTACGCGTGCGTTAATGCGACGTTCGTTGAAATAACAATCAAATAATCACACAGTTACAGCGTGCTACTCATTGCGCGTATCCGAAATATTGTAACGTTGCAATAGCGCAGGTGGGAAGATAGGCCAGTAGATAGGAGAATCGCAATTAGACCACGAAGTTTCCTTTCTGCTTGCACGAGGATCTATTTATTCAGTCATCAGAACCCATTCAAGATTTGAGTGAAGTAAAGGAAACGTGCGTCACTGAAGTCGCATATTTTGTTGAAGGAGTAGATTCCTAAGTGTTGGCTGCTAAGAGGCACAGGAACTGAACCGTTGCAAAAAAGATGGATCGCAGGTACACCCGGTGTTACTCCAAAGAATTTCTGTGGAAGGCGGTGGAGAATAGTCATAATCCTCCGGCGTGTGATTCTTTGACACAGTACCCTGTAATGTAACCAATTTTTGATATCTTGAAAGGGAGCAGGCTGTTGCAGCGGTGAGCTATCTAGTGGGTTGGCACTTTTAGCTAGTCGTCTATCTGCGCAGATCTTTTGAATTTTAAATTTTCCAAGCAAAAATTTACAAGCAGCTAAAGCCATTCCTGCATTATTATAAAGGGTATTTCAATTTTTGAACTTTCGAACTTTGGCAGTTGATAGCGGCCATATTGTTGAAGCTACAACTGTCAAATTGGCTGTCATTTATTCAGTTTGTTTTTTCGTACCACATCATAGACGAACATATCGTTCAGCAACATGTGCAAATGATAAAATTGTTTCATCAAAACGGGTGTTCTGTTCGGGCAGCGTTCCGCGCACTTCGCCCATTTGACGGTCCTTATAATCGTCCTACCGAGAGTACAATTCGCAGTGTGGTGGATAAATTGAAGTCCACTGGTTCAGTAAACGATGAACCAACACCCTTACGTCAACGAAACGCAAGATCTGCCGAAAACAACGCCGCTCTCCGTGAGAGTTTGTAGAAGAATCCGGGGCAGTCGATTTCACGTCGCTGAAGAAAACTCGATCTTTCGCAGACCACAACTTGGCGAATTTTGCGTCGTCATTTGGGTCTGTCCACCTACAAAATTCAACTGACCCAGGAGCTGAAGGTAAACAACCATAGGGCAACGACGTGTGTTCGCTGAGTGGACAGTTGGTAACTGACCCTAATTTTCACCGAAAAATTGTCTTCTACAATGAGGTTCAACAACAAAATTGTCGAATTTGGGACAATACCTATTCACATGAGATTTAAGAGCGTCCAATGAATCCAAAAAAAAAATTACTTTTAAGTGTGGATTTTGGTTTGGCAGCGTCATCTGTCCATATTGTTTTGAGGACGACGTTTGCCAGGTCGTCATCGTCAACGGCGAGCGCTATAGGTCGATGATTACCAAATTCTTTTGACCTGAATT
The DNA here is from genome assembly GCA_930367185.1 of Myathropa florea. Classification (NCBI taxonomy): domain Eukaryota; kingdom Metazoa; phylum Arthropoda; class Insecta; order Diptera; family Syrphidae; genus Myathropa; species Myathropa florea. The sequence continues at coordinate 23,547,755 of OV884005.1, read as the reverse complement.
GAATGATATCGTCTCATAATGGCATCGATAGGACTGTCAGACGAATAAAAAATGTCTCTCATATCTCACACATACTTTGCTTTATTCAAATTTAAAAATAGGAAGCGCTTAGTGAATTGCCCTTTATTTGTATGATAAAGGCAATGTTGTGACAATTGGCAAGTTTGTCTGCTTTACAGCTCTTGGGAAGCCTCTACGGCCCGGCACTAGGGTTCTCAACTTTGATCGAAACAGAAGGGCGCCAATTTTTCGAAGCAAAATACCATTTACAAATTTTCTATTATTACCATCTAATTAGAACGGTTTCAGTTTTGGCAACCGTAATTTAAACGGCATTCTCTGTGTGCCCTCTTACGGCGACTTCTTCCAATTATATTATGATTTCTAATGACCTTAATTCAACACAATTTCTAAGAATATCGTAGGAAACACATCGATACTTAAACAGTTTACACTGCTTATGTGCCTAAACAGCATTCCACAAACAGACCCTCTAAATAACCAACCAAAGATCTCCTGTTACAAAATCGCAGCTACTATCAATTCCCTATCCATTCTGATATCCCACCCCTTCAACTCATTCTTATGATCGAGAGACAAAAATTTGTTAGTTTTCAGTAAACAATGTGAGTTAATTGTGTTCACTTTTTGCTGCATTTTTTCGTGTGAAATGTGACTTTTTTACAAAAATTTATTTTCAAACAACTCAATCGTATGGGACTAAATGTGAATATGGTAAATTAAGTTAATTTAATCAAACATTTCATTTCAAATCCTTGAAAATATGAGAAAAATGTTTTTTTTACGTCGGAATTCAACACAAGAATTAGTGCCTATCTGGCAATGCAAATTTAGTTAATTTTTTAAGAAATGTTTTCCATAATTTGGCCGGATAAAATTTAATAAAAAACAGGTATTCGTCGTATTTTCCATTTGAAAAATTAAAGAATTCAAGTGTTTTTTTATTACAATTAACTTTTGTCGGGTTATTCTCTGTTAAAGAAAGAACTTTGAGAAATGAATGTAACTACTTAAACTTTTCACATATGTATGAATTAGTTTAAGTAAAGATACAGAATTTATATATCTTTCAGAAATTTTAAATTAAACGCATCAGTATTGAACTTGTGAAATTGTCTTTTGACAATAGGTTTCAAAAGCTTCCTACCAGAAGTCATTCAGTTGTATGTACCATCGAACGTGATGACACCTGCCATTTTGAATTTCGGCTTTAATTCAATGTAGTGGAAGGAGTGATTACCGACATCCCTCCTCCCATACATTTTTCTGAAAATTTTTCTAAACTTTCGAATTATATTCAATTTTTTCGAAATCAGTACAGTGAACTGACGGTACAGTGAACTGACGGTAAGAAATTTGTCCGCTTATGAGAGGTATCCGGTTATCAGAAAAAATACGGCATTGACAACCTTGGAAAAAGAAACACAATAGACATATGCATTTATGGTATAACATTCTATTTTAAAATGAAATTAATTTTTGAAAATTAATTGCAGGCAATAAAAAGGATAACAACAAAGCATAACCAACAACAAAGCCTTTAAAAATTTATTTTTACATTATTTAAAACTATGTATGTATGTACATACTACATGTTACATAATGTTTCTTGTTTATAAAAAGAAATTTGAAATTTTAGTTTGGTGCACATATTGGTTACCAAGCAAATGAAATAAAATACAACCTGCTAGATGCGTTTTGTCCGTTTAAGAGAGAGTGAAATTCGACTGCGGTTATGAAAATTGGTGTCCGCGTCTGGTTATAAGAGAGTCCGTTTATGAGAGGATTATTTACATTGAAAATAGATAATTCCGTCCTTTGAAATTTGTCCGGTTATGAGAGGTGTCCGTTCAGAAGGAGTACACTGTATATGTATGTACATACCACCACAATATAAAGAATGCTTCCTCAATCTCTGCAGGAATTTCACAAGGATCGATTATAGAATCAAACTATTTCAGCATATATACAGTTTGCCAAGAAAGTGTTTACACTATGTAAGAAAACAGCAAATTCTACTTTCACGTTATAGATATATGTGCTTCCAGTAGCTTTATTGCAAATATTTTTGGTACAACTTATAATACTACATATTAAAGAGTTAATAACATACAAAAATAGTTCATTTTATTTGACAACAACAAAAAATATAATAATAATAATGGCGGCGCTACAGTCCGAGTTGGACCTGGGCCTAGCTTCTCACCAACCAACTCGTGTTGTGCGTGCTATTGTTCTCTCACGAGTGGAGGGGACCTACAGTTTAATGCCGACTCCGAACGGCGATTTAAAAAGCTTTTCCTAGACAGTTATACTCTTTGAGCATTGTCAGTGACTCGAAAGAGGTGGAGCCGCGAACAATTTTTTTTTGAAAAATTGTTTGTCTGAACTTGGTTTCGAACCTAGACTGTGAAAGTCTAATGCGCATGGGTCGACGCACGAACCCACACGGCCACGGCGCCCAACAAAAAATATAACAAAACATAAAAATGGACGAACATTTCACTGTCAATAAAGTCTTTACACACATTAATATTATAAGCTAAAATAATTACAAAGAAGATAAATCAATAAAATTCAGGTTTTTAATTATTATTTTAATATTTAGTGTGACCGCCTCTAGCATCAATAACAACCTTTTCATCATTGACTCAATAAATTTGTTTATGTCATAATGTATTGCATCAATTGGTTTCGGCTTTTCGGGATCCTTTTTGCCACTTACTTCTTAAAATGGGCCCAAGAGTTTTCTAAAGGATTAAGGTCTGGGCTCTGAGCAGGTGTATCCAGTACAATCTGAATTTTGGTTTTCTCATGTTATCACCGCCATTAAATCCAAAAGTGTTAGCACTGCTGAGCGAATGAGCTTGTAAAATGCTCAGGTATTTCTTTGCGCCCATGGTGTTTTCAATAGAGGCGAAGTATCCGAGACCTTTGCTCGAAAAGCAACCAAATACTATCGCAGATAACTTTCCAACTTTCCAAATTTAACAGTTGGAATTATATTCCTTTTCGATAAGGCTTTTAAGGGCTTGTGCTACACTCTGTTAGGTCCTTCGTTGTAGTACACCATAATTTTCATTTCGTCGCAAAATATAACATCCTCCCAGTATTCGCTTCACTGAGTGCTATACTCTGTAGCAAACGGAAAGCTTTCTTAAATGTTTTTACTCGAAAGCAGTGTTTTTTTCTTGCAACTCTCGATGTAAACTCATGCTTTAGAAGCATTTGTCTTATAGTTTCGTGAGAAACTTGTACTCGACACTCCTGGTTCATCTCTCTGAACAAGGCTCTAACTGATGTTTGGGGGTTTTCGCGCACTTTTCTTAGCAGGCAGCTCATTTCTATGAGATAATTTGTTTGGCTTTCCTTTTCTAACAATAACCTCCAAACTATTTTCACGCTCTGCTCGGTTTATAACGTTATAAATTGTCTGTTTAGATAAGCCGAACAGATCTGTCATTTCCTTGACACTTTTGCCATTATAATAGTTGTAGTAAACCAATTGCTTAACTTCACAACTAATTCTTTTCCCAGGCATATTGCATGCAACTGATCACCAGCAACACGCTTACGAACAACACTCTCTTAACAGCAAAATTATCAATAACAATTTTTTCTTTCAAATTTGTACATCTGTCACAAAACAAAAAATAAAAAACCGCTATAACGGTACTGTTATGAAACTGTTCATGCAGTGCGCAAGCGAATTGAAATAGGATATGTAAACACTTTCTTGACAGGCCAACATTCGTCCCTTTTTGCACTTTGTAATTTTTGTTATTATTGTTTAGTGAATATATGTAGTTTTATAAGCTAGTAAAAGAAAATGTTCAATTAAGTTACTGGAAGTACTTTAAGTTTTAATGTGAAAGTAGAATTTCCTGTTTTTTTACGTTGTGTAAACATTTTCTTGACAAACTGTACAAAGCGCATAAGAAACGTTAAAATTAATTTATATATAATACTTTTTTTTTACGTATTTTTTCCCAATATTAACTTTAAAAAACTTGGGAAATTTATGAAGGAAAGATTCAGCACAGAACAAAGAACGTGGTTCAATTTTATTTGGAAGTCGACATTCAATTATTCAGACACAAAGATTTTATCAAAATTTCTTTCATGTTCAAAATGCGCCCAGTGCTCCACCATTTTACCGATTGGTTCAGCGTTTTCAGCAACAAGGGACTGTCTGTGATCTTCCGCGTACTGAAAGACCTCGTACAGTTCGAAATGATGTAAACATTGCTCGGGTGCAAGCAAGTATTGAGGAAAACCCCGAAACTTCCACCAGGCGACGTTCTCAGCAGTTGGTAATGTCTAGGCGGTCTTTGCAAAGAATTTAAAACCTTTTCCATATAAGATTCAATTGGTTCATGAATTGAAAGCAATTGATCCACAAATACACATTCAGTATGCTCGGTGATCGGATAATATCGCGTTTTTCTGATCTTAACTGGCCATTGCGTTCGCCCGATTTAACGGTTCCAGATTTTTTTCTTTGGGGCTACCTAAAAAGTATGCCAGTAAGCCAAGAACCATTCAACAGCTTAAGGCCAATATCAGAGAAGAAGTGGAGGGTGCGGGAATCTGAAAGTCTAAGAAAAGTAATGGAAAAGAGCACGTCAGGTCGAATCAAACAATGAGCACAATTTGAGAGATATCACCTTTAAAACATAATGTGAACATACATATTTCCAAACCTTAAATTATGGTATTTTTTAATAAATGCCAAGGTTAAATAAAATCAGAAAGAAAAATGTTATTCATCAAATAGATCTTAACGTTCTTGTGCGCCACCTTGTATATATTATTTCCTTGAATTCGAGTTCAGCTCATGGTATCATGTCATCCTTCAGGGCTGTACAGAAAAAAAAAGCGTGCGGAAAATCGCTGAAGTTATTGAACTTATAAGAGGTACGACAGAAAATAGAGCTCGCAGAGAACACCCACATACATTCACACTACAAGATACCCGACTAATACTGCGTAGAACAAGACCCCAAATTAAAAGCGCCCAATATTCAAAAAGACAAAGCGATGCACTGTCATGTGACTTCTTTAACAGGCTTATTGGGTGAGGCCTAGATCCACCTCGAACTGTAGCGCCCTAAGAAGAAGAAGAAGAATATTCAAAAAGAGATAGCGAATGATATACCGTGTCCTCAACAGTGCTGGGTATTGTAGGCGATTTAAAAAAATGTGCTGCTTGCTGTAAGCCTGGTCTTATAATAATAATAATAATGGCGGCGCTACAGTCCGAGGTGGATCTGAGCCTAACTTCTCAGCAACCACTCGTGTTGTGCGTGCTGTTGTTCTCTCACGAGTAGTGGGGACCTACAGTTTAATGCCGACTCCGAACGGCGAGATTGAGAAGCTTTTTCTAGACAGTTATATTCTTTGAGCATTGTCAGTGACTCGAAAGAAGTGGAGCCGCGAACAATTTTTTTTTTGGAAAAATTGTTTGTCTGAACTTGGATTCGAACCTAGACTGTGAAAGTCTAATGCGCATGGGTCAACGCACGAACCCACATGGCCACGGCGCCCACAAGCCTGGTCCTAATTTATATAATTTACAAATGCACACCCTGTGTCTGACCAGACTCATGTCGCTGTAGAGCCCATACAGGTTGAATCTTCTCATCCAAATGCCATCAACGCAAACAAGACCAAAGATCGCGCGCAGAACTTTTTTCTCGAAAAGACCAAGAGACTGTTCATCCGCTTGGGATATTGTCCATGCCTCTGCGCCGTACAGCAGGACTGGGATGATCAAGGTCTTATGCAAAGTCAACTTGGTCTTCCGAGAGAGGGCTCTACTACTCAATTGTCTTTTGAGAAGAAGAAGAAGAAGAAGACCTTATGCAGCTGATTATTAGAGGTATTTATGACACTGAAACAAACAATAGTATTTTATATGGTGCAAACAATATGGAAGAGTTAAAACTTGCACTACGCAAGTATGAACAGTTTAAAAACAACTGCCGTGGCGTAGTGGGTAGGTGCGTCGACTCCTACGGTCGATGTCGTCGGTTCGAACCTCGAAAAAAACATCAAACATTTTTTTCACCGCTTCACCTCTTTCGGATCACTGAAAATGCTCAAAGAGTATAACTGTCTAGAAATAGCTTCTCAATCTCGCCGTTCGGAGTCGGCTTAAAACTGTAGGTCCCCACCACTCGTGACAAAAACAATAGCACGCACAACACGAGGGTTGCTGAGAAGCTAGGCCCAGGTCCACCTCGGACTGTAGCGCCGCCATTATTATTATTATTATTTATTAATCGATTTGCAAATCCTTGTAGTAAAGAACTTCTCCATGAATTATCCAGTACTACTTGGAAGAGATTTCATCAGCAAGGTAGGTATGGGGTTGCAGCTGCCTGAAGCAAAGTTAAAGGTGCAAGAAGACTACGTAATACGTTCACCAACAAATTTGAACGCAACGAATCATCGTCAAATTCCAGGTCTGACGTCTGAATCGTCGGATAACACATGTGAGTCTCAGAGTCTTGTAAATACCGTAGATAAAACTGAAGATTTTTTAAATGAAATTCTAAACATAGATATAAGCAATAAAGATTTCGATGTATGTATCAATATAAATGAAAATTTACCTTGTACGAATAAAGAAAGTGTGAAAGATATGGTAAAGTCAGCTTGTTTAGTTAGTCAGGCAAATACGTATGTCGATGAAAGTGAATTTAAGATGAGAATTGTATTATCAAAAGATTTACTGTTTCACTATGCGCCAAGACGATTACCTCATTCTCATAAGTTGAAGTTACAGGAAATTATAACAGATCTACTTAATAAAGGTGTCATACGTGAATTTAGTTCGGAGTATGCATCGCCAGTAGTATTGGTTGAAAAGCAGAATAGGGAGCTAAGGCTCTGTGTGGATTTCAGGGAACTTAATAAAATTACCCTGCGAGATAATTATCCATTACATACATCTTATTGAGGATCATATTGATCGTCTTAGAGAGAAGAGATGGTGTACGACGCTAAATTTAAAAAATGGTTTTCACCATGTTGCGTTGGATGAGGGATCGATGAAGTATACTTCTTTCATAATCCCCTTCGGGCAATATGAGTATACCAAAATGCCCTTTGGTCTCAGAAATGCGCCAGCAGTTTTTGAGTGCTATATGAAATACATTTTTGGAGATTTGGTTTCTAAGTCTAAGATTTTGACGTATTTAGATGATATCCTAATTGCAACGAAAACCGTAGAAGAACACTTGGAAATCCTTAAAGAAGTTCTTCATATCGTAACAACTAAAGGCTTGGAATTTAGGTTGGATAAATGTTTATTTCTACAAACAGAAATCGTGTTAAATACACGTTACACTATAAATGAGACCATACAGTCAGTCACAAAAGTAGGTACACAGAGGCAATCTACACGAATAATGCAAAAAAATACTGTGAATTTCTGTTCATATATCGCTGAAACTGCACAATGACTTTCCTTAACTGTCTGTTCAGCTGGCAAATATAAAAACTGTACCACAAGACTAACGGTATGCAACAGTTTTGGAGATGCTTCCAGCAGATGCGCGAATTCATATCACAAAAGTAAGTACACAGACATCCCATTCTGAGTTAAAACTTTGAGAACAGAAGTTGTATTGCGAAAAAAAGGTACTTTGTAAAAGTTTTTTAGGTTTTTTAGTGAATTTAGTATTGTTTTAATTAAAAATTGTCGTTTGAAAAGGCATACCTTCAGCATGGCATCCCGAGGAGAGCAACTATCAGAAGATATAAAGAATTTAATAATAAAATATCACAAAGATGATAAAAGCACACGGAAAATTGCTGATCTCATCGATAAAAGTCCCTTTACCATTCAAAAGATCATACAACAATTTAAGGAAACAGTCACAATAGAAAATAGAGCTCGCAGGAGACGCCCACGTGCATTTCCACCACAAGACACCCGATGAATACTGCAGAAAATAAAACAAGATCCCAAATTAGGCGCTCCTAGCATTCAAAAAGAGGTTGCTAATGATATTGGTAAAGACTGTAAACCTCAAACAATTTGCCGTTTCCCTAACAGTGCTGGATATCATGGTCCAGCCGTAAGAAAAAACCTTTCATCAGCAAAGTTAATCGGTTAAAAAGGCTAGAATTTGCAAAAAAAAAAAAAAAAAAAAAAACATCTAAAGTATTATTCAACTTTTTGGAATATACCGTCATTTTTGCCGATGAAAGTAAATTCAATATCCATGACTCAGATGGACGTGGTAAAGTTTGGAGAAAGGCAAATGAGAAGCTACTTCCAAAGAACATGGCTGGTACTGTCAAACACGATGGTGGATCGTTTGGTTTCGGGGTGTATGGCAGCCTCTGGGGTGGGAAATTTGGTCTTCATTGACGAAATCATGGATCGATAGGTGTATTTAAATATTCTCAAGAGCAACCTACACCAGAGCGTCGAAAGATTAGGCCTAGAGGGGTAATTTATTTTCCAGCAAGATAATGACCCCAAGCACACTTCGTTTTTGATTAAGGAGTGGTACAGCCACTAAGTTTTTTTTTTTTATATTTTCTTAGTAACAAATTGTTATATAATAAATTTGAATTTTTAAATTAGAATAAGTAATTCGGTTAGGTTAGGTCGAAAGACATTAAGATAAAAAAGATTTAGATTAGCTTAGAGTGCCTGTGAAGGGCCAGTAGGTTATAACTGAAATATCTGTCCTTAGTATAAGCTAGTTTAAGCATTTTGTTCCTAGTATTTAAGATATTATAAATGAGAATAAAAAGAAAAAAATGCCAAAATAAAAAAAAAAAAAAAAAAATTAAGGAGTGGTTCCTTTCTAATGTTCAAAAACAGCTACGAACTCTAACCCAGTCTCCCGATTTGAATGCGATTGAACATCTATGGGAACATTGGGAGCGTCAAATTTTAAAGCATGATATAAAATGAAAAGACGACCTGAAACGTGTCCTGCAGGAAGAATAGTCAAAAATCGGACCAGATGTTACCTCAAACTTGGTAAATTCAATGCCGTCGAGGTTGTCTGCCATTATCAAGACATAAGGGTAGCCCACAAAATACTAATTTGCAAATAATTTATGTCATTCTCAATTTTTTTTTTTACATATTTCTTTTGATTTGTTCATTGTGTACTTACTTTTGTAACGTTTATTTTCTACTAGCTGTGCCCGGCGCACGTTGCTACGCATATTAAAAATATCCAATTTAAAAAAATAAGAAGTAACAACACTTATTTTTTATTTTGTTTAAATATTTCGGTACTTCGGAGTAAAGTAACGTTCTCGTAAATGTATCTTGCGTGCATAATGCGAAAAATTCAGTTAAAGTTGTTGGCGGCGGTGACAATGCCAAGGTGAACTGCCAAATGAACAACTGTTGGATGTCTTTCATGGATTGGAAATGATAAAATGCGCCCTACTGCTTCATTGCTACAAATGTAGCGTCCTAGTTGATATTGATTGACTTCATCGATAGGAGCAGTGGCGTTTCCAACTCCAGAAACCGCCATATCGCTTCCTTTATTGACGTATTTGCAAATGTATTGCAACACTCGACGTTGATATGTGCCTTAAATGTCTTTGAGAGTAGCGGCGAATACGGCAAAACCCAACGATTATCGACTTTAACATGATTGTTTTTCACTTTCGAAATTACAGATTTGCCACCATCTTCAGTCGATCGTCGATGGTAAAGTGGATATCCGTAGTTTCCAGTAACAGTTTCCGCAACTAAATCTCTTGGGTACTGTTTTGTGCATTTCCCATTAGACATGCATGGCAAATCATTGTTCCGTAAGCCACATGGACCGTGAATCATATTATGGTAACGACTTCAAATGAGCCTGGATCAACTTTGGTTTTTCTGCAGGTATTTCTGTTGAGATGACTTGGTCAATTTGATTTGGCGTGATTTTTTCAAATAACCAAATCAAAATATGTGCATGCGGCAATCCACGTTTATGCCATTTGATTGAGTATACCCAACAGCGTGTCTTCCCAAAAACATAATGCTTGACCATGAAATCCATTAAAGATTACTCGCAAACTCATACTCGAACTTCTGATGCGAAATGAATCCTTTTCATCAACTTCAATCAGCGGAGCTGCTTGTCTAGGATTATTTTTATCTATTCTAATTACTAACCTAATGATCGGGTTATCCCACTCGCGACCGGAAACTACTCATAAATACATTTTTTTATGTCATCGCAGTGCCGATATCATATTGATGGCAATTATGAGCATACAAATTAGACTCAGCACTCAGATATGGTTTTCGGGTCATTGTCTTTGCAGTCTTGTTATAATTACAATAACAAATCAAACTTATCAAGGATACATTTTTATAATTCAAACTGTGCAAGTTCAAGTTGTACTCGCACGGGGAAGGTTCCGTCGCATAATATTGATGAATGATTTCTGAATATCAAACGACGTTTCAAAACTATTTCAGTTGAATTTTCTTCTAACTTCAACCTAAATCAACTATTCATTCATACATTTATACATCCGAACAAATATTTATCCATACATATACCTATACCTCTATCGAAGTTTATCCAACACAGAAAATCCCTTCCATCATACACATACCCAATCACTGCTCATGCCTGCGGTGTGTGTGTGTTCATTTCTGTTGGGCATTTAGGGGTGAGATCGAAAAGATAACGCTCATCAACGAATAGAGTGGCCGAACACAGCATGAAATTATGTGTGAAAATGAAAATTTTTTCCTATTTTAAATCTTAGATATCTCAAAATTTCAACATTCATCGATATTTTGAAATGTATCATTTCTTAATGCTCACGCTGAGGTCTTCAAAACTGCGTTTTCAGATCTTTAAAATTCGCATATCGATGATTGACCGTTTTTGGCCAATATCTCCAAAACCATTAGAGCCAGAACACTCGAAATGGTTTTAAATGAAAGTACTCAATGAAGCCAAAAAAAGAAACCTCCACCTCATTTCGAAAGATCTGTCGATTGATATATATTTCGATGGGGTGCGACAATTTTTCAAAATTAATGTCAACTTCACCTGTACTGGAGCCATCCCCAAATGGCCCCACTTTTTAAAATCGCTGCATAGGCAATGACATCTAGGTCTGAAGTACCTAATTCCAAAATTTCATGCCGATATCTTCATAAACTTCGGAGATAAAAAAGTGTGACTGACACGACGGACGGACGGACGGACGGACACACCGAAATTATAAAGGTTCCGTTTTTGTAGACGGAACCTTAATAACACTCATCAGCGGATGGAGTGGTTGAAGACAGCAAGAAATTTATGTGTGAAAATGAAAATATTTATAATTTTAAATCTTCGATATCTTAAAATTTCCACATAAATCAATATTTTGATATTTATCATTTCTTAATGCCTACACTGAGGTCTTCAAAACTGCGTTCTCAGATCTTAAAAATTCGCATGTCGATGACTGATCGTTTTTGGCCACTATTAGAGCCAGAATGCTTGATATTATTTCAAATGAAAGTACTCAATGAATCCAAGTTTTTGTAATTTTTTCAGATTTTTAAATACTTTGGTTTAGAAATGGCAGGGGGGGACGCATTAAAAAAAACTTTGGAGTTCAGTATTTTCAAATGGAACATTGGATCAAAAAGTGTTGAAGCAAACCTCTACCTCATTTCAAAAGATCTATCGATTGATATATCACTCGAGGGGGTGTGACAATGTTTCAAAATCAATGGCAACTCCACCTCTACGCAATGGCTCCAAATGGCCCCACTTTTATACCAAAACCTTTTCCGCAGAATTCTGAACAAAGTTGCCAAAGAGATCAGTGCTCAATCTCTTACCATTTAAGAGTCTATAAAGGTCGAACAAACAAACAAATATTGATTTTTATATATAGAATTATATATAGAATTATATCGAATTATGCTTTTAATGTTTTTTGTTTGCCATATTTTTTTCAGTTTCATAAAGATTAGGAATTATTGAAAAAAAAACATACAATTCCCTTTTTGAAATTCAGATTGACTCATTTTACCCTTTATTGCACATCAAAGTGTAGACTGTGTACTTACTTTTGTGACTGTAAGTGCCTGATTACATCTGCGGAAGTAGGCAAGATTGAGAGGGATACGATATACGATTTTCACAAGCTAGAGGGAGATGGCTTGAATGCGCGGAAAATCGGACTTCTTCCACCGAAAATCCACTTTCAAAGCGGATTCTCGCGTGAAGCAGGTATATTTTCATCCCTTTTCGTTCCGTTTCCGACATGTTTTCCTCATTTTCTGGTGATCGCTGATCGAGTAACACCTCACGCATGCTGCGAGGCATTTTAGAAAAATTGATTACAGGGACGATTTCAATGCAATTTTAATGTTTTTTTTACTGCATACATACAGTACTACATGAAAACGTTGTTGCAGCACCTAAACAAAAATTGTTTTCATCCGTAATTCATGAAAAATACGAATTTAAAAGAGAGCATTACTCAATTCTCGGTAGAACATTACTGGATGAAAACATGATGCAAGTGAACCGATTCGCGTGTTCCACACGCAGAAAATCTTGCCTGCCCAGTCGGATTTCCGAGTCGTTTGTAAACAGCCACTAAGTGACTGTACATGACGCCGATGACAGACATGGAACATGATGAAAATGAAGGCATGGAAGTTTAAAGAAAAAAATTACGCACATACCAATTCTGCGGATGAAATTTCTTTTTTTTTCCTTTCTTATTTCGAAATAAACTTGAAGTACCTATTTCGTTTTTGAAATTGTATACTATGAATTACTTGCACTAGATTAAGTTAATTTAACTGATTATATAAAAATAATGTAAATGAATATTGTACTAGGAAAAATGGAAAATGTTTGTTAATAGGTAATCGGGACGATTACACGATCAGGATGGCGATTTCAAAAAATGTGCTACTTGCTATAAGCCTGGTCTTAATTTACATAATTTACATATGCTATAAGGAAAAACCTTTAAATAAAAAGACAGTCGGTGAAAAAGTCTAAAATTTGCAAAAGACCATCTTAAATATGGTTGATCTTTTGGACTATACTGGCATTTTTACCGACGAGAAGAAGTATGTGGAACGAGGTTCAGATGGACGTCGCAAAGTTTGGAGGAAGGAAAATGAGGAGCTAGTTCCGTCAAACTGGTAGGGGTTAGCTAGTACCGTCAAACACGGTAGTGGATCGGTTATGTTTTAGGGTTACATAGCGGCTTCGTTGTGGGCAATTTGGTCTTCATTGATGGAAAAATGAATCGATATATTTATTTGAACATTCTCAAGAGCAACCTGCATCAGAGCGTTGAAACATTAGGCTTAGATGGGTAATTTATTTTCAGCAAGATAATGACTGAAAGCATAATTCGTTCTGGGTTAAGGAGTGGTTTTTACAACGTTTAAAAATAGCTCCATACACCACCCCAATCACTCGATTTGAATGCTATTGAGGATCTATGCGAACATATGGGGAAAAAATTAGAAAGCATGACATTAAGTCAAATGACGACTTGAAACGTCTCCTGCAAGAAGAGTGGTGGAAAATCGGACCAGATGTTACATCAAACCTGACCAATTTAATTCCTTCCATGTTGTCTGCCGCCATCAAGATAAAAGGTACCCTACAAAATACTATTTTCTATTTTATTACTTTATTTATTTGTCTATTTTTATTATTTTTTTTTTTTGTGTTTGTTCGTTGTGTACATATTTTTGTGATGTATGTTTTTGAAAATTATTTATTATATTTAAATTATGCACTCTTTTTTACATTTAACATTTAATTTCCTTTTCCAAATTCAATCGATTTGTTTTATCCTTCATTGCACAGCAATGTGTAGGCAACTGTATCTGAATCATTATACAGTGAAACCTGTCAAGTTCACCACCCCTACACGTTGGCCACCTGTAAAGTTAGGCTAAATATTTATGCAGGGGGAAATATCCCTACTAAATCTTTTAAAAATACCTGTATATGTTGTGTCCCTTTGTTGGACCTTGGATGGAAATTTCCAAAATGTTGTCATTTCACGTATGGCAACAACTGCGAAAGTTGCCCTAAAACTATGCTACCCAGCACATACACTCTGGCAAAGGAGTTCCAGGGAGTAGCTGTGCAATAACGAACACGAGCTTCATCCTTTGCAACATTGGCTCCAAGGGCTGAAGTGTTTTGATTTCTACAAGTTAAAAAAAGGATCACAATGCGAAAAAAGCTATCTTGCGCGATTGCATAATGTGAAATAAAAGTAATAAATATTAAATTTCTAAATTCACCCAAAAATCTTTTGTCCAGAAAATGTTTGCACCCCGTTTGGCCAACTTAAAAATGTTTCGCTGTATTGGTCAATAAGGTTAATTTTGTTCCCAGTTCTAGCATCGCCAGTTTTGTTCACTTTGGACCTATTTTAGTAAAAGTTCTCAAAAATGGTCATAGTTCTTAGGATTTTATAAAAAATATAACAAAAATTGTATGACGAGAGCAAGCATACAAATTTACTTGCTATATTTAAACAGTGGGCGCCGTGGCGTAGTGGGTAGGTGCGTCGACTCCTACGCTCGAGGTCGTCAGTTCGAATCTCGAAAAAAACATCAAACACTTTTTCACGGCTCCACCCCTTTCGGATCACTGACAATGCTCAAAGAGTATAACTGTCTAGAAAAAGCTTCTCAATTTCGCCGTCCGGAGTCGACATTAAACTGTAGGTCCCCTCCACTCGTGAGAGAACAATAGCTCGCACAACAGGAGTGGTTGCTGGTTGCGGCTAGGCGCCGCCATTATTATTATTATTATTATTATTATTATTTAAACAATTGCCTGAATTGCTTTGTATATTTTATGCGGGTACATACATGTTATTTGTATTATACAAATAAATTGAGCAAGAGCGAGTTGTACTCGCACGGAGAAGTTTGCGTAAATCGTTTTTGGTGAAAACATTTCTTAATATCAAGCAACGAATTTAAACCATTTCAATTGAACTTTCTTCTAACTTCAACGCAAATAAGTTATTCCTTACTACATACAGTCAGCGTCAAAAGTGAGTGAACCGTCATTAGCTGAAAGTTTGCCCTTTAAATTAAAATTGAAAGGGACGATCCACGCCAGACAATGACGCCTCAAATAAAAGCTCTGAAATCTACTTTAAAATAAGGTATATTTGATTCAACATGATGGTAAACACTTCTTCTTCTTCTTAGGGCGCTACAGTCCGAGGTGGACCTGGGCCTCACTCAACATGCCTCTCCAGCCAGCACGATCTTTCGCCAGCTGTCTCCAGTTTCGCACACCAAGCCGGCCGAGGTCCCCCTCGACTTGTGTGCGCCACCTTGTACGTGGACGTCCTCTGTTGCGTTGTCCCACAGGCTCAGAGTCGAAGACTCTTCGGGCCGGAGCTAAGTTGTCCATACGCTCTACATGGCCTAGCCATCTTAGGCGTTGGATCCGTAGACGCCTGGCTAGACTCATGTCGCTGTACAGCCCATACAGTTCGTGGTTGAACCTTCTCCTCCGAAAGCCATCAACGCAAACAGGACCAAAGATCGCGCAGAACTTTTCTCTCAAAAAGACCAAGAGACTGTTCATCCGCTTGGGATATTGTCCATGCCTCTGCGCCGTACAGCAGGACTGGGATGATCAAGGTCTTATATAAAGTCAGCTTAGTCTTCCGAGAGAGGGCTCTACTACTCAATTGCCTTTTGAGCCCATAAAAACAGCGGTTGGCAAGAGTTATTCTACGTTTGATCTCGGTACTGATGTTGTTTGTACTGTTTACCGCGGAGCCGAGGTAGACGAAGTCCTTCACTACCTCAAAGTTATAGCTGCCTATGGTGACGTTCTGGCCAAGTCGTCGATGTTGTGCGTCCTTTCTCGATGACAGCATATACTTTGTTTTGCCCTCGTTTACCGCCAGACCCATTTTAGCCTCTTCCGTTTCAATGCCAGCAAACGCATCATTGACGGTTCGCTGTGTTCGCCCAATCACGTCAATGTCATCCGCGTAAGCTAGCAGTTGAACGGATTTTTGGAAGATCGTGCCTCTTCTGTTGGCCAGTGAGTTTTGCACGATCTTCTCAAGAACGATGCTAAAGAAATCACATGACAGCGCGTCGCCTTGTCTAAAACCTTTTTTGACATTAAAGGTCTCGGTGAGTTCGTTACCGACCTTGATGGAGCAGCGAGAGTTCTCCATCGTCATCCTGCTCAGTCTGACGAGTTTAGCAGGAATGTCAAAACTAGACATGGCGCTGTATAGCTCGTCTCTATACACGCTGTCATATGCGGCCTTGAAATCGACAAATAGTGATGGTGTGTGTCAATTTGCATTTCTTGGGTCTTCTCCAGGATCTGCCGCAGTGTGAAGATTTGATCGATGGTGGACTTCCCGGGCCTGAAACCACACTGATAAGGACCTATCAGTTTGTTCACGAATGGTTTCAGGCGTTCACACAAAACGGCAGAGAAGATTTTGTAGGCGATGTTAAGGAGACTTATCCCTCAATAGTTGGCGCAGTCAAAGGGGTCTCCTTTCTTGTGGATCGGGCAAACGATACTGAGATTCCACTCATCGGGCATGCTTTCCTCCGACCATATCTTACAGATGAGCTGGTGCATGCGCCCTACCAGATCATCTCCAGCTGCTTTAAACATTTCAGCTGGCAGACTATCTGCACCAGCAGCTTTATTAGACTTCAGTCTCGATATCGCTATCTTGACTTCGTCTAGGTCGGGGGGACGGTATTCTCTTCTATCATCGTCCGTTGTGTTGAGTGGAACATTCTGCCTGACAGCGGTATTTGTGTCCTCATCGCCGTTCAACAGTCTGCAGAAATAATTTTTCCAAATTCTCAGTATCGACTGCGAATCTACTATTAGTTGTCCATTTTCGTCCCCGCAAGCTTCTGTCCGAACTTTATATCCATTCGATAAAAGTTTTACCCTTTGGTAGCTTTTCGACGTCAAACCGTCGTCTCTTTTTGCCCGGCCCATCCCATTGCACTTCCTGGATTGCGGTAACGTCTGCTTTATAGCAGTCTAGGGCCTCCGCGAGTTCATCGGCTGCAGGTGGTCTGTTCAGGGACCTCACATTCTACGTGCAGAACCGAAAATCATTGTCCTTTTTTCGTTTGCTAGGGTCGTCAACAGTAAATCCGTCCATATCCGAGGCAGTTTGTGTTTTCTGAACTCGTTCATTTTTACGTGGTGAGGAAGTTAACCCCACGCACAACCTCCAACTGGGAGGACAGGTCCATTTGTTTAGCCCCCGGACAAAGGGGTCCGGAGGGTTCCGGTGTCGGTAGCCTCTTGCAGGCTGTGACCGCCGCCGTTGGCCCTAAAAGAAGGGCTCATTCGCCGCCATCTCTATTTCAGGGTCCCGACCTTACCATGGAAACCAGGTAGCTCCTGCTGACTGGAGTTGTGGATGCCGCCGTTGGCCAATCAGTTGACCAGCTCCTCCGCCGCCATCCTAAAAAGAGTGATGAGCCCTGGTAGACTCACACTCCCCCCTCTCTCGTTTGCAGCCGCCCAGACGTCCCACGAGGGTTGGTTACCCCATCTTCTGTCAAGGGTACTCGGCTCCCGGATTTCACCACGGGGAGGTGAGAGTAGGAGTTCTTTAATAGAGGCTAGGTGCAGACGCTTGTGCCTGCATGGTTCGCATATTAACGCTTCGAAAATGATGGTAAACACACAGCAGTTAATTTAACTGTCTCCAGTTGTTTCTGTTGGTCTAAAAGTGCCTACTTATGTCTAACGTCACCGAGCTGTTATGTATTACAATCATTGCACAATCATATGTACACTCACTTTCAACTTTAGTTTTTAGCACTTTTCTCTTCTAAATTTGGTTACTTATTTTATGTTTAGGCTTATGTTAAATATGTTAAGGTTCCATCTACAAAAACGGAACCTTTATAATTTCGGTGTGTCCGTCCGTCCGTCCGTCGTGTCTGTCACACCTTTTTATCTCCGAAGTTTATAAAGATATCGGCATGAAATTTTGGAATTAGGTACTTCAGGCCTAGATGTCATTGCCTATGCATATGCATTTGGGGCCATTTGGGGATGGCTCCAGTATAGATGAAGTTGCCATTAATTTTGAAACATTATCGCACCCCATCGACATATACCTTTTGAAATGAGGTAGAGGTTTGCTTCAACAATTTTTGATCCAAAGTACCGTTTGGAAAATATGGAGCTCCAAAGTTTTTTTTTAATGTATCCCCCCTGCCATTTCTAAACCAAAGAGTTTAAAAATCTGAAAAAATCACAAAAACTTCACTTCATTGAGTACTTTCATTTAAAAAAATTTCGAGCATTCTGGCCTTAATAGTTTTCGAGATATTGACCAAAAAAATCATCGACATGCGAATTTTTTCATGCTGTGTTCGACCACTCTATTCGTTGATGAGTTTCAT
This sequence comes from Myathropa florea, assembly GCA_930367185.1. Classification (NCBI taxonomy): domain Eukaryota; kingdom Metazoa; phylum Arthropoda; class Insecta; order Diptera; family Syrphidae; genus Myathropa; species Myathropa florea. The sequence goes on along the minus strand of OV884005.1, from coordinate 23,529,307 downwards.
ATATTGGATCTAACCCCTAAATGCCGAACAGAAATAAACACACGCACCGCAAGCATAAGCAGTGATTAGGTAGGTATGTATGTATGTATGATGGAAGGGAATTTCTGTGTTGGATGAACTTGGATAGAGGTATAGATATGTGTATGGATGAATGAATTGTTTGATTGGATCTATGAATGTATGAATGAAGGGTTGATTTGGGTTGAAGTTAGAAGAAAATTCAACTGAAATAGTTTGGAAACGTCGTTTGATATTCAGAAATCATCCATCAATATTATGCGACGGAACCTTCCCCGTGCGAGTACAACTCGCACTTGCCCAGTTTATTTATATGGTTCCACTGACATTTTTGATTTGGAGGAAAATGTTGTTTGTATGTGTTCTCAACTATGTAGAATATATTGAACTCCCCTCGCACCAATATTACAAATATAGAAAAACTTAAATAATGTCAACCAGATAAAAGCACTCATGCTTTAAACGATTGCGCCGGACAATATCCAAGAAACGAAATGTCCCATGTCCATTCTAATTGGTATGTTAGTTCCAGTTCCACTCTCAATTTTTGTCAGTAAAAGAAATACTACAACCACAATGAACTGTATCTCCCAAGTGTGTCAAACTCGATATTCGTAGTAGAGAAGTTCGAACATGTCCGGATTTTATTTTCATTCATGTCCATAAATACACATGTTCGTTTCCATTTCCAAACATCTCTGCGAACTGAGAACAATTTAGATGAAATGAACATGTTTAAATCAAGTATGCGGAACGATTGGAACTAGTGCCTACATCGGACATAGTTCCAGGAACTATAGACGTCAGGAACGACCCAACTCTAGTTAAATCCAAAAGATAAAACTCATCAACGAATAGAGTGGTCGAACACGGCATGAAATTTGTGTGAAAATGAAAATATTTTTAATTTTAAATCTTAGATATCTCAAAATTTCAACATGAATTGATATTTTGAAATTTATCATTTCTTAATGCTTACGCTGAGGTCTTCAAAACTGCGTTCTCAGATCTTCAAAATTCGCATGTCGATGACCGTTTTTGGCCAATATCTCGAAAACTATTAAGGCCAGAATGCTCGAAATTGTTTTAAATGAAATTACTCAAGCCAAGTTTTTGTAATTTTTTCAGATTTTTAAACACTTTGCTTTAGAAATGGCGAATTAAAAAAAACTTTGAAAAAAAAATTTGTGGCTCCATATTTTCCAAACGGTATTTTGGATAAAAAAGTCTTGAAAGAAACTTCCACCTCATTTCAAAAGATCTGTCGACTGATATACATTTCGATGGGGTGCGACAATTTTACAAAATTAATGGCAACTTTACCTGTACTGGAGCCACCCCCAAATGGCGCCACTATTTAAATTTGGGTGCATCGGCAATGACATCTAGGCCTGAAGTGCCTAATTCCAAAATTTCATGCCGATATCTTTATAAATTTCGGAGATAAAAAAGTGTGACAGACATGACGGACGAACGGACGGACACACCGAAATTATAAAGGTTCCGTTTTTGTAGACGGAACCTTTAAAACCTGGGCCCACATTTTAATTAGCGTACATGGATAATGATTTATAGGCCTAAAGTAACTAATTTCAAAATGTAATTCCGATATCTTAATAAATGAAGGAGATAGAAAAGTGTGATAGGCAGACGGACGGACACGCAGAAATTGTAAAAGTAAAATTTTTGTGAACGGAATCATAAAAACTCGTAATTTTGAAATGATGTATTCAGTACTGCTCGCCACTGCACATACAGCCTTAGCCAAATATATTTGGCAACCTTATCTTTTTGTCTTTGCTGCAAAATCACTTATCGGAAGTAATTAGTTTGTGTTTTATGGTTTTCGGGGACACTATCTTAGGTTGTCAACGATTTTTATTTGCTCCTCTCACTTCATTAATTTGTTTGCTTTTTGAAGATATAACGATCTAAAAGGGTGCCTAATACATTTGGTCAAGGCCGTATGTGTGTATAGGTATAGGGATTCGTTGGAGGATTACTACTCTTCCAGGAATTAAGATTTTGTATTTAATGCAAGGAAGTATTGTAGAAACGTGTGGCCGAGGGTTACGATACAATAACTACAATTTAACTTGTTAATTAAAAAATACAATTCTTTAAAAACTTTTCTTGGCAATTATACTCTGGGTGAGTAAATAATCGCAGTATTAACACAGTATTGCAACGTCAAACGTTCTTAATTGCAAACATCTGGCAATGATGCTTTGCAACGCGTTCTAAAATGTAACATGACAGCAACCACTGCGCAAACAAAAGCAATCAGCGCATCATAGATTATCATCCGATGAAATTTTTTTTATTTTCCGATCCTCCGATTTTTTTTATGTCTACCATATATTTAAGTGTGCTAGCATTGAAATTGTCAACATTATTAACCAAATTATTTAGAAAAATCTTCGCAAATTTGTTTGACATTTTTACAAAGAAGAAACAATTGGCACACAAAACATAAGCTGTTCAGAAGTGCCAACAAAATTAAAGCATCGTGATACATCGCAACAGCAAAAACTCGTTGCATCATATACATAGGGAGTGCATTGACGATGTGCATTGACGTTTACAAACTCAGCCTCTTCTTCATTCATAATGTATACATACTTTCAGTCAAATTCTCTAGTCTTAACTCAATCACTTTTTGGTTGAAAGGATACAATATTTGTCTTGTTACATATTTTACTCAGGACAACAAATGACTACACAGCACCCAGTCTGAGTTTGGAATCGTAACGCTCCCAAGCAGCAGAAAACAGTAATAAAACATGACTCTGGGCAATGATCTATGGAACACCTTATGAATCTTGTTTCTACTCACTAATGGTTCCCGCGGTTGCCATCAATGGAAAGATATGAGAACAAAACAGATATGTTCCACCCAAGAATCCAGTACTATATTTCCGACGCAAACAAAACAACCCCTTCCAACTCATAAAATGGGAACCGATTGTTGATTATCAGCGAATTCTGATCCACTCAATGTGGAAGCGTACTTCTTTCTTTCAACCCTGTGGAGAGATAAAACAACAAACAAATGTCGCTATCGTCAAAGAAGCAAGTATGTACTTCTGTTTTGAATTTCTTTTTCCCTGTTTCGCCGCACACCGGGTAGGTTGCGCCCGACCATCTGGGCAATTACTGACAGTGCTGGTTCGAACATATTTGTTTCATTCGACGTGTGTTGGTCGTCTCCGAAGCCGTGTATTTTCGACAACCGAAGCAAATCGCATCGAACATTATTTGTGTTCGTTCATAGTCAAAAAAAGAAAATAAACATTTCGACTAAACCGGTCTTTTTTCAACCTCGACCAGTCAGTATCTGTGAACTGTAGCATCAACATGTGTGACGTACAGAAGTTACTATGTTTAATTAAAAATCGACCGGCGATATACGACCCAAAATTCAAAAATCAAAGCGATAAACGCGTCATAAAGAAGCTGTGGTCAGAAATTGGTAAAGAAATGGGTATTAGTGGTAAGTACATGAGCACAATTTATTTTACTTGGAACCTTCTATTAAATTGAACTATTTCACAATAACTGCAATTTTTGTTGGGCGATTGAAAATGGAAATTTAATTTAACGTTTCCAAAACCGAAACCTTTCCTTGCCATTGTCCCTTTTGATAAATTCTGAAAACAGGACGGATCAATAAAAGCGCCAACATACGAGTCGACCCAAGCAGATGGCACAAAATACGTGTGTCCGATTCGGTGTGTTCCATTAGTGGTAGTCAACAGCTTGGCCTCGCATACGACTAATGCACACCGAATGAAATGAACCAGCGTCGCCGCACAAGTTCTCTGTCGCAACGCACACGGCATACGACAAAACAATGAAATAAAATGGCGAAACTTACTTCGTTCTCCATACCTTTTTCAGAAAATTTACTTCGTTGTTGTTGATTTTGGGATTCCGTATCAGAATGATAGAAATGGAATCCTTGTCGTTTCACTTCGGTGTCTGTCGGCAGTCACTGTTGTTTCTCCATAACTTTTGAATCATTTGAAATGAAGAAGAGAAATTTGGACTGAAGATGTATCTCTCGAACCCGCAAACAATTTTCGAAACGAAATACATATGTAATACGTTGTAAACTACTCATACAGGGTGCAGCAAAAGTCTTGATACCCCATACACCTGTTCTTTATCAGTTTAACAGAAGTTTCCAATTTTGTTTTTAAAGAATTACTAAACACAATAACTAAAATACAAATAAACATATAAATCGAGAAAAAATAAAAATGTTCCACGCAAGCTCACGTTTGGGGTTCCCACTTACGTGCTCGCAACTTCTATTGTTGAAATTCTCCGCTAACAAGAAATGTTAAATGTCAATGTCACATTCAAATTCAAATAATTTAAATAAAATCATTAAAAATAAATAAAAAAAAAATAAAATAAAATAAATAAAAAAAATAATAATGAAGTTGAATGAACTTAAAATATTTTCAAAATTATTAATAATCGAAATAAATTAATTCAGTTTAATGCTTTCAGCTAAATATTGCAAATCAAAGTATACAGCCCTACGAAGTTCATATGTAAGGTTCCTTAGAGCACTGCCTCCAAAAGGATTTAGATCAAGTCAAAAGAAGACAGAATACTACCTTGCGGATTCTATGTCGTTTTTGAAAGAATTTATTAGTCCTCCTCGAAGCACTCGGAGTAATGTAGAACCATCGACAGACGAAACAGAAGTCAAGTTCCGCATTTCAAGTCCAATTAGTATAAGAACATCAGATTTCGCCGAATCTGATGATTGCAGTCCTTCCCCCGCTGATTGTAGGAAGAGACCTCTTTCAGAGGTTGACAAAACAGCAGACTCATTTGCCGAATATTTTGAAGGGGATACTCACAGAAGCGAAGACCAAGACACAAACCTCACATTTTTCAAAAGCATGTTGCCAGATATGAATAAATTATCCGCCAAAAATCAACGCAGACTTAAGCAAAACTTTCTTTTGCATTTGAATACACTGCTGGAGACACAAGAATCGGAGATGTGGACAACCAGAAAATTCAGTGAAACTTAAGTTTAATTTTTAATACATTTTTAATAAAAATTATTTTAAAAAGAAAAATTGTAGTAATATTGTACTTCCTCGGACTTCCTTTCTTCTTCCTCGTAACGAGCGATTTGTTTTCTTGTGTTTTGTTTGAACCCTATAAAGGACTTATGGGACGAATTAAAACGGCGCCTCAAGAAAATAATCATCACAAACAGTGTACGTAGACTTTTGTCACTAAGTGTTCAATATTCACAGCTTTCCTGCAGCATAAATACGGTGACCATTTTTGCAGATGCAAAAAAGTGGACGATCTTATCATTTCCAAGAAACAAACAAAAGCGAAAGAATGTCATAAAAATGTGTCGAATAAACTTGGTTCGAATGAGAGTCTGCAATTCATTCACAATAGCAAAAACCAGATGACAGAAGTGAATTATTCAAATCAGTGCTGTCGACTTTTTGTGTTTAACTAATTTTGTACTGAAGAAAGTACTTTACTGTGTAGATCATAGGTTTTCTATGAAAAAAGGACATTAAGAGCACAATTTAATAAAAAGAGGACAAATTACTGTCCTCTTCCAAAAAAAAAAGGACACGATACCGAAAAAGAGGACTGTCCTCTAAAAAAAAGAGGACGGATGGTCACCGTAAGCATAAAACGATAATAATCCATGACTCTCAGCAACGATGTATGGAACACCTGAATTGGAACACCATTTGCATCTTGTTTCTCAGTAATGGTTCCTGCGGTTGCCAACAAGGGAAACAGACATGTTTCACCCAAGAATCCGGTTTTAGGTACTGTATTTCAGACGCAACCAAAATAACCCTTCCAAGTCATGAAATATGAACAGACGTGTGTGTTTCAGTCGGGCGAACGTTTTCGTTTTATTTGCTCCTGTTCTAATCAGTGCGGGAACTCACTTCTTTATTTCTAAAGAAAACTCAATCAAATAAATCGCCAGTGCAAAGATGCAGAGCAATTTTGTTTCCGAACAACAGTATCTACAATGAAGCATGTGCATACTTCTGTTTCGAATTTGATTTTTCTTGGGCTTCCGTATGCGGTGTGCGGACACTAGGTCGAAAGATTTGTTTCTTTGGATGTGCGTTGGTCGTCTCCGAAGCAATTCATGTTCGAGAGCCACTCCCGAAACACATCGCATCGAACATGCATGTTTTGTTTCGTCTGCATTGGTGTGTTGGTTCGTAGGAATGAAGGTATGGTTGTTTCGTAAGTCACAAAAAAAACGTTTCGACTAAATCGATATGTTTTCAAGCTCATCCAGTCTGTTTCTGTGAACTGCAGTATCAACATGTGTGACGCTAAGAAATTGTTATGTTTAATTAAAACTCGTCCGGCGATTTATAATTCAAAACTAAAAGGGTATACCGATAAAGATGTTATACACAAGTTGTGGTTAGAAATTGCTAACGAAATGCAAATTCCTGGTAAGTACACTTTTAGCACCACTTATTATTTGACAATAACTGCAATGCTTGTTGCGCCTTTGAAGATAACAGTCTGCCATGATGCAAATACTTAACTCGTGTGGATATACCACTAGATCTTCCAATACCTTAAATCTTTGCTATCATACCAAATACACACCCCACAACATCTTGTGATCTGAAAAAACATTTCATTCCCATGAATGGTAAAAGGCGGGAGACTTTCTGCAAATGGGACATCTAAATCAGACTAATGCATCGTGTTTTCGCTCAGTAATGTCTTATCTCGAATTGAGTGCACTTAAATTGTGTTTGCTATCAATTGTCCTAAAGTGCTATGCAGCATGCTTGAGGTGTTACTCATTCAAGGACTACAAGCTGAGAACGATATGCAAAAAAAATTGGAACGATAACGATTACGCTTCACTCGAAAAACTAATTTTAAACTGGCACATTCATCCAAACTATCTCCTTCTCACTTTTGAAAAATTATATATTCTACCTCCGATACTCCTACCTGCTTCCACCAATGTAACCGAATGAAACATTCCTGGAAACACAAACACATCAATAAATTCATGTTTGTTCATCCTTCTGTCGGCTTATAACCACTAATTGATTCCTATGAACCACCACGAACACAAGCGAAACAAAACAGACGAGTGTTTGATTCGATTCGTTGCATTGGTGGCAAATGTGCATGCGGTTGGATGCGACTAACACGAACCGAATGAAACAAAAATGTATGTATGCTTCAAACCAGCATCGCCACACAAGTCCTTTCAGCAGAATGCACACCACAAATGCCAAATAACAGGCGAAACAGAAAATCTTGCTTCGTTGTCACAGCTGGTCTGATTTTTTTTTAAAAAAAAATTTCTTTACTTCTTTTAGTGTACCCTAATAGAAAGGTACTAATATCGTTTCATTTCTGGGTCTATCAGAAATCAAATATTGAAGATATATTCAACTTCTACCCCTGTTGCCCTTGATTTCATTTGACAGCATTTTTATGTTATTTTTCGTGCCATGGCTGTGAATCAGGGTTATAGACGTATAATACTCGGTGTATTATACACATTTTTTTACGCGTATAATATATATACAGTGGCCCCCACGACTAATCGGACACAGAAAAGAAAAAAGTTTGTCATATGATTTCTCCAAAAATCTGTGCTGAGTTAAAAGCTTTATCATAATTTTATTTTATATAAAAACTCAAATTCATTTCATGTTAACAAAATCTTATTCTAAGTTAAAAAACATAAACAATTTGAGAAAAACAAAAACAACTTAAAAATTCAACCTCTCACGTATAATCGGACACTTAATGCTCAGTACTTTGTTGCGTATCTTTTTGACTTAATAACTTCTTCAAGGCGTCGAGGCATTGAAGAAACAATTTTACAACATATTTCAGGTCTAATTTTTTGCCATTCTTCTTGAAGACCAGTCTTAAGCTCCTGAATGTTTCTAAATTGCCTTTGGGCTACCTGACGTCCCAGTTCATCCCAAATATGCTCGATTGCATTAAGGTCAGGTGATTGTGCAGGTGTTTTAAGCACTATTGGACAGTTATATAACAACCACGACCTAGCTGAATATGACGTGTGCTTTGGATCGTTGGCTTGGTAGAAGATAAAATTGTCTTGTATTCCAAGTTTACTGACACTTGGCACCAAATGTTGCTTCAATATGTTGATGTATGCCACTTGATCCATTTTACCTTCTACAATATGCAAATTACCAACACCAGCACTCGAAATACATCCCCATACCATAACCGACCCACCACCATGTTTAACTGTAGCTCGGGTATGTTTATGAGAGAATTCTTCATTTGCTTTTCTCCATACATACACTCGGCCGTCTAAAGATTTTAAGTTAAATTTGATTTCGTCCGTGAACAAAACCTAATTTATAATGTTATTTTGTCTAATAGTTCAATAATAATTAAATTACTTTCAATTTTACCTTGTTCCAAAAGGACATATCCTTCGTAAGATGTTCTTTAGCAAATTTTAGCCTTTCTTTTCTATTCTTCTCACTAATGTATGGCTTTTTTTGAGCAACACGGCCATTCAAATGATGTTTTCTAAGTACTCTCCGGATTGTTTCGTTGCTAACTTCCTTATTTCTCGTCTCTTTCAAAAATACCTTTAGAGATTCCGAGGATAAGAAAGGATTCCCGTTGATTTGCCGGACAAGTAGCTTTTTATCATACTTCTCCAACTTTTTTCCTTGCCCTTTTCTGCTCACATTATGGATCCGATTTTCATTTTTGTAGCGTGAAATAATGTCATGGACTGTATAATGGCTCCGTTTCACAATTTTGGCTATTTCACGAACCGATTTTCCATCCTGGCTATGCGACAAAATTAGTCTTCTTATTTCGACGGATGTTTGTTTGCCGTTTGGTGCCATTTCTGTGAGTCTTTGCAGTTAACTAACCATAAAATGACTGAATATGTGTAAGGATATTGCAATCACTACAACTTTCCATTTCTATCGGGAAAAGCACCGTTATTTAGCAAATTACAGCGTCGTCGTTACAGTGTCCGATTATACGTGAGAGATTGCATTGTTAAGTTGTTTTGGTTTTGCTCAAATTGTTTTTGTTTTTTAATTTAAAATAAGGCTTTGTTAACATAAAATGAATTTAAGTATTTCTATGTAATAAAATAAAAATAAAGTTCAAAGTCCTCAAAAAAAAAAATAGAAATTTCATGGTAAACATTTGTCTTCTCTGTGTCCGATTAGTCATGGGAGCCACTGTATAATACATCTGAAAAATATTGCTGGTGTATAAAAGTGTATAAAAGCAAGGAAGAGGTATAAAACTAAAAAAATATATAAAAGTCAAAGAAATAGGCAAATAGAGAATAGGCACTTATTATTACAGGTACTTGTAAAATTGTATACACTTTTAGAAACCTTTTTTCACTTTTATACACTTTTATACATTTTTATAAATTTGTATACGCTTTTATACGGTATACTCGTAGTGTACAAAAACCAAAAAGTGTGATATTATGCAACCCTGCTGTGAATACATGTGCAACATTTCCCCATTCGAAATAAACTGAGCAAATGCGAGTTGTGAGTGAGGTTAACACGGGAAAGATTCCGTCGCATAATATTAATGCATGAATTCAGAAATCTGAATATCAGACGACGTTTCCAAACTATTTCAGTTGAATGTTCTTCTAACTAAAACTCAAATCAACTATTCGTTAGCGGGTGATTACATGTGCGGAAAAAGGCGGGATTGCCGGAGACACAATACAGTCGAATCGCGATAAATCGAAACCTCAATAACTCGTAACAAACTGCTAGTCCCTAGAAAAATCATCGCTAATTCGCAAAATGTAAAAACTTTAGTAGACAATTTTGTTGCCTTGATGTCGCCTTCATGTACACCGTACTTTTTAAGGTTCCGTCTACAAAAACGGAACCTTTATAATTTCGGTGTGTCCGTCCGTCCGTCCGTCCGTCATGTCTGTCACACTTTTTTATCTCCGAAGTTTATGAAGATATCGGCATGAAATTTTGGAATTAGGTACTTCAGACTTACCTTTGCCTATGCAGCGATTTTAAAAAGTGGGGCCATTTGAGGGTGGCTCCAGTACAGGTAAAGTTGCCATTAATTTTGTAAAATTGCACCCCATCGAAATATATATCAATCGACAAATCTTTCGAAATGAGGTGGAGGTTTCTTTCAACACTTTTCTATCCAAAATACCGTTTGGAAAATATGGAGCCCCAAAGGTTTTTTTAAATGCGTCCCCCCCTGCCATTTCTAAACCAAAGTGTTTAAAAATCTGAAAAAATCAGAAAAACTTGGCTTCATTGAGTACTTTTATTTAAAACCATTGCGAGCATTCTGGCCCTAATGGTTTTGGAGATATTGGCCAAAAACGGTCAATCATCGACATGCGAATTTTGAAGATCTAAAAACGCAGTTTTAACGACATCCATGTAAGCATTAAGAAATGATAAATTTCAAAGTATCGATTTATGTTGAAATTTTGAGATATCTAAGATTTAAAATGAGAACAATTTTCATTTTCACACATAATTTCATGCTGTGTTCGGCCACTCTATTCGTTGATGAGCGTTACCTTTTCGATCTCACCCCTAAATGCCCAACAGAAATGAACACACACACCGCAGGCATGAGCAGTGATTAGGTATGTATGATGGAAGGGATTTTCTGTGTTGGATAAACTTGGATAGAGGTATAGATATGTGTATGGATGAATGATTGTTTGATTGGATATATGTATGAATGTATGAATAAATGGTTGATTTGGGTTGAAGTTGAAGAAAATTCAACTGATATAGTTTGGCAACGTCGTTTGATATTCAGAAATCATCCATCAATATTATGCGACCTTCCCCGTGCGAGTTCAACTCGTACTTGCCCAGTTTTTTTTTTTTGGAATACATTTAATCCCGATTTGCAAATAATGAATCTATTTTCAATTTGGTTTTACGAAAAACTGCAGTTTCCGATTTAAGACTTTTAGCCTAACGTCAAAGATTTGTAAAATTAAAACGTACAATTAATTCATAAAATTTTCAATTAATTTAGTATTTAAATTAAACTAATGCCAACTGTTTTACACAGTCATTGAAGACAATTATTTGCCACTATATGTAATTATATTGAAACTTGCAATTGTTTTTTCGTGCACCAATTAGAGGTTACATTTATAAATCTACGCAAAGTACACAATTTTTTATACGATTTCAAAAATTATTTATTTTTTGTAAACTAGAAATATAGACTTTTCAGAATTTATATAGGATGTTATGCCTTTGAAAGCAAACTTTAATGAATTTGAAGAAATTGGTTGGTTTCACTTCTAGCTCCAAAGAAAATTAAGAACAAATAATTCATTGACGAATTTTGATATGGAGGGTCTCTTCGAAATTTTCGTGTATGCATATATCACGCTTAATACCACCTTACGTGATGTGACTTGGCGCGGAGTTATATGACATGGCGTGATGATACGTAATATGTGATATTATATGACGTGATATGAGGTGATGTGACGTGACATGACGTGATATGACGTGACATGACGACATGACGTGACATGACATGACATGACATGACGTGACGTGCCGTGCCGTGACGTGGCGTGACGTGAGGGTGACGTGAGCTGACGTGAGGGTAACGTGAGGTGGCGTGAGGGTGACGTGAGGTGACGTGAGTTTAACGTGAGGTGACGTGAAGGTTACGTGAGTTGGCGTGAGGGTGACGTGAGTTTAACGTGAGGTGGCGTGAGGGTTACGTGAGTTGGCGTGAGGGTGACGTGAGGGTAACGTGAGGTGACGTGAGTTTAACGTGAGGTGACGTGAGTTTAACGTGAGGTGACGTGAGGGTTACGTGAGTTGGCGTGAGGGTGACGTGAGCTGACGAGAGGGTAACGTGAGGTGGCGTGAGGGGGGTGTGAGGGTGACGTGAGGTAACGTGAGTTTAACGTGAGGTGACGTGAGGGGGACGTGAGTTGACGTGAGGTGACGTGAGTTGGCGTGAGTTTAACGTGAGGTGACGTGAGTTGGCGTGAGGGTGACGTGAGGTGACGTGAGTTTAACGTGAGGTGACGTGAGGGTTACGTGAGTTGGCGTGAGTTGACGTGAGGGTGACGTGAGGTGACGTGGGCTTACGTGAGGGTGACGTGAGGTGATGTCACGTAACTTCGCATCACGTCATCTCATTTCATGTCGCATTACGTCACGTCATATCACGTTGGGTGGAGTTAAGCGTGATATATGCATACACGAAAATTTCGAAGAGACCCTCCATATCAAAATTCGTCAATGAATTATTTGTTCTTAATTTTCTTTGGAACTAGAAGTGAAACCAAGCAATTTCTTCAAATTTATTAAAGTTTCTCTTCAAATGCATAACATCCTATATATTTTCTGAAAAGTCTGTATTTCTAGTTTACAAAAAATAAATGATTTTTGAAATCGTATAAAAAATTAAGTACTTTGCGTAGATTTGTAAATGTAACCTCTAATTGGTGCGGGACAAAAAAATTGCTACGTTGACGTTGACCAATGACAATTCCATGCTGTAATCGACGATGTGATTTCTTTAACATCGTTCTTGAGAAGATCGTGCAAAACTGACTGGCCAACACAAGAGGCACGATCTTTCAAAAGTTTGTTCAACTGCTAACCTACGTGGATGACATCGACGTGATTGGGCGAACACAGCCAGCCGTCTACCTTGGCTCCGCAGTAAACAGTATAAACAACATCAGTACCGATATCAAACGTTGAATAACTCTTGCCAACCGCTGTTTTTTTTGGCTCAAAAGGCAATTGAGTAGTAGAGCCCTCTCTCGGAAGACTAAGCTGATTCTATACAAGACCTTGATCATCCCAGTCCTGCTGTACGGCGGAGACGCATGGACAATATCCCAAGCGGATGAACAGTCTCTTGGTCTTTTCGAGAGAAAAGTTCTGCGCGCGATCTTTGGTCCTGTTTGCGTTGAGGGCATTTGGAGGAGAAGGTTCAACCATGAACTATATGGGCTGTACAGCAACATGAGTCTAGCCAGGCGTCCACGGATCCAACGCCTATGATGGCTAGGCCATGTAGAGCGTATGGACAACTTAGCTCCGGCCCGAAGAGTCTTCGACTCTGAGCCTGTGGGACATCCACGAACAAGGTGGCACACACAAGTCGAGGGGAACCTCGGTCGGCTTGGTGTGCAAAACTGGAGACAGCTGGCGAAAGATCGTGCTGGCTGGAGAGGCATGTTTAGTGACGCCCAGGTCCTCCTCGGACTGTAGCGCCCCAAGAAGAAGAAGAAGATTGACGACTCAAAACGATGGTGAGTGTTACCTCTCACATTCCATTCATTTCAACCCCTAAATGCCCAACAGCAATGTACACACCGCAGGCATGAGCAGTGATTGGATATGATGGAAGGGATTTTCTGTCTAAGATACATTTTTTTAGAGGTATAGGATGGCTGTTTGTTTGGTTGTATGCACGAATGTAGTAATGAATGGTTGATTTGGGTTCAAGTTAGAAGAAAATTTGACTCAAATAACTTGAATTCTTCGCCCGATATTCAAAAATGCTTCCATCAACAAATATTTATGCGACAGAACATTTGCCGTGCGAGTACAACTCGCATTTGCCCAGTTTATTTGTTCTATGATATTACGAGTTTCTTTATTGAAAAAATCCACTTTCAAAGTGGATTCTCGGGTGAAGGGTACCTGTTTTCATCCTTTTCCGTTCTGTTTTCGACATGTTTTCCTCATTTTCTGGTGATCGTTGATTGAGTTACACCTCACGCGTGATTGCTTGTAACAGGGATGATTTAAATGCAATTTTAGTGTTTTTTCACTACATATGTACATATAGTACTACATGCAAACGTGGCCGCTGCACTTAAACAAACTTTGTGTAGAGTGGTCAATCACTGCATGAAATTTGTGTGTGCAAAAGTGTCGGTCTCACGGGGTACATCCCCACACATAGGGCACAATGGACCCAACTGTTGGTCTCAGTGAGCAGCGATCCGGTCGCAAGGGCACCCTATCACCTATCTACCTAATGCTTACGCTGAAGTCTTCTAAACTGCGTTTTCAGATCTCCAAAATTGGCATGTTGATGGTTGACCATTTTTGGCCAATATCTCGAAAACTATTGTGGCCAGAATGCTTGAAATTATTTTAAATGAAAGTACTCAATGGACCCAAATTTTTGTGACTTTTTCAGATTTTTAAACTCTTTGGTTTAGAAATGGCAGGGGGCGCATTAAAAAACTTTGGAGCTCTATATTTTTTAAATTTAACTTTGAATCAAAAAGTGTTGAAGCAAATCCCCACTTCATTTAAAAATACTATTTTATCAGATGTTTTAAAAAAGTAAAGCAAGAATGTATTTCTTATAAAATAAAAGTAAACAAACTCGTTGGATTTCAATGTTAAAAAAATCGGAACTGATTACTGAATGCAAACAAAAACATTTCATGAAATGAAGCATGTGATCAATTTTGTGAGTTTAACTTACTTTAAGATTTAATACAATGTTAAAATTTTGTGTGGCTTCCTTTAGCGAACAAAACATGTTTAACTCTTCTTGGCATGGCGTCCACGTTCAAGCATGCTTGAGTCTTTTTTTAAGTCAACGTCAATGCCCTTCTTCACCTCGAGTGGTATAGTCCTCATCATGTAAATCATCCGCCTCTTGACTCTTAATCTCTTGATTAAAAGGTGGAAAAACTCTAATTTGATCTATTAAATTACACTTACGAAAGATGTATTTTGTTAATTTAGTTACACTTACTTCTAAATGTTTACAATTTATTAAGTTTAAATTACAAGAATATGATAACTCACAAAATTGATCACATCTTAAAATGTCTTACCAAATAGGCTATAAAAGTTCTATGCAGCACACTAGTGCATTATTAGCGATAGCTAAATAAAATTTTCAGCTGCGTAAATAGCAGACTTTAACATATAAACGAAAGAGTAACGGAACTTAAGAACGGCGACATGAGAAAAAAATGGCAGAAATATGAAACATGTGATCAATTATGGGAGTCACTGTATCTGTCGATTGATATATCACTCAAGGGGGTGCGTCAATGTTTCCAAATCAATGGCAACTTCACCTATACGGTAGCAACCCTCAAATCGCCCCACTTTTTAAATTTATATTTAGGCCTGAAGTATCATATTCCAGAATTTCATGCCGATGTCTTTATACATTTCGGAGATAAAAAAGTGTGACGGGCAGACGGACGGACAGAGGGACACACCAAAATTATGAAGGTTACGTTTTTGTAGACGCAACCTTAAAAATGAGGTGAACTACCCCTCTTATTTGAAAAAATGACCGTAGATTTGAAAGATTACGCTACGTTATATTTTCAACTCGTAACTAAGGTGAATTCACGTGAGCTATGAAAATGTTTTTAAGCTTCCTTTCACCAAAACAAAACATTTATACTTTCAGTGCGTCCGTCCGTCTATCTATCACACTTTTTTATCTTATACATCTCTAATGATTTCTGCATGAAATTTCTTTCATTCATCAAACTATTGTGACACATATCTGCAAAGCTGTTTGCAATATCTAATCATTCCTGCATGTTGTTCCTGCTTCACACGCAAATTAAATCGCGATCAAAACAAAACACGACTCGGAAAAGAAGATCAAATTAAAGAAACAAGTGTATTCAACGGAGTCTCTTTATTGACTACTTAAATTACGCGTCGGTTGAACCGATGTTGCCTTAAAATTACATTAACATACGAATAATGCCATTGACGCAGCACATTTTGTCGCAGCGGATATTGTCCACATAAATATGCCGATATTTGCTCGACATGTTTAGTTGTTGAGATCACCATACAGATACGTAGCTCGTACGGGAGACAACGCTTTTCAAATGGCTTAACAAACTTCTCAAACTTTAAACTGTAGGTCCCCTCCGCTCGCGAGGGAACAATAGCACGCACAACACGAGTGGTTGCTGAGAAGCTAGGCCCAGGTCCACCTCGGACTGTAGCGCCGCCATTATTATTATTATTATTATTATTATTATTATATTAAAAAATTGATTGATTGAATAATTAATATTTTATTTAATATTTTCAGTTAATATCTGCAAATCAAAGTACACATCGCTACGAAATGCATATTCAAGGTTCCTTAGAGACCAGCTGCCAACACCATCTGATCCGCATCCAAAGAAGAAATCATGGTACTTATCGAGTTCTATTTCATTTTTGAAAGACCACATGGTTGTCCGTAAAGGCCCTCGAAGGCCTGTATCTGTACCACCATCGAAAGATAACACGATCCCTAAGTCACCCTTTCCAAAACCAGTGAATGACGTTAAAGTTTTCGCTGAATCGAATGATTACATTCCCTCCCCCGCTGGTTTGAAGAAAGAGTCACTTACAGGGGCTGACAAAACAGCAGAGAAGACTGATTATTTTATGAGTAAAATTCACAGAAACGAAGACCAAGATACAAACCTTACATTTTTCAAGAGCATGTTGCCAGATGTCAAAAAACTATCCCACAAAAATCAACGCAAACTCAAGCAAGAGTTCCTTTTGAATCTGAATAACCTGCTGGAGGAACAAGAATTGGAGACACATTTTATTTGTTAAACATTTTTTACATATTTTTAATAAAAATCTAAAAAAAAAGGGTAGTACTTTTTCCGGTTGTTTTATGAATTTCGAAAATGACCGATTGGTTACAGGTGAGCTATGAAGTGTTTTACAGGTGTACTGGATGGAAATGGTTCACTTTTGAGTGTCATTTAATTTTATTACTATGCACAAACTGTGTTCGGTTTAACGACGTCAGATAAACTTATTTCACAGTGAGCGCTGGACGTTGTCTAGAGTGCATCTTGTCATGTTCTGTTTTCTTTATTTATACGGACTGAATGTTGCAGCGCAGCTGTGTTCTCTCAGACGGAACTCCATCGAGTTCATGAAAGGCTCTCAAACATGTGTTTTGATGCTGCAATGGTCTGTTTCGCAAACAAATCTGAAGTTATTAAGTTGTATTCAGAACGCCTGCATTCGGGATTACATTGGGGACCCGTGCTGAAGACTTTTCACGAGTGATAAAAGGCTTAATGTTGAAATTTCTTGTAAGTTTGACTTGTTTAATTTTGATATATCTCAGACTTTGCCATTCGGACTCCGCTTAAAACCGTAGATCATGAGAGAACACGCAAAACAGGAGTAGTTGCTAGAGAAGGACTGTAACGCCATCCAACAAAAAAAACAAGAATTGTTAGTTTTCAGTGTCTTTTTTGTTCATTGGCAACAATACCACACAAAAAAGCGCAAAATTAAAGTCCTGCGTTAATTTTGTGAATTATAAAAATACGGTGTCTTTTTTTGTGTTTGTCCTACCAGCCTGCCATTAGCCTTGGCATGAATGCTTTGAGTTGAACCTTTGCTTTTGGTTTCTTGGCATAAATTTAAGATATTTCTACAAAAATAAGCCCGCGGCTCTTGTTTCCATCGGCCAGGTTCTTTGTTACGGAATCGGGTCTCTCATTAACTATATTGTAACATTGGTGGTCTGCCCAATGTTTCGTAGTTAGAAATGTTTAAAGCAAAGAATTCTGATGTCTAAATGGTTGATAACATTTTCCGATATTGCTCTTTAATAGCAGTTGCCGTTTGCGGTTACAGTACGTTCCAGGAAAATTTATTTAATAGGCCACTTTGCTTACCTGACCTGTCACAAAGGCTTGTGATGAATAAATTAAAAAAAAACGACATAGAGATGACACATTAACACATCGAAAGAGTCAGTTACTTCTCGCAATAAGTATTTTGATGAGGAGTTTGTATGTACAATTGATTGATTATCGTATATAAACGGTGTTTTTTTTAGAGGTACACACATTCAATATGAAATAAAACCCTTAAAGCTAATGTTAGTGCCTATGAATTAGCTTCATTTAATAGATAATTTTATGCCATTATTGTTAAAATATGATTTCGGGCATATGCAACAGGGGCCGTATATCAGCACGTCGAATGTTGACTTCCAAATCGTCCAACGTCTCCGGTTTATCGGCATAAACTACTGACTTCACATATTATTATTATTATTCCACCAGCCCATAAAGCACACCAAACAGTGAGTTTTAGTGGTTGTATGGGCGTCTCGACAAAGGCTTCTGGATTTTCTCCACTTTCATTCATCCATTTAAAACAAAATGGACCTCATCCGAGAACAACATTTTGCGCTGAAAATTAGGATCATGCTGAATCATGTTTTCACCAAAAATACCGATCACGCGGTTTCAACTCTTGCGCAAGCTGGATCTTATAAACTTTTAAGAAAAGATTTTACCGTACAATCTTCCACAAAATGGATGGGCATAGCTCCATTTGCTGTGCACGATGGCGAATCGACTCATTCGGATTCTCCTCAACACTGCGCTCAACAATAACTTGTTCTGGTCCCACTCCTTGTCGTCTTAATCCTAAAATCTAAATCCCGGAAAAAAACATAATTCCGAATACTTTTGTGAGGCACCACTCGTGTTGTGCGTGCTATTATGCTCTCACGAGTGGAGGGAACCTACAGTTTAATGCCGACTCCGAACGGCGATTTTTAGAAGCTTTTTCTAGACAGTTATACTCTTTGAGCATTGTCAGTGACTCGAAAGAGGCGGAGCCGTTTAAAAATGTTACGATGTTTTTTTTCGAGATTGGAACCTTAGACCTCGAGCGTCGGAGTCGACGCACCTACCCACTATGCCACGGCGCCCACTTGTTGTTGGTCATTTAGGGGTGAGTAATATCACTGGCACTTGTGTTAAATCTTTGAAATTTTAAATAGTGAATATCTCTGAATTTGCCCATAAATCGATCTTTCTTAAGCTTACGCTGAGGTCTATAAAATTGCTCTTCAGATCTCCAAAATTCGCATGTCGACGTTGTACATTTTTAGCCAATTTCTAAATAATATTATTAGGGCCAGAAATGTCAAATGACGGCATTCATTAAAACCAAGTTTTTGTAATTTTCAAGCTCCTTGGTTTCAAAATCTTCCATATTTCTCAAATGGTACTTTGGATCAGCAAAATCTTAACCAAACCTTTACTTAATTTCAAAAAACATGGTACCACATTTTAATTAGCGTACATGGATATTGATTTATAGGCCTAAAGTAACTTATTTCAAAATTCCGATATCTTAATAAATGAAGGAGATAGAAAAGTGTAACCGGCAGACCGACGGACACGTAGAAATTATAAAAGTTCAATTTTTGTGAACGGAACCGTAAAAACTCGTAATTTTGAAATGATGTATTCAGTACTGCTCGCCACTGCACATACAGCCTTAGCCAAATGTATTTGGCAACCTTATCTTTTTGTCTTTGCTGCAAAATCACTTATCGGAAGTAATTAGTTTGTGTTTTATGGTTTTCGGGGACGCTGTCTTAGGTTGTCAACAATTTTTGTTTGCTCCTCTCACTTCATTAATTTGTTTGCTTTTTGAAGATATAACGATCTAAAAGGGTGCCTAATACATTTGGCCAAGGTTGTATGTGTGTACATAGGTATAGGGATTCGTCGAAGGATTACTACTCTTCCAGGAATTAAGATTTTGTATTTCATGCAAGGAAGTATTGTAGAAAGGTGTGGCCGAGGGTTACGATACAATAACTACAATTTGACTTGTTAATTATACTTTGGGTGAGTAAGTAATCGCAGTATTAACACAGTACTGCAACGTCAAACGTTCTTAATTGCAAACATCTGGCAATGATGCTTTGCAACGCGTTCTAAAATGTAACATGACAGCAACCACTGCGCAAACAAAAGCAATCAGCGCATCATAGATTATCATCCGATGAAATTTTTTTTATTTTCCGACCCTCCGACTTTTTTATGTCTAAAATATATTTAAGTGCGTTGGCATTGAAGTTGTCAAAGTATTTAGAAAAATGTTCGCAAATTTGTTTGACATTTTTACAAAAAAGAAACAATTGGCACACAAAACATAAGCTGTTCAGAAGTGCCAACAAAATTAAAACATCGTGATACATCGCAACAGCAAAAACTCGTTGCATCATATACATAGGCAGTGATGCTTACACGATGTGCATTGACGTTTACGAACTCAGCCTCTCTTAGCACTATCAATAACAGCGGAGTGGTGATGCCGTGAACATTTTAGTTGGTGTGGCCGGGATGGAGCTTCATGCATAATGTGCTTTCAGTCAAATTCTCTAGTCTTAACTCAATCACTTTTTGGTTGAAAGGATCCAATATTTGTCTTGTTACATATTTTACTCAGGACAACAAATGACTACACAGCACCCAGTCTGAGTTTGGAGTCGTAACGCTCCCAAGCAGCAGAAAACAGTAGTAAAACATGACTCTGAGCAATGATCTATGGAACACCTTATGAATCTTGTTTCTACTCACTAATGGTTCCCGCGGTTGCCATCAATGGAAAGATATGAGAACAAAACAGATATATTCCACCCAAGAATCCAGTTTTAAGTACTATATTTCCGACGCAACAAAAACAACCCCTTCCAACTCATAAAATCTGAACCGAGTGTTGATTATCAGCGAACGTTTTCGTTTTGTTTGCTTCTGATCCACTCAGTGTGGAAGCTTACTTCTTTCTTTCAAGCCTGTGGAGAGATGAAACAACAAACAAATGTCGCTATCGTAAAAGAAGCAAGTATGTACTTGTGTTTTGAATTTCTTTTTCCCTGTTTCGCCGCACACTGGGTAGGTTGCGCCCAACCATCTGGGCAATTACTGATAGTGCTGGTTCGAACATATTTGTTTCCTTCCACGTGTGTTGGTCGTCTCCGAAGCCGTGTATTTTCGACAACCGAAGCAAATCGCATCGAACATTATGTGTGTTCGTTCATAGTCAAAAAAAGAAAATAAACATTTCGACTAAACCGGTCTTTTTTCAACCTCGACCAGTCAGTATCTGTGAACTGTAGCATCAACATGTGTGACGTACAGAAGTTACTATGTTTAATTAAAAATCGACCGCCGATATACGACACAAAATTAAAAACCCATAGCGATAAACGCATCATAAAGAAGCTGTGGTCAGAAATTGGTAAAGAAATGGGTATTAGTGGTAAGTGCATGATCACAATTTGTTTTACTTGGAACCTTCTATTAAATTGAACTATTTCACAATAACTGCAATTTTTGTTGGGCGATTGAAAATGGAAATTTAATTTAATCTTCCAAAACCGAAACCTTTCCTTGCCATTGTCCCTTTTGATAAATTCTGAAAACAGGCCGGATCAATAAGAGCGCCAACATACAAGTACACCCAAGCAGATGACACAAAATATGTGTGTCTCATTCGGTGTGTTCCATCAGTGGTAGTCAACAGCATGGCCTCGCATACGACTAATGCACACCGAATGAAATGAACCAGCGTCGCCGCACAAGTTCTCTGTCGCAACGCACACGGCATACGACAAAACAAAGAAATAAAATGCTTCATTCTCCATACCTTTTTCAGAAAATTTACTTCGTTGTTGTTGATTTTGGGATTCCGTACCAGAATGATAGAAATGGAACCCTTGTAGTTTCACTTCGGTGTCTGTCGGCAGTCACTGTTGTTCTCACGAACCCACAAAAAAATCTTCGAAACGAAATACATATGTATACGTTGTAAGCTATACTCATACAGGGTGCAGCAAAAGTCTTGATACCCCATACATCTGTTCTTTATCAGTTTAAAAGAAGTTTCCGATTTTGTTTTTAAAGAATGCAATACTTGGTAAATGTTAAATATCAATGTCACATTCAAATTCAAATAATTTAAATAAAATCGTTAAAAATAAATTAAATTAATAAATAAAAAAAATAATGAAGTTGAAAATTATTAATCGAAATAAATTAATTCAGTTTAATGCTTTCAGCTAAATATTGCAAATCCAAGTATACAGCCCTACGAAGTTCATATGTAAGGTTCCTTAGAGCGCTGCCTCCAAAAGGATTTAGATCAAGTCAAAAGAAGAAAGAATACTACCTTGCGAATTCTATGTCATTTTTGAAAGAATTTATTAGTGTTCGCCGAAGCACTCGGAGTAATGTAGAACCATCGACAGACGAAACAGAAGTCAAGTTCCGCATTTCAAGCCCAATTAGTATAAGAACATCAGATTTCGCCGAATCTGATGATTGCAGTCCTTCCCCCGCTGATTGTAGGAAGAGACCTCTTTCAGAGGTTGACAAAACAACAGACTCATTTGCCGAATATTTTGAAGCGGATACTTACAGAAGCGAAGACCAAGACACAAACCTCACATTTTTCAAAAGCATGTTGCCAGATATGAATAAATTATCCGCCAAAAATCAACGCAAACTTAAGCAAAACTTTCTTTTGCATTTGAATACACTGCTGGAGACACAAGAATCGGAGATGTGGACAACCAGAAAATTCAGTGAAACTTAAGTTTAATTTTTAATACATTTTTAATAAAAATTATTTTAAAAAGAAAAATTGTAGTAATATTGTACTTCCTCGGACTTCTTTTCTTCTTCCTCGTAACTTTTGTTTTGATCGATCCTTTGAAATTCGTTTTATTGAATAGTTTTTGAATTTTGGTTCATCCCATCATCCATACACTTACTGACAAAAGTCTACGTACAGTCGAAGTTCTAGTGAATCAACGAGTTTCTTTTCAATGTGAAACAAAATACTATTCAAGAAATGTAAATATAGTTTGCTTTATTATTCAAGAAGTATAAACGTAAAAACAGAGTTCTTAAAAAACATTTAAAAACTAGGAAAAAAAATTTAATTTTTCTGTAAATGCAAGAAGGTTAGGTTAGGTTTTGGAATTGAAATGGGATGGTTAGTGCATCACTTCCACTCGGAGGTCATTGGGCCCATTGTGAATCCCTTCATTTGCGGAGTACACAATCTAAAAACCTATCCCGTCACGTGATGGGTGAAACCATTCCGTACTCTTTATAAATTTTAGAAGATCCGATATATGCATTCGCTAAGTCCGCAGTCTCCGTGAAGAGTCTTTGACCCAGCGAAGCTGGGCGCCGATTCTCGAGAACTGGGCAGATGTTGGATCGTCTCGGTCTCTTCCTCATCTCCGCAACTCCGGCAGAGATCGCTGGATTCCGCATTCCATTTTCGGAGCATTGTTCCGATAGAGCAGTGTCCTGTGATCGAGTTTCGGTTCAACGCCAGAAGCTTCTTCGTTTTGCCGTAGTTAAGCTTTGGCCACGTTGATCTTGTCGTGTGACAATCATTTCTTGTAAGCCATGTCGAGTCGGCCTCTGTTTGTATTGTTTCGTTTATGATCCGGTACAGTGCACTGATCGGTGGCCGTAGTGACGTGTCCGCTTCGCTGATGTCCATTTCAGACTCTTGTCTGGTCAGTTTGTCCGCTCTCTTGTTTCCAGCAATTGAACTGTGGTCCGGGACTCAGCAGAGTTTGACCTTGTGGTGGCTGGTGGACCTCAGTGAGTCGCGGCAATTCATAACAGTCTTTGATTTCGTTGTACAGGATTCTATTGACTTCAGTGCAGCCTGTCTGTTTACAAAAATGGTGATATCCGATGGTAGGATATCGGTTACCTGTATGTGTTTAGCTGCTTTCTCTCCTGCCAGGATCCCTGCTTGGAAGACACTGCACAAGTTAGGGAGATCCGCTTTATGCAAGGTCTTCGACTAGAATCCGGCCCCAGTACCTGTGTCTATTTTTGATCCGTCGGTGACAAGGGTAATCTAGTGCTCGTTGATAACGGCATTCGATAACCACTTGTCTCTGTCGGGGAATAGAATTGGTACCTTGAGGGAGAAGTCATTATGGGGAGATATATAGTCAGTTGTAGCTACGTGGCTACTGGAACCATGTTGTAAGAAACGTAAGAAAAACGGGATGACAAAAGTCTACATTAGTGGTAACTGTTTCCTTTTAGGGTGGTACAGTTAAGCGATTTGTTTTCTTTTGGTTTGTTTGAACCCTATAAAGGACTTATGGGACGAATTAAAGCGGCGCCTCAAGAAAAGAATCATCACAAACAGGCACTTGAGGAAGAATGGTCAAATATTGAGCCCTCAGTTACTAAAAAGCTGATCGAATCAATGCCAAAATGGATGAGGGCAGTGATATCCTTAAAAGGAAATTCAACGCCTTATTTATTATCATTTTTGTTTTTAATTCACGTTATAACCTCTAAGTGTACATTGACTTTGTCATCCTGGTTTCTTTACATTTACAGAAAAATTACATATGTATGTTGATTCACTTGAACTTCAGGTGTACGTAGACTTTTGTCACTAAGTATTCAATATTCACAGCTTTCCTGCAGCATAAATACGGTGACCATTTTTGCAGATGCAAAAAAGTGGACGATCTTATCATTTCCAAGAAACAAACAAAAGCGAAAGAATGTCATAAAAATGTGTCGAATAAACTTGGTTCGAATGAGAGTCTGCAATTCATTCACAATAGCAAAAACCAGATGACAGAAGTGAATTATTCAAATCAGTGCTGTCGACTTTTTGTGTTTAACTAATTTTGTACTGAAGAAAGTACTTTACTGTGTAGATCATAGGTTTTCTATGAAAAAAGGACATTAAGAGCACAATTTAATAAAAAGAGGACAAATTACTGTCCTCTTCCAAAAAAAAAAGGACACGATACCGAAAAAGAGGACTGTCCTCTAAAAAAAAGAGGACGGATGGTCACCGTAAGCATAAAACGATAATAATCCATGACTCTCAGCAACGATGTATGGAACACCTGAATTGGAACACCATTTGCATCTTGTTTCTCAGTAATGGTTCCTGCGGTTGCCAACAAGGGAAACAGACATGTTTCACCCAAGAATCCGGTTTTAGGTACTGTATTTCAGACGCAACCAAAATAACCCTTCCAAGTCATGAAATATGAACAGACGTGTGTGTTTCAGTCGGGCGAACGTTTTCGTTTTATTTGCTCCTGTTCTAATCAGTGCTAGAGCTCACTTCTTTATTTCCAACGAAAACTCTTAATTAAATAAATCGCCACTGCAAAGATGCAGAGCAATTTTGTTCCCGAAAAACAACAGTATCTACAATGAAACATGTGCATACTTCTGTTTCGAATTTGATTTTTCTTGGGCTTCCGTATGCGGTGTGCGGACGCTAGGTCGAAAGATTTGTTTCTTTGGACGTGCGTTGGTCGTTTCCGAAGCCATTTATGTTCGAGAACCACTCCCGAAACACATCGCATCGAACATGCATGTTTTGTTTCGTCTGCATTGGTGTGTTGGTTCATAGGAATGAAGGTATGGTTGTTTCGTAAGTCACAAAAATACGTTTCCACTAAATCGATATGTTTTCAAGCTCATCCAGTCTGTTTCTGTGAACTGCAGTATCAACATGTGTGACGCTAAGAAATTGTTATGTTTAATTAAAACTCGTCCGGCGATTTACAATTCTAAACTAAAAGGGTATATCGATAAAGATATTATAGACAAGTTGTGGTTAGAAATTGCTAACGAAATGCAAATTCCTGGTAAGTACACTTTTAGTACCCCTTGAGTACATTCAGAAAATGCACGAATTAAATTATTTGACAATAACTGCAATGTTTTGTTGCGCCTTTGAAGATAACCGTCTGCCATGATGCAAATACTTAACTCGTGGGGATATACCACTAGATCTTCCAATACCTTAAATATTTGCTATCATACCAAATACACACCCCACAACATCTTGTGATTTGAAAAAACATTTCATTCCCATGAATGGTAAAAGGCGGGAGACTTTCTGCAAATGGGACATCTAAATCAGACTAATGCATCGTGTTTTCGCTCAGTAATGTCTTATCTCGAATTGAGTGCACTTAAATTGTGTTTGCTATCAATTGTCCTAAAGTGCCATGCAGTATGCTTGAAGTGTTACTCATTCAAGGATTACAAGCTGAGGACGATATGCAAAAAAAAATTGGAACGATAACGATTACGCTTCACTCGAAAAACTAATTTTAAACTGGCACATTCATCCAACCTATCTCCTTCTCACTTTTGAAAAATTATATATTCTACCTCCGATACTCCTACCTGCTTCCACCAATGTAACCGAATGAAATATTCCTGGAAACACAAACACATCAATAAATTCATGTTTGTTCATCCTTCTGTCGGCTTTCAACCATTAATTGATTCTTATGAACCACCACGAACACAAGCGAAACAAAACGGACGAGGGTTTGATTCGAAACGTGGTTGGATGCGACTAACACGAACCGAATGAAACAAAAATGTATGTATGCTTCAAACCAGCATCGCCATACAAGTCCTTCCGGCAGAATGTCGTTTCATTTCTGGGTCTATCAGAAATCAAATATTGAAGATATATTCAACTTCTACCCCTGTTGCCCTTGATTTTATTTGACAGCGTTTTCATGCTATTTTTCGTGGCATGGCTGTGAATGCATGTGGACTGCTTAAATCAGCAGATAACCATCCCCATTCGAAAGTGCGAGTTGTGAGTGTGAGTAACACGGGAAAGATTCCGTCGCATAATATTGATGGACGATTTCTGAATATCAAACGACGTTTCCAAACTATTTTAGTTGAATTTTCTTCCAACTGCAACTCAAATCAACTATTTATTCATACATTCATACACCCAAACAAAAATGTATCCATACATATACCTATACCTCTATTGAAATTTATCCAACACAAAAAATCCCTTCCATCATACACATACCTAATCACTGCTCATGCCTGCGGTGTGTGTGTTAATTTCTGTTCGGCATTTAGGGGTTAGATCCAAAAGATAACACACATCAACGAATAGAGTGGTCGAACACAGCTTGAAATTTATGTATGAAAATGGAAATATTTATCATTTTAAATCTTAGATATCTCAAAATTTCAACATAAATTAATATTTTGAAATTTATCATTTTATTGCATTAAAAAAAACTTTGGAGCTCCATATTTTCCAAACGGTACTTTGGATCAAAAACTGTTGAAGCAAACCTCTATCTCATTTTAAAAGATCTGTCGATTGATATATAAGACGATGGGGTGCGTATAAAAGTTTACGGCGTATAAAAAGTGAGCAAGGTATGGGGGGCATGCTGCCCCCCTGCTAGATCACATGTAGAATTTGAAGTAGGTGCGAAGTTGAGTGTATTCAATGTTTGTTTATATTAATGATTCGCATGAATTTAAAGGAACTAAATACAGTCAATCTCGTACATACCCCAAATTGTACATGTTGCCAAGCAGAGGGGTTGCAGGGCGGCAGCATGCCCCCCATACCTACTTCACTTTTTATGTGTGATTAAAGTTCACTTGTTTTTCTAACAAGTACGGGTTTCTAAATTTGATTGCCTTCTATCTGAATTCGGCTTTATTTCACAAGCAATGGTCGGCGTTATTTCACTTTGCTAAAGTAAAGTTGTAATATGTAAAGTAAAATAAAGACCGAAAATAGAAATTCGGCGTTATTTCACGGCACCGCGGATATTGCCCACATAAATATGCCGATATTTGATCGACATGTTTAGTTGTTGAGATCACCAGATACGTAGCTCGTACGGGAGACAGCGCTTTTCAAATGGCTTAACAAACTTCTCAAACTTTTTTTTATATTCTAAAAAACTGATTGATTGAATAATTAATATTTTATTTATTTTCAGTTAATATCTGCAAAACAAAGTACACATCGCTACGAAGTGCATATTCAAGGTTCCTTAGAGACCAGCTCCCAACACCATCTGATCCGCATCCAAAGAAGAAATCATGGTACTTATCGAGTTCTATTTCATTTTTGAAAGACCACATGGTTGTCCGTAAAGGCCCTCGAAGACGTGTACCTGTACCACCATCGACAGATAACACGATCACTAAGTCACCCTTTCCAAAACCAGTGAATGACGTTAAAGTTTTCGTTGAATCGAATGATTACATTCCCTCCCCAGCTGGTTTGAAGAAAGAGCCACTTACAGAGGCTGACACAACAGCAGAGAAGACTGAATATCTTATGAGTAAAATTCACAGAAACGAAGACCAAGATACAAACCTTAAATTTTTCAAGAGCATGTTGCCAGATGTCAAAAAACTATCCCACAAAAATCAACGCACACTCAAGCAAGAGTTCCTTTTGAATCTGAATAACCTGCTGGAGGAACAAGAATTGGAGACAAATTTTATTTGTTAAACATTTTTTTACATATTTTTAATAAAAATTTAAAAAAATGGTGCAGTACTTTTTCCGGTTGTTTTATGGATTTCGAAAACGCTTACGATCAAGTTTGGTTGGCTACCGGTGTGCTATAAAGTAATCCACAGGAGCACTGGATAAATGATTCACTTTTGAGTGTCATTCAATTTAATTATTATGCACAAACTGTGTTCGGTTTAACGACGTCAGATAAACTAATTTCACAGAGAGCGTTGGACTTCGTCTAGAGTGCATCTTGCCATGTTCTGTTTTCATTATTTATACGGACTGAATGTTGCAGCGCAGCTACGTTCTCTCAGACGGAATTCCAACGAGTTCATGAAAGGCTCTCAGACGTGTGTTTTGATGCTGCAATAGTCTGTTTCGCAAACAAATGTGAGGTTATTTAGTTGTATCCAGAACATTACATTGGAGACCCGTGCTGAGGATGAAAGGATTAATGCTGAAATTTCTTGTAGGTTTGACTGGTTTAATTTTGATATATCCCAGACTTTGCCATTCGGAATCCGGTTAAAACCGTAGATCATGAGAGAACACGCACAACAGGAGCAGTTGCTAGAGAAGTAAAGGATAGGTTCACAAAGGACTGAAACGCCAACAAAAAAAAAACAAGAATTGTTAGTCGTCAGTGTCTTTTTTATTCGTTGGCAACAATACCACACAAAATGCGCAAAATTAAAGTCCTGCGTTAATTTTGTGAATTATAAAAATACGGTGCCTTTTTTTGTGTTTGTCCTACCAGCCTCTCATTAGCCTTGGCAGGAATGCTTTGAGTTGAAATGTTATCAATCATTTTCCGATATTGCTCTTCAATAACAGTTGCAGTTTGCGCTTACAGTACGTTCCTGGAAAATGTAATTAATAGGCCACATTGCTTAGATGTTCTGTCTTTAAATGGATACAAAGGTTTATGATGAATAAATTTAAAAAAATAAGCGACATAGAAATGACACATCGACAAGAGTCGCAGAAGTCACTTCTCGCTATAAGTAATGACTTATTTTCAAGGCTGTACAAAATCAAGTACAAGTATAAGTACCAATACCTGGAATTGTACTTGTACTTCAGTACCTTGCTACTGGTACTTTATTTGAATCAAGTACAAGTCTTTTTTACTAAAGTACTTGAGCAGTACTTTCAATACTTTCAAGTACTTGAGCAGTAATTTCAAGTACGTGAGCAGTCTTGCTTTCAGCGTCTCAAAACTCATAACTGTATAGATCGAATTGATAAGGCCAGCTTATATTGCTAGTACTTACGACTAATTGCTAAATCCTTTTTAATAAAATACTTGCCAATATTTGATATAATTTAAAGTGCTTGAAAGTACTTGTAAATACTTGAAAGTACTTGTAAGTACTGGTCAAGTACTTAAGTCCTTATTTATGTACTTAAGTACGTACAAATTAATACTTGTGGCGAATAAAGGAAAAAAAAACAAGTACCACTGGACTTAATTCTGTTCAAGTACAAGTACCGCCGTACTGAAGTCAGATAATACTGAAGTACTTTACAGCCCTGCTTATTTTTATGAGGAGTTTGTAGTTAAAGTTAAGACACGTTGATTATCGCACATAAAGAGTGTTTTTTAGAGGTATACACATTCAATATGAAATAAAACCCTTGAAACTAATGTTAGTGCCTATGAATCAGCTTCATAGGCGACAAAGGCTTCTGGGTTTTCTCCACTCCAAATTCGGCAATTTTTCTTGTTTACATATCCCTACAAAAATTGACCTCATTCGAGAAAAAAATTTTACGCTGAAAATGAGCATCAAGCTAAATCATGCTTTCGGACTTTTCACCAAACCTACCGATTACGCGGTTTCAACTCTTGCGCAAGCTGGATCTAATAAACTTTTAAGAAAATATTTTCCCGTACAATCTTCCACAAAGTGGATGGGCATAGCTCCAATTGCTGTGCACGATGGCGAATCGACTCATTCGGATTCTCCTCAACACGAACGCTTTACGAGCTCTCAACTATACAATTTCAGGACGAGAAAGCAAAAGAGGTTATCAGGATGAACACCTCTTCGCAAACTTCTCCATGGGTCCGATCTAACACTGAACGAAAACGAAAATCTACTCCTGAAAAATGAACAACGGAGCCACCGCGAAAGCAGCAAAGGACGGAAAAAAAGGAGAAAAAGAAGAAGAAGGAAACCCATAAAGATACTCGACCAGGAAAGGACATGGGTAAGGAAACAGAAGGGGCAAAGAAAGGCGCGGCGCAGGTACCAACAAAGGACCCAACTAACAAAGAGCCAGCCTGGTCTGAAGCAGTTAAGAGGAAGACAATGAAAAAGAGAGCAGTCATTGAGAAAGCTAAACCCGACGCCATTGTTATCGAGTCCAAGGGCGAAGTTTCGTTCGCGGAAATATTGCGCAATATAAGAGCAGACCCTAAAGTAGAGCAAGTCGGCACAGCAGTCTCAAGAATAAGAAGAACGTTCAAGGGAGAACTGTTAATACAGCTCAGGAAAACCGAGAAGAACACAGAGGAGGTAAAATCCGCAATAAGTGAAGCCCTAGGACAAAAGACTGAAATCCGAGCCCTTACCCACCGCATTACTTTAGAGTGTAAGGACATGGACGAGGTGACGTCGAAGGAGAAAATCTGTGAGGCAACCAGAACGCAATTCGAATTCGAACACATAACGTTAGCCGACGTCAGATCTCTTCGTCAGACGTACAGACACACCCAGAGTGCAATAATTAGCCTTCCGGTTGAAGTAGCAAAGAAGACTAAAGATTGGCTGGGTAAATTGCCGAGTGCGTTAAAAAACGTTCCTGAAGAAGTGCTTCAAATGCCTCGAATTTGGGCATTTAGCCAACAGGTGCGAATGCTTGGAGGATCGCTCCAAATTATGTAGGAGATGTGGAACAGAAGGCCACATAGCGAAGAACTGCAGGAAGGAGCCGTTATGCATGTTCTGCAGGAAAAACGACCCCGAGAACGCAAAACACGTAGCTGGCAGTGGAAAATGCCCAGTATTTAAGAAAGCTATTACTAGCAAACAATGATGAAGATTATACAAATAAATCTAAATCATTGTGAGATAGCTCAGGACATCCTGAATCAAACAGTAAGATGCGAAAAGGCAGACGTGGTCCTAATAAGCGAACCATAGAAAAACTTGACAACTGTACCTGGGTCAGCGACAAGACAAAACATGCCGCAATATGGATATGCGGAAACGACGCCTTTCAGGACATCGATAAAGACGCAGATTCGAAGTAAGTTAAGTAAATTCATCAATACAAGCGGCACTTTCCAGGATACTGCCGAACGTGGGCGGGCCCGGATACACAAAAAGGATACTTTTATCAAGAGTCGTCAGCTCGGTTATTTTATACGCTGCACAAGTCTGGGCGGATACCCTCAAACAAAATAAATCAACATGCCGGAAACTATCCTCGATTTACCGGCGATGCGCGTTAAGAGCAATAAGCGGCTACAGAACGATCTCGGACGAAGCCGCATTTGTTATAGCGGGAATGATCATTGATATCCGCGGATGAGATGAGGAAGATTCACCACAGGAAACTCTTAATCCCAACGGAGGCTGAGGAAATAAGGAGTATGAAGAAGGAAGAAAGGACTCGTTCAATAGCTCCGTGGCAATCACGATGGGATAGCACCACGAAGGGCAGATGGACTCATACATTGATTCCACAAATTTATACCTGGATTAGCAGGTCGCAAGGCAACTGCAACTACCACCTAACGCAGTTTCTGTCTGGCCACGGTGGTTACCGAAAGTACCTGCACCGTTTTGGCCAAGACGACTCGCCGTACTGTCCAGAATGTTCAAACCAGGAGGAGGACGTGGAGCACGCATTCTTTTACTGTGGACGCTTCACGGAATGGAGAGGTAATCTACCAGACCCACCAGATCTAGTAAAGAGAATGGGTGAACATATGCGGACGCATAAAAAACATGCAGATTGAGCTGCGGAGAATAGAAGCAGCAAGAAGAGCAGAAGCAACAGAGTCTGCTGAAGCACAGGAGTAGCATTAATTGCTTGCCAGCCCCGCGAAGTAATACCTAACGGCAGTTCCGCGGGGAGAGTGGTAGAAGAGTGCAGGGTGTGGGTTAGTACGTAGGCGTATTCCCTAAATCGAATACTTGGGTTTGCGAATCGTGCATACTGATAGCATGGGCTATTAGTATCTTTCGAAGATTGCCACATCCTTGGACGTAACAAAAAAAAAAAAAACTGTTTGTCGTCTTTGGGGATGCGTATTATCCACTAGAGTATACGTTGTGCAAAATCGATTCATCGTGTTCCAAAGAACTTGCTCAGATGGACGATTATGTCGACCCTAAAATGAACTTAGCGCACGATAAGTTTGGCGAACCGAACCATGGTTTTGCACAAATTGCGCGCATTGTTCTGGCGTTAATCTATTCACTGTTAAATGGCAAAACGCACTAACCATAAATCAACTTTCAACTGCCAAATTGACAATCTGTAGAAATAGTATTGCCCGTTTCAAACTCAAACCTAAAAAAAACGCCTTTTATTTCCATAGTTACTTGCCCATATCCTCTCATGGAGTTTTGCAGTGTTCGTTAGCAATGCGAAGATCTGTGTACGTACCCATAATTAGGCAAGGTACTTGGAATGTTTTGTAAAGTCTGTTTTTTTTCAAAATTTACTAAGAGGGCAATTGGCAATTGCATATAAGAAAGTATATAATATGGGAAAAGAAAATAATCCGACCCAAATGACGAACTGATGAATATACTTACTAAGACCCTGTCCCTACACAAAGCATACAAATAAAGACGCTTGATGATATACCAAACCGTACGAAAGTAGAGGAAATCATCACCGCTCCATTAAGGTTTTGTGTAAACAACTCATAGCCAAGTTGCCCATGCGCTCTCCGTGGTCTAACCGTCTTAGGCGTTTGATCCGTAGACTCATGTCGCTGTAAAACCCGTACAGTTCTTGGTTAAATCTTCTTCTCCAATTGCCCTCAACGCAAATGAAACCAAAAATCGTACGTAAAACTTTTCGTTCGCACTAAACGAATACCTCCATTACCTCAAAGATTCGCTGCCGTTCTGTCTATGGTGCTATGGCCCTAATAGCCGCTTGGCTGTCGGAGTATATAGTTATCGTTTTCTCATTCAAACTAAGCTCATTAAGCGTAAGCGCCGCCTCATTTATTGCTACCACTTCTGCTTGGAAAACGCTACATTCGTCACTTAGGTTCAGGTATCTTTCGCAGAAGACCACTGCCCCCGTTCCTGCACCTGTTTTCGAGCTATCAGTGTATATGGAGATCTCTTCGGCGCCATTTGCTGATTGCTCGTCCCAACATCTCCTGTCCGGAATTCTGGTAGAGAACTTCCTCGTGGTAGTCAGGGTTGGTGGCAGATCTAGTAAGCTATACATCATCTGGTCAAAAAGTATGCTTGATTGATGGTTGAAAGGCCGCCATAACCAAGACTCAAATTTTCCATGCGTCGGTAGCCCAGCAAGGAAAAGCGAAGTTCGTCGTTAGAATAATTATAGTGGTCGCTTTTGTGTAATGGGTAAGGGCATCGACTCCTACTCTGAAGGTCTAGGTTCGATTACGGATGCAACAGCTTCATATTTTCCAGCTCCATCTCTCTCGAGTCTTTGATAATGCTCAAAGAGTATAACTGTCAGGAACAACCCCCTCAAGACTTCACCGTTCGGATTCGGAATAAAACTTGAACTCCCCTACACTCGTGTAAGAATAATAGCACGCACAACTCGAGTGATTTCTGAAGAAACTAGGTTCCAGTCCACACCGGACCGTATCTACATATGTACATATGTATGTATAGCGTAATTGGTAAACAAATCAATCTTAATTCTCACAGCACCACCCATCCACACCATCAACGTAAATTGGGAATCTTGAATCCTGGACATCTTCTTTACCTGAGAAGAAAGCTGCCCATCTTTAGAATTACTTTGTGGAAACCTGGAGCATCGGTTTTTCTAACGACGCTGCGGTCCGTGGTGGACTTTGACCTTTATCACCATGTCTCGTTAGCCAGTGTGATCTTTTTCATCTGTCTCCAGCACTGCAACTTATACAGGCCGGTGGGACGGAATACTTGACCGCTTTTGTTCAAACTAAGTGGCCAGTTCTGCCTGAAATGGAAATATTCTCCATTTTTTGCAGTTTAATAGTACGTTTGCACCGCACCCAAATTCAGCATTTCGGGTAGTTTCTGCATTTCAGCCCAAATGCATTGCATTTCTCCATACATTTCCCGCATTCTGGAATGTTGTATTTCAGCGAAATGCAGAATTTCGTCGCTGCATTTGTAAGTTCGTCAAATCGAACAATCCTCTTTACAAATTCAGCACCATTCAGCACGTCATACAATGACATTTCAGCCCGCTGTCATAAACAAAAAAAACAGCTGTCAACAAAACAATAAATCATTTCAAGTGATCATTACAATAAAAATGGAATATATACGTCTGAATTAGCATTTAAATTCATCTTTAAATTAATATTACAAGCTAGATGGTTCACCCACTTCTGATTTCCAATCAGAAAAAAATATCAACAATCAATTCTAACACTAGCTTGAAGTTGCAGTGCGAACGCTAAATTGGATTCTGAAATTTTTTTCCTGAAATGCTGAATTTGGGTGCGGTGCAAACGTACTATAACACGCTTTAGAAATTGTTTTTACTGTTACGTAGTATTGACTGACATTACTGCTTTCGGTTGCGACTCGGCACGAGAGTTTTACTTTTTGGTAAAACCTTGTACCGTGCGTCATTCCTGTTGCAATATTGCTACAACCAATTAGGATTGGTTGCACGCTTGTCTTACTGTTATTACAACCTTCTGAGAAGCTTTAACAATTTCCTCCTCTTTTACTCGTAGATACCCAGATAATATTGAGTAGTATCAAATAGTTCACTTTACACTGAATCCCGTCAGCTCGAAAAAAGGCTCTTATTTGATTTGAAACAATGAAACTATTACAATGTATATTGCGGTTTTTCCAAGTAGAAACCTAACAATTGAGTAAACCACCAGCATGTTACAAATCCAGCAAACGCACCTCCATTCAGGGACGTATTCAATTACCCGACAGTGGTCACATCATGCTATTAAACCTATTGCTGTTGCTAAGTGCCATCATTCCAGTTCGAACCGGATTAATTCCGGATTGTGTATTTTCGATGCAATGATTGTGACACAGCAGTAGAATTAGAATTAAGGATTCAATATTGAAGTAAATCATGCTGAAATCGTGCTTAACAGCACAGTTTGGATGAAGTTAAAGTGCTTGAAATTCCAGCATTCTTTTAACCATATATGAATTGTAGATGAGATCGAGACGATCCCAATATCTTTAAGTTGTGATGTGAAAAGGCAAGTAGACTAATGTTGTCAAAAAAAAATGGGTATCGGTTTGGCAGCAAACCGCAGCTAACCCATACTGAATGAGGCTTAACTGAAGTTTACTTACTTATTTGTCAGGCCTGCGAGCCTGGGTCAATTGGGCCAGGTCCCGAGATGTGATGGTCCCGAGAATGCTGCTTCCAGTCATCAAGACTTAGTGCTATGCAGTTGGCAGAATCGATACAATCGTCCAAATTTACCGATTATATATGGTACACAGTTTGGGGTTGTTTGAAGCAAATGCAAAGTGCGTGTTGCTTGTACATGGAATGTATTATTTTCGCTGCGTTTTTTAAAATGAAATATCCTTTTTTACAAATATTATCTTGTTTTTTAGTAATTGCAAAGAAAAATTGTATTCTATATAACTATATTCTATTTTTGATGAAACATGCGCATTTTAATGAAATTTGCTCCAAGCAGTCCACACTCGTTACAATGAACAATCTCGCTCCAGTGAACAGACCCGGTTTTTATTAGTTCATTATATCGAGCGTCTACTGTATGTTCACAGAAGACCAATGCATTTATTGTTCCTTTATTTCTTGTGTATATTGGTGTATTCAGGATTCGTCAACTGTTACGAAACTCCGTAAAAATTAACTTGAATTGCGCTTTTGTGCATGCTAATGGCCCAGGCTATTAGTATCTGTTTAAGATAACCATATCCTTTGGGGCATGAAAAAAAACCCTCGTATTGTTATATGATATGAGGTGCGCAGCCAGGCCCGGATTTGGAGGTCTTCAGGCCCTAGGGCAACAAATGAATGGAATGGCTTATTATTTTCCAAATAAAGTGAACATTTTATTTCAGTGAAGTGTTTCAATAATTTATTGCGAAACCAAGTAACAAACGTTCATATAAAAATATAAACAAAAACCAGAATTATTTGAAATTTATTGAAATTAAATTAAAGCGCAATTCACAAGAAATGAGACCCCTTTGACTGCGCCAACTATCGGGGGATAAGTCTCCTCAACATTGCGCATAAGATCTTCTTTGCCGTTTTGTTTTAGACAAGGCGACGCGCTGTCATGTGATTTCTTTAACATCGTTCTTAAGAAGATCGTGCAAAACTTACTGGCCAACACAAGAGGCACGGACTTCCAAAAGTCTGTTCAACTGCTAGCTTACGCGGATGAGATTGACGTGATTGGGCGAACACAACGAGCCGTCAATGATGCGTTTGCTGGCATTGAAACGGAAGAGGCTAAAATGGATCTGCCGGTAAACGAGGGCAAAACCAAGTATATGCTGTCATCGAGAAAGGACGCACAACATTGATGACTTGGCCAGAACGTCACCATAGGCAGCTATAACTTTGAGGTAGTTAAGGACTTCGTCTACCTTGGCTCCGCAGTAAACAGTACAAACAACATCAGTACCGAGATCAAACGCAGAATAACTCTTACCAACCGCTGTTTTTTTTTGGGCTCAAAAGGCAATTGAGTAGTAGAGCCCTCTCTCGGAAGAACAAGCCGACTTTATACAAGACCTTGATCATCCCAGTCCTGCTGTACGGCGCAGAGGAATGGACAATATCCCAAGAGAATGAACAGTCTCTTTGTCTTTTCGAAAGCAAAGTTCTGCGGGCGATCTTTGGTCCTGTTTCATATGGGCTGTACAGCGACATGAGTCTAGCCAGGCGTCTACGGATCCAACGCCTAAGATGGCTAGGCCATGTAGATCGTATGGACAACTTAGCTCCGGCCCGAAGAGTCTTCGACTCTGAGCCTGTGGGACAAAGCAACAAAGGACGTCCACGTACAAGGTAGCGCACACAAGTCTAGGGGGACCTCGTCCGGCTTGGTGTGCGGAACTGAAGACAGCTGGCGAAAGATCGTGCTGGCTGCAGAGGCATGTTGGGTGGGTTCACCTCGGACTGTAGCGCCCTAAGAAGAAGAAGAAGAAGGCGCTACACTCACGTGGACTTGGGTATAGCTTCTCAGCAACCACTCGTGTTGTGCGTGCTATTGTTCTCTCTAAACAAGCGAGGACAAAATCGAACTTTTAAAAACAGAAGTTTGAACTTTGTAAAAGTGACAGTGGGCGCCGTGGCCGTGTGGGTTCGTGCGTCGACCCATGCGCATTAGACTTTCACAGTCTAGGTTCGAAGCCAAGTTCAGACAAGCAATTTTTCAAAAAAAAAAAATTTGTTGGCGGCTCCACCTCTTTCGAGTCACTGACAATGCTCAAAGAGTATAACTGTACAGAAAAAAGCTTCTCAATCTCGCCGTTCGGAGTCGGCATTAAACTGTAGGTCCCCTCCACTCGTGACAGAACAATAGCACGCACAACACGAGTGGTTGCTGAGAAGCTAGGCCCAGGTCCACTCCGGACTGTAGCGCCGCCATTATTATTATTATTATTATTATAAAAGTGACCCAAGGGAGACTTCGAAACTCGTAAATTCGATATTGGGAAAAGGAGAAGCAATTTAGATGATGTCTTAAAAAAAATTTTCGAGTGAAAGGAACATTAAAGACCTGACCAATAAATTCGCGAAAACTTAAACAT
Source organism: Myathropa florea (assembly GCA_930367185.1). Taxonomy (NCBI): domain Eukaryota; kingdom Metazoa; phylum Arthropoda; class Insecta; order Diptera; family Syrphidae; genus Myathropa; species Myathropa florea. The sequence continues at coordinate 23,491,125 of OV884005.1, read as the reverse complement.
TGGAAGTACGAAACATCGTTCATGAATGTAGCTACCTTGATCATCCCACTCCTTGACAACACAAGTAGTATACAACATTCAATTTACGTTGAACATGAAGCAGTTGAAGAGGCCTGCAATACACTAAGTTCGTTGAAGAGCAACAAATCGGCGGGAATAGATGGAATAAGACCAAAAGATCTGAAAAACAGTGCACAAACTCTTAGATCAAGCAAATGTGCCATACATGCTTAAAAAATCGATAGTTCGACCGATTCATAAAAGTGTCAATAATAGTGAAATCCTGAACTGCAGACTGATTTCAATCTTATCAGTGGTCGACAAAGTTTTAGAAGAAGCGTTGGTAATGAGGCTCTTCAATTATATAGAACAGTACAACATTCTGAACAAAAATAAATTTTGATTCAGCAAAGGGAAAAGTATAAACAGACTTCTTGGAGATTTTGCAAACAAAATGTATCTAAGTTTGGACAAAAACCATGGCTCAGTAGTTCTCTTTATTGACTTTAAAAAAAGCCTTCGACACTTTGAGATACAAACAAATCTTGAGACATCTTAGCATTGTTTGGAAGCTACCTAAGACATATGTAGGTCATTTCAGGTTAAAATTAATGATTACGTAAGCAATGAAGAAAAACTCGAATATGGTGTTCCACAGGGCTCAAATTAGGCTTTCTTTTATTATATACGTCAAAGATCTGCTGTTAGTGCTTAAGTATAGTACTCGCTATGTGTATGCGGACGACACAGCGATCGTAGTTAGATGCGTTGACGAAGCAGCGAGACTTATGCAATCAGAATTTATTAGAGTCGCAGCTTGGTGTTGCGACCATGGATTAATTATCATTATCAACACACTTAAGACGAAGATAATGCCTATTCGCCCGCTGCATATTATCAGAACAAAACTAAACATAAAATCCACAGCGTAGATTTCTTGCACAGACATGGCTGTGATGGAATAACAGAAGAAGATGACTGCACCGGAAATATTGATAATGTGTCAACATGTTTATACTTGGGATTGACGATTGACTACAGTTTTAAATGGAGCTACCATATTGAAATATTAAAAAAGAAATTGTGCCAATCTGCTTACGCTTTTTTCCGGATAAGCAACCTCTGTACACCACCAGTACTCAAACAGTGCTACCTTGGGTTGGTGAAATCACATCTAAGATATGAAATTTTAGCGTGGGGAAGAGCGTCTCAAAGGCAATCACTACAACAAGTTCATAGACGGCAGGAAGTATTAGAGAAGCTCAACAACAATCACGTATACTCAACATCTGTCAAATATACAATTTGAAAATCTTGGCCAACTTCGGTGACGTCAACTCCTACAGGATCCAAACACAGCAGATAGTAAACACAAGAAGACGACAGCCGAAGATCTGTGAAATTCGAAAGTAAATTATAAAACTCACTTTATTTCATAAGCGACAAAACCAAAACTATGTTTTTTAGTCCAAATGTCAATCAAGTAGATTACGATTTATTTTTCACTGCGGAAACTGCGAGACATTTCAGCATAGTGCGTCTATTTGTAACTCTCAACACAATATCAAGACTTTTTTCGAGGAGTGCTCTTGTTCGAATAAATGTTTCAGTGTTGAAGAGGTAAGCAATTCAAGTACCTTGTTGTTATCCTAGACTGGATGATGAGTTGGTCTGCCCACTCGTATTCTCTCAAAAAGTATCTTATGAGAACTATTAGGCAATTTTACCTTTTAAAATCGTTCACTAAATGTTCTAAAGTGTATGTATTATGGTTTAGTGCAATCTAAGCTTGAATATGTCTTAGTTGTTTGGGATGGCATTCACTATAATAAGATTGTACCTCTTCTTGTGTATCAAAAACATGTCATTAGACTTACATGAATAAAAAAAAAAGTAAAAACTAAGTAAAATTTACATTCGATCCAAAAATGTAAAGCAAGATTGCTGCTGTTGATTGCTGATTCTCTTACCTGAGAAATAAGATCGCTGTTGCTAGAGGACATCACAACTTTCCACAAAATGCATGGCCGCAGTTTTGCAGTACCGAAGAAAGCATCAATCTAAGTCTAATCTAATTTCAGCTGTCCAAATTTAGTCACCTACTATTGCTTAAAAGTTAACAACATATGACTAAGTAATGAAAGTCTTTAAAATGTATCTTATCCCCTCTGTTTTCCAATCCTCAGAGGACATAAAGACTGATTAACGAGGGTATCGACCTCTTCAAGCAAATATGCATTCAACCACTCAGAAACCTTTGTCATGCAGAGTAAACGAAGATAAATGGTAAAAGCGTAAAGAGATATGCATTTGTACAGGCATATTTCATTTGGACATTTCCTATTGAAAGTAACAACCCAAAGATACGGATATCGTTATAAATCTCTTCACAAGTGAAGAGTTGGTTTGCATTACATTCTGTATGCGTATGTTGAGGCGTCATCAAGATAAATGTAAATTCTGCAATTTAATCAGTTTTTCCTTTTTTTCTGATATGTGTACAAATATGCGCTGTTGAATTCTCTAGAGAATCATGACGAAGAAAGGATAATTTTTTAAATTTTGGGATTATTTAGTTTACAGGAACGATTACTCGTACGTACATCTTCTGGGGTTCGATTCTGACGATTCTGGCCTTACTACATGGGCGAGATTTTAGAGTTACCAGTTGTTGTGCGTCCACAGTAAACCAAATCTTCACACCACGGCAGAAAGAAAAAAACTGAAGAAATACGTCGATTTCAAGACCGTACAGGGTGAGCCAAGTACAAGTTTTTTTTAAAATGCAATAAAATGAACAAAATTAAATTTTGTCCATGTATTATGGCTATGGAACAAACATTCCCATTACTTATGAAGTACAAAATCGTTTAAGTGGGTTTCGGGCTGTAGCTCACGAATTGCTTGGATGAAGAACAATGCCTCAAGTGCTTGAATCGTTTCCGGATTGTTGGCATAGCATCGGTCGTTCACGGCTCCGAACAAAAAAGTCCAAAGGGGTCAAATCGCAGCTCCGAAGCTTTCAATTGACATCGTCAAGACGGCTGATAACACAATTTGGGAATTTGGTGAGCAAAGGTTTGATTGTGGTGAGCTGAAATGAACCAGAGGTCTTCCAAATCCATGTCTTCAATTTCAGTAAAAAAAAGTCGGTTAACATGCCTCTGTAAAGCCCACCGTTGACCGAGACGTTGTTCCCAGCATCATTTTCGAAGAAAAATGGCCCAATGATGTCACCACTCCACAATCCGCACGAAACTATCACTCTCTGTGGATGCATTCGCTTTTCGGTAAAGGCGTACGGGTCTTCCGAGCCTCAGATGCGGTAATTTTATTTGTTAACGTAGCCGAGAAGAAAATGCGCTTCCTCAGAAAAGACGATTTTTCGCTCAAAATCGTTGTCCAATTCAAGCTGAGCTGCTCTAAGGCGAAGCGATAAAGAAGCGGATGGTCGCGCCCTGTCAATTGGGTTTTGTTAGTGAATAATCCGAGATTTTTGCGCAGAATTCTCCTCAGGCTAGTGCGTGAAATGTTGAGCTGATGAGATCGATGGCGAGTTGATATTCTTGAATTGAGCCTCACACTTTCGGCCACAGCAGCCACATTCTTATCTGTGCGCACCGTACGACGACGGGGACCATGAGTGTTGTCCACTAGCATAACAGTTTCACGAAATTTTTGCACAAACTTGCGTTCAGAAGTCGCGGTGGGAGCTTCATTTTGGCCAAAACTTCTTTTCAAAAAACGCACTGTTTGGCTACACAACACTCACTTTGGAAGGTGGACCTGGGCCTAGCTTCTCAGCATTCAGCAACCACTCATGTTGTGCATTGTGCCTACAGTTTAATGCCAACTCCGAACGGCGAAATTGAGAAGCTTTTTCTAGACAGTTATACTCTTTGAGCATTGCCAGTGACTCGAAAGAGATGGAGTCGTGAAAAAAAATTTAGGTGATTTTTCGAGAATCGAACCGAGAACATCGAGCGTAGGAGTCGACGCACCTACCCACTACGTCACGGCGCCCACTCCATGTATATATTACATCTATCTAATTGACATCTATTAATTGATTAAAGTAGGGATACAATGATATACTGTAGACATTGCCTTACAGATTCACGTTGCACAGAAATTGATGAACATTATTTTATACATAGATTTTTTTAACATTAACGGTTGAAAACATAAAAAGAACACACTATACAGCTATGGTAGCGTGTATAGAGACGAGCTATACAGCGGCATGTCTAGTTTCGACATTCCTGTCAAACTCGTCGGAATGACAAGCATGACAGTGGGAAATGCTGGCTTATCTTTTAAGGTAAGTAACGACCTCACTGAGACCTTCAATGGCAAAAAAGGTTTATGACAAGTTGAGGCGCTGTCATGTGACTTTTTCAATACTATTCCTAAGAAGTTCGTACAAGACTCACTAGCCAACTCATAAAACACGTTCTTCCAAAAGCCGTACAACTGTTAACATACGAGGGTGACATTGACGTGATTGCTCGAACTCTGGGAGCCGTCAATGTGGAGTTTGCTGGCATTTAAATGGATTGGCTAAAATGCGGCTGGCGGTAAACGAGGGCAAATTTAAGTACATGCTGTCATCGATAAAGAAAACATATCATCGACGACATGGCCAGAACGTCACAATAATTTCGAGGTAGGTAAGAAATTTGTCTACCTTAGTACAACAACAGTAGTACAGACATGAAAGGCAGAATGACTCTTGTCAACCTCTGTTTTTTTTGACTCAAAAGTCAGTTGAGTTATGGAGCCCTCTTTCAGAAGGCTAAGTTGTATAAGAAATTGATCATCCCAGTCCTGCTCTACGGCGCAGAGGCATGGTCAATATCCCAAGCGGATGAAAAATCTTTTGGTCTTTTGAGAAAATATTTCTGCCCGCAATCTTTGGTCCTGTTTGCATTGATGCAAATTGAAGGCTCAAACCACCAACTGTACGAACTAACGCTATCAGCGTCGTGAGTCAGGCATCTCCGGATCCATCGCCTAAAATAACTGGGCCTTCTAGAGCATATGGACAACAAAGTTTTCCGAAGAGTTTTCGACTCTGAGCTTGGGGTTAGACCACGTTGTAGGCGGCGTACACAAGTGGAGAGCGACCTCAACTAACTTGAAGTAAGGAGCTTTGAGACAGCTGGGGAAAGATCGTGCTAGATCACATTGTTGATATTGTGTCCTTGAGCTGCTATAAATATAGCTTATTGACAGTAAGCGTACTACCTTTTGGATAGCTTCAGAACACTACAGTGATTAGGCAGGTAAAGGGCCAGAGAGATCTCCGGCGATGTGGCGAAAAGTTCTAAGCCTATACCTTCAACAGCCTATGTACATACATATACAGTCGCCTCCCTCTAAGTCGAACTTCCCCTAAGTGGATTTTCTCTCTAACTCGAATTTTCCGCATTTATTTTGGCATTCTCCTCAATTTTCCATCCAAAAACCAACCTCTAAGTCGAACTCGAACTAATTTTGATATTCCGTGAATATTCGACTTAGAGAGAGGCGAGTGTATTTCTAAAGTAGCAGGACTTAAGATTTTATAATCAAAGTCCTCGCGGTGTAATCTGTGTACTTGGGAATATTCGCGTTCTGGATTATATGTCCTTTGGGGCAGCCTATCAGCCGCCTTGGTAGCCGTCTGTTTCTCAAAGATATTGTTGCAAAAGCTAGGCATAGCCAATGGGCCAGCTTTTGTGTGGTAATATGACTTAGCTCGTTGGACGTGGCGATTCCACCCAATTGCATGCAAAAATCTCATACCAACGTAGCTAAGAGAAGGAGGCCAAAAGACAAAAATAGAAGAAAGCCTTGTACCTTAACAGAGCGCAGATGGACTACTACAAATATAAGTATAACATCCCTGGGAAGTGGATGCAACATCGTTTCTATGGCGACTGACATTGTTGTTCGAAGTGCATCCGTGATGCCCTGACCTTTGGATTCTTTTTAAGATTTACGTTCTTTCGTTTTGCTGGCCACCAGACATGAACACGGTATGCCATTCTCGGTTGGTGTCCTCATTTGGAACCGAGAGTCTTCTTACATACAAAGACCAACGCCCGGCTTCCCAATGTGGTCTTCTTAGCTAGGTTTCAAGCTAAATTTGTTGTCTAGTACCACGGCGTGACTTGTCCATGACAATTTTATTTATCTGTTCTTTAGCTTTGGTGGAGGTGGACTCATTTTAGATTTGTACAATCTCCGCTATAGATGGGTTTACATCTTGTCCGACTCTGCTAAACCACTCGTATTTAGAGATGATACCAACACGTCTTTGATAGTGTGAGGAAAATTGCCTGTTCCGGCTAACGCTATATTATCTGCATAAGCTTTTGGCTTATCATCAGCGGTGTCTACAGAAAAGGGGAGAGACTCTGGAGACTCTCTTTTCTGAACACTGCCTTATTTCGCCTGGATGATTCTAGTCTATAAGACGTTCTTTATGTATTTTAGTATACTAACGTTTAGCTGCCCCCCCGGCAGCTGACCTCCTCGTGGTGGGGGGCGGGCAACAGGTTTGTGGTGTGCATATTGTACGCCGCAAGCCTGGCTAACGAAGCGCAACCCCCTCAGATGACGAAAAGAACGAAGACAGCCTCGGATACCGCCTACCCTGGTGTGCCAGGGCCCCATTCGTAGCCAGGCCTGAATGGTGGCAGTATGCGAGCGTCTGGTGGCCGGCCTGTCCCGCTCGGCAGCCGGTCGGGCTCAGCCCGAAGCAGTTACGAGCAACCCGGCAGTGGCCTCGTGAGCCACTACGGGGTGGGAGGGGGATCACGCCATGCACTAACCAGTGCGTGCGAGGCTTAAAAGGCAACGGACAACGGCATCGGCTAAGGATAGGCACATGGAACGTCTCATCGCTCACAGGAAAGGATCTCGAGCTGGTTGGAGAAGCTGCCAGATATCGGTTAGATATCGTAGGCATTTCTTCGACCAAGCAAAGAGGATCTAGAACTGTGGATCTTTCGGACGGGTGGAAACTCTTCCTGTCGGGAGTGGCACCTCAAATGTCTGCACAGGCGGGAGTGGGGATACTCACAAGTCCCAGGCTGGCAGACAGAGTATTGGAGTGGATATACTTAAAGCTCAAGCTTGAAAGATCAACTTTGGCTCTAGTGCAGGTGTATGCACCGAATCTAGAGTCAGAGTATGCGGCTTTCCTGGATGAAGTTGATGCTGCCCTTGACAGGGTGGCTGAGATGGATTCCTTTATTCTGATGGGTGACTTCAATGCTCACGTGGGTGTGGATGTAACGACATGGGGGAGTGTGATTGGGAGGAACGGTGATCCTCATCAAAACATGAACGGAGAGAAGATGTTGGATTTTTGCTGTGCAAATGGCATGTCCATTATGAACACCTTCTTTCCACACAAAGACATCCATAAATACACATGGTACCGTCGGAGTCTTCAACAGAAATCGTTGATAGATTTCTTTGTGGTACCATCGTGTGTGAAACGGATGGTTTGTGACGTTCGTGTGTTGAGAGGGGCTGAACTGTCAACTGATCATCACCTGGTGTTGTGTACGCTGTATCTTTCTGATAAAGTACCTCTTCTGCCAAGGCGGAAACCAAGAGTGGTTATACGCATACGGTGGGAGAAACTACAGAACAGTGAGGTGCAGCAACATTTTGCACGGCGCATATCCGAAGGGTTTGAGCAAATTCCAACTGTTCCATCGCATGTAGAGGACGAATGGCGACTGTTTTCAACAGCTGTCATTGCTTCTGCACGTGATGTTTGTGGGGTGAAGCGGCTTGGTGTGGCGGCTGGTGGTGAGAAAAGAACTGCGTGGTTTAAAACACCCGGAGTTCAAAAAGCCATCAGAGAGAAGAAGAAGACCTATAGAGACTGGATTCTCTTGGGGAACTCTGATTCTCGTGACCGAACAAGGCACTGAGGGTGACAGACCTGCAGTCTTGAGTAGGGCGGAGAATAGTCCAACGGTTGAGGAAGTCATTTTGGCGATTGAATCGCTAAAAGTTGGCAAATCCGCCGGTGTGGATGAAATCCGGCCAGAAATGCTTAAGGCTATGGGTAAAGAGGGAGTTTTATGGCTCTCTCGTGTCATTAAGGTGGCTTGGGAACGCGGTGAAACACCTGGTGATTGGCAGACTGGGGTGATTGTCCCTCTCTTCAAAAAGGGGGACAAGAAAGAGTGCTCCAACTACAGGGGCATATCTCTTTTAAGTCTCCGAGGTAAAGTATACGCTAAGGTGTTGGAGGCGCGTTCTAGAGCTATGGTCGAATCCAGGATGGAGGATGAACAGTGCGGTTTTCGTCCCGGCAGAAGTACAACCGACCAGCTTTTCATTCTAAGAATGGTACTTGAGAAGACTTGGGAGTACGCCAAACCGATCTACAGTTGTTTTGTAGATTTGGAAAAGGCATACGACCGAGTTCCTCGAGGTAAACTCTGGAGTGTTCTGCAGGAGTATGGGATTGATGGTTCTTTGTTGAGGGCCATTCAGTCTCTATACACAAACTGTAGTAGCTGTGTTCGGGTTAACGGTAGTAAATCAACACCTTTCACCGTGGGCGTTGGACTTCGCCAAGGGTGAGTTTTGTCACCTCTCCTTTTCATTATATATATGGACTGGATGTTACAGCGCAGTCGAGGCGAGGAATGTTTCACATTGGGAGAGTTGAGGGTAAGTCATCTTCTTTTTGCAGATGACTTAGTCATCCTCACATCCTCCCAGATGGAACTCCAGCGCGCGCTAGATAGGTTTGTGGCCGTATGTGCTGATGCTGGGATGAGGGTTAACGTGGACAAATCCGAGGTTATGGTTATTTCCAGAACCCCTGTTCAATGCACTCTACATGTTAGTGGAGTCCCATTGAAACAGGTGGAGAAGTTCAAGTATCTCGGGGTCTTCTTCACGAGTGATGGGAGGAATAATGCTGAGCTTTCCTGTAGGATTGGTCAAGCTGGGTCAATTTTGAAACAGCTTGGTCGATCTGTAATCAGGAAGGCCGAGCTTGGTGTCAAAGCCAAGTTAGCGGTTTTTAACGCAGTATTTGTTCCAACTCTCACCTATGGTCATGAAATTTGGGTAATGACCGAAAGAATAAGATCGCGAATACAAGCTGCCGAGATGAGATTTCTTCGTGCTGTTGTGGGAATTACTCGCCGGGATAGGGTGAGAAACACGACAGTGCGCGGGGAACTCAATGTTGGGCAGCTGCTTCTTCGAACGGAAAGGGCTGTATTTCGTTGGTTTGGTCACGTGGCACGAATGTCCTCATCATCACGACTTCCGAGGCGTGCCTTGAATGCGATTCCATCAGGTAAGCGACCGTTTGGCAGACCTAGGATGAGATGGTTGGACCAAGTCCAAACACTCGCCTGGTTGCGCTTGGGCATAGCTCCTAATGAGTTAGAGTCGATGGCGGAGGATCGAGTGGCCTGGAGATCTCTCGTGCATGCATTGCCCCCGCGACCCCTTTAGTGGAACATGCGGGTCATTGAAAATGAGATGAGATGAGATGAGAACGTTTAGCTTAAGTCTGAGCAGAGCGTTGATTAATTAAAGTAATCCTTCTCTCCTTCTCCTTCTTCTTCTTCTTCTTGTGGCGTAGCCTCAACAAACAAAGCTCTCTAGCTACCAAAATCCTTCAGCAGCTGTCTCGAAGCTCTGCACACCAAGTTAATTGGAGTCCCTCTCCACTTGTGTACGCCACCTTAAACGTGGACGTCCGCTGTGCTTTATCCCACAGGCTCGAAATTGAAAATTCTTCAGGCTGAAGCTAAGTTGTCCATGCGATCTACATAGCCTTCTCATTTTAGCCGTTGGATTCGTCTGACTAGACTCATGTCGCTGTACAACCCATACTGTTAGTGGTTGCATCTTCGCCTCCAATCGCCATCAACGGAAACATGACCAAAAAACGCACGCAGAACTTTTCTCCCGAAAAAACAAAGAGCTCGTCTATGTTGGGAGACACAACCGTTGTGTATTCCTTCACTACTGTCAACATGTATACATATAGAGCAAGCAAATCCAGAGAAACTGCACTCTACCAACTGACAGAAACTATCGAAAGCGCTATTAAAGAGCATTTGACAACACATCTCATGATGCAATTGTTCGACCTCTGGATAAAAAAAAAGAAATCCACAAAATGGATGTACGTATTAACTCCTGAGTTTGAGATCAGCGGAGGCCCACACATCAGGAAGCATAATAAAAGTCGACACAATAAGGATATGCTCATGTGGAAGAGTCCTGCCTCCTTTCACATGGAGCCTAGTTATAGACGAGTTTCTACGAAACTGACAAGCCACAGCATCAGGTGTCGGGCATATGCTGATGATAGAGTCATCATATTCAGAGGGAAAATGGAAGAAACCCTATGTGACATCATCAAATGGGGACTAAATATAACTGAGGAATGGTGCTTGTTGGATAGGTTAAGCTTACAAGAAAACGAAAACTGGAACAACTAAATCCAATAAGTCGGGAACAATACTGTCTCCAGCGAAAGGAGGAAAATATGTAGGAGTAATCCTAGACAGCGGACTCATCCGGAAAAAAACACAGAAGAAATAACCAGAAAAGCGACGCGTGCTCCAATGATATGTTGCAGCTTGGCGGAAAAATCCTGGGGATGCAGTCCAAGCATCGCATACATGGACGTGCATAGATATGTTAGACCTACAATTACCTACGGATCAAGAACTGATGAAGGAACTGGGACAGGGGTATTTGGACGCAGGACAAAATACTTCGAACCCATAGGCAAACGCACCAGTGTCTTTCAAGCAGAAATCTATGACATAGACAGATGGGTTCAAATCAATCCTGATATGAATTATAACAACCGCGACATAGCAATAATGTGAGATAGTCAAGCTACCATAATGGCACTAGGCTTCTAGATCATCAAATCCAAGCTCGTGGGGAATGCCTACAGAGGCTTAAAGAGGTGAGCAAAACTCTACTGGATACCTGACCATACGGGGATAGAAGGCAATGAAATGGCCAACTCCCTGGCAAGGAAAGCAGCATCAGAACCCTTCACAGGCTCCGAACCATTCTGCGCTGTAGGAGACAATGTCAGAAAAGAATTCTGGGAACTAGAGAGAAGGAACCGGACAGAAACCCGGAACAAAGCCCATGGCATGAAACAAGCCAACAAACTCTTAGGTCAGCATAACCGAAAGAGGTTTGAGGCACATGTCAAAATGAGCAAAAACAACGTTCGTATCGTAACAAGCTCCCTAACATGGCATTGCAGACTCAGGGAGCACCTAAGGAAACTGGGGTTATCAGGAGGAGGTCTCTGCAGATTCTGTGAAGAAGGAAGTTCCCCTCTGCGTTCGAGAATCATTTCTTTGATACACTGTAGTACCCATTGAAAGCCAGGGCCTTGGATATTGTTGCCTCCTGGACGGTTCTGGACAAGATTGTTAAAGATACCCAGACCAAACTTCTTTGCTTGCGCGATTATAAGAAAGTTTCAGTAAACCAGGAACATTGCTGTTTATGCTCTGGACACAATTGGGCTAGTGTAGCCGACAAGGCTTGGCATTTTCTCATTTCCTCGTAAAGAGAATTAAATAGCAGTCTTGTTTATCTACAACCCATTTAAAGGCATCGATCCATAGAATCCGGCGAGTGCATTGCGTTCTGTCAAAAAATTGAAAGCTCATACGTTCTTGTGTGTGAGAAAGAGAGAGATGGCAAGTGACCTCTACAATTGGAATTTGCCGTAACTGTATTTGGAAGATGCATTTAAAATTGGATTTCAAGATTTCCTTTGATTTCATTGCAATGTTGGTAGCACGCTACGAATTCTGTGAACCGAGACCGTAAGTGCGCCGCACACTGATTAACATTTTTCTGCGTGAGGAGCTACGCAGGTTCTTAGATGTAATATTTACTTTTTGGCGCTATGACTTGGCTCTGATTGGGATCGTGTAAGGAACCAGTTTCATTTTACGAGAGATGATCACCTCTCGAAGCTGAAAATACAGCGATTGCCAAGTGTAATCCAACGTTTGACCTCTGTGACAGTGGGGAAAAATTGTTGGCGATTGCAGTTGAGCAAGTTGTTCAGATGATTGCTAACGAGTTTTGCTTTTTATAAAATTCACTTTTTCCCTTCTATAACTTTTCTGCGAAGGCAACCAAATTCAAAACTAAAGGTATGTTCTAACATTTCAGACGGTCTTACTAATTACTTTTCCAGACGAATACAAAACGGGTGTTTGGGTTCTAATTTATCGACGCAATGTATTGCAACGAAAGCGTTCGGCAGAAAATTAACCTTTTTCTGAAACAAATGGACTTGCTCACTGCCCTTTGATGGTGGTAATCAGTTATCTGCCGTACCTACACATCTAAACATACGCAACGAAGACAAGTGGGTAGGTGCCAGCATATGGAAATAAATAACAACCTCTCCACACCTGTAACTGCTTCATAAGTGATGTAATCTACTCCTTACATTTGACAAACATATACTTTATTGCTCATAGTCCTGCTGTCCTTCGGAATGACTGTGCATGCCTTCTATGTATATCTACTCATTCCCCACCCCACCGCTATGGGAAGTATCTAATACATACAGAGCTGCTCATTATTCATTTTCACATTCCCCGAGGCTTGCAGTATACCTACCACCACCCCTGCCTACGGTGAGTTATGTGCACATATATACACACATATATACAAAAGTGTATGCAGGATTGTGTGTATGGAATGGGCAGAAATATTTACTGTATTTTATAAGGTATCTGCAAAGCAAATCCCTTTTAACACATCCCAAAGGACATTTAAGCCATTTTGTTAGTGTACACTTTCAGCTCTTGCCTCCGACGACGCATATTCCTTTGAGAAATTTATTCGCATTTGTGCTGCCACACACACGCCCAAACGATGTGTATGACGAACCTATATCTTTAAATCTAGTTCGTCGCTGGCCCAAAAGTCCCATTCATGGGTACACACATATTTTTCTGCCGCTGCTCCCCAACCTTAATCCCTCATTCCGTGACCCGAAATCATAACAAAAAAATAAACCCACACCGACCCCAACAAGCGGATTAAATGTGTGCACTGCACTACAGACCCCTTCTCCAACCCTCACTTGATGTGTTTTTTCTGTTTGCTTGTTTTCAGAGGGGTGGAGAAGGGACTGGAAAAAAAGGTGAAAATAAAAGGGGTTCTCTTCATCAACCATCACTTGACTAACACCATTCCTTCCTCTTACTCACATTTTGGCCAAATCCCAGTCCCTTTCATCCAGAAATCTCCACTATATTGATTTTTCTCCTCGACACACCACCCACCCACCCCTCGTCCCTTTCAGAATCAGCGCGCAGCGCAAGAAGAAAAAGAAACGGAAATTATTTTTTTATTGTAGCACCTCCATCCCCGTCCACCCCACATCCACGGGACGGGCAAGTTAAATGACCAGAAGTTCACATAAACTTTCAAGGAATTTATTTTCTTCAGGATTTTGACCATCTTACGGTGAACTCCCCCCGCCCGTCACCTCCTTGTGACGGGTCCCAACACGAACAATGCCAAACCACCACCACCACACCATCAGCGGAGAAAGCTTTTCGAAAGTTTTCCTTTTTTTTTCTTACGGAAAAGGATAACAACGCCCTGAGTTGGAGTAGTTCACTCACACTCTCAGGATACATATGGCCCCTTGCCAGTGGACGATGGCCTGGGCATCAGTCACCCTTTGGGCAGGGGGCTGCGGTGATGCAATTAATTAGATTTAATTAAAATCGATCGGCAAAGTGGATAGTTATGCAATTTCATTCTGGCAAATTGCAATGCAAGCGGATGAGCACGTAATTAATTGTCAATGTCACCCCCATCTGTCATCTGTAATTGCTTTGGTCACATATTCAGGGAGGGGAACGGTGCCCCATCGTCAATCCAAAGGCGGGGCTTTCGGCTCAGCATTTTTGCTCGCAGTGGGCGTTCCCTTCGTGGGTTTTCTTCTCCTCTATGGTTTCTTCTTTTCGATTTGTTTCCTTGGTGCTTCACTTCTCTCGCTCTTTCGTTGGACTTTCGTTTTCATTTTGTCAATAACAACAAATAACAAATCATTTTTTTTCCTCCTTCATGTCTCTCCTTCTCTCTCGCTCTCCTTCTGACATTCGTTGACTGTCTTATCATCACATTAGCTTTCTCTCGCTTCGCATACGTTGTGCTCGTATGGAAAAATTCATTTCCCACGAGTGGTTCATTTGACAAATCGATGAATTCGAAATGTGACAGCGAAGAGAATGAGAAGAGAAATGTGTGTGATTCGGTTTTGCGCGGTTTTTGTTTTGCTTTCTGCTCTTCCCTTATCGGAGGACGAATGAGCGAGAATGAACATTTTATGAATTAAAATCTTATCAAGTTAGCCACTGTGCTCTACTGCGCTAGTGTGTGTGAGAGAGTATTTCTTTTGATACTTGGTGGAGTTTTTTTTTCGTGCATTCTTCATTCTCCAGATGTTCGCATTTTGCTGCGGCTGCTAGTCAGGAGATGAAATGAAAACCGTAAACGGCCGAGGATACGCGGAGATACCATTTGAAAGTTCGCGAAGATGAAAGGAATGTGAAACGGTGGCGTTTTGGCATATTGTGGGTGTTGCTGTGGTGCTATTTTTCGAACCATCCGTTGTACAGTTGTATCAAATTAAATATGTACGTGTTATTGTAATGAAATTTTCGGACAAGTCTTCACGAGTCTTCATGAGATCTAATCTTTAAACCAAAATAAATTTAAAAAAAAACTAAGTTGCAAAATTCAAAAAACAGACCTTTGTTTCTGAAATATGTATAAAATTTGAAAGCTAAAAAATTTATTTAATGAATATCTTACGTGCAGAATCTGAGATTTATTTGATTATTAGATAAGGAACTAACCTTCTGTTGAAATTCAACTACATAATTGAAAAATGTCAAACAAAAGATAAAGCATACTCGAGTTAGCGTGAACACCGGTAATGTGAACACCGGATAACGTGAACAGACTTATTTTTACATTGACATCTCTAAAACGTGAACAAATCATGAACGCTCCAAAACGTGAACAACAATGTTCGTACCAATTTAACAGTAAAACAAGCAAGCGGCATTTTAATTTGAAATGTGTCGTTCCTGGTATAAGATTCGTGTCGTCTTGGTCAGTTCTTCTTTGTTCTTTGCATTAAATGCACATATGTAAACAAATTTTGTTAAAAATGAAAAAGAAAATGAACTAAAAAAACATTTATAAACCAATTACAGTCAAAATCGGTTATAACGACCTTCAAGGGACTGACGAATTTGGTCGTTGTCTGGTGCGCATGGGTCGACGCACGAACCCACACGGCCACCGCGCCCAAAGGATGTTCTTTTAGTCAGTTTAAAAGAGTTGTTTCAAATTTTAAACCATGAAGTAATTTTTATCCATATTTTAAAATATAATTGATCAATTCAATTAAAAACTAAAAATTAGACAATTACCAGTCCCACTTTTGAGTAAATTGTCTAAAGTAAGAATTACATTTATAGAGAGATGCGAACGGACAAGAGTCACGAGCGACCTAATTACACTCACGCAAGTGCACTGTTGGAAGGGATCCGCACGCTGATGGCATAATAAATCTTATTTTTACAAAAATGGTGTCGTACTTTGCATGTCAGCCAATAGCCAACGCTACAATCATCAAATCGCTGTTTAACTTCCTGAACCTGTGGACGACATTGATCCGGACGATATGTGACCACATCAGAATGGGGATACGTGCCTCAATGATCATGAAACTACTGACTCACTGATGACTCAGTTTCATGATTCTACTCTTGCATTGTGAAATGGCTTAGTCAATTGGCTACAGAATTTGATTTAACACTAGTCGGTTATTTGTAGTGCAAAGCCGTTTGTATGTCGGATAAAACGCACGTCATGATGATCGGTGGCCTTACATTGTTTGGGGATGGGTGTCTATTCGAGTCACCTCAACATTCGAACGACATTCCTGAGTATTGTAGTGTCTAACAGACGAAGATAATGTTGACTAAGGATACACTCTTCTGGCTTCAACACAATGTAATATCCAACAGAAATACAATCAACAAATTAGACAGACAACAAATTTTGCTTTAAATTGTCAATTATTTCTTGAGGAGTTGGCCAAGCCTTTCTATGCAATCTTCATATGGCTGCAGGGCCAAAGTGACATTCCAGGTAATTGTGAAGCCACCAAGCGTGGCTCATCCTTACATTCCCGTGGAGATAAGACGTGCATGCCTTTCGCTGCAATAAACAAATTATCAATAAAATTCTACCCGTCAAATTCCATTAACCCTAGGTGCAATAGATAGAAGATTATGCCTTCTATGTGCCTCACTACAAAACTTATTTGGGTCTTGCTGGATCTTAAGCCCTCAGTTTGTCGTGTGTACGAGTCCGTGTGTATTCAGAAAGTTAAAGGGGATTGTGGCGGGGCACTGCATCATTGGCAGATATGGCAGATTTCTATCTTAGTTGTAGAGATGGGGGGAAAATGATACATTTTCTCAATTACTCTATCCGTGAAGTGTCTGACTTTGGAGAAAATTACATCTAGGGGCATACTATAAACTGAGCAAACCACACAGCATTCATCAGCTTAACCGCTTCATTATAAGCTCCAACTGCTGGCAACCTTTTCAAAACGTAATTGGGGTCTCGAATTTCCATATGCGATCACCTCCTCGTTCGATGCACTCTTGTATCCTTCAAGCGAAACTCTAAACATATGCTCATATGTTCCGGGTGGAATTGGGCCTAACTTCTGTCACAACCACTCTTCTTCTGCATGTTCTTATGCTGAAGTTTGGGATTTTTTTTTTACAATTGTAAAATGTAAGCGCTTCCTCGCCTTAAGTTTGAACAAAATAAACTGCGTGGTAGATATCGTCAACATTTTTTTGAAAGGCCTTGTGACGCCATGTCCGCCGCGGCCTTCTCTTCTCTCTCAAAATGTCAAATTTTCCATGACTCTGGCGAATAAATCAGTCTGAATTTGACCTATGGCACGGGTTATGTTGGCTTTACGGGCTGCCATGGCTTTTGGCTTATTCGCATAACCCTGTGACTTCAGAAAAAGTGACAAGAAAAAGTCTAACATCGCACGATCTCGGTGGTCAGTTCACGTCACCTCCACATAAGATGACTACAAGAACATTGTGAGTGGCCTGGGAGAGGTGATGACGTGAGTATATAAAGTTATTGTGTCCGAAATCTAATCTAGACCTTCAGCATAGACGTTAGCGCACTTAGCCATAATGCCACATCGACGGTAGCTTTAAACTTGCGCAACAAAAAATATGTTTATGCCCAGACCTGGTGATTATTTTGGTTGGACATATTTCAGTTAAAATCCGACAAGAAGGAAATAGAGAAACGGTGGTGTGATTAAAAACTTTGACACGAAAATCTACACAGCTGACTTGAACTGAGGAATAGGCGCAGGTATCATCGTAGAAAACCTACAAGTGTCAAGATCTATTCACTTACTAGATTTTCAGGCGGAACAAATCGAGAAATCGAAGCCTGCCTCCATCTTAGCAAAACAACCGCATGCATCCTTAATTTGGCTACCTGAATGAACGGTAAAGTGGCATCGCCCTCACTTCTGTTAGTAGACTCCGGCACGTAACCTTTGTCTTAATCCCCGGATACAATGATTTCGAGTGCGGATAACCGGGCATTTAAAAATGTTATTTTCCATACATAATGGCATTAATAGGCCTTTCAAACAAATGAAAAATTTCGATGATATCTTACACATACTTTATTTGATTAAAATGTAGATATATGAAACGCTTAATGAAAAACCCTTTACTTTGTCGAACATCTTTTGATCATGGTTTGAGCGTTCATGAGCAGTCGCCATTCGTCCGTGTCCCGAGAGTTCGTCCTCCAAACATTGCTATGTTGATCATCATCGGATTTACTCAATCTTATATTTTCTTTGTCTTTTAAGGTTTTTGTTGTGTGGCTTAATAACCATCACATCACAAAGTTTTTTGTGTAGCTCCGTCAATGTATGGTGTTGTAGTCGCTAGGATTGAATTGTACAGTCTCTTGAAGTTCACTGCTGTAGGGAAAATTGTTGCTGTTGCTAAAAGGCAGTGTAAGCTAACCTCCTGATAACCTACTAGACACGTCGATTATTTCGCACCAAAATGGCCAATTGAATGGAAAAAGTGAAAGTGATTTAAAACAATACCAACCACCGGAAGTGTCAGGCCCACGGGTATGTGTCATTAATTTTTAACAGCATTCCTAACTACAAATGATGTGAGCAAACATTGACACGCGCATATGTTTTTTTTTTCACTTGTGCTGTGCCAACTGACCAGTTTTTTTTTTTGCAGAATGCATTCAAAAAACCGTGTAGGCGAGAACAATATTCATTAGTGGCAGTATTGTGTCATTAATTAACTTAAGCTCTGTTCAAACTGAATTCATAATGAGTTTGTCAGTTGTGGCTGATGAATGGGAGAGAAAATATTTGTACTGCCCATTACCTGTTTGCACAAAGTGAACTGAAGAATAGTAATTTATTCTTTTGAAAGATCCTGGCTGAATCAAAGGCACAGCTCAGGCAGCAGTTGACGGCTTCGAAGCTCAATGAATCAAACAGAAGATGATGTGTGCATGAGGCTTGACGCATTGATTGCTTACTAAAGATACGGACTAAGTCGTTTAAATATGGAATTTTATTCTTCAGTTTTTTTTTCAGAGAGCTACCTTAGTCATGATCTCGTGACAGAGTGCATGCTTTGATGAGATTCAAAGAGTCCTGTGTCATTCTTGGCTTGTTGAAAAGTTAACCAACCGGTCACGTCTGGAATCTCATATTTTATTGTACGAGATATAAGTAAGTTGAATATTTCCTGTGAGTTCTGCACTGTAAGCAAGTATGCAATGAATGAATAAACAATTAAATATGTTAGAGGGTTCGCCGATATGTGTTACTAATTAATTTTTGAAAAACTTTTGAAGCTTCGAAATGGTTCAACGTAATGGATTTTTAAATGCTGACAATTACGACAGTCTTAAATGTATTTAAGCTGAATATGAGGATGGTAGGTAGGTAGGTAGGTAAAAATGGTGGTGGACATACAGATCCTGTTTTCGCACCCAATTAGCGCCATGAAGGCGCCGTTTTGATACCACATCCTATGGGATACCTAATTTGTGAGATGGGGGTGAAAAAGAGTGTGTATTCACTCAGAATTAGCCTAATTTTGAAACCCCTGATAATAGTCTGCTAGCCTATGAATGTTTGCTTCTGAGAGATTATTAGGGGTGTTGAAGAAGGCTTTGCCCAGAGTGCGTTGTCTGATTCTAGCTAGAGCCGGACATTTGCACAGAAAGTGCTCGGGTGTTTCTGGCTCAGTTTCCACCCGGCAGCTACGGCAGTGCGAGTTAAATGGTATGCCTAGCCTTTCAGCATGCCTGCCAGCAGCCCAGTGTCCAGTGCAGACCGCTGTGATTCTGGATATATTTCTTCTACTGTTGTTAAGCAGGTCTTTTGTTTTCTTTTGGTTGTAGTTGGGCCATAAGCTTCTGGATAGAACACATGTTTCCAGCTTGGTGCATCTTTCATTGGCGATCTTGAGGAAGTGATTGTAGATGTTGTTTTTTTACGAAGCCTAGTGGAGCCTGGATTTGTTCCACAACGAGGCTATCGAGTTTGGATCCCTGTCTGGCTAGCTCGTCTGCTGCTTCGTTTCCTATTACACCCGTGTGCCCGGGAACCCAGATCAAAGAGACCGGGCTCCGTTCACCTATAATGGATAGTTCCTTGCAGCAGCAATCCACTAGTTTTGACGTTGTGGTTATGGATGTTAGAGCCTTGATAGCAGCTTGACTATCTGAAAAGATTGCTATCCGCTGTGTTGGTTCTGTTTTGTTTTTAATTTCAAGACACGCATCATATATTGCAAGCACTTCTGCCTGAAAAATGCTTGCAAAGCTTGGTAGCTTGAGTGACTTTGATATCTTGAGGGCTTCGGAGAAGATTCCAGCGCCCACACCAGAGTCCATCTTCGAACCGTCTGTGAAGATGGCTATGTCATGGTTTTGGATGACTCTGTCGCTTTTCCACTCAGATCTAGTTGGAAAAAAAGCCCTATAATTTTTGTTGAAATTTAGCTTTGGGATAAGGTAGTCAGTATGACTCAGTATCGCCTGTTGTGGTAGTGAGTTAAGGATATTACCATGTCCATAAGTTCTATTATTACAGCAGTTTGACTCTCTGAGTCTAAGTGCACTGCATGTGGCCATGAACGTTGCGTGTAGATCTGGAGGTAGAAGGTGCAAAATAACTGTAAGCGCATCTGTGGCAGTCGTTCTTAGAGCGCCAGTGACACCTATACATGCAGTTCTTTGTACCTTGTTTAGTTTTGTAATATTGTACGCTTTGGCTAAAGCTGGCCACCAGACTAAGGAGCCGTAGGTAAGAATAGGACGTATTACTGCAGTATACATCCAAAGTGTTTTCTTCGGTCGAAGTCCCCAGCTTTTGCCAAGAGTTTTGTTGCAAGCGTATTAGGCTATGCATGCCTTTTTAACTCTTTGCTCTATAAAAGCATCAGTTCGGTTTTGCTAGGGTTCGTGTTTAGGCCACAACTGGTAGCCCACCTATTAACCTTTTGCAACGCCCCCTCCATGATTTTACTAATCACTGAGAGAAACTGGCCTGATACTAAAATCACAACGTCGTCCGCATACGCAATAACTTTGATTCCTTCCCGGTCTAGTTCTTCTAGTAGGTTGTTAATGACTAGTATCCATAACAATGTGGAGATAACCCCTCCCTGAGGAGTTACATACTTTGTTTGTTGGCTATTTCCTAGCGTGGATTGTATAATTCTAGTTTTGAGCATAGAAACAATCCATTTTACTAGCATCTCTTCTACCCCCTGGGTGATAAGAGATTGGATAGCTTCTGTGTGGACGTTATTGAAGGCCCCTTCTATGTCTAGAAAGGCGGCCATGGTATATTGTCTGTAGTGAATGGTTTTCTCAATGGTGCCGACCACCTCGTGCAGAGCTGTATCAGTGGATTTACCCTTGATGTAGGCATGTTGAGATTTGGAGAGAGACTTTCCCTCTAGCTTGAGCCTGATGTGTGTATCTATAATGCGTTCCAGGGCTTTAAGCATGAAGGACGATAGGCTGATTGGTCTGAAATCCTTCGCGGTTTCATGACCCCGACGGCCTATTTTTGGTATGACGACTGCTCGAACCCGTCTCCACGACTGGGGGATGTGATTGAGTAGTAAACAGTTTCTATACATTGCTTTGAGCCAAGGGGTTGCTACATCTTGTAGCTTTTGTAGCATTATGGATAAGATACCATCAGGGCCTGGGGACTTGTAGGGAGAAAAACTATTGAATATGAGGATAATGAGCATAATATAATATGAGGCCATGAGCATAAGAGTGGTATATTCATTTAAGGATTCCCGCAAAATAATCAGCCACTTTGAACGCGCACTTGTTAGTCGACGTTGTTTTTTTGAAAAGTGGGAAAAACAGAATACGAGGGCTGTTCTATTGACGACTTGAAGTACTTCTGGCGGAATTTTTTGTCCCTACCGAGGTCTATAGAATTCTGACAGTTCAACAGCATGAACAAATTTATATTGCAACTTGAAATTCGGTGGAGAAATAAATTTGTAAAAGCTAACATAAAATTGTTAGTTTCAAACACAATTTATTATGGAATGTCGAGTAAAAATATTTTGCTTTTGGTATTGTTGGTTGTGAAGTGTTTAGAAGTGATAAGTTATACACAATTGTACCTTGAAAAATGCAAGAAAAACACATGTGTTCGAGGAAATTTTATTTGTTTTTTTTACTAGTACATAATGCAAACTGTGTTTGTTGATCAATTAAATAAACAAACGCTGTGTTAAAGAAGAAAAAACAACAATTTCTTCGTGCCACAAGTGCAATTTTCACATTTTCCAAAGCACTATTATACTTGAATTGTCTCTTATAATCACTTGACAACCACTTAAATCCAGACTTAGGTACGAGTATATGCTTTCGACATTAAAACATTTGCTGTAGTGTAGTTAAAAGCATTAATTTTCTAACAGATAATATCGCTTTAAATCACTACCGAATTGAAAGATTCTATAGAAATTTTTTCCTGCTTACGATCTGTCAGAATTCTATAGACTTTGGCAGGGACAAAAAATGCCGCTACGTGGTGTTGTGCCTCAATGACTTCTCGTCAATAAGGCAATGACTCTGAAAGGAAATACTGTTTTTCTGAAGATTAAATTCATTTTTCAACGCAGTCTCCTTTCAGAACGATGTTCCTACTTTTTTAACCCCTCCGAAAAATATGATTTCCCAAAATATGCTAAATAAGCGTTTTTACCTTTTTTTGAAGTACAGTGGACGCTCGATATAGTGAACATCGATATAGTGAATAATCCAATATAGTGAACACACAAAATGTTATACCGTTTCATCTACTCATCGTGTTGAGCGAAAATCTTGTTATGTGTATGGTACACAGTTTGGGGTCGTTTGAAGCAAATATAATGTGCGTGTTGCTTGTATAAGGAATGTATTATTTTGTTGCGTTTAACGGTTTTTTACGGGTGAGTTGTTTTTGTTTAAAAAAAAATATTTTATTTATAAATATTGGCTTGGTTTTTAGTTATTACCAAGAAAAATTGTAATTATATTCTATTTTTGATGAATTGTACTTCAAAGCATATGCGTTTTGATGAAATTTGCTTCTAGCAGTCCACGCTCGTTACAATGAACAATCTCGCTCCAGTGAACAGGCCCGGTTTTTATTAGTTCATTATATCGAGCGTCTACTGTATGTTCACAGAAGACCAATGCATTTATTGTTCCTTCATTTCTGGTGTGTATTGGTGTATTCAGGATTCGTCAACTGTTACGAAACTCCGTAAAAATTAACTTGAATTGCGCTTGAAGAGTTCCAAATCCTTTTTTTAACTTCCATCCGATTCCGTTTTTGGTTCACCGTCAGCAAACGCAGCAACCATCTTGCTCAATGATATTACAGGATGCAAATGACTGTACCATTTAAAATATCTAACTAACCTTAGTTACTTCGCGAACCTAATGTCATTTGAGCGTCCCGGGCGCTCAGCATTTGGCCAAATCTCACAAACCAAAGTTCTTTCGATAACTGTAAAGGGCTAAATGTTTGACAGATCTAAAGATAAAAAACAAAGATTTTAGAAAAGAATCCTCTATGCATTCCGAGCTCCATATTGCATCAAAGACTTATCGGCAGCCCTCGTATTTTTATAACGAGCGTGCAGAATGAGCTAAGAAGGCTCGAAAGAGTAAGGCGAGCTAAATCGGAAAATTTAGAGCACATATCGTAATCTGCGCTAGTTACCCTTGATGTAATACCTAAAGGCAGTTCGCGGGAAGAGTGGTAGGAGAGTTCAGTGTTTGGATTTGTACGTAAGCGCATTTCCGGCATCAATCATTCAGGTCTTCGAATTGTGCTAATGGCCCAGGCTATTACTATCTTTGGAAGATTATCATATCCTTTGGCGCATCCAAAAAAAAGCCTTGTATTGATATACGAAGTGAGGTGCGCAGCCAGGACCGGACTTAGAGGTCGAGGATCCAAAATGCAGCTGGTTGTTGATTTGAAATGTATTTCTCGCGCGTCTGCGATTTACCGCTATTTGGGACCGAGAATATTTAAGCTATAGTTCGAAGATGTTGAAGGCGATGTTCATCGTCGTCGGTCCTGTGTTTGATGATGATGATGCTTTGGTTTTTATTTGTTTTTTTGTTGTGTGGGGTTTACTCGTCGGAGTTTGAAATATTTTTTCGAAGTCCCGAGACTGTGGCCCCTAAATTCGGCACTGTGCGTAGCTGTATTTGGAAGTGGTCGAGACGACACAAACTACCACCATAACCGATAGCGTCGTATAGTTTCAATTAATGGTATTTGATGACCGCCGAATCAAAGCCAGGGGGATACCAGAGACTAGGGCCTAAATGTTGACTTAAAAATGGACATGCGTAAGTGATGAGCATAACATTCGTTTACTCTGGATCATGAACAATACTTGTTGAAGCGGTATAAGAGAAACTATTCTGATTTCTCGCACAATCAAATTGTCTCTATTATAGTGAGTACTAAGAAAAAAGAATAATTCAAACAGTGAAACCAGATGTGAACTTATAATAATAATAATGGCGGCGCTACTGTCCGAGGTAGACCTGGGTCTAGCTTCTCAGCAACCAGTCGTGTTGTGCGTGATATTGTTCTGTCACGAGCGGAGGGGACCTACAGTTTAATGCCGACTCCGAACGGCGAGATTGAGAAGCTTTTTCTAGACAGTTATACTCTTTGAGCATTGTCAGTGACTCGAAAGAGGTGGAGCCGTGAAAAAATGTTTGATGTTTTTTCGAGATTCGAACCGACGACCTCGAGCGTAGGAGTCGACGCACCTACCCACTACGCCACGGCGCCCACATGTGAACTTGCTTAAAATAAATGGGATACGGTCCAAACCGAGATGGCGACAGTGTTTTTTTTTGAGAATGTTATAGAATTGAGTACTGACGAACTGAAGGCAACATTTGCAAGAAAATTGCCGCATTTGAAGATGAAAAAAGTGCTGTGCCATCAAAATAACTCACCGCACTCTAATTATAGCGTGTCATATTGTTAAATACTTCGACTCTGAACCAGTGGGATAAAGCAACAGGGGACATACATGTCTAAGGTGGCGCACACATGATGAGAGGGATCTCAAACAACTGTTTGTGAGTAGTTGGCGACAGCTGCCAAAATATGGGGCTACCTGGAGAGGCTTGTTGGTTGAGTCCCAGGTCCACGCCAGACTATAGCTCCACAAAAAGAAAGTGAAGAGGTTTTATCCTATTCAACAGACCTGGTCCCGAGCGAATATTTTCAGTGTCCGAGCGAGGAGGTAACCGCGAAGCAAGATGTCAAATAAAATTTGTCCTCAAAACTTTTCAAAATTAATGTCAAAACAATTAATCCTAACATTTTCATTCCGTATTTGATAATTTTCGCCATTCGAATCGAATGGTCGAATTGCTTTGCTTGGTTGCTCCCAAGATTCTGAAGCTGTTGAAGCCGGTAACCTAAGTACCTCCATTGTAACATTGGTTGTATCAATGACATATTTTCCAGTAACTATCCATTTGTAACAAACAGTTATACCCCAGTTATAAGCCCCCTCCGACTTTTTATAGGGGTTTTATACTCCACCTTCTTTTGAACTTACTTAAAATTTACCCACATGTAGGTGTGAGAAGGAATTCGAAGGCAGAGTCTATGAGCCAACTCTTGAACCTGCATAGTTCGTATATAAACGGGTTCATACATTGTCTACTCTTCTTGACTTCCTGGTGAAAATCGTATCTTAAGGGAAATGCTGTTACTAGCAGTTTAAAGACAATGTTTAATTTATTTACAGTCAGCGTCAAAAGTAAGTGAAGAGTCATTAGCGGAAAGTCTGTCCCAAAAATAATTATTGACCGGAATGATCTACACCAGACATTGATACCTCAAATAAAAGCTTTGAAATCATATTTTCAAATGTTCAATATTTTGCTCAACATAAAGCACTAAATTAAATTCAAAAGAAGAAAGGGCTAAGCACAAGCGTCAAAAGTGAGGTAACACCTTTTCTTATTGAAGAAAAAATTGTACTTTGTATACCTTTACTAATGTTTCCAATTTTCGTATCTGCTGGACTAAAAGTTCCTACAAATGTTTAATGAATACAAGCCGTTATGTCTTACATTCACTGACATAACCAAATGTAGATTCATTTTTGACTGCAGTTTTAGCACTTTCCTCATCTATATTTGATTACTTGTTTTATGTCTACGTTTATGTTAAATACAATAAAATACAGAATACTTTCATGCTTTGACTTGGAGCTTTAATTTGATGCATCTACAGCCTTTGTCAAATGTATTAGGCACTCTTTAAGATTCGTTATATCTTCAAAAAGCAAAAAAAGTAATGAAATGAGAGGAAAAACTAAAAATCGTTTACAACCTCAGATATTGTCGCCGAAAACCATAAAATTCGAATTAATTACTTCCGATAAGTGATTTGGCAGCAAAGACAAAAATATAAGGGTGCTTAATATATTTGGCCAAAGCTGTATGCCTGCTCTACCTCATTCCAGCGAATTTTAATTTAGTGGATATACTTTCAGCAAATGACTGACTGTTCACTCACTTTTGACACTGACTACAGCCAATTTATTAGGAGCTTTTGTGTTTAAGGAACTTTAAGGCTGTCTTTTGACTGTAAATATAGGGCTGGAAGGTGAGCCTCAGAGGCCAGGCGAAGGGTTAGGGTTTGGGAGGTTTTCCGTATTTAAATTTTCCGTATGCAGTTGTATTCCTGGTGGTGCATTGTGTTTTAGGTTGTTCAACAGAAAGTGAGTCGGATTGGACAAGCTGATCGAATATTACTTGTATGCATATTTTTTGACTCATGCAATTACACCGGTGCAGTTGATACTCTCGCCTGGAGAAGGGCCATCCCTTGTCGGCAACTTTGTGAAGTTTTTTTGATGAATTCAATATTAATAAGTTAAGTCACATTTTGAAAATTATTCCAAGGGGAACACCGCAAGGAATCAGTGGTGACGTGGTTTTGATACGTTAAAAGTGAACATCAAATACAATACATTCCATCAACACGAAAGGAATATTATTTAAGGTAAAATAGCAGTTCGCAACATTTTGCATGAGAAACTCACACTGGAGGCGCAAACTTCAAAGGTTCTTCCAATTATTAGCATACGCGGCAGACATTAACTTGATTTCGTCATCGCTTGCTTGATTTCGTCAAATGTAAAAAGGGTGTTAAGTAGCTGGTTGATGCACAGGTCCACCTCGGACTGTAGGAACATCCTAGATGTTAAAGATCATTCCGGCTCGATTGTTCTTTGGCTCAACATTTAAATAAAGCCAAACATAGTATTAACACGGCCAACAAAACTCTAGGTATGAGAGCGGAAGGTTATTGCTCTTTTGCATACAATATCAAGGTCTCGCAGGACCCGTTTCTACTTGGTTGTAATAAAAACATTAACAATTTGATGATGTGATGATTCAAAAAGGATCGATCACAATTGAGTCATCTTAGGGCTGGTTTCTAATTTATACAGAAGTTTGTACATATGTTTCCAATTTCCTCGCATAAGAACATGGTGTAAGTCTATGTTGCAGCACACGCTCGACACAATGCAGTTAAAGTATTTGTCTGTATTAAAAGAAAATTAATCAAAAGAAATATTTTTTTCTTAAGATTATCGTATTTTTTCTGTAACTGCCTGCTCCTCGATGCATGTTCCACAGTCATCGTACGAAAACAATTCCATACCACCGTGGTTCACGGCAACACCCTTACTTGTAAACGTAGACAAATCACCGAAAGAATATCAACCACCCCACTGTGCGGCATTCAAAACAGCAACAACAACACGGCATACTTCCACTTACCTTCGCCAACTGTCATCCTCATCACTAAACAGTGGCAAAATGTTATTCTCTGAGAGAAAAAAACCGGAAACCGGAATACCTACCTAAACTGACGTCATAACTACTCGCAGCCACTGCTCTTGCCGAAGTGCACTCGTGATTCATTCTATGATAACAAAAATTCATCCGGGGGCCAATGTTCCATTTATTTTCTCTCAAAAATACAAAAAAAAAAACAACATACCACTACAAGCGATCTGGCGCTCCATTGTGTGAGTGTCGCACACACACGGCCAACCGCCGCCATAAAGAGTCACTGCGCCAACCAAATTATTTCGCTCGCCATTTAACTAGTGTTCGACGGACAGCGAAACGATGATGAACTTCCAAAATGTACAGTGGAATGTGACGGTGGTTCCGCGCGCGTTCACTACTGCAGCTCTATGAGAAAAAGTTGCGAAGCTAGTGTAAAACAAACAAAGAAAGAATAGAGCAAAGCGAAAACCAAAAAATTATGTGTATACTCTCGTACTCGTACACAAAGTGAAGAACGAAGAGATAGAGTGTCAGAGAGAGAGAGAGAGTGAAAGAGAGAGAGAGAGAGGGAGAGAGTGTGATAGGCGAAGGCGAAGGCGAAGGCGAACAAGTGAATAAACGACGGTATACGGTGCTGCTTCACACAATCGGAATAATCAATTACAAGTGTCAAACGTGAACGTACGGCCCGTCGTCGTGTGTACAGGGAGGGAGTGCGAAAAAAAAGTAAAAATAAAATAAATAGATTTTTCCTTCTCCTCGAGGAAAATCAACAAAAAATAAAAGAAAAAAACAAGGAAACGAGAAAAGTTATCCAAACAGGAAACACCTTCCTTGACGAGGATTGATTTATCCTTCGAAACTCGAATTTTTGACAAGAAATTCGGGTCTAGAATTAGATGTAGAGAAATTTATTAGAAAAAAAAGAGAGAAAAAGAAAAATCGTGTGTTTGCAATAGTTTTTCTTCACCCTGTTCCCAGTCTAGTTAAGTTTTGTGACAAGTGCAATAGTGTAAAGAAATAAATTGAATTTATTTCGATATCCCTCGTGGCAAAAGCGTGAAAAAAAGGCAATCCCCAAGGAAAATTCACGAAAAAATTCTGGAAACCCAAAGAAAAATATAGTAAATAAATAAAAATTTCTCTATTCGCAGTGCGAGAGCGAGAAAACCGATGAAAAGTGTGCAAGGTGTCAGTGCGACGCATGCTAGTTCGGCCCCTCTAACCAGTGTTGGGGTTATTGCTCGTTGTCCCCCTCTAAAAATCTATTTACCATCGAAGAAAATAAAACCATCATAAAACAGCTGAGCGCAGCGAAAAGAGAATCGCGTGTATCAGTGTGCGTGCGGTTGTGTGCCACCCTCTCTCTTACCCCATTTGGATTAGTGGAAGAGAGAGTGACAAGTGTCAAAATAAATGTATTATGTTCGTTGAAATTGAAAAGCGTACCAGCATTCAATGAAATGTGCAAGAGAATAACAAAAATCGTGCATAATTTTACGGTTACACCCCGCGTCGCGATATAAAAATAAGAAAATATTCGTATGACAAAACATCAAGTGTCAAATCAAACGTCAAAATATTGTAAGAGGAGAGCGGGCATCTCCATTTTCCAATCGGAAGAGATCGAAAAGAAGAGAGAATTTGTGTAGTGTAGTGTCGATTGTGTGTAAAGGAAAATCCGTTCTCTTTGCTCGGTTCCTCTCAGCAGAGTATTCTGCCCTGTTGTTTTGTGGAATTTTTAGAAAGTTTTCAGTCTCCCCCTTTTGATTTTTGTTGTTTTTCATTTGTCAAACCCACTAGAATATAGGGAATGCAATGTGAATTGCATGTTTAACGTGGGAACTGTCAAGAATCTGAATTCAAAAGAAAGTATGAGCATTGAGGTTGTTGGTGTGAACCAATCATGGACACAGCCATCAACATTGCTCCCCACATCGTCAGCATCACCAGCAACATCATCAACACCACCAACATTAGCAACATCATCACCATCAGCATCGCCGACATCAATACCAGCAATAAACATCGCGGACACAGACGACAGTGGTTCCCTTCTCCCCGAATCGTCGTGTACAACTACGACAACGATATTGGAAGCGAATGCGGAACGTCCTAGCGATCCGCCATTGCTTGAATTATCTGACAGTTCAACGACAACAACAATAACAACAACTAAAAGAGAAACATCAACAAATGTCGAGGGCTGTCAAGAGTCAGAACTGTCAGAAGAGTCGGAACTGTCACCCGACAATGACGTAGCTCAGCAGCTGTCAGTGATATTGCCACCATTGCCGGATCTGATTCCAATACGTAAGGCGCAACATCAGTTGCAAGGTCTGGAGGCGCACAACTCGACCGGCTGCAGCAGCAATCAACAATCACCACAAGCAACATCATCATCTAGTCAAATATTATCACTTAGTAGTAAAGATCCCGTGGAGGAGGACGGTGACGACGGCGGTGGCTGCGACGACGACGACGAGGTAGACGAAGAGGACAGAGACGACGAAGACACAAACGATCTTCAACATTCCACATTCGAAGAAGCCACATCAACAAGCATAGCCACATCCGCAGGATTAGACAATCAAACAATCATGTATCACGATGTCAACAGTATGTCACAGCAACATTCAGCTGTGTTGCAAGATCAACTTCTGACGCCAGTGACAGATGCCTCCACGGCAGCTGCTTCCAAGAAGCGCGGTAAGAAAATTAAGACTGAGATTGAAGATCCCGAACTGTGTCCGATTCCACACCGCAAATCCGATCGGCGGAGAGTGGCGCGAGATATATTCTTAGTCTTCGAGGAGCATCCGGCGAACCGTCGTCGCACGAAGGGTGGCAAATCCAAGCAACAAAAGAATCGGCCCAAATCAAAATTCGCTCACCTCATGACCGAAACCAAGAAGCAGAAGAAGGCAGCGGGCAGCTCAGTGCCATCGGTTCGGATAAAATCGGAACCGAAAACACCAACCACCCCGTCAGCGCGTAAGCCTACACCAGCCGCCCCTGCATCTGCTGCACCAGCGACTGCGTCATCGGTTCCGCGCGTGAATCCGATCTTTTTGTGGGTAAAGCAGGACGACACTCGGATCGTTGAGGTGCGCTGCGAAGACTATGACAAACGGAATCGTATACGATTGACAAAGACCGCGAATGGTTGGCGGGCGATACCGCGGACAGATCCCACGTCGTCCCGTGTCGCGAAACTCCTGCCCAACCCTGTTGTCAAGATCAAGCAGGAACACATTGAGGAAGCGATGCGAAACTCTGAAGCTACATCTATAACCTCCCCGCTACCTTCTCCGCCTACCACACCTCGCTCTTCGCCCGCACATGCCCTAGAGGAAGCGGAGGTGGCAGTACCAGTTGAACCTCTCAAGCCGCTCAAAATTCTGCAGCCCTCCGAGACACTTCAGAGTGACATGGAGAGCGTCAACTCGCATGCGGCAAAGAAGAAAAAGAAAAAGAAGAAGAAGAAAAAACGCAAACACTGCGAAGTGAACGAAGAAGAGGCCAAGAAGCACACGGAGGAGGAGACCTATTCTCCAGCGATCATTGAGAATCCAATCATATCAACAGAACCAAATCATTTAGTATACGAAAGCACAAATCACGAACGAGAAGAACCGGAGGAGGAGGAAGAGGACGAAGACGAGGAGGACGAGGAAGATGCCGTGGCCGCGACGATGGCGGAGCCAGAAGCAGTAGAAGAGGAAGAACCTCACATCATCTGCGAAATCAAGCGTCAAGAAGAGGACGATGACATCGTCAGTGAAGAGGACGGAGGTGATCTTGTGCAACACATGGAACCAAATAACAATGAACCAACCGAGGAACTGTCAAAGAATCTCACTCAAATCTCTGACGACCTTGAGCTGGAGCATATTCCTCAGTTCATGCAGGACGTGAATCCCAGTGCAATGCAACTATGCCCAGAAACTGGGCTTTTCATACAAAAGACTCCCCAAGTAGAGGTAGATGAAGAACCAGAGCCGGAACATGAACTCAATCAGGAACCTGTTCTGCACGAAGACCACGTGAACCCGGTAGTACTTTCGGACAGCTTTGATGGTTCAGATGTGGACACCAAAAACCTTAAAGACCTCCTGGACGATGCCGATCTTCTGCAGCACTGCAGCGACAACGCGATGAGCGGAGTTGAGCTCATAGACTCTCTGGTGAAACAAGGCTGCGAAGATAACCACATATCAGGCGATGAGCCATCGATCAAAGATACTATATGCCTGGATGACTTCGAGAACGAGGAGGACGATGTCCTGATGCAACCTGAGCCAGTGGCGGACATAATTTCCCGGCTGGGAGGATCGCTGACTGCGTCCCCCAAATGCTTGTCGTTCAATGAAGCCGGAGAAATAGAAGGCTTGCACGGGGAACTGTTCCAGTCCACAACTCAGCACGATCCCTTCAACCGACATACACTTGAAGAGCTTTCGATCACCATCAAGGACCTTGAAAAGTCAGCTGAAGAAAGCTACAGTTCGCCTGTGAAGTCGAAACCTGCTGAAACAGTGACTATCGTCTCCCCAGACTCGTGTGTCGATGAAATGCCAAAGGACCTGACGTGCAAAAAGTCGATTGTCGAGAAAGAGAAGCTCCAACCCGCGCCTCTCGAGAGGCCAAACTCCAGAAGCTCGGACGCCATTCAATCGCCACAACCTAGCGGCCTTCCAGCCGTGCCGCCTTCTCCAGATTTAGTCCATTCCAAGTCGAAGAACGTCTTCCTCGAGCAACTGCTGAACTCAAGCAATTCAATAAGCCCGAAAATCTGTTCCTCAGTAACAGTGACGCCCATAAAAATCCCCAACGCTCCGGCAAAACTGCAAAAGGAGCCCCTCGACCTGGGCAAGCACAGAAAGTCGGCTAGTCCCACAGTCAGTTGCTCTGAAGAGGCAAAACGAGGTCAAACTGTCACCATCGACGACGATTCACCCGACGAGCCACTTCACAAGCGAATCAAACGCGAGGAAAGCGAGGACGACACCTCGGAAAAAACACACACCGAGAACCTCATAGAGATGCTATCGTCTGGAAAGGATCCAGACCCTCTCACCCAGCTACGTTTGCTTATACGAAACCCCGAGTGGAAAGTACCTGATCCTATTCTTGTGCCAAAGGATCGACTGAGTGCAGTTTTAGCATCGCCAGCGCGTGAAATTCCGCTCCTACTCACAACAAGACCTGAGCTGAGATTGCCAGAAGCATTCGCATATCCAGCCATCCTCCAAGACCCCGATATCCTCGTGATATCCATGGCTCAGCTGGAGACCATCCTCCAAAAGCAGGTTGAAATGACGAGACCAAAGGCGAAAACCCCTCCAATACCTCAGGTAACGATCGAAGCGATTCCGAATCCCGCCAAGAATCGAATATCTGAAAAGCCAGTGTGCACCCCGTCGCCAGACATCACTGTTTCGAGTAAGAAATCTGCACCAACCTCAACGTCGCAACCGCAGCAGAACAAGAACTTCATGAATCCTCTCATGGGCGATATCGACGCAGCAACTCTAGCGGCCTTCAATCAAATGCTTTGGCTTCCATATCTCGGCCAAATGGCCCCTGAATTTATAAAAGCCATGGCAGGCCTTCAAAACGTTAACAGCCTCGCTGACCTACTACCTTTGCTGCAACAGCAGCAGTCCGCCATTCAGCAACAGCATTCAACTCAACAGCAGCAAAATCAAAAAACCGCCTTCCCGACGCCGCAGTTCAACCCGATGGCAGCGGCCGCAGCTGCTGCAGCCGGCCTCACAAACCCCATGGCCGCCGCAGCAGCTTTCCAGAACCCTCTTGAGCTTGCCATGTGGCAAGAGGCACTCACTCAAGCTCAAATGCAGCGCATGTTGAAACTCAACGCCGCTGCAGCCTTAGCTGCGCAACAGCAGCAGCGTGAATCGGCCAAAAAATCAATCAACCCTGACGGCAAGGCAAATGCCTCTCGTAACCACTACAACATGGCCAATTCTTCCGTGAAACAAACCCCCTCAAATCCACCCCCTCCCTATCACCACCCGCAGTCGTCCCAGTCGAACCAGCGCCACCTGTCAGCGCAGGAAAAGACCAACTCAACTTCGGCGCGATCGGTCCCCAATCCTTTTTACCGACCACCAGCTGCCGGCAGCACAGAGTCACAATCCGCACATCGCGCCAAACAGAAAACGCAACATCAGCAGCCGCTACAGCAACACCATCAAGATCAGAAGCCGCGCGTCACCTGCAAATCGCTATCGAATCTCCTGCAACCGGAACGTCTGTCCGACGCGAAAATGTCAAACCTCATGGCCATGCCGGGCTTCGACTTCGGGTTCAATGGTGGTACGAGCGCAACACCTACCAACGCCGGTTCAAATCCATTCCAATTCGCCTCGGCCGCTGCTGCAGCGGCGGCAGCAGCATCAGCTGGCAGGTCCAGTGGTGTTGGGCAATTTGGTGGTGTTGGTGGTAGCACCGGGAATCATGCAGCAGCCTTACATCGTAACAATCACACAGCTTCCAATATTCACAGCAATATGACAGCCAGTCAGCAACACCAGCATCATCAGCAGCATCTGCAACAACAGCAGCAACAACAACAGCAGCAGCAACAACATCAGCAACAGCAACAACAGCAGCAGCAGTCTAAGCTGAAAGTGAAGCCGGGATCTCACCTTATCGATCCTGCTGCACTTCAGCGTCGTCTGCTGAACTGCGAGGATATGTCCGAAGTTGGTAGTACGACCAATGGACTAGAAGAAATGATGGCGGATCCAAATGCCGCCCTCTGGCATCCGTTATTTGGAAAGTAAGTACTAGATTTTAAGCCGATTTTGAGCAAAGCTTAGAACTAGATTTTAGGCGAACTGTACATACATGTGTAGGCTAAAGGATACACCTCAACTAAAGACGTTTAACAAGCCAAGCATGATCAGTAAGGGCTCAAGATTAACAAAAGCATGCATAGACATGGTATCAAGGAACGGCCATCTGAAGACTGGCTCAGTTTCCCTAGGCTTAAGTACGTGCAAATTCGTATCAGTTAGACAGCTAAGGTTGTTACACATTCGACACAGCAACACTCACTTTTCTTTTTTGTTTTTTAATCCGACCTGCGACTGAAATGACCATGTTTTCGATTCAACGTCGGGCGCCACGATTTCGAAAGCCGCGATGTCTTTGCTTTGGAAGGATCACTTGATGTGGATTGTGCTTTGAGCAAATTGCTTACGTTGTTATAAATTTGGGGGAAAAATTCTGCGCATCCTTAAGGCATTTCTTAAACTACTGCGGCGTACATAAGTGGCGGCGTACATAAGTGGTTTTAAGGTATTGGGTAGGGATCAGTTAGGAAGAATTCACGAAAATATCGTGGTGTCTCGCAGAAATGAGCTTTCTCGCAGGAGTATGATATTTGCTCACGTTGCAAATTAATATTTGTCTATATTTGTCTAATCGGCGTGCAATCTGTCTACCGACACTTAACTTTTGGGACATTTTTTGTATTTAACGCGTTCATTTATTATTTGCAATTCTACTTCTTCTTGGGGGAACTTCATCCCCATTCCTTGAAATTACTTGAAAAGTACTCGAACAGACCCATTGTCTTACTGGGTGTTTGGAATTATTAATATTCCTTTAGTAGTTCTTTTCATTCGAAATGAGTGAATTTGATTTTCGAACAAAAAGATAAGGTGTCCTGTACAAGAGCAGGAACAAGAGTTCAACGATTATTATTAGACGGTAAGCACGAAACGTTCTCAGGACCTGAACCTGCGCTGGGACTGGTTAGTGCTTCCACCGACTCTTGTCTCTATGATGCAGACAGACCAAGTACATGCTCCCCAACGTCTGTAAGAAATCCGCGGCTTTCTTATTTTCTCTTAACAGAAAAGACTGCAGACAACTTACCGGCGTACTAACGGGGCACTACGTCTTCGCCAAACACTTCAGTGCACTTGGGCTAAGCTATGGAACCCTCTGCGATGCCTATGGAGAAGACGATGACACTGCAGAGCCACTCCTCTGCCATTGTCCCACCTTTGCTCGTATCAGGTGGCAGTTATTCGGTGCTGATGATGTCGGCTCCTCATCACAGAAGCGAAATTTCATTAAGAGTAGGTTGCTGTCTGGCAGTAAAATGGACCAGGTTTTGAGTCTGAGTGCTCCAGTGAAGTGTTCCAAAAACCTCCGAGAAAAAAAGCACGAAACGACAATGTCTAGTATAATATACAAAATATAATACAAAGTGGTGTAGCACAGAATGATTATCGATCAATCCCTGTAAGACCGCTCTAGTACCCTTCTCAAGGAGGACACGAGTCATCGTTTGGTGGCCAAAAACTCTCCAACTAAAAATGGCAAAGAAATTGCAAAAGTTACAGCGAGTTGCCTGTCTTAGCATAACAGGTGCCATGCGCACTTGTCCCACAACAGCTCTAGAACCTATCGTCGGGCTAACACCCTTATTTATCTTCATTAGGAAGACAGCTTCCAGATATGCCATAAAACTACAGCTAGAATATAACTTCAAACCAGGCGATCACGTGGGTCACCTTATGTTACTCTACTCAATCCTTAAAAGAGTCATTCTGTACAATGCCGGACATTATGGTCTGGCAGCATTATTTCGGCAGGTTATTTGATGTTGAAATATTGGACCATGAAGACTGGTACAATGATGGCCCAACACTATATCCCAGGTGTCTACTATGGTGCATGGATGGATCGTAATGAATTCTGGAGTTGGAGCTGGAGTCATTGGACCAAACACAAGGATCTCTGTACCTAATGTGTGAAGTCCAATTGTTTTTCAAGCTGCTTGTTTGTTTTCCACGCCATTGATATCTGCGCCACAGACAACCCCCTTAAGGGTATCTAGGGCACAAAAATACAAATTTTTTCAGATAGCTAGCCAGCACTTAAGGCTTTATGGTCTAATCTAATGGACTCCAAAACCGTCAAATGTTGCTACGATGCACTGCAATCCCTCACCTAACCCAACAAAGGGAAACTTGGCTGGGTTCCTGGAAACTCGCAATGGCTGGTTAGAAAACTGCGTTCACAGTGTAGTGTAGTGTCAATTGGACAACAGCTACAACGCTGATTAACGAATGGAAAAATAAACTTCGCCTAGACCATTGGACAAATAGGGCAGGTCGTAGGCAATCCAAACGATTAATCAGATCCTATTCCTATAGGGAAATCCTTTGCCTAGACAAGGAAAGTATAAGAAAGCTAGGCGGCTTTCTTGCTGGCCGCTTTAGAATAACATCCTAACAAAATGAACCTCTGCCAGGATAAGGAATGTCGTTTATGCCTGGAAAAGGACGAAACATCAGAACACATTTTATGTGAATGTGCGGTAGTGCCGGACTGATTAAGGAAACGTATTTTTCCATAGGGAAGTGAGGATTTCAGTGAAATTAAAAAACACCACTACAAAAGACTATTATCTTTCATATGGGACAGTACGTCTTTTGGATTAACCTCAACTTTTTGATACAATAAATCTTTTAGGTCGCGGTGTCGTTGCCATAGCGACTGGGTTGTACAAGAGGGAAAATAACGCAACAGGACAGCAGGAGCTCGTTTCTTGTCGTCGATTACTTCCATTGTTGCAACAGAAATAGTAAATAGAAAAGGAAGGTAAGAAAGGAAAAAAATATTTCACATATTTCAAAGGACGTAATCTAAAAAACCAACTCATTCTTGGGACCTGTGGAAATTCGTGCGAGAAATAGCAATTCGTTCTTGTGCGTAAAAATAGTTTCTATCACTAATTGAAGCCACTGGAGAATTGATATTTTTAATCGCATGTACGTACAAATGCTTGCACTTATATACGATGTGAATCTTATCAAAACAATTCACATGTTAACTTGCTTTAGATTGTGGGAAAGCTATATTTTGCATTATGAGCAATTGGACACATCTTATCAAATGGATCGTTGAGGTCATAATTTAAGTTACTAGTGAATCAGGAACCAAATATGTGAATTGAACTTTGAATTTCGCAAAGCCAATGTAATTAGCAAGAGATAAGAGAACAGCATTTGCGACCAGCCTGACTAACTACAATACCTTGCAAAATTTCAAATGTAATCTAGAAGACCTAAAGCCACACTTGCTTGCAAGGTCGACTTGCTTGACAGGTGTCGCAGTTTTTGCGTTTTAATTGCGTATTATTTTAAGATCGGAAGATGTTTTTTATAGCACAGCGTGATTTTTTCTAGGTGAATAACATATATACTTGTATGATGTGGCTCTAGAGTCTGGATGCACTTGGGTCTAGTATCTACAGCAACCAGTCGTACTTTGTTACTCGTACTCGTCATTGTTTAATACCACAAGGATGTCAACTCCAAGCGTCGAATTTAAAAATTTCTTTTTTTTTGTTTTTGTCACACTACAAGATCAACGTGGCCATAGCTTAACTACGGCAAAACGAAGAAGCTTCTGGCGTTGAACCGAAACTCGATCCGTATGCTCGTCGGAGTGATCACAGGACACTGCTCCATCGGAACATTGTTCCGAAAATTGAATGCGGAATCCAGCGATATCTGCCGGAGTTGCGGAAATGAGGAAGAGACCGAGACGACCCAACATCTGCTTTGCCACTGCCCAGCTCTCCGGAATTGGCGCCAAGCTTCGCTGGGCCAAAGATTCTTCACAGAGACTGCGGACTTAGTGAATGCAGATATATCGGATCTTCTAAAATTTATAAAGAGTACGGGGTGGTTTCAGCCATCACGTGAAATGATAGGTTTTTAGATTGTGTACTCCGCAATTGAAGGGATTCACAATGGCCTCATGATTTCCGAGAGGAAGTGATGTCTTAACTATCACACTCCCCTTCCAAAACCTAACCTAACCTAAAAGCTTTTCTGGACAGTTGTCCTCTCTGAGCATAGTCACTGACCCGCGAGAGATGCTGCAGTGAAAACCAAAGTTGTTGGATCCGGTTTGAACCATCGCCCTTCAGCGTAAGAGTCGATGTACCTACTTACTAATTAGGTATTTAAAGGCGTCAATATTTATTAGCTACGAAACTAAGTTCTCTCTGTTTGTCAATAGATGGCTACAGCAGTAAATGCTGGTCGATTTTGACGTATTCAATACGTCATGATCTGAGCTTAGACATATGGTAAACAAAATGTTTTGACATATTTGTGATTTTGTTTTGGCGTCATATACTTTTGGTTGAGTGGAAATGTCTGATTTTGATGTCTGATATTGTGTATCGAGAGCTGAAGCATCGAGAGCTCCAAAAATTTACGGAGATGCTGCTCTAAGTGAAACAATGTGCAATGTGCCGTGATTGGTTTCGTCGCTTTAAAGAAGGTTATTTCGATCTTGATGACCGTCCGCGTGGAGGGAGGCTAAAATCCTTCGAAAACGCTGAATTGGAGGCATTGCTCGATAAGGATTCGTGCCAAATGCTGCTTGCTTCAGCATTAGAAGTTACCCGCTAAGCCATTTCCAAGAGATTGCATGCGTTTGGAATGATTTAAAGCCAAGTTACGTTAAGAGTCGTTTTTTCGTCTGTGAACAACTTCTCCGTCAAGAGATTTGCATTTTATTATTTTTAATGACTAATGAAAACCTCATTTTTCAGGTATTAAATCTTAGAATTTTGAAGTTCTGATAAATTTGAAAATAAACGCCAACTCTTACATGAAATAAATTAAAATAGTCCATTTACGTATGCGATTTGTGTGATTTCGCAGAAGAAAGAACTGTGTATACCCTTATGAAGCGGCTTAGAATTGGGAGACTCATTATTCATGTTTTTGTGTAACAGTAACTTAAAGAGGTTCCTGTAATTTTGAGTAAATTATAACCCACAACCCCTTGTTGTCCCGCCATGCGTTCCATCATATGGCGTGTGAACACTTAAACTTCCACCCCCTTTTTCAAGACATCTATATATCGGTTCTTCTACAAATGATTGCCTCCCCAAAAAGACAATCTAATGAAGCATGAAAACACTCTTTCCACCACCAACCATCACCACTTATTCAGCATCAATTACTGTCCATTAACGATGCACTTTTCTGTTTTCGAATGCACTTTGTGGTTTCACATCCCCGATATGTTGTCAATAATACCCTCAAAGAAGGTCAACAGAGTGCATCGGTGGTGGCATGCAAACAGTTCCCCACCCTTCACGATATCGTATTTCACGGTTCACAGTTGTGTGAGATACATATTAGTCCCGGATTCGTAAGAACTAACATGTTGATTTATCCCCACCAACTGTCGACTAAAGTGCGATCGTAAATTCATAACAAAAACAAAAAAAAACGATATATTTTTAGTTTAAAGAACCATATAGGGATGAGAGTATCTGTGTGTGCACCCGTAAATAGTGATTAAGTGAATTCAATTGAGACCATAACTCATACGGGATTATTCATACGAACTGCTTAGAGGTGAGCTGCTTTTGCAATGAGAACGATGCCGTTCAGGAGCATGTGCTGATGAGCAATCGGCAAGCGATTATTATGCGTTTTTCGTGCAGATGGATGTGGAATACATCGGGATCAACTGACTTATTACGATACACGCTTCCATTTGAGACACTGATGCGCCGTATGTGCACGTCGTTTCAAAGTTGTTCTACCTTAAAATAGATCTTTTGAATCACTTCCACACTCGGCTTGCATTTGTGTTTGAATTGATTTATGTTAGATTTGAAGGTTGCAGCGGATGGCTGCGTAGTCATTGAAGCATTTTTAATTTTACAAATTTTACAAATAAAAAAAACGTTTCCTAAAACTTGAAACTGTTTTGGTGTCTCCCTTTAAACCCTGCAACTTTCTCTAATGTTGTGCCTAGTGGGCGTTGTCCACGGATGAGGGACGCAATTAGACTAAGAAATGTCAACTGTGTAAAATCGCTGCAAATTTAGAAATATTCTAAGATCGTTTAGCCGATTTATAATCAAGATATCTTGGGTCTTGTATTTTTTAGTCTTTGACCAATCTTTTCTTCTTCTTTGTCTGGCGCTACAGTCAGTGCGGGACTTGTGCTTCTGTCAACATGCCTTTCCATCCGATACGGTCTAGTTCTAGGTGCCTCCATTTTCGTACCCTCAGCTATCTGAGGTTTTTTTTTCAGCTAAGCACGTCACGGAGGTGTCGTCCCTCGTGTTCTCCTGGCCATTTCGTTAGTGTCCATTCGCTCTACATGACCTAGCCATCTGAGGTCAGGTCGATGTTGCTGTACAGTAAGATTCGTCATTCAGTTTCCACCTCCAAACACTATCAGTGCACCGAAGGTAAGTTGGAGTACATATTCCTCGAGGCGACCAATAATCTCCTCGTCCGCTTTGGTTAGTTGTTGTCCATGCTTCTGTCTTATATAGAGACATCTTGGTTCTTCGAGAGAGAGCTTTATTCTTCAATTGCCTTCTAAGCCCAAAAATACAGCGATTGGCAAGAGTAATCCTTCGTTTTATTACCACGGTGGTGTCTTTGTTTGAGTTCACTTCGGAGACTTGGTAGACAAAGTCTTTCACTACTTCAACGTTGTAGGTGTCTATGGTGGACTTCGTTGGCCTGAACCCGCACTGATATTGACCAATCAGAATGATGATGAAGGGTTTTGGGAGCTTACACAAGGTGGCACAGAAGACCATATATGGGACACTTAGGGAATTTATACTTCTGTGGTTGGCACAGATTAGGCAGTCCCTTTTCTTTAGTGTCGGGCAAAAGATGCAGAGAATTCATTCGTCCAGCGATTTTTCATCCGACCAGATCTTACGGATGAGTTGGTGTACATGTCTTACAAAATCATCGCCATCTGTTAAGCGACTTCGAGATTTCAAATTGTTCTATTTGCAGCGAGTTTTTATCAATTCTAATGTATGAACACTTTCTTGACCCATATGAAAAAACTGGACGGATATTATACAAGTTCGCGAAACTATCATAACTCGAAGTAGCTGAGTTATTGTGTTACAATGTGATAAGATGCAAAAGTGACTCTCAAAAAAAAAATAATGAGTAATTGGTGGAGAAAAACAACTGAGTTAAGATGAAAAAACAGTAAGAAAAAATTATTACATAAGAGTTTATGCATATTCAGGCTCATTTTGATGCATTTTCCATGACTTCACACAAAAAAGAGAGTATAAAGAGTAACCAAAGTTGGTAATCGGACTCCAACTATGTATTGAATCGGATATATCGGACTTACTTTGAGCAAACGAAAATTAATTTTATTTTCAAACCGAGTCGAGCAGTTCGTTGGTTTGGCATTTAATAGAATAGAACGAAGACATGATGACATGATAAGAATGTAACTCGGTCTAATTCGGTTTGAATGTAACTCGCTTTGACCCTGCTTATGAACTTGAGTTGACACATCACTAGTTTGCGCCATTTATGTAGCTGGATCGCATTTGAAGTGCTACCACAGAAATCGAAAATTTCGCAGACCCGTATCCGTTCGAAGTATCCCCATGTAGATAATGTGATTCATGATTCACTGTATCCTTACAGCCGAATGTGTCGGATCGTACAAAGTTTACTATTCAGATCAGCACCAAATTCGTTTGAGCAAAATTGTGTGTTTGGTTCTCAGACAACGAAAAGTGTAAGGCATTTTAATGTATAGTACTTAGTAATATTTAGCAAATCAAACTATAGGAAGAAACTACCTCGTGCTAGTCAAGGAAATGAATGACGTGAAAAATACACGAAAAAGTCAGCGATATTTGGGAAAATGCGCTGATTTATACTAAAGTTGATTGAAAAACTGCAGACGAAAAGGAAAGCCATGCAACTACAAGGTGGCGCAAAATTAATCATTCAATTTTGTTTCTGAATTACTTTTTTAGTAAATAAAAAAAATGATTTCGACTGATGGAAATTTTTTGTTTGGACCTTACAGTTTTTTCTGCTAAGTGGAAAAGATGATATCCGCCAAGTGGCTGCCGCCAGTGTTGATACACATTTGTGCCCGTTTTATCGCATTTTCCATGACTTTCCACAAGATCTCAAGGAAATATGGCTCAATCACTCCTCCCGTGTGAACTCCGCACCACATAGTGGCTTTGAGTGGATGTAATGATTCTTCGTGCATCACAAGCGGATTTTCAGTGCCCCAGGAAAAAAGGTGGGGCGCCGTGGCTTAGTGGGTAGGTGCGTCGACTCATACCTCGAATCTAAGGTTCGAATTTCGAAAAAAAACATCTAACATTTTTTTCACGGTTTCACCTCTTTTGAGTTACTGACAATGCTCAAGGAGTATAACTGTCTAGAAAAAGCTTCTCAAAATCGCCGTTCGGAGTCGGCATTAATCTGTACTACATGCACAACACGAGTGGTTGCTGAGAAGCTAGGCCCAGGACCACCTCGGTTTGTAGCGCGGCCATTGTTGTTGTTATATTATTATTATTATTATTATTATTATTATTATTATTAGAAACGAAGATTTAATTTATTGACGTAACGGCCTAAGTGGAATTGCGCCTCGTCGCTCATGATGATTTTCGATACAAAATCGTCCTCTCCGTTGCTGAGATTGAGGATGGCTTGATATTTGTATACTGCAGCTGTCTAGTTCACAAGTGTCAAATATAATTGACGTACGACGCCATTTGCAAAAATTATAAAATCTTCCGATTGGATGATTAGTACGCGGTTGAGAGAATACAAAATCTAATTTCAATTTTCAAATGAAGGAATGTCATTAGATTGCTTGTTTTGTATGAATGTGACGTTTGTTTGATTTATTTATTTTGATTTAAATTTCCGATTCAGTTTTATTGAACCACTCGTCAAATGATGAAACATTTGACTTTCAAAATGCGAAAAGTGATGTGTATCCGGCGGAATTAAGAATAGCTCGAATGAGTGAATGTTAAACGATGTGATGGTCCTTCGTTTAGGGGTAGATGTGGGATCCTTTTTTCGTAAGCACATAACAAAAACAAAGGTTTTAAGATTCGCGTGGTTCTTTTATCTTTTTTGATCTGAAATTCGGTATTATAGCGGTAACTCTAATAAGGATTCTCTTATGTGACGTTGTTATGTTTGTGACGTTTATAGAATGGATGTTTGCCCCGAC
Organism: Myathropa florea; assembly: GCA_930367185.1. NCBI lineage: Eukaryota > Metazoa > Arthropoda > Insecta > Diptera > Syrphidae > Myathropa > Myathropa florea. The sequence continues at coordinate 23,447,475 of OV884005.1, read as the reverse complement.
AGAGACGGATGTCTTTTAACTGTAATCAGTGATTTTCTTTTCTTGTTGGCAACCAAAAGAGGAACTGTCCTTTTGAATTTCCTTTTCAAACTAGACCAAACGCCTTTCCAGTTGAAACAAATTCCGGAATTTCGAAACGCCTGGAATATTCGGGAAGCTGATGCATATCTCATAATCATTTTAAGTACTTTAATGCTGCGGCTATATCAACACTAGAAGCAGGAAGTAGCACATTCTTATGATCTGAGTTGACTGGATGTTGATAATCGGAAAATATTTTTAGTTGCCGGGGGCACTGGCAAGTCTTGGGCTTAAATTTAATCTTAATTTGATAAATAAAATTTTAAGGTTTTCAAGATTATATTAGATTGATACCCCCATCATACAGATGATCCAGTGTAGCTTCCTGACTGGTAAATCGATTTCAGGGCAAACGTACAGATTCCAGCAAGACGTAAAAAAAAGCAGTTGCACTTCAATAAAGATTTTAGAGCCGAGGATGATTTTCATCACGCACTTGACAGAGCAATTGCCAAATTAAAGATCCATGGAAAACGGATTTCGAATCCGTCGTTTAAGCATCACGCTTAAAAAACGCGATACACCCTGGAATTGAGATCTAGGACTACCAAATCTTTCGAAAAGTTCACCGAATTCCTGCAAGAAGATGTATTGTCATGTGAAGTCTACAATTTTATCTCGGAATAGATGCATATAATGTTTCCAAGTTTAGTTCGGGAAGCCAACGTGATGGCCGCTTTCTCGTCTATCTTCCACGATTAGGGATACTCCCTGGATTTGTCAACAGTTCTTCTCTGATCTCGATTCCTCGTGTTAATGCCAGCGTCTGGTTAATGGTTTATCGACTGAGTTTCCATCCTTGGTCTAAGCGATGGAACCCTCTGCGACGCCTAGGGAGAAGACGATGACACTGCAGAGCACTTCCTCTGCCACTGTCCCGCCTTTGCTCGCATCTGGTGGCAGTTATTCGGTGCTGATGAGGTGAGATCTGATGATGCAGGCTCTTCATCACAGAAGCGCCTGCTGGTCTTCCAAAGGAAATTGCATTAAAAGTAGGTTGTCTGGCAGTACAATTGACCAGTTTTTGAGTCTGAAAAAAATTCCATTCCATTTCAATCCAAATCAATCCACCAAAAAAAAACGAGTTCAACTTCTTGGAGTCATTGAAGAAGTCCGCATTCCTCTGAATATGCTCCAAAAACGACGACGGGGGACACTTTTCAAATGCTGCCGATTCTGTTTTTCAAAACAAGGTCAATGATTTTCACTCGAGGAACAAAGCGTTATGTTCTATAAAACCTTAAACTTACTTGTATGCAGGCTGATAAGCAAAACATCAGATCTGAGGCTGAGTTCCTTTGAAAGATTCTTTATTCTTGTCTTCAAAAACGAATGAAGAAGAAATCATAACCGGGAAGGCAACCAAACTTCGAGCGCAAGAACAGCAATGCTCTGGCGACCAAAACTTGCGTACTTCTTGTGTTCACCGCCGGGAGTGGAGGTTAGCATTACCTCACACTCAGATTTTCTGTGGTTCGTTGGCTTAGCAATGAAGGTATGATACCTACACATGAACACGTCTTGTAACACTTTGACTGCGTCAAATTACGTCGCCTCGCTTAAAATGTTATTATCCTATGTACCATGAATTATGCAACCTTCAGGATGATGGCAAATTTATTATCAAACTCATTTTGTCGTTAACTAGACACAATGTATGACATGACATGAGTGCAGTCAAATGCAGGTATCTGATGTTTCCAAACGGTCTGGTCTTTTACGAGTACAACCATATCCAATAATTTCAAATTGACCACTATTTTTTTGAACAAAATTCCGCAGTACGTGCAGCTAACCACTTTAAACTCGACTGTTTCAGCTTCACATAGAGTTTTCGAGTAAATACATTCTGCAGCATTAAACACATGAAAACAGTTCTGGGAATACACAGATATTCCCGATACGCAAGTTATTTTAATTATCTTCATAACTTACTGAGTATTTATTCCCCGTGCCGCGCCGGGCAGTTTTAATGACTTACGTAATGTGTTTGCGGCGACTGGTGGGGTTTTTGTTGCGGTTTGTTATTTAAGATAAGTGCTTGATTGATACCGTCACATTTTTGATTGCATGAATGCGAAGGCAATAAGCGAAATTGACTTTGGTGCAGCACTGTAGGTTGGTGCTGCTGGTGTATCTGTATAGCAAAATTATTGTTAATTGAGTTGTTTGCAGCAAATAGGGTGTAATTGAAATTTATATTTATTTTTTTCTGTATTTCTTCAGCCATCTTTGTTACATGATTCAGGTGAAGATAATTTATTGTACGTTTCTTAATGGAAAAGAGATAATTTAGTCGTTTTTGATATCCAATGTCTGTGTTGCATTTGTTGGGAAGTGGTGGACGACTGATAATCTACCCTGGTACCGGAATATTAATGGTAAAATCGGGGAATTCTGTACTTTTTAAAATGTCTGGGGAAATCTTACTTAATGCCTGTTTAATCACACAAAATTCACAAAAAGAATGCGGAAAAGCTGAAATATTTATAGATTTCCATCTTAAAAATAGAACTTAAAAAACTATGCAGAAAATTTCACTTTTTTAAATGACTTACCGCGACATATTTTGACATAGCCACAAATCATCACGATACTTGGTCTTATTTTATTTATGTTTATAGAAATTTGCAGAAATTTGACACCAGCTTTTGATGTTACTCTATCGGGGGTTAATGTACGAAACATTTCGACACAATCGCAGACGATAGAGGAGTAACATTTTAAGTTTGGATGGACATCCATCCGTATGTCTGTAGCAGTTCCATGGCTTCCATATTTATGAAATTATCGACATGAAATTTATAATTAGATCCTTAAGGCGGACAACCATTTCGATTTATGAATATTTCAAAACATACGAACAGTGTTCTGAAAATAACGGGAATTTTAATTTTTTGAAAGAAATATTTATTTATTCATCTACATTAATTTAGGTGCATTCCAAATAGTCCCCAGTAGATATTATGCACTTGTGTCACGGCACAAGGATTGAAGATCCTCTAAACACTTCTCAAAATTGATCTTTAGGATAGCCTTTAGTTCTTTCAGCGATGTGAACCTTTTTCGGTGTTGGCGATCGAGAACGATCAACTGGGACAAATGAGCCTTAGTTTCGACGACATATCCATAAACCCATGTTTCATCACCTGTTACAACACGTTTCAGTATTTCTGCATCGTCGTTGACTTCATTTAGTAACAGCTGAGTAACTTCCATTCGCGGCTGTTTTTGTTCAAAATTCAACAATGTTGGAACACATTTTGCTGAAACGCGTTTCATACCCAAAACACTCGAAAATATGTCATGGCATGAGCCAGTCGATAGCCAACATCATCAGAGACTTCTCTGATTGTGATTCGGCGATCGTTCATAACCATTTCTTTCACTTTTTCCACGTTTTCATCGGCGTCCGGGACGTTCGTCATCTTCAGCGTCTTCAAGGTCATCTTGGAAACGCTTATACCAGTCGTAAACTCCTGATTTACTCATATCAGACTCACTATAGGCTTTTGTTAACATTTCACACTTTGTTACACTTTACTTCATTTTTACGCAAGATTTGATACAAATTATTTGATTAATTTTTCTTAATAATAAGTTTTTCTACTCCGAACGGCGATTTTGAAAAGCTTTTTCTAGTTCAGTTATACTCTTTGAACATTGTCAGAGATTCGACAGATGTGGAGTCGTGAAAAAAATGCAAGGTGTTTTTTCGAGATTCAAACCTCGAGGGTGGTCGATGCACCTCCCTACTACGCCACAAATTAAAATCGCCGAGCCCTTGAAATCACGTCCAACCTTAACGGCTACCACAGACAAAGTTGTAAACAATGAATACAGCTGAAAATTTGATTATTCTTCAGGGTAATGTATACCAACATAATAAAGAAAAATTGACAGTCGGACTCTCCAAACCCCCGAAATTTAAAAACTCAAGTTATTTTCTGATTCTACCTTATGCAAACAGAAATATATTCCTGCTAAATGTCGCCCAGTGTACTGTATAAATGTCTAAATCCTTTTTGCACCGCACTAAACGCCAAGAACCAGCGGCTTGTAAATCGACAATGGATAGACAATGACAACAATGACAATCGGCATAGAAAACACGCATCATATTTTCATCGATTTCAGATCTGTATACGACAGCATTCCTCGCAATCGAATAATTGATGTGAAGGCCGAATTCGGGATCTCAAGAACATTGGTCCGATCAATGCGGCATTTCGGCAAGGAGATGTGCTGTCATGTGATTTTTTCAATCTGGGCTTGGAGAAGATAGGGTGGCAGGCAAGAGTTAGCCCGGAAGAGAATATTTCCTAGTAGTCAGTCAAGCTGTGGTGTTACCACCGTCCCGTTGTAAAATCTTTCACGGCGATTGAAGAACAGGCGAAACAATCCGGTCGCGCGGTTATGTTCTGAGGAGGAGATAAGATATTTCTTGTCGGGCAAAAATTGACCCGTCACACATCATCTGGCACAAAATATGAATTGAGAGCTACAATTTTGAGGTAACGGCGCAAACGTGAACTTTATAAACGACATCTTGTCGGAGATCCGGCGTAGAATTGCCTTAGCAATCGCTCGTACTTCGGTTCCTTGTAACAACTTGAGTCAAATCTCCCGTCTTAGCGGAACAAAATCATCCTCCACAAATACTTTATCCTATCAGTCTTGCTGCATGGAGCTGAAAGCTGGACGATAAGCACGACTGCGGAGTTGATGCCTTCGAAAGGATAATTCTGCGGTGGATATTTGGTCCTGTCTGCGAGTGAAAAATTAACCTCACCGCTGAAGGAAATTGGTTATCCAAATACTTATGTTCAGATACTCAGTTCGCGTAAGTTCCACGTGTTCCTCTTGTTTCAATTCTTGAGCGAATTGTATTGTACAAGGGTGTAGAAGCAGCAACAAGTGCAAAATACACCCTAATAAGCCCAAAGCTGTGCTCGGCGTGAAACCGATACATTTGGATCTTTTTTCACATTTTCGCTAACGACAGCCATTTTCTCTGTAGAGCATATTTTTCGATAATGGATAAAACTTCTTTAAGAGGAACAGTCCATTCTTTAGCCCATAGTACGCTAAAGAAGAAAATTATGTCGACCATAATATACTCGTAATGCGTATCTACCACAGAATTACCATTCTTGAAGAAAGTATTCTCAATTTTAATACCTTGGGCGACTGTTAACAATAATAGCGGCGACGTTACAGTCCGAGGTGGACTTGGGCCTAGCTTCTCAGCAACCACTCGTGTTGTACATGCTATTTTTCTCACAAGTGGGGGGGACCTACAGTTTAATGCCGGCTCCGAACGCCGAGATTGTCAGTGACTCGGAAGAGGTGGAGTCGGGAACAATTTTGTTTTTTTTTTAAATTGATTATGCTGGATTTGAACCTAGCTGTGAAAGTATCGGCCGTATGGATCGACGCCCAAACCCACACGGCCACGACGTCTGTTAAACTATCAATATTTTAAAATTGCAAGCTTTGAACTAAACGTATACAGTCTCGGATGGCAGTTCGGTTTGACGTTTGTAATTGAAACAGGGACGTCAAATCAGGGCCACGAATTGGATGACCCAAACGGTGAGAATAGATTTTATTGATACTGAGACTCCTGCATCGAGTTCAAACACACTATTTCCAACATCGAATTTGTACTCTGATTCACTCGTCGAATATCATGCTTTGTTTTTAAATTAATCCAACAATCGCTTGCTAATTGGCAATTCTACATGCGCCAACTGTTGTAGTCTGCTGTGGTATTACTCATTATAGTGCGATAGAAACACTGATGTATTTACCAAGATTTTGTTGGTTAAGACCCAGTTCTATCCCGAACTGTAGCGTCACACAATTAACAAAAAGTCAGTAAGATGTCTTACAAGGACTAATGAGGTCTTAACACATTAATAGAGTTATTTTAAATATATTCCCGGGCAAAATAGTCATCACAGCCCAAACGACCTATTTACATAATGACCCACTCTGTGCAGATTAACTTTCAGTTTTATTAACGACTTGAGACTACAGAAGTGGGTTGCTTAGACTGGATAACTCTTAACTGCATTGACGGAGTCAAACGTCCCTCTGACACGTTACATTCGAACATGAGTCTAAAACATTCTTTGAGTCTCTTATGTGAGTGTGTTTTTATTCATTAAGGGTAATTCTCTTCCATCGACTCGTTGCCTGTTACCATCGTCTACGTTTATGAACGGATGTTCGTTAATACATCTGTTAAATTTAAACAACTCAGTAGGACTATCTTTTGAACAAAAACATAAAAGTTACCCGTGCGCAAGTTAATGGACAGTATTCCTAGTTCAATGTTGTTTTTAGATATTTATAGAAGTAGAATTGTGATTGACTTTTGCAAAATACAAATTCTTTCATTGGTGTTTTGAATAGTTTCACAATCACGTTTAGCCCTGCTGAAGTGGAGTTTTTAAGAACGATGAAGCAATAGTCCATGAGAGGCAATTAATCTCAGAACCAAAGTGAACAACATCAAACTAGTTTCAAGTCACTTTCTCCCCAAAAGGAAGCTAAGTGATTTGACATTCACTCTGACATTTATCGACCTTATTGGATTAACAATTAAACATCGCTTCTGTCGTAAGCGATGAGGAATGCGAGCCAAATATGATTCTACTACTTGAAAACGTACACAAGTTCAGGTTCAATTAAGCTTGCCCGAGACGGTATTGTTAGGCACAAAATTATTTGTCATAACTAGAGTATTGATGAATCAGCAATGTAATATTTCAGCGTCGCTAACATAAACGCATTCGGCGGCATAAACAAGTTTTGTTAACAGCCAAGGCAATTTTGCAATTTGTGTCCCAGGACGCCAAGGTATTCTTTTTTTACTGTTTCTCTCAGTACTCAAAAAATTGTTATCCATCACTCAAGAACTGTTTATTGTTATAACGATGTTTGTGTGTCGCATGTTTTCGTACGATCTGGCCCAGAAGAAGTATTAGGTGTCGTACGAAAACGTACGGCGTAGCAGTAAATGTGTTAAAGTTCACAGCTGGAAATTTTCTCATGTAGTTTCGTTCATAGTACAAAAATCAATCCTCACTTGAATTTCAAATATAGGATTATGTAGCCCTTTGTCGAGCTGACATCCATTTGTTACGTGTTCAGAAAGATTTCCATTACCTTAACTGATTAGAAAACTAGCCACAGTTCTTCGAAAAAAACATTACTTCTGTCTTTAGTGATCCCAAGACTGATGCCTCGATCGCGACATAAATGTAGACATCAAACGTAATAATTTTAAATCAAAATAAAAATAAAACTCATGCGCTATATTTTTCCCAAATTGTCGCCTAGCAACAAGGAGTCTTTTTGGAGTATTTTTAGACGACTATGCCCAAATTGCTTGCAAATTCATGCTTTTGGCATGATTTCCTTGTCATTTGATGTCACATGTGCGTCAAAATGCATTCGGGCCAAATCAGACGCTGACACAAAAGCCATAACTAAATATCGCAAAGCACATTGAACTGAAGTACATTTTCAGTTTCGGCGAATGCAAAACGCAGATGTGCTGCCCCACCAACCCAAAGAACAAAGAAACAATCCAAATCCAAAAGAATTTCCATAAATTCGATATAATCGCTCAGAAGAACTCAACTTGATTGGTCATAAATGTTATTTTTGCGTTCGTTTTCTGTAACAAATTTTATTTTCATCTCATTTATTCACGATTTTTATGTCGACCCCCTTATTTTATTCCAACAAAACAAATCACCCCATTCAGAAATTACAATAAATTATACTTGTTCCCCAATTATACTAAATCCACATAACAATAAATCACACAAAATACTTTTATTACCCTCCCCGAACCCGAACAAAATTATGAAAAGAGAAAATGGTCTTGTATAAATGCACGTCAACACCCTCATATATACTCTCACCCTGTATATCTTTAAATTAACACATGAACAAAATAAGTACAAGAATTTCCATTTTTTTATTTTTAGCTTATATTCTGTTTGGCAGCACTAATTTCGAAAGCCAAATTCAATTGTCATTGTAAGTAAATTTAGAACGTAGCTATCACATTAGACCGTAAAAATACAAACTAAAAACAAAAGAAATAATTCAAAAAAAAAAATTAATTAGCTTCTTGCACAAAATTGGAAACAAACAAACAAACAAATTCGTGTTGCCAAATAAAAAATAAAAAAAAATAGTTAGTGCTTTGCATCAGGCGCGACGACCCTGCCAGGAGTCGAACCTGGAATCTTCTGATCCGTAGTCAGACGCGTTATCCATTGCGCCACAGGGCCGGTTGGGGCCACTTTGCATACCTCTCTCTAGGTGCCTAGTGGGGAGATGAAATTGTGATTTTGAGGAAAAATTGTTGACATTTGTGTACATTTATGCAAGTATCCGTATTTAGGTGTGTCGAGGTGTGTGACAGCCGTCAGTTTGATTGAGATGCAGATGTGCTCAATGTTGACCTATTTCGATTGAGACAATAGAGTCGTTCGATGAGGGGGGAACGCTGTGCACATGGAGCAAATATTGATTTTGTTTTCGTTTTGACGTTTTATTCAGTTTCGTTTGTTGGCTTTGCTTTTTTTGCGTTTCTTTTCAAGGTTATTTTTTATAGCAGGGTATACCTTAGGGTCGCATAAACCAGTGTGGGTGGCCTTCGGTGTGTGTGAATAATTATTAAGTGCCTGAACTTCTCATACATTTCACGTGTATGATTGATGTGTATTGAACTGCAAAGACGACTGTTTGCCGTTGAAGGTCGCTAACCTTGTCTCATTTCAGTCGGCCAATATATCAAGCATATCCGTTTTGGTGGGTTATCTGGCTGGTGACAGTCGATCTGTCAAATTTTAAGTGAGGCGCTTGACATTTGTGAATTTTCTTAAGTGGAAAAGCATACACATCTATTTATCTTAGTCTCACCCAAATGAGAAAAGGAATTTGTGGATCGGATGAAGTTTAGTTCTCGAAGATGCCCAAAACAAACTCAGTCATCACAATGATGTGGACTGGGAGCGTCATATTTGGGTTCTTCATCAAACATGTTAGTCACGTAGACAATTTGAACTAAATGTTCCACATCGTTCGTTTTTCATGTTTTCAGGCTCGTAGGTACCGATCGAAGTGACTGTTTGCAGTGGACGTGCTCCTAATAATTAAATAAATTTGTATTGGACATTTGCAACCTAATCAGGTTCGTGGCTTCTAGGAACTGTTTGATTTGCGAATGCTCCCGATCTCACGGGAATCATTTTAATTGGCCGGCACCGGAAATGATTGATAGCAACGTAGTGGGACAGGCACGTCTACCCGGTCTATTTGCACGTTTGACTTTTATTAAATGGAAGCATGAATGCATATTAAAATATGCAGACTACAGTTTGAATTGACCTCATCCCGAGAATTTTATTGCGATGTCTCAGTCTATTGCCTCATCATCGAATAAAATCATAATCAAGATGTTCTTCTGCCCTTAATCAGAAGGCTTTTGGTCTTTGGACAAAAAATGTATCTAAGTTTACCTTATAAATTTTAATAGTCAACTTGACATCCACTCAAGTGGGTTAGGTATAGTTCGTGTTAGTAAACATCCCTATGGTTAGTCCACCACCAGGACTATGTGCTTCTTATTAGGTTCCTGAGTTTTTGTCTGCGAACTCCTTGACTTCAACTGTCCTCCATTTCTTATAGCAGGTTAGAGCTTTCTACGAAGCTAAGTAGATTTATTTTTCGATGTTTACAAATGGTTGGGCAACCGTCTGGGCATGTTAGATTTACTGCATGTGCAACACCCGAAAATGTGGAAATTATGACGAAAACGGTTTGTCGGTGCTGAAACTACTTCTAAAAGCAGTCATCTGAAAGAGGTGATGTTTTCTCCTTCTCTTCGTCCGAACAAGTCGTCCATAAATCGGCTGAGAAGAGTCTAAGTCTTTTGTGCACGTAAATTGCCTCTTGAATTGCCTGGTGAAAACTTAAACCATTGTTCTAATTTTTTTATTTCTTGATAGAAAGCAAACTTTCGGAGCAGCCTAGATGTTGTTTTCGTCAATTCATTCTGCTGGCGTGTCACATTGTTCCCGTCACCCGTCCTTTATTTGTCCCTTGAGCCGCAACTCTCGCAGCAACAGATTGCAAATATTGTACACGTTGTTTTTTTTGTTGTAAAAATATCATTCTTGTATTTTGTAAGGGGCTACAGTCCGGGGTAAACGTGGCCCTCAACCAACAAGCCTCCCTAGCTAGCAGCTGACTCCAGTTGAGCTCGCTAAGCTGGTTAAAGTCTTTGTGTGCGCTTCCTTGACGTCTTCCTACATGTTATCCCAGGCTCAGAGTCGAAGGCACTCAGTAAATTTATCGATCAAGTCGAAATTATCGTACGCTGAAAATGTATCCAACTCGAACTATTTGCTGTGACAAAATCAAAGGAAAACAAATCACTCTCACAAGCATTCAAAACCGATTCATGATGAGAATGCAAACGTAGAAATTTGAATGTTAATGCGCTTACACTTTAGATTAAGGAAAGGAGACAGTTAATTTTTAATTTCAAAAGCGAATTATGGTCAGAAGAAAACAAGAACAAAGCATTGTAACGAAAGGATGGTCGCTCGTAATTATTATCATTAGATTCTCCTTTTTTTGGAATGCATCCTTTTTTCCTACCGAAATCCGTTGTCAGTGCTTATTATTAGATTAATAATGAGCAAAAGAAAGCTGAGAAATGAAACAAATATTCGCTTGATTAGCGAAATTATAAAAGGATATTCATGAGATTCATAAGAAAAAGAAATTTGTGATGACTTTAGCATTCCTTTCAGGACAATTTTAATGATATGGACTGAGAGGGAATAACTAAGGCATGGCGGGGTAAAACAAGCTGGATGAATATGGAATAGTTTAGTAGTTAGTAAGTGGCGCAATCCTTACTGTAGATCATCTACGTCGCTTCGGCTCAATTTGTAAAAAATCTTTGTTTTCCGTTTTTAAATAAAGTTTTGTTTAATAAAAGTTAAAAATACACTTTTTTTAATTTATCCATTAAAATTTAATACTTATGTTGAGAGCTGGTGATTTGCATAAATATATTATAAAGTACATTCAACCACATAAACGTCGAAACGACCTGTCATGAACGTCATTTCAGAATATAACAAGTTTTTGAACATTCTTTTTTGTTTGGTCGATTTGAAAATATATCTGACTTCAGCATAAATGTGAGAAATATTATGAATATTTAATTTTTTAATTTTTTATATGTTAATGTGCACGATTTTTTATTGTGCGTATTACATTTTCATTCTTGCTCTTTATAGTTTCCTTAAAATTAATGAATAGATCTTTAATGTAGACTAACCCTAAGGAAAACTATGGCTACAAATATGACTACAACTATGATTATTACCAAAGAAAACAAAAGGAACACTTTTATTAGGTCTAATGCAGGGGTTTTAATATCCATTACGTATAGGTTTCTAGAGATAAGAAAGAAAGAATTGAAATTTGCAAATTATTCCCTTTATTAATATAAATTACAATTGTGTGATCCTAACTCAAACGACATCCACTATGAATATTTGATTTAATTAATCGTAGTTTCTCGCTTGCATCCCAAAGAAGAGAAGCGCTGCTTGCAGTTAATCTGTGGTTTCCTTAAAGCAGATTAGATTCGTGACGAGTGCATTTCCGAGGTCACCGATGTGTTCAAAAAAATAGTCAGAGTCGGGCAAATAAAGAGGAAGTGGAAAGCTTTCTCTTTCTTCCTCTCGTCTAAGCAGCTTCTTTAAAACTTGTTAGAGAATACTCCTCGTATTTTGGGGCGGGGCAGTGTCCAATTTTCGATCTCTTTAGACTGATAGATTCATGAACCGTTTTTAATCTAGTCAGCGCCAGATCAGTCAGGATCTAGTCAGCGCCAGATCAGTCTTCAGCACTTGGTGCCTGAAGTCCATCTGATATTAGTCTTTTGGGTTACTGTAGTTTAAGCACCTAATGAACTTGAAAGAAAGGGATCCCATCGCATGCAAACCTATGGATCTCGCCACTTTTTGACTGAAAAAGGTGAACGACAGGATCATAATGTCACCAAAAAGAAATTGACGAATTTTATGGCCAATGTATAGTAGTGTAAGAACCAACTTAAGTGCGAATCAACGGTCATAATCGTCTGGAAAATATACTCACAGGAAATGGGTAGGTGGAGACCTTGCATAGGCACCAGTGGTCCGACGTCCTTTGGTAGTACCCCATTGTTACCGGCTAAAACTACCCCCCAATCAATCTTCCCGTTTTTTTACTCCTCGCGGAACTACTGCTAAGTATTACTTCACGAGGGACAGATTCGAGCTATTGTTTCGTCACTAGATGTTTAGCGAATTTGCGTTTTGCTGGCGTTCTACGTTCCTAAGATCGCACATTATTCGTACTGCGTCGTTTACTGCAGCCCAATGATCTTCGCATTTTAACGTATACTCAACTATGTTATTTGGTGTCGACTGTTCACAAAATTTTTCATGCAAACTATCTCTTTCGTTATCATAACGAGGACATTCAAAGAAAACGTGATCCACATTTTCTTCTGCGTGTAGGCATCGAGGACAGAAAGGACTTAAATCACTGTTCCGCTTGAATACGTATTCACGGAAGCCACCGTGACGAGTCAAGAACTGTGTGAGGCAATAGTTAACCTCGCCGTGTTTTTGATTTACCCAATTTGGGATTAGCCGGTACGTCCATCTCTCTTTTTGGGACGCGTTCCATCGTTGTTGCTACATTTCTATTTTCTTTCTATTTTTTTTCGCGTGGTTTACAGTGGGCCCGATTTGTCCGTAATTGTCATGAAAAATGGGACGATGACAATATACATATGTAAGGCTGTGATGATGGGTGACAAAGATGAATAAGAGGATACTTCTCACAACCTATGTCACCTCCCCAGTCTCTTTCAGCAAGTAAATAATACACTGGGAGATTGCTTATTCCATGATCTTCATGAAAACACAAATAAACCTTACATCAATCTTTAAAGGTTTATAAGAATAACCAGATGATTGGACACCACAGAGTAAATTGTCACGAGTCGTGGTGGAAGCTTCCCGCTTGGGCGAGAGATGTGGTTTTCTGTCCGCCTACCAACAAGTCTAACCTTGGGCGGGAGATGTGGTTTTCTGTCCGCCTACCAACCAGTCTAACCTAACCTAAGCAACAGCTACTGGCACATCTACACTACTGAATTCTCGTCCTAAGGACAGTGTGGTAGCATGCCAGACAAGTTCATCCGCTTTGCAATTCCCTGGAATGTCTTTATGGCCTGACACTCAACACAGCCGTATGTTGAAATATTCGGTCATCTTTTCAAGAAACGCGCAATAGCTAATGACCACTTTCGAGTTTACTGTCGATTCGGAGACACACGCCATAAAGAAAGCCGACAAAGAGCTCATTGTTGCAAAAGTCCACGCAACTTGCAATAAATGTTCTTAGGTGGTAAAGGATAATTTTTCTGCTTTGAGGTTAGATTAAGTGCTAGTAGTAGACAAAGATTAAATTCCATTCCACTTTTCAAACAAGAAATGCAATTAAATCTCGAAGTTCTGGAACAAATGAGCCATACAGAATTGCAGACAAGATTGCTTTCGAAACAGTGGTTGCAATATTGCAATTTCGAATTGAGGTGACCCTTGGTGTACGTAATTAGATTCGTAACGTGTTTTCTATTTGTGTTACGATAAACTCAATTTTCACTTTTCCACTTTTATTTTTTAACATGTCCTACGGCGAGAAAATTGTGCGTATTTTTTTGTTGGGTAAGAATTGTTTTTTTTCTTTCTCACTCAGTTTATAGTCTTGTCTAGAATTTATAATCATTCATTTCTATGCTCTTTTCCTTCATCATCCAGCATCAGTCTCATGCTTTAGTGTTCTTAGACATTTATTTTTCTCAGGTAAACCAAACGATATTGTGCGAGCTGATTGTTTATGTTTCACACCAATGATTTAAGCAGTCGTGTTTATCCAAGTGATTTGATTATCATTATAATAATAAAAATAATAGTCCCACATCTCGAACTCTTCGAAAAATTCCATCTTAATTCGAATTAATTTTGAGTTGGCACGAAGACTTGATTTGAAGATTTTTTTGGTATTTGTTGCTGCTATCTTGAGACTGGATTTGAGACTGAAGACTCACTGCAACATAGTTGCTCTTCAATTACTCGAAGTATCATCTGGTCATCTGCTCCTGTCCGGCACTGGCGTCTCTTCGACGCCTTCATCTAGGGGCCCACTTCTTTGAAAACTTACGCGAACTCAGTATGGTTCCCATTAGTAATCTACTACGCTTTATTGCAGGCTCCAAATGGTTTCCCACTAACACTATTGGATTGACCTCAGTCAAAACATGTGGCTGCACAATGGATCAACTCTGGTCTTAGTGCACACCTTAGCCACTTCTACCTACTTCCCATCATCTGGTCATGTTGTCTAAGAAGTGATGTCATTTCTTACCAAAACCATACAAAAATTGTGGGTTTTCGGAAGCTCTTAGTCAAACCTTAGATAGATTCTCAAGTTGTGCTTAACAAATTTGGATCACTCCCTATTCGATCCGCGTTATTTATTGTCCCGGTACACGTCAACTTGGCTGCTATCGTGTCAGATTAATATTATATAAATGCACTTAATAACATGTTGCCATGATTCGTGTTGAAGTTTTTGACTGCAGCGTTCGTCTGTATTGCGATATAATCAGAAACTATCAGAGCGAAACAATGTCGTGGTTTAATGCCCCCTTTGCCGCATTTTATACATATCGAGCTAATTAAATTTTGGGTCTAACGAGGCAGTTTTTTTTGCTTAAATGATTGATTGTACTTTTGTTTTTAGTATACTTAGAATAGAAGAAACCATCTTTCAATCGAAATAGTGGATTTTTTATGTTGAGTTCCAGAACATGTTTTATATGCGCATGCTATTGTTCTCTCACGAGTGAAGGAACCCTGTAGTTTTATGCCGACTCCGAATGGTGAAACTTTAAAGCTTTTTCTTAAGCTTTATAATCGTTGACCCCCGTCAGTGACGCACTTATACGCTATGCGACCGCGGGTACTTTTTGCAATTTTTTAAAATCAACTTTTCGTCTCTTGTCATTTATTCAGATGGAGTTGATGTATACCGAAAATTGTATCAATTGTCATTCTTCTCTAAATTTCGGTCGTGATCTTTGAAACAACTCTGTTACACCCTTGGGTTCAATAGAAGTCCACATACCCAGATATCCAGGCTTCGCAAGGACCAGACAGCGAACTCTTGGCAAACCACTCTTAATGACTACAAGAAAGCTCTCTCCTATTTGTTCGATTAAATGCACATCACAGTACAAACTAAGCGCTTCTCCTAAGTTTAAGGGCTACACCTACTTCATCTGAAAGGATACCCCAAAACTCATGCTTGTAAAAAAAAAGACAAAAGAACAACACACTTTTATTGTTAAGCAACATACTTTCTTTTAAAACGAATGTTAAATTGGCGACTGGTCAGACAGTGGCTGTCAAAAGAGGCCGCTATGGCGACAAGATTATCCAGTTTTTGTACCTCGATTGCTTGGTACACACAGTCGCTCCAAGCCAAACTCGCTTACTTGCTCAATATCGTCAAGTTTGGTAATTGTTGTTAGAAACCAGTGACCTACCTGCCTACGAATATTTATTTTAGCTTTTTGCAATATTTTTTGCATTTGCACTTTTTTCATTCAGTACCATGCTTCAGAAACATTTTCTATTGAATTTTTTAGTTTATTTTTGAAGTGGGTGAGTTTGGCTCGGAGGAGTGTATATGGGTAACGTCGTTTCAACAAGATGGTGCCACATGTCATACACACACGGCATATAGCTGAAGAAACAATCCATTTACTGCATGAGTCATAACTTGGTGGTGTAATTTCACCTCTCAGTGATCAGAATTGTTCGCGATCACTTCAGGCGATTGGCCAAAAATAACCCGACCACCCACGCCTTGAAGGAACAAATTGTTCGCTGTATCGATGAAATTCAGGCACATTTTTGCAAAATGGCAATGGGAAATTTCAATAGAAAAGTGCGTATGTGTCAGCTAATCCGTGGAGACCATTTACCCATTTATGCTATTCCATACTCAACCCTGTCCTGAATACTTTATGAATCAATCAAAACCTGTATTTTCTATCAGATGTACTTCTTGCGTGAATTGTGTACCTTTTTCCTACGTTCATGGTTGAAATTAATTGAATATTTTTGTAAAGCAGTTCTTCGCTCGTTCCCAATTTGTAACCAGATTTAATACTAACTCCGTGTGATCATGATCATACCACATCATTAGTTGGAGGATTTTTTAGCTCATGACCCTCACTTCATTCATAGTTCACCTCCATTATCTTCTACTTCTCTTTACGTTACATATTCCTTTACTTAAACCAACCATTTATTCCTTTCTTATCTTGACTTATGATTTATGCATTTCTCCACACTGATACATATCTTCTAGTTCTTCTACTTATGTCTCAGCTCTAAGCATGTCCGAACTCCAGAATAGTGCTGGCCCCTTGAACCTTACTTGGCGGATTCTGCTTTGTCTCTTTTCCGAAATGGTCTTCCTGATGCTCGGCGTTGTGGGAAATTTCTTACCGCTCACCGCCCTAATGATTGCTGAAGATACTGGTGTGTACATTTATTATGTGCCAACGACTCTTACATCTAATTTAATGTTTCCGGGTGTATCTGATGGAGTCAGCAGGGTTAGGGTTTTAACACTTTTGTTGTGGATCACTATGCCAGCCTGAGAGCTGGGTATTGTTGATACTTTCATCTAGGCTGTTCTGTTCCATTTGCTTGATGCAACTGAATCAAGGTGTTGTTTTTTTCGGTTCAAAATTTTGCATGCGGGCGCCGTGCCATTGTGGTTAAGCCGAATCCTACGCTCAAGAAATTCTAGGTTCGACTCCCAAATAAACCCATTTCACCTCTTTCGAGACATTGACAATGCACAAAGATTATAGGTTAGGTTATGGGTCTGTTAGTGAATTCAGCAGCACACTTAGATGTTGGTCCTTTGTGATACCCACAGTGAGACCACTACTACCACTGATCGACCGCTCCAGTGATAGTGCCGCATGTTTGATCCCAACGGCAAATGGTGACTGGACCAAATTTGAAAAACCGGATAAAAGCGTATTAACTTTGCTTTCACTGGGATTCAAACCTGGGACCCCTCTAACTTAGGGCAGGCACTTAACTAAAACTTAGCCATCCAGTCGTATAACTGTTTGGAAAAAGCTTGTCAAACTTCGCCGTTCAGAATCGGCATTAAACTATAGTAGCACAGTTGCGATACCTCAAGGTGTGCTTACGTGTGTACTTGCGAGTATACTATTTCTCGCAGGCCTCGGTTTTTTGAGCTACAATTTAAAATTCCCAACTCATCAGAGAAGATGCAGAGCACGAGGTTTGCTACGGGATCTTATCCACCCCAGACTCCAGCGCCACAATAAAAAAACAATACCGAATGTAAAATCTACATCACGTTCGATTCTTAAACCAAGTATCTACCTCTACCTAGCTACAGACTCGTCAAGTGCCAGAAGTTGTTCGCTTCACTTACCTGATGTAATAATAACCTTTCCCGAAATTATGTGATCAATACCTGCAAGCTAGTATGAGTTTCCTTGTCTTCAGAATACAATTGGAAAGCATGATGAACGTATAAAAGAAGACCCATCAGAATTGTGTGATGATAATAAGAAGCGCATTTTACTTTCAAACTTGGCTGAGCGGCCGAAAGTTATCTCTCCCTCTCGTTCGCGATACATTTGCATACATATTTATAGAACATGTTTGCATATTCTATAACTTTCTTCAAGGGAAAAAATGGAGCGTCTTGGTTGAGAGCTAATGCGTTGTGACCATTGGCAAAATGATTTTGTTAAAGAATTAACTTGGGCAAGAAAAGAGCATATAAAATACAAAGCAATAAATCATGTTTCCCTTGTCAGCTGCGGGGTTCTCTCTGCGCTTTTGATTTAATTGTTCATTGCCTTTCTGGAAATAATCTACGATTAATTATAAATAATGGGTAGAAGATTTGATTTATTTAGGGTACACTCAAGCGAGGAGAAAAAAAATTAAAATCTTTGAAAATATTACGTCAAAATTAACTGTGTATAATAGTGGCTTTTGGGGTCAATGTTATACAGTAGAATCTGGAAAATGTGTACTGTTCTATAACATGAACAGTTCGGAAAGATGAACGAATTTTCCAATCGTTTTTCCTGACTACAGTCTATTAAAGAAGAGTTTTTTTGAGAAAAATGTCTAAATAAGTCCGTTTTTCTTTTATTTCTATAAACATTTTTTTTTATTTTTTTTTAAATTAAAACGAATTGTTATTTTGACGTAAGAAATGATTGAATGGCTACACGTTCTTTTTTAACAAAATTTCGGTGCTTGGAAAGACGAAGAATTCGAAAAGATGTTTATTTGTATCTGTTCATCTTTTCGCGATTATACTGTATTTGTTAAGCAGGTAGTTTTCTTCCGAGATTTCATTCTACTGCCGTACTTTTCACACGATTCTATATCAGAATGTTTAGTTCTTTATGGACGACCGAATAAATCTACTTCGTAATTAATTTGAGGGTGAGTGTGTCTGAATAATCGAATTTTATTTAATCATTAGCTGTAGGAATTCTTTGATTTCTCCAGAAGTCTTCGTATCTGATGTAGAACGGTTAGCATTATCTTTTCAAATTTTTATTAAAATAAGTTAGCTTCACCGGCTTAAGATTATTCATTGGTTAGCACTACGGTTCGAAGTAGACATTCGTCTCAGGTAGTGCGCGCCGCAATATCCGAGTTTTCCCTCCAGGTTAGATTGATAGACGGGTCTTAATATCATGCTTTTTCACTTCCTTATATGAAAATGCTTTTTTTAAGATTTCAATATCTTCCGATTCAATAATATAATTCTAAATGCATTCTCGTAGGCTCTTCGCATTCCTTTTTACGTGTTTATTTTTTCTTCAGTATCGCGGCGAGTGTCATCCTGAGACATTCTGCCTTATTTGGAAATATAACACGAACAAAGTTTATAAATCCAGATAAGTTGTATATATCTCGGTTTTTCCAATAAGGACTTTGCAACGTTTTTTTTTAAATAAAACGCAAGTGTTTTGAGACATCTCGAAAATTTTATTATTAGTTTGAAGAAAATCAAAACATTTATATCTGGAATTTAAGGTCGTTCATACGTTTACCAGGAGCACGTTTGCAGCGGTCGATTCGTTGAATCCAATTTTCGATGACTCGGTCGCTATCTCTCGTTCAAAATTGACTCTAACCTCCTCTAACAACGGCATCTTGTTGACATAGACTAATAATTTGACGCACCATAAAAAGTATGAAGGTGTTAAATCACATGATCTATGTGACCGCTCGCCAGGACCATTTCTCGATATAACACTTTCATCGAATTGAGTAAACTCGTATACTTCACCATGATGAATACGTTGTCTTTACTCAATGTGGACATTGGAGTTCACAGTGAAAGTTCAAAGTTGTCAACTCCATATTAGAAAACCCTATATCTCTAATGTTTGCTACCAGATATGCGTCATGTTTTCTTCCCATTACAACGGCAGTTTCAAAATCCTCATCTCGTAGAACCCCTTATTTTTATTGGCATAAAATCTCCGATAACCACTTTTCGCAGTTCTCTCTTGTCGGCAGCTTTATAACTGGCAAGGGAATACGCCATGGACATAATCAAGTGGTAATTGCTTGGCCAAATGTCCAGCCCAAAAACACTTCCTTGTGGTACACCAGCTTTTATTATTACGAGTTTTCGTTTCTGAGATTGATTTGAATGATTCTATGCGAGGAACTTACATAAACGTTTCATTCTAATTTGTGCATCAGTTCTTCGTGCCGTATCTTATCAAAGGCTCGCGAAACTTGAAGGAATGGAGTAGACTTACTCACCGTTGTTGGTCATAAAACAGAAATAAATAATAGTTAGGAACATCATTTCATGCACCACAATAGGGGCAAATGGGTTTGAAAAATTTTAAAACTGACCTCTTACGTATAATTAATTTGGATTTTACATAAACGACAACTCTAAACAAAAATATGTGCAACTTCTGTGTAAAGCATTCTTAATTTTTGGTGCTGAATTTCAGTTCTGAATTGAAAACGATTAATTATTTTTCCTTAAACTGACAGCTTCAAAAATAAGTTAAGTAATAAGTTAGCGAACCAACAAACAAAGGTCACTAATAATCAATCAATTTCGCGTATTTCTTTTTTGTCACTTCAATCACGGGCCATCCGCTGAAATCAATTAATATTTTCGGTAGAGAACTTTTAACTCCTTTTGTTTGTTGAATATTTGTCTCATATTGACAAAATTTAACGGACCTATTTGAGAGAAGATTTTTTTTTCTCTCATTTTGAACTTCACTGCTGTGGGCTTGTCAGTCGTCACTGTCATTTTTATTCAGTTATTTTATTCAGCATAAAGTTAAGTGTACATTTTTCCAATTTTTCCGTCTTCTAGCTTCTCTCACTCATTGATTGATTCTTTGCCCCTCAATGTACGTTTAGCCAAAGAAACACTCCGCCAAGCTAAGATCAGTCAACCTTTCGGTTGTTCCAGTCGGTGATCTTAGGTCCACGGTCTGCGTTCTTCGGTCGATATGATTTTCTATGGTCGTCAGATTAACGTCGTCGGTTATCGGTAAATGGTTCATCGATCATCGGTCATGGGTCATTGATCGGCGGACGTTGGTTGTACGTTTCTATACATACAACGGCATACCTTTCCTTATTGTTCCATTACTAACATAAGACACATGTTTCTTATATATATATGTACACACCTACAAGAATGTACAAGAATGTGTGTATTACTTGATTTCAATTTTTTTTTCGGTAGACTGTAGAAAATATTTCATTCTGAGAGGCCTTGCTACATTGAAGGCGAATTCTTAATGAAATGTGAATTAAATTTGACCGTAAGCTAGAACTACCATCCAGACTTAACCGTTTCGATCTCGATGCTTTCGTTTGTCTTGAGCAATGCAGTTTGGATTTGTGACACTTTGATCTCCCTTTCTCGAACCAGGACACTAGACATATTTGGACGGAACATTATTTCTCATGGATGGAATTTGTGATGTACAGTAAGTCTTTTAACTGTATACCTCCGGATCAACGACTGTCCGGATAATCGATTTTCCAGTTATTAAAGGTCATCGACTCTGAGCTTGTGGGACCACGCAACAGAGGACGTCCACGTACAAGGTGGCGCAAACTAGTCGAGGGAGACCTCGGCCGGCTTGGTGTGCGAAACTGGAGAGAGCTGGCGAAAGATCGGGCTGGCTGGAGAGGCATGTTGATTGAGGCCCAGGTCCACCTCGGACTTTAGCGCCCTAAGAAGAAGAAGGAGATAAGCTTGAAGAAAATGAATCTATAATTTGTTTTCTTTTAGCAAAAAAACTAATTTTTATGAGACCTGAATGGGTTTGTATATGTTCCGGATATTAGATATTGCTCTGGATAATAGAGTGCATATAAACACAATACTTGACGGACATTAGACTTTGCTGGTTATTGGAGATCCGGATGAAAGAGTTTCTACTGTAGTTCCTTCCGATCTATTTACAACCCAAAGAGTGCGCAGTTTTCTCACGTAGCCGTCGAAGGAACCTTTTTTCAAAGCAATCCAGACTCAGCTTTAAAGTTTTGTTTGCGACAATATGAGTATAGCGAGACCATCAAGATGCTCATAGTGTTTTATTGTTTAATGTAGGGTGCCATCGTTGATCCTACACTGATCTCGGGATTCGTTTATTCTGATCTCGAACTGATTTAAGAAAAATTCCCAATGGTCCTTAGGAAAAGAAATTGGATTACGTGACGGATTATTTGTTGGATTCTAGAACCAAATTTTGAAAAGATGCATTCCAGTCAATTCAGATGCCACATATGTACATAGTAGATTTCAAACTACAATCGTTGTGCTAACGCCTTTGACGGACAATGTCACTGTTTCGCGCGAGATAGGCTAAAAATAAAATATAGAACTACAGTCCATGCGTGTAGGACATTGTGCTCATCGTCAGTTAAGCCCATAAGTAGCTCGGTATACAAAGCACCACAAATGCCGGCACACGTCTGTCTGTCCGGAAGCGATCCCAAAGATGTATTTTGAGATGTAAACCAAAGCCTTGTTCTTTACGAACAC
The DNA here is from genome assembly GCA_930367185.1 of Myathropa florea. NCBI lineage: Eukaryota > Metazoa > Arthropoda > Insecta > Diptera > Syrphidae > Myathropa > Myathropa florea. The sequence continues at coordinate 23,425,095 of OV884005.1, read as the reverse complement.
GCCGATTATGTTCGTCATAAAATGACTGAAATAAATTCGACTAAAATCCCGATTCTATTCTGCAACAACAAGCGTTTATACATTGACACATTAAAAGTTGCTGAGAAAATGTTCTCAAGTGAAAGCATTTCTTGAGAAAATTGGCTCTTAAAAATCAGCTCATTTCGTTCACAGGCATCTTCTCCCACAAAAGTAACGAAGCGAATCCGAAATTCAATTCAAATCTTGAAATTCTGATTTGCCACATTGTTTTGCTGCCACGTTCATTCGATAACTTATTCATGAGTGCTCGTAACGAGCAGTGCCACGTAGAAGTCCTTTTGCTTCACATCCTGTTGTCAGGTTCCTTTGGCTCTCCTCTGTTTCGGTTCTAGAGCATTGAATGGACAACCGAACCACACCTAAGGGCACAATAACAATCATCAGCTCTTTACATTTTGCCATTATTTCATTCTCGTTAAATACACATCCAATGTTCTCAGCAAAAGATATTCAGACAGACAGAGAGGAAGAGAGCGAGAGAGAGAGAGAGAGTACGTGTACGTATTTCCAAGGAAAAACTTTTCAGTAAACTATCCACAAAAATACTCCTCTTTGCCATCCACTCAGACGAAAAGCGCATTTATTTCTCAATTTAATTACATATAAAGTGATTAACTTCAATTGCAGCACCACCAGCGGCCGCCGCCGCAGCAACAGCAGCAACATCAGCAGAGGCATGGAAGCTCTCGGGTAAGCGCGCACACCCCACCGACCGCGACGACGAGCTCACTCACTGGGAACTTGAAATTTATAGTTCTTTTTTTTCTGCTTTTCAAACAAAAGATACTCTCGGATACATAGTCCAATACGAAGTACATAGCAAGTGAACGAGCACGGAGGAGCAACAACAACACAAAAAGCGCGCCAAACCATCAACCTCTTCTCATGGTGTACGCTCTCCTCCGTGAACATTGAACTCTGGACTCGGTGTTCGACTCTCTGAGTCCGTGTACTGCTGTTGTTCTTCTGTAGGAATTAAATTATGAATTTCACTAGAATAGAATGTTATTTCCCTCCTCCAATCTTCCACCGAAACAGAAAATAAAAAATCTGCTCGCTGGATTGGTACAGTATCTGCCAGCAATGTGCTGACGTTGCAAACATTGCAGCTATTCGTGTGCGAGTGTATCCTAGGATCATGTTGATAGTTGGCGGACAACCAGTGTACCCGTATATGCGAACGCAGCTCTTCGAATGCGCTTTGGGCGAGAGTTTGGTTGGCAATGCACGTCATTGGATTTGAGTGATCTGAGCCATTGTCATTAGTCGTGGGGAAAAGTAATGAAATTTCAATTTCTGTCCATCTCCCCCACCGCATCGGCATACGTGCCTGTGTGATATGTGTCTCTCGCTCCCTGCGAGTAAGAATTGTGGGAATTTGTGTGTCTTTTACAGCTTGGGATACTTTTTTTCTTTCATCGTGATTTTATTATCTCGTGCTCGGTGGCTTGATATGGCATGAGATTCCTTCAGTTTGGTTGTTTCGGTTCAACTCAACTGGCTCACTGAGATTATGAGAACGTGTTTTGTTAATACTCGTACTCGTACACATGGACAGATACATTCGTGTGGTATGTTGAATGGAAACGCCACTTTTTAATGGCATCAAAGTCGTATATACTTTAAATACGAGAGTATCTGCATTATGTCGTCTGTCAGATACTCGTGCATCTTTGTACGACGGAACTCCTTGTGGGAAAAATATTCCGCATTGCAATGAGATATTTTGATTTTCTCTTGGAAGGGTTGAAGCGACACAGACAATAAATTTGCACTACGAATGAGGACATCTGAGATTTTAGAAGAGGGCAGCAAACGAGTCCAGGACTCACATTCTAGTCTGAGGTGGATACTTTTTTAGGGACGTTTTGTGTAGACATTCGCTATAGTTGTGAGAATTAAAACGCGATATTCGTTAAGCCGAATTACATCTAACAGCTTTTTAGGATAAACGGGGGATTGAAGCCAGCCGGTGTCGTACAACGAGTCATCAAAATATTTTCTTGAATGCTACGCAATGAAAATGGGAGACTCTCCTCACTACCAATGTTACTGTCTCAGCCTCTGTCGTCTTAAATGTACAATACTCACCCGCAATAGACCTTAATAAATCCCCAAAAAGTTCCAATCTGTCAACACAAAACATTTTTCACCACCGAGTCATTTTTCCTTGACAGTATGCTTCGGATCATTGACGCCCGAAGCTCTGACAATGAGTTTTCGCATTGGTCCCCTAAGTTGTCAATTCCAAATCTAAATACAAGATGATCCGGATAAGAATACGGTGTACCCTACTTCAAAGTTGATTTCACATGTCAGGACTAAAACTTTTCGCCTGGGGTTTTCCACACACAAACTTTTTCAACAGAGCCCAGCCGATTAATTATGCTTTCGTCTAGCCAATCGAATGAAGCTCAATCGCTGGAAGCTCAATTCAAGTATGCTTTCGCAAATTGTAGCTTCAGGTCTCGGTGATGTTACGAAAGCAATTCTTTACCTTGGGTCTTTTTCTGATAACAGCTGCTGTTAAGTTTCTACTGAAACTCTAAGCCCCTTATGGATTTCTAAAGATCGTTTAATATGGGTAGGTGTCTAGACTGATCGTCTTTCTGTCAATACTCTCTTCCAGCGAGTCAATTGATGACGATACATAAACTAGCAGCATATCATTCTCTTCTGGTTCCTCAACAACACAACACAACACCACCTTCGCACCATGAATATTCGTTCTCGGAGTCTATATGCCGGCTTGGTCGGGCTCCACGTATGATTTTCCGCGTTTAGCGTTGTCATAATGTATCCAGATTTCGTTTCCAGTTACCACTCGATGCAGAAATGAATTTTTTGTGACGTTCAGGAAGCATTTTTGACATGCACAATGGCGACGTCGCGAGGCTTCAATTCATGTATGAACGAATTTCTTTGCTCTTGTGTGAACTCCAATGGTTTCAGGTGCTTTCTTGCGTTGTGGCATGAGTCTTCAGTGAGTAATGATTCTAGATTTTCGTCTTCGAGCTTTTACGCTTGGCTTGTCTACGGTGTCAAAATTCGGCGTCGAAACCACACGCCATCTCTTGTAAGTTCCTAATTTTGAAGTTCCTGAAACGAATTAGATAGACGCTCGATATAGTGAACATCGATATAGTGAACAATCCAATATAGTGAACACACACAATTGTATACTGTTTGTTCTACTCATCGTGTTGTGCGAAAATCTTGCACCATTAGTTATGTTATGTATATGGTACACAGTTTGGGGTTGTTTGAAGCAAATACAAAGTGCGTGGTGCTTCTATAAGGTAAATATTATTTTTGTTGCATTTTACGTTTTTTACGGGTCAGTTATTTATGTTAAAAACAAAACATTCTTTTTTTATAAATATTGGTTTGTTTTTTAGTTATTACAAAGAAAAATTGTTATTATATTCTATTTTTGATGAATTGTATTGTACTTCAAAACATACGCATTTTAATGAAATTTGCTCCAAGCAGTCCACGCTCGTTACAATGAACAATCTCGCTCCAGTTAACAGGCCCGGTTTTTATTAGTTCACTATATCGAGCGTACACTGTATTTCTGAAACTCCCAAAATTGATGGAATGGACTAAGTAAAACCGCAAATGGTTCATATGAGGCTCCGCTTTGTAGAATAAAGGGTGGGCCAGCTAGTGTTTTTTTTTATAAATCATAGGTTATTTTGACACTGAAAGCTGTTTCTCGCTCGAAATCTTGACAGAAAGTCAGTATCATACCTCCGCCGAAATGAAAATGTGTCACTTTACGCTTGAAAAACGTTGGCAAATATTGAAAACTTATTTTCAAAGTGAGTGTTGCGTAGTCCAAACAGTGCGTTTTTTGAAACAAAACTTTGGCAAAAAGTTCGTGAGACTGATGTGCTAGTAACAACACCGTCGTCGTACGCACAGATGAGAATGTGGCTGCTGTAGCCGAGAGTGTGAGACTCAATTCACGAACATCAACTCGCCATCGATCTCAACAGCTCAACATTTCACGCACTAGCCTAAGGAGAATTCTGCACACAGATCTAGGAATATTCGCTTACAAGGTCCAATTGACTCAGCAATTGAAGGCGCGTGACCATCCGCTTCGTTATCGCTTCGCAGTTTGGGCCTTAGTGCAGCTTGAATTAGAAACGATTTTGGGCCAAAAATCATCTTTTCTGACAAGGCGCATTTTCATCTCGGCAACTACGTTAACGAACAAAATTGCCGCATTTGTGGCTGAGAAAACGGAATACCCGCACTTTATTGTCGAGAAGCCAATGCATCCACAGAGAGTGACAGTTTGGTGCGAATTGTGGAGTGGTGGCATCAATGGACCATTTTTCTTCGATACTGGGTACAACGTTTCGGTCAACGGTGGGCGTTACAGAGAAATGTTAACCGACTTTTCTTTTTACTGAAATTGAAGACATGGATTTGGATGAACTCTGGCTCATGCAGGATGACGCGCCATGCCCCACAGCCCATGCCACAATCGATGTTTTGCGCACCAAATTCCCAATTCGTGTTATCAGCCGTCTTGGCGATGTTAATTGGGCGCGTTGAAGCTGCGATTTTACCCAATTGGATTTTTTTTTGTGGAGAACCGTGAAGGATTGATGTTATGCCAACGGCAACGATTCAAGCACTTAAGCTCAATATCGTCCAAGCAATTCGTGAGCTACAGCCCGAAACCATCGAAAAGGTTTTGGAAAATTGGGGTGACAGAATGTGCTCCTGCGAAGCCAGTCGAAGCAGCCACTTGACGTTGTATTTCATAATTAATGGGGATGTTTGTTCTTACTAATAAAGCCATAATACATAGAAAAAAATAAATTTGTTAAGTTTATTGCATTTTTCTCAGGTCGAATCTCCAAAAAACGCATAACATTTTTTCACGGCTCCACCTCTTTCGAGTCACTGACGATGCTCAAGAAGTATAACTGTCTAGAAAAAGCTTCTCAATCTCATCGTTCGGAGTCGACATTAAGCTGTAGGTCCCCTTCACTCGTGAGAGAACAATAGCCAGCACAGCACGAGTGGTTATTGAGAAGCTAGGACCAGGTCAGCCTCGGACTGTACCGCCGCCATTGTTATTATTATTATAACTAACGATTGGGGCATATATTCTTCCAATACATCGAATGGTTAATAAGGCTGCCTTTAAATGTATACAGCCATTTCAGGACAAGACTCGAGTAATTTCAGTTGTTTTGTTACTATTTTGGTTCAATTTCACTGGCATCCGTGAAATCTTCTCCATCTTCTCTTTACTTGACTTGGCACTCTGATTACTTGATTTAAGTCGATGTAAGGTTGAACGCAGCATAAGTTCAGTGGATTTTTGTTTATATTTTTGAATGTTTCTATTTTTTTTGCCAACATTTTCAAGTGCACATGGATTATTTTAATTTTGTATTAGAGTAATTTCCAGCACAACCTTTTATAGTGTGACATGAAGTTTTGGTAACTATTTGCAACATTAAAAGTTTAATTTCCTCTTACATGACTCATCCAATCATACTTAAAAAAACATGCATAGGTATCATCGCGTGAGTTCCATTAATTATGGTTTCGTGGGCAGCTGCAATTATTGTCACAAATTTAACTTGAAAAATACTCCCACTCTTCGAAAATTTGACTAAATTCGATAAGCTTTATACTACAATACGATGACTATGTTTAAACGCGGTTGATGAGAATGAAAAGGAAATTGTGTGGGATTACTTCCAGTCAGCACTTAGTTCTCTGCACACGCAAACTTTTATGTGACGTGTTATTTTTTCGGGAAAAAAGAAAAATACATTCGGTAACCGGTGAATTTGATGTTCTCCTGAAGAGGCAAAGGCGATTAGATACACAGAAAATATTTTAAGTACTTTGGCAATACACCTTAATAACGTCCCACGTGGCTAAGTCCTAAATGGTTTCAAGCTGAATGAGCTGAACTCACTGTGTTTGTTACAGGTTTTTTAAAAATAGTCATGATTCACTTGAACTTGAAAAGTCTCATGTACATGCTAACTGATCGGCGATAGGCAAATTTTATAATTCATTCATGCATCTTTTATCATTAGAGTGCCAATTATCTTGATGTACAAATGTTGGAAAAAATGTCTGGAATGTGATAGTTCGTAACCCTAGGATGTGCTGTTTACATTGACAGAGCTTTTCGAAGCAAGTTGTACCAGATAGTGAGAAACTATAAGAGGTGGTCTATTGTTGAAGGATCAATGTGTTCAGTACATTCCGAACAGTGATTTTAGTCGGAAGAGAGAAAAGCTGAAGCAGTTGGAGTTCTTGCAGCGGTTGATTTGAACCAAATTTGTGACTCAGACAACAGTTTCGAAGTTCCTTTTGGAAGCTCTCTAGCAGTCCGAAGTCTTATAAGTCATACTGGACAAAAATTCTGAAACCTAACATTTTGGAATGAATCAATGAGGTCTCTTTTCCAGTTACAGAGCGATAGGATGCAAATGGGAACTACAGCCATGTATTGCCTACAGGCTACCATTTATCATTCGTTAGACTGTATGGTGGTTCGCTCTTAAGAAAATCAACTGTTGTAATCTCCTCATTCGCGTTCTGAAGTCAGCGAGCATCAGTATAAGGGGAGTATAGAAATCCAGTCCATATGCTTCTACTTAGTGGCGGACTGCACAGTGGTCACATTGAGGTCACGCAACATGTGGCCTGATCTTCTGACTGGTCACTCCTTCTACCTTCTTGGAGGACTTGGGCCTAGCTTTTGAGCAACCACTCGTGTTGTGCGCGCTATTGTTCCCTCACGAGTGGTGCAGACCTATAGTTTAATACCGACTCCTTGAAGAGCCTTTTCTAGACACTCTTTGAGCATTGTCAGTGACTCGGAAGAGGTGGAGCGGTGAACATTTTTTTTTTTGAAAAATAGTTTGTCTTTACTGGGAATTGAACCTAGACTTAAAAGCCTAGTGCGTAGGGGTTAACGCACATACCCACAACGCCACATACATTTTTAGATAATTGCAGCGTCTTCCAAACGAAAATGATAAAGGACGCGGTGGATTTGGCGAAATCACAGTGTAGTGTGTAGTGCAGTGTATCTAGCAGGGATATCATTATTTGTACCGCGCTGGAATCATATCCCTAGATTCTGTCACTTTTTTGTCTGTCTTTCAACGGAATGCCTGAGTATTTCAATATTTATCTCATACGGGCGTCGGGGCACAGTGACATTCCGCGAAATTGCGAAGCCGACAAACTCGCCAAGTGTGCAAAAAACTCTCCACTACCTCTGCATGGATTGCATGTCAATTGCTACCAAAAAACTTAACAAAGCTCCACACTACCAATTCCCCCAAACGCAGGTGGTCAGAAGGTACTACGTGGCTCACTGCAAAGCAAATCTGGCCATTAGCTGAATCAAAAACGCTCACACTGCTTTATCAGAAGCAAATCAGCAATAAGCGTCCTGATGGGTGTCATCACGGAAGGCACAGAAGACACGCCAGCAGATTGGACCTTCCTGCCGACGACTTCTCCCGCAGAAGTAGAGGTGAAGAAGATGAGGTAACAATCTCCCGCTTTCTCTGTTTATGTAGCGCTCTCTCTCTCTCTACACAAGAAGTTGCACCGAGAAACATATTTCTTCAATTATCTGAGCTAAGAAACATTCGCTTAATCGCTTTATTGCAAGTTCCGAGTGGTTTAATCAGTATTTAGAGACAATTTTATACGCGTGGTATCACAATGCGCCTAACTTCTGTACATTCATTTACAGCCTGGCTCTAGAATCTAACCTATTCCTGAAAGACTTGTGTAGTAAAGAAAAAGTGTTTTGAACAATCCATCAAATGATTGTAAAGATAAATTAAAACTTTATCCTCCATCCGCTTTGTCTGAAAACCGTTGTTGTCTAAGGGGTGTCAATAATGCTTGCTCAACATCGTGTGGGTATTGCACTTTACTTTCGCATCCTAGAACGGCGTCCGTATCGCCCTCGAACAAACAATGCTTCTTGGACACGATAAGCAACCATATCCAACCACGATAGTCAAATAAAATGTTGGTTGGTTTGTTGCCTTTTTCATGACAAAGGTCACACTCGTTAACATTTCCACGCTTCCACGTGATTTTCCCCACGTCAAACACGAACTTATGCAATTTAACGCTGCAGCGCAGCAGGTCGATAGTTACGAAGGGTTTGCCATGACAAATGTCATCAAAACCACCTGAAATACTTTTGAAATAAACTGACTTGCACGGTCTATCGGCTTAACATTGTAAGTCGCTTTGAAAGCCTCCAATCAGCTTGAGTTACGATTTCACGATACATGTCATGCAAAAAGTCGATTAACAATCTTTATTAGTCACGCTTACCAGATAATAGCTCCAAATAAACTGATTCATGCTCTAGATACAAGCACACATTCAGAGGTAGCACTCGGGGCAGGTAATGTGAACGAAATTCGTGTCAGTAATCCTGACCTACAAGGTAATTAGTTTCGTTGTTTCATTGTCGCCCTGATTCTGCGCGCCGCAGCAGGCAGCGGGTCCAATAAAAAAATCGGATGGCTGCCCTTGACTGAAGTAACACTCCAGCGCTGGGTATCAAGTTTCCCAGCGAGGTGTCCAGGTACGCGTGACATGACCATGCCATCTTCAGCAGTCTCGAACATTAAACACTCACAGCCACTCCTCAGGTAGGGTTTCATGGTCTGAAAGTTACAATAAGCTACTTAATTAAAGCCCAGACCAAACCCGAAAAATAAAGCAGAGGTAAAGACAAAAATTCGAGAAAAGCGTAAATCAATGCTAGAAAGGAACAAGAAATGGGCATGGCCACAAGAAGTAGAATTCAGTGAAAAGCAATTTACGCTTTGGCACGTCTTTGTGTTCTGCACCGATGACTCTCAAAGGATCAATTGCAATGAGTGCGGCGGGGATAGCTCTAGATGCACATTTGTGCGCACCCCAAAACGTATTTTGAGCGGCAGTCATTGAAACGCATCAAAGATACGAAAGATACTCGTATGTATGAGAGTAAACCTCATGGAAATTCAAGGAACCCCTTTGGATGAGCAGCAAGAGCAGCAGCGTAGTTTCGGGGAAATTTTGTAATTGAAACGATTCGGTTCCACGGAGCACGGAAGTGTTGAGATGCATGAACATTCGAAATTGCTTTCAAAAGCAAACCCAACCCTTATATGTTCGCTTAAAGGGAATTAAATGAATGACATGGAATCCATCGAGAGATGGGGAAAGGTATTCCTTGTGTTGGTCCTAAATCATCATCAGCAACAGCTGCGGGCGATGTTTAACATTTCGAGCGGGGGTACAAGGATTGGTAGTAATTAAAAATGCCTGTAATTCAAAAGCCTTGTGAAGAGATTTATATCTGCGTCGAGTGGGTTTTTGTGTCTGCTCTGCTCCTGAGGACTTCTCATATATTTGATGCCGCTGAGTGATGTTATGCGGGCTGAAGTGAGAGCAGAGTAGATTAGACTTCACCGATTGATGGAGCAGATATTTATCTTTTACGATTTTATTTAATTAATGAATAGTCTGGCTTAGGTGAAATGGAATGTAATGGGTGGGTGCTGTTAACTGAGGATGCTCTGTCACAAATGAGACATTTCTTTATTTGTTTAGTACCACTGGTAAATACTAAATTCAATCTATCCAAAAAGGGGTTACTTCGTCAAGTGCTTGTGGATGTTAACGAATTTTGAAGTGAATCCAGTCCTCTCAGACAGCTTCATCTTTCGCATCAAGTTTGCTGCCACGTTGAACCACATGGCTAGATAAGGGCCATAGGATGGATGATTTTGTAACAACATCGAGAATGTTTTAAGATAGCCCCTTTCAGGGGATGAAAGAAACTTTGGCCCTGGCCAGAGCAGATTGTACATAAAGAGTGTTTAACGGGATGAGTGTTTTTTTTTTTTATAGAAATCACATAATTTTAGTAAAAATTTGTCATTGGGTTCATAAAGAATAAATGTAATAGGGAAAAAAGTCGAACGGCGTTAAATAACAAAATATAGGCGGCAAATTCTAATTATCAAAACGGGAAATTTCCCGACAAGGTCAGAAATTAAATTGTTTCTTGCGCTTGGCATGTGGCACCATCTTGTCGAAACCACATGCCGTCCACACCCATATCTTTCAATTTTGGTACAAAAAACTTAGTTATCATGCTGGGTTAGTAAGCATCGTGAACAACATATGTACATCCGTCCCAAAGAATCGTCGACTTAGAGTTTGTGGGACGCCGCAACAAAGAACGTCCACTATTGATGTGGCACAAACATGCGTAAAAGGATGCAAATTGGGGACAATTACCAAAGGATCCTGCTAGCTGAAGATGCTTCTTGGTTGGGGCCCAGATCCTCCTCATATGAAGTGCCAGCCGCATTTTGAAAGGAGAAATAATGTCTCAAGCCCAAAAATCGAACCACACAGTGATACGTTATGGATGCATTTGTTTCTCAACAATCACTCGCTGATTTTCTGAATGCCAAATTCAACAATTTAGGCGATCATCCCTGTGTAAAATTTTGTTTGAAAAACAGCATTCAGTTGTTCTTCTAAAGTCCCTTAATTGGAGGTCTTTTCCACAGTTTTCCTCCAAGTCTGCATTAATTTATGTGCAAGCTGTGCAAGCTAGAGCAAATTATACCATTATTGGTATATAACACTGTTACACTATGCAAGAAATAAATATATCTATCTATCTATCTTTAATGAACTCTCTTCGCTTTTCGTGGTCAGTGGGCTTTTTTTGAGTCAGTCTGAAGATGTTTCGGGAAATTAGGGAGCTTCCGAAAATGTATATATTTTAACCAAATCCCCGAATTAATGTTTATGAACTCTCAGCAGCACTCACACGAACTGCTTGACTACGTACGGCCAGAGTGTCTAAGATCACCAATTGATTCAGTCACATTTTGTACGAAAATTGCGAACTGTAGCTGTTAAACTCTTATAATTTTCAAAATATTGATCATCAGTAAAAATGCATTGCTCTTTCGTGTGGCGCTGCATTTCCAATAACATTGAACTGTTAGCTGTCACGTTGTCTTCTCGTTTTCGTTGGCATATACATTTTTTAAGTGTTTGGTTTCTAATTCACAAAAAATTGCAAAAGCGTGTATAATTTGTATGCGAGTTGATGAATCAATGCTTGCCATTTAGTTTTTAAAGATAATTTCAAGTAGATGTTGACCATAAAGTCTCTAGTTTTGAGTCACTTCTTCGAGCATATTGACTGGTATTTCTCTAATAACACGTGTAATGTTGTCTTGCAAGGCATATACGAGCGATTTGATGTATTCCCATAAAAATCGAATAAAGCCGTAAATTCGTACGATCTAGCAGGCAAATTCAACGGTCAAACGATAAATAAATTGCTCAACGAACTAATTTTCCAATTGGTCCTTTGATTCGCGTGCTGCTTGGCATATAGCACCGTCTTGATGAGACCACATGTCGACCTCGTACAGTTTGGACAAACAAAATTTGAAATCATTGAACGATAGCGGGCGTCATTGACGACAACGCTGTTCTCACAGACATTTTTGAAAAAATATGGACCAATGATTTCGCCGGGACTTAAATCGCACCAAAACAGTGCATTTACTCATCAAATGCGGCAGTTTTTTTAATTAACATACCCATTTAACCAGAAATAAACTTCGTCGCTGTAGACAATTTTTCTATAAAAAAGTAGATCTTCCATCTTTTCTAAGTCAACGCTTCGAAAACTTGACTCTGTGGCAGGTCGTTTGGCTCCAGTTCTTGCACTAACTGTATTTTATAACGCGTTAGACCAAGACCTTTGTGTAAAATCGTCCACGTGGTCGAGTAACAATCCCAATTCCTGCGAAGGGCGATGAATTGATAAATCAAGGTCTTTGTTAACACTGGCGGATACGGGATACATATCTACGCATTTTACGCATACGAAGTCCAGTAGCGTGAAATTGGTGCGAAATTTGGTCATTTTGGATTAAATTGCTTGCTTAGTAGGCCGATTATGACGACGATTTTATTATGAGCACGAATTTTGATAATAAAATGCAATTATTTGTTAGCGTTGTTCGGGTATAAGTCTTTTCATGATAAAATGGCAATGCTAGCTGAGCATGCTTGACCTTGGCACATGTCACGAATCACGTGTGAGCTGTCACAAATAGAACACTGAAAAATCAAACAGTAAAATATATGTAGCACACATTTCAAATTTGGCGTGAATTTTGAAACGACTTTTGTCAAAATATAGACTCTCTACTTTGGTGCCAGCGACTAGATGTGCTGTCCAAAAATTAAGACCTTTCACCAGTTCTTTCCGGTATTCGCCAAGGCGTTTGATAGTAAAAAGAGACCGACCTCTTGTTAGCTATCTCCAGACTTGCAGTTAGACTCCCATCAACTTATCGCCTTTCTCCAAAATCACAGTGAATCTAATGTCTCAAATTGCATGTTCTTTAAAGAGAAACTAATCAACTATATTTTAGAATAGTACCTCAATTTAAAGCTTTATTTTATCAATTTTTTGTTTAATTTAACTCAAAAACCATATATTAGAACGCGAATGATATAGAAGAAGAACATCAAGAACTGTCCCAAAGTTAAAAAAAAGTTAGGAAAGAGATGAATGCTGTGGGTCATTGTCGTTGACGAAACAAAAGTTGTCCGTTAGACCCAGTTATGCGGCAGTAGCATGCAAATTATTTTTTAAATTTGGCTATTATTTAAATTTATTTATTGTGCCCTTAATAAATTCTGGACTTCCTACATCATTGTCTGTCATCGCTCCCCATATCATAACAGAACCCCCACCGTGCTTTACTGTTCTGATAATATATTTTGGATTTAATGCCTCACCCATTTGCATCCAGACAAAACGCCGACCATCAGATTCGAAAATGTTAAATTTGTGTGTAAAAATTACTGAATTTCAAAACTCTGGTCGCTTTTTGGTGTACCTACTACTGGGCACAGTCCAATCGCTTCTTTCTATTTTTTGAAAACAATGATGGCTTATTTCGTGGTGTAAACCGTTTACTTTTTTGTGGTAAGGGGGATATTGAAAGTTAAAAAATATATGGATTAGGAATCCTTGGAAATTATAACGATGTATTAAATTAAAGCACCTACAAGGTTTTTTTAAGGGATCGGAGAAGTGGCATGTTTTGGTTAATGGTTCTTTTCAAAAATTGTGCTTTACTTAATAATGAGATTTTGCAATTTATTTAATTTCGCTAACGTGAATAGATCCAAAGATATTAAACTTTAGACGACATGAAATGTACTGTACATGGTTTTTTTTTCTTGTTCACTGTACATACATGTGATCTACCTTTACAATTTGCTCACGACAACATATCCTTTCGAAACAAAAATCAATCAAACGTCACATTTCAAAAATGTTTTTGTGACAATCGCTCTGTGACCTATTTCAACTGCTCTCATTGCCCTTTTCTCGCCTTAGAAGCGCAATCCGCTTTTACATTCACTAAACAATTCCATGCATCACAGAATAAGAAAAATCAATCCAAAGCGCAGGTATGTATTTATTAATTTGTCTTTTCAATTCGAGTTTCGATATTGTGGGCTCTGCGCCGTCGAGCACAAAATCCTAAAATTCAATAAATTATTTCGTCTCAAAATTCAATACACAATACACCTCCTTGTGTATCCCACATGCATTTCTGTTTACACATTTTGTCGTAGATATGTGTATCCCCGATTACATAGAACCGAAGATGAAGATGCGTTCATGTGGTACGAGGCACTTTGCGTCTTCTTGTTGGCTGTGTCTGAACTCAGACGCTCTGTGGAATAGAACACACTCCCCATTAGTTTGTGCAAATTGCATTTACATATGCAAATGAGAGAGATATCGCGCAGTTGACGTATTTTATTTTTGCACGTCTTCTTAATGCAATCTGCGACGCTGAAAAAGCGGCTAACAATCTGTGCGGATCTTTGTGACCAAATAAACTGAAGGCTGTGTTGGGCGAACCTATACACGGTAGAATAAGCTCACCTTCACATGAAGAGAAAAAAAAAGAAACGATGGGAAATAATAACAAAATGTAATACAAAAGGCGCGCATCTTCGTTCGTTTTTGAATGACAGACACACTACGTGCCGCTCAGATGCTTTCATATCGCTCGGAGGGGCCACGACAACGTGGACCCCGAAGAACACAACGGCTGACTACTCCCTTCGATCGGTCGACCGATTTATTTGTTCAATGAAATTTTTCAGGGTCTTCTGTAGGTGCGGTGAAATGTGGCAAGATGTGGCGCGGCGCGGCGACCGCCGTTGATGCTACTGAATGAAGATCGCACACACCATGATCGCTGCGGTGATCGCGACGAGAGCAACATCTGAGCAGGGCAAGGAGAATGAGGTAAAACAGACGAGTGATATGAATGATGACCGAGCAGGGAAACGAGTTTCTTATGACAGAGCGAACATAATGAACTCATAATTGTGTTGGTTGTTGTTGTTACTGGTTGATAATTTCAAAGATAACCACGACGACAGTGTCATGCATACGCATACGTGGAACAAACACACACCCAGCGGGGGGCATAAATCGCGAAGGGAGTGAAGGGTGAAGAATATTGTCCGTGACTACACGGCAGCAATCGATGTACGATGGAGTCGATTTGTTGTGCGAAAAATTGGGTCGAACTGGGTTATGAGTTTGGACGTGGGCCCTGTGGCGCAATGGATAACGCGTCTGACTACGGATCAGAAGATTCCAGGTTCGACTCCTGGCAGGGTCGAGTTTTTATTTTGTTGAAGAACTTAATTGCGTTCTTTTTTTTCACTCCTAGTCAGCTGCGGTAATTCATTGCAAAATTCAGTGGATATTTATGCAAATTTCAACCGGAATCAGGTACATTGGGTGGTGTAATTAAATATTGCGATGATTTCAAAGAACGTCGGTGACCAATTCCTGTGCTCTACAATTAACCATACATGTACATGTGTATGTCGAGAGGGATTGCTCAATTTGATGGAGCGGAGATTATTTTCATAGTGAGCCCTTAATCTAGGTTTTTCACACTTGCGACATTTTTACGATATAATTATTGAGGTTATTATTTATTACTCAACTATTCACTTTATTTTTTGTGATAAGGGTTCGCAGGGTAGAATTTGATGAAATTGATGAAGATATAAATTACGCAAAGTGTATATAGATATACAGAACGAGGGGGTTTTGTAAAGATTTAAATGAAACACCTCACTGAATTGAGTTTGCTCAGAATGTGTATTCACAAACGTTTGAGATCAAGAAAGACAGAAAAAATATAATTGGAGCAAATTTGGTTAATACGAATTGGAGACAGAAGTAACATAACTTCAAATTTCCAATTCAAAATAAGTGTATACTTGCGCGCCTTCTTCCTTCGACCCCTGGAGGAACAACGCGTGGAGTAATATGAAAGTGTCTCGCCGTGGATTCTCGTCACCTAATCAAGATTTCTTGGCATTCTACCCCAAGAAAGGCTCAATTAGACGCCGTTGTAAAGACTAAATATTCCGAAAAGTTGATTCCTCAAAGTTAGTTAATTTAACATGTGTCATGGGGTGCAAAGCTGATCTAACGACTAAGCCAGTCGTCCTGTTTGAAAGACCAATAACAAACTTAAAACTGCTAAAGCTGTGCAAACTCCACCGATGGTGGTCATTAGATATGTGCTTTCTTCACTGTTTTTGGCAATGCACTTATCTGAAGAATGATGCAGCCGTTCCACATAATACACCCCAGATCCATTGTATATCTCCGATCCGATGTTCTCTTACTCATTGAATCATTCTGAAGTAGTGTGATCAAAATCGGGTCAAGAGAGTGCTAGATGTGCAGAAAAGGTGAGTAATGGTTTTCTCTCCCTATGTTTGCCAACTGCACAGTGTTTTGGTATGTCTAGTATCCTTCGGTCTAACATTACCACTTTAGTGAGGCACGGTATTCCCTCGGATCAACTTAAATTGATGGTATTAGTCGCATCAAGTTTTATAAAGTATTTTATTGTATTTAATGTCATGCAGGGAGGAGTGAAGTTCGTCGGATTTGTATTTTCCTTCCTCAAAGTATCCCGGCGCCCACAAAAAGATAGGCCATCTCGTCTAGCCTCCGCCGGCATTTCAGGGCTATCTACATAAGAGTGTAATGCAACTGAATCCAGGTATTTTATTGCAGCTGAATTATCCGTACAGACTATCCGTACGTATCCTACGTAAGTCATGAAAGGGATTCCTTGATCAACATAATCTTCTAGTTGCTTTAACTTAACTCTGCAAAAAATAAATTGGGCAAGTGCGAGTTGTACAAAGTACTCAAAGCACTCATTGAAGCCAAGTTTTTGTGATTTGTGATTGTGACATTTTGGTTTAGAAATGGCAAGGGGGGACGCATTAAAAAAAACTTGGGAACTAAATATTTTTCTATGGGTGCTTTGGATCAGAAAGTTTTAAAGCAAACCTCAACCTCATTTCAAAAGATCTGTCGATTGATATACCACTCGATGGGGTGCGTCACTGTTTCAAATCCGTGGCTACTTTACATAAGGGGGAACCACCCCACCCCACTTTTTAAATTTGGGTGCATGGGTACGGTTAACATCCGTCCTCTTTTTTAGAGAACAGTCCTCTTTTCCGGTATCGTGTCCTTTTTTTTTGTTTTCTTGAAGAGGACAGCAATTTGTCCTCTTTTTATTAAATTTTCCTCTTAATGTACTTTTTTTCTATGATCTTCACAGTAAAGTACTTTCTTCAGTACTAAATTAATTAAATACAAAAAGTAGACAGCACTGGTTTGATTAATTCACTTCTGTCATCTGGTTTTTGCTATTGTGAATGAATCTCAAACTGTTGTCCAAGTCCATTTGATACATTTTTATGACATTCTTTTCGCTTTTTGTTTGTTTCTTGGAAATAATAAGATTCTCGTCGTTTTTGCGTCTGCAAAAATGGTCACCATATGTATGGGCAATGATATTTAATCCTGAAGTACCTAATTCCAAAATTTCATACCGATATCTTTATAAACTTCGGAAACAGCTTCAAAAACAGAACAGTTTCTCAAAATCGCCGCTCGGAGTTAAGCTGTAGGTACCCTCTACTCGTGAGAGAAAAATAACAACAAAAAAATAGACCCAATTCTACTTCTGACTGTAGAGCCGCCATTTTTATTATTATGGTATGCTCAGGATTATGTGTGATTATGGCGACGTGTTGAATTGTGAGGGCCTATCATACCTAAGGATTTGATATTGACTAAAATGCGACTAGTGCTACCACCACCAACAAATTGGTCAGAACATTGGCCAAGGTAGAGGACTTCGTCTTCCTCTGCTACAACGTTTATGCTAAAAATAAGATCTAAAACAGTTGCAACTGTTAATTACTCTTTCTTTTGTTTCAAAAAGCCATTGCGAGCCTAATTCGAAGGCCAATATGGACTTATGACATTGAACATTTTAGTCCTTCACGTAGATCGTTAAGGCATCGACAGCACTACTGAAATTAAATCACAAGCAATTTGGTTGATTTGAGACAATTTGAGCGTGCGGCATGTAGGTCAGTTATCGTTAAAGACGATTGAAGAAACAAGTTCAATCACGAATATGCGTTTTCACAAACTACTAGCCAACCATGGTGCAAGGAAACAATGTGCGCTTAACGGTTTTGCTGGGGGTATGTGTGATTTTATCCTGTGCAGGTGCTTGTTAACAAATTTATATTTCTTGCACATTTTATGTAATTGTTTTAATTATTTCTTTCCAAATTTTTTTTAGGCATTCCCACACTCAAAAATTAACCAGAATGAGGTCATAAATTCAACGATGACAAGCTGTCAGTTACACTTTTATTTACAACATGATAGCCACCTACGTGTCACTTCTGAAAGACATTTCATGGTTCACTATTTCACTTGCGGAAATGTCGCGGAAGTAGCACTCTGCTCGCGTTGAGTGTTTGTGAATTAAAAACAGAATAGTAAATTAGAGGAAACATAAAAAATCCATAAACATTTAAATTGTCGATAATTTTGTAGAAATTTAATTACTTCTTCACTTGACGCCTCACACTTGAAATGAAGTCCATAGAAAGACACTCATAGCGAGTTAAGCCATACGTGGTACGGTACCTTACATAGAATCTTACATGTGGTCTCCGCGAGAGATTTCCGTGGAACGACAGACAGCTAAGGAAAACTGCGCATGGAGAGATATGGATTGGACTTGAGGTAGTTAGTGGTAGATCATGTAGAGCTCCTTAAAGTTATTTGACACGGAACTTCGTCGTCCCATTACGACCTAGTTACAGGTGGATTTATTCACTGCATTTTGCAATGGTCGTGATCTAAAACTGATGTTGTAACTATGATCTCGACTGGATGGTGCAGTTGGTTAAGTGCCTGCCCCAAGTTAGAGGGGCCACAGATTCGAATCCCAGTGAAATCGAATCTGGTCCAGTCACCGTTGGGATCAAATTAACGGCATTGGAGTAGGATGCTACCTGGCAGTACAATGGACCAGTTTTGAGTCTGGGTGCTCCAGTAGAGCTTCAAAAATACTCCGAAAAAAAAAATTATCTCGTTAAGTGTATAAAATAAGCGAAATATTAAACATGAACTAAAACTGAACGCAAATCGGAAACGGATTTGACTTAAGTGAAGTATCTTCTTCTTTTTGTAGCGCTACAGTCGAAGGTGGACCTGGGCGACAACCAACAAGCCTCTCCAGTTAGCACGATATTTTGCTAGTTGTCTCCAGTTGCTGGTTGATGTAATAATAATGGCGGCGTTACAATCCGAGGTGGACTTGGGCCTAGCTTCTCAGCAACCACTCGTGTTGTGCGTGCTATTGTTCTCTCACGAGTGGAGGAGTGATTTTGAGAAGATGATTCTAAATAGTTATACTTTTTGAGCACTGTCAGTGACTCGAAAGAGGTGGAGCCGTAAAAAAATGTTAGGTGATTTTTTTTTAAAGATTTGAACCTTAAACCTCGAGCGTAAGAGTCGACGCACCTACTCACTACATCACCGCGCCCCCTGATTGATGTCCGTCTTTAATCGTGAGCGCCACCTTAGAAGTGGACGTACTCTGTTGCGTAGTCATACTGGCTCAAAGTCAAAAAAAAAATGAAGTTCGTTTTAATTCCATTATTGTTCTTCATCAATGATGCTTGTAGAAGGTCAATCAAACTTAATCGATGACTTTCACGAAGTCATATCAGATGCACATATATACGAGTACATCCATACATACTCGTAGGTGTTTATGTCGTACTTTTCAAAATGACCCATTAACCCAAGACAACACGTAGCTGAGCTATAATAGATGCGAACGGAAGTTGTTCTTTTTTCGCACGCAAAAACAATCCATGCTTCCGTCACTAGAAGAAGAAATGAGAAACTTCTTGTTTTTCCTCTTTGGAAAGTCGGTCATCGAATGCCCCCCAGGTAGAAAGGCAACATCACGGACATCTCGATTGCCGATCGAAGCCCGTTTAAGATTGCTGTCAGAGAGAACTCAAATATCCAGATCACTGTTGTGGACTCAGCCTTCTGTGGTGGGGGGGGGGGAGACATGTCTTTTTACTGTAGACATGTCTTTTTACTCTCTGGAATTTGAAGAAGGAAATAAAACAACTGAGGCCCTGAAAGGTTCTCTTTTTTTCCTAGACACTGACATGTTACCGCCTTTGGGTCATAAGCATTTGACCATATCGGTGATCTCCGATAGCGCCTATCTGTGTTTGATTAAATCTTCCAAAAGCCATCAAAAAACATGAAATTGATTGCCACTTAGTGTGTCTAATTGACTGACACGAATGGCTTACGATGCATTCAATCGAACCCCTATTTTAGTTGAATTTAGGACACGAACGAACACAAAGCTCATCAAAGCTTAATTGAACCTATAATTGGCAGTTGGTCGCATGCCACCTCATTACTTATTAATCTGCGCCTAGTTTAATAGAAATGGGCAGGGCTGGGTGGGTGTCTGTTGGAAGGAGACGCACTTGGGCTTGACGAGGCAGCTCTCCGACGGCTTTGTTACAACACACCTACGCGCTCCCCCCGTTCTTGTGGGTGTCACTTGTCTTTTCACACGCAACGACGGCACTCAGTCACATCTGTTACAGGTTGCGTTTGGAGCGTATTTCGTAAAAAAAAAACTTTTCCAATAAGCCTAAGCCGGCTTCCGCTTTGGGAATGAGAATGTACAAATATTTGAAGAAACATCTCTTGAGTGTGTTCACAAGTGTACGAGTACACGTGAAAGGAAAAAGGGAGGTGCTTGGGCACAGCATTTGTAACATATGTACAAGTGTTGAGTTGGGATATCATACCTACACTCGTTCAACATTATCTGTGATATTTATTTTGCCCAGATGCAAGCGCAGATACGTACGTAGCAATACGTTGATGAGATACAGTATGTTTGCAGTTGGATTGTGTGATGCGCTGTATTGAAGTTTGAAATGGGAAACTGAAGAGAAGAAACATAAAAACGACTGGCATCGAGTGAAATTACAGCCGGAGATACATATTTTATGCGACGGGATAATGGCTTTGTGCTGTAGATATTTTCTTCTTCGGTAGTTACTGTATGTGTGGCATGGCCCATTTGAAGGAAACGCAACAGCAGCACCCCGGGCACCAGAACTACCACATTGGCCTTATTTGGATTCGAGTTTATCGCTCTCTACCTCGGGGGTAATAAATAAAGATTATTGAAGTAAATAATTTATGGGTACTATTAAAGATCGAAGTCGAGCTCGTTATTACTCCTGTCTTTGTTTTTTTCCGAATATTTTTTTTCATTTTGTTTTTATTTCGTTACGAACATTTTGCTCTTAGTGTCAAGCGGTGAATCAATAGCGACGTCGACGTCGAAATTAATGAATATTTTAATTAATATCGATTTTTAGTTCGAGGTTAGGGTGTTATATTTCAAGATAATCGCCTTAAAGTGCGATTGTGTGTGTAGGTTGGATATATTCAGGGTTTGACGTAATACTCCGGAGAATACTGAGGAAAGCTCATTTGGAATCGAATCGATATACTTTATGAGTAATTGATTCACCGAATGACATTTAAGGGAAATCGTCTAAATGTGTTTACGTTCATTCTGTTTTAGATAATAATTGACCTACGGAACTGGGTCATTCAGACTTGATGGTAGATAATCGAAAATCAATTTCCACGTCTAATGGAATATCCAAGTACGTTACGTTATGTTAGTAAGTTACGTTCACAAAAGCAGAACTTTTATAATTTCAGTGTATCCGTCACACATTTTTATCTTCTACACGTATTGGGATACCGGCATGAAGTTTTGGAAATAGGCTTTAGAGCTTGATGTTATTTTCTCGTGGGGTCATTTACTGTTGGTAGCTATATAGTTGTGGTTGATTTTTAAATATTGGCGCAAACATTGTTTTCTTTTGAAATTAAGTTACGGTTCGGTTAACAACTTTTTCATCCAGAGTACCGCTTGAGAAATATGGTTCCTTAAAATTTAATGCATCCTCCCTCCCGTTTCTAAAGCAAAGTCTTTAAAAATCTGAAAAAAATCGGAAAGACTTGGCTTCAATGAGTACTTCCATTTGAAATTATTTGGTTATTTCTGCCCCTAATAGTTTTGGAGATATTGGCCAAAAACGATAAAAGATTGAAACTCGAATTTCGAAGATCTGAAACGCAGTTTCGGAACTCTGACCGAAGGGATTAGGAAATGATAAATATCAAAATATAGCAAATTTTGAATTATCAAGAATTTGAAATTTCCTAAAATATAGCAAATTTTGAATTATCAAGAATTTGAAATTTCCCATTTCTCACAAAAATTCCCTGCCGAAATGGAGGGAACACAAGTCTCAGTGGATCTGGCACATTCATTTCAACCCTTAATGCCCAACAATACTAATTTTTCTTGTTTTTGATACATTTGGAAAGGTATATACATACGTATGTTTGGATGTTTGTATGTATGTATGTATGTATTAATGAATAACTGATTTGGGTTGAAGAAAATCAACTGAAATAGTTTGAACTCGTTGCTTGATATTCAGAAATGCTTCTATCAAAAAATTGCTTATGCGACGGAATCTTTCCCGTGCAAGTAAATGTCCCACTTGTCCGGTAAATTTGATTTCTCTTTTATATATATATGAAATCAGTGCGAACTGGCTTTGTTTTATTTAGCCTTATTCAACAATAAAATCTGAAATAAAGCCTTAAAGTCAAAAAAAATCAAGCTATGTAGATAAATTGTTAAAGAAATCTCCAGTGTAAATACGGTGACACTCTTTTGGGTATCGGGACATATAGGAGTTCAAGGAAACGAGCCGACGGACATGCTGGCAAAGAAAGGTTCAGAATTGAATAAATCTCTAGCACTACCTTATGTCAGCACACCGCTAAGTTTCCTAAAAAAAGTTAAGGACGAAGCCGTAAGCAAATGAGCGATGGCTTAATCTGGGCATTGGGTCAACGACTAGAGCCCTATGACCGGAACTGGACAGGAATAAGTCATTATCAATGATTAGCATTAGTCGCAAGGATATTCCAATTGTGGTGGGAGTCCTCACCGGACATTTTCCGATAGGCATCTATGCCAGGAGGCTGGGTATCCCTCTTAGCGACTATTGTATAAGTTCCAGGGACGAGGAGGAAATAGAGTCCGTCCGCCACCTACTCTGCGACTGTCCACCTCTACGGAGAAGCAGCCTACTAATACTGGGCAGTAACTTCTTCGACGAGCTGGAGGATTTGAACAAAATAGAGCTGAGGCGCCTCCTGAGATTCATGCAACAATCTGGGTTGTTCTAATCAGCAGTGGTAATGTAGGTCTCACGGGGTATATATGCTCTGGGTATGAGCACAATGGTCCCAAATTGTTGGTTTAAGTGAGCCGCGACACTAGGGCTCTTTTCTAACTACCTACTTACCTACAAGTATCCATGATTTGATAGGATCGCATTGGCGTAATGAGTTAATTTGTCGAATCAAGTCCGTCGCAAAAGAACAATAGCACGCACAATACGAATGGTTGCTTTAGAATCTAGTCTCTAGTCCACCCTAGACTGAAAAGGATTTGTTGGGGAGGCTAAAGTATGCGAGTAGACGCGATGTGCTACTAAGTAGGAAAGTTCACCTTCAATCAAATATTCATATACCTTAACGGATGTAATAAAGTTTTCAAGGACTATCCGTTAAAATGATCTAAGCCTATTTCCTAAGTAATACATTTTATTACACAAGGAAATGGATAACTTATGAGTGCGGCGGTCTAAGAGAATGACAATCATTCGGAAAAAACAGCTTGTCTTGAGTGCTGGCTACAGCTCTATGCAGCATCTGAGATGATTTTATGTAGATGAAAAGATGTTTCAAATACTCCATATATCTGATTCGAGCTGTGTAGAGGTTATATTTATTTTTTGCATAAAATTTATTTAGTGTATTGAAATTTCTGAATCAACAAGGCATCTTGAATTTTTTGAATTAATAACATGGTTTGTACACTTCAAAGATTCCCTTTAGTCTTTCGCTGTGAGTGCTGCGATATGCGCCATAAATATCTCGCTTGCTACGAATCGCCCTTTAATCAGTTTAAAATTAGCTTCTGAAATGAGATCAAGGGTCATCTGCAATCATACATTTTTCTTGTTTTTCAATTCATAAAAAACCACCCCATTGGCTATGAGAGCGTTGTACAAGTATGTGTGTGCTTTCATACAAAGAAGGAGATAAAGAATTCTTAAAAAATGTATGCCTTCACTTCAAAGCAAGGTTGGACGACGCACAATGTCAATTATGATTAGTAAATACATTAAGTCAGAAATCATATCTCAAAGGAAATTGATCCTAAAGGTTTTTTTTTCCAGAGTGGGGTGCACATTCTGCTGGGATGTTATTTAGTATCTGGTATCCACACCACATGCTAACAGCGTCAATGGGTTGAGATAGGAAAATGAACACTTTGGAAGGTTAGATAAGGAATTCGAAAAAGGGATAATTTAATCTATTTTAGGACTGAATGAATTGAATTTCACAAAGAGGGGAATGAATTGAATACTCCTTTTTGTTTTGAATATTTTTATGACGTCACGTTCGAAAAGATAGATAGATAGATAGATATGTTTATTTCGTTTCAAATTACATTTTATTATCACACAATTTACATTTGCACAGAGATATGATTAATATAATATAATCTTACTACTGAAAAAGGCTGTTTGACAATATGTAAGGAATTTTTTTTTTCAAATGAATTAAATATTTTGAGGAAACTACGAAAAAGAAAAACCTTTTACAAACAGAGAAAAAAGAAAAATAATAATAATACATTAAAATATATATATATATACAAATATAATAATAAGAATAGTAATGATACAGATATACAATTTTATATATATAATAAAAAGTAAAAATAAAAACAGTCAAAAGGGAATGCACAAAAATCAATAAATAAATAAATAAATAAATAAATAAATAATTAAATAAATAAATAAATAAATAAGTAAATAAATAAATAAATAAATAAATAAATAAATAAATAAATAAGTAAATAAATAAATAAATAAATAAATAAGTAAATAAATAAATAAATAAATAAATAAATAAATAAATAAATAGATAAATAAATAAATACATAAATATATAAATAAACAAATTCATAAATAAATAAGTATATAAATAAATATAAATAAGTAAATAAATAAATAAATAGGTAAATAAACAAATAGATAAGTATACATATATATATGTGAGAACCTATATTGCAAAAGTCTATTATTATAAATTCATTTATAAGAGGATTATCGGGAATGTCGCACCTGATTTTGAAAGATTCAGAGAGCTTGTGTATTTTGTTAGATATAAGTTCAACATGAGCCTTATGGTGTAAGTTAAGAGTAGAGTAATGCCAAGGAAGATTCAGCATTATTTTTAAGACTTTGTTCTGTTATATTTGCAATTTTTTTATGTAGCACTTAGCACAGTTTCCCCAGACTTGACATCCATATAAGAGGATTGCTTGAAATACAGCTTTGAAAATAAGTATCTTGTTTTCATTGGACAGTAAAGATCTTCTGTTGATAAGCGGGTATAACATTTTTATAGCAATGTTATACTTTTTAAGAACTTGTGAGTGGTGTTCGTTGAACGTCAATCTTTTATCCAGATATATCCCTAAATATTTTACCGAAGTTTTCCATGGTACTGAGTTTCCTAAGATATTAAAGTTATTTGCTGGTAAGAAGCAAGTCTTTCTTTTTCTGCTAAAAAAGATAGCTTGTATCTTATCAACATTAACTTTAATTTTCCATTTTGAAAGGTATTCGAGTAAGCATTTAATCGCATTTATTAAGTTCGTCTCAATATTGAGACTGAACTCATGCGAAGATAAAATTGTAGTATCATCAGCATAAATTGCTGTATCACAGTAAGGAAGAGTAGGAAAGTCAGAAGTATACACATTATACAAAACTGGACTGAGGACTGAGCCTTGCGGGACACCAGCACTGACACTGACGAGGTTAGAGACACCACTCTTGACATGGACTTTAAAATATCTATCTGTGACAAAACTCTTAACAATTTTACATAGAAATGGGGGGAAATTAAGCCTTAACATTTTATATATGAGTCCGTCGTGCCATACAGAATCGAAAGCTTTTTCGATATCGAGTAAGATCATACCTGTAGATTTCCCTACTGAAAGAAATAAAGATTTTGAAGGTTGTCGGTCATCTGTAGATATTTTAGGTCATAAACAAACAGAATGGCGTGATAAAAAGCGCAAATTATGGCTGAAAATGCATACTTTTTCTCGGGCAGTGCTTCGGATTGAACCGAATAGCCTCTCCTGGAAAACCTTCAAGCTCACAGAATATACGAGCAGTAAAGAAATAAGAAGAGAATCTTGGAAAATATTATCATACAGTTTCAGGTACATAAAATATAGGGAAGAACTCTCAATTCGACAAAACCTGGTCAGACTCTGAATATAGACTTTTTCGAACAAATTGGGTTATCAATGCCGAAATAGGTTATTCGCATCTCTTATGAGGAAAAATATTACTTATACGCCATTAGTGTGCGTGTAAAAAAATCTACAAAATTTGACTGCAAAATTTGCCAAACAGCAGAGACTAGCTTGCGTCCAATTTTTTTTTTTGGTTTAGGTGAATATCTTCAAAGGACACTATTTGGACCATTCCCTCATAGCGAAATGGTTTTTTTTTCAGTAACAACACCTCACTTCAAATAAAATATATTTATACTACAAATAAGTTAGACACTTATCCAGCAGTTTACATTTCATAATTTAGAGACATTAGAAACTCTTTACTGAAAGTTCCTGCTTATACTACAAATACACGCGGGTTGATGTCACCGTGCTAGATCCATTAAGAATCGGAAGAACTACGGGGTTAATGTGCTCCTCTAGGCTGCGCTTATGCTTATGCTTACGAGACTGTTGTAATTCCAAGATCTCTGTGGATATCGTCGTTTCTTATATACCAAGGTGCGTTGACTATGGTACTCAGAACTTTGTTTTGGAAATTCTGAAGTATGTATCTATTACTTGGTTCGATACAACCCCAGAGATGTACACCATACGTCCAGACAGGTTTTAGCACTTGATTATATATTAGAGGTATGACGGATATGCGGCAAGTTTTCGGTATCCGGCCTATCCGGCTTCTTTTATAATATCCGGCCGGAGCCGAATAATATTTTGATATCCGGCCGAATACTGAATAGTCGTTTTTAAGTAAAAAACAACAAAATAAAAAAACAAGTTAAAATTGGAAGTTTACTAAATCCAAATTATGGTGAATGAAAATTAGTTTTTCTGCATTCAGGGGTAGTTATTTATTACGTTTGTTTTCGTATACGATAAATGATTTAGAAAAGAGCCAAATCACTATTCGGTACAACTCTATTATATATAAGCAATTTGTTATCAATACTTAACTTAGAATAATATTCAATTAGCCAGTACATTTTGCTAGCTCTTCGCGTTGCTTTTTAACGTCCTTCTTCCACTAGAGTTTAACGTTGAGAGTCATTCCGAGGTATTTCGCTTCACCATTTACGAAAACGGGCAGGTTATTTATGTTTCTGTAAGTTAAATTTATATGAACGGATTTCGCTTCATTAAATGCGATTCGCTAAACTTGTGTCCATTCGTGTGCTCGATTTAGTGCACATTGTAATTTCATTGTTGACTCTTCAACCGTTTTGGCTGTTACCGAAATGGCAGTATCGTCAGTAAATGTGTCTAATAAGGTGTCTTCGGCTTGCAGTATATCCCTGGTATAAAGTAGGCAAAGGAGAGGACCAAGTACACTTCTTTGTCGTACTCCAGCCTTTATAGATTTTAATACAGAGTATTCGTTTCAATACTTTACACGAATTCTAAAAAGTTTCCCCGGAAGAAATTGGCTTAGTTTGTTTTTCAAGCCTTCATGCCAAACTTTGTCAAAGGCTTGAGAAACGTTAAGAAATGCGGCCGAACAAATGCTTTTCCCACTACATCGGTTATGCGATGTACTTAGTCGATAGTAGAGTGCTTAAGTGCTAAAGCCGAGTTGATGGTGCGGAATAAGGGGTTTTTATTCCACGACCGGGCTTAAACGTCCAAGTAGAATTCTTTCGAACACTTTAGTCGTTATCGGAAGAAGTGTTGGCGGTTCCCCTGGTTTCGGTACCATTATCATTTCTGCCACTTTCCATTGACTAGGACCGTGTTCCAGTCTAAGGGCAGCATTGTTTATTTTTTTTTTTATTTATTTATTTCATCTATCAGATAATTTCTTACAGACTACGATAACAATCAATACTCTATTTTTTATAATATTACATGTATTAAGGTATTATAGATATTAAAGATAAGACATTGGATTTAAATACATCTCTAGAACAATTAATAAAAAAATCTATATTACAGCAAACTGAGTTAGCTTCTCTAATGCAACGTGATATCGGTTAATTTCGACCATAGTTAGTGCGATGAAATCTTTCATGAAAAATATAGAATTCGCGTAGATTTCTTGTGGGAGAATGCAAATTCAACATAGCGAGAAGAATAGGACATTTAATATGATACGTTAAAATATCTCTAATGAACATAATGGAAAAGTACTTCCGTCGTTCCTCAAGAGATTGTAATCCAATTAGTAAACATCTACTTTTATAAGAGGGCATCTCAAAGTCCCAATTCAGCTTAAAGATAACATATCTAGTGAATTTTCTTTGAACCCTTTCAATCCTATTAGATGACACAGAGTAATATGGATTCCAAACTGTACTACAGTATTCTAGACCAGATCTCACTAATGAAATAAAAATTGACTTTAATGCATAAGGATCTGTGAACCCTTTGGTATTCCGCTTAATAAACCCAAGCATCGAATTAGCTTTATTGACAATATAATCAATATGAGACAGAAAG
This sequence comes from Myathropa florea, assembly GCA_930367185.1. Taxonomy (NCBI): domain Eukaryota; kingdom Metazoa; phylum Arthropoda; class Insecta; order Diptera; family Syrphidae; genus Myathropa; species Myathropa florea. The sequence goes on along the minus strand of OV884005.1, from coordinate 23,396,560 downwards.
GTAAGTTTAGTATCTAGAATAACACCAAGATCTTTTTTACAAGTTACCCTTTCTAAGTCAATATCTTCAACATTATAATTAAAGTTTATTGTTGAGCAATTTCTAGAACACGAAAAAATCTGACATTTGGAAATATTCAAATGTAGAGAATTAACCTCACACCATTGAATCAGCTTTATCAGATCATTCTGCAGAAGAACGCTATCGCTTCTAGAAGAAATTTTGCGATACAATTTAAGGTCATCCGCATAAAGCAATCAGTGAGAATTCCTAAAGATTAATGGGATGTCATTGACAAACAAAAGAAAAAGTAATGGACCCAAATGACTACCCTGAGGTACACCCGATGGTACATTAATGTGTTATGATAAGTTATTATCTATTTTTACGATTTGAATTCGACGAGTCAAATAAGATTCGATCCAACTCAGAAAGCTAGAATGAAAACCTATACAGGAAAGTTTATGTAGCAATATCCTATGGTTTACCCTATCAAAAGCTTTGGCAAAATCCGTAAATATGATGTCTGTCTGTAACTTATTTTCAAAGTTTTTGATTATATGGTTTACTAAGATGGATAAATTGGTTGTAGTCGATTTACATTGATTGCATTGATGAGACACAAAAACTTAAGAGCGCTTTCCTGGACAATGCTTTAAGAACTTCTCCTGTGATTATATCGTATTCATGAGCTTTTTTCGGTTTGAGTTTATTTAATTCTTCTTTCAATTCCATGAGCGTAGCGAACCTAATGGCAGAATTGCCATTTGCTACTTCAAAAGGAGTTATTTCATCGAACAGTTGAAAAGTAATTTATAAATAATTAGCAACGAGTTCCGGGTTCTCTTTTTGCGTACAGCCAGGCGTACAAAACTCATCACGACCTGGGGGGTACTGTCCAACTTGATATCTCTATATTAAGAAGTCAGAATAATCACGTACATGTCCTCTTGATGCCTTCTGTAAAGTATTCTCCTTTCGGAACATTTCGGATTAGGCTAATAATACCAGATCACAAGAACTGGAAATTAAATAAAACCTCATCTGAACCAGAGTCCCGAGTTCAGAACATAGACAAACAAGCTCTAAAACGAATGAGGTCCTAGGTACGGGAAAAAATGATGAAGGGTCTTCTCTGTATACAGTTCAATGCTAGCCTGAGCCACTTTTACACCGTTTGCCATATGCATCGAAATGTTTGAAAGAAAATCTAAAGATTGCTTCTTCTTAGACGCATATAGTCAATTGTTCTGGTTAAACAATTTTTTAATTCAGCTAAAATACCGCATGAGCGTGAATTATTTAGCTAAATGGCATACGCCAATAATTTCTTCCTACTTAATATTTAAAAAATTCGACCAAGAGCTCGTTAAGATCTTCATAGATACACACGCAAAAGCCCGTAACATTGGTATAAATTCGAAATTTTCACCTGGATTATGTTGGACCTGGGGCACGATATAAATTGTATACATCTATGGCTATAATGACGTCGTTTATATCCACACAGGGGATAAAGTTTCTCCGACTCTATTGAAGAATTTAAATGAGGATACTAGTTACGGAGTAGAGATGTGCTTATAAAGATAATCACGATATTATGCGTTAATTGAGTTAATTATGTATTCTGCGATAGTTAAAAGTTCGCAAACTATTTTCTAATCGCCGACGTTAACTTGAATTTTATCTTTTGCCAAAAAACTTAATGAAGCACAGGATACAGTCAGTTAATGGAAATGTTATAGGGTTATGTTTTGAATGATAACTGTAAGATTTATTTGAATTGACGTGATATGCTAATCACTTTTTTTTTTTTTTCTTTTCAGGTAAGTTCATTTTGTCGATCGGTCGTTGGCAAGTAAACATTTTGAACACATTGTTATGGAACATTGAACATAAAACATAGAATATTCGCATGTGGTATTGGTTTTTTCATAAGACGAATGAGCGTAGGAAATATTTTCTCTCCCGGCTAAATATTCTTCTCGGTTTATCAACTGTTCTTCTTCTTCTTCTTCTTAGGGCGCTACAGTCCGAGGTGGACCTGGGCCTCACTTTACATGCCTCTCCAGCCAGCACGATCTTTCGCCAGCTGTCTCCAGTTTCGCACACCAAGCCGGCCGAGGTCCCCCTCGACTTGTGTGCGCCACCTTGTACGTGGACGTCCTCTGTTGCGTTGTCCCACAGGCTCAGAGTCGAAGACTCTTCGGGCTGGAGCTAAGTTGTCCATACGCTCTACATGGCCTAGCCATCTTAGGCGTTGGATCCGTAGACGCCTGGCTAGACTCATGTCGCTGTACAGCCCATACAGTTCGTGGTTGAACCTTCTCTTCCAAAAGCCATCAACGCAAACAGGACCAAAGATCGCGCGCAGAACTTTTCTCTCGAAAAGACCAAGAGACTGTTCATCCGCTTGGGATATTGTCCATGCCTCTGCGCCGTACAACAGGACTGGGATGATCAAGGTCTTATATAAAGTCAGCTTGGTCTTCCGAGAGAGGGCTCTACTACTCAATTGCCTTTTGAACCCATAAAAACAGCGGTTGGCAAGAGTTATTCTGCGTTTGATCTCGGTACTGATGTTGTTTGTACTGTTTACCGCGGAGCCAAGGTAGACGAAGTCCTTAACTACCTCAAAGTTATAGCTGCCAATGGTGACGTTCTGGCCAAGTCGTCGATGTTGTGCGTCCTTTCTTGATGACAGCATATACTTTGTTTTGCCCTCGTTTACCGCCAGACCCATTTTAGCCGCTTCCGTTTCAATGCCAGCAAACGCATCATTGACGGCTCGCTGTGTTCGCCCAATCACGTCAATGTCATCCGCGTAGGCTAGCAGTTGAACGGACTTTTGGAAGATCGTGCCTCTTGTGTTGGCCAGTGAGTTTTGCACGATCTTCTCAAGAACGATGTTAAAGAAATCACATGACAGCGCGTCGCCTTGTCTAAAACCTTTTTTGACATTGAAGGTCTCGGTGAGTTCGTTACCGACCTTGATGGAGCAGCGAGAGTTCTCCATCGTCATCCTGCTCAGTCTGACGAGTTTGGCAGGAATGTCAAAACTAGACATGGCGCTGTATAGCTCGTCTCTATACACGCTGTCATATGCGGCCTTGAAATCGACAAATAGATGGTGTGTGTCAATTTGCATTTCTTGGGTCTTCTCCAGGATCTGCCGCAGTGTGAAGATTTGATCGATGGTGGACTTCCCGGGCCTGAAACCACACTGATAAGGACCTATCAGTTTGTTCACGAATGGTTTCAGGCGTTCACACAAAACGGCAGAGAAGATTTTGTAGGCGATGTTAAGGAGACTTATCCCTCGATAGTTGGCGCAGTCAAAGGGGTCTGCTTTCTTGTGGATCGGGCAAACGATACTGAGATTCCACTCATCGGGCATGCTTTCCTCCGACCATATCTTACAGATGAGCTGGTGCATGCGCCCTACCAGATCATCTCCAGCTGCTTTAAACATTTCAGCGGGCAGACTATCTGCACCAGCAGCTTTATTAGACTTCAGTCTCGATATCGCTATCTTGACTTCGTCTAGGTCGGGGGGACGGTATTCTCTTCTATCATCGTCCGTTGTGGTGAGTGGAACAACTGTTACTTGTACATAATCAACCACTTAGCGCTGTTTGTTTAAGCTTAATATCGGGTATTTTTTTAAGCTTACATCTTATATACTTACATCGATTTTTACCACAACGCATGAAATGTTATTAAATTTTGTTTATTTGTTTTCAATTCTTGCGAGCTATAGTTACTAGATTAAAAATGAGCGCAATTTGAATATGTCTAGCACGTCTTCCCCAGGTGAAAAATATGAGCAAGATGGTAGTTTTGCTTAAACATAATAATAAAATAAAATTGCGGCACTCCGCATGAGTGCTTCTCTAGTTACGTCAAATCATATTCCTTCCATAAAACTTTGTCAGTCGAAATATTGTTAAGGTGGGCCGCGATTTTTGTTAGCACAGTCAAAGCATGAGTGAACAAAATTACGCCAATACAAACGATGATGTAGGAAAGACCATAAAATGTTTGCACACGGGGAGCTATTTACTGCCCTGCATTCAGGTCCGCATTGCCACAAAAAAACCTCAAATGAATAGCCCATGCAAGACGAAATCATTTCCATTATTTGAAGAACTTGAAATTGTATTAGTTTAAATAAATATATTTAGGCTACAATTTTCGATATAAAATTTCCATATTTGAGCACAATATGGAAAATTACGACAAATTTTAGCCAATAAACACCTTTACCATGCAAATTGGAATGACGTCTTTAAAACTAGAACCGTAAACAAATTGTTATTTCCGATGCGTCATACAGTCAAAAAACTCAGCTTGGAATGAGATCAAGATGATAACAATCAAGTGGGGTGCATAGTTCAGAGAGTGGGGTGCCGTGAACGAAGACCATATGAACTAACGCCATAATGGCGTTAATTCGCATTTGAAAGTGAATTAACGCCATAATCCACTTATGGCTTTAATTCACTTTCAAATTTGAACTAAAGCCATACATTAAATTGAACTAACGCCATATGGTGTTAGTTCACTTTCGAATTTGAACTAATGCCATACAATGTATTTGAGCTCTAAAGCGCGTTATATGTCCAATGTCCCACCATGATCGGACCACGTTTAGTTTCCAACCAACCTACCTCCCTTGCCCCTTACATGCATACATACATATGAGGTATGCAACCCCCCTGCTTGGCCACATATGCAATTTGGAGTAAGTGCGAGTTTGATTGTATTTACTTTCTTTAAACTCATGCAAATCATGGATACACTAAGTCTCGCGCCTACTTCAAATCCTACATGTGGTCCAGTAGGGGGGTTGCAGGGGGCAGCATGCCCCCCCATTCCAACATTACTGTTTATACGAAGTAAACTTTTTTCCTACAAGTTTCTACCTCATTTCTTAGGACCATGTAAATAATGTAAATTATTGAGATTGATGCGAGTGACTTTAATTCAATTTCAAATGTGAACTAAGGCCACTTCCTAAAACGAACTAACGCCATATGGCTTTAGTTCAAATTTGAAAGTGAATTAAAGCCATAAGTGGATTATGGCGTTAATTCACTTTCAAATGCGAATTAACGCCATTATGGCGTTAGTTCATATGGCCTTCGTTCACGGCACCGAGAGTGGGGGTTGATTTTAAGTATTTCATACTGACATGTGAAGAGTAGATTTCACAAATCTTTGACGTTAGGCAAAAAGGCCTTAAGTCAAAAAGCATTTTGGGTTTTTGATTGAGTTTAATCCAATTTTTCCTCTCTTTTGTTTGGTATTAATGACTTAAGTCTAGCACGACTTCATTTTAGACCTTATTTGCCATTATTTATTTTTCTCGAACACATTTAATCCCGATTTGCAAATAATTAATCTATTTTCAATTTGGTTTTACGAAAAACTGCAGTTTCCGAATTAAGACCTTTTTGCCTAACGTCAAAGAAACATCCTTAACAAATTCATCCTTCTTTCTAAAAAAGTTATTCGGTGACGTGAAATAAGGCCACCTTCCAAATAAAATTATTTCGATCTGATGACGTGAAATTTGGTCTTGTTTCCATATCAAAACTGAAGTACAGTCAAAATCGGATATAACGACCTTCAAGGGACTAACGAATTTGGTCGGTGTAAGCGATATGTCGTTGTAAGCCATTTATTATGCTGTTGGATTACATATAATGGAGCTCAGGCGGGACTTAAGAATTTTGTCGTTATAACCGATGTTTTTGTAAGCGATTTTGACTGTAACATCAAATTAAGAAGTAAGGATAAATGACACAATCAATCGTCTTTGAACATTATATTTTTGGAAAGTTTGAAAGAGATTTTCTTCTTTCCCTTACTTGCATTTTGGGGAAAAATTGTATAACAGATCGTTTGGAATTTGATCTTATTTCCTATGGTCCTATTTTACATCACAACTCCAATCACTTCTCAAATTTGACTTAAGTATGATTTCAACAAAATGCTTTAGTCCATAGATCTTGAATGGGTCAAAAGTTCGAAACATAGATCGTTAATTTTTCTTATCGAAACTGAACAAATATATGAACAGCAGCATGCTCTTGATAGACATGGGGAAGAAGGAAGTAAATTGTCTGCTTGTGGAACAAGTCGGATTATTTGCAGCATGAATTTGCTCAGTAATATTCTACAGGGAACTGAGTAATGTTCTCTTTTGAATTTGAATTTTTTCGTGAATGACGGATAAAAACATTTTTTATTTAGGTGCAGCAGCAATGCTTGCATTAAGTACTACAGATATGTGTGGAATCCACAGTCACTTGAATTATGTTTAAATTATTTCTCAAATCAATTTTGGTAAAATGCCACGCAACATGCGTAAGGTGTTACTCGTTCAACGCTCACCAGCAAATGAGGGAAAAGTGCCGTGGGCGCAATGGAATTGTGAGTATGTGCGTTGACCCCTACTCACTAGACTCCCTATCTAAGCTCAAATCCCATCAAAAGGAAGAATTTTTTAAAACAAAATTGTGCGCTGCTCCGTCTCTTTCGAGTCACTGACAATCCTCAACGAGTATGAGTCTAGAAAAATGCTAGCTTAAATAGTCTTCGAATTCCAGCCAACTGGTTCGAGAAAGCAAGTAAGACCGATCTGCTGGATTGGGTAGGTTAGGTAAGGGGGCTGCTAGTGAATTCACCTGCACACTTAAACCATGTTGGTCCATTGTGATACCCACAGTCAGACTACTATCACTGATCGACAGCACCAGTGATAGAGCCGTTGATTTGATCCCAACTGCAACTTTCACTTGGATTCGAACCTGGAACCCTAAGGGTAGGCACATAACCAACTGCGCCATCCAGTCGTCTTGCTGGATTTTGTATCATTATCAAATAAAGAAAATCAGTTTGAACTGAAAAACCCACGAGATTGTATTGGATTGACGTGGTCAATCTTTCAGTGACCTTTTAAGGATCGCTAGCCTGATGACCTGGTAACACTAAATTTGGGCTCATCCAGAAAAATAATTGCATTCAAACCGGTCGGCTCGATAATTGAGTTCTTGCGTGTCACTTTCTACTTTACTCGCAATTACAATTTCGTAATGTTTTCGAAGAAAATTGTTTATTGAAATCACGACACAGTTTTGCCGCATGCTTTGATGCACTCATTCGAGGGTATTTTTATTTTCAAGAATCTTTTTTCAGCCACGGCCATCGAAAGTATTTTTGTTGACATTCCGTGGGAAATTTCCGTTGTGACGAATTGTAAAATTCGTAAACTATTTGTAGCAATGTCTGTAAGATCGGCCTGTATGAAACTAGCACCGAAGCAAAGGTGAACTATTATCACGAGCGAATAGAAAAATTATACACACAAATAAAAGCTCAGGTTTTAGAATAATGTCATATTTAGTGATCAGAGTAGATATATGGTTGAAAACTTAGGAAAGAAAAATCTGGAGATCATCAAAACATCAAGACCGTGAAACATGGTATAGGGTTGGTTGTCGGCTAAATAACAGAGAATCTTGTTTGTATTGAGCCTTCAATTAATAGCAAGCATAACCTAACCATTTTAAAAGATAATCTTATACCCATATACGAATTTGTTATCTTAAATGGGAACAAATTTATTCTCATTCGTAGATAGGTAAGTAAGGTGGCTCCCCTCACAAGTAAGGGATTCACTTAAGTTAGGTTAAGTTAGGAGGTTGCTAGTGAATTCACCAGCCAACACAGACCATGTTGGTCCATACCCACAGTCAGACTACTACCACTACCACTACCAGACAGCTCCAGTAAGGGTGACTGGACCAGATTTGAAAAACCGGATAAAAGCGTATTAACTTTCCTTTCACTGGGATTCGAACCTGGAACCCCTCTAACTTAGGGCAGGCACTTAACCAACTGCGCCATCCAGTCGGGATTCACTTAGACCCGGAGGATCCACTGTGTTGCAAGCCGGCTTTCAACCGCTACTCTTGAAACCATCTTATTTTCTAGATGAAAATTCAGATTTTCTTGACATCTATCCCAGATGTGTCCGTTAATTTGTTTATATAAGAAGCTCCTAGGGTTTCTTGTCTTCTGGAGGCAATCTCAGGGCAGCTGCAGAGAAGGTGCAAGGGTGTTTCCTCCTCTTCTTCATTTATACATCTGCTGCAGTAGTTATTATACAGCAGGCTTAGTCTTGCGGCGTGCCTTCCCATTGCGCAGTGTTTTTCCTGTCTAAGCTGAGGGTGGCTGTATTTTTTTAGGTCCACTTTTGGCTACGTTTGTCACGCATGCAGGCAGGTACTAAGGATTCTCCATCTCTCACAAACCCTGGTAATTGCTAGTTTCTAGATCTTGGTTTTCAAAGTTTCTATCGGCATAGAAACGTGGGCAATGGTACGATTGGTTGTTAATGCTCCCTTCCTGTCGAGCTCGTCCGCTTCACAGTTTCCTGGAATATCTCTGTGATCAGGAACCCAGCACATCATAAGGTTACATTGTCTCGATATCTCGTTAAGCGACATTCGGTCAATCTAGATCTTAAAATTATTGATTCGAGTATTTAAATGCTGCTTTACTATCGGTATGGGTGACGATGATCTCACCCGATATCGTTCTCATTGATTGCCATTCAGCGGCTTCACGAATAGCCGTAATTTCCGCCTGGACAACACTACAATGATCCGGTTGTCTAAAAGATTGACTGATTTTTAGATGCTACGAGTATACCCCCGCACCTACTGCACTACCAGTTTTAAATGCGGATGCGTAGATTTATTTAGCGTTATTAGTGCTTAAAACCATGTTCGTTCCCCATTGTTGTCTGCCAGGCATCATCATCATCATTTGATGTTGAAGTCTTAGATCGGGGTCTTAAGTCGTAGTCTGTTGTTTCTTCTAAGAAGCTGTACTCGTATGTGTTTTATGTGTTTCCCTAAGGGGTAGTTCTCATAAAAGCCGCTTCTGTGACACATAGCCTCATCTCGGATATCACTCTTATTTTAACGTAAATTCTCCAAAGTGAACCCAATTTCAAACGAACACAGTTCAGTCATTCTAGTCTTAGGAACATAGCATCAAACCTTAAGGCATATTGATACGTGCGTTCAGAAAGCTGTATAGATTTACAATAATTGAAATCAATTAGTTCCCTACTAATGGACTTCATGGACAGACGACTGTCTGAAGTAAACGACTTCACATCTCATGATAAACATTGTATCATAAATTTATGTAAGGGATTGCACACGTACGTGTGTATAAACAAGTGTGTAAACTTTTCTCGTCTGTGAGGGCACTCGACCATCTCAGCTATTTACCAACGCGCAGAAGCTAGCATATAAACCTATGTATGTACCCAAAGAATACATCTATACTTCATCCCAACGTTGTTCTTTCGGTTGAATTTGTTTCCCTTGGTATCTGTGCCCCTTTGCAATCTAATGAGAAACGTTCCGAAACACTAATGAGGCCAATTAGAAGATGATATAGAATTACACACAGTAAAGGCAAAAATATGCCTCATACACACACACGTCCATAAGTACAAAGCATGCAGATGTATCCAAGTATAAAATCACAGTGCATATTGTTAAATCAGTGTTGAGATGCATGTATCTTACAGAAGGCACAGTCTCCTCATTGAAGTTAATTAGCAACAACAAACGAAATTAAACGCAACACATACACGAAACGATGTGATGTGTGCGTATTGTTTTCGCATCTGTGCTTGTGAATTGAGCTCGAATTTGATGCCAGTGTTCTCGCCTTTACCCGGTATTGCTCCTTTTGTCCGTTTACCATTTCATCGTTTTCTCTCCCGCTAAAAAGAGGATACGTATAAAATTTCGAATTCGCATGCGAAATTTTAATGAAGTATTTTGTTCGTTAGCGTATCTAGCATACTCTGGATGCATAATGAATTGATGGATAGTAGCACTGGACCCTCATTTGATTGTTTTCCATTCAGCTATAGGGATGTATCTACAGTTGTTTGAATTTTTGTTTTGTATTGAAATTGTCACGTTTGTGGATTATAGTCCATGTGAAATAAATTGTGGATAATAAAAGGATAACAGAGCATTTACACTGCTTCGGGCAATGCATGTTGCATCCACTTGTATGCATTCGTGCGTGTGACAAAGGACTGATAACCTCACAGCCTTTTGTGACTGTGTGATTTATATGAAGATATTTCAAATGCTTTTTTTAAAAACAAGCAAACAAAAACAATGAAAATACATTCATCAAACTGGAAACGTATTCTTTGTAATCACTGCCATTCTCCAAAAATTACGGTGCTGTAGTCAACCGTCAGTTAAAAACTCATTAGATTGCGATGATGTCGATGTTTCAAACAGTTCTTGTTTTGTTATTTTAACAACGACTTTATTTAAGTTCTGGAATGATTTGAGCCGGTAGTCTATTTCTTGGTACAAAATGAACAATAAAACTGAAACAAATACTCATCAAATATGTACGTGTATTACAGAAATTTGCCATCAAGCGGACCTTCAAATCAATAATGTGGTGCTTGCCAATGCTGCCAGGCTGTGGTAAATTTACATTTTCTTGGAAAATCCCAGCTTCCATTCCACGTGGTAAAAAGGTATTTCCATACAAAAAAGGTAAATTCTTTCTGGGAAAATATCCTTCCATTTGGTCGAATATCCTGAGTCCAACGGGGGGCTGAAATCTGTGCCAATGGATATCACAAAAGCGAGCTGCAGTTTGTGTGGAACAACCTTTTTTGCCGGAATTGTTTTAACATTTGAAGCTTACATAAAGAGGTAGCTCAAAACAGTCTCTTCTTTAAAGCACCATTGTTTTGAAAGAAGTACGTTTTGAACGATTTTATCATTTTTCTTCTCCATTGTGGTTAATTCCACTTCAAAAAAATACTAGCAGCACTGGTGCTAACGGCGTCAAAGAAAATGGGTCTGTTTTATGGGAGCAAATTTCGCAAGAGTGAATTTTGCAGTGAATGTTCTTAGACGGATCAAAGACGGGTGAGAGTTTAGGAATGAGTGTCTACTCCAAGGATATAAATATATCCCTCCATCTTCCGATTGTAGGTGGGACTAAGGCGATTAACAGACGACTGGATGGCGCAGTTGGTTAAATGCCTGCTCCAAGTTGGAGGGGTCCCAGGTTCGAATCCCAGTGAAATCGAATCTGGTCCAGTCACCATTTGCAGCTGGGATCGAATTAACGGCACTGGAGTAGGTAGCTATCTGGCAGTACGATGGACTAGTTTTGAGTCTGAGTGCTCCAGTAGTGTTTCAAAAATCATCCGAAAAAAGGCGATTAAAGAGGCCCTGCCCCTGCCCCCAATACCCTGAACTCGGTCATTGACAATGTTTAAGGAGTACAACTGTCAAGAAACAATTCACAATCTGTCCGGAGTTGGCATTCAACTGTAGGTAATGCAACAATAGGACGCACAATACGAGAGGCTGCTGCAGAAGTTAGACCCAAGTCCATTCCGAGTTGTGACGTCACAATGCTATTATTATTATTAATGCCCTTTAAAATTGAAAGGTTTAAGTATGTTAAAGTAGTAAAATATGTACTCTACGTGGTTAAACCCAAAATCTGCGTCTAACTAAAATTAAATGAAAAAAGGTGAATATTATTGGCATTCACTGTATGTTCATATGTACGCAATACTAAGATATGCAAATTGCTGATTACTGAGTAGGGATTGTTTTAGTCAATAAATTAACTCTTAAAATCCCATAATGTGCTGTTTTAATGAATGTTGCGCTGAGAGTTGTTTAATGACCGTTTTGCAGTTGTTTCAGTTTGCTATTTATATAAACTTTAGAGGAACACAGCTGGAAAAACGTGTTATCTATTTTGGTCTATCGGGTTTTGCATTTCTACATTTCAGTAGATCAATTAAAAAATAAATACAATTGTATTTTTAATTGATCCGCTTATGACTGCCTTCTCGTAGGACATGTAACGCATTATTCGGATGCATTTTTTTTTAATTTCCGTTGAGTTGAGTCTCACTTTTTGCAGCTGGATCGAAACATTAATTTATCACCGAACTTTTAGATTTAACAGTCGGCGGTAGGAGTTGGATTATTATTTCCTTATTGTTTTTTTAAATCGTTTATAGTTTTCTGATTTAAAGTGTTGTATACATGCGAATGTAAGGATATGAAAGTAATAAATGAAACAAAAGTAGTAAGATAAGAGAGTAAGAAAACGACTGGGTGGCGCAGTTGGTTAAGTGCCTGCCCCAAGTTGGAGGGGTCCAAGTTTCGAATCCCAGTGAAATCGAATCTGATCCAGTCACCATTTACCGTTGGGATCAAATTAACGGCACTGAAGTAGGTTGCTACCCGGCAGTACAATGGACCAGTTTTGAGTCTGAGTGCTCCAGTAGTGATTCAAAAATCCTCCGAAAAAAAAATTAGTAAAATGCACTTGAATAACATTTGTGTACCTACCAAATTCCGCCAGGTTTCTATCCTTCATCGCTTCACCACATTTACAATTTTGGTTGGCATCAGTCTTGTAAAATGGAGTCCAAGGAGTGATGCTTTTTGCAATTTTGTTAACGACATCAAATCAACATCTTCGTGATTTTGGTGAGAATAAAAATGATATCTTCTACTGAGTACTGTTTTCTGAACCCTGGCTGGAATTCTTTTAACCATTTGAAAACTTTATAGCAAGAAATAGCATAATTGGACTTAACTTAGGTTAAAAATGAGTTTGTGGATCCAACTTCAAATGATTAGCTCAATTACATGGAGTTCAAAGAGTCACCACACAGATACTCGTATAAGGTTTTGATGCGTCCATAAAAATGTTCATCAAATCTGAAGAAACTCTGAAGACAAAGAAAAGTTGTTCGGAGATTTTTTGTTGCTTATTTCGCGCCATTGGTTGGGAATTTTTCCTTTTTTTGAAAACTGATCCGATAATGTTTTTTATTTACATTGATCAATATAAATGGATACTACAGTAGGTATAGAACCTTTTTAGGCGCAGTGCATCTGCAATGCTGGCCTGGTTTAGTGGAAAGAATTCGCATAAAACTTCCAAAACTGCACATAGTTTTTCAGTGTATGGAAGCTAGACAAGAAATGGCCTTAAAACGTACCTAAGAATTCAAAGGTTACCTAAACAGGCACCTAGAGATATTGGAAAAGTCAATCGTATAATCAATAATGTCTAGCGTTAGCGAGCTAATGATATCAGTGCTTTCCTAACAGAGAAGGATGGCCCAGATGAGTGCTCATGCCTAAAAATGGTATACTAATGGGTTAAAGTCTAGCCCTGGAGAGGCGGGAGGAATTGTAAAACTAGAGAATCCTTTTTTTCCAAATCGAACTCTTTGCCATAATGGAAGCAGCATATGAATAAAAGAAATACCCCTGTCGAAAAATGTGGATATTCTCAGATAACCAGGCAGTATTTAAAGCTCCAAATGGCTTTACTTTTAACTCCAAGATTGTGTAAGAATGTAATCAACTACACCACAGTAGAGTTTTCAATAATGGATCAAGGTGAAGTGACGACGCAACGAGATGTGCCGCAAAGACGTGTAGCTGTTCGCTTGTGCCAGACATAAGACAAGGCAGTAGCCTTTGATAGACTTTTTCCTCTCTAAGTTCTCACTAATCTAGGCAAATAATAATGTTGTATCCAGCTGTAAAACAAACGGAACTGCCAGGAGCGTCTTTAAAAAATCCTGGAGTAAGATTCCTAAAGAGCCGAGGAGTACTTGAAAACTTAACAGACTTGAGAAATTTTTCTTCAGAATAAAGGAAGAAATCATTTTTGTAAAACCTTGCGGTAATAACATTGTGGCGCTACAGTTCGGGGTAGAGTTGTGTCTAGCTTCTACAGCAGTGTGTTATATTGTCCTCTCACGAGTGGCGGGAACCTATAGTTTAATGGCGACTCCAAATAACGAAAAAAATTATAAAGAAGCGGAAGGTGCGTTTCGGTAAACTGATCTTTGAGCATAGAAGTCGACGCACTTACCCACCGTAAAGTTAGGCACTTTTCAAAGGGAGACATTGTTAGACTGTCACTTATTTCTTAGTTATTTTTTAAATTCATTTTGCATGAATTAAATTTAAATTTTTCTACAGACTCAAGTACCTATCGTAACGTGTTGCTATTTGCCGGGTTGTTGTCGAACGCAAAAGGTTGATATTATTCACAATTCGTTTTGTTAATAAACACGATCTTCTGTCTGCCCATCAAGAAATTCTCTTGTTTACTTCCCAAGACATTCATCAGAAAAGTATTATCATTGAACTTAAAGAAAACTTTAACGATTAACCAATTCGCTTGAAAAAATGTTGAAAATATGTGCTGCGGTGCAACCCCTGACATCTCATCTCATTCGCTAAACCAAAATGTCTGCATTATTTTTAAACTCACACAACCCATTTCAGTTAATAGCAGATATTCATCCCATCCAACACTGCTCTAGAAAGCGATTTTCCCATCCCATCTCTCTCGCTGAAATTTCCATCATTTTCATAATAAAATCAAAAATTCAATAACTTACCACCTCCCGCTGCGACCCCGACGACAAGCGAACAGCTACACGTCTTTGTGGCACGTCTCGTTGCGTCGTCACTTCGCTTTTATTACCAAACTTTTTCGGTTCAGCCACTTGGATGGCGGTGCTGCTATCACTGTTCGCCAATCAATACGACAACAATGGCAATTATTCTAACATAAATAACGGTGTAGTAAAGAAAGAAATTGTAAATTCCACGCCATTGTTCTTCGGGAATTCACGAAAAATACTTCGTCGTATTTGGCTCCGTGGAGCATATAGAATTCTTTCTCTTACCAAGAACAGCAGCAGTCCTTCGACGGTTTACCCTGGCTGGCGTTTATGGTGAGTGTCTCAACTGTTGGCTTCCGAAACGAACTCCTCAAGGGTGGCCGTCAATGAACTCGTCCTCCTGTTTCAAATAAACGTCAGAAGTGGAAGAGACAGCGTTACGAAATGTGCTGCATCGGACTTGGACTCGTTGCATTCCAACGTCAGATACAAAGTGCAAAAAAGTGAAATTGGACTCACCCTCTCCCACTGAATCCTTCAACTTTCCCCAGCACAACTGATGAACTTGGAAGGGAGAGGCACCCACTTCAACAGATTTTCATGCAAATTCACCCTTGATCGTCTCAGCCCGGTCGCCCTTTGTACAGTTTTACCCCTTCACCGATGGTAGACGTCAACCAGCGCGTCGGACGCGCATCAAATACAAAGTGCGAGCAGTTTCATTGTTGTAAAGCGATGCCAAACGTTTTAAATTTTCCTCAACGGGTAGGACTTGCCGCAAAGCGCAAAAAAGATTGCCCCGCTGTCATGGAGTGAGGTGCAGGGTATATGAAATTTGTTCCACGCACACCCATCCCCTGAGTTGGTACGTGAAAAGGGTGTTAGGTTACCACTACCCTTTCGGTTGATATCCACGTGCCATATCACCTGTACGATTCGCCGCGTCAACCCTTCTACAGTGAAACCCTATCCCGTATCCTGACGGCCGTCATCGCCACAACGTCGAACAGGAGGTGTCGTGTTGTAAAAATTAAATTTTCATTTAAAATACTTCATCATGGGTATGATGTGTTATGTATACGCGATCGGGGTGTGGCAGGAAGAGGATGTGTGCAAGGGTTCACTGGTCGGATGGCAGGGAGAGGCGCTTAATTGAACGGATGGACGAATGGTCATTTCCATGATTTTCGGTCAGGGATTTGAATTACGATGGGCTGGCATGCGGAGTCACTGTCTGGAAAAGGATATTTTTAATTGAAGACTTACGTTTGCTGCTGTGCGGGTCGTAAAGGGATAAAATGCATGTTTTCCTGTTTAACCTTTATGGGCCGAGAGCGACCCTGCATTCTAACGAGTCAGAAAATGAAGTCACCTCCCCAGGTGAATGCAATCGTTTTAAGCCGCTTATTATTGACCTTATCACTAGATCCTCTTGTGGTATATGCAGTCTGTAAAACCGGTAGATAGAAGTGTGTATGTGTATGAAAGATTTCCATCACACCTTTGTATGAATGCCTCTTTCTTTAGTTGCTCCATTATCTTTCTTTTGTTGTCATAAACCGTGATCTTAAGGCATTTCTTCTGCTCTTTGGATGGCATCACAGTCCATCACACCAGCTAGTACAATCTCTTCCCAGCTGGCTCTAGTTTCGCATGTCAAGGTGGTTGAGATTCTCGTTAATCAATGTGGTTATACGGAACCTGAATGGTGTTTGGCTATGAGTCTATGAGTCGAAGACTTTTTGTTCTTGAGCTTTGTTTACATGCCCTTGCCAACTAAGGCCCCGGATCCGTGGACTTGGCTTCGTTTGCTTCTTCTTGGTGTTGAGGTAAACAATACCAAAGGTCTATTTTATCCGCTTCCGATATCATCCAAGCCCTGCCGTTTAAACTTGCGAAGGTATGATTAAGAAAGACGGCAATTTATTAAATTGTCTCTTGAGTTTAAAGTCCAGATGAGGCAGATTTAGTCTTTCACGACTGCAAATAATAGCTGTCCATTGCGACGTTCTGGATGAATCATCTTTAGTAAAGTGCATCGCTTGTCGATGGCATTTTAATTATAGCCTTGAGACAAACCGGAGAGTTCTTCTCAGAGATGGTTTAAACAGAAGAGTTGCACAAGAAAAACATTTGAGAGTTAAGAGAAGAAGACAGATTTTGATTCAGTAACAAGTACGCTATCAAGGATGATTCATGGAATTTTGTTTTATTTACCGATGAGAGCATATTTGACATTTTGAGTTTAACGGAAAAGGAAACGTTTGGGAAAAAAGTCAACGATTAACCGATGTTATGAACATTTTGATTGGAAGCCACAAGGGCCCAGTCAACTAAACTCATCATAACTTTTCTGTTCGCTTAATCATTAGAGAGTCGCAGCAGAAAATGCATACGAGGGCTCACCAAACCATTTGATCCTCAGGCATCTACTCGTTACTCATCAGAAATGATGCCCATCCGAACTTGATCCAACCATCGCAGCCTACGAAACAGCGGCCTACCTGTTGACATAGTATTCAAAGCACGTTTTGGAGGACGTGATGGGGACATTCGTGATGCATTACCGAAACACCGAAGTATAAATCTTTTCGTTCGGCGGAATACCTGCTCTTCCCCTCGTACCTTGTGTTTCTTGTTTCCTCATCACAACGTCTCCAGCAATATTATTATTATTTTATTTTATTTATTTAAGCTGATATTTTAAGATACAATCAATATCATGAAGGAATTTATTTTCTTGTATTCGCGATCTTATTCTTTCGATCAGCACCCACATTTTAAGACAATGGTGTAAGAGTTGAAACAAACACAGCTTTCAAAATCGATATCTTCGTTTTGACACCAAATTCGAGGGCTACGTGAGTATCCAATCCCACGAATCTCACCAAGTTACTTCAAAACTGATCCAGCTTGGTTTATGCAAACAGGAAGCTCGGCATTTGCCATCCTATTACACGTAGAAAGGAGTCAACATGCAGAGTGCATTGGACAAGCGTTCTGTGGCTTCAGACAATCTCTTTGTATACCGTTACGAAATTTGTGTTGTTTATTCCAATAGAGAGAGTTATCCTTCACATTGTTACGAGAATTTGTTGCGATCGGACGTGTTTTAAGTGTTTAATTTTTTTTAAATGCATTTTCGGCATATTTTTTTAGACAGCTCTTAAAGCGACAGGCGCAATGGGAGATTTGCAGCGTATATAAAGATAAAGATTCGGCTATAAGCGACTGACTACCATCTGCCCTGGTCTTTTCAAATTGATTTGGACGGAAGGGAATGTAATTCAGAAGATTATATCAAATCGTACCAAAGAGGCATAATGTCTCTTCCAGAATGTTGGGAGAAAGTAATAGACCATATTGGGCAGTATCTGATGAATTAAATATAAAACTGTATACCGAAAATTGTATACATCGTCAAAAGTCAAAAGTGTTACAATGGCTTAAACGACTATGACCCAGACTTACGTATCTGCTACAGAGCCTCTTTCTTCAAAATTATTCACTAAACGATCAATAATGACTCGTGATGTTACATTATTTTACCCATAGCCTTCAACCTCCAAATTGATGATTTTGATAAGATGTTTTTATGAATAATTTAATTCCAAAGTGCCAAAAAAGGCAAATGCGATATCGCCTTTACGATAATTACCTTATCGATTATAATCTGATAAATATATATTTTTATTGCGATTACTCCTTTATGGTGATTCATAGGTAGATAGGTTTGAGTGCTCTAGCGATTTACAGTGGGATACCTACATAATACCCAATTGCAAAATCCCCACGTTTTGAAAAATACACGATTTTATAATCCCCATGTACAAAATCCCCAAACAGTGTATTTTTTATATTCGTGATTTGCATGAGTTTAAATAATCTAAATACAATCAATCTCGCGCTTAGTCAAAATTAGGGCTGTAAAGTACTTCAGTATTATCTGACTTCAGTACCATACAAGTACAAGTACCGAGTACTGACTTGTACTTCAGTACGGCGATACTTGTACTTGAAAAGAATGAAGTCCAGTGGTACTTGTTTTTTTTTTCCTTTATTCGCCACAAGTATTAATTTTTACGTACTTAAATACATAAATAAGGACTTAAGTACTTGACCAGTACTTACAAGTACTTTCAAGTATTTATAAGTACTTTCAAGTACTCCAAATTATATCAAATATTGGCAAGTATTTTATTAAAAATGATTTAGCAATTAGTCGTAAGTACTAGCAATGTAAGCCTGCCTTATCAATTTCGATCTATACACAGTTATGAGTTTTGAGACGCTGAAAGCAAGACTGCTCATGTACTTGAAAGTACTGCTCAAGTACTTGAAAGTACTGCTCAAGTACTTTAGTAAAAAGGACTTGTATTTGATTCAAATAAAGTACCAGTACCAAGGTACTGAAGTACAAGTACAATTCCAGGTACTGGTTCTGGTACTTATACTTGTACTAGATTTTCTTGATTTTATATAGCCCTGCTCTAAATTGCACATGTGGTCAAGCAAGGCGCCAAACATTAGTTCTTTAGCCCGTGTAGTAATAGTTTTGGTTCGACACAGAAACAGGACACAGCTTACAGCGATTGATAAATGTTCAGACGTTGCTCTGATTTTTCAGCAATTTCCAGCTCATAAACAGCGAAAGTACGACATTGTGCGCGGTCTGCTGGCTTAAATTCTTGCGTCATTTGGATCTTATAAGCATGTATGTAGATCTTAATGCAAACTCTTCTGCAAATTGGTTGTGGATAGAATCAAAATCTGTTATCGTCTTGAAATGGACACACGTGGTTTTTCGTTCACACTCTCAGCACGGCAGCTAAGTTTCCAGCAGTTTTTGCCAAATGAAACCCCATTTTAAGTCTTCAGATCACCCACCTATTGCAGATGTCAAAATTTATCAATTTAATTTAATATATATTTTTGCGGAGGTGCTTGCTGATGGTCAAAAGCAGTATAGGCTTTAGGGAACTTTTCTGCGATATTTTCACATTATTTTGCAATTTCTGATTCTCACTATTTTAACACATGTGAGTGTTTATCGATCCATATTTAATAACCTCCTTGTTCTAGCTTATCAAAAGTCACCACAATGATAGCAAACCTTTGTTCAATAATGGCGCCAAGTTTAACCTGACACCTCTTGTTGAATGACCTTTTAGAAACTAAATGTTATTTATTCAAAAACATTAAAACCATCCGAGTTGAAGAAAAACCACTCACGCCAAAGCCAAAATCAATCCACTCTTACGTGAAAAAATGTAAACGACACCCAACGGCTTATACTTGTTGTGGAATAACGAAACTAAGGGAAATAGACTAGAAAATGCTAGAATAATTGTCTGTCTTTCTAGGGACCAAAGTTTGTATCCTAATAAAACACAAAAAGTTATAAAACTTCTTCCTAGCACGGAGTAAAACTACAAGTCCGAGATGGACTTGAACCTAGCTTCTACAGCAACAGCTCGTGTTGTGCGTGCTATTTTTTATAATTTTAAAGCAATCTGCAGTGAAACAGTTAAAAATGACAAGGAGCGTTGTGATACAATAACTAAGAAATTGAAAGTTGTAAATTGGAACGATTCCATGACAAGAAAAGTAGCACCAGACCACTACACTTCCTTCTCCATGGTAAGCAAAAGTTTTGGAAATCCTGTAACGGCTGACTGTTGTCAAATGGAGAACTTTTGACTTTTGAGTCAGATATTTAAAATTTTTCGGATGAATTGAAGTTTAACACGACGTACTTAGGCAGCTTAAGATGTGTACGAAGCCCAAAGAGTGATAGAATGAATCCACGGTAAGCCCGAGGAAAATTAAATCCCAAGAAAGTGTGGTGGTCTGGTGCTGCTTTTCTTGTCATGGAATCGTTCCAATTTACAACATTTACGACATAACAGATCTTTTTGTATATAGCGATGTATCATAGAACGTGATATTGCCCCGCGCAGAAGCGGAAAAACCATTCAAATGGATCTTTCAACACAACAACGATCCAATACGCACCTCTTACATTGGAAAAAAGTGTCTCTCTCCCAGTAAAGTTTGCCTTTTAAGTGGTATTTCTTAATCCTCTGATCTGAAATCTCTCAAATCTCATAGACAATCTATGGAAAACTGTAGATCCGAGAATTGAACGGGATAGCTAGCCAAATAAGAAGCCCCTTTTGTTAAACGTGAAATGTCGTGATGTCGTGTTGTCGTTCCTGTGATTGTTGACAGCACTTTTATTGATTGTATGCCTTGACGATGTGTAGCGATTATCAAATACAATATGTACTCACTCAAATATTATCATCCGGATTTTAAAAATGTTTACTTTTATTATGTGCTTCAGTTTCGTCGCGGCAATTTTTATCGCATGTTCGCTCTTCTTTAATATTTTCAGTATGTAAGAATCTAGTGGAATTGAGTTTTTGTTTATAAATAAGTGAAAATATTCCTGTTTGAATAAAGAAAATAATTATAAAAATATCTCATGTAGAAGTAAAGATATTGAGCAAAATGCATATACGGACTATTCGGTGCTATTGTTTTGTCCGCCACTGTATATTCAAATATTGAAGCAGCTACAATAAACAAATAAAATAACGTCACTTATTCTCCGCAAATTGCAAATTATTCTGATGCTGGTTCTTGTCGCAATGCGTCCTTGGTGTGAAACAGTCTCAAACAGGAAAAACCAATAGGAACACATTATTCTTCTTATCGATTCGGGTAATATCTGCTTGCATTGTATGAAAAGATGAATGCACGCCAAGTCGCATGGGATGTTCACGTTTTCGAGAGCACGATGTCCACATACAATGCTTTAGCGTATTCAAAGCAGCACATTCTCATAAAAATCCAATTAAATCCGAAAAACAAGATTTATTTCCAAACGAGCGTGTAGTAAAGAAATGAATAAAACAAATTCTGAAACACGCATCTGCATTTTTGTTCACGCCCCAATTACCAGACCAGAGCGAAAAAGATAATTTACGCCATCCCCTCCCAGCAGCGTAATTAAAAATGCCAAATGTGTGAGTATCTAAAATGTTGTCTCTTGTCCCGCTTCTCGTGTGCTGTGGCATAGTCCAAGAGCGTATTTGCACGCTAATCCAAGACAAAAGAGGCAAAAACAACGGAGAAAAAATTCTGGCACACTCCAAAGCAAAACGAAAACCCACCAGCAGCCGAAGATGAGAAAACAACTAAAAATGTCAATCAAGCGCCTCTTTGTCGAAAAGAAAAAGACGAAGGAATGCTGTTGCCTCTCGGTTCCCAAAACTATTTTCATTAGAAACGACAGATGGTTTTTGTTAGAGGACGGCCACATGCCAAACAAGACAGAGTGCGAACAAACAGAACGTGCAGGCGAAGAAGCAAACACAGCCATAGAAACTCTGAAAGGATACCCTGTGCTCGAGGCGATGGGGAAACTCCAGCGAAAAAAAAACTCATCCCATGATTGGAGTGAATTTCAAGGAATAACATCGTTTGACAGACAGCACGAGACTACACCACCACCACTCACACTCGTGTGAGATAATTTTACACAAGTGTTCTCCGGGGGATATCTGTGCGTGACATGCATTGCTTATTAGTCCGTTCACACAGCTTAAGTGCACAATTGGATGCGTTTTACATAATGCCATTACCCATCAAACCACCCACGAAAGTATGGGTTTTTGACGCAGGGAGACATTGAAAATGATGCGTGCTTTGAGTGGAAGGGGTTTTTGTTCGGCTGAACGATTTCAAGGGCAACAATGAAGGACAAGTAAATGTACGGAGCTTGCAAAAAAAAAAGGAAAAGAGTCCTGTTGTAGGATGAAAAAAGATGACAGGGTGTAGTTTGAAATTCGATTCAGCAGATTCTGCTCGTTGCATCGGCGATGGGTCATGTCTGATTTACCAAAGACTATCAGCCCACGTTAATGCCACGTTCAAGAAGTAAACTCCATGGAATTGTCCTTTCGATCTTTTAATCATATAGAATCAATTGATTGGGGTACCCACTCCCGTACAGTTTCCTGGTAGGAGCAATGTTTTCTATTTCTCAACCATTTATTTGTTGAATTGAATTGGTAACTGTGAGTGTGCCTTAGCTGCGACTACATTTACCAGTACGGTGGGCGAAAGTACATAAATGATGCTGGCGTATATGTATGCACATGTATGTATCCATATTTTGTTCTTCAAATGCCTCAAATTCGTGTCAATGATTGCAGACATTCCTCTCCGGGTTTTTCTCTTATTTTTTTAGTTGAAAGCTTCTTTAACTTACTGTTAGCGTAATTTTAATTTCATACACATTTTTGCTCGATTTGGCAAACTTTTTACTGGGGTAATGAGTGCCACTGATGATAGGAATAATAGATATCAAGTTAACCCTAGCCGTCAGAAATATAATAATCTAGTCAGTTATATCCCTTTGGGCATTGTTAGTGACTCTTAAGAGGTGGAGCCACGAACAATTTTATTTCTGAAAAATTGTTGCTTGTGCTGATTTGAACCTAGACTGTAAAAGTCTAGTATGTAGAGGTCGACGCCGTCAAAAATAGATGTCGATAAAATCTGGATGTTCATCTAGAAAACAAGATGATTTCAAGAGTACCGGTTGGAAGCCGGCTGATGAAGAATCCTTTGAAGTGAATCCTTCACTTGGGAGGGAAGCCACCCTACCTACCTACCTACCTAACCCTAGCGTACTTTGTCAATTTTAATTTGTGGACGTACTTATCAGTTTTTTTTTAAGTTCAACCACTTTGTTTAATATCGGAACATCGGAGCCTTTGCATAAACAAGAAGTTTCATATTTTATTCACAAGTGCATAGTGTGAAGTTTTGCACATAAAACAATAACAACCCGAAATGCGTCGATAAATTATCATACTGACAGTATTCAAAAGTGGATATAGAGCTTTTATTAAAACTGTTCGTTTAACTTGTTGTTACAACCTTACATACCGATATATAGGTGACGTTGTGTTATGTCGAACGAAAAGTTGATTTTGAAATGTTTATTTTTTTTATTTTTTTGTTTTGTTACTCATATGAGTTAGCTTATTTTTTTGGGTGAACATGTGAAAATATTTATTTTCATTTGGCTAGGTTAAAAATGTTAACATCTCATGCCATTATGGCTGGTACCTTTCAAAGCGAGAATTAAAGTTACTATGATCGTTTTATTGAATAAGGTTACTGAGCAGCCTATACACTTTTACATAAAATACACGGAACTTAATTTGACCAAAATGAAGCTAATTTACCTCTCAGCAATGAGAACTTATTGGTATCTACATAACTAGATAGATAAGTAAGTTATACGAGGTAGACTTCCAGTTGAATCCTTATGGACTCATTGTTCTGGTCCATTTCCCTACCGTAGCGTCACGTTTCTCTGTGTATTCTGCAGAAACTCTAGGAACCTTGACCTTCCAAGACTTTTGACTGTTTTAGACCTCAAGCGGTACAATCTGGAGGGTGGAAAATTATAGTGAGGGATGTTCTACTGCTGCTCTACAAAGGTTCTCACCTTCATGTTGGGAGTCTTGAACTGCCGACAGCATGGTGGATAAATCCTAGAAAAAAAATAAAGATACTTGTAACGAACTCTAAAATTCTTACACGTCAAGCACACGTACCACTTTAATTTATAAAAAAAAGAAAATTTAACGTTCTGGCACAGATTTTCACTCGACAACTTCTGTGAAAGGTTGGTCACGTAAGAGAGTTAACCCGGGTCAGTGATTCCATGCCCCCAGTTAAAACCTTTAAGAAAGAAGACAAAATCTTAATCCCTTAATGAGAAGAAGGGGCTAACTATCCATATTGGATGAATGATGACGCCCAAAGATGGATCGAAGTCTGAAAGTTGAGTAGGTGCGTTGATTCTGGAACCTAGATTTGATCCCAACGGCAAATGTTTTCATTGGGTTTCACACCTGGGACCCCTCTAACTTGGGGCAGGCACTTAACCAACTGCGCCATCCAGTCGTACTCGTGGGCATACTAAACAATTGTTCAACAAAATGCTGTATCCGGTTTTGGAGCAGTCAAGAGGGACTTAAAAATTTCAAAAGTTTCTGTGGTTTGATCCTAAAGGAGCCAAGGAGGCCCTAAAACTCAACAAATCTACCCTAAGATCAGTATGTGGCATACTTACAGACAATTTTTCACGTTACTTCAAAATGGTAGATAATAGTGCTGGAAACTGCACTGTGTGGACAAGCAGAGGAAACTACGGCACATTTACTCATCGAGTGTCCAAATCTTCCATTAAGCGGATTTAACTTAATCAACAGAACAATTCTAACAAAAATATTTCATCTAGGCAGAGTATCAAATCAAGTCCTGAATTAAAGAAGGGGGTACAATATACCTATTGTGCATGTGATTGTTATATCTACTCAATACCTTGTATTCAATTTACTTTAAGTTAAATAAGAGACAGATTTCTTTAACAATAACCTTAAAGTATTTGACAATAATTCTCGAAAAGATTCACAGTTAAATTTGCACTGATTTCCAAATTCAACACATTAATGAGTGGCACTTAAGTCTAAAGGAATTTGGAATGGATTGGTTCAAAATTATTATCAGATACGCAACATCATATAAAACGTCCTGCAACGAGTATATTGGGAGCCATTACGAAACACTCTATGTATTCTGAAAATTGCAAATCGAAGTCCGATAGTTTACGCATTTCTAGCAAGTGTTGTTTCTGAAGCTCTGAGGTTTCGTTAAAATTCCATTAAAGACACCCGTTTAGTCTAAATCAATTGATCCTTATCATTGAACAGTATCTGGAACATTCATTAAAACTTTCATGATGGATAACTGCGAACACATGTGCTAGCGAATGTATGTGGAAACAGTTCAGAAACTATTTCTGGCTGTGCCGTTTTCTATCGAATGACTGGGGGATTGGATGTGGTGTGCGACGAAATGGCTTGTATCTGGTTTCCTGAAATTTTAAAATTCAATTCAGAGAACCAGATGTTGTGGTGTGGAGTACATTTCTATATCAGCCGATATGGAATTAAATTTTGTTTGTGGAAGCAATTAGAAAAGCTTTAGTTTTGTCCTGAATTGAATAGGAATTGGAGGTTTTAGTAAAGTTGACCTTCCTTGGTCTAAGTGCGGTCTAAGTTCCATGAGGAGGACAGCCGTCACCATCAACAGAAACTTGCATACTTAGAGAGCAATTTATGTAATTCGATCCCACGTAATTAGGCATAAATGAACGAACTCACGAAACTGAGCGAAGTGGTTTTTAATTTTAATTTTAATTTTTTAATATTTAAAAATAATCATTTTAATTTTTGTGCATTAGCTCGATTCTTTCAGTTCTCTTAAGTTTCCACTTTAAAAACTTGTAGAAAACGCGCAATCCCAAAATTTAAGTTTAATTATTGTTGACTATGAGTAACCAGTTTCAGAAACACCGACTTCCAAATTGTCTCTTGTAATCTCCGACAATAAACTTAACATCTATTTGTTTTGGATTAAAGTGAGAACTACAATCCAAAGAGACCGACAGTTGTAAGACCATAGACCATTGTATGGTAGAAATCCCTTGACAGGGCACTTATTCCAGCACGGTTCCAAATGATCTAATGCCTTAAATTAGAAAGTACTGAGCTTTCGCAGTCTGATTTTGTGGAACGAATTCCTTATGGATACTTTCCTAGGAATCGAAACGGAGAATATCGTCTTGGTTCGACTCTTCTGCATCCGTCCTTTCTTTTCTTGCGGGTCATTTGGTGACTTCCATGTCCCACTCTGCCTTTTGGTAACATCTCGGTAAAATTGCGTTGGACAACACTCTTAGGATAGCCACCCATCTCCGCAATAAGCCTTGCTAACACCCTTCGCTGAGCGTTCGTCGTCTTCAAGATCTTCACGACCATCAGGAAAGCTAACAAACCAGCGAAATATTTGTGCACGGGATAGACACTGGTCACCGGAAACGATTCTCATCGATTCGAATGTTTCTTAAACCGTTTTATCCAACTTTCAAAAAGATTTATATTCGCTCTTTGCTCCATAGCGATTTACAACAGACTGGCATATTGCTGTGGCCTCAAACCATAACCGCTTAACTCAAGTTAGGACAAAAATGAGTTATAAGTACCATTATCTTCAGCATGTTTAAATCTACTTTCACTAAATTATGTATGTCTGTATCTTTCTTTAAACAGAAGTTATTCCTAAAAACCTAGTAGCCTAAGTACTAGTAGTACTGCTGACTAAAAACCGACTTAGGCGGTTATGCCTTGTGACCACTGGACGTATGATTATAATCTCATAACTATTGACAGAACAATGGGAATGCTACGAAATTCAGTATGAAGATACGAGTAGATAAAACATGTGTTTACAAAGTTCAATAAGTGAATCAGAAATGTCGTTGCAAGTGGCTGTTAATTTAAATCAGCCTTATCGGAAATGGGATAGACTTTCCTTCTCCGAAGTACTCTCTGTCATAGCACTAGATTAGAGAAGTCACCCAATAGCGTCTTAATCTTAATTTAACTCGCAAATATTTTAGAAAACTTTTTTTAACTACAGGACAGGTTATTTCATAGCTTTCAAGAACTTTTTGATTTCTGCTGTAAAAACTCAACAGCCAACAATTAACCACTAGGAAAAATTTACGTCACAACGTTATATATCGCTGTTTAGTCCGCCGATCGTTCTGAGGTGTGCTCTTATTATTTTGTGATGTTTCTCATTACTTTTCGTCGGTGTCTAGTAGAGTCCGTTGACTTGGACCTCTGTTTGCATGTTCCCAAGGTATATGCGTGCTTGCGGCGAATTTGCATAATCGGCTTATTATTGGATACAGCTCAAACATCAAGTGTAAAGTCTTCGGGCTATGTACACGCATTACTGTCTTGCCCTCTTTATATCTCGTGTTTCTCCCCGCACAGTCTGCTGCACAGGTGTTAAAAATCTCTGCATCTAAATCGAATAAACCTTCACTAATTCAACCATACTAAAATAAATCTTTCAAAAGTTGTCATAATATTTGCGCATAGATCGCGGTACGTGCTGGTTAACACGAACCATTGCGGATACACAGCATAAATAAATGCAAGCTCGCAGGTGCACAGCCGTAGATAGATAAATACATACATATACGTTTCGTATATTCTCGCATTTGAAATGCAAATTATTTGAGTGAATGTTAGCGTTTTGCTCAAAAGGTTGGAATTGAAATTGTTGCAGAGACTATTAGAATAATTTAAGAAAATACGATCTGGACTAATGAATATTGCAGCAGATATCCACATATTCATCACGAATTGGCTAAATCCTCTATGATGGTCACGAAGTGAAATGTCTGGAGTAGACAATTGCTAATTGCATTTAAGTGCAGCAAAATATATCAGAGTTCCACACCGTCAGTCGCCATGAAAACGATGTTGCATCTGCTCTCCATGGATAACCTTGGCGGCCTATCTCTAAAGGAGATAAAAAAGGTTAAATGCAACCTTACCTTATACGGGGTCCCAAGACGCAGTGGTGTTCCAGGAGACACGCTATTCCTTAGATTCTTGCTACTTACAGATGCCACCAAAACCACGAATTGGACATGGTTGAAACTGGATACTTATAGGACAGCCAGCTAAGGTCTACTCCAAGTCGGAAAAGAGCAAATTCATTCCTTGTAATAATTAGGGAAAAACTAAGTAGTGTCGTAGAGATAATAAGAGGTTAATGCTTCTTAGGCACTTACATATGCAAAAAGGCTGAGAGCTCTCCACAACGACTTCTTTAGAGATTGCAGGCATGAGAAGGAGGAGGAGGAGACAATCCCACATTCCCTCGGCAGCTACACAGCTCTTGCAACAATTAGAAAAAGAACACTAGGCAAATTCCTATTCAGCGCTCTGAAAGAATTGGCGAACACCAACATCAAAGATATGGTTAATATCCTAAAAAGATTTCCATAGTGTAATACTATGAAGGAATCACTAATCCACGAATAGGAACTTCTAGGTTATGTTATTTGCAAAAGAGGAACGGGTGTCTCAACCACCGGTTAGTGACAGCACAATGGACCTAATTAAGTTTAAGGGCGGTTCTTGTCATGGCAGTCCCCTACACCTAACCACAAAATTTCCGGAGACTACAAATTTCAGGAAAAAGCTTCTCAGATTTCGATGTTCAGAATCGGCATAAATTTGTAGGGGCCCTACAGGGGGATAATCATGCATAAGAAGTGTGGTTGCTGTAGAAGCGAGGCTCAAGCCCACTTCAACGTTAGCACCACCCAAAAGATGATGTCAGTCCGTTTAAGTATTTTTCACATTTCCCGCATTTTCATAAATCCCTTTTAAAAATAGGTAAAATTGCCCAAATGAAATAAACGCGTTGCCCATAAACTTAAATAATGAAAGAAGAGTGTACGAGAAGAAATTTGGTTATCGTGCGGCACACCAATTTGACATATATACATAAAAACCTACTATAAACAGCCTGTAGCTTACTGAAAGTAGTAGGAAATTTCTTACTGTCTCGAGAACGTTCTCTTTACCGAAACATATGTATTAGAAAAAAGCTGATTTTTGACGTATTCGAAAAGACCTAATATTGGCGCTATTACGTATGGATCGCACGATATGTGGTTCGATGACGCTATGTGTCACATTGGCAATGGTACCATTGACTTATCGAACACTCGATTCACTAATAACGTCAAAGCGTTAAATAGACAAGCAAATTGTCTCGCGCGATTGTACGATTTGACGTCATTCGGTGTCTTCCCTGGGGGTTATTAAATGTGAATGATGAATGCTGATAGGCCAGGAAGTGGGATTCCATATTAATTACAATATAAATAAGCTAGTATTCGTCAAATCGGATGAAATACTATTTTTGAAATCAAGTACAAACCACAATTTCTCTTCATTCATAATGAATAAAGACCCTGAGACTATAAAAATATAACGCCCCACTCGGATGTCGTGCGTTTAAGAAGATTTTAATAATTTATCTGGCGACAATGTGCCGGTTTTTTTGTCTGCTAAGCGCCTGTGTTTGGATTTTGATTTGTTTATTTATTTATTTAGCCCGAATGAAGACAGAATACCTCAGTTTACAGCAATATACACGTCGATAATAATAGCATTAGCGATGAAAATATCGATTTTGAGGTTGGGTTGGCAACATGTTTTTGCAGTGTCATTAAGATCAATTAAATGGAAGATGCGATTAACAGGCTAAAATATTTCATAGTTTGCTTTTAGCGTTGTTGCGAAAGGGATTATTGGAGCAATTTAGAATTAAATGTGTAAATAAAATAAAATTTGAAACAGGGACAATATACAAGATTTTTCTTTTCCTTTGCTTATCGTTTATAGTTGAAGAAACAGGCGATATTCATATCCGATTTTGCTCGAAGTAGCATCAATATGCAACTTGAATGTTAGTCTCTTGCCATATAATACTCAAAGATCGTTAAAAGTGTCCACCCTCTTAACTCTTTCCGGGCCACTACAAGAAAATAAATAAAATTGCACGATTATTTTTTTTGCATAAATCAATTTATTTCCATCACTTTATTAAAAATAAAAAATAAAAAATTCCTTAAAGCAAGTTTTTGTCTTGCTTAGACAAAGTGGAAGATTGCAAGTAGAACACATCCATTGTGTTCTCCTTTGATGCCCTGTCTTGCTACAGTGTGCACATCTTCGCAATAAAGTTCTTACAGATATGTGACGAAGAGGATTGAATGCTTTTGTCAACGAACGGTTTTTTTTTTTTCACGTCAGTCAGAATGTTAACACAGATCTGATAAAAGATCTAACTTAAATTCTTTTAGTGGTAAGGTATACCATGTATATCTTGCCAACATATATGCATTCACGACTGGTACACCCATATATAATGAATTATAAATTATAATGAAAGAAAATCTCTGCCAAGATGATGCTTTCACAATATTTTCAGCACAAGCAACTTTCAAATCCCAGCACACGCAACTTTTTCAAAAACAAAATTGTTCGCGGCTGCACTTCTTTCGAGTCACTGACAATGCTCAATAACTGTCTAGAAAAGGCTTCAATCTCCCCGTTCGGAGTCGGCATTAACAAGTCGCGAAATTGCAAAAACCATTAGAGCGTTTTCATATTTCAATAGAGTCATCTCAAATTACTCAATTTTTTCATAATTACGTCTCACTCTTACATTTGTTGTATTTTCTTTCAAAATATAAGCTTCAATTTGTACAGAAATTGTATAGAAAACATTCCATTGCACATTAAAGTATAGAAAAATGTTTGATATGTGGTACGTTTTTCATACCACCGGCCCTGAAAGAGTTAACTGGTGCCACATGGTTGCTTTTGTGGGTATATACTGAATACCATGCTTTTATATTTTCCAAGCTGCATCTCCTTTTCATCATTTCTTCTTATTATTCTTTATATAATCCAGGGTGGACTTGGGGTACAACCAACATCTGCAGCCACCAAAGTTCCTCGCTAGCTGCTTCTATTCCGCTCAAAAAGTTGGAATTCATTTTCCACTTGTGTGCTCAACTTTAAACACTGACCTCCTGTGTTGCTATATAGGCTAGAAGTCGAAAATTCTCCGGGCCGGAGCTAAGTTGTTTACGCACTCTGAATGGCCTATCCACCTGAGATCTGATCTGGCTAAACTTATGTCGCTGGATTACCCGTATCGGTGGTATAATCTTCTACTCCAATAGCCTTCAACGCAAACAGGACCAAAGATCAGGCGCAGAACTTTTTTCTCGAAAACGCCAAGAGTTTTGCATCCAATTTGTATATCGTGGATGATCATGGTCCTGTGTAAAGCCAACTTGATCTTTCGAGAGATGATTCTATTATTCAGTTGCTTCTAGAACCCAAAAAACAGCGATCGGTACGGATGTTGTTCGTTCTTTTTACCACGAAGCCAAAAAAGACGAAGTTCTTAAGTACCTTGAAGTTATAACTGCCCATTATGACGTTCAGGTCAAGTCGTCGTTGTTATGAGCTCTTTCTCGATGACAGTATCAACTTTGCTTTACCCTATTTTACCATCAGACCTATCTTATCCGCTTTCGTTTCATTGCCAGCAAATAACTTAACAACGGCTCGCTGTGTTCATCCAATCGCGTCAATATCATACGCCTATGACAGCAATTGCACGGACTTCTGGAAGATGATAACTCTAGTGTCGGCCGTCTTAAGAATAATGTTAAAATGATGAAACTGATGAAAATGTCACCGTCTTGCCTAAAATCTTTTCTGATATTAAGGTTCCTAGAAAGTTCGTTATCGACCTTGCTGCAGCAACATACAAAACCTGACAAGTTTAGCAGTAATGCCAATACTAGACATGGTACTGCATAGTTAGGTTCTTTGCACGATGCCATGTGCAGCCTTGAAATCAACGAATAGGTGGTGTGTGTCGATCTGAATTCGTTGAGTCTTAAACCAGACTGATAAGATTCAGTCAAATCAATCATTCTGTTGACAAACTGTTTCCTTTCCTATACGCAATGTTAAGAAAACCGTCAGTGGAGAAGTAGCAAACAATAGCCCCGCAATTATGCCGCTTGTATTAAAACATCTTGATTGTCTAACACGAAAATTAAGTCTCGTTGTGAAGGGTCAATCATTAGGCGCTTCCTATCTTTAAATTTAAATAAAACACAGTCTGTGTGAGATATCATCGACATTTTTTTATTCATTTGGAAGGTCTATCGATGCTATTATGTATGAGATACAACATCATTCAAATGTCCGCCGCTGCTTCTATGCGTTGCGCTCATCCGAAATGTTAAATTTTTCATGACTCTGCTGCATAAATCGGGCTGAATTTGACCAACGGCATGAGTTATGTTGCCTTTGAGGGCCGCTGTGGTTTGTGGCTTATTCGCATACACCTCTGACTTTGTAAAATCCCACAAAAAAGTTCTAACGAGGTCAAAACGCATGATCTCGGTGGCCAGTTCACATTACCTCCATGTTCATGCAGAATTTCCAATGTGGCGTAAGCTGTGTGACACGTAGCGCCGTCCTGTTGAAACCACATATCATCCAATTCAGGCCAAAAGAAGTTGGTAATCATCGACCTATAGCGTTCGCCGTTGAGGGTGATGGCCTGGCTAACGTTACGGTCGTTCTCAAAGAAATATGAACCGATGACGCCGCCAGCCCAAACAACACCAAACAATGATTTTTGCGGGATGCATTGAACCCTCTTAGATCTCATGTGGAATGTTATTGTCCCAAATCAACCTCGGATTCTCCTGCACACTCTCACGGACATCGGCGATGTTTTCGGCAGATTTTGCGTTTTGTCAACTTACGGGTTTTGGTTTATCGTTTACTGAACCAGTGGAAACAAATTTATACACCAAACTGCAAATAGCCCTCTCGGTAGGACGAATTTCGCGGCCGTAAAATGAGAGAAGCGCACGGAACGTTGCCATAACAGAACACCCATTCATTTGCACGTGTTGTTGAACGCTTTGTCCATTCATGGTGCTATGGAAAAACAGACTTAATAAATGACAGCCAGTTTGGCAAATGTAGCTGTCAAAGTTAGAAAGTCCCTATTGGAAGACTCTTTAGATATTTTGTTCACGATATGTCTCCTTGTTTAGATACTGCAAATACAAGCAACTTTCAAGACTCAATTTCTCTCAGTACTTTATACGATTTCTGGAGCCATTTAAAGCTCAGGTACATACGTAGCCAATCACGTAGCCCAACAGCTTGGATCCATTATTCCAATTTTAGACACATTTTAAGCATTTCTAAAAGTAGCACTTCATGCATTCATTTCATTTTTCCGACATTTTTTTTTCCAATTCATTTTTTCAACTTTACTCGGTTGTCAAACTTTATCCTTCAATAACGTACACATTTTTAAGTGGAAAAACGATTTTAATCCAGTTGCAGCCAGTTGGCTGAGTACCAGGTGCACCCTGGACTGTAGCGCCTTACAAAGCACAGAAGAAGAAGTTGCATTCTTCCACAAAGATACCATTAAACTGTATACATGTGCCCAACCCAACGACACATTAATGTATACCCAAGATACAGTCTTTACGAATTTTATCAAACAGATCTTGCTGCCAAAATGAAGCTCCATCCTAGCATACCACACTCTCTGGTCTAAGTAAACTGCAGGCCGTTACAAAGACAATGTTAAGTACATATACCATTGTCCGAATCGTTGTTGTCATCGTGACTCATTGTACGTACATACATATGTAGACGTACCTTTCTATCAATTGTAAGCCATCACAGCAGTGCAGCAACTCATTAGCTTCAAGTGATTAAAGCAAACACAAGCGCAAGCGTGTACCCATTGACTCACCCCCATCGTCAGTCAAATCACTCCACCGTCTTCCCATTCAATTGTTTGCTAGTTTTCTTTTCCTTTTGTCCTGTTTTCCAATTTCACTTGTCATCTCATTCCGTTTTCTTTTTTTTTCTTTTTCTGCACACTCAAGAAACAGTCGAGTGCAATAGCAGCTACAACCAGCGCACTCTGTTGGACAAACAATTAGAGTTAATGTTTTGTTTGCCTTTAATTTCGTGTCAATATTCGAAGAGAGAGAAAACGGCAGAGGAGTGAAGACACCGAGGATGGGTACGTTGTATCTGTTACCGATGGTCGGGGAGACTTCCATTAATCCTTGTATTTCCACTTGATTCCCCAGGAGATTGGTTTTCGAGAGAGAAGAGCTGGAGGGCGGGGGCCCCACTTTAATTTTCAAAATGACATTTGAATGGTGATTGCGCCTGGCGGTGCATGCATCTTTTAGTTTGTCTAGTTTTCGCAAGTCATTTGTAAATAGAATTGAAGGAGGATACCTGCATGTGTTAAGGCTTACAGTTCGATGACACTCATCAAGTGGTCATTGAAGCCGGTCAATATTGGAACTACATACTTTGAATTAGACGAAACCCTCTTTGTACCGGATGTTGATTAGACGATATTTGACGGCTTAAAGTTAAAGAACTTGTGCAAAAATTGGGACCAGCTCTATTTACTGACGAAGATTGACAGTGACAGAAATTGAAGATACAGCGATGGGGTGAGATAAAATGCCATGAGTCCTACAGTTGTACTTTTAGTACATAGTGAAATAGTGAAATCATTGTGTGAAAATGCACGAAAATGGACCCTAGCAGCAGGACCTTGTCACGAGGCGAAACCTCTCTGTAGCTAGCATGCAGTTCCCACACCTAAATATCCATAAAGGGTCCCCTGATCAATCTGGTTGACTACCTTACAATCGATATTAAACAACCAGTATTATTAATGTCCGACCGTTCTGAGGAGACAACATGGACTCGGATAATTTCCTTGTTGTAGCCGAGGTAGGAACAAAAGAACAATGGCGTTGAGGAAAAGCACCACGGTTTGACGTCGGAAAGCTACAATCGCAACTTTGATGATCGAGTTTCACTGAAATTGTCCGGAAGTTCCAACCGTCGTCTGTACAAAAAAGGGAAGAAGAAAAGAAACGTTGTCAAAAAGACATCAGGAAACCTGCTGCCGATGTGATGGGTTTTAACGACTCCACATAAAAAGTATGGTTTGACAACGATTGCAGGCCCGTACATGTAGCCAAGCAAGTAGCCTACAAGACAAAGCTGCACGAGAATCGCGATTGAGGAGACGTGGTGCTATTGGAGGAAAGGTGTCCAAAAGTTCTACCAAACGGTGAAACTACTGTCATACAGAAGCGTACCGGGACGATGATGGACAACTTGTAGTAGAGTGGCAGTGGTTGCTCAGAACTTGGAAGAATCACTTTTACAGTACAAATGATAGTGAAGACACAAATACCGCTGCCAGGCAAAATGTTTCATTTAATCTGGACACGCCACTGTCGCGTTGTGAGAACTCGCCCCTCTGCGATGTCCCACATTCCCACTTGAAAATTCCCTGCCCCACCCTTATGGATTGTTTGTCTATAACCTTCGGCATTGTGCGGAGATGGATTACTTTATCAAGATCATATATAACTAGGGACGGCTAACGTGTGGCAAAGTTTTCCCAACTAACATTCGAATGTAGGATTGAATATCAACTCACTCCGTACTTGCTTCGAACTAAGTTTGACCTCAATAATAAATTATTTTGTGCCTCTCTTGCACCCCTTAAAACTCGCTGAAGTGCACCCATGTACAAGAGATATTTTCACGCACATACACAAATTTAATGTGCCGTCAATAGTTTATTATGACAAGAAAACACGACAGAGATTCATGGCTCATAAAGCATGCGGCTGATGTCATCTGGTGTGCCGTATTGCAATTCCATTTGATTTAAACTGATGCGCGTCACCCTGTGAAACATGAGCCCTCTTAAAAAAGCAACATCACCTTCATGTTTTATTTCTTCCCCTTTAAATCAAACTGACAGCTAATTTCCTCAATTTATCTATTCGGAGCACCCAATTACCATATCCGTCAAAATGTGTCAAATTAATTCTCACATGCATGTAAAAATCGTACGTACGGTCTGCTCATACATATATGTACCCATTTGTAGCTAAAAGTATGTGTACCTCTGCCTTTATGCTGACCGCATCCGAACATCGAATTAGATTACCCAATCGAGTGCATAACTCAAAAGTCACCCCTCAGCTGTCAGTGCGAATTGAGTAATTAAAAATGCTAAGTTGTCTTGCGACAAATGTCACATGTTGTAACGCAAGTACGACTAGGTGTTGCGAAACTTCTGGTTTTTATTTCGTCTGTCTCGGCTGCTTCCCCTTTTCGCATAGAAAATGAGAAGAAAATAAAATTAAACAAATTTCATTGTGTAATTGTTTCGGACATTCAAAATGGCCTTCCTGTTGTTGTTGTGTTCATTTCCTTGCAATGCAAACCAGGGTCAGGTTGTTTAGTTTTCTCAGAGCGTACAAAACCTTTGTGTGCTGGCGTACGAGTATGTTTATTGTGCTCTTGTTTGTCTTCCCATATTAGAACATAGAGCGTTAAAATATGTCGTTTATGGAAATGGGTCAAGGAAATGCGTCATTATAACACACAAGAGGCATTCTTGATTCAGTCACTGGCGGGAAGGTCATTTAAATCAGCGACTACATAGATACCATCATACATCGCATGGGTTATGAAACTATGTTCGCTGTGGGAATAGATTTGAATCGCAAGTTGAAGTGGGGTAAATCGTTAACTAAGTGATAAGCTTCGTTTCGGATTAACACCGTAATCATGCTGGTATGCCACTGACGATTGTTTGGATCTGCTAAACTAAACACACGAAGGTATCAAATTTAAACTACAAATGTAATGATTCCCTAAGTTTAACTTTCCTCTTGCTAGAGACAAGGTGTACATGGTTTTGATTGTACGACAAGACCACAGTCAGTTTTAAGGAATTTTGAAATAAAATCAAAGTGGTATTCACCGTCCAGCCGATGTTAAGCTGTGTTTGCTTTTGCATCTCAAGGCTTTGTCACACAAGCGCCTGAGACAAATTCAACAGTCAGACAGTCCCTTACTGATCTTCGGGGTCTTAATTAACTCTCAAATATAAAGTTGGGACCTAGATCTCCAGAAGCATCAATTACTCTTTAATGAATACACTCAGTTCAAATTGTTTACGTACACATGAATTCATAATCTCGAGTCGACGGAATGCATGT
Source organism: Myathropa florea (assembly GCA_930367185.1). Classification (NCBI taxonomy): domain Eukaryota; kingdom Metazoa; phylum Arthropoda; class Insecta; order Diptera; family Syrphidae; genus Myathropa; species Myathropa florea. The sequence continues at coordinate 23,359,367 of OV884005.1, read as the reverse complement.
ATCTTTTAATTATTACATTGAGAGATACGTTATTTATACATTCAAACGATAATTTAATTATGCAATTATGACTTGATTAAATGCGAAATACGAGAACCCGTTGAAGGCATTAACATCTGAATTACTTCCTTATATTGAAAATTCGTAATTGATACCATCGACATAATAGCTAGGCTAAACGAGATGAATAGGCATCTCATTATGAGATTACGTTGCTTTGATTAGAGGATGTGAAATATAGACGATATTGAAATGCGGTGATTGGTCTGGGAATTGTGCTATCTGCTGCGGTGGAGAACAGCAGAATTTATAAGCAAACTTTCGGCTTAAAAAACAAGGAAAAAAGTGTAATACAAGAATTTTGCATGCACCGTCGTCTTCTTTTTTTGCCTTTTTAATCCCGAGGTGGGCGCCGTGGCGTGTGGGTAGGTGCGTCGACTCCTACGCTCGAGGTTGTCGGTTCGAATCTCGAAAAAATCATCAAACATTTTTTCACGGCTCTTCCTCTTTCGAGTCACTGACAATGCTCAAAGAGTATAACTGTCTAGGAAAAGCTTCTCAAAATCGCCGTTCGGAGTCGGCATTAAACTGTAGGTCCCCTCCACTCGTGAAAGAACTATAGCACGCACAACACGAGTGGTTGCTGAGAAGCTAGGCCCAGGTCCACCTCGGACTGTAGCGCCGCCATTATTATATTATTATAATTATATTTATTATATTATTATAAATATATTATAATTAAAATTATATTATATAATTATAATATATTATTAGTAATTGATGATGCGTACTATTTCTTCTTCGCTGGCGCTACAGTCCGTGTTAGGTTAGGTTAGGTTAGGGAGCTGCTAGTGAATTCAACAGCACGCCTAGAGCATGTTGGTCCATTTTGATACCCACAGTCAGTCTACCACCACTGATCGACCGCTCCAGTGATAGTGCCGTTAATTTGATCCCAACGGCATATGGTGACTGGACCAGATTTGAAAAACCAGATAAAAGCGTGTTGACTTTGCTTTCACTGGGATTCAAACCTTGGACCCCTCTAACTTAGGGCAGGCACATAACCAACAGCGCCATCCAGTCGTTTACAGTCCGGGTTAGTCAACATTTTTCTCCATCCAGCACGGTCCTGTGTTGTGTTCAGCTGACTGAGATCCCTTTTCAGGCGTGGTCTTACCCTACCGCGTTGGCCCACGGTGTTGGAGTCGATAAATTTCCGGGCCGGAGCCACGTGGACCATTCGAGTATGATATTAAATAAATCGCTTACATATCAGCTTTTGTTTTAATTCTATAGGCAATGAAATTGCTAACCATCTCGCCGCATGTTTGTGCGCTATACCACTACACATCATCAAACAAAAAGACTTGACAACGAACTGCTACTGCTGCCTGTACTGAAACTTATACGAAGGCAACACACGTGAAAAAATATAAGGTTGGGTATAAAGTAATTTCGTATTTTATTGTTCATATCAAATATAATTTTAACATAATTATATTTATCAGATTTAAACCAAATATGTGCCAGATTCAATCGGCCTAGTGGCTGACAGTAAAGAGTAAACTGAGTATCTCGGCATACGGCAGCAGCTCAAATTCAATTCTGCATAACAAGGTCTTCCAAGCTTTGCTGCCTTTCTACCATGACCGTTGGCGTTTAGGGTTGTATATGATCCACTTTCAATAATCATGCATTTAAGAAATGGATTACGATTCAGAAGGGATTTGCAGAAAATTCGGTCCATAATAATATGGCACCCAAACATCGAGTATACTACTGAATCCACCTTCTCTAAAATGTAGTTGATCTTCAACTCTGCAAGTAGAGAAAATGTAAAACGTGGGGAATTACTTCTTTGGAGACTTTCTGTCTTTGATCCGTTATTATTTGAAACTGATTTGATTAATGATACAGCTGTCAGGGCGACTTTTTTAATACATACTCACACCTTTCCAAGGAGTGCAAACTTTCCGACGCGCTGGCTAACATATGTGATATATAATCAACTAAAGACGTACAGTAGAGTCTCGAACAGATGAAAAGATACGAGGTGTGTTCAGAAAATAGCCGGAATTTTAAAATTTCGCGGGTTTGGATAGTCCGATTGTCAAACTTTTTTTTCTGTTATGTTGGTGTACGTGGCCCTGAAGATGAAGTATGATGTTTACTTTATCCGTGGCAGCCGCTCGATTTTTTTTTAAAAAAAATAGATCAACAAATTTGTATAACATTTTCCTTAAAAAATTAAAAAGGGTAATGGTATATCTGCTGATTAAAACAAGAGTTTACGAGTGGTATAAACGTTGAAGATGGCCATGAAGAAGTTGAAGATGACGAACGTACCAGACGCCGATGAAAACGCGGGGAAAGTGAAAAAAATGGTTATGAAAGACCGGCGAATCACAATTAGTGAAGTCGCTGATGTTGTTGACATATCGATTGGCTCATGCCATTAAATTTTTTTCGGAAAAACTCCCGGACTTGTGGCAAAACAATTAATGATTAGAATTTGTTGGCCAAAAATAATACTGTAACGATGATATATTTAAAAAAAATCCCGTTATTTTTTTAACACACCTCGTATATAAGTAGAACAGTCCCCGTACATCGTTTCGAATTGTTCCTCATTCCAAGCATCAGAATTTAGTTATAGCTATACATAAAAAATTGCATGAATCAAAATAACAATTAATTTTAAAAAAATAACATTAAAACAAAATGTTAGAACAAAAATTATTTAAACATTTTTCTTGCCAAGCTTCTCTGCAGTGGACAGTCGCTTCGAAGAAAGATGAGAAAAAAATCGTCCATCTTTCCGAACTGTACATGCATTAGAAACGTATGTTTTCGAAATTCTGCTGTATAATGAAAAAATTCGAAACTGCTTTTTAGCTAATCTTATGTTCATGCCAAGTCACTCTTCCAAAACCAGTCTAAATTCACCAAACAATGTGACAATTATCAATTAAAGTTATAATCAATGAGATCACAATCTGCGTAATTCCTTGCTGAGGGGAATGGGAGGAAAATGTTGGAACAATAATTTCCCGAAAACACAGTTCAAAACTTTTAGCAAGCCAACTAATCCGCAAAACAGCTGACGCGCCATAGCAAGTCTGTTTAAATAAACTCTGCGAATGCAGTCGAAATCTATTAATCAAAATGCGAGACTAATGTAAACAAGTGAAATTATTAACAGCGCATATTTCAATGCTCGGCCTTGGGAGTAAGTGCTTATGTGTGTACTGGCATTAGTTGTGTATATCCTCAATCTTCGTGAACCTCCGTGAGTGCAATGTCACCTCTAAATAAGTTCAACACTTTGGCGGATATACGAGTACTGATTCCAAGTTACCAACCGGAATGCTGTGACGTGCAGTTTGCTTTAATCCCCTGAGCTTCGATTTTACAAACACTGTCATCTCATTTGCCATTTTGTAGTAACGTGCGTATGCAATAGAAGTTCTCAATTGCCTAAGTTCGTCAAGTTAACTGACATTCGAGTTTCACAATATCGAGCAACACCACATCAGGTTTCTGTCACCCTCTGCGCCTTCATTCGGCGGCTATAAAATTAATGAGTTAAAACTCCCTAACTTAATGCGTCAATCAGTTTTTAATTTGGTTTTGTTTTCTTCGATTTTTACGATCTACTGTGACGGATGATTAATAATCGTTCCTGTCGATATCTCATAATTAAACAAGTAAGTCGCGTAGAACTATGTTTATCTTGGATCCCGTTTGTTGTGCAAATTATTGACATTTTCAATTTAAATTAGTTCCATCCTCACATGCTCGCTGAAATTGACATGAACATGGCAAATGCTCACTAATTAAAGCTTTCGAATCTGTTCGGGCTGCGAGTCGAATGCGCAGGTTTTAGGCACTATTTACCCAACCCGGACTGATGTATTTTTAGACCGAATTTCGATTATAACTAGAGCGGGTATTAGTTTATTTTAATTTTAATTTTTTTTTTTCAACTCCATGGTCGTGTCATTTGCGAGGGGGTGATATCACTTTTTTAAATAATATTACGCGCTGTCTTGCTGTGCGAATAAGTGAACCTCACGCGGTATTTTTGTATGATTTCATATGGCTTATGATTTAATTTGAAACAGAACGCAATCGGCCTTGGGTCAGTCAACGCTATCCTACGGTTGATTTGCGCGATGAACGCATTTTTGAGATTTATTTCGGGTTTAATTATAATTATATTTGCGCCTCATGATTGATGGCCTATCTCTCAGTTGTTTGCGGCTGTGAGTTATGCCGTGGCGAGTGACATGTTCAGCTGCAAGTATATTCGAAAGACCCACTTGACACACATCAGTGCGAGTAATGTGTGTCCAAAAGGAAATGTGCATCCAATTGAATAGCTGAACTTTATGAATTTAAGAAGAAACACTTGAAAACTCTGACAGGCAAAAGCAGCAACTTTTACTGAGTCGAACGTTGGGTAGCTCATTCACCAGATGTTTCACAATACACTGAGTTGGATCAGTAGTTTATTTGTAATTTCAAGTATTTTTACAACAATTATTCAAGTTACTTGAAAAGTCTCACCAAAGGTTGGAAGATCTTAGTGAGCGATGTACAGGGGTGCTTTGGACATCGTCCTTCACACTTTACACCAAAGGGCGAAGTGTAAGAAAAATATGCCAAGTCGGAATGACCACAGACTTAAGGTCGCGAAAAAGGCTGTGAAATGTCTGTTTCTTTGTTTTTTTAACACTACACTGGAGCACTCAGACTCAAAAACTAGTCCATTGTGCTACCAGGTAGCAATGTACTTTTGTTGGAAATTCTTGTTCATATGAAGGAAGACCAGCAGGCGCTTCTGTGATGACATCAACAGCTCTCACCTCATCAGTACCGAATATCTGTCCCCTGATCCGAGCAAAGGCGGGACAGTGGCAGAGGAAGTGCTCTGCAGTGTTGTCGTCTTCTCCACAGATGTCGCAGAGGGTTTCATCGTTTAGGCCAAGACCATTTAGGTTTTTGGCGAAGGTGTGGCCCGTTAGTCGCTATAGACACAAATACTTCGCCCCTTTTCTTTACAATGTAGTTCGTGACCTTTAGGATCACATAGGTTTCCGCTTGGAAAACCGACGAAAATTTGCCTAACGAGGTGTGCAATGCAATTTTGTCGCTCTCTGCCAAGGCACCAGCTCCAGATCCTTCATTGGTCTTGGAGCCATTCGTGAAGATTCGACTACAGCGCTTTCCTGGATTCTGGCCAGAGCCAGTCCTCAGTGCAGGAGAAGTCGACAGACCGTTCTTTGAAGCTTGGTGAAAGCAGCAGTTACGTATTTACGCGAAAGCTTATTCCACCAAACGACCGATGTATAGGAGAGGGGCCTTATCGCAGCGTTGTAGGTTTCTTTTTGGTGATAGACCTCAAGACTGCCGAAAATTCCTTTACACTGCCAGAAAATTGACAAAACTGACAGAGTCTTTGGCTGACTGCAAACTGACATTCCAACTGTGATTTTTTCAACCGAATTTATTAGGCCCTTATTAACCCCAGGCTTGAGTATAACGCTGATATCTAGACTTGGGCTCCCAAGACCTCCTTGCACCTGCTGGATAGAAACCAAGAGCGTGCGATAAAAATCATAAGAATCAGCGAAATCGCTCACTTGATATCCGAGGTAGTGCGTCTTCTCTGTCATTATTTCAACAAACGATGCTCAAAAATTACCAGCAACACCCATCTCCCTAGGAAGCTCATCAGGCTGCCTTTAAAGGGCCAACTATAACGGCCGCACGGAAACTCAAGAGAAATGCAGCAACTGAGCGAAAACACTAAAGCAATACACTGTGACTGTGATAGTAATCGCTAAACTTTTGACGATGCTTCTGCTTTATTTTTGTTTGCTTTTGACATAAGCTTGCGTCCATTACAGCTGCCCCTTATGGCTGCTCGCCTTAAGGTAAGGTCACTTTCCAATTGCGTGCATCACGATTTGAATGCTATTAGAGAATTTCGACAGAATGATGCCTAAAGGCGATAGAATTATTTACCAGCTTTCCCAGACAACATACGATGGCATTTACAATCCTACGTCATTGCAATCGTAGTCGTTATTTAAAATGTCAGGACGAAAGGAAGAAACAAGTCGAACATAAGCGAACTTGAGGAAAGAAATATTGGAAATAACCTTTCAGTCATGTAACATTGGTCGTGTTGCGGCACTGCACCCCTGTTTGATAATTAATTAATTTAATCTGCCTCGGTAAGGCAAGCGATTGAGTGTGTTATTCCAAGGGGAAGAACACAAGGTGAAACTGAAAAATTTATGCTAGACCACCTTAATTCTAATTGTTTGTATAGAGTGGCAAGGGAAACGAAATTGGTGCTGCATGCACGAGTTAATCGATAAAGTTAATATAAGTCGATTGAATATTGGCGATTCAAATGAAAGAAGGAGTACGCTTGCTGAAGCCGGAGGTAGGCTACAAATACTCATTTTCATCGGATAGACAGTGTATGTGTGTATTTCTTGACTAAAATTACTATCTTTTGAACTAATCCAAAAATTCAAAATTAACATTAATTTTCCGCTTGTTGAAGCAGGACAGAAGCATTGTTTTGCAATTAGATGGGATTCGTAGTCTTCTAACTGAAACGATGTATAAATTGCAAAAGGCACACAAGATGTTATTCTAAAAGAAAACAGAAGTTTCTAACTAAAACGAAGTATAAGTCCCAAAATGCATGCAAGAAGTATTTCTGAAAGAAAACAGAAGTTTTAAAACAAAAATTGTTTATCGACCGGGAAGCATCTGGGCCCCAGCCAACAAATCTACCCAACTAGCTGGATCTTTCCCTAGTTGTCTTTAGCTGCACACACCACATTGGTCAAGGTCCCTCTCAAGTGTGCGCCACCTTAATCATTTCAGTTATCTCAGATGCTCAGGGTCTAAGATTCTAAGATCCGGAGCTACGTTGTTCATGCACTCTACATGATCCAGCCATCTTAGGCGTTGAATCCGTAGACGCTAGACTCTGTCGCTGTACAGCATATAAACTTTGTGGTTGAATCTTCATCCCCAAATGCCATTAACGTAAATAGGACCAAAGATCGCACACAGAACTTTTCTCTCGAAAAGACCAAAAGTGTCTTCATCCTCTTTCGATATTGTCCATGCCTCTGCGCCGTAGAGCAAGACTAAGATGATCAGTGCCTTATACAAAGTCAGCTTGTTCTTCCGTCAGCTGACCATTGTGACGTTCTGACAAAGTCGTCGATGTTGCGACTTTTGCTCTCGTTCACCGCCAGAGCCATTTTAGTCGCTTCCATTTCGGTGCCAACAAATGCTTCACTGACGGTTTGCTGTATTCTATTCATCACGTGAATGTCATCCTCGCATGCCAACAGTTGTACGGAGATTTGGAAGATCGTGCCTCTAAAAAAATTGCACGATCTTCTCGAGAACGGTGTTGAAAAAGTGACATGACAGCGAATCGCCTCGTCTAAAACCTTTTTTGACTTTGAAAGTCTCGATCTCGGTGAGTTCGTTACCGACTTTGATGGAGCAGCGAGAGTTCTATATCGGAGTCCTACACAACCTGATGAGATTGGCAGAAATGTCGACTAAACATTGGGCTGTATAACTCGTCTCTATACACGCTGTCATATACAGTCAATATCGCTTACAACGACATCGGTTATAACCACAATATTCTTAGGTCCCGTCATTATAATCCCATTGCATAACAAATCGTTTAAAACGACCAGATTCGTCAGTCCCTTGAAGGTTTTAACTGTATGTCGTTGTAAACGATTTCTTATGCTATTGGATTACATATAATGGAGTTTAGGCGGGACCTAAGAATTTTATCGTTATAACCGATGTCGGGAACCATATACCCGACGCAGAATCTTTCGAAGAAAACACGAATCAGCTCTGCCGTTCTGCTCGTCGTCCAGCAATCGGCTCCATGAAGCAGGACTGGCAGAATAAAGGTTTTGTAGAGCATGATTTTGGTCCTTCGAGTTAGGAGTTTTGACCATAGCTTTTTAGACAAACCAAAATAACAACGGTTGCCAAGGGCGATTCTGCATCGGATCTTCACCACGATGACGTCGTTCGTGGAGTTTACATTTGCCCCGAGGTAGACAAACTCCTTCATTGCCTCAAAATAGTAGCTGTAGATCGTAGGTAGTGTGTGACGGATCGATCGGCATATATCTTGTTTTGTCCTCATTTACTTTCAGGCCAGCTCGTTTCGCCTCTTCTTCACGCTGTCATATGAGTCCTTGAAATCGGCGATTAGGTGGTGTGTGTGAAAGGTTCCTGGCGTTCATGCAATGATCTAGATGCCGTGTGAAGGAAGTAGCCTGTTTTCACTCACGGATACTTATTGACACACCCTCATTTAGACTAAAGCATCTATTTTATTTGTGTCGCATTCATTTGTATTGTGATGTTTTGTTTGGTAATCATTGTTGCTAATCCTGGTGCAAACAACAACCAGAGTGCTATCTGTCGTAGCTGAAGGTGTGACATTAACAGCGAGAACTTCAATATTTAGAAGGGCCCATGCATGACTACGCTTTGCCTTGGCGATGTTCTGAAAATGATTTAAACACGAATTATCGTCAGACATTTCCCATTTCAGAAACATCAACACCATTCCGAGCCCTTGCAAAAGTTCACCAGAGAGTCTCCTTCACCACTCACATTATCGTTAATTTTAACCCCAAACCAACATGCCTCCCCTTTGTTTCCACGTCTTTTTTTGTTTTATTCTGTTGCAGGCCAATAATAAATTATGTACATACAGACACATATCTGCGATTATTTGAAGGTCACGTCCTAGTTTACGAAATACATTTTCTCTGCTACTGCTCTCCCCACACTGCATTTGATGTGCTGCCAATGTCATTTCATTTAAGTTTTATTTTTTTTCTTTTGTCAAGAAACAACCGAGTCAACTAAATTACATACAATAGCGCCCAGTTGGTGTAAGCTGAAGCGTTAATTTGTTCTTCTTGCTGTCGACTGGTGTGCCGACCTTGACCCACAATGCTAATCGAAATTGCCACCGGAAGCGAATATCAAAAAAATCATTGAAACCATAAAACAAAACAAATTCTCGGTTTATTTTTGGAGCAGAACTACAATATCTGCAAGCAACGATCTCAAATTTTGAAGGTGAATTTTATCTTATCAGATGAAAATATTCATGGCTCTCTACAGATACAGATACAGATAGAGAATGTCATTGGGGCGTGTTGGAAACCCGACCTTGAGTGTTTCGTAATACGTATTTTTCCGAAAAACTGTTATTTTTTTTGCGAATTACAGACACGGAAATACGCGATATTTATTATCAACTTGTCCTTGGATCGGCGCGTTGGCACTGCTTAAACTTCGTATTTGCTTGGCGTGTTTGCTGATTAGTCGTGGACTTGATTTGTTTGTTTTTAACTAGTGGGATACAGTGGTGATGGGGAAGGACAAATTATTTAGAGAGTTCACACAAGGTTAGTTCGTTGAGGAGTAAACATTGTTTAGGAGTAAACAATGACCTTACAAAAGGATGACACCGTCCGTCAGTTCACAATGACATCGAGTACACATTGGTGCGCAACATTTGAGGTATGGAGGTTGTTCATTAAAGTAATTATTGTGTAACAAAGCAGATATTTCATCTTAACGTACACACAGTCAGCGTCAAAAGCGAGTGAACAGTCATTAGCTGAAAGTTTGTCCTATAAATTGAAATTCACCGGAATGGTGTACACCAAACATTTATACCTCAAATAAAAGCTCTGAAGTCATATTTCAAAATATCCATTTTTAGCATTACGGCGAATAACTGGTTAATTTAATTCAAAAGATTCAAAAGAAAAAGGGATAAAAACAAGCGTCAAAAGTTAGTGAACACCTACTTCTAAAAGGAGTTTGTATGTTGTTGTAATTTGTACCCCCTTACCACTGTTTCCAGTTTTGAATTTAAATGTTCCTAAGAATGCTTAATTAAAACTAGCCGTTATGTCTTACAATAATCGACAACCATATGTCAAAAGTGATTTTGACAACAACTTTTAGCACTTTTCTCTTCTAATATTTTTTTAATAGTTTTATGTTCACACTTTATAAAATAAAATGCAGAATATTTCAAAGTATGAGTTAGGATCTTTAATTTGATGTACCCATGTCTGTCCTAGCTCATTCCGGTGAATTTTAATTTGTTGGATAATCTTTCTTTGATTGTTCGCTCACTTTTGACACTGACTGTATGTGATAACGTTTGTTTGTGAAATAGTTGTTTCCCATTCTAAGAGTATATATTGGCCTTTCAGTTCTAGTGAAGGGACTGTCATTTTAGGCGACATTTGATCCATTTTAGAATATTTTTGTGTTCGTCTAATATTTCTGAGGACAATACTCTCGGCATATGATTCTTATTTGCCGGTCGAAGTTCATCGTCAGCTGGTCACACAATGTCTAAACTTGCAAAAACAGCTTACAATAAAGGGAGTTGCTTAGAAGTTTGCCAAGAAATTTGAAATTATTCTAAAAGCAACAAGTGCACTGTTGTGATGTCCATGAATTAAGGAAATCCTTTAGACGGGGATTATGAAAAAGAAGTGCTGCCAAGAAAAGTCGCCTCGTTTCATCCAAAATGAGTCAACTGAGGAAAGGTAGTTATATTTTTATTTGAATCTAAATAGAGGAATAAAATATATGTCAGGATCGGCTCTGTTCACAAAATAGCCACTCTCTTGACGAAATTATTCCTCACATTTTTGCATAATTGCGGCCATTTTTGAATGATGAAATGTTGGCGGAGCTTTGGCGTTGACTTTGTCTTTAAAATATAGCCTAGTGTGTCATCTGCTGGCTTCAATTCTTATATCAACAGGGACCCATATGCAGAAATATTTGTGCAAAATGCGGTGCGAAGAGGTTGCGAATAAAAACCCTGTGATCTGTCAGATGGCTATCTTAGTCAAAACTAATTTAGAAAGAGAAGGCTTTCGGTTTTAGGGATAGCCCAACTAAAACCGTTTTGATGCATCTAGACCAGTGGACCAAAAGTCGCCATGACGTGGAGTACTGCGTCGACTGCTATGTTGAAGATTCATTGTTCTTTCTTGTGAGAGGATAATAGTATGCACAACTAGGCTGACCAGACGTCCTCTTTAAAAAAGACATGTTCTTTTCTTGTTTCATAAAAAATGTCCGGTATCTTTTTGGAAAAACATGCAATTTGTCATTTTTGGGTTTTTCAGTTAACTACATTTTTCAACATCACAAAACTATAACAAAACTTTTTTTTCAAAACTAATTTAGAAATTTTCTGCATCTTTTTGGTGCGAACGCTACCTAAATTATATTTGCACTCAAACTCATTCATTTTTGAACACAACGCCATCTTTTGTGTTTTTTCTTAACAGTCGTCTGAACACACCCACTCATTTGACAACTTATTTCATGCCTACTTTTTTCTGTTTAAAAGTAAATACACCGTTTGTTTACCGTATTCCTGCGTGATTTTCAAATGTAAAACAGTGAGTCATAAATTTTTATTTGAGATTGTTCAAGGTGTCCTCTTTTTCATGCCCATGGGTCTGGTCACCCTATGCACAACACGAGTGGTTGCTTCAGAAGTTAGGCTTAATCCACCGCAAAAGAAGAAGAAACATATACCATTCAGTGGTATTCGTTGTTGAAGTCGTTGAAGACTGACTTGCCTAGTCCATTTTTCAAAATAAAAATGATTTAAAATGTCTGAATTATTTGGTATTTACAATTGATATTAAGGAGCTCTATGTTGATCATTTCATTGTTGTTTTGCTGCCAAGGCCTGACGGTCTTCGCTTTATCTTGTTTTGCGCAAGTAGCGATAGCTAGCAAAATATCGTGCTGGCTGGAGAGGGTTTTTGGTTGAGGTTCATGTCCACCCGGACCATAAAGCCATTCAAAGGAAAGAAAAAATACTTTGAAAAAAGCCTTTGTCAATTTGTTTCCTTATCTTCCTTTTGTTTGCATTTTATTGCATCAAAATATATTCAATCGAAGCTGGAACCCAGATCAGTTGCCATTGGAACAGGGAATAATTATAGTACATGGCAACACGACCCTTCTTGTAAATTACTGATTGATTTTTTTGGCAAAACAAATTTTTCTTCCAAACCCCAGCGGATGTATAATATAAGCGGTTTGCATATAGTTCGCGCGAATGAATATCTAGCACGAAAGTTCAAAAGAAATTGGTCAGCATTTCTAATAACCCTCCACATCAGTCGTCCCCATACCTTAAAAATCTTTTCAGTAAACATAAGCATCCTGATAGAAGACCAAATAAACAAAACCCAAACCAAGCCAAGCCCGTGACTGCTACAATCTCCCTATAGATACATTTGTCTTTTTTTCATTTTTAAGCGTTCATTCGAAATAAACGTACAAGACCAAACCAACAACAAAAACAAAAAAAAACGTTGCGCCGCTGAAATTGCAACGATGTATAAATACGTATCTGTTGGATGATTATGACCTAAATTTCTCTCTCGATCTCATCTCTCGCTCTGCCACTCTGGATGGCTATGCAGTTTTAGCTGTTTACTAGTCTAGCGAATTTTTCCTTTTTCTTTCTTTTTTTTGTTTATACGTTGTTGTTTTTCTGCTAATTTATTTCGTGCTTTCTACACATAAATGGCCTGAACGAGATGGCGTTGTTGTTCCATAGATACGAAACAAGTATAGAGATACGAGTATAGAGTGTCATAAACATCGGACTAAATCGAGATACAATCAGCAACGTTTCTATGTGCATCTAAATGTGTTTAGATGTACGTATGTTTGTCACCTTGAATGAGTATTGATATTTTATGGCGCAGCCTTTGTACTTCATCTTGCTATTTTGTTGAGTCGTTTGCACTTAATTTAGGCGAAACAAAAACATTAATTATAGTTTAAGTGCGGGATAGTCATCGCGCACGGAAACCATTTACCCGCCGCCGTTGCTTAGGCTTACTTTCTAATCACCTTTCTCCTTGCTTGGATCTACAATGTAAATTGTTCGATACTGAGTAGCGCACCCACTTGGCGGTACGAACCTGTGTATCCTTTGGTTCGTAGCAACAATGTGGGTCCTCTTTTGATGGCAATTTAATAAACGATTCATTAGCAGAGTTACGAATAATTTATTGTGGGACGGAAAAGTTAATATTTACACTGACAAGTCGAATGGACTACGATTGTCATCATTTGATGTGTGCGTTTGCGGCGTGCCCTAAATATTTATCACAAACAAACAGTGACTTGTGGGGCTTGAAAGGAACAGCGGACTTGAAGAGTAATTAATGCAACAGACCGGGGTCTTAATTAGCTTTTTTCGTTTTCCTTTATATTGAATTTTTTCTGCGTTTTGTCGGCTGAGTAAATTTAAATGAACTGCGAAGAAAGTTCGATGCATACGATGCACGGAGCAGACGGATGACCTCATATTTTATTGTTTAGCAATTCGCAGCTGTAATTGTTGTTGTTTATTATTGAAAAGTCTTGCAGTGTACAGACGTCACGTCTTAATTGACTTGTAATGCGTCTGAGTAAATTGCATGACAAAAAAATGGTTAATTTGTTGAATAACAATGAGTACAGAGTTTTCGTTTGCTAAAGTATTGTATTTTTAATTACTCTAACTGACATTGACGTTGTAATTGGCCATGGCTTAAGACGAACATTTTATCAGTAAAAATCAACCGGTGGGTGAAGATATCAACTAATTTATGGGCACTTAACGTTTAATTGTACAGATTCCAAACAGTTGTTATGCTATAAATGTCTAAAACTCGAGTCGATATCAAAGTTTGAAATTTAAAAATCCCTTACCAATACAGAAGTCGGGTGGGCATTGACACGTTAGCCAAAGTCCGAGAAAGACATAAAACGGGTACCCGAACACGTACTTGTATTCGTTGGCTACAACTTACTATTTCCAAGAACTTATTTAAACTCAACAACTTTATGTGTGAAGGTCCAAAGATCGGCTTTTACCTTAAAAAATACAAAAAGTTGAAATGACTTAAATTTTTTGTCTCATTTGGCTTAAGATTACAATACCTAGAATTTCCTTCTCACTGTTTCATGGGAGTTTTGGAATTTTCAGTAATATTATTTTCCGACTAATATCACACACAAATCTTAAGAATGTTTGCTGAGTCACTCTATCTCTAAATAAAAAAAACTGGGCAAGTGCGAGTTGAACTCGCACGGGGAAGATTCCGTCGCATAATATTGATGGATGATTTCTGAATATCATACGACGTTTCCAAACTATTTCAGTTGAATTTTCTTCTAACTTCAACCCAAATCAACTATTCATTCACACATTCATACATCCAAACAAACAAACATTCATCCCTACATATACCTATATCTCTATCCAAGTTTATCCAATACAGAAAAACCCTTCCATCATACACATACCCAATCACCGCTGATGCCTGCGGTGTGTGTGTTCATTTCTGTTGGCCATTTAGGGGTGAGATCGAAAGATAACACTCATCAACGAATAGAGTGGTCGAACACAGCATGAAATTTATGTGTGAAAATGAAAATTGTTTTCATTTTAAATCTTAAATATCTCAAAATTTCAACATGAATCGATATTTTAAAATTTATCATTTCTTAATGCTTACGCTGAGGTCGTCAAAAGTGGGTTTTCAAAATTCGCATGTCGATGGTTGACAGTTTTTGGCCAATATCTCCAAAACCATTAAGGCCAGAATGCTCTAAATGGTTGTAAATGAAAGTACTCAATAAAGCCAAGTTTTTGTGATTTTTTCAGATTTTTAAACACTTTGGTTTAGAAATGGCAGGGGGACGCATTTAAAAAAGCTTTGGAGCTCCATATTTTCCAAACGGTATTTTGGATAAAAAAGTGTCGAAAGAAACCTCCACCTCATTTCAAAAGATCTGTCGATTGATATATATTTGGGGTGCGACAATTTTTCAAAATTAATGTCAACTTCACCTGTACTGGAGCCACCCCCAAATGGCCCCACTTTTTAAATTTGGGTGCATAGGCAATGACATCTAGGTCTGAATTTCATGCCGATATCTTCATAAACTTCGGAGATAAAAAAGTGTGACAGACACGACGGACGGACGGACGGACACGCCGAAATTATATTGGTTCCGTTTTTGTAGACGGAACCTTAAAAATTAGAAGATCGAAACTTCACTTATGTTTAAAGCAAAAGAAATCTGCAAGCATAAAATTATCAGCGCATATTTCGTAGCTTTGTTTGAGCTACTAACTACCAGGTTTAAGAATTTCGGAAGCAAAGGATCTTATGCATTAAGGCAGTCCAAAAAGTTTTGAGCCTGATCGTTAAAATATTACATCATAAACAGTTGGGTTTGCTATGGGAAACTGCTTGGAAGAAGTGGTTGTATACTGGAAGGCAAAAACTGTCAAACATGTTTACGTCAGCAGAGTTTTAAGTGTGCCTACGAATTCTAGTCTCCTAATTCGAGAAAAAGACGAAGACTGAAAAATAAACCGAAAGCAAATTGCTCAGCATTATCTAGGCTGGCAAAGATAAAAACCTGCAATACGCCTTCATTCATTTAAACCATTTGTAATCATTTATACGCTTGGATGGTACTTTGTCCCATCATCTCATAGTTCTTAAGATAGGCAGATACATTTGAATTAGTAATTAAGTACATTTCTTTTTAAGGATAGTTCAAACACAGACGAGGGTGTATGTTTAAGTGTTCCATCCAAGAATCTCAACGTTAGTATATCATACTTTTCTGGTGCAGACTATGGCGATCAAGTAGCTCTGTCATGACTTAAGTACAAATGTGTCGACGACTGGATGGCGCAGTTGGTTAAGTGCTAGCTATCCCAGTGAAAGCAAAGTTAATACGCTTTTATCGGGTTTTTCAAATCTGGTCCAGTCACCATATGCCGTTGAGATCAAATTAACGGCACTATCACTGGAGCCGTCGATCAGTGGTGGTAGACTGACTTTGGGTATCACAATGAACCAACATGGTCTAAGTGTGCTGATGAATTCACTTGCAGCCCCCTAACCTAACCTAAGTACAAATGTGACCTCAAAAGTGGGCAATAAAATCTCCGGGCTTTGCCATTTGAATATTCCTCTTATGAAGGTGCCCGGATAGTTCGACCTTCGAAAATTGCATAACCCGCGAACTCAACGGGAATGGCACAGTCTCTGCTTTTCAGAGGAGAACTTCCGCATATGCCTTTAGCCAAAACTAGGCTTACATAAAGCTTTATGCCACAAATTTCACCAAAGACATATGTTCATTACCAAATAAATCTGGACTATGCTTAATCCCTTACTCCCTGGCAGTACAATGGACCAGTTTTTGAGTCCGAGTGCTCCAGTGTAGTGTTACAAAAACCTCCGACAAAAAAAAGAATGTTTAATGAATTGTACACCCAATCAATCTTTCTCTTTCTCGGGCAAGACTTAAGACAAACGGTCAGTACATGTTCCATAGTTTCTTTGGCCTGTCCACATCGCCTACAGATTTCTGTGGTGCTGAGACCCAATTTGTGACGACGATAGTTACATGCCCCATGTCCTGTTAGTGCTTCACATAGGACTCTGGGGTCTACCGTATTAAATTCTAGAGCTTCTTTGGCTCGTTTGGGATTGTACTTTTGTTCCATGAGCATTCTTAAGTGTTTAATACCCTCTTGGGGTTCCATTTGTGTAGATGTAAGTTTGTGTTGTTGAAGCCATAAAGGAGTGAAGGCCCTGTAAAAGGTACCTGGGCACATTTCTTGGCTAGTATGTCAGATTTTTCATTTCCTTCGTGGTTTTCATGGCCTTTGTTCTTTGCTTCTTTGTTTAGTATTTTGTGACATTCCTAGACAGCCTTAGAGTTTAAGAACCTCTTTTCTATCTGAGAATATGTATATTTTGGTACTGGTGGGTTTTCTGTCGTTAATGCGGTGTGCTGCACAGCTCAGCTTGAAATATTATTGACTCATTATTATTATTATTCTTATTAAACATTCTTTATTGGTAGAATAGAAGAGAAGCGCGGCACTAAATCAAGCTATTTCGGTAATTCAAGGCATGAGTGCAAAAACGAAGAAGCAGGTTCTATCCCTCTGTTTCATTTAAAATATTCTTTGTTTCTTCATGTGTGAGAAACTCTTTAGAGAAGTAAAGTAAACGCAATTCTAATAGTATAGGACAGGTCGCGATAATTGACTCATTACAGAGAGGAATGTGTAAGCTGCATCTTGGTCCTAGAACTCCAGCCCCTACCTTGTTCTTAGAAATGAGGAGGAGAAGGAAAGCATTATTCACTTTCTCTTGCGCACTTACTGTCCTCTCGATCACGACAAATAATCAATAAGGAGGAATATTATCAACAAGTTAAGCCAGCTGAAGAATATCAGCCTTATCCAAATCATCACAAGCTCAGGATGGTTCAATGGTGGGAGATTGTCCGATCTACGAGGTCTAATCTAAGGAGCCTAACCTGGCCTAAGTGTGACAATTGATTTAGACCAAACATGCGTTTGAATAATCATTTCCAACACCTTGTTGTGAAAGTAATTCGAAAATTGGACGGCGACTGTACGTTGGAATAGTCAAGGAATAATGTTCATCGGGTTATCCTGATAAATTTGAAACCAAATAATGTATCAGGAAAAACGGCCGCATTTAGAGATGAAAGAAGAAGTTATGTTTTATTCTATTCCATTCTATGGTCCGGAATGAATTATTCTACAAATTATCGTGCATCCACTGTATACAGCTGGTTTGGTCATTGGCAACTTTTCCTATAGGCACTTAACCTTTGTTATTATGGGCCTGGTTTGGAGTACATAAATTCTCAACAAACGAGGGTGTCGTCAGTTTTAACAGTAGGTACCAAGAAATTAATGCACCGCTGTTAATAGAACACCTTATTAAATGGAGATTTTTATAAAAATAAAACAAAAATATTTGCCCGTAGAAAAACGTGTTTCTTTAGGCTTTACTGAGCGTCAGCGCTGAGATGTAATTTTCAAGTTCACTTCGTCGTAGTCTTTTAGTTGAAAGTCGTGTTCATATGAATAATCCTCTGGCTGTCGCAGATTCCATTCAGTTGGATCTGGAACAACTGTCTGCTTTACGAAGCTCATCATTTCAAAAAACAATTACAAATTTGCCCAACTTCGTTCCACTGCTTTTCGGTGACATTTTTATTTTTATAATCCTTGTGGCTGTCCTTCCATAGAACTGGACGGTTTTGAACAGCTGAAATCAAACTTTCTACGTTTAGTTTCTCTATGTTCTTATTTTGTCGCTCAGCGATCGATTAAAAAAATAAAACAGATTTGGTTTCCAAGCGACGTCGCTCTGTCGCTTAAAAAAATCGCAAATCGCTCAGTGCTTAGGTGGCCACCTCCGTATGATTTGATATGTTTTACTTTTTCTGCGTTGCTCTATCGCTCGTCACTCAATCACTCGCCGCTCATTGCGTGGCCGCAGCCTTACAGACTCAAAACGTTCAGACTACGATCATGAATGTACAGAAATGTCTTCCCTCGCAATCAAATCACACCCAACTATGTTATATGATCTGAAGATCTGAAGATGAATATGGTTAATAAATGGTTTAATGTTCATATTCATATTTATATCGATCATTCGAAAATAAATTTTCTCAATGATAAACTTGAGCTGCTCGTCGTTATTTTAAATTTACGATATGTTGCTTAATCGCTTAACGCCTTCACCTCATTAACATTGATATCGAAATAAGCTCCCATTTGTCTTTCCTATTTACTAACAATATTGGTTACATTCGCTTCCTCGACTCACCTTAGGCCGACATACACTTTCTCGGCAATATTTGACTTTAGTCGCACATTCAGCTTGCCAAGTGCCCAATATGTACTTTGTACGTTCAGTTTGTTAAATGAAAAATGTAAGGCTCTAATTTATTTCATTTACACATGTACTGTGAAAAGTTTGCAGTTACACAACAGAAAATTTCATTTTTTACAAGAAAGTGTTAACGCGTACATAATCACGTAAAAATAAACGTCGCTCATTGAAACATTTGTTTCTTTAGTTTCTTAGCAGAAAAATAAACGAAAGTGTTTGACAAATAATGTTTGGCTTGACAAACGTTAGGTGAATTCATTTTTGAAATTCTTTTGCAAATAAAGTTCTGCTTCGATCTTTTGATGCGGATTGTTGAAACTTTTTTTGTATAAGAGCGGTTATAAAAAACACTTTGTTTTCTTGAAATCGCATTTCTTTACCAATAATATGACAAATTGCAGCGCCCTGCTTGTAATCCTCGGTTTTACTTGTTGAACCCGTTGCTCCGGAAGGAATGATGTTCGAAAATAAAGCAAGGATTAAGTGGCTGGCTAGAAAAAGCTTCTCAATCTCGCCGTTTGGAGTTGGCATTATACTGTAGGTCCCCACCACTCGTGAAGAACAATAGCAAGCACAACACGAGTAGTTGCTGAGAAGTTTGGCCCAGGTTTACTTCGGACTGTAGATCCGCCCTTATTATTATTATTATTGGAAGTGGCTTTAAAGTGCACTCGCGGTGGTCACTTGTGGTTAACCATTTTGAGCTTCCTCTAAGGCGCAGAAGAGAAGGTGTAGAATATTTTCCAATTCTTCTTCGTCCAGATAACTTTTGCAAGAGTCATTAAACCGATCTCCACGTCTTCTTGCATGCTCACTTATTAGACAGTGTATCGTAATGACACCTGTCATAATTTCGATTTTTGATCTGTTGATCTGTCAAGTGAGATCATATTTGTAGATCGTTTGGGATCTACTTTGGCCAGGTTGAAAAGTAGTGCCTTTCACTCATCTGTTGTTGGCAATTTGAGTTGGTAATGTGGGTGCTTGTTTGGCAACCCTTTTCAATGGCCAGGGATCTCTCTATGGCTTGGCATCCACTATCCCAATTCTGGTCTACGGTTTAGAAACATGGACAATATCGAAAACAGTCGAAGAAGTCCTTGTTCATATGAAGAGAAAACTTATGTACGCGTTCTTTTGTTCCAACTTCGTTGATGATGATTGCATGGTTCTCGATCATGAAATACGATCTGTATAACGCTATGAGTGTATCGTAATGCAGAGCATGCAAATATCACTGTAGGACAACACACCAAAACACTACCATGATTAAGGTGACAAACGCAAATTGAGAGGGACCGACTTGATGCAAATTGTTTTCAAAATATTGTGTACAAATAATAATAATATTCAGTTCGGAATGGACTTGGAGATAGCTACTACAGCAACCACTCGTGTTGTTGTTCCCTCACGAGTGGAAGGGAACTAAAGTTTAATGCCGCTTCCGAACGGCTTGACAGAGAACCCGTTTCTGGACAGTTATACGCATTGTTACTGCCTCGAAAGAGGTGGAGCCGTGAAAATATGAAAGGTGTTTACAGAGAATTGAATAAGCTTACAGCTTACCCAGTACGCCACGGCCATCACAAAATATTGTGTACTATACCATTTACTTTGAATCGTAAAACTGTATAATTAATGGGTGTGATTAAGATTATGCATCAGACGATATGAATTTTTTATACTTTCTGGCAGGAAATCGCGAGACAAAAATGTTTATTTTTGACGCCAGCAGACTTCTAATTTAAATTGTACCAAAATAATGCATTCTTTTGTACTGAATCGATGTCAGCTGTCGTCCACTGCGGTGATCATTGGAGCAAGGGTACATCGGAACAACACAGAAGTGTTGCAGTTTTGGATCGCATTAACGAAATCTTGCCAAAAATACGTTGTAATAAGTCATAAAAATCAATATTTGCGTCGGTGCTGATGGTTGCATCCATCAAATGAAGATTTAAACATATAAAACCATGCACGTGCACTCATTTAAACAGCATGTCGAAATGGTAAATTTTACTGGTGCAAATTTAAATTTTAAATAGGAAATTGGCTTATGTTCAGACAAAAACCTAGCAGCATCAGGCTATACAATTTAAGTCTTTTTAATCCGTTGGTCGTCAAAGGTTGCCCTATTTTGGTACCCAAAACTTTTGACGTTTCTGTCTACTGTTCTATACGCTTGTACTCATTTATGAACCTTAGTTTTCGATAACCACAGTGTAGGCAATATACATAATTTTGAGGCACATACTGGACTTATTTCACATTTTTACTGTACATGATTTTGTACCTTTTGTGCTATTTATTAACGAAGTTTTTATTTTTTTTTATTTTCAGTACTCAAAAAGCTGGCTACAACAGTCCGTGGCAATGGACAACAGTGACGGCGAGCGGCGAATGACATATAGGGGCTCGCAAAGAGCCCGCAGTCAATGGTGGTGGTAATCAATCAAGTTCCAATAGCCAAAACACCAATAGCAATAACAACAATGGTCACAGCAATAATTCTACAAGTAGTACTAGTGCCAACAACATGTTAAATAGCAATACAACTTCTAGCACAAATTATCAAAGTAACAATAATTCCTACGCCGATGGCAATCTAATGCAGCAGCAGCAGCAACAGTACGCCGCTGCTGAAGCTGCCCTTGGCTCGTATGCGGCCAATATGATGTTTCCGGGTGGTAAATATCATTCCCAACATCATCAGAATCATCCGCAACAACAGCAGCAGCAACACAATCATCAAATCTCGCAGCAACATCAACCGCAGCAGCAGCAGCAACAACAACAACCATCTGCATATGGGACAACAGCACAGAATCATAGCTCGAATAGCTTGCACCAACAGCATCAACAGCAGCAACAACAGCAACAACAACAGCAGCAGCAACAGCTCCAGCAACAACAGAGCAACTACAATTTTCACATGGGTGGCATACCGCCCAGCTTTGCAGCGCATTCTCAAGCTGCTCTGGTAGCTGCCACAGCTGCCGCTGCCGCTGGTTACATAACGCCCACCGCCCATCAGGCACCACCATCCTTGATGCAGTCGGCCGCCGCACACCATCATCAGCAACAATTGCATCAGCATCAGCCGCAACACCAGCAGCAGCAGACACACCAGCAGCAGCAGCAGCAACCGCAACATGCTGCCAATGCTGCCCAGCAACTTCATCAACACAGTAGCGCCGCACAAAGTGTATTCGCTGCAAGAAACCTTCCATTTGCTGGGTACGACTACAACTACCGAGCGGGAGGGTATCTATAAAAATAAATAAAACAAAAAAAACTCATAAAAAATTAGCATAAATTAAAAAGAAGGAAAAAATATTTGATATATTTAGTACTGTCTTTAGCTCCCTATTCTAAAAGAAAGAGAAATACCACAAAGCGTAGTAAACCGTAAATGACATGAAACGTAGTATACCCTTAATAAAACGAGAAAACACAAAACCTAGCGTAACCTCTAAAGTGTTAAGAATAAAACAATAACTAACGTGAATTGACTAACAGCTAACAATAACTGAACTAAACTTAACAAGAGCAACACACAAAAGAATAATTATACATAATAATAATAATAAAGTGGATCATTAAGCGTAAACAAAAGGAAATAAATAAAACAATACACACAAACGTATTTCTCAAAAAAGAAAAACTAATAAATAAATTATATATATATAAATATATATTATATATGGAAGCAAATTATTATAAATAAATAAAAAACAAGAAAAAACTATATCCTAGACTATAACAATATTATTGTTTTTTTATTTAATTATTACCATTATTGTGTCCCTTGTACTGTTCTGTATTATTATTTTATAGTTATCCTATGTTGTAGTCTTTATTATAATATTATTTTTTTTAATTGTTTATAAATGTATTTAAATTGCAGACAAGAGAAAAGGCAAACAAAAAACAAAACAAAATAGAATTTAGTTTTAAGGCAAAGATAAAGCTATTATTATTATTGTATAAAGAAAATTTATTTAAATTAATTATTGATAATTGTTAAAGAAGAGTAAATGAAAACAAATAAAAGAACATATGAGAAGAAAAAAACAAAAAAAATGAGTAAAACAAAAAAGAAAACAAGAATCAAATTAAAGCAAAACATTGGATAGTTAGAAAAAAAGAATATGATCGGTGTTTTTATTTCTGATTTGGTGATGATTTTGTAACGGTTTTACCGAGATCTTTGACAAGGATGCATAAGGCAAGCAAAACAAGGAAGAGGGCTTGTTTCAATATCTATTTGGGACTTTCTTAGGGTTGGTACTTAAGTTATGCCAATGCCGGGTTAGGGCGTTAAATTTGACACCAGCATAGTAGAGTTCGTTTTGTCATACGAAAGCTGTATTGAGGGATTAAAAAAAAGTTACATGAGCCCGGAAATAAAAACGTAGACATTTTTTGCTATGATTTTCGACGTGAATTAATTCAACAATATTCGCCTATGTTCTATATTCCGCTTTTCATGAATTCGAGCTGTTATAGTGAAAATTCGAGTTCTGCAATCCGATCGAAATGGTGGTGGTGAATTTGAATTTCGAAAATGAAAATCGGTGTTCTGCAATTCGATTTACTCGTGTTTTTACTCGAATTGAATTCACTGGTAAGCTCCGCTATGAATTTGCAGTGAAATTGGATTAAATACGTGAACTATTCAGATTTTTCATTATCTTTTTATTGATTTTATTTTAGGGGAAAACACGAAAATTCAAGGAAGGTGGTATTTCTGTGAAACTTATGGAGGCAAATCCCGATTTGTAAGGAACTCTTCATTCTTATATGAAACTATTGACTAAAATTGAAAAAATATAAAAACTGCAAGCTGGTGGTTCTATTTCTCTCAAGATGTACACTGAGGTTCATTTTGTATGCCAAACCCTCGTTTAGAAATGAAAAAGATGATTCAAATGATCTATAGGAATATTTCCTGAGGATTCTTCTTTTCATTTCTTTTCGAAACACGAAAAAGTATTCAAAACAACCAATTGCCTGACGAAACAACGAAAACTAAGCCAAAACAAAAACCATTTGCCTGCCGAAGCCAAGGCAATAACGTTTGTTTTTTCCGAAAGTGAATTCGAAAAATTCGAAATCAATCGAAATGCAGAACATGAAAATTCACTTCGGGTGAAATGGAAATTCGATTTCAAATTCATTTTGTTTTGTAACGATCAGACCTTCGAAAAACCGCAGCCATTCTCAGTCTATGAAGGAACCATCTGAGTAACCTAGTAAAATAATAGATACGACTGGATGGCGCAGTTGGTTAAGTGCCTGCTCCAAATTAGAGGGGTCCCAGGTTCGAATCCCAGTGAAATCGAATCTGGTCCAGTTACCATTTGCCTTTGGGATCAAATTAACGGCACTGGAGTAGGTTGCTACCTGGCAGTACAATGGAGCAGTTTTAGGTCTGAGTGCTCCAGTAGTGTTTCAAAAACCCTCCGAAAAAAATATACGTAGTAGAAGTCGTTGCGGAACACTGCACTATGGGAAGACACGCCGCTAGACTGTGGCTACCATACTATGATTACTTTAGCAGGTGTATGGATGAAGAGGAAGAGGAGATACCCTCACATCTACTCTGCAATTGTCCACCTCCATGAGGAAGGAAACACTGGGAGCATATCTCATAAATGCAGTAACGGACATATTCGAAGTGGACGTCAGAAAAATATGGCTATTGGTCCAAAAATCAAAATGGTTCCAGGAGTAACGGCAGGAAGCTGGCATTGGCAACACAATGAATCCCTCCCA
The DNA here is from genome assembly GCA_930367185.1 of Myathropa florea. NCBI lineage: Eukaryota > Metazoa > Arthropoda > Insecta > Diptera > Syrphidae > Myathropa > Myathropa florea. The sequence continues at coordinate 23,334,684 of OV884005.1, read as the reverse complement.
GTCTAACACCCCTATTGCGGTTGTCGGTTGTCGATCATATCGACAATCGCTGAGTTCGTCGATTGATTTCATTTTTGGTATTGTGTAACTCAATCGACGAAGGATAGTGTTATTGTGAATAACCTCATGCATATTGTCACGTTTGACAGTTGTGAACCTCAAATCCCTTGAACTTTGTTTACATGAGCCAGACAATAATATACAACCATCTCACTCTTTCCTTTGGCTTTTTTTTTTGTCACTCTCATTCATCGTACACGTAAACAGGCGATTGTGCTTGCGATAGCACACGAACTCAAACAAATCATATAATTTTTGCAATCGGCATTTTCATGCATACATTTTACAAGGATTTTTGTGTGTTTTTTTATTTGTAATTATCTTCAGAATATATTCAAATCTGTTTAGAATTGTATTTAAAATACTATAATCTGAATAAAATTACATTTCGATAACAGGAAAGTATTTATTTTTGTAGTTTTTGCGACGCGTCACAACAGTCGATCAAGAAATTCTTCACGACTAGATTCGCTCGGCAAATCGACAAGAGTCGAACAAAATCGACAATCACAATACCAAACCTAATCGACTATCGACCATTGTCGATCATTGATCGACAATCGACAACCGCAATAGGGGCCTAAATGTATCCAATGTATTTATATTTAAAGCCACCATACCTACCTACGTACCTTGTAACGATCAACTCCCTTACACTTTTAGTGATAAGACACCATCCCAGGTCACCGTGTTTCGCTAATTTTCTGAATTCCATCGTGGTCGTTATTAGCTTCAGGAGGAATTTCAAGGTCGGATCAAATTGGTTGCTATGCCAGCAAACATCGATGCTACCTACCGTAAGATTGTTATATCCTTTGGCATTTGTTGCACTTAGGTTAGGTTAGGTTGAATGCTGCTTCCCTTAATATTAGAAAACACTTAGATCAACATAAATATAAACATAATCATTGCCCTGCAGCGTGGGTCTACGAGGGTTACGATACAAGTTAGGGAAGCCAACCAAATTGTCCGAGGTAACCGAAATTATCAAAAAAGTGGACTACCAAGTGGAATCGTCTTAATGACGCAAGAGTCGGGCAAGTACATATGTGTGCAGGAGGAGAACTTTTTCCATTGTCATTGTGAAAGACTTCAAACCTTTTGGCATACAAGGCAGTGCCCACTCGCATACATTTTATAATGCATGAACATGTGGACGTCAAGTAAATTTGTTCGGATACCGATTACTTTGACAATCATTAAAAAAAAATAGCTCTATTGGTCTAAAGAAGTGTTCAAAAAAATGCATAGAGGCAGTGTTGCCAGAAGGAGGCTGTGAAACATCCCATATTATACGTTAAAAATCCCTTTTCGAACTAGTTTATCTCCTTTTTGTTTTTCAATTGTCTGAAAATAAGTACAATCAATTTGAGCAATCAAAAAAAAAAAAAAAAATCGAGAACGGATGGGCTTTATGATGTTTGATTTGATTTCTTGGATGTATCTCCGCCCCAGAATTAGGAAAACTACAAATGTCCACATATCGATTTATGTGCAAATTCCTAGATATCAAAGATTTGAAATTTCAAGGGTTAACACTTTTACACTTAAATTTCATGCTGAAATCGAAAACTCAAGTCTCAGTGGTATCTCTCACATTCATTTCAACCCCTAACTGCTCAACAACGATCTTTTCGAGTTGCGAAAGCGATCCGTATGCACGAACATTTTACATTGCTTGGGTCAAGCTTGTTATGTTACTCTACTTTCGGATTCTACGTTATTACACTTGGAACGCTTCATCGAAGAAATTGCAATTTTGGATGTGTGTTCTACTGATGCTCTTGGTCGCCTTTACACAGTTTATCCGAATGTTTTTACTTGCGGTTGTTGGTGGTGAATGTTCGTGGGACGACATCATTTGAATGTGTGCCCAACATTTCATGCGGCAATTTGCTAGTCAAGTTAGGAATCGTGGAATGAACTCTGCTTTCAATCGATAATTGGAACTTGTACGTGAATACGATCGAACTAATCAGTTCGAATGAATGTACTACTGTTGAACCCCCAACAGAAGGAAGAGTACGATACATTTATGAAGGCAATTGTTGATTAGAATGGTGGTTTATTTTTCTCGATGCGTCCAGGGGATCTGGACATTTCTTTTTTATTGATTCGTTGATGGCTACTTTCGCGCGAGAACCGAAATTGGTGTTGCTTCTTCTGTGAAAGCGGCCACGTGGCTAAAGGGATGCCGAAAAGCTTATTAAGCGTTGAAATTATCGTTTAACTTTTAAACGACTGAAAAATCAGTTAAAGTTAATCATTGCGAACCATTCAGCGATGGCCAAAGTTTTGTAGCAAGTACAATCATCGTCTGAAATGAATGCACAAACGTGCAATAAAAGCACTCAATCAAATCATGAAAACTCAGCGTAATGATTCAAGACGTTCTAGAGGCGCAATGAGCTCATCGACAAAGTGTTCCCGAACAAATCCGAGAATTCCGATGATCCCAACTGATGTGCCATTCGAGTTTAAGCGAATTCAATTTCCGATTCGTCTTGTATTTGCCATCGCGATAAACAAATCACAATGCCATTGAGTGTTTGTCTGCTAACCATCCGCTTTGTTCGTTCTCGCACCTGACACCAGAACGAAAAATGTCGAATATCCCAAGGTGCTTCATTGAAGGGAATCGACCCGAGTGTAACCCATCCAGCCGAAACTTTGACAGGAAATAATACAAAGATTCTACGGGAACCATTTTGACTCACTTCAATAATACAAACGTCTTACTGTCACCTGAGCTATTAGGTTGTACCACATTAAATGTCAGATTTTTCACTTAGTCCTCAATTAGAAGCTGTCGAGTGAACATCTGCAAAACAGTGAATCTTTTTTTTAAGATAAAGTGGTGTACGAGTATGTGTTTGACGTGTGCAACTTTTAGGGTCCGTTGCAGGTACAATCTTTTTTTGAAGTAATTTTTATAACATGTTGTCGACAGTTCAAATTCGTACTCTTTTCCTTTACGAGTTCAAACTGTGACATAATGCGTCTCTGGCAGCCAAAAAAATAAATGACGCATATGAAAATATAGCGATGAACGAACGCACCATTCGTTGGTTTGGTAAGTTCCGTTCGGGAGATTTAAGCCTCGAAAACGAAACGCGTGTGAAACCGGAAACGGTATTCGACGATGCCATTTTACGTGAAAGGGTGAGTGCAGCACCCAACAAAAACGGTGCTTGGCATTGCACACAACAAGGGAGTATCTCCATGACAATAAGTCAACACCTATCTCAAATAGGAAAAGTGAAGAAACTCAACAACTGAGTACCCCATGAATTGAACAAGGCCCAAAAACTATGCCGTTTAGAAACATGTGCATCGTTGAGTCTAAGGCATCGAAATGCACCGTTTTTCGAAAACATTTCAGCGTCAAAAAATCAAGTCTTCTATAAAGAAGGAATAATGAACCTTGAATCACGGTGGAAGAAAGTTATAGATGTCAATGGTTCAGATTTTGACTAAATACAATTTTATAAAAAGAAATACATACATACAGAATTTAAATTTTTTACAAAAAAAAATCTGACATTTCATGTGGTACAAACTAATACATTCTTTTCAATGAAATTAAAATACATTTCATTTTGATTCTTTTAAAATACATTTATAAACTTAATTCATGTTGAGTATTCATTCCATTTTAATTAAAAACCTGATTTTAATTCAGCTAATAAGATTTGCCGGGTAACTGGTAGTCAACTATAAAAAAATATTATCACTCTATCAGCATTTGAAGTGAGCAGCATTATGTTCTGTGATGAACACACATAACTTTAACTCCGCACATGGTACTCCGTCATCATATTTTATTGCTTCGTTTCGTCCAGGTTGTCGAGCGTCTGAATATACCAATGAAACTCTATATTTTTGGATTGCTTCTTGTACTCAATATACAGCCTTGGCCAAATGTACTAGGCACCCTTAACATTTTGTGTCTGTTGCCAAATCACTTATCGGAAATAATTAGTTTGAATTTTATGGTTTTCGGTGACACTATCTGAGGTTGTTAACGATTTTTATTTTTTCCTCTCATTTCATGATTTATTTTGCTTTTGGAAGTTTTAGCGAATCTTAAAGGGTGCCTAGTACATTTGACCAAGACTGTATGCAGAAAAATGCCCTGATTTTCCACAAGCTAGCTTCTTTTCTGGAATGCTTTCTTTTCTTTTATTTTAAGGTCTACTTGCCATTCTAAGATCAATCGTTTTGTTTCACAAATCATATAAATGTTCATTAGATGAATTTTACTGAACATCCACTAATTTGTTGTGAAGTGAGTCATACTTGCGTTTTCATTTCTTTACAAGAATGTATTTTAAAATTAAGGCTACGCCTTGAGTGAAATTCCTCATAATATATAGATGTAACGATGATAAAAAGTCTCTTAAGTCCTGTCTCTTTATTCTTGGAAATTTTAAAACTCGCAAAAAATCTCTCAAAAAGGGATAAATCCTACAAAATGGCATTTCTGCATGGAACGCCGACGAGTTTAGGACAGTCGACGAATCATGGAGCTGTATAAACCTATGTATACATAGGTATATGGCGTTATGGGTATGTGCGTCGACCCCAACGCACTAGATTTACACGTCTATGTTCAATTTTCAAAAAAATGTTAACGGCTCCACTTCTTTCGAGTCACTGACATTACTAAGAGAATAACTGTCTAGGTAAAGGTTCTCAGTCACACCGTTAGGTTCCACTTGTGAGAGAACAATAGCACGTATTATACAGTATATGGATCTTCATGAAGGGTATTTTGGAAAACAATAAAGTCATTTTCGAAGATAAATATTTGGTTTTATTATTTATTTATCCCATAACGTAAGTATCAATCATCATATTATATCCACATGAGCGTAACTTGCTTAGCTCCGACAAAAGTTTGAAGTTGCCGAACTCACGCAGACGTTATATCTATAACCTTACAGCGAATGTCTGTAAAGGCTTTAGGAAATACATACTTGTTTAACACAGTGTTTGGGAAGATAGTGCAAAACCACTGGCCATCACTAGAGAAATAATTTTCCAAGTCTGTACAACTGTTAGCATACGCTGGTAACATTGACATGATTGGACGAACACAGCGAGGCGTCAATAGGACTTTGTCGGAACCTCCCCAAGGGCAGTTATAACTTCGAGATAGTGAAGGACTTCATCTAGTAAACAAGTAAACAGAACAAACAACATCAGTACAGAGATCAAACGTATATAACTCTTGTCAACCGCTGTGTTTTTTTGGCTCAAACAAATAAAGAAACTTTTGGCCATTCAAGAGAAAAGTTCCGCGTGCGATTATGGATCCTGTTTGCGTTAACGGCGATTGGTGGAAAAGATTCAATCACGAAATGTAATGGCTGTGCAGCGAAATTAGTGTAGTAAGATGTTTACCATCGCCTAGGACAGCTGCGTCATTTATAGCTCATGGGCAACTTAGTTCTTGCAAGAAAAATGTTCGGCTTTGAGCCTGTGCAACAACGGTACATCCACGATTAAGATAGCGCACACAAAGCAGCCAAATTGGTGTGCTAACAAAAGATCATGCTGGCGGAGAGGCTTATTGGTTGAGACTCAGATCCCCTTGCACTTTACTAACGCACAGAGAAGGAAAGCAAATATAATGAATGGAAAAATAAAGAGCTCCTGATGCAGCAAACTTACACCAAGCCATGGTACTTTAACACACATTATAAAAAAAAATCTATGAAAAAGGCATGTATTCAAACGTCCACGATAATTTCAAATTCACGCCACGTTTGTTATAAATGCGGACGTTTACTTCTCTGATCAACTGACTCTTTATTTCTCAATTTTTCGCAGATTCACTCGAAAGAAAAAGCCAAATTCTTTATCAAAGATAGAACATGTGTGTGCGTCAAAGACGTCAAGTCTACCGCAAATTATTCATTCTTTATCAGCATTTAAAAAGTTCAATGGCTACGCACATTTCCTGTTATTGTATTGTCGTATCTATTCTACTACCATGTGATAGTTAAACAACATAAATAACATAGAGAAGTGGAAAAAAACAAGCAACTTTAGTATTGTGTCATCCAATAATGGGTGTTATTTTACATTTCGAGCTTTTCTAGAGCAATCAACATTGATGAGATGATGATGATAAATAAAAACTAGGATAATGCACTTGCTTACTTCGCAACAAAAACCCTAAAAATATCGAGGGAGCGTTTCGTAAATTCCATGCTACTTTTGGTCATCAACATCAAGCACCTCCTCGCACAGGTATGCTGAACTTAAACGATAAATTTGAATGTCTCGGACTCGGTTAGTAATGACAATAAAAAAATTCCAAACTTCGTCCGGGAAGGTTGAAAAAATCACTGCTGTAGTTGAAAGTGTGGCTGGATAAACATGTGTGATCATTCCGAGATGATCACAGTAACTGAATTTGTACAGCAGCCAAGAGGCAATAACCGAGCCATAGCATCGGATATTACAGGGTGCCGCATAAGAAACGATGTGGGGGCCATGTAGCTGCGTCGACTTCTACGCTCGATGCCCTCGGTTCGATTCCCGAAAAAACACCTAACATTTTTTCACGGCTTCACCTCTTTCGAGCTGCTGACAATGCTGAAAGTGTATAACTGTCTTAGATATACATAGCTTCTCAATCTCGCCGTTCGGAGTTGGCATTAAACTGAAGGTTCTCTCCACTCGTGAGAGACCAATAGCAAGCACAACACGAGTGGTTAATGAGAAGCTAAGCCCAAGTCCACCTCGGACGATAGCGCCGCCATTATTATTATTAGTTTTGACTGGTAAAACAGGTGCGCTTATTTCGAGATGGTCACAGTAATTGAATTTGTCCAGTAGCCAAGCGGCAATAAGAGGCATAGCATCGGATATTACAAGGTGGCGCATAAGCAACGTTAAGATTTAATTATTCACTATTTCTTTTGGTTTATGTATTTCTTTTTTTTCAGAATTCACTTTGAAAAACTTGGGAAATTTATGATGGAAAGATTCAGCACAGAATAAAGAACCAAAGAGGTTCAATTCTGTTTTGAAAGTCCACATTCAGACAGAAAGATTATATCGGACTTTCTTTCATGTTCGAAATGCGCCCAGTGCTCCAACAATTTACCGATTGGTCCAGCGTTTTCAGCAACAAGGGCCCGTCTGTGATCTTCCGCGTGCTGGAAGACTTTGTACAGTTTGAAATGATGTGAACATTGCTCGGGTGCAACCAGTATTGAGAAAAGCCCCGAAACTTCCAACAGGCGGTGTTCTCAGCAGTTGGTAATGTCTAGGCGGTCTTTGAAAATAATTTTAAACCAGTTACACCTTTTTTCATATAAGATTAAATTGGTTCGGGAGTTGAAAGCAAATGATTCACAAATACGCTTTCAGTATGCGTATCGCGTTTTTCTGATTATAACTGGCCACCGCGTTCGCCCGATTTAACGACACCATATTTTTTTCTTTGGGGCTACCAAAAAATTAAGGTAGCCAATAAGCCAAGACCCATACAATAGCTTAAGGCCAATATCCGAGAAGAATTGAGGGCGCTAAGAAGTTCTAAGAAAAGTAATGGGAAATACAATACTTTGGAAAGAGCACCTCAGGTCGAAGCAAACAATGGGCTTCATTTGAGAGATAGTGCCTTTAAAACATAATGTGAACATATTTCCAAACCATAATCTAAATTTTAATAAATGCCAAGGTTAAATAGAATCAGAAAGAAAAATGTTATCCATCAAATATATCTAAACGTTTCTTATGCTCCACTCTGTATAAAGTCGAAAATAGTTGAGCTATATAGACAAAATGTTATCAAAATCTCCAGTGTAAAAGCAGTGACAATCAGCAAGCCGTTAAGTTTCCTAAAGAAAGAAATAGAGGACAAAGCCGTGGAGAAGGTACATGAGCGATGGGTGAATCTGGACATTGGGTCAATGAGGGGAGGACTATGGCCGGTGCAAAACAGGAATAAATAATTTACAATGATTAGCATTAGTCGAAAGGATATTCGAATGGTGGTGGGAGTTCTCACCGGACATTGTCCAATAAGCACCTATGCCAGGAGAATAGGTATGCCCCACAGCGACTATTGTAAAAGTTTCAGGGACGAAGAGGCAATAGAGTCTGTCCACCACCTGCTCTGCGATTGTCCAACTCTACTGAGAATGAGACTACTAATACTGGGCAGTAACTTCTTCGAAGAGCTGGAGGATTTGAACAAAATAGTGCTGAGGCGCCACCTAAGATTCATACAACAATCTAGGTGGTCCTAATTAGCAGTGGTAATGTAGTGTCTCATGGAGTATACCCCATACCCAATGGCACAATGGTTCCAAACTGTTGGTCTAAGTGAGCCGCGGCACTAGTCAACAGGGCAGCCTTCTACCTATGTACCTACCTACCTTACTGAATTTATACCACATGTTGCATAAATATCTTGGCCAATTAACTTAAAACGTCCTAAAAGAATAGACCAGACATCTCACAACGCCGTACCTTTTCTGATGGGGTGCAAGAAATGAATGAACAAGATCATGATTTTTTACAAAATCATTCTGAGTGATGAGGGTCATTTCCATTTCAGTGAACTGCTTTACCGAATAATGTACACCATTACACTTATTCCTTTGGAGCTGTTTTAAAGAGAAGGATCAGTGTAATACAAGCGTAGTTAATTGGTAACAAATATCATCAAACGAATGACTATTTTAAAGGAGAGCCGGACATTTGGTAGATTCTGTATTCTATTACTAACCTTTGAGTTATTACTTCTGACTAAAAGAAAAATCTCCAATTATCATGCAAATCTGACGTTTTTCTATTAATTTACAAAAACGACTCTTGTTAAATGACCCTATGTCCTTATTTATTCAAGTGTTGAATTACAAATGAATTATATTAATATTGAATATTAGTTGAACTACGAGAGCTGTTCGTAAGCTGTACGAACATAAATGAGTTAAGAGATCCAGCATCTCAGGAAAAAAATCAAAGAGCACGAGAACCACTCGATCAAGGTGATTGAGAGGTGTCCCGAAGGGTGTCCGACTGTTCTACCAAAGTTTTAACCTACTATCAAATGAATATTAAATTCGGACTGAGACCTGCCGGGGCTATGATGGACAACTTGTAGTAGAGTCGTAATCGATACTAAGAATTTGGAAGGACCACTTCTGCAGACTGTTAAACGGCGATGAAGACACAAATACTGCTGTGAGGCAAAATCCACTCAATTTGGACGATGATAGACAAGATTTCCGTCCTGCGATTTAGACGAGGTCAGGATATCAATATCTAGACTGAAGTTTAACAAAGCTGCTGACGCAGACTGTCTGCTAAATTCTGTAAAACATATGCGGATGATCGGGTTGGGTGTATGCACCAGCTCATCTGTAGGTCGGAAGAAAGCATGTCTGATATGTTGAATCTCAGTATTGTTCGCCCGATCTACAAGAAAGAAAACCCCCCCGCCAAAATTAAGAGGTAAGTCTCCCTTACATCGCGTATAAGATCTTTTCTGCTGTTTTGTGTGAATATCTGAAATCATTCATCAACAATCTGACAGGGCCTTATCAGTGAGGTTTCAGGCGAAGGAAGTCCACAATAGACCAGATCTTCATACCACGGCAGATCCTAGAAAAGTCCTAAAAAATGCAAATTGACACACATTCGTCGATTTCAAGGCCGCAAATGACAGCGTGCATAGAGCCGAGCTGTACACCGCTACGCCTAGCTTTGATATTCCTGTCAAACTCCTCAGAGTGAGCAAGATGACGATGGAGAACTCTCGCTGCTCCATCAAGGTCGTTAACGAACTCATCGAGACCTCGGGCGTTGTCATGTGACTTTTTCAACATCGTTCTTGAGAAGATTGTGCAAACCTCACTGGCCAGCATAAGAGAGACAAGATCTTACAAAAGCCCTTGCAACGGAAGTCGAGAAAGTCAATACTGGAGATCTGCCCATGATCGGTTTTTCCCTTTGTCAATATAACATCATAGACTGCGGAATGGCGAAGACAGCCGAAGCCCGTAGTGAATCACGGACGCAGTCGTGGCCGTGGGCGGAGTGGCGTAGTGGGTAGGTGCGTCGACTCCTACGCACGATGTCGTCGGTTCGAATCTCGAAAAAAACATCAAACATTCTTTCACGGCTCCACCACTTTCGAGTTATTGACAATGCTCAAAGAGTATAACTGTCTAGGAAAAGCTTCTCAATCTCGCCGTTCGGAGTCGGCATTAAACTGTGAGTCCCCTCCACTCGTGAGAGAACAATAGCACGCACAACACGAGTGGTTGCTGAGAAGCTAGGCCCAGGTCTACCTCGGACTGTAGCGCCGCCATTATTATTATTATTATTATTATTAGTCGTGGCCATGGTTCCTAGTGGCATTGGTTCGCGATGTTAAACAAATTTTAAAGCCTGAAAGAAACCTATCTGCACTCGTTGCTAAACAAAGAGTTCAAAATCATTGATTTATTCTTAAGTACAATGTACTGAAAATTATCCCTGTTCAGAAGCAGACACGTGTTAGTCAACGTATTCGCTTCAATGCCTTCGTCGCCATTGGTGATGACAATGAACAAATTGGCTTAGGAGTCAAGGAAGTTGCAGCAGCCATTATATCAAGGCTCATATTGGTCAAGTCCCTGGTTGTTCCTATTCCTCGTGGTCATTGGGGTAATAAATGTGCAATGTGCTGGCAAGAGCCGCTCCGTTTTGGTGTGTTTGATCCAAGCTTCCCTGCACTTGCATGTATCTGCTGTAGTTCCAGATAAACTGTTGATGATGGCTGATATAGAGGATTGTTATATCTCGGTTTCTAGTTCCACTGGTACATTGGGTAACTTTGCCAAAACCGCATATGACGCCATCGCTGAGATCAAGACTTATTTGCACCAGATTTCTTGACTTTTGGTCGACAAGAGCCCTAATTACACTGGAATTTCACCCACAGTGCACAAATAGTATCCTGTTCATGGGAAGAAACTCCCCAAATAATTGAAAATAAGGCCAGCAGTATACAGGCTTCTGCGTTTGTGGTCATTGTGATATTTTTTTACCACATTTTCACACTAACCAACTGGGTTTTATTATATACCTCGGTATATGGATATTCTCATAGTAAGAGTTTAATCGACATAACTATTTGATGGCACATATATTCACATGAAAGAAACTCATATAAGGCTGCAGATGCGGCCGCCGTAGCTTAGTAGGCAACTGCATCGACTTTTATGCTGAATCTTTTAAATACGCACATTTCTTCTTCTTCCTCTGTTGCGTTGTCCCAGTGGCTCAAAGTCGAAACTACTCCGAGTCGGAACCAAGTCGTCAATGTGCTCCACGTGGCCCATCCATCTTAGGCGTTGGAGCCGTAGACGTTAGTTTAGTTTAGTTTAAATGCATTTTTTTATTTTTATCTTTAAAAATCTTACGTTCTAGGAAAAAAATACTTAAACTAGATATATTAAATGGTTTCTTATAGTATCTTACTGGCCCTATGCGGGCACTCTAAATTAATCTAGGAATTTTTTATTTGATTTGCCTTTCGGCTTCTTTTGTAATTTTACATATTTTAATAATACTAAAAGAATACTTATACTAAGAAAAACTTAAATAAAAACTTAGTAATCTAAACAATTGTAAAGTCCAAAGAAGAAAATTAGAGGTCCAGAGAAAACAAATCTATTCTTTTTTCCTTCTTTATTAATAATAATAATATGTTGTCTTAGCGACGTTCATAATACGACCCCTGCCTACTATTCAGTCTCAACACGACTACTGTCTACAATTCGGCCATCCTACACTTATCGTGTCCCCACGATTAAAGGTTCAAATCATCTCTGCCCTCGCCAACATCATATCTAGTCTGGTTAGGCACGAGTGTTTCTGAGTCTGAATCTGAATCTTCTTCCACTTCAATGAGGCCTTCATCTGGTAATTCACACCACGGCTTGAGCTTCTCCGAACTCATCACGGTACTGCGTTTTCGTTGATTCCTCTGCGTCCCCGGAATGTCTTCTACCAAGTAACGGTCATTCGGTAACACCTTAGTCATCATATACGGGCCCTTGTAAAACGGTTCTAGTTTCCGTGACTCACCTGTCGCCGCTGCCTCATGCTCGATTAACACCAGATCCTCCACGTAATACTGCGTTGGCTTGCGGTGTCGTAGATCGTAGCGTTTCTTTTGATATGCCTGATTTTTCTCTATGTTTTGCAACGCATTCTGCCTTCTAAGACCCATCTCCGCCTTTCCCAGCTCCAACAACAATTTGTTTCCGAGAATATCCCTCGGAGTGTATGAAAACAACAACTCGTGTGGACTCGCCTTTGTTGTCGCATTCCGTGCTGTATTCAGACTCCACTGAATTGTTCTAAGGTAACTCGCCCAATCCTTCTCCGCAGAGTGGGCGCATTTTAACGCCGATAGGATAGTTCTGTTGCAGCGTTCCACCTGGCCATTCGCTCTTGGTGTCCTCACGGCGGTTTTGATATGCTGTACTCCGTGGTCTTCGCAGTACTTCGTAAATGCCTTTGCCGTAAAGGCTGTACCCCGATCCGTTATTATTCGCTTCGGTACACCAAAATACCCGGATATGTCTATTAGCACGTTGAGCACCCCATTCGTGTTCGCTGTCTTCACTGCTCGCAAGACGACATACTTTGGGAAGTTATCCACAACTGCCAAAACGTACCTGGTCCCTCCCTTGCCTCGAGTGAATGGTCCCAGGTGATCCAGATGAACAGTGTCGAAGGGAAGCGGTACGCGGTTCGCACTGTGCAACTCCCCTTCTAGTTTCCCCCCTTTTCTTTTAGAGTATGCGCAATCCACACACGCCTTTATGTATTCCCGTGTGAACCCGCGCATCTTCGGAAACCAAAATGTCTCTTGCATCCGTGTTAACGCCTTTTCCTCCGCTAGGTGCCCAACATCGTCGTGAGATAGCTTTACAATTCTCCAACGTATCGCATGAGGGACCACCCACTTCTCTGCACCGTCCACTATTCGAAACAGCCGCATCCCATTCACTTTGTATTCCTTTTGCAGCTGCTTCTTTGTGCTCGTTGATTCCAAAGATTTTAGCTCCTTTATGATCGCTCGTAGTTTATTGTCCTGCCACTGCATGGTCGCCGGCCAATCATCACCTAGCTTAGACTCCCTCAATTCCCCGGGGCCCATTGCAAAACACCTCCGATAAGTGTCGACAAGGCCTTGCAACTTTTGCAAGTTGATGTCTCCTATATCTCCCACATCCAGCTCCGTAACTAACAGCTTTCTCGTCGGCCTCTTCTGGATCTCCTTTTCACCCAGAATCACACTTCGTGCGTCCTCCTGCATATTATCGCTGATGGACAACTTATTGAAAGTCTTCTCTAACCGAACTTGTGGCTGATCCAAGAGCCGTCGCCCAATTATCATCGCGTTCGGCTGGCTATGATCCGGCACCACTAGAACTTCGCACCAGGATGTTAGGCGATCTACGGATACTTCTGCAAATAGTCGCCCGACAGTGGTGCACCCTCCGCCCCCAAAACCTTTCAGACTCATTTTGTACGACGCGTACTTTAGGTCTCCAGCCTCAGCCTCCGATTTACACAGAGTTACACAATCACTTCCGAGGTCGATGAATGCTTTGATCGAAAGCCCATTCACCCTTGCTATCTTAAAATATTCGCTGCTCTCCTCCTTGATCACCAACTGCGTTTGTCCACCTGTTCGCCTGGGGATTGCCCCGTTCCGCTGTGCCCTCTGGACTTGCTCTTGTGCAAGAGGACAGTTTCGTCGATAGTGTCCAATTTGTTGACATTGGAAACATTTCACTTGGCTTTCTATGTCGCCGACCAAACCAATTTTTGGTTCTGTTCCTCGTTTGGAGCTTCTCATCCAAATCGTAAATTCGGCGTAGATCCCTTACCTTCCTTATCCATGCCGACGAAGAGAGACCCCACTTATTCTTAGGGTTAAACTCTGGAATCATCTCCGTAACATCGCGCACCATGAAGCAACTCCTTGGATTGTTTTCGTTTCTACCGTTCGCGACAGGCAACTGCTCTTTAAGAGTGGCTCCTGTAGCTTCGGATGTGCTCCGGTCCATCGTACCTAAACGCGAAGCATTCCAACAGCATGCAGTATGCAATTCCTGCTTCATACGTTCAAGCTCCCTTCGCAGACGTGTGACTGTCTGTCGCGTCCAGTAGTCGCTTGAACAGCTCATCTTTTAGGCCACTCTGATCCAATCCCCGTCTTTTCAATTCTTCCCGTAATTCGTCCCGGGACAACTCACCATAACGTTCTTCCAGTTCCTTTCTATTATCCATACCCTTGCGTATGCAATGCAATTCCGTTTGCGCGTTGAGTTTTGTTATCCCACTTCTGATTATGTAAAGTCCAAAGAAGAAAATTAGAGGTCCAGAGAAAACAAATCTAATCTTTTTTCCTTCTTTATTAATAATAATAATATGTTGTCTTAGCGACGTTCATAATACGACCCCTGCCTACCATTCAGTCTCAATACGACTACTGTCTACACAATAACATTTTTTTTTTTTTTTTAATTTTTTATACTTTTTTTGGACTTTTTATATTTTTTCTCTTAAATTTACCCTAGTCTAATTCCCTAACCTAAATGTAAGTTGGCCGTAAGGGACCAACAGTTAGCTGATTAAGCTGGCGACAGCTGGGACGTTTGATGGAGCTGCAACCACCACTAGAATCCAGAAACTTTGTCACACTCCGCTCTGTCGCGAAACGAGATAGATCTGCTGAACCGGAGATCATCCGGACTAACGCTTGCGACATCGTAGGGGGTAGTAGGCTCCAAATATCAGCTCAATTTCCGAGGTCATAGCTCGTGCAACGTGCCTTCGAATCAGCTTAATAATAAAATTATCCACCCTGTTCACGTTTGCTTCGTTATACAAGAATTCGTTGGGATAGAATTTCTTGTACTCAGATTCTGGGGTTCTGTACTTTTTGAGACAAGCCCGGAGACACTGCCTCTCGAACATCCTCATCTTTTCCATCTGGGAAGGACTCACGTTAAACCAGCTAGACTCATGTGAACTCTTACAGTTTGTGATTGGATAGCCATCAACGCAAACAGGACCAATGATCGCACGCAGAACTTCTCTCTGGAAAAGACTAAGAGCTTCTTTATTCGAGAGTCCATGCCTCTGCACCGTAAACCGATGACCAAGTCACCTTAGGCCTTTGTGGGAGGGCTCTATAAATTAATTGCATCTTGAGCTAAAAAAAAAAAAACACCGGTTGGAAGAAGTAAAACACTGCTTGATCTCGGTAATGAATTTTGCAAGATAGCATATACCTCATACCGTCCAAAACTTTTAGACTCTCCTATTAGAATTATTCGTTAATTTTTTCTTTCCTCAGCGGTGTTGGTCTACTTATAGCCCGGTCGTGGGCATAAAACGTTGGCTCCGTGACAGAATAAGGCGCAAAACGTGAGGTTGTTGCAGAACCTGGGTAGGGGCCCTTTATGAGCTGTAGTCGCTTCATCAGATATATGTACATGTGCATATTATGTATGTAAACCTTCAGTGCAGAGATTGGTCCCACTTAATCCATTAAGGAAAGGATGTTAAAGATTATGACTTCGCAATCCCAGCACCATCCAACAAATAAAGACACCTTTTTAGTTCAAATTCGCTATCTGTGCGGAAGATTAATGAGCCGTACAGCAATTACGTCGCAGATTGAACGTTGAATGCGCATGCAAATTACAGTTAAACACTAAAAGCATTAAAAACCCAATCTAATTCCACACTTCCTCTTCACTACCGTGGAAGACCCATCAGTTGTATCCAAAGCCATTAGATACGTATTGTACTTGTGGCCCTTGTGTGACTGTGTGTGCGTTGTCAGTGTTCGTTCCAATATCAATCGCATCCATCAGCTTGTCAATTCGATATCCATTCAGTCATCAATTTCTCCTTCGGTATCTATTCATCATCATGTCTTGAGTTTCATATGAGCGAACACGCACATGTACATCCCGGCACAGCGTGCTTCGGTTAATAGTACGCTCCCGTATGGACATAGACAGATGCATGTATGAACATATCATACCTATATTGTGTTCATGTATCCGTTTGAGAGTAGATACGTAATAAGATACTGATGGGGAGAACCCTTTTTTCCGGTTTTATTACTGTCACAACGTACGTGTGTGTGTGGATGGTTGGATCGGCTGACGTGGGGGAGCAACTGGAGGAAAATGTAAGTACACACACATTCTCCGCCGGCAGTTAAAGGAGAAACAAGATACAAAATAAAACTCGAAGGAAATTACGAGAAGCAGAGACGAAAGAACTGCCAAAGAGACGAGAAATAAATACCTCCAAATACGAAATAAGTGAAATGAATGTTTGAAAATTCGCTTGACATGCGCCTCAGGCAGCCGTAATAGAGTTTTTCATTTCACTTCACGTCCTTCTCTTTGTTTTTGAGAATAAATTTATGAATGCAGATAAAAAGATGAGAGATAAATTGCACAGGTAAAGGAAGTTGTAAATTATTGCTTAGGCCATTGTGACGGCGGTGGCTGTCTTGTTGGGTGGCGATGAGAAAGGTGCAAAAGAAATATTTACAAAAAATCGCAGAGTATCTATGGAGATGTGGAGCGGTGGCTAGGATAGCGTGGGAATGAATTTCTTCTCAAACCCACCGGACGTGCTAAGAGAAAGATAACTGAAAGTAGAGAAGTGAATTTGGACTGCTTCTGTGGCAGCAGCAGAATTCAGAGTGTTACCAGATATCAGTTTTTTGGAATATCTTGTGTGGAAATGGTGGATGATAAGGAGTTGGTTCCTTTCTGACATTGCCAGTGTTTCGGGGAGTGAAACATATCAACATAAATAAGAGATGTAAAAAAGTATTTGGATGGCCATCAGGCGTACATTTTGCGTAATCGAAACTTTGCCAGCAATCGATGTGGGGAAAGCTGTCGCTCATCCTTACTCTTTCCTATTTGGAAGACCAGCAGTTTAGGTTACTTACATACGCATGATTCTTAGACTATCCATTTTGGAGCTGGATAGTCGTAATTTACGCCCCTCTATTTTCGATTATGTGGGCGCGGTGGTCGTGTTGTTGACGGCTACACTTCTTACGAGTCACTGACAATGCGCAAAGATTATAACCGTCTAGATATAGCTTCTCAATCTCGGTGTTTGGAGTCAGCATTAAACTGTAGATCCGCACGCACAATATGAGTGGTTGCTGAGAAGACAAGACTCACGTCCCTATCCTTCGGACGTAGAATTGGAGCGGCAGCGTATGTTAAGCACATTAAATTCCGAACTTTACAGCATATTTGATTGGGGTAAAACAATAGAGTTGAATTTAATGCTTCCAAAACTCAATGCTGTCTACTGTCACTTAAGCGATCCCAACGTAATCAGCCATTGTCCCTGAATGGCACTTGCACCGAAAAACTTTTCATCCTCGGTATGTGCATCAACTCAACACTTAGTTGGAACGATCACATATTCGAGGTCGCCAAAAATGCTGCGAAATGTCTAGGTTTCCTTAAAAGATGCAAGAAATACTTCACCCCCTCTGATTTGGCCTCAATTTATAAGACCTTCATTCGCCCCAATCTTGAGTATAACGCTCATATCTAGTCTGGTGCTCCCAAGACCTCTCTGAACCTGCTAGATAGAATACAACAGCGAGCGGTAAAACTTATAGGAGATAGTAGTTTCGCGAAAACGATAGAATCGCTCGAACATCGCCGCAATGTCTCATCCTTATCACTGTTTCATCGCTATTTTAACAAACGATGCTCAAGTGAGCTAGCCAATTGCATTCCTCCCCTCCATGAATTCACCCGCAATACTCGTCTCCCCAGGAATGCCTGTCGGTTCATCCTTAAGCCTGTTTTCGGACATACAGTTAAGTTTAGAGAGTCGTTTTTAGCCACACCATACGAATTTGGAATGCTCACTTTCCCACTCACTACAATCCGCAGACATTTAAGACCAATGTGCACAGGTACCTCCTCTCCCTTTCTCCTTCTATGCCTTTGGCCCGTGATGTGTCCGGACACTTAAGGTAGGATCCGAATAGTCTTTTGATATCCGGCCGAATACCGGATAGTCGTTTTTTTCAGTAAAAAACAACAAAATAAAAAAACAATTAAGCCAAATTATGGTGAATTAAAATTAGTTTTTCTGCATTCAGGGGTAATCATTTGTTACGTTTGTTTTCGTGTACGATGCTTGCTTCAGAAAAGAGTCTCTCACCGTATACAGTGCTACATGGAGATGAAAAATAAATTTTAGCAAATTTAGGCAAATTTGGGCAAAATTGGGTACTGTCTTCCATTTACTGACCACCAAGCCCAAGGGTCACTATTCCGTTCAAAATAAACTCTTTTGAGATATACGAGTAAGTCAAGCTCGTTGGCGGTATATTTTTTTGGCAGAAAACTCAATCTGACTTGTCTTCCGCAACCTCTTCAAAAATGTCCCAAAACCTTTGCTGTGTAGAAAGTAAGAATATCTTGTGGAGGAGAAGGAAAAAAACATGTTTAAGTTGGTTTTACTTGTACTGGTCTGATTTGAGTATCAGACCACCAAACTAATTTAATTTTAATTTGGGCAGATATCCGGCCGCCGAATATTCGGCTATCCGGCCTAGCTGCAGGCCGAATATTCGGTATTCTATATCCCGCAAAATCACTATTCGGTACAACTTTAGTTTCAACACAGCATCCTTTCTATAAATTCACTGTATGGATCAAAGACTGCAAACTTTGAATCAGTCCGCACAAAACTAAACTGGCCTGGTTTGAAAAATACAAAATTCCCCCTTTCAATTCCCAACACAATGCACTTTTATGAAATTATTGACATAAAAGCTGGTCTGGAAAACCAAGATCAAGAAGGCCACTACGCCTCTTTATAGCTGCAGCCACGCGTTGCCTATTGGTTGTTAGTTATTTAGTTAGTTTGCTACTGATCCGATTCATAGTAGAAGTACATACGAGATGTGTTCAGAAAATAGCGGGAATTTAAATTTTTTGAAATTTAAATTTTTGATTTATTTATTTGTCTACGTTAATGGTGTCGCCATCAAAATAGTCCCCATTAGACATTATGCATTTGTGCCAGCGCTTCTTCCAATTCTTGAAACACTTGTCAAGCTCGATCTTTGGCAAAGCCTTTCCGGACTGTAGCGCCACCGGAAGAAGATGAAGAAGTATACTGGGGAATTAGGTACATACCTATGCTAAAAGTTAAAGTGACACTGTAAGCACGTCAAGCCTCAATCAAAGTTTTCGCCAACTGTTTCTTTTTTTTATTTTTATTAACTTTTTTCACCATCGTGCTTTAATCCATCCATTAATGCACGGGCATAAATTTATTTCAAGCGGTATTCAACTTGAAACTTCTTCGACTAGGAGCACAAATTTCAACAGGTTGTATTGTATAATGTTAGCACGATGCTGGCAACACTGTCCAGAATATATCCATCATTCAAAAATCATTCGGTTACTTCTTAGGTTCAAGGAAAGTAGCAGCAGGATATTCTGTGTGGATCATTTCATTGCCGATGAATACGGACACGGTTGCAAAAATTGCATTGATTGCCTCTCTTTGTCTCATTAATAAATCCAAAGAAAATTATTAATAAAAAAATCCCTTTGATACATGTTTCTCTTTAAAATTAGAAAAAACATATATCAGGCAACAATTGGTCAAAACCTCGTATTTGTCGAGAGTAAACTGAAAAAAACCGCAAAGAAAGTATCGCATGAATGATTACGTCTCCAACTGAGAGGGCTTTAGAAGAGCATTTGGGAAATTTGTGACGACTTCGTTTTGTGCGCTGCCTTTATATCCAATGCGTAGAAAAGCTTTGGTGTGAAAGTTTGTTTTTATTGTGTAATCCAATTCAGGCCGCACTTACCCACACCGAGGCAAGCAAATTGTACGTCACAACCAGGAACGACGGGAAACATTTTAGCTTGGCAAGGACGTTTTAAGGGTGAACCGAAAAGCCGTCTCCGGCAACGTCGAACGCGATGAAGAATTGGTTCATATAACTCTCGGCATTCTTTCCCAGTTTCTCAATTTTTCTTCGTTCTTGTTTCGCATTAAAACTTTTTATTTCCGTTTTCCCATTTCTGACGAAGAAGAGTGGAAAATCAATAAATTTCGGGATGATGGAGTTTCTTTGCGAGTTTCTCAAAGTTTTGTGTTTTCTGCTTTTGCGTCTTTTGGGTATTCTTCTTCCTTTAGTTTTCGCTTGGGTCCTGTTTTTTTGGTTGTTGTTTCGTATTTCCTTTTTTTGCTTGAGGGCACTTGGTAGCAGCTGTGATTTGCGGCGGTGTGGTGGAAGAAGTCGGGTGGGAAAATCTCGTCGCAGTTAGACGCTCATTGTTCGCACAAATGTTATGTGCTTCAGTCAAATTATGTTGTACTATTTGCGGTTTCTATTTATTTGTAGATTTCCCTCCCCCCCTTGCTACCGCCCACCCTGTGATCAACTGCTCCGGGTGTCCTGATGGATGTAGCGACTCCTTTTTTGTTTGAGTTTTCGTGGGTGGATATGGGGGAGGGTTAACATTTTCACTTGGCTCAGTTGGTTGATTTTTACTTTGTTTTGGGAGTTGCTTTGCTGGGTATTGACTTCAGTCGATGCAGTTCCAAGTGGTGGCACACGATTCAAATAGCAAATGGATAATTGCTGGGATAAGCGTTTCGTTTTGTTTTACTTTTTAAGCAGAAAAATAGTTTTTTTAGGGTAAAAGACATTTCGGGTGCCATTCGCAGTCCATTAGATGGGATGGAGAGCTTTTCAGCATTTTCTCCGGAGGACAATGAACTTTACGTACTGAGCTGGGTACAGGAGAAATTCAATTATTAAAGGAAGGATATTTCATAGATTTAATTGAGAAGGAAAATTAGAAAAATTGGAAAAGTGTTTGCTTGAAGAAGTTTGGAAAGATGAACTAATAGCTTGAAAAATTGAATTTCATAATAAGCTTCTTCCATCTGTTCTCATTAAAGAATTACAAAAAAAAGTATTTTTTAAAGTATTTAACCTCAGTGCCTTTAAATAATACTCTTTTTTATATTTAAAGTATTTAGGCTCAGTGCCGGTCGCCGTGGCGTAGTGGGTAGGTGCGTCGACTACGCTCGAGGTCTTAGGTTCGAATCTCGAAAAAAACATCTAACATTTTTTCACGGCTCCACCTATTTCGAGTCACTGACAATGCTCAAAGAGTCGGCTATAAGTTGAAGGTCCTCTCCGCTCGTGAGAGAACAATAGCACGCACAACACAAGTGGTTGCTGAAGAGCTATGCCCAAGTCCACCTCGGACTGTAGCGCCGCCATTATTATTATTATTGATATTATTATTAATTGTGTTAAATCTCATAACCGAGGTAGCCAATCGACCAAACCATTTCTTGAGATTACGCAATTACCGAACTTTCCTTCCAATAGATCAATTATTTGACAAGCTGTGTGGCATGTGACGTCATCTTGTTGGAACAACATATCACTAATGTTAACGAATTGGAGTCCGTCCAATTCTGATCAAAAAGCATTACAAATTATATGGCGATTTTTTTCATTTCGGTCCAATCGCACAATCGTCGGCGTAAAATTTACACCATACTCTTAAAGCGCATTTGGGTTTATTGTTATCCAATAGCGCATGATTTTCTCATTGACCATGAATACCATTAAGTTAAAAATTAGTTTCATTACTGAAGATGGTTTTTCGATGACAGTTAGGATTTTCTTCATTGGCCCAATGGGAGGAGTTTTGGCGCCTTAAAAGATCAAGACGCTTTAATTCTTGAGGATTTGATCTTGTAATGCTATAGATGGACGCCATGGCATTGACGCGGTAGATTTTCAATCCTAGGATCGAATCTAAACAAGCAAACATTTAAAAAAATTTCAGTCGCTGACAATACTCAAAGAGTATAACTGTATAAAAAAAGCTACAAACTATTCATACATATAATCGTCTTGCCTCCTTAGGCACTCTTGTCTTCCCATTCACAGGCATTAGCCTCTGTTTGTTTTATGCGAAGAAGCAAGTTCATTCCACTCTTTGAAAGGCGTAAAGTTGTTGCAGTGCGATCTTGTTGTTTAGCCTGTTCATCAACTGCACTCGACATTTGCATTCAAGTTTCACAAGTGGATTTGAGCTAAACATACAGTTAATCAAAAAAGTAAGTATACACTACCTCCTGAACTATATTTTTCTAAAGAAAACTAAATATTTCCAACAAAAATCAACAACAATTTTTTTTTCTGTTTTCACAAACGTAATACTATTTTTCAAAAAGAAAAAACACAACAAAATAACAAAACATAAACAATAAAATTCAACTTAAAGTAATATGAATGGAAATTTACATCAAAAAAGTAAGTATACAGACAAAAAATAATACTTTCTGAAATTTGTCTCTGCTCTCAAGTCTTCTTAGCAATATTTCGTTGGGTAGCCTTTGGCTTTTATAATTGCTTGCATTCGATTTGGCATCGAGTTAACCTATTTTGATGTTACTTTTTGGCTTATTTTAGCCAACTCTTTCTGAAGCACTCTTTTCAAGTCTTATTTTGTCTTGACACCGTGTTTTTGAACTGCCCGTGTCAAATGTTTCCATAAATGCTCTATTGCTATCATGACGGGCGATTGGGTGGTGTTCTCAGCTGGTTACGAACATTATATAATAACTATTCCTTAACAATATGAGAGGTGTGTTTTGGGTAATTATCTTGTTGAAAGATAAATGACACTTCTAGACCCAACTTTCTAACGCCTTCAAGTAAATTAGTTTTCAATATGTCCAAATAGGCATATTTGTCCATTGTACCATCAATGAAAACTAAATTACCGACGCCATTTGCCGCCATACACCCCCATACCATTACGGAGCCACCACCGTGCTTTACAGTTCTGGCCATGTTTGAGGGATCTAGCTCCGCGTTTGTTTTACGCCAAACTTTAGCACGTCCATCGGATCCATGAATGTTAAATTTGCTTTCATTTGAGAATACGATCTTATTCCAGAAAGCTGGATCACAATTTACATGAGCTTTTGCAAAATTTAATCGTTTTTGACGGAACTGTAAGGCGCGGTGGTAGCTCCGTAATGGTATGGGGGTGTATGGCGGCAAAAATGCGTCGGTAATTTAATTTTCATTGATGGTACAATGGACAAATATGCCTATATGGACATATTGAAAACTAATTTACTTGAAGGCGTTAGAAAGTTGGGTCTAGAAGTGTCATTTATCTTTTAACAAGATAATTACCCAAAACACACCTCTCATATTGTTAAGGAATAGTTATTATATAATGTTCGTAACCAGCTGAGAACACCACCCAATCGCCCGTCATGATAGCAATAGAGCATTTATGGAAACATTTGACACGGGCAGTTCAAAAACACGGTGTCAAGACAAAATAAGACTTGAAAAGGGTGCTTCAGAAAGAGTTGGCTAAAATAAGGCAAAAAATAACATCAAAATAGGTTAACTCGATGCCAAATCGAATGCAAGCAATTATAAAAGCCAAAGGCTATCCAACGAAATATTGCTAAGAAGACTTGAGAGCAGAGACAAATTTCAGAAAGTATTATTTTTTGTCTGTATACTTACTTTTTTGATGTAAATTTCCATTCATATTACTTTAAGTTGAATTTTATTGTTTATGTTTTGTTATTTTGTTGTGTTTTTTCTTTTTGAAAAATAGTATTACGTTTGTGAAAACAGAAAAAAAAATTGTTGTTGATTTTTGTTGGAAATATTTAGTTTTCTTTAGAAAAATATAGTTCAGGAGGTAGTGTATACTTACTTTTTTGATTAACTGTATATGGGAGTTGTCGCGGGGATTTTGGAAATACGTTTAAAAAAGCAGGCCCAGTCATTTCACACTCCTGAAGGTTTACATCCAAAAACTTAGTTTGTATGGCAGTGTCAAGAGTTAACAGTAGCATTGAGGAGTTTGCATTTTGATACACTATCGACTCGATTCTGTACATACGATTGATAACTATTATACTTTAACAGCTACCGCTTTCTCGTGGTCATGTGGTTGGGGGTCTAGACTTAACGTAATATGAAAATCTAGGTAACCAAATTTCTTGACAACATCGAGTGTCAAATTTTCCCGTAATGTCCTGTTACTACGAGTGGCGCCGAAAACCATAATTCTTGATTTCGATGTATTGATCTTAAGGTTGCAAAGGTCACCGTAGCATTTCAATTTAATTATTTGCATTTGGAGAATATTCGGAATATCCGCCAAAATAACTAAATCGTCTGCAACCTTGACCTCTAGATCTCCCACTTTAACACCACCCGGTAAAAATGTTGCTATGTCGCTGATGTAGAGCGCAAACAGAAGTGGGCTAAGTACAGAGCCTTGCGGAATTGCTGCAAACGTTTTACAGAAGTCTAATAAGTCACTTCCGTTCCATACTGTGGCAGACGTTTGTGAAATGGACTTCTTATAAATCCTTATAAATTTGTTAAAGAGACCCGTAGTCGATAATTTGTACAGTAACAAGTTCATGTTTATTGTGTCGAAGGCAGCTCTAAATTATTTTTTCGTGTAGCAGGTTGTTGTTTTCTTTTTCAAAAACAGCGAAAATTACTCATATTAGTTCTTCATTAAAAATCCTATTATAGAAAAGTAGTAAAATTTCCTGAAAGCCCATCCACACCCGGAAATGTATTGTTTTTAATTTTACACAGAGCACTATTCAGTTCATTCTTCGAAATTGGCACATCAAGCTCAGGAACTCTGACGTCAGGCAAAGCAGAATGAAAGTCTGCGTTGCAGCAATTTTTTAAAATGATCTAAATCACTAATACAGGGACTAATTGACTTATAATATAGTCGAGCGGCGCTATAGTCCGAGGTGGACCTGGGCCTAGCTTCACAGCAACCACTCAAATTGTGCCTGCTACTGTTCTCTCACGAGTGGAGCGGACCTACAGTTTAATGCCGACTCCGAACGGCGAGATTCAGAATATTTTTCTAGACAGTTATACTCTTTGACCATTGTCAGTAACTCGAAAGAGGTGGAGCCGTGAAAAATGTTTTTGTAATTTGTTTGTCGGAACTGGCTTTTAAACCTATACTGTAAAAGTCAAGTGCATGGGTCGACGCACAAATCCACACGGCCACGACGCCCACACTTATTGAGCCTTGAGTAATGTTTTGGCACTGATGAGTTTAAGGACACGTTTGTTTTGACTTGTTATCTCTAGACATCGAAAGAAGGCAATAGGAACTCCAATGAAAAGCATATTTGCTTAAGGTTAAGACACGAGCTTTCTAAGAAGGAAATGAAATAGTAAAAAGAAAGAAATCTCGACAATAACCTGCGGTAGTACAAGCATTCACAGGGAACGAGGAACATAATGAATGGAGGTGGATCCAAGTTGAGGATTTGGCTGCCGAAACGATGGGATGAATGAATATTGAGACAAGGTCTTTAGGAAGCGCCTGTTAAATGGTTGGCGGTCGCATCAATTCCGGCTCTTCATATAGAGTAACTTTAGGAAATTTTCCCAACAGAAAGAATTCAACAACTTCTGATGACGGCTGGTATGTCAGATGAAAATGGCCAAGTTACCAGTCGAACGGATTAACAGAATCACCATTCGGGCCGAGCGTTGGCCGAGCTCTTCTTTCCGAATCTACTCCAAATGGTATCGATACACTGCTAAGCTTCAAATTGTGGTTTACTCGACATTCAGAAAATTTTAATAATGAAGATTAGTTTCATAATGTGGATTTTTGTATGGACGAAGAAATTCGAATGGTTTAAGAAGAGGATCGTGACCGTATTAGTAAATGATTTGGTAGCAGGGGAACGTACTCAGTTGTAACCACGTTTCAATAAATAAACACTGATTGAGGGTATATTGCACCGCGCTCTTCAAAATCTATTGTGTCCTAAATAAACACTACTCTGCTCATAATATAAGATAGAGAACCAGGATGGCTTAGGGACCGCTATGACATCAGCGGAATCACATGAAGCCGTGGAGCTGTAAAGACGCCTGCAGATGATCAAAACGCGTGTACTAACCGCGGAAGTGACACGTAATGAGGACATGAAGAGGCAACAATACTTATAAAAATCAAGATGTGGATGGAAGTGATGGTGTTTTAGACGAGAAAGATGACAAAAATTATGTACATGAAGAAAGTAACGATGAAGATAGTGATAACGAAGTTAAAGACGAAGAAGACTTCAAATATGATGACATTAATAAAATAAGTGTTGATGAAGAGGACGATAACGATGATAAAGATGAAGAATGCCACCATGAAGCTTGAGATAGTAAAATACAACAAAACGGAGTTAATAAAAAGACATTAAGGGTATTCACAGTTCCCAGCGGTAAAATGTAGGAACATAGTATGCCATGAAAACATCTGTCATTGGCGAATGACGAGTGGTCAGAAAAATGGATTTCAAGAACATTATTAATTTCGTCTCATTAATTTGCCTATAAAGTTTGCAAATATTGTTCGGTAGTGAACGATCCTAAATTATTCAGCACTCACATTTAAATCAATCAAAAATATCCCCATCTATACCGCCTTGGCCCTTAGCTTTTTGTCTTTGCTGCCAAATCACTTATCGGAGGTAATTAGTTAGACACTATCTGAGGTTGCAAGAGATTATTATTTTTTCCCCGCATTTCATATTTTTGCTATTTAAAGAAATAACGAATCTTAAAGGTTGCCTAATATATTTGGTCAAGGCTGTATTTTTAATCAGTGTCATTATTTTTTATTACTCTCGGACAATGTCATTGTAGGAATATCGATAATTTTGCTATTTTCTTTACTATTTAGTTCGGGTGGACTTGGGCTAAGCATCTACAGCAACCACTAGTGTTGTGCATGCGTTGTTCCCTTACGAGTGGAGGGGACCTACAGTTTAATGCTCACTCCGAATAGCGAAGTTTGAGAAGCTTTTCTAGACAGTTACACTCTTTAAGGATTGTCAGTGAATAAAGAGAGGTGGTACTGTGTAAATAACAGTTGTTCTGTGCGAAATGATTGGACGATGATAGGAGAGAATTCCGTCGCCCGATCTAGACGAGTCAACAAAACAATATCGAGACTAAAATTTAACAAGGCTTCTGGGGCAGATGGCTTGTCTGCTGAGATCTTTAAACCAACTGATGATGATGTTTTGGGTGTACGCATCAGCCCATCTGTAAGATATGATCGGATGATAGCATGCCCGATGAGTGGAATCTCAGTATTGTCTGATCGAACAACAAGGAAAGAAACGTATTTGACTGCGCCAATTACCGCGTAAAAGATCTTCTCTGCCCTTCCGTCTGGACACCTGAAATTGTTCTTAACAATTTGATATTAGGCCAACGTAATCCACAATAGACCACATTTCAAACTACAGGCTATATGTCGCCAACAGAGCATGTCCACGTCTAAGATGGGGCCGACTAGTGAAGCGGGATCTCAACTAACTTCGCGTGCGCAATTGGAGGTTTGTCAGTTGTGGCCCATGTCCACCTCGGACTGTAGCGCCATAATTCGTAGAAGAAAAGGTGTGCAGAATGAAAACTAGTGTTTCGGCATAGGAGTCAATGCACTTGCTCTTAGCTACGACGCGACGGCTGCAGCTATAGCTTTACATAAGCCAATTACTAAACATTTTTCACGTTAAAATGTTGTTTTTTTTGCATTTTATTTTTATTTTTTTCCATTACTCTTACTTGCTAGACAAAAACGCTTAAAACTAGCTTAACTGACCTAATTATCTTATCCTAACTTACTGGCCCTATACGGGCGCTCTCAGTAAAAAAATTTTTATGTTATGCCTCCTCCCGTTGCCCTCCATACACCAAGGTTTATTTCAACAAACTGGAGGTACTATAATAGTTTAAAGAAAACGTTGACGACGAAGTTAATAAAAAAAACCGGTTGATCTGTGTGAAAATGCAGTGAAAAAAGTGTCATAAAGACCACTGAAGCAGAGGCCTATATTAATTTTACATTGCCCTGCATACGTGATTCTCAATGTTTAATAACGCATTTATCAGCAACCCTTTGCTTTCACTTCTAGTTGGTCAAAAAGAGTGACAGAAATAAACGGAGAACACCCTTTACACAGCAATGATAAAAAGATAAATAGAAATCAGCCTTCACACATGTACGAGTACATATTTACTTATGTAAGTGCTAAAATAAGAGTAAGACTTAAATGCCTTTATCTATATGTATTTATGTATCTATGTATATATTTTTGTTTGGAACCTGACATCACATTTCAATTTCTTCACTAAAGTCCGAAAGTAAACATTCATTAATAAGCCAAAAAATATGAACAGCAGTTATAATAGAAGTAAATACAAAACTTAACAACATTTGTCCGTTTAGTGTTGTGTTCCGTGGGATAGTGTTTGCTTGATAAGACTACACTTATTCGACAAGCTTGTAATATGGAAAGACAGTGGAACTCCAGGTTTGATCCATCGTCAAAATGTATTGTTTTTGCTTGAAGAGCTTATCCACGTCGTTCTACACATTTTCAATCGGATTGAGTTCCGGACTCTGTGGGACCGAATCTAAAACATCGATTGGGCATTTTGTACCGACCTGTGATTTTTTTTTTACAGATTAAGGTTTTTAGCTAGCAAAACTGTTTCTACAGATATTGTCAATTTGACAGTTGAAAGTTGATTTGCGGTTAGTACGTTTTGCCATTTTACAATGGATTTTTCAGATTAACACCAGAACAATGCGTACAAATTGTGCAAACTTATTTTGAAAGCCACGGTTCATTTCGTCAAACTTATCGTGCGCTACGTCCATTTTATGGTCGACATAATCATCCATCTAAGCCATTTATTCGGAACACGATTAATCGCTTTCGCACCACATACACTCTATTGGATAATAGTGCGAACAGAAGAAAATGTTGCCGTTGTGGAGCGCAGTGTTAAGGAGAATCCGAATGAGTCGATTCGCTAACGTGCACAGCAGTTGGAGCTACATACATATGTCCATCCACTTTGTGGAATATTTTACGGAAAGATCCTGGGGCCTTATTTTGTATTACTTTCGGATTCGGATTCGGAAATCAAATCCGGTACTCAAATCAATTCGTATTCTGTATCACTTTCGGATTGGGTTTGAATGCTGCCAACTTTTTATCAATAATTTCCGAAAATGAAACTGTCAAATCAAAAAATAATCATTCAAATAGAAGTCAGTTGCAAATAAATTTAATTTCATTTCATTCTTTCACAGTTTAACATATCGTTTTTTTGTGGTTAGCGGCTTCTAGTTTTTAAAGATGATGGATAATTCATTGCAACACTGGCGACATTGCTAAGTTGAAATATTTGATTTTGCCAGTACATTTCAAGTTTTTGTGTTGTTGGGTGGGTGATATTCCAAGCGATGGTGCATTTGGATTTGCCACTTATGGCAAAAGTGAGATCTAATATCTCAAATATTACTTTTCTTCCAGTGGCATGAGCAGCACGTATTTGCTTGGACCTCCCCCAGTCGTTTATATCCCGCATTGTGGAGCTGATGTCAAAGCTGATTGGATTTCTGGCTCGCATCTGCAGATGTTTGGACAACAACTGCTCAAATTTATTATTAATGTGCTTCTCTTTTGCCTGAAAAAATTAAATAAATTAACCAAAACAACTTTAGCGCATACAATCCGATCGAATGGAAATCCGTAAGTGAGGACTATTTTGAAATCCGCTTTCGGAATAAAAAAGTAGCAAACTTCCGTAAAAGAGTTGGCATAACATTTAATTTTCGAATGCGGATTGTATGTATTTGCTATAGAAGTACAAAATACCAATATCCGCATTTCGAATAGATTTCCGATACTATAGCAATACAAAATAAGGCCCCTGGCTTTAGGGGTAGGTTGTGCAAGAGTTGAAACCCCATGACCATTATTCGAGTACCCGTCGTAGGTTCGGTGAAGGGAACTGTGAACTGGCATCCAAGATGCTGTGATCTCACATTTATAAATAACCTACTCTCTTTGGGGGTATGTGAAGTCACTAGTCTATGCCGATAAACCAGAGATGTTGGACGACTTAGAAGTCAACATTCGTCGTGTTATTGCTGATATACGTCGAAAAATAGACCTACGATTGCACTTCATTCGAGCTATCCCTGGCACATAAAAATATTTAAACACTAATGGCATAAAATTATCTATTTAATAAAGCTAATATCATAGAAATTGATGGCTGGATGTTGTGATAATAGGGTAGGCACTGACTGGCTAGCACTGACATACCAATCTGGCGATGCCCAGTGTTATACCTGTTACTACTCATCAACTGTGCTATTATTTATTTTATTCATCCGGACGTAACTTGCTAAACTTATAGGCGCGAGTGTTGAAAAAGGGAAAATAGCAGCACTATAAAGACGACAGCGAATGAACTCTCTCGATGGGGTCAACGGTAACGTCACAGCTTCAAATGGAAGCACCACTTTACTCGGGCTACTTCGACCTATTCGAAGCTCAGGCCAGTAAAGATTTCCAGAAATACGTCAGGTTCTTGAAATAGAGACGGTGGCGGATGAACCCTTGATGGGCCAACGGCAACGCCCACGTCCCCGAACTGGGTTACTGGCATCGGTTATTCTTAACCGCTCACTCGTCCTAGAGGTTTCAAAACAAGGGACTACCTCTCCAGGTTGGGGGTTGTGCCGTCGGGGTAACTTCCCTACCACATACAAAACATCTAGTTATGAGAGAGACACAAGCCTCGGACAATAACAATAACGACTTCAAGCCGATCAGCGATCGTCCGGCTAGCATCAAGGTAACATTCCAAAACATCAGCATAATATGTGCACACGCCCCTACCGACGAAGCTGATGACTCCCTCACGGAGCAATTTTTTGACCTCCTGGACGAAGCCTACCGAGCCTGTCTGGAGTATGATGTCAAAATCATACTCGGAGACTTCAATGCTAAAATCTTTAAGGAAAGCATCTTTGGCGGATTAGTCGGTAAACACAGCCTCAACGATATGACAATAGACAACCTACCGATTTTTGCAGCAGCGCGTAATACAGTGATAAGTAGCACTAGATTTCCAAAACTTAGAATCCACACAACAAACTGGTTATCTCCAGATGGTCGAACCGCCAACCAAATTGACCACGTGTTAATAGATGCGAGACACGCATCCAGCATTCCTGAATGTGCAAACATTCAGAGGGGCAAATGTGACCAAACGATCACTTTCTTGTAGCAGCCAAATACAGAGCCCGACTATCCAACGAGAAGAAGCTGCGAGCCGCCCCAAAAAAGAAATTCAACGTTGAAAGTCTTAGTAGCCAGAGCCTACAGAGAGCACCTAAGTGAGAGACTCCCCCATGTGCATTCACCATCCACAAACATCAACAATATGTGGAACCAATACCGCGACGTAGCTAAAACCACAATATGCTACCAACCACCACCTATAAAGAGCCCTTGGTATAATGATGAATGCGTACTTCCGAAAAAGGTGACAGAAAATGCACACTTGCTAACGCTGCAGCGCAAAACAGGAGCAGCAAGGGAAAAGTACCGAATCAGTAGAAGGAGGAAAAAAAAGATCCTGCGTAAGAAGAAAAGGGCCTACGCAGCCTCCCAGCTCAAGGGTATCGAGGAGTCTCGCGATAGAAACAACATCCGGTCGTTTTTTAGCAGAGCCAAACAGCTGGCAGCTGGCTTTAAGCCCGGAACGCAGGCTCTTCGAAATAGTGAAGGAAATCTAGTCACCGAAGCGCAGGGAATAGTAGATGTATTTAAAGAGCATTTCCAGCAGCTTCTTAATGGGCATCACGTAGAGAGTGATAGAGCAAGAAGAAAACCCACCTCCAATCAATGAAGAAGCCACCTCCCTCCCAGTTTTGAAGAGGTCAGCTCGGCCATCAAAAAGCTGAAAACCAACAAAGCCGCCGGCTCTGATGGCCAGCGGAACGTTTCAAACATGGTGGTGATGTTTTGATAGGGTGCATGCACCAAATAATCAAGCCATGCCCGATGACTGAACTATCAGCTCTGTATGCCCCATCTTCAAGAAAGCCGATCTTGCAAGAACTGCCGAATGCATAGCCCTGCTGAATGTCGCATACAAGATTCTATCCAACGGACTGTGTGAACGTCTGAAAACTTTCCAGCAGTTCCTCCGAACTATTCCAAACATGCACCGGATTTCGGCAAGTGTCGAGTGACTTCTTCAACCTTTCAACCTACAGGAACAGATAGTGCGTAAAGCAGGCGTCAATACAGGAGGCACTATCTTCAACAAATCCGTTTTTTTGCTGGGCTACGCAGACGACATTGACATCATAGGTCGCGAGCTGTTATAGAAGCTTTCACAGCCAGTGGAGAAGAGGCGAAACGATTTGGTCTTGAACTAAATGAGGACAAAACCAAATATTTGCTGTCAACAAACAAAGAATTATCCGTCCACTGCCTAGGACAGAACATCACTGCGTCACTTCGAGGTGGTTAAGGAGTTTACATACCTTGAAGTAAATATCAACCCCACGAATGATATCCTAGTGGAGATTCGACGAAGACTTACCTTAGGAAACCGCTGCTACTTCGGTTTGGCGAAATAAATGAGTTCAAAACTCCTAACTCAAAAGATAAAACGCTAATCCTGCTTCGTCGATTTTTCAGTACCGTATGCGAAGAGGGCGATTGGAGGAGAAGATACAACAGCGAACTCTAGGAGCTGTATAAAGATGTGGATGTAGTCCAAAAAGCCAAGAAACGGCGACTACACTGGCTCGGCCACATCGAGCGAATGGACAATAATGCTCCAGCAAAGAGGATCTTTAACAGCCCACAGGTTTGAGAAGAAAAGGAAAACCGAACCTCCGTTTCTAAGATCAAACTATCGTGGATGCCAGAGCACTTGGTCTGGATAACTGGAAGCAGCGTTCCCAGGACCGGAGGGCATGGAAGGCTGCCGTGTCTCTGGCAGAGACCCTTCACGAGTCCGCAGCCAGCTAAGTAAGTAAGTAAGTAAGTATATCATAGAAATTAACATTAGATTCAAGTGATTTATTTCTCTAAATTGAGTGCCTCTAAAAAATAACACCCATTACCTTGGATAATTTTCATAAACACCAATTAATGTGCTGACTTGTTTTCAACTGTTTGGGGAATTCTTTCCATCAACAAGATACGACACACATACAGTGGGTGAATTTCTGATATATTTGGGTTTCAACATGTCACACACCTGACTTGTCGGCCAAAAAGTAAGCAAATACCTACGAGTAGTATTAGATCATGTCAAATGGAATATGAAACCTTGGTCTTACCTGTGGCAGCATATGCGGGCTTGGCAAAATTGTCAGATGTACCAGTGGAACCACAAGCCGAAGTGTAACAATAATCAGTAGCTTCCTTCGAGACTGTAGTGGATACAATACCGATATCCCGAGAAACTTTAATGTAACGCATCGAAACAGAGCCGCACTTGCCAGTGACTTTGCATGGCAAGGTATGGGGTTCACTGAATTTTTTACCCCAATGAACAGGGTAAACAGAAACAATCAGCAACTTGGTCAAGATGATAGCTCAGCGAATTGCGGTAGCCACTTTCTTGCTGCAATTAACCAAACCAATATGTCTATTGTTATCACCAATGGCGAGGAAGGCATTGAAATAAGTACTTTGACCAAAACGCGTCCGCTTTTGAATGGGTATTTAAACGTTACGCAAAGAAAATTCTAAGAAAATACTGGAGTTCGCTGCGAACTGTGCCAATCTTAAAATTGATGATTGATGAATACAGAAACTGTTGAGGGAGAAAAATAGAATTTAATTACAAAGTAACGAGCTAGTAGTAACGAGCTAGCGGGACTTGGGTATAGCGGTGTATCATAAGAATGGAAACAACCAATTCATATCTCCGAGAACTAATGAATAAGTGACTGTCATTTGAATATCTTAAGACAATAGTTGAATGTCTCAATAACAGTCATTAAAAGTAAGACTCACAAAGTGAGAATGTGTCTCCACAAATGCCCTGCGTTATCGACCCAGGCATTAATCCCAATTCATTGGAAAAACCATTCTCCTCTCTGTATGTCCGATCACTGGGAATTTATTTTGGCTACCACATGATTCAAGTGGGAAATACACTGACTCAAAAAGCCCTCTTTGTTCGTCGTAGACGTACATTTATATTCTGTTCGCATACTTAGAAGATTCTTTTATCAATTTCACATCTGTATCTCAGTATTTGTTACGTCAAATCGAGACTTATTCATGTCGAAGCATATGCAGCCTGTTGAGAGACTCAACCAAATGGTTTCCAATTTTCTGCGTACAATTTGGTCTTCAATCAGTCAAAATTAATTCCAAAAAAATTGCTCAAAACATCAGAAATCTTGAGCGATCTAGCCCTGTCCAAGTTATTCGTCAGCAATTACTCCCGATTCTCATCATTTCCGACACATACCAAAAGGCAATGCTCAAATAATCGCAAAATAAATTACAATAATCTCCACCGTTGAGCTCGGAGAGAAAAAAAAAATTATGAATTATTGGCCATTGCCCCAGTGGACACGTGTGGCCCATTAAGCTATTACCTAACCTCAGATCTTTTGTGCAGACCGAGAATAGAAAAGAAAGTTTCGTCGGTCGTGGCAAACAAAAAATTACCTCATCCCATCGGTCGTTTAATTTTCCACCATCACTATGACCATGAATAGTCGCTTGAGGTATTCTTTTATATGTTCTATGACCAGGCCCTCGCAGATAAGCATTTTTTTATTTCAAATTTTTTTATCCGAAATTTCATTATCCCCACCGGACAGGAAGAGGTTCGACCATGCCTCACACCCACGATGGCTCTGTCCTTGTCAATTTTAATTCAATGCGCGGGAGGGAGAGCTTTCAGCATTGTGTGGTGTAAGCACCTGTCTAATGGTTTTCCATTTCCCATCCCTTGACGTATGTCTTTTCCTTAGATGGCTTTCGGTTGATGTCTGCTTCATTTTTGTTTCGCCCATGGGGTGTGAGGATGGGTGGGAGGTGTAGGTCTCGAAGGGTGCCCAAAACAAAATCAGTCGGGAAGAATGAGCTTTCACGAGTGCCGTCGTCACTTGCGGATGACATTGACTTTTCGTCCTTGTAGGGGTCAAAAGCTCTTCTGTGGCACTCTGACGCTCTGCTGTTTCTGTATTATGTAATGTTTGTTATGCCCCTAACAGGAAGCACATGGACTCGTTGTATACGAGTCTATGTATGCGGGACGCGCGTATTTCATTTGTAGAGCAGTGTTTCTGCGTGGGCATGTGTATTTGTGCAGGGCAGTCTGCCGGAATCCTTGTAAAAGGGCCGACATAAAAATATTAAATTCTTATGGCGAGAACGCATATAAGAAGTATTGTGAAAGGTGAAGAGCGGCCTGGGGTCGGAGGATCAGAAGGCAGGAGGTGAAAGGTTATTTAACTTTTTTTATGATTTCTGTTCGCGAGTCTTTTAGTTGAAATAACTGAGAGTAATTTTTTTTCCTGTCTCTGAATGCGAGTTTACGGTTCACTATAAACGAGGTGATTACTTTGACCTTTGTGCGAAGGTTATTTATGAAATTAGGAGGGACGGAATGGAATTTATGTGTACCTACTTCGTTTTATATTTTTATTCGTTCTGGTTGCTGGCAGTTGGATGAAAGATGCTTGCGTGCCTTGGACACATATTTCATGTCCGAATGTGGAATTGTGTACGTGGACAATTCAAGCATGTGCACCTAATTGTGTGCAAATGAAGCAGAAGTTTTGCGAATTAGAGCAACTGATTTTCAACACATGCACGTACACAATAGAAAGTTCGGGGTTTTGATATTTCTGCGAATCGAAAGGCGCATACGTCTCCACTCAAATGTCGTCGGTCCAGTTCATACAACCGAACAGTACTCAAGTTTGAACCAATTTAAACTTTGCTCCCAAGTTGCTATACCAAGGGATGTCTGAAGGGAGTGGTGGGAGTGCATGAGGACAATGAGCTTATAGCTTCTGCATGGTGACCGTAGCGTTTTCTTTAAGTTTCTCAAGTTTCATCAATATGCAGATGCCTCCAAGACGATCTCCAGAATTTTGATAGAAAATAATTTGAGTTTTTATTAAGGAACTACAATCCTTCCTTGAGAGGCAAATGGATCACACCTTTAATGGAACCTTCAACAAAGTTTATTGTATTCTTAAAAAACGTTACGCAAAATGGATACACCCTTTTTTGTAATAAAAGAAGAATAAGCCGATTTCTACATAAATTTTATGTCGTAATAAAGCAAAATAGGCGGTAAAAAAATGTGAAGTATTTCCTAAACCATCATTCCACCAAACAAAAGAATGGACAAGTAAAAGATCATAATATCTTTTTAAGAATGCGTTTGTATTGAAATGTAAAATTGTTATGTCCCTTTTGAAAAACCAGTTACAAATTATCCCTCTCTTATCAGTCGAATAGTTTCCACTCATTTTCCCTCCACATCTGAAAGATGATTTGCTGAGCTCACTCAACCAAATTATCACGCTCACGTTTGAAAAGCTTTTTCCCTTTTCTAATTAAGCTATTACTGGAAATAGTGTCTTAATGTACAGACAATTCCCAATACATTCGTGACAAGATCAGTTTAATATCTACGAACGCTTTCTGTTAAAAATTCGGCAACAATTTGCTTGACTTTTTGGAGGTTTGACATTCTGACTTTATTAGATTACACAACATGAACTATTTGATTCCATTTCTTCTTTTTCAATCGAAATACTTGTACAATCCGTTGGTATATATGGGCAGAGTGACTAAAGGTCAAATATGCGGTGAATTTCTGACTTTGACGCCATAAGATAATTTAAATACTCCCCGTAGCTTCAGGGGACGTGTAAATTCGTTTGTCTGAATGTTAGCGCTATTAATTTGATGCGAAAACTGCAAAATTTGCAAATGTTGACATTTCATTCACATAACACTCTTTTGATAGCAAATTCTTGGCACAAAGAAAACTAAAACAGGCCAATGTAATTTACATTTTTTGAGAGTAGCGTACGCACGAATTTTTTGTTGATTTTATCATAAACAGTAAATTGTCCATAAATTGTATATACATATGGGTGTATATACTTAACTTAAAGTCTAACTCCTACTGACATCAGAGGTTAGCTTGTTATTCT
Organism: Myathropa florea; assembly: GCA_930367185.1. Lineage (NCBI taxonomy): Eukaryota > Metazoa > Arthropoda > Insecta > Diptera > Syrphidae > Myathropa > Myathropa florea. The sequence continues at coordinate 23,297,398 of OV884005.1, read as the reverse complement.
GACTTTTATTCTGCATGCCGAAGCGATAGCCGAATTCGGGATCCCGGGAAAACTGATCCGGTTGTGTCGCACCACGCTAACACATACGAGATGCACCGTGCAGTTAGGCTCGAGGACCTCCGAGCCGTTTGAAACCTGCACCGGATTTCGGGAAGGAGATGCGCTGTCGTGCGATTTCTTCAATTTGGTACTGGAGCAGATAGTGCGGCAGGCTGCTGTAAACACGGAAGGCACTATCTTCTACAAGTCAGTCCAACTGTTGGGATATGCAGATGACATCGACATCCTTCCGTGATCCCAACGCGCCGTAGTGGAAGCTTTAACGGCAATTGAAGAACAGGCGAAACGAGCTGATCTTAAGGTCAATGAGGATAAGACAAAATATACGAGTATACTGTCGAGCAAGAAACGATCCGCCGCAAACCACCTAGGGCAGAACATTACAATCGACAGCCACAATTTTGAGGCAGTGAAAGAGTTTGTCTTCCTCGGGGCAAACGTGAACTCCACGAACGACATCACACTGGAGATCCGTCGTAGAATCGCCCTTGGGAACCGATGCTATTTCGGTTTATCAAAACAACTGAGCTCAAAACTCCTGACTCGAAGTAAGAAAATCATGCTCTACAAAACTCTTATTCTGCCAGTCCTGCTATATGGAGTCGAAAGCTGGACGTAATTCGAAAGAAAAATTCTACGTCGGATATATGGTCCCATTTGCGAGGAAGGCGAATGGAGGAGAAGATACAAACGCGAACTCTGTGAGCTGTACCAGCTGCCCAGTGTTGTAGCTGTTCCTACTCATCAACTGTGCTTATTTTACCTCCTAGTGGTAACCATCGGATACTGGTTGATGTCCATCTGGACGTAACTTGCTAAACTATAAGCGCCAGTGTTGAACAAGAAAAAAATAGAAGCCCTATAAAGACGACAACAGATGAACACTCTTGGGGGACGGGGTCAACGGTAACGTCACAGCTTCAAATGGAAGCACCACCTTACTCGGGCTACTTCGACCTATCCGAAGCTAAGGCTAGTAAAGATTCCTAAGAAGATGTACAATTCTTGGAATAGAGAGCCCATGATGGGCCAACGGCAACGCTCATATCCCTGAAGTGGGTTCTGACATCGGTTATTCTCAACCGCTCACTCGTCCTAGGGGTTTCAAACCAAGGAACTGGCCCTCCAGGTTGGGGGTTGTGCCGTCGGGGTAACTTCCCTACCACGTACAAAACATCTAGTTATGAGAGAGACACAAGCCTCGGATTACAACCGCCCACTCCTTTTTAAGACGACGACCCGGAACGTTCACCGGCTATGAATTGCAGGTATGCACCTGGAACATACGCACGCTGTACACCCCTGGTGCTGCTCGAAAACTTGAATATCTCCTCACGCGGTACAAGGCAGATGTTACCGTGGTGCAGGAGATATGATGGATATGATCAGGTATGCAAAAAAAGAAAGATTGTGACATTTATTACAGCAGCCACAAAAGAGTGCACATATTAGGATGCGGACTCCTAGTGGAAAATCTGCTACGGTCAATTATAATTGACTTCAAACCGATCAACGAAAACATCTTTGGTGGATTAGTCGGTAAGCACAGGCTCAACGATATGACAACAGACAACGGCTACCGGTTAATCGACTTTGCAGCAGCGCATAATACGGTGATAAGTAGCACTAGATTTCCAGAACTTCTAATCCACACAGCAACCTGGTTGTCTCCAGATGGTCGACACCGCCAACCAAATTGACCACGTGTTAATAGATGCGAGACACACATCCAGCATCCTGAATGTGCAAACATTCAGAGGGGCAAATGTCGACTCTGACCACTTCCTTGTTGCAGCCAAATTCAGAGCACGACTATCCAACGAGAAGAAGCTGCGAACAGCCCAAAAAAAAAGAAATTCAACGTTGGAGTAGCTAGGGAGTAGTTCCTCCGAACTATTCGAAGGCGATGCGCTGTCGTGTGACTTCTCCAATCTTGTACTCGAAAAACCTTACTGCTAAGCTCGAAAGACAAAATGCATGCTCTACAAAACACCAATCCTCCCAGTTTTGCTATACGGAGCCGAGTGTTGGACGATAAGCATGAAAGCAGAGCACATTTTGGGTACTTTTGAGAGAAAAAATCTCCGTCGAATTTTCGGTCCCGTCTGGCTCAGCCACTTCGAGCGAATGGACAATAACGCTCCAACAAAGAGGATCTTAGAATCACAGACCACAAGTTTGAGTAGAAAAGGAAGACCTGTGGCTTTAAATTGGATTCCTTTAGCTCTTCATTTGGCTATCGCCACACCTAAGATTGACATCCATTGACTTTGGCATTGACAAAATGAATTTACTTTCCCCGGGGAATAAAACTTGGTTCCGGAGAATCATTATTTTTATAATTTTTGGCAAATTGTAACTTTTATATTCGTTGTGCTTGATCTGAAATTTACTTCCTATTAACCTGTTTAAATTAACCTGTTTGCAAACGAACTCTGTAAACATTATACGGTCTCTCTAATCTGGGTTCCAGGGCACGAAGGAATAATAGGGAACGAAACAGCCGATAAACTCGCTAAGCTTGGTGTCTCACACCTGGCTGACTCAATAACCATTGTTGCTCTTCTTTACGGGATTTGACGCTTCGCTTTCAAAAAAAGCCATTGTCTTATGGCACGCTAATAGCTTTAGTCGTTTAACAAAGATATTCTGGCAAGTCTTCGATTCCCAGAAAAAGGACAAATTCTCTCACTGCCCATAGATAAATGTAGTATTTTTATCGGTATTATCACACGGTATTGTCTTGTTGGATACAATGCTCATAAAATTGGTTTGACCTCCACCGACATCTGCCGGAACTGCAGCGAGGCAGAGGTCAGTGAAACTATAGAACACCTACTCTGCGAGTTTCAAGATTTTGCCACAACTAGATACGTAACGTTAGGCTTTGCAACCACGTCTACTCCTCAAATTTACACACGCCAAAACATTTTGCCTCAATAGCAACTTAAACGCTAATTCTTGGGTTTATTCAGTCTTGTGGTATTCACTATGAACCTGTGCTGTCTATGTGAGGCTCAGCCACCACCCCTAATCTAACCTTTTGTTGTGCTTGTTTCTTTATTGAAAGGCGCCTGGGTTCTTCATTTTACGAGTAGCTATGGTATAAAACTATGGAACTCTCTTCCATTTAGATTAATATTCACCAAAATGTGCCGTTTTACTCCACTTCTTTCCCCTTTCCTAAATCCAAACACATCCTTTTACCTTTCGTTCATACATTAATTCTGAATATGTTAACCCTTAAAGAGATACCATTATTAAATAATAATCAAAAATTGAATTAGTTTTTGGATTAGCTCGGTATTTGTGGATAGCGACAGTTGACAGTTTGGTAAAGGGATATAAAATGAGGACTAAAATGCATGACATAACCATACATAACAATGACAAATACACAAAATGTACTTACTAGCTTCTCAGCAACAACTCGTGAAAAGCTTTTTCTAGGCCTTTATACTCTTGGACCATTGTCAGTGTAACATACATGCTAAATGTGGCACGACTAAACTTACGCAATATAGTGGCACTACTGAACGCACTGGTGGATCGGAATTTGACAGTAGAGTAGCCAGTCACATTAGAGCAGCCAACGGGCATACACTAGTATAATAGTATCTTATTATTATTAGAAAAAAGAGGAATATAATAAAATGAGTTTTATTTTTCAATTCGAACTCAGTTAGAAAAAAACAACAAATATTACAGTCAACTACTCGGAAGCGGTGTTTTTTTCGAAAATTATCCAATTTTCCTTACACCAGGCCTACGACAAAAAAGTTTCCATGTGAATGAAATGTCAAAATTTGCGCATTCACCATTTAAAATGTGGGTGAGTTTTTAATCGCAGTATTAGCGCAGTACTGCAACGTCAAGCGTTCTTAATTGCAAATATTTGGCAATTATGCTTTGCATCATTTTCATGCAGCCACTGCGCAAACAAAAGCGACCAGCGGATCACAGATTTTTGTGATGCGATGATTTTCTTTCATTTTCCGACTTCCGAAGAATACCTTTTTCAGCATATCTTCTAATAAGTTCTTCTTTTTCTTCGTATAGCAGATGTAATAGTGGGCCTCAACCAAAAATCATGTCCAGCCTAAACGATCTTTTGCTAGCTGTATATAGTTTCACACGCCAACAGCGGCAACTGTTTTTGGTAGAATCTTCTCCACCAATCTCCATCAACGCAAATAGGACCAAAAATCGCATGCAAAACTTTTCCCTCGAGGCAAGGGCTTCTTCACCCGCTTTCGATACAGTCCATGTCTCTACATCGCAAAGCAAGACTGTGATGATCAAGGTCTTTCGTCACGTTAACTTGGTCTTGGATCAATAGAAAAACAGCGTACTAATAATTTACTGTCACAATTCAAAATGTGGACTAAAGAAAATAAGTTTTAGTAGTCAACTACTTGTAAACAAGTGCTCAAGTGATAACTCGTAAACCTGCAACCGTATCTACTACAAATACGAGTGCTTATTTATCCATATGTTTACCCCCAATTGCTCATGATATGACTCCAATTTATTGTATGTTCAAAGTTCACTAACTGCGACGTTAATCCCGCTGATTGACGGGATGATTATGTTCGTGTCCTTATCTTCTTAAATTCGTGACGAGTGGGATTAATTTTTTTTCATTTTGTTTAATTTTGTTTCATTTTAACAAACTTTTCATTTGCGTGAACAATGATGGAGAGAAATACCTTTAATTGTCTCGTTCCCAAGCGCAACGGTGACTATTAAATGAAAACTTTGCCATCTAGCCCCCACGACGACAGTGTCAGCCACGTTCCCCAGCAAGCACGACACAGAACTCATTTCGTGTGTGGCGAAGGGTAGAGCTTACCACTTTCACGTCAATCATTCAGCATTACGGCCAATGCCATGAAATGAAAAAGTGAAAAAAAGGAATATTCCACATCAACTTAATTGAAATCAATTAGCGCGGACAGAAAATTACAATCTACGTTGGTTCGTCGTCGGTTTGGCTGGCCGTTTGCCTATCAAAAACGATGAAAACATCCTCAAGCGGGCAGCACAAAAAATATCCACATTTACAAGTACATGTGTATGTATTCTGTACACTCTTCGGACATTTGTATCCGTACGTGTACTCCAGTCAACTTCCCTAAACGAATTCCTAAATTGATGTTCGCCGCCCGCTACTGCGTTTCCAGCGAATTGCTTCGGCTTTGAGGGAAACTGCTAAGGACTGATAGCTATAGTTAGTGGTCTGCCAGTCCTGTTGATGTGTCGTGCTGACAGCATTTCGGTCTGTAATTAAAGTTAAATGAATTCAATTAATTTTTGTTTTCTATTGATATGAGTTTTGGGCCTTTTCTCTTTCTCTTTCTGTTTCTCTCCAATTTCCTACACCGGTTTCTGCGTGGTAAACAATATTTTCTTTGACGTTGTGACTGGTATGTTGTTTCTGAGGGAATATATTTATATTTCCCATTTTGATGTCTGGTTCCGGATTTAATTAAGTTAGTTTGAGGTCGAACAAGAGAATGACGACATTTTTCTTTCCATGTTCAAAGGTGGGACATTCTTTTTTTATTCTTGAAGTCATCCATGTGATTAGGAATTATGGTGTAGTGAAATGCTTCGTTTGAGAAGATTCTGGAAACTAACGATTATATTTTGACCAAGAAGGCATTGTGTAGGATAACAACTGATTCAAGATATCACACATAACAAATTACTGAAACTTCCTAAATCTAATGCAGTTGATAAATTAAGTTTCTGAATCATAAATCAAAAAGCCAACTATAATGACCGGCGGGACTGAAACAACCGAGGGAATATACAAACACTATTACCATTATAACACTTCGCTCATTTTCGTTAAGTTCGTTCACTTTTGCATACTTACGCGGGAGCAAAATGAATCCCTCTTAACGTATGTAAATGTAAGTTTGTGTCGCTTGTGCAGCATCTAGTGCCGTTTTGTTTGAAACCATAGCTTGGATATAAAAATGACGAGCTCTGGCCACAGAAAGTAGAATAACATCATTCTATACCTGAGACCGATGACGCCGCCATGCCATAAACTTCGCCAAATATTTATACTTATGGATTGTGTCCGCTCCAATAGCTGCTATTTTGCTTGTTGACTCAGCCACTGAGCTATAAATGGGCCTCGTCCGAGAAGATGATTTTGGCTAAAATCCTAATCTCCGCGCTACATTTCTAGCGCCAAATTAGCGAACTCACGCCGTTGGTTATGGTCGCCCGTCTGCAATTCTTGCGTTAACACAATTTTAGAGATGTAGACCTAAATCCAACCGCAAAATAAGTCGGCTTTAGTTTCTGGCGAAACACATCTGGGTTTTCCTCGGCAGTGTCGGCTACGGCGGATATGTTTTGTTCATTTCGCTCTGTCTGGTTGATGGCTTAAGGTGCAAAAGAACGTACTCATGCATAAACTTTTCCTCGGAGCGACTGAAGCCATGATGACGACCGAGCTCACTGCAAAATTCACGTTTCGTATTTACAACTGAGATACAATTTCGCTAATTTTTTTTAACAATTTTCGCACGATCTGAAAACCTGAAACGATGCATGATGAAATGACAAAACTTTACTGAATGTTTTGACAGCTGGATGTCATTGATAAATTTGGCAACTTCTGAAATACGCAATTGGAAAAACTTTCATTGCTCTCTGCGAGGTCAAAATGAAAGGAGCAGAGATCAACCCTGTTGGGCGTAGAGATCAACCCTGTTGGGCATAAAAGAGTTTGCATTGTGGGAAAACGTGAAATTCACAAGTGGCGTCCTTGTGGACACCCGATGAAGAATCGCTCTTGACAATCACTATTGCTTCAGTTCGACGAAATACCTTGGTTCAAAACTCCACGTATCGTCGCCCTGAAAAGTAAGTAAGTATTAGAGCTATAGTAACTGTTGGTAACTGCGTCAATGTTAATAAATTTACAACATTACTTCATGTGAGTCAGTGGCAATACTCCCAGGAAGCTTTTCAATCCACGCCTTTCGAAGGCGAAAAGAAACTGCAGATCCCTCCAATCGTGTGAGAATAATAATAGCCTATATAATTTGAATATTTTGCTTTTAAAGCTACGCTCTTCATGAGCTGTTACGACCAAAAAAGAAAACAAAAACGTTAAAGGCTCTAACACACAGAGCGCGTTTCTAATACAGCGTTGAGATTATTTTACGCGACGGTACGATAATTTTGACATAATAAGCAATATTTACCTATTGCAGTTAAACTGAAACTTATAAAGGCTTATGTTTTACTTATTATCACATACGGATGTGAAATCTTTTCGAAACTGGACTATGAATCTATAAGAAAGCGAAATGTAGCATATATAACAACTGCGCCAGATACATATTCAACCTTCGTAGCTGTGATCATATCTCGTTCCATGCAAAACGCATCATTGGCTATTCCTTAAATGCGTTGTTAAAAATACGCACTGTCCTCGAATTATTTAAGATAATCAAAGCCAAGTGGTGGCGCCGTGGCGTAGTGGGTAGGTGCGTCGACTCCTACGCTCGAGGTCGTCGGTTCGAATCTCGAAAAAAACATCAAACATTTTTTCACGGCTCCACCTCTTTCGAGTCACTGACAATGCTCAAAGAGTATAACTGTCTAGGAAAAGCTTCTCAATCTCGCCGTTCGGAGTCGGCATTAAACTGTAGGTCCCCTCCACTTGTGAGCTAGGCCCAGGTCCACCTCGGACTGTAGCGCCGCCATTATTATTATTATTATAATCAAAGCCAAGACACCTTCTTATCTTTATTCAAAAATAAGCTTTGTGCAATCTCGAAGAACATTGAACTTAATTCCACCAAGCCACCGATATTTAATTAGTTCCCGCCAGTTTCTTTTTCATGCAATTCACCTTTGGAATCAACTGCCTCCAAATTTAAAAGATGCTGTACACGGAGAATCATTTCAAAAGAGAATTATTTGAATTTTTCAATAACAGCAGCCTGCCGGTGGCTTACTTTCACACTCCTCTTATTTTCTATGCCTTTAACTTCCTTCTTTCTTTTTTTCTTTTTTTCGTACAATCTTACAATCATTACATTTCTAAATAATTTTTATTACTACATTATTATATTAAAAACTGTGCAAAATCAAAAGTTGTTTAAAACTTAATGTACAGAAATATCATATCAATAAATGAAATTGAATTGAAAAGCATTCAAGACGCTGTCTGTTAGCCACTGATGAATAGACCTCGGATTTTGCATATTTCCATATTTTTGAAGGACTAAGATAGGCAAATTCTGATGACACCAAAGTAAAATGTGCACAATATGCACAATACTTCCTATGTTAAACAAATAATATAAAAGCGATTCAAGGGGTAGTATACAGATTGAAATTTTATTAATTATTGTCAGATATTAAAAATTATTCCAAATAATTGGTATTACAATAAACAACCAATACACGACAATAAAAATGAGCATGAAGACTAATTTTCGCTCAAGGTTCGTACAATCAAATCTGCGACATTTCGCCGTTGTTTGTCCGTTGTTTCGTCCACTGATATCCAAACACTTTCATTGCTGATACTGGAGCGAATTTTTTGGATTGATTCTTGGTAGCATTATCCAAGTAGCTCTTTCTAAGAGTACTTTCATGGCATATTTCCCGCAACTAACGCTGTACATAAATCCATTGTAAAGTCATTGTTGGAATTGTCATACACTGAACATAGATATCCTGTTGTAAATACATCCATCGAAACCACTTATCAGTTTCTTAGTGCAGTTGCTACAATTTATTTATTAATTTAAACATTATAAAAAAAAACCATTTCGCCTACCGTTGCAGATATTTTGTCCGAAAAAAACAGAAGGAAGAAGATACTTTACTGACGAAAAATTTTTCAGATATAGTTTGAACGCCAGAGTAATTTTAAGTAAATTAAAATCGGTGTTAAATTTTGTTATTGGTCAAAGAAAGTAGTGACAGTAGTGAACAACTACACTACACTGCATTGTACTTAAATGCTTTGCTCTTTTTATAAGTCGGGATTGCGATAAGAACAATTCAACAATAAATGGTAAAGCGTTGGAACGGGAAAGCAAGGGAAAGTGGTATATGCTATATATATTATCTATTCTTTTGCATTGCTCACACTTTAATATAGCAACAGATAAATTTTGCATATGTTGCATACATTTAGCATATTTTGCATACTTTTTGCATATATTTTGCATATTTTCGATATGCATTAAAATTTGTTATATTTGAACAATAAAACGTCTAGATACAAAGTTTTTGGTATCAATCTGATGAAAAATATGAAAGTTTGCAAAATCCGAGGTTTACTGATGAATACAGTGAAAATCGGTTATAATGAACTCGAAGGGACTGAGAATTTAGTTCGTAATATCCGATATTTTGTTAAAACCGATATTTGGTTTTCAATATTTTAAATGTGTGCGCACATCTATTCATACAAAAATAGGTCTAAAACTGTAATTGAATTAATCAAATTCATGTTTCTTTATTATACATGATACATACACATAATTACAGATTAAAACACAAATGTTCACCAATAAATAACGAAATGAGAAAAAAAGAAGCTGCACTAAACGGGGAATCCCCATAAATAAGATACATAATTTAAAATACATATTATGAGAAAACGCAAAGCCTACCTGTTTTTGGAGACGGAACCTTTATAATTTCGGTGTGTCCGTCGTGTCTGTCACACTTTTTTTATCTCCGAAGTTTATAAAGATATCGGCGTGAAATTTTTGAATTAGGTACTTAAGGCCTAGATGTCATTGCCCATGCACCCAAATTTAAAAAGTGGGGCCATTTGGGGGTGGCTCCATTACAGGTGAAGTGGCCATTCATTTTTAAACATTGTAGCACCCCATCGAGTTATATATCAATTGACAGATCTTTTGAAATGAGGTAGAGTTTTGCTTCAACACTTTTTGATCCAAAGTACCGTTCAGAAATATGGAGCTCCAAAGTTTTTTTTTAATGCGCCCCCCCCCTGCCATTTCTAAACCAAAGTGTTTAAAAATCTGAAAAAAATCACAAAAGCTTCACTTCATTGAGTACATTCATTTAAAACCATTTTGAGCATTCCGGCCTTAATAGTTTAGGAGATATTGGCCAAAAACGGTCAATTATCGACATGCGAATTTTGAAGATCTGAAAACGCAGTTTTGAAGACATCAATGTAAGCATTAAGAAATGATAAATTTCAAAATATCGATTTATGTTGAAATTTTAAGTTATCTAAGATTTAAAATGATTAGAGAAATCTCAATCCCTAAATACCCAACAGCAGTGTACACATGCACCGCATGCATGATCACTGATTGGGTATGGATGGAAGGGATTTTCTGTGTTGGATAAACTTGAATAGAGGTATAGCTGTATGTATGGATGAATGTTTGTTTGTTTGAATGTATGAATGTATGAATGAATGATTGATTTGGGTTAAAGTTAGAAGAAAATTCAACTGAAATAGTTCGGAAACGTCGTTTGATATTCAGAAATCATCCATCAATATTATGCGGCGGAACCTTTCCCGTACGAGTTCAACTCGCACTTGCCCAGCTTATTTTTTACTAAATTCGTTATATGTGTTTAGTACTAATACATTCGTTATACGCAATATTTCGTTATACCCGAATTCGTTAGAAGCGATGTGTCGTTAATGTAATTTATACGTATCTCAGTGGGTATAAGCGATTTTCACTGTATTATAATCTTGATTTTGTTAGGCAGCTCTGATAATGAATTATATATACATTTGACTTGTCATGCTACGTAATAATAATAATAATAATAATGGCGGCGCTACAGTCCGAGGTGGACTTGGGCCTAGCTTCTCACCAACCAACTCGTGTTGTGCGTGCTATTGTTCTCTCGCGAGTGGAGGGGACCTACAGTTTAATGCCGACTCCGAACGGCGAGATTGAGAAGCTTTTTGTAGACAGTTATACTCTTTGAGCATTGTCAGTGACTCGAAAGAGGTGGAGCCGTGAAAAAAGGTTTGATATTTTTTTCGAGATTCGAACCGACGACCTCGAGCGTAGGAGTCGACGCACCTACCCACTACGCCCACCATGCTACGTAATGAACGAAATTAAAAAAAAATTGCTACGTAATGCCCGAAATTAAAAAAATGGTGAGCGGAATTAACAAGGACTGAATGAGGAATGAGATCCCATAATACCATCCTTTTGTGATGGGAGTTTAATTCAGTTGAAACGTTTTGTTTCATATCTCCGCTTCGCCCAAAAATTTAACAAATTTGCCTTTACCGTACAGTCATGATAATTGATTTTTCCATGACGCAAGACAAGCAATCATTTCTAATGCGCCACGTCAACACCGAATGATAAAATAATCTGTATTCATCATAACACCGTTTCCCTCCGCCGAAAACGAAAACTTAAACGAAGTGCTCGCATTACTTTGCATATGATTCATTTTAAATGTGTTGTTCTTGAAATCGGATATACTTCTTTCAGAAGCAATCCATTTTTTTGCTGACAGCTAATTCGTGGAAGGCCTTGGTCAAAAGTTATTTGTGCAATACATGGACCAGTTTGCGTTGATGGCAATTGTAGAAGGTTTATCTACGGAATATACGGACTGTTTAACGACATGGGAATAGGTAAGGTAGACGTACATCGGTAGATGTACTCCAGTGCTTTGCCGTTTACTCAGTTCTCTGAATGGTTTATTCGAAGTATAGTTTGTCAAGAGCATATTGCCTGTACCTTGCCAGGACCGCACAAATTTACAGCTACGGCAGAACATTTTGTGTGTGATTCGCAAGCTTTAGAAAATACTTCTGAATATTTCTCTTAACCACTCCTGTTGGAATGCGGACTGAATCCACCAGTGAGTTGTTAAGAGTTTTCTGGTACAACACAACAGAGGAACGCCATCTGGTCACTATATTCGTCGTCGGACTAGAAGGCTGGAAAGATTTATTGTTTGTGGCGTGAATCTTGAACTCAGTCAACATGCCTCTCCATCCAGGATGTTCTTGTGCTAAGTGCTTTCAGTAGCGAACGTTCAGCTGGCTAAAGTTACTTTACAGTAGTGTGCGGCAGCGGAAGCGTGGTCTTCCTTTATTACTTTGTCGCTCGAGGTTGGAGTCGAGGACTCCGGCACGAAGTCTTGATGTCCATTCAATCTATATAACCTCACCATCTGAGACGAGAGGCTCGAATTCGTTTGACTACGTCGATTTCGCTGTATAGCCCGTAAAGTTCATTCGTCAGTTCCTTCCTCCTAACACCATCGGTGCATATGGTACCGAAGATACTCCGAAAGACTTTACTCTCGAAGCGATCAATAATATCCTCGTCCACTTTGGAAAATGTCCATACTTCGACGTCCTATAGATGGACTGGAACTATCCAGGTATTATATAAAGATATCTTGGCTATTCGAAAGGTGGCTTTTTTCCTCAATTGCCTTCTAAGCCCAAAGACACTTATTGTATGCAAGCAATTTGTGTAAGTCAATGCCTTGCATTTGAAAGGCAGTACCGCTGTTGGCAGTAACGGTCCGTTGCACACTGCTTTCAGTTATACGGAATAAAACATTCAACGTTAACTTAACTTAACTGAACTTAACTTGACTTAAGTTTACTTTATGAAATTAAATGAAATGAAACAAACTTGAAAAGCTTTACTCAGCATTACTTCAGGATCAATTTAACATACTAAGATGAGCTCTACAAATATAGGCCTAAAATCGCAGCACGTAATCTTAAAAATCCACTTATCTCTGAATTTATGAACCAACTAAGTAGGCATGGAGCAATATTTTATAATTTATGCTTGATCAAAATCAAGTATCCGGGCAAAATTTTCAAAACTCCCGAAGTAAATCAAAACACGGGATAGCAACCCGCAGAAGTATGTAATTCCTACCAATTGGAGATCAAACCGCACTTCATACGTCCATCTGTGCGCCCGCGGTGAAATGGTATCTACACACCAGGTGAGTTATCTGCGACCTCTGCAGTCAACCGTCTCCCGCTTTTATGTAATACAACGCTTGCAAGTAACATTTTCACAATTCGCTGAACAGAAATCCATACAGGTTACAAGAGAGGTGGATATTTGTACAAATCCAATAAGCAGAAGGAGAGTGAAGTATCTTTAGGCACTCAGGCCAACACATATGTACCCTGCGCCATGTCGGAAATGATACTAGGGATTTTCCAAATACCCAAATTGCTGAAATGTGTATGCCACTAAGGTATTTGGAAGCTATCGTAAGAGTACATTGCGGTTCTCACTGTTGTTGCTGTTTGCTGGCTTGGGTTGGTGGGATTTTAGCGTGGCCGTCGCATCCCTGTGAATATACGGTACTCCTGAGGTGTTTGATATTTGTCTGAGAGTTCCTCAATTATTGCTGCATTCGTTTTCATTTTTACGCTCACTACTGAGCAATCAAATATTTCACAAACATTTTCTTGTTTTCGTGGGCACGTTGCAAATATTTTGAGGTGGAGAGGGCTATTCAAAGGTGCCAGATACGAAGTTGCATGCATTATTTATCACATTCCACGTTCTGAGCGTATTATTTCGCAAGTATGTTACTACAATTTAAAACAAACTCGACAGTTGCGAGTTTTGATCGCGCCGATAGTTCTGCGTAAGTAAGTACATTTTAAAACAAGTAACTCTGAAAGTGTGTCAACGAATTAAAAACATTTTAGTGCAATACACTGCTAACGAAATCTTGAATTGATTAGTTCTTATCACATCCATCCAGACAAAAATACCACAGATGTATCTAACCCAGCAAATATTTCTCAGTACCCTATATGTCAGACGTTATCCTTTCTCTTGGCACCTGTGTGTAAGTCATTGTTGTACACATCGAGGTTGAATCGGAATTAATGTGACTCCATGTAAGAATTTTGTTGAATTGCCCATTTCAAAAGGGAATTGGTGTGAGAAGATAAATTTTGAAACTGGAATATCTGAGAATCTGTACAGCTGCTTGTCTCATCCAGTGTTGGGACCATAATTGTTGTAGAACATAATTGTGGTATGAACTTTACGGACTGGAGGATTGCCTCTCTAGTGTTAGCCAGTGAGTTTTGTTTAAAACCGACTCGCGAAATTCCTAGCAATCTGTTTGCCGTTGCAATTGCGGTATTCCGACGTCAAACCGTGATGTTTTTCTTCGACTCCGTTGTTCTCTCGGAATTCGATGACTCTGGGACAAATCTGGGACATTTATCATATGTTTATTCTAGGGAATCACAGAAGTCATCATTGGAGTTGTCATTCCAACATTTTATAGTTATTAGTCAATATATAAGTATATTGTGGCGCTTCAGTGCAATGTGGACTTGGATTTAGCTTTTATAGCATCCACTTACGTAAGTATGTTGTGCATCCTATTATTGAGAAGGGATCAGTGTAGTCGCCTATGATTTAGTGATCCTAGTATGTATCAGGAAGTACTTTGAATAATGTAAGCAAGGTTGTGGCCTTGGAAGCAACTAAGGCATAACGGAAGTAATGATTTTCACAACGAGAGCTAGAAAAAATGATTTTAAGCAGTCTATATGAACAAATTTTGATGAGCTTTATGTAATAATAGCAATAATAATAGCGGCGCTACAGTCCGAGGTGGACCTGGGCCTAGCTTCTCAGCAACCACTCGTGTTGTGCATGCCATTGTTCTCTTACGAGTGGAGGGTACCTACAGTTTAATGCCGACTTCGAACGGCGATTTTTGAGAAGCTTTTTTATAGACTGTTATACTCTTTGAGCATTGTCAGTGACACAAAAAAAATGTCAGATGTTTTTTCGAGATTCGAACCTTAGATCTCGAGCGTAGGAGTCAATGCACCTACCCAATACGCCACGGCGCCCACCGCTTTATATCAATGCAATTAAATGCTTGGAAAAAGTTGGTGCGTCCTACTATATTTCATTCGGACGACAACATTTTAGACGCTCCTCAGTAAAAGATACAATCATCCTTATTGCGATAGTCGTTTTTATTGAACGACACTTCTCTTTTTTTCTTTTTAGGCGTTCAAGTGTCGGTATTATAATACTTAAACGCCAGTCGTTTTCGATCCACATGCATTCCACATAAATAACGAACAAATACAGTTAGACACTTGAAAGAAATGTCGAATTTTTGAATTGGGAATATAGAATAATGAACAACAGGATAGAGCCTCACAAGTGCAGAGGAGATGCGTTATGCTTTCCTCTTCGTCCTTGTCTCTGCTGCTTCTGCAGAAGTCGTTATGAGGGAGTCCCATTCTTAAGGCGTGTGTGCCAATGAGTGTAGTAATAGTAGCAGTATCTATCAGAAGTGTGTAGGCAATGATTTTAATTTGGGTATTGCTCAAGCAACAATGAGTTTTATTTTGAAATAGATGCTCGAGCTTATGGAAGCATTTGTTTGTCCTCGTTGGATGAGCGCATCCTTTTCAGATGAGGAAAAAAACGAAGCGAAGGCTTTATTTTTATCAGAAAAAGGAAAAAGAAATAAAAACTTACATTTCATTTGAAAATACACAGCTTGTCGTTCAAAAACTATCGTAGTACTTGTCGTTTATTTGAATTTAAACGAGAGTTACAATACCGACGGGTGACATTTGTCGATAAAAAAGATACGTTCCACTAAACGACAAGCAAAACGACATCGTAGTGACTATCGCAATACCGATTTCTATAAGTGACAATTGTCGTTTAATAAAAACGACTATCGCAATAGGGGTGAATATATCAAAGCTTAGTAAGGTCCAAAGAATGATCTGCATAGGCACCATAGGCTCACTATGGTCAACTCCATTAGCTCTGACTGCCCTACTGCATAATCTATCTATCAATTTGCTTATCCAAAACTTTGCAGTTGTGGAGAGCACCTATAGTGGACGTTTTCAGTGACTGGAGACAGATGTTGTCTTAAAAATGACTCGGACCTTTGGTAGAGGAGTCGAGACAAAAGCTACTATCAAAGCTATTGCCATCCTTATATACGAGTACAGTCAAAATCGCTTACAACGACATCGGTTATAACGACGTATCGGCTATAATGACCAAATTCTTAGGTCCAGACTGAGCTCCATTATAATCCCACTGAATGACAAATCGTTTACAATGACATCGCTTACAACGGCATATCGCTTACAAAGGTCGATTTTTCTAGATATAATATTGGTTATAACGACTAAAATCGACGCAGCTGCTAGTAATTTGTTTATCTGTAGATGCGATCTATGTGTGTACATAGAACTTCGGATATGTTACAGCTTACCGTTTTTTGACATGTTATTCTTTTTTGGTTTGCGTTTATTATTGGTTGATATTATTGTTGAAGATCATGTCTCTGGTGTTGACGTTTAAGTTACGCACGATCTTCGTAAGAATGACATTAAAAAAATCGCCTTACAGTGCGTCGCCTTGTTTAAATCCTTTTTCGACATCAAAAGTCTCTGCGAAGTATCAACCGACCTTGATGAAGCAACGGTCATTCCCCACCGTCATCCTACAAAGACGAAAGAGTTTTGCAGGGATGCTAAGATTAGACAATGCACAGTATAACTTGTCTCCCTAAATACTGTCACACGCGGCCTTAAAATCGATGAAGTCGATGGGTATCGACTTGAAGCTCCTATGTCTTTCCCAAGATCTGTCGCAATGCGAATATCTGTTCGATGTAGACTTCGCTGGCCCGAACCTGCACTGATATTGACCAATCTGACTGTTCACGTAGGGCTTCAGGCGCTTACATAAGACGGCAGAGAAGATCTGATATGCGATATTCAGGAGACTGATCCCTCTGTTGTTGGCACAGTTTAGAGGGTCTCCGTTCTTTATCTGCTATCTTTGAGTTATCGGTTACAGTGACCTATTGCTTATCACGCCCAAATTCGACAGTCCCTTGAAGGTCGTTATAGCCGATGTTAACTGTATATGCATATATATTGTGGCCACAGTTCGAGGTGGACTTGGGTCTAGCGTCTAAAGCAATCACTCGTCATGTGCGTGCTATTGTCTTCTCACGAGTGGAGGAGACCTACAGTTTAATCCCTACTCCGAACGGGGTAATTAAGATTTTTCTAGACAGTAATACTCTTTGAGCTTTGTAAATTACTCGAGAGAAGGGAGCAAATTGTTGTTAGTGACGGGAATTGAAGCTAGACTGAAAATCTAGTGCGTGAGAGCCGAGGCTACGCTATGGCGGTTTTTTTATCGGAGATTTTAAACACTACACTGGAGCACTCCGACTCAAAAACTGAACTATTGTACTACCAAGGACCAACCTACTTTTGCTGGAATTTCTTGGTTTTCCGGAGGAAGGTCCAGGTCCTGATAGTATCTCCTCTGATCCTTGCCCAGCAAGTTTTTCGGCGATATCATTTCCTGTGAATTTAGACTACCTACTAGATCAAATTCAGAGAGGAAGTGCATCAAGAGCAGAGCCAGGCGAACTAGAGAAGGCCCCTATACAGGCGAGAAAGACCGTTCTTTGAAGCTTAATGAAAGCAGCAGTTACGTATGTAGTTACGCGAAAGGTTATTCCACCAAACGACCAATGCATTGGAGAAACTCTCTGTCGTTTCTTCAAAGGCTTACCTAACCTTTGATGAAAAAAAAATGGTGTGCAGTAGTAAGCAAGATCAGCTTTGAAGAAAGCAAAATCAAATTACCTTCTAAGGAGAGCCCCCAGAGAAATAGCGAATAATAACGCTTACTACGAGGCACTGATCCATATTAGGTGTCTTTCGTAGAGCTCACTGTGGCAGTTGTGTAGATGCAGCGTAATGATAAACCCTAACTAGAGCCAAACAAAAAGTCTCTTATAAGACCTTCAATGATTTAGTAACTTTCCTGAATTTCGCGCGACAATTTTAGTACAATAGTATCGACAACAAATCTTTACTGCAACATATCAGATCTTTGAAACAGCATTTACATACGCAGTTCTAATTGGGTTTCTATCACCTCAGCCACTTTACACGCACTTACCATAGCCCTAAAAGTGGCTTCAACTGGAATTGATTTTTGAGTTCAAATCTGATCTAAGACATTTCCCCAAATACCAACATTTATATGTTAGGTTAGGTTAGAATTAATTTAAATTAATTTAAATACAAACTAACTCAAATTAGGAGAACATTCACCCTAGAGTAGCGTGGTCATGTACATGCTTTAGACAAAAACGTGTAACACTACCTTACTTAAGAATTCCACCCGCTCTAGTGACACACTTTTAAGCAAGTACTAGAGTGAGTCCAGGCAGTACCACAACAAGCATACACATCGACTCATTCCCAATGTTGAATATGTAAACACCTAATCAGCAGCAAAAAAAATTTCCCTTTTCAGAGTTTCCTTTCGGCAAGAAACAGCTCAAGGCCAACACAGAATTCGGCGTTCGTTCGATGTTATTCTTTTGTGTAATCACTTGTGTTTTCTGTATTTCACGCTTCAATCAATTTCCACAAAATATCCCTTAGAAACGAAAATAACGAAAATAATTCTGCTTTGTTTTGCGTCACTGAAGAACAGAGGGCACAATCAAATTTGTATTCAAATGAACTTGTTAGACAGATTTTCATATTCGTTGTTATATTCACAGCAGAGCGTCACAAAAATAATCACAAAATAAAGCAATTATGTCATCGCGAGAGGGAATGACTCGCAACACTCAGAGGCATGGACAACCTTTGTGGTTGATTGACCATTGATTTTGGTTGACTTGTTCGATGATTAAACAATCAATTAGAATATTCATAGCTTTTGTTAGCGCATACTGTGAATGTTTTCAGCTGATTTCCAATGTTAATTTGGAAGGATGCGTTATAAATTTCAAATTGGGTAATAAATTTTGAAAATTGATTGGTTTGTTAAAATATTACGCTTTATAAAAAGGGCATTCATTTCTGTTTGCTGAGTTGACTCGCATAAATCCATAAGGCAAAATGAGTTTCATCGCTGGTGGTTGTTGAGATAACTTATGCTCATCCATGAAGAGCAATTACTTATTTCTCGTATTACTTGTACCAATAAATTTTTGGTGTGATGCGACCCATATAGGGTTTGGGCCTGACCAATTGCTGTCTTGCATCCGCGTCCACTTTTTACCGTAAGTGCAGTCTTCCTCTTCTTCTCAAACCATGAGGCTCGGATTCGAAGACGCTCTTAGCTGGAACATTGGTGTTCGTTCCCTGGTTATGGCCGAGTCAGTTTAGTCTACAGATTTTTGTTTTCAGACGGTTTTCACATTCTTGCACAGCTCGAAGAGTTCGCGGTTGTGTCTTCTCCTCCCTTCGCCTTTCTTGCAGACAGGACCAAATATCCGACGCAGAAATTTCCTCTCAAAAGCATCAAAAATCACACCTGCAATCCAGCTTATCGTCCAGCATTCTGCTCCATAGAGCAAGACTTGCAGGATAAGCCTTTTGTAGAGGATGATTTTGGTCCTTTAAGTCAGGAGTTGTTGTTTCGAGAAACCAAAGTAGAAGCAATTGCCAAGGGCAAGTCTGCTCCGGATGTCGTTTGTGAAGTTCGCGTAGACAAACTCTTTGACTATCTCAAAATTGTAGCTGTCGATTGTGACGTTCTGTCCCAGATGGTGTGCGACAGATCGAGTTTTGTTCGACTGCATGTACTTCATTTTCGCCTCATTTACTCTAAGACTAGCTTACTTGCTTGTTCTTCAATCGGCGTGAATATTTCTACAGCGGCACGCTGGAGACGCGCGATAACGTCGATGTCATCTGCGTAACCCAGCAGCTGGACCGATTCGTGGAAGGTTATCCCTTCCGTGTCTACACCTGCACACCTTCTTCAAAACCAAATTGGAAAATATAACACGATAACGCATTTTCTTGCCCAAATCTTTGAGCTGTAATGCACAGCGTACCGCGTATTTTTTTGCGCGTTGTGACGCAACCAGATACATTTTTCCGAGATCGTAAATCTGGCCATTGCATCGAATAGTTCCTTGTGATCGGATGTGTCTTGGAAATCGATAAAAATGTGGTGTGAATTGATTTAAAACTCGTTGGTCTTTTCCAGGATTTCGATAATATTTATAAATAAATGCTTCCTTACAAACTTCTTAATTTGTAGACCTTTTGTTTCTGGTTTTCCTTGTTGTAAAATCACGTCATATAACCCAATAATAGACCCCAACGCTTTTCTTAACCCTTCAAAAGCTAAGTAGAAAACAAGAATCGGGCTTTTGTAAACCGTCAAATTGGACAGAATCTTTAATGAAGTCTCTAAAAGACATTTAAATCATCGGCTAAATGATAATATTTTTGTCAGTCAATCGATTGACGTCAATCTCACACATGTGTTTGTGAAAACGTCTCCGTGTCCGTCACACACATCTGATTCACGAAAATCCAAATTATTTTTATTTTGTTGACCAATGTGCATGACGAACATGCTAATTGATAAGTGTAAGGGTTGGATTGATATATTCTTTCATTCTGTTTTGTACCGCACCGCACCCAGATATACTGACATCAAATCAGGTAAAGTTGTGCAGATAAACGTCAACGAAATCTCCACTGCACAATGACTCTTTGTTGCACACCGGGATATGGATGGATCGAAGGCAACCGAAGACCTTTCAATCTTGGAGAAGAGGACTCTGAACTCTACGCCACTACGTTTTCTTAGGATAGAGTTAGAAGATGAATCCTTGGAAAAAGCGACCATTTTGTCAACGAAGCGAGATGTGTGGCATTCGTTGACTAAAAACACACTGCTACCAATGATCAGCCTTAGTTAAAAGGATGTAGCATTGAGATGGGGTCTCACTCCCCCACAGCGACAACGACAGAAGCTGCAGCAACGAAAGAAAACAGAAACTGTACGTCTCCTGCTCAGTGAGAGATGAACATAAATTGGAAGGCAAAAACTTTTTTGACAAACAGGAGAATCCGAATAAAATTGAGCTGAAAAGCATCCATCCTAAAATTTATATAAACTTGAAAACTTGAAACTTGAAACTGTGTGCTTTTGGTCATAGAATATACGGAATATATGGGTGGTAGTGGTAGTATAATTTAAGGCCATCCTCAAGGCTCAACGCACTTAAACTATTGGCCATGTGAGCTCCTACTGTAACTCGATACGGCACCCGCATACCTACGCAGCGTTGTGTCACGGCAGAACAAACAGGTGAATCGCTGGTAATTTGAACGGAAGAATGAATGAATTCATATTGGAATTCATCAAAACTTATCAGCCATTATCAGTTTTTAAGGTTCCGTCTACTAAAACGGAACCTTTATAATTTCGGTGTGTCCGTCCGTCCGTCGTGTCTGTCACACTTTTTTATCTCCGAAGTTTATGAAGATATCGGCATGAAATTTTGGAATTAGGTACTTCAGACTTAGATGTCATTGCCTATGCAGCGATTTTAAAAAGTGGGGCCATTTGTGGGTGGCTCCAGTACAGGTGAAGTTGACATTAATTTTGAAAAATTGTCGCACCCCATCGAAATATATATCAATCGACAGATCTTTCGAAATGAGGTGGAGGTTTCTTTCAACACTTTTTTATCCAAAATACCGTTTGGAAAATATGGAGCTCCAAAGTTTTTTTTAAAGCGTCCCCCCCTGCCATTTCTAAAGTGTTTAAAAATCTGAAAAAATCAGAAAAACTTGGCTTCATTGAGTACTTTCATTTAAAACCATTGCGAGCATTCTGGCCCTAATGGTTTTGGAGATATTGGCCAAAAACGGTCAATCATCGACATGCGAATTTTGAAGATCTGCATTACGAAATTATAAATTTCAAAATATCGATTTATGTTGAAATTTTGAGATATCTTAGAATTAAAATGATAACACATTCATTTTCACACACAAATTTCATGCTTTGTTCGACAACTCTATTCGTTGATGAGCGTTATCTTTTCGATCTCACCCCTAAATGCAGCAGTGATTGGGTATGTGTACGATGAAAGGGATTTTCTGTTTTGGATAAACTTGGATAGAGATATAGGTATATGTAGGGATGAACGTTTGTTTGTATGAATGAATGGTTGATTCGGGTTGAATTCAACTGAAATAGTTTGGAAACGTCGTTTGATATTCAGAAATCATCCATTAATATTATGCGACGGAACCTTCCCGGTGCGAGTTCAACTCGCACTTGCCCAGTTTATTTATGGATATAAAAGGGAAAGACTACACCGATAAAAACATGAAATTGTAGTTTCTTAAATAAATTGCCTCTTGCAAAATATGGTAACGTTGTAGAAATCCACTGAATAACATAATGGCTTCAAGCATATATGCATCCTTTTTATTTATTGTTATTGTTATTATTATTGAGGCTATATTGGACCGCGACCTTAAAGATCTATTGTGCCCCTTTTAATACCTTAGCACTTTTACGAGTTCCTCTCATATACAATTCTTTTCAGAGTTGTATTCAGGGTAATGTACACCTATTGCGTATAGGTGAAGAAATCTGTTCGAGAGTATTCTCTCAAAACCAGTTTCCTTTAGGAATTTGAGAATGAGAGATGGTTCTAGTGATTGCATTTCTTCTTCTGATAGTAGGTACTTGCCCAGACTTATTTTTCTTTTGTGGGCTAGTGCCTCACAAAATCCCAGTATATGTTCTGGAATTTCATTAAATTCTCCACAAAATCTGCAGAGACCTTCTTCTGATACCCCTAGTTTCCTTAGATGGTCTCTGAGCCTACAGTGTTAGGAAGATTGTTAGGATAAGAAGGTTGTTCTTGCTCATTCTGATGCATGCCTCGAAAAGGAAAATTATAGCGATTGTTATAACTGTTCAAATCCGTAGTGAAATAAGTCACTAAGTGGAACTCGGCCTAGCTTCTCAGAAACCACTTGTTTTGTGCGTACTATTGTTCTCTCACCAGTGGAGAGGACCTACAGTTTATTGCCAACTCCGAACGACTTGAGAAGCCCTTTCTATACAGTTATACCCTTTGAGCATTGCCAGACACTCGAAAGAGGTGGAGCCGATAAAATATATATATATATGTATATAAAGTGTTTTTTTCGCGAATCGACACTAACCCACCACGCCACGGTGCCCAGGTCTCCCAAAATTAAATGGAAATCATAACCACAACCACTTTTTGATCCCAACTTTCGAACCCTAATACCCATATCGCAACAGCGCGGTCGGGCTTTGACATTTTCTGTAGAATACACGTAAATCATTCGGCAAGTCGGAACAGCGCGGTCGGGCGTTGAAATTTCACAGACCCTAATATGACTGTCAAAGTCCGAGCGACCGAACGCGCTGTTGCGATTTGGGCTTAACACTAACAAATTTCGATGATCTAAAGCCAACAAAGTGACAAATTTAAAGTTTAAAGTTTTAAAAGCAAAGAAAAACCATTAAAAATATTATGCATCAAAAATTTGATTTTCGGTTCAAATTGTTTCTTCTATTTCCCCTTTATGCACTCAATGTACACCAAAGCTTAAATTTGAAGTCACTCGACACAACTTTGTATGAGGTAGCGTCAACCCATATTCATATTATTAATATATTTTTTCTTTAAACTCACACGTTAAATTACGCGCCGTGGCGTAGAGGGTAGGTGCGTCGACTTCTACGCTGGAGGTCGTCGGTTCGAATCTCGAAAAAAAAAAACATCAAACATTTTTTCACGGCTCCACCTCTTTCGAGTCACTGACAATGGTCAAAAAGTATAACTGTCTAGAAAAAGCTTCTCAATCTCGCCGTTCGGAGTCGGCATTAAACTGTAGGTCCCCTCCGCTCGTGACAGAACAATAGCACGCACAGGTAGGTAGGTAGGTAAAAGTGGCGGTGGACATACAGATCCTGTGTTCGCACCCAATTAGCGCCATGAAAGCGCCGTTTTGATACCACATCCTTTGGGATACCTAATTTGTGAGATGGGGGTGAAAAAGAGTGTGTATTCACTCAGAATTAGCCTAATTTTGAAACCACTTCGTGGAATTTATGAAGGCTAGCAGACTGTGAATGTTTGCTTCTGAGATATTATTAGGGGTGTTGAAGAAGGCTTTGCCCAGAGTGCGTTGCCTGACTCTAGCTAGAGCCGGACATTTGCACAGAAAGTGTTCGGGGGTTTCTGACTCAGTTTCCGCCCGGCAGCTGCGGCAGTGTGAGTTGAATGGCATGCCTAGTCTTTCAGCATGCCTGCCAACAGCCCAGTGTCCAGTGCAGACCGCTGTGATTCTGGATATATTTCTTCTACTGTTGTTAAGCAGGTCTTTTGTTTTCTTTTGGTTGTAGTTGGGCCATAAGCTTCTGGATAGAACACATGTTTCCAGCTTGGTCCATCTTTCGTTGGCGATCTTGAGGAAGTGATTGTAGATGTTGTTTTTTACGAAGCCTAGTGGAGCCTGGACTTGTTCCACAACGAGAGTATCGAGTTTGGATCCCTGTCTGGCTAGCTCGTCTGCTGCTTCGTTTCCTATTATACCCGTGTGCCCGGGAACCCAGATCAAAGAGACCGGGCTCCGTTCACCTATAATGGATAGTTCCTTGCAGCAGCAATCCACTAGTTTTGACGTTGTGGTTATGGATGTTAGAGCCTTGATAGCAGCTTGACTATCTGAAAAGATTGCTATTCGCTGTGTTGGTTCCGTTTTGTTTTTAATTTCAAGACACGCATCATATATTGCAAGCACTTCTGCCTGAAAAATGCTTGCAAAGCTTGGTAGCTTGAGTGACTTTGATATCTTGAGGGCTTCGGAGAAGATTCCAGCGCCCACACCAGAGTCCATCTTCGAACCGTCTGTGAAGATGGCTATGTCATGGTTTTGGATGACTCTGTCGCTTTTCCACTCAGTTCTAGTTGGAAAAAAAGCCCTATAATTTTTGTTGAAATTTAGCTTTGGGATAAGGTAGTCAGTATGAGTCAGTATCGCCTGTTGTGGTAGTGAGTTAAGGATATTACCATGTCCATAAGTTCTATTATTACAGCAGTTTGACTCTCTGAGTCTAAGTGCACTGCATGTGGCCATGAACGTTGCGTGTAGATCTGGAGGTAGAAGGTGCAAAATAACTGTAAGCGCATCTGTGGCAGTCGTTCTTAGGGCGCCAGTGACACCTATACATGCAGTTCTTTGTACCTTGTTTAGTTTTGTAATATTGTATGCTTTGGCTAAAGCTGGCCACCAGACTAAGGAGCCGTAGGTAAGAATAGGACGTATTATTGCAGTATACATCCAAAGTGTTATCTTCGGTCGAAGTCCCCAGCTTTTGCCAAGAGTTTTGTTGCAAGCGTATAAGGCTATGCATGCCTTTTTAACTCTTTGCTCTATATTAGTTTTCCAATTTAGTTTTGGGTCAAGAATGGTGCCTAAGTACCTGGCAGTTGAAGACAGAGTGAGGGTTTGATTGGCTAGTCTAGGAAGAGGAAAGTTTGGTATTTTGGTTTTCGTCGTAAAAAGCATCAGTTCGGTTTTGCTAGGGTTCGTGTTTAGGCCACATCTGGTAGCCCACCTATTAACCGTTTGCAACGCCCCCTCCATGATTTCACTAATCACTGAGAGAAACTGACCTGATACTAAGATCACAACGTCGTCCGCATACGCAACAACTTTGATTCCTTCCCGGTCTAGTTCTTCTAGTAGGTTGTTAATGACTAGTATCCATAACAATGGGGAGATAACCCCTCCCTGAGGAGTTCCCCTAGTTACATACTTTATTTGTTGGCTATTTCCTAGCGTGGATTGTATAATTCTGGTTTTGAGCATAGAAACTATCCATTTTACTAGTATCTCTTCTACCCCCTGGGTGATAAGAGATTCTTGGATAGCTTCTGTGTGGACGTTATTGAAGGCCCCTTCTATGTCTAGAAAGGCGGCCATGGTATATTGTCTGTAGTGAATGGTTTTCTCAATGGTGCCGACCACCTCGTGCAGAGCTGTATCAGTGGATTTACCCTTGATGTAGGCATGTTGAGATTTGGAGAGAGACTTTCCCTCTAGCTTGAGCCTGATGTGTGTATCTATAATGCGTTCCAGGGCTTTAAGCATGAAGGACGATAGGCTGATTGGTCTGAAATCCTTCGCGGTTTCATGACCCCGACGGCCTATTTTTGGTATGAAGACTACTCGAACCCGTCTCCACGACTGGGGGATGTGATTGAGTAGTAAACAGTTTCTATACATTGCTTTGAGCCAAGGGGTTGCTACATCTAGTAGCTTTTGTAGCATTATGGGTAAGATACCATCAGGGCCTGGGGACTTGTAGGGAGAAAAACTATTGACCGACCAGATAATCTTTTCGTCTGTAATTATCCTATCGATTTCTACAGTGGATGTTGGGAGTGGTTCCTGTTGGTGGTTGACCTCACATTGGTCTTTACACCCCGGAAAGTGTGTAAGTAAGAGTGTATCTAGGGATTCTTTCGAGGATTCGGTCCAGGTTCCATCCTGTCTCTTGAGGAGAGAGGGATTGGAATGTTCTTTGGACAGAATTTTGCTGAGCCTCGAAGAGTCCTTGATGTTGTCGATCGATTCACAGAAATTCTTCCAAGATTGCTTCTTTGCTATACTAATGGATTTCTTGTAGATTCTTAAGCAGTCTTTATATGGTTGCCAAAAATTATATTTATGGCAAATATTAAAGATGACCCTGGTCATCTTTCTAAGGTTAGAGAGGTCTTCTGTCCACCAAGGAGGAAGTTTCTTCTTGCCTCGTTTGATTGGACACGATATATTAAAGGATGTGTTGAGCGCTTTCTCGAAAACTTCTATTGTTTTTTCCAACTCACTAATATTGCTTATATTGGAGAGCGGTGTTCCACAAAGTTTTTTCGTGGCAATCGTAACGAACTTTTGCCAGTCTGCGCATTTGGGATTTCTGTGTGGTACCTGGATATGAGTCTTCAGATTGATATTGAAGATAATCAATTTATGATCCGAGAAGGAGTTAGAATTGGATACTCTCCAACTGTCTATCTGAGAATCGTTAAGGTTAAGGCTAAGTGTAACATCTAAAACCTCCTCCCAACCCCTGAAGTTTTCCGAGCTGGGAAAAGTAAAAGTGGGAGTGGAGCCGGTATTACATACACTTATATTATTTATTATGATAAAATCAAACAATGACTCACCTCTTTCGTTGATTTCTGAGCTTCCCCATAGCGTATGTCTGGCATTGGCGTCGCAGCCCATCAGAAGGTGTGTCTTGTTGTTTTTGGCGTGTTGTACCACCTTCCGTAATTCTTCCGGTGGTGTCTCACGATCGTGTACCATGTATGTCGATGCTATCAGAAGCGAGCTTTCCACAGCTTCAAGTCTGACGACAGTTTGGTCGGATGAGCTTAAGTTAGGACAGAGGAAAGCGTTAAGATGTTTCTTAATTAGAATACACGTTCTAGGCTTACCATCGTTATTTAGGTAGAAGATGTTGTAGTTGTTGTCTTCGAGCCCTGAGATTTTTGAACACCTAGTCTATGGCTCCTGCACTATCCCGATGTCGAAATCCTCTTCCTTGAGGAACATCAACAGATTGTCTGAAGCACACTTAGAGTGCTGCAGATTAATCTGTACGATTTTCAACATCGGGAATAGGTGGGTCTAAATTTATAGTCCGCGGCGTCGACATCGTCTGTGTCATCACCTGGGTTTGACGATTGGAATATCTTTAGTTTGGCGTATCTTACGCCAAAACGTAACTTGTTGTCGGCCTTCGCTAAGCTTGGAAGGCACTCCTCGTTTATGGACAATAAGTAGGTCATACTGTTGTTCAGAGGAGGTTCCGATTTGATTACCGCCCAGTTATCCATGTTGATACTGGGATTATGAATTTGTAGACATTTGAGAAGCTTCTCACTGTCCAATTTCATTTTCGGTAACCAAATGCGAGCTCTCGGTCTCCTGGGGATTTCCTTCGCTGGGATGAGTCTGAGGCTCAGACCTTCCCATTCATTGCTGATCTTAGCAATGCATGCGAAGAGGAAATCCTTGGAGAATTGGTCCTCGCATTTAAAAACCCTATAACCTCTAACGACTTCGGCTGAGTCGTATCCAGGTAGGGACTTGTCTTCCGAGTTGAGGAGATGATCTATGACCAACTCGGACAACCTGCTTTCTATCTCGCTCCAGGTTTCAAGGACCTTCTTTGCGTTGGCAGGCAGCTTGTCCGCTAACGCGACCTGAAGATGGTCCCTTACTACCTCGCTCATGGAGCGCTTTGCAGTTTCACTGCTGCTTGAAGGCAGGTTGGTATTCTCACTTCCTTTGCTTCTTTTCGGAGCCGAACTGATCTCATCTCGAGATCTATTTCGTTTGGAAGACGTTGTTGGTGCTTTTGTTGCGGTTGTCGTGTCTTTTTTCTCCGCCATGTACCTAGTGTATTCTTCCACTATGGCTTGGGACTTTGGCTTATCTTTGGAATCCTGCTCCACTACAATACCGGCTGCTTCGTTTTTAGCAATCTTGCTTAAAATGAAGATAGCCTTCTGGTATTGAAGTTTCTGCTGGGTTCCAGGAGATTTGTACTTCTTTCGCTTCTGGTCGCTATGGCTGGCAACCTTGGCGTCTGAGTTTTGGGTTGAGGCAGGGTGAGACTTCGCAGCTGTACTATGGCAGGTACTGCTGGAGTCTGTTGGGGGGATAGTCTCCTGGCTGGAGGCTAAAAGCTCGTCTTCCGACGATGGGCCGATTGGCTCATTTGCTTCTTTTTGTTTTTTATTTTTTATTTGTTTGTTAATTTTTTTGGATTAGGGTCCCACGAGTACCGCGAGAATTAATGGGGTCCACCATACCAGAGCTCCGGATTAATATGGTAAGGCTAGATTTAAATGAGGCCTCGCCTGTGCACCTCAAGTCCTCAAGCTAACGACTAGTCAACCCACTAGCCATGCATCCCTCGGCGCTTGATGTTCCACCTTGGATTGGGGGATTTGTTCGGGATTTCTTTCATTCATTCCTCTTACACTCGCACATTCAACACAGACATTCACCCATTCACACCCAGGAAGTTAACCTTCTTCCCGTCTGCTATGTTAGCCAATCCGCCAGTAGAGACATGACCTGCTGGTCGAATTGTTACCGGTGGCCACCACTAGGAGGTCATAGCTAGACTTCCATGGAAAACAACAGTTACGGCACGTGCAACTTTCAGGTTGCTACATGTGATTCCCCCTATTGTAATCCATGGCAGACCACCATAGCACGCACAACACGAGTGGTTGCTGAGAAGCTAGGCCCAGGTCCACCTCGGACTGTAGCGCCGCCATTATTATTATTATTATATATACATATATTTAACTGTAAACTATTTTTTTCACCCCACTGTTAAACGATTTGCAAAATTTAGAAAGTTGTCATAAGAATACATCAAATAAAAAATAACAATTTAATTAGCATTTATTATGAAGCTCAGTGCTGCGCACCCTCGCGCACCCCACATTCAGTCTCATGGGAACCGTAATTTGTCAATGACAACCGGGTCTGCCTTCAAAATGTTGACCTTTTTTTGCAAAATCTCTATGTATGCACACAAAGATCTTAGGAATGATCTATGCAAGATCACAGGTGTGTGGGTTTCATTCAGCTGTTGACTGCTGTAACCAGCCAACCGTGGGAAGCCCTATGTTAAAGCTTCAGCAGACAAAAAATCGAGTTAGATACACACATACCAGTATTAGTCGACTCAAATTGTCTTCTCAAGAGACCGTGGTAGTGTGAAAATGTATGTATGTTTGCATGCGTGCTACTATTTTGTGACGCAAACGTTTGTGATGGATGCTAATTCGAAAAAAAGCATTTAGTTGCGTATTTATCTCATATTACCGTGTCAAAATGTTTGTTGTTGTTGTTGATAAGTTGAAGTCCAAATTTATGTACTCGTAGAAGAGCCCATTTTCTAGTAACGCCTTTTTAATACACATCTTTATAGCCTACTAGAGTATCCTGCGTTCTTCGCTACGCCCTATCTTGTGGGCTTGTCCCCTTCTCTTTCCAGAGGATTTAATTTTCCCGTGTTCTTTACATGTGTGCAAAATTTCAGAATTCTCCGTCGAATGTTTGCTGAGAGATGCTAGAGTCCGACCGAAGGCCAGTTTTTCGGCCGAAGCCGAAGCCGAACTTCGGCTTTTTCATCACCTTCGGCCGAAACGAAAGCCGAAGCCCAATGTTCAGTCGGACTCTATTTGGAACATATTTTGCAAGTTGCTTTCGCATAATTTTTACGAAATAATCCCAAATTAGATTTTTAGCTGCCATTTTTGATGTTCTTTCTACCTGAGACCAATACAAATAAATTGAATGCTTTTATACAGACCACTTAACTATTAACTTCCACTTACTTACTTAAATTTACTTAAATTTATCCCATATATACAAACGAACCTTCAATGTTATATTTATAGATAAATATGGTAAAATAATTGTTAAAAACTAAAGTTTGGTCACGTCGTCTATTAGAATTTGCACATTCGTGACTTCAGGTGAATGTGTGTCGTCTACTTTCACTTAGGAAGAATGAATATGGAACTCTGAATGACATAGGTTGCATAGCTCGAATTCTTTTAAACCAAAAACGCATTAAGAAAGGCCAAGTCACTCTTGACAACCTCCTCTTCATGCCTTCAAAGTTTGATTGAAGTCGATCCAGCCTTTTCGGAGATTAGCGCGAACAATCAGACAGACAGACACTACGATTTTATTAACATAGGTTTGCATACACACTATATTAAACATCAGAGTTTCAATCATGCAATTATTCGCATACCAAAATCAGATTTAAACGGTAATAAACAAAAAAAGCGAGTGCGATTCTTACCAATTACATCCGTTCACAATGCGAGTTCGATGTATACGTGTGTATGCTCTACAACGTATATTTGCCGTGTGTATGACATTAGCATACAGTATACATACAGCACACGCTCATAGGCGCCTACGTATTTGTTTTTGTTTTTGTTGTAAGGACAAAATCAGATGTTGACATAAAAGTCATAACTCACGAACGCGTCAACCAATTTCGTGTAAACTTTAGTTAAACCATCTATACGACCATACGAACAAACCCTTACAGTGTTATCGGATTCAGTTTGACCGTTCGTGAGTTATAAAGCCACAACGCACTTACCACAATTTTTTATATATATAAATTACGACTTATATTTATAATTTTATTATTTTAACTCTAAGATGGTCAAAAAATTTCGTCGTCTAATTTTTCGTTTGCTGTATGGCAAGAGAAAAATTTTTTCGACATTCATGCCGCTCAATTGGGAAACGAAAATGGGTTAATTTTTTTCGAGATTTAAGGGCGATAGTCTCATGTGAATTGTCTTTGCTCTTAATGCGACAATTTAGATTTTTGACAGATCTATTGAGCCAAAAATGATTGATATTGCTAAATACAATTTTACTATAAAACAGCTCTATAAGGCGCACAGAACATTCTAACATTCTAACATTCTTGAAGTGTTTATTGACACTGACAGCTTGCAATCTAACAATTCTTTTGACAGATATACGTTACTGTCTGAAGTTAGTAGTACCTATACTAGTATAAAAGGTCCGAGACCAACGCAAAAGAGTGTTCATCCACTTTTATATTATTTGACTTTGCTGAAACAGTAAGAGTAAATACAGTTAAAAATGATAAAACAAAACAAAGCAAATATTTGCACTTTCAGAGTTTCTTGAAATTTTAAACAAGCTGTATTAATTTAATTAAAAAACATTTTGTTGACGGGGTCCGTTCACGTATTTGTTTTGTTTTTTTTATAGTTCTTTTTGTATACTGTTACAGGGTGGGACATAGGTCTCTTTGAATTTGCTAATTGCTAGTAAAGAGTGGACGCAAGATTTGCAGTATAACACATGACAGCAAGGCAATTGTAAGTTAAGAGCTACATTAAGGAGCAATGCTACATTAAAAAGCAACGAGTTTTGATTGATAATTCTAAATTGTTTCAAAATAATGAAGCTTTGGTTCACCATTCGCTGCAATAGTGATTGAATTTCATTGACTGTAAAGACAATCAGTGTCAGATGTTGTCGCCCAGATAAATTTTTTAAAAACAAAGTCTTATACCACCATGTTGTTGCCCAAATCATTCTAAACGTGTTATTCATGGCGCCAGCCACCCACCTTTGTTTGAGGTGCATCTTTTCGAAGCAACAGTTTGCAAGGGCATTTGCTTAAGGGCACGTCTGGCAAGTTCCTCTGGAATTTATAGAGACTAGTTCCAGGCCCAGGTGGACGCCGTGGCCGTGTAGGTTTGTGCGTCGACCCATGCGCACCAGACTTTTACAGTCTAGGTTCAAATCCAACATAAGACAAACAATTTTTCAAAGAAAATGTTTCACAGCTCCACCTCTTTCGAGTCACTGACAATGCTCAAAGGGTATAACTGTCTAGAAGAAGCTTCTCAAAATCGGCGTTCGGAGTCGGCACTAAACTGTAGGTCCCCTCCACTCGTGAGAGAACAATAGCATGCACAACACGAGTGGTTGGCCCAGGTACACCTCGGACTGTAGCGCCGCCATTATTATTATTATTATTAGTTCCAGTCCAATTACGGCTACCCGACTATGCCTTAAGATGCAATTATCACAAGTAGATATAGCCTTTAACTTAAGCCAGGAGTGTACTTCCCAAACTGCCATATTCTCAATGTTCATGGAGACAGAAGAACAATAAGTGGATACAAAACTAAAGCACCGGTAGGATTTAAAATGAAAATTGTCAGCAAATGTCTAAAAGTCCGTTCAACAAAATATTTTCTATTGTAAGTCTCTAGTAGCTTTGAAAATGTTTCCATTTGATTGGAAATTACTTATTTCAGCTAAGAATATTAGTTATAAACCATAATGAATGACATCTTTGCTTCGGCGTTAAAAGTATTCAATTAGTTATTTATTCTCCCGATCCCAGAATGCATTTGCTCGATCAATAGTAAGAAGATCAAGATTGATGATTGCATTTAAAAGCGCAGCAGCACACCCAATGAAGTGCAGTTGATTTTGTTTAAATCTTATGACTTTCAAGGTCGATAAACAATAAGCAAGGCATCATGAACGTGTGATTTATCGTTCATCGCCTCGGATGTAAAAATCACGATGGGAACCCCAAGGTGAGCACTCATAAAAACCGATTTGCATTCAGAGCCGCCAATTTAATCACAAGACCACAACGGTCTTCATGCACACTCTCATTTCCCACGGTTTTCAAAAGCCAATTCCAGCCAATTAGCTAAAAAGTTCTCTAATCAAGAACACAAATACAGCGACCCGAAGTAAATATTGGTATCAGAACTGAATTTAATTAACAATACCGTAAATGTATTCTGAATCTAAACCAGGTCAACACATTCGACCTCTGCCACAATGCATGAGTCGCTTACTCGCTCTCCAGAGTTTATGTATGCAAATACTTTGTACGAGAATGTATAATGTATCTGCAATATGTACCCGTTTGCTATATGCATCTGTCTATTGTTTTACTTATTTTCTTTTCTTTTTGTTAATGAAGAAACTTTATATTTTGCACAATCATTCGCATAACCAATTAAAAATTGTACACTTACACATAATTTGTTGTTGTTCAGAGTGCAGCAACTGCGAGTGTGTTTGCTGTTCACACTCGCATACAGGTGGAGCGAATGGATGTATACTTTGCGCCGAGAATGGTGCAGTTTATCTTTTAAACACCTTGTGGTGCAAGGCCCGCAATCAGCCGAGCCCGCTGCGGTTCGCTTTCGCCTCTGCACAACACAATTGAGGAGTGAAGATACGCAGATATAAACGGCTACATACGCTAGTTTACGAAAATGTACATACTCGTATGTAGTAAATACACATATTTGTGTAAATTTATATGAATTCTCTAGATAAAAATGGTAAGCGTTACGGGGTAATTATCTGTGTGGCGAGTTTGCGGTCGCTGACCTCCATACGAGGTAAAATCTTTAAAATTTCCATTCCATTGCCATTAGTTGATCTAAGTTGACTTCAGATACGAACATACACAGTGTACACTTACGCAACTATCATTATTGATGGAGTGGTAGGATTATAGTAAAAAAGTAAACAGACAGCTGAAATATCTAGCGAATGCATTAAATAGATGAATTAATCATTGAGCTAATGAAAACTGTTAATTATTCCACGAGGGCAGATAGTGTAAAGACATTAGAAAAGCCGCCATTTTGTGATGAATGTGATTCGGATGGAAAATTCCTCGTAGCAGCCGAGACTGAACTTTAACAGGTTTCACATGATAAATGTGTTGAGTGAACCCGATATTCATCAATCTTAGTTTTATTGAACGTCGCTTTTCAACCTGTCGGCATACTTTAATCGAATTATACAATAATTGTTGGTTTTGTAGCCCTTCTACTACTGTTCAGTAGGAAATTGATTGAATTGATGACATACGATTCCCCATTTTCAGAAAATTGGAAGATTTCCATAAATGCACGGAAGTCTCATTTGGACGAGCTATAACAACAAGGTAAGGTTTTTCATCAAGGTAAGGTTCATCACTAAATCGACTCTTCTGCGCTGGAAAATTACCTGAGTTTCAGATAAAAATCTGTGAGTTTTTAGCCATCAGCGGAGAGGCGGAGGGCATCCAGGGTAAAGTTGTTAGTTGCACTCAACCTAGTGAGATGCCAACAATAATCCATGTCGTGGGCGCCGTGGCGTAGTGGGTAGGTGCGTCGACTCCTACGCTTGATGTTGTCGGTTCGATTCCCGAAAAAAACACCAAACATTTTTTCACGGCTCCACCTCTTTCGAGTCACTGACAATGCTCAAAGAGTATAACTGTCTAGAAAAAAGCTTTTATATCTCGCCGTTCTGAGTCAGCATTAAACTGTAGGTCCCCTCCACTCGTGAGAGAACAATAGCACGCACAAATCGAGTGGTTGCTGAGAAGCTAGGCCCAAGTCCACTTCGGACTGTAGCGCCGCCAGTATTATTATATTACTCGTATATTATTATATAAATGCACGGGTCAAGTTTATATATAGCCTCCTTGTGGCGCCTTTTTTAGAGCTTCTATCCAAAGCAACCTCTAGCTATGCCCCTCTATTAGTACCCGTGAACCAGGTTCGGGCGTTTCGAGCGAGTTATCTTCTATACCGTGTAAAAACTTCCTAGTCACTTACCGACAACAAGCCTCGGATACGGATGACTCTACTGCTGACAGCCATGGACAACGAAATAAGGACAACGACTTTCCGTTCTGCAGCTGATAAAAATGCAGAGCATCTAGAAGCCTACAAGGCAGACATCACCGCAATCCAGGAGATGCGATCGGATCAGCGTGGTAAAAAGAAGATGAAGAATTGCGACATCAACCGCGGAGTTTGTTGCAAGATCGAAGACAGCGTTCGGACGCAGGTTTATTTTTCATACCAGATTCAGGCTAAAACTCTTGAGCTTCAAGTACGTAAGCGAG
Organism: Myathropa florea; assembly: GCA_930367185.1. NCBI lineage: Eukaryota > Metazoa > Arthropoda > Insecta > Diptera > Syrphidae > Myathropa > Myathropa florea. The sequence goes on along the minus strand of OV884005.1, from coordinate 23,261,927 downwards.
CTATTCATAACAATCTGCATCAAGGCTTAATCCGGAAACTCCACGCACTAGCTAGAGAGGCTAATTGGTTGAGGTCACAGGAAGAAGATATCGCTGGTACAACTACCGGTTAGTGACATCACAATAAACCAAGTTCTAAGTGGATGAGTCTTTTTTCGTGACAGTCACCCTAACTTAACCATTTTGTCAGGTTTCAGTGCGGTTAGGTTGGTGGTTAGGCTGGCAGAAAGCTACACCTCACTTAGGACTCATTGTGATGCCCAAGGGAGAATCTCATCTCTTTCCTCCACGTCGTGTGCCAATTTAATTATATTTATTAAATATCATGAGAGATCTGAGAGTATTGTATATCTCAGGTGACAGCCGCTGGGGCAGTGGCATAGATTGTGAGGAGTGTCCTTCTGTTCCTCTTCGTCACCACAGTCCATTTCCATGACGTGATGTGTTCCAACCATCTTCACCAGCGCTGTTACACTTTGGCTATAGAAATGGTGTAGATTTACAGGAGCCTAAAAAATACCACATTCTATTTGCTTACCCTAGGATCTTGTGGTCCATATTTTCCTTTAAGTCAGAGAGTGGTGGCATGAGATGGGTCCATTTTGGATACTTTTCTCTCAAATTCATCAACTGACTCATTTGCGGGCTATGTCCCTGTGTCCAAGAACCCGCCATAGATTTATCGAGTGCTGTAAGCTAAGTTATTCGCGACAGCATGCGATTAGCTTTGACTTAATCTCCGTTGCTGATATTGCTGTTATGACTGCTTAACTCTCAATAACTCCGCAATGGAGCCACATGGGCCCTCTTTTTTCGTGATCTTTATTCATGATATCGTCCATTCGGTTAAATATAGTCATTGCTTACTGTTTGCAGACGATCTTAAATTATTTAGAACCATCCAGAGTATTGGCGATTGCTACCTACTTCAATCAGACTTGAGTAATATCTTCGAATGGTGCAACTCTAACGCCCTAAAGTTAAATATCAACAAATGTTTTTTTATTTCCTTTTCTAAAAGGACTTCCTTAATTGATTTCAATTACTCTGTTGATTCCGCCGCTCTATCCCGGTGTTGTGCTTGCCACCAAATTTTCTTTTAAAACTCACATAAATCGCGCATTGGCTAAAGCTTACTCAGCGATGGGTTTCATCAAGAGAAACTGTAAAGGGTTCTCGGATCCGTTCTCCTTCTTGTCACTGTATTCCTCCCTAGTTAGGCCCATCTTGAGTATGCTGTTATTATTTGGAATCCCCATTTGATAACTGACGCTGATAGAATTGAGCGTGTCTCGCTAGTTACATTTTTTATAAAATGCGTTGGAACTTTATACCCAATTATAAAGCCAAATGCTTACTTCTTGGCTTGAAATCTTTAAAATCCAGACGCACTGTACATTATATAATGTTTATTACAGATTTGCTGTGTTACCACATAAGATGCCCTACTCTCCTGTCTAAAATTGGACTTTACGTCCCTAGAAGACCAATGAGAATACGGCATCTGTTATCGGTTGAATTTCATAGAAGCAATTACGGTGTGACCGAACCCCTAATGCGCACCGTCAAAGTCTTCAACGAAGCCAGTAACTTCGATAGAGTTGAACTTAAAAACTTAGTTTTAAGATTGTATACTTTTTGAATTCTTAAGTATATTCTATGGTTTAATATATCTGTTAGTTCATAAAAAAAACTTGTAGATGAATAAATAAATAAATAAATTTAAAAAAAATAAATAAATAAAAATTGTAATTTCAGCTGGTGGTATTGCCAACAATGATATCATTCTGACCGATTCCCTGACTGCCCGTATACATTTCTTTTGTATTGTATTAGGAATCATATCCCATTCAAATGTCTATTCCCCTACTCGTATGCGTTGCATTGCATATCTTTGTAGCTATGGAAATGTTAAACTGTCGAAAAGAACAGTGAGAAATGTTAAGAAATGTGAATAAAAATGATTTGCTATAGATTTTCTTTATTTAGTGAGAATGTCCTAGTACATAAAGGGTTCAAATTTGTTGTTCGTTTTAAAGGCCAATCGATGTCATTATGTATGGAATATAACATCGTTCGAATGTCCGCCGTGGCTTTTTTGGGTGGCGCACGTCCGAAATGTCCAATTTTCCATGACTCTGGCTCATAAATCAGGCTAAATATGACCGATGGCATGTGTTCTGATGAGTTTGAGGGCCGCTGTGGTTTGTGGCTTATTCGCATAGCCCTGCGACTTCAGAAAACCCCACAAAAAAAAAGACTAACATGATCAAATTAAATTTTAAAATTTTTTGCTATTAGAGATATAAATGCACATGAATAAAAATCACATCAAAGAAAAAACTTTGATAATTTCCTGTGAAAATTAATATACATCATTGTATATTAGGTACCTTTTAAGATTCGTTATATCTCCAAAAACCAAAAAAAGTAATGAAATGAGAGGAAAAAATAAAAATCGTTTACAACTTCAGATAGTTACTTTAGTTAGATAGTTACTTCCGATAAATGACTTGGCAGCAAAGACAAAATTACATGTGTCATGTCTTTGTGTCACATATGACAATCCTCATCTTCTTCAGATGATACGCAACCATCAGTTTTGATATTCTTCTTTTTCTTTCTTCGATCTTTTCCGGGCGGTTGCTGACGATAATTTTACTGTAATTTTGACATCTTTACATCCTTCCACGGTTGACCACCTTGTTTGGTTTTTCGCAGTGGTCCATTGGTTGATCAGGCTTTCTCTGCATCTGAATCAGCATCGATTCTGACGGCTGTTAGAGAGTTCGCTTTTCGTAGGCTTCGTTTTCCACCCAAATAAGATCATTTTGCAGTACAGTTTACATACACATTCTACAGCCCATGATGTTCTACTGTCTATATGTTGCATTGAGAAAATGTTTGATGATGGTCCAGTGCATTTTTTCCCATAACCTAACCATCACTTACTCGTAAGTTATCCAAGGTATGTGGCAAAGCAATTATCTCGGTCTGGTAAACTGAGGAGTTGTTCTGCAGTGTTGTTGACAGGCTTGTCCCAAAAGATACTATCATCCGCCTTGCTTTCAATTATGGATCCATCTGATCTATAAAACTGATTTGGTCTCCACTTTTCTCATTTGGAAGTGATCCATTGTCAGCGTGAGCTTTGTGGTACTTTTTGGTAACCTGCACTCTAGTTATTCCTTTCAGCATCCTTATTTAATTTTTAAGGCTCTATTCACAAAACCGGAAATTTTATTGTTTAAACAAACAATTGTTCGAAACCTTGGAGAAGATATTGATATAAACAGTTTTTCGATTGAATAGTTACTTGCGATGAAAAACTGATTTTGCAATAATATAGCGTTGTATCGAGATGAAAATCACCAAGTTAAATCGAAGCTGATGAAATTCCGTTTTCGTTTGTCAAATACTTTCGAGACCATATTTATGAATTTATATCAGTACACAAATTCCCAAATCTATTTAAAACCATCTCTCTTACGATAAGAAGGATTTGGATACCCCAGTACGTTGATTAGAAATACATTGGGAAATCCAGGTTTATTGATAGATAAATTCTAAGAATCTATATGCGTTGCTTCATTGAATAAAGTAGACTTTCGACCGAAAAACCCAACATTTCACGTGAATAGCAAAAAAAAAACAATAAAACTGTCTGCAGTATGTACTTATAATTGTTCGCGTGGAAACAAGTAAAATTAAAGTCACGAGCTGCTTATCGCCACTTAAAGCATTTTTCTGGACAAAAGCTATGGTTGTGATAACGTTTGAATCGTTTCGGTTTGGTTTTCTTATCTTGCATGGGAAGAGGAATTGTTGAAAACTCTCAGAAGCCAATAGCCAGGTCAAGGTGATAGTTGAACACAAAATCATGCAAAATGTTAAACCTTGAGATCTCAAATACGAGCAGAGAATGTCCTCAACCAATTTGTTGTACCTTGTACTTGTCTCCTGCGCTGTAGGAGACCATCTCCTCAGAGAAGAATTCAGGGAACTGGAAAGAAGGAATCGGATTGAAACCTGGAATAACGCTCGTGGAATGAAGCAGGCCAAGAAACTCCTAGGGCAATATAACCGGAAGAGATTCGAGGCATGCATCAAAATGAGCAAGAATAACCTTCGTATCCTAACAGGCTTCCTAACAGGGCACTGTAGACTCAGGGAGCATCTAAGGAAACTAGGGGTATCAGAAGAAGGTCTCTGCAGATTTTGTGGAGAATTTAATGAAATTCCAGAACATATACTGGGATTTTATGAGGCACTAGCCCACAAAAGAAAAATAAGTCTGGGCAAGTACCTGCTATCAGAAGAAGAAATGCAATCACTAGAACCATCTCTCATTCTCAGATTCCTAAAGGAAACTGACTTAGAGAGAATACTCTAGAACAAATTTCTTCACCTATGCGCAATAAGAGGAGTCCATTACCCTCAATACAACTCTGAAAAGAACTGTATTTGAGGGGAACTCGTAATTGTGCTAAGGTAAAAAATCTTAAAGGTCGCGGTGCAATATACCCTCAACCATAATAATAATAATAATAATAATAATAATAATAATAATAATAATAATAACTTGTTGTAGGCAACTGGAGACTAGAGGCTAGAGAGGCTTGTTGGATAGGACTCAGGTCCACCCCGGACTAAAGCGCCATATAAAGAAAAAGATCTTAAATGTAAGATCTTCTTTTGACAGAAATTGTAAGACAATAATGGGTGTTATGTTCGTAGAAAGGAAATATAGGGCAAGGAACACATTTCATTTAGAATAATAGTCTCATGTCAATCGAAGCACGAACAAGCACCTAACAACTCAGAATAACAAAAAAATAAAAAGGAAAGAATGACCAATCAACAAAGGGAAATTGTATTGGTGGTTAAATGGCGAACGGCTATTAAATTTATCTTGAACCGCATATAACGCATAAAGTACAGGATGTGTTCCATATCGATTCTGTTCTCCACCATTTTATTTTAGATGACATTTGCCAGTTGGCATTTGAGAATCCTAAATAGTGGAATATAACAAATAGTCACGGAGCAGTTAACGTCGCAGCAATGCGTTGAAATAATTAAAACATTTTAACATTTTATTTGAATAATTTTTAGTCGTTGCATACAGGGCCAAAGGCAACGAATTCCTTTAATTGATAAACAAAATGACCACTACACACTTGTAGACTAACTACTGTGGTCGGAGACATCATTAAGTCATATTTTTTTGAGGCATTTTCCTAGAGGCCTTGCTGCAACAGTTGTTAGTGTTTCCCTAAGGTTTTAATTGTCTCTCTAAGACCGTTAATAAAAACAATCGTGTGTTTAGCGATGATATAGACGGGTGCGTAATGGTGCAGAGAATGGCGAGGGTCAACGAAAATTCGTTGAACGACACCTTCACTGGTGAGGTATTTCCCTTCTCAAGCCCAGATGATAAGATTCAAAGACATTCTTGGCCGAAGTGTTGCGGTTCATCAGGCCGCCATACTTCTTCTTCTTCATTGTGGTGGAAGGATTCTCGCTTTCCGCGCTGCGCTCATGTCCTTGTAAAGCTCGTAAAGTTCGTAGTTTTGCCTTCTCTTTAATTTACTTTCCTCTCAAACAGGACCAAATAACTGAATCTTAATTCTTTTGCCGTGGCGTTATGGGTAAGTGCGCCGACTTCTAGGTTAAAGGTCAAGGTTCAATCCGGCAGGACACATAAACTTTTATAATCACGACTCCACCCCCCTTGGGTTTGCTGACAATGCTGGGTGTATCATTTTCATGAAAATCTTCTCAGTCTTTGGGGTTTGGAGACGGCAAGAGAGGCATAAGAGGGTTCGGGGAAAAGATAAACTCCATAAATAACACACTGGTAAAGGCTACTACTTCGTTTGCACAAACAAACTTCGTTTGTTCAGTCACATTCTAGCTATAGCTATTATTGTTTTTATCGTTGAAAGTATATTGCACCGCGACCTTCAAGATCCATCTTGCCCCCTTTTAACAACTTAGCACTATTACGGGTTCCCCTCAAATACAGTTTTTTTCAGAGTTGTATTGAGAATAATGGACTTCTATTGCGCATAGGTGAAAAAATCGGTTCTAGCGTATTTTCTCTAAACCAGTTTCCTTCAGGAATCTGAGAATGAGAGATTGTTTCAGTGATTGCCTTACAAAATTCCAGTATATGTTCTGGAATTTCATAAAATTCTCCATAAAATTTGCAGAGACCTTGTTCTGGTACTCCTAGTTTCCTTAGATACTCCCTGAGTCTACAGCGCCCTATTAGGATACGGAGTTTGTTCTTGCATGCCTCGAACCTCAGGGCCTATAAAGGGTTCTGATGCTCCTTTACTTGCTAGGGAGTCGGCCATTTCATTGCCTTCTATCCCTGTATGGTTATGTATCCAGCAGAGTTTTACTCGGTTTCTCCTACTCAACTCTGAGCTTGTGCAAGCACTGCCATACAAGTTTGGATTTGATGGTGTAGGAGTCCAGTGCCATAACAGCTCGTCGGCTGTCCGACATTATTGTTATATCGCAGTTGGTATAATTATTTTCAAGATTGATCTGAACCCATCTGTCTATGGCATAACTTTCCACTTGAAAGATGCTGGTACATTTGCCCATGGGTTCGAAGTATTTTGTCCTGAGTCCAGATACTCCTACTCCAGTTCCTTCATCAGTTCTTGATCCATCTGTATACCATTTTAACGTGTTGCTCCTCAATCTGTGGACCATGGATTCATTGCCTCAGTCCCTTTTGGTGCTGAGCTTGCTGGTAAATTTCTTTTGGAAATTGAATTTCCTAATCACGTCATCCTTCGGAATGGTCAGGAGTGGTAGCTTTTTGACTAGTGCGTCGAATTGCCTCGATGTAATGCACCTGTCTTTACCTATCCCTTCTTTTGCCATTCTCATGATTGTTTTGTTTGCACACACTGCTACCACTAGATGCAAAGGAGTCAGCTCCAGTAGCACCTCCATGGCCGCAGTTGGGCAAGTTCTCATGGCTCCTGTAATATAGAGGCATGCCAACATTTCAACTTTACTGAGTGTCTCCCTCGCACTGATCAGATTGGTTTTCTTGGTCCATGCTATTGCACCATAGGTTATTGTAGGTCTAACAATAGATATATATATGCATCTTAGAATGCTTGGACTGCATCCCCAGGATTTGCCCGTCAAGCTTTGACAAATCATCAGAGCACGCGTCGCTTTCCTGGTTATCTCTTCTATATGTTTTTTCCAGATGAGTTTTCTGTCCAAGGAGTCAGCGTTGTACCCGACAGACTAAGTTTTAGTCGTTCCAGTTTTCGTTTCCATGTTGCGGAAACTATGGTGGTCTTTGCCGGATTTAGGCTCAGCCCAGCCGACAAGCACCAATCCTTAGTTATTGTTAGTCCCCATTTAATAATATCGCATAGGGTCTCCTCCATATTTCCTCTGGCTATGATTACTATGTCATCGGCATATGCCTGGCATCTGATGCCATGGTTTGTGAGTATCTCGTCTACAAGCTCGTCTACAACCAGGCTTCACATAAGAGGAAATAGAACTTCTCCTTATGGGCACCCTCTTGTTGTATCGACTTTTATTATGCCTCCTGGTGTGTGAGTCTCCGCTGATCTTGTGCTCAGGAGTTCATACATCCATACGATACTGTGTGGTTTATGGCTGAAGCACAATAGTGCGTCAGCGCTACCGTTGTCCTTCAACGCACACAATTCAATGGCGATGCACACAATATTGCGTCGACCTACGTAAGTGAAAAATGAGAGAGATGAGAGGATCGTGATAAAACGTAAATTGTAATCCCAACGCACGTCATTATCGAACATGTTGGATATTTTTTGACAGAGGGATGCGCTGTGAGAGCAAAATTGAGAAATGTTTCCCAAACTGAGAACATTTTGTGGCAACTGACATTTGAGACATGAAAACAGCTGACTATCATTATTTTAACGACAAGACTAATTTGAATGAATACGCCAAATTAGGAACAAGATGCACTTTTTTAATTTTTTTAACTTTCTTGGAATTCATTTTCCGCAATTAATTTCTTTAACGTTCAATTGTTTGACCAGAATATTTTTTGATTTGACATTTCAGAAATGAAAACAGCTGACGGAATATTTTTCATTTGGTATTTGAAAGAGAGAGAGGGAATAGCTGATTAACGAAGTGCGTCAACGCACTCCCTCTGTAACATGAAGTCGGCTAGCGCAACGCACTATTGTGTCTCAGCCATTACTTTCTTTTTGCCCAGAGCTCGAACAATTGCATCATAAGATGTATTGTCAAATGCTCCTTCAATGTCCAAGAAAGCACATATAACTATTTCTTTCGCTTCGTGGGTGCTTTAAATAGTTTTTGTCAATTGGTAGAGCGCAGTATCTGTGGATCTGCCTGCCCCATATGCATGCTGACAGTAGTTCTATCTATAGTTACCTTATCCTCCATGTCGCTAATATTCTTCGAAAAAAAGAGTAGCAGCAATGGTTATTCTACCTCAGCGATCTATTGAGTATGCCTTAATTTTCAACATATAAAGGACACTTAAAATTATTTTTCTTAAATTTTTGTTTGTTTGTACATATTTCGTGTCAGGATAGCGACCGGAGATCATTTCAAGATATTTATTCAATGATTGGCCCAGTTTTCAATAAAGTCTAGGGCAAAACTCAAAAATTTGGACATCAACGGCAAATTAATGAATTTAATATACACAGGGTGACCAGATTAGAACGATAGGAAAAGGAATTTAAATAAAAATCAACGGTGTAAAATATAAAATTGATTCTAGCTTTACACATACATTTATGCTGTTATGTATGGAATAGCACAACATTTAAAACGTCACCTCGGCTCCGCTGGCAGTGCTTCAAGCGGTTGGTCCAATTTCTGATGACTCAATCAAGTATGTGCGACATTATTCCGGCAATAGAGTCTCGAATGTTGGCTTCGAGGTCGTCCAAAGTATTTGACTTGTAAGCGTAAATTAAGGACTTAACAGAAAATAATTGAGTGTGTTAAGTCGCATGATCGAGGCGCCCAATTAATGACCCAGTCGTAAGATGACCCAGTCGCCAAATTTCTCCATTACTACTTCAAGCGTTGCGTTGCTTCTACGGCATCTTGTTGAAATCACAACTCCGATATATGGATGTTGTCGATCTCTGGTTATGTCGGTTAACGCCACTCTAAACCTGAGACCATTGACAGTAACGGTGTAACTTTTCTCATTTTGAAAGAAATAAAGTCCGATAATGCCATAAAAAGCACCAGCAACAGCAAATTTGCCTGTTAACATAGCCACAAGTGGGCCTCGTCCGAGAAAATGATTTTTTGGTAAAAATTCTAATCTCCGGCCAACATTTCCAGCGCCCAATTAGCGAACTCACGGCATGGTCTATGGTCGTCCGGCTTCAATACTTGAGTTAGCACAATCTTATACGGATATAGACCCATACCAACCGCAAAATACACCGGGATGACTCTTAGGCGATCCCCAATTTAGCTGATCGGTGGCGAATCGACATTTCTGGGTCTTCTTCGTTAGTGGCCGCTACAGCGGAAATGTTTTGTCCATTTCGTACCAATCTCTGTCTGGTTAGTGGCTTAATGTACAAAAGATTGTACTTACGCTCAAACTTTTCCACGGTGTGACGAATTGCCTGTGCACTGCAACCATGATGATGACTGACGAAATTCACGTTCCGTATTTACAACTGGGCCGTAATTTCTGTATTTTTTTATTATTTCCACACGTTCAGCAGTCGTGAAACGAGGCATAATAAAATGGGAAACCTTATTGAATGTCTATCTGGTCACCCTTTAATACGAAGGCAGATCAATGAATGGCCCATACAAGGTCAATATTTTTATACAATAGTTGGTATTGCACAATATTATGTAGGATGTGTGCCTTTTATTTCGAAGTTGTGCAGTATATTGCGAAAAACAAAATAGTTTTGATATTTATTGTACAATATTGAAGAAATATATCGTATATGGCCGATATTGCACAGTATTCGTTCGTGTGTCGAGTGAACATACACGGACGAGAATAAAAACAGAATTTGGAAAAGCGGATACCAGGAAATTATTTTTTTTTTACATTTGCGTGTCGTGTCGTGTGTTTCGAAAGTTATCAGATAAATACGTAGGAGCTTGTAAAGATAAAGAAGCGTTCGTCCTTCTTTTTTTAATCCTAATATTTTGCAATAATATTTCATCGCTTAGGGCAAAAAGAAAATAATATTATGCAATATATTGTAGAATAATATTCATCGCTTAACAAGTTTGTGTTTAACAGCTATTCAATTTGAGTGCTCAGAAAAAGCTCAAAATTGTTGAACTCATCCATAGACGGGGCCCGGACATAACGCCAAGCGACATAAGGTCAAATTCTAGCATTTGGCCTTATGTCTCTTTCTCAAAGTGACATAAAGCCAAATTTTAAAATTTGGTCTTATGTCGCTCGACAAAGCGACATAACGCCAAATTTTTTTGAGACATAACACCAAATAATATTATTAATAAACATCAAGTGGGTCATAATTCCACAACTCTTAATAACATGTATATGTGTAATTAAAGTGAAATTGAACAATGGAGTTAGTATGAGGGATTGGGTAAAAAGTGAAATATGACAGTTCAAGCTGCCCCCTGCAACCCCTAGCTTGGCCGCAGATAAGATTTCGGATAGGTGCGAGGTTGGTGGTATCCAATGTTTCCTTATTTTCATATTTAGAATGGATTTGGAAAAGTAACATATATCCAATTTTGCACCTACCCCAAATCCTATCTGTGGCCAAGCAGGGCGGTTGCATGCGTAGTTCACTTTTTACCCGTTCCCTTTTAAATGTCTCAGAATGTTTAATGGAAGATATATTTTAATAAGGTAAGCAAAATCAGATAGACAGCGGAAAGCGACATAAAGCCAATTGGCCTTATGTCGCTTTGGGAAAGTGAGTGGGACCCGAACCTGGGACCCCTCTAACTTGGGGTAGGCACTTAACCAGCTGTGCCATCCAGTCGATTTAATTGTCAAATTTGTAAAAATATACAGAGTCGCAGTATGGTAGACAGCTCTTGATAAGTCTGTCAACTGTAATCCTTTTAACCGTGTGCAAAGATGTGCATTAGTGGGGCTTTAAGGACAAGACCGTCCGTCGAACTGAAAATAAACCTCTATCTCCCTCCACTCGATCTGTTCGGAAGACAAGTAGCAGGCAACACAGCGGTCAGACTCCAGACTCTTTACCTGTGGAATAGCTACCACATCGGTCACACCCCCATTCTAAAAAAAATCTCGAGTTTCTCCACGACATTGCCATTCTGCTACCCCACCCAATACCTCTTTGAGAAAAACTTCTCTACCAGCATACCCTCCAGATCTAACTGGGAGTCTGATTTTCAGACGCTGGACGCTGGATTTTCAGCGTATTTTCACAGATGGATCCAGGATGGATGAAGGAGTCGGGTTAGGTGACTACAATAAGGATCTTAATATCAGTATATCCCTCCATCTTCCAGAACATTGCGTATTCCAGGCTGAGAAGATGGCCTGTCTTGGCTTAAGAACAACGAGGTGTCCAGGAAGGATATCACCATCTGCTCAGACAATCAACCAGTAATCAAATCCCTGAAGTCAGCCACTTTCCACTCTAAGACTTTCCTAAATTGCCGCCGATCTCTTGACGAGAACATTTTCATATTCACCCTACGTGGGTCACAATGATATTCCATGGAATTGTGAAGCCGATGAACTCGTTAGGCGTGAAACTGTCACTCTTTTAAAAGAGCACACAATTAGAACAACCATTTCAAGATGGTCTGAAGGCACTACGTGCCTCATCACAAAACAAATATGGCCAAAACTGAACTCGAAACGTTCACTCTTATTAGAATGAAAAGGTTATATATATATATAAAAGAGGTGAACATAACACATCTCCTCTGCACATATAGCGCTCTTTCCCTTTGCAAAATCCACGTTGGTGCCTACTTTTTCAACGACCTTAGTGAGTTGATCAACGTCGGTCAACAAACGCTTCGTAATAAGCAACAAATGGCTTAAGAGATAGGAGAGACCCGATCCACGTGGTACCACAATAGACCTATGTTGTCCCAAGTGAGACTGACACCTGTACCTAACTTAATCTACATATGCATATCAATAAATAACAAATAAGTAATAAAACCACCAATTCTATGGCGAACTATTTCGATTGACACCTTCATTAGCTTATTTTGGATTACCAATAGAAGAATTGTAAGAAATAATTTTTTTAGAAATGTATCAAAATTGTCCGTGTTCACAATGAGTGCAATCTATAAAGTTACATCAACGCAGAATATCTTTAAATAAACCCAGAAACTGCAATTTAATGTTAAATACAATTTTGTGTATGTATATTTAGGCTTAAAGTCTAACATATATCTTTCACAAAAAGAAGTCTCCGAATTGAGGTCTGATTATTTTTTACTTTTCATTGCTTTATTGTATTAAATAACTTGAATCTATGCAAGTGCGATTATGTTTCTCTCATTTGATGAATGCATTACTGTGTATAATTATTTCCAAGCAATGAGGGACACCTATTTCTATGCAATACAATACAATGGATTGAAAGCAACTAAAAATATGCAGCATTAATTGATTTCGAAATACATAATAATTTACATCATAATTTGCATGAACATACTTCATTAACATGCTTACAGTTACGAAAAAACAATTTTCATTTATTTTGTTTTTGTGCGGGAGGAAACATATAAACAAAAAAATAAAGATTATTAAAATATTCTATAACATGAACATTTTTCCATATTTCTCATGGCCCACAGTCTGCTGGAGAGCAATAGTCTTTATCTTTACCTCTTATGGATTTTTTTTAATTTTCTGATGTTTCTTATTTTTTAAAAATAAAATGAATTGCTTTTTTGATATAAGTAATGTTTTTATGTGTGGCTATACCTTCTTTTTTAACAAAATTTTGATGTTTGGGGAGGTGAACAGCGGCCTTTTCTATATCTGTTCATTTCATCGAGATTCTACTGTATGTATACATGGAAAACATTAAAAAAAGGAACAACAAGGCTTTTCTTCGAGAATTCTATTGAGGTCATAGGTCTGGTAGTCTGTTCCTGTTAATGTGAATCTGCTGGTTATTTTACATGTGCTTGGTGTCAGATTTGGACACTCGACTAATAGGTGTTCCATGGTCTCATTTGATTCTCCGCAGAGTCTACAGTTTTCTGTGCTGCTGTGCCCCATTTTGTGTAGGTGATAGTTACATAGGAAGTGGCCAGTAAGTGCACCACATAGTATTCTGATGTCAGGCTTGTGAAGATTTAAAGTCTCTTTGTTTCTTCTGGGATCATCCCTCATGAATTTTTTGGAACGCGTAAGTCCCTCCTGCTTGTTCCATAGTTGGATACAGCATTTGTGTGTCCAGTTGTTTATATGTTGTTGTATGTCAGCGTTTCCGAATCCATACAGAGGGAAAGGCCCAATAAAAGGAGTTTCAGCTCCTTTCTTTGCTAGGATGTCGGCCTTTTCATTACCCTCGTGGTTTTCATGTCCTGGCATCCATATCAGTTTTATTCTGTTTTTGTCGGCCAGTGTGTTGAGTATTTTGTGACATTCCCAGTCAGCCTTTGAGTTGAATGCGAAGCTGTTTAGGGTTTTGAGAACTTCATGGCTGTCTGAGAGTATCGATATTTTCGAATTTGTTGCATTTCTGTTGCCGATACAGTGTGTGGCTTCATTTATAGCAAAGAGTTCAGCCTGGAATATTGTGGACTCCTTGGGGAGAGGCATGTGTAGGTTACATCTGGGTCCTACGATGCCAGCTCCTACTCCACTTTTCGACTTCGACCTATCTGTGTACCATCATTGTCATCCAGGGCCCATTCTTCTCTCTTAGATATAATAATTTTGTATTGTTTGTTGAAATCTAAGATTGGTGTCATAAGATCACTGACCTTAGTTAGTTCATTAATGTGATCAACCTTTCTTAGAATCTTTGGGTGTCCCGTTAGGTTACCTTCTTCGAAATTATAGGTTTTTTGCAGGGCTACAGCTTGCCTCACAGCAACATGAAGCTGAGGTAGCCTTAGTAACATTTCCAAACTTACCATTGGAGTGGTTCTTATCGCACCTGTCCTTTAGCATGATGGGTGTTTCTTTAATTTTGAGAGTCGGTAGACTATTTGTTCTTCTTTTAGTGAATCGGATGGTGTTAGTCTTGTTGGGATTTATAGATAGACCCTCTTCATCACACCATCTCCAGGTTAAATTTAAGGCCTTTTGCATGCGATTGCCAACGACATTTTCATGCTTTCGCTTCACTATGACGGCTAAATCATCTGCATATCCAAAGGTTGTGAAGCCATTAGCATTCAGTACATCCAGAAGCTCATTCACCAAAATTGACCATAAGAGAGGGAATAGTACACCCCCTTGAGGACAACCTTTGATGGTTTTGATTATTATCTCAGATGTACTCAATTTGGCTTTTATCAGCCTTTCTCTTAGTATGACGTTTATCCACCTTGTGATTATAGGGTCAACTCCTTTTTTGATTAGGGCGTTGATTAATGATGTGTGGTCGGCATTGTCAAACGCCCCTTCTATGTCCATGAAGACGCAACCTCTTTGATTTTTGGGACTTCTCTACTGTCTCAGTAAGTTTATGTGGGGCGGTAATCGTGGATTTTCCCTTTTGGTATGCAAATTGAAGTTTGTTTAAAGGTGATCTTGTTAAAGCCGTTGCTCTTATTTACTTGTCCTCTTAACTTGGACGTTTATTTAACTTTAAAGACCCTAGCTTACTTACCAAAAACCGCTGACTTTACATCTGGCATGCATACGTTGGCGTCGAGAACCGTTATCGTGGGAATCGTTGACGAGAGAATCATTAACGAGAGAATCGTTGATGTGGGAACCGTTGAACCTTATCAGCCAGCAGTGGCAAAATGTCTAGTCATCAAGGTTGCAAGCCCAGACGCAGTAGATGTGTTAAGACACTCCATAGATGTTCAATGAAAATTAGATGTCGAATAATAATTGGATCACTTTATGTTTAGATTACTAAGTTTTTGTTTAAGTTTTTATTAGTATAAGTATTTTTTGTTAGTATTATTAAAAAAATATATCTAAAATCCACAACAGAAGCCGAAAGGTAGTATAAATTATAAGTTCATAGATTAACATAGAGTCCCCGCACGGGCCAGTAAGATAATATAAGAATCCTTTTATTGTATATCTAGTTTAAATATTTTTTCTATAACAATAAAAAAAATAAAATAATAAAAAAATGCATTTTAAACAACAAACCCAGCAACCAACGGCAATAACATCGAATATTGAATTATTTTATTTTTTTAACTAAATATTCTCCATTACCTAGATGTGCTTAGTTTCCTAATTGCAATAAGAATTGGATTTAATTCTAACAAGAATTCTATTCTTTTCATCAGTCCTACTGTGATCGTCTAAAACTTATTAAATTTTGAATTCTATAAATCTTTCTCATATCTTAAAACTCCCTTCCAACGTATTACTAAAACTGATACAGTTCATTGCAGATGCCATTAGGTAATATATGAATCTAGTGATTAATATAAATTATATATATTGCATAATTGCTTCCGACTTCAATTTAAAGAAAAAACTGAACATCAACGAACGTATCCCAGTGGTCAACCTAAAATTTCCCTAGACGCCATTTGCTTAATTCCAATTGATCCCATTCCAATTGCAAATTACCTTCACCAAATCAAATATGGCTGTCAAAAGTTCGCCGCAGTAAGTTCCTAGATGAACCTGTGCTGATTTTTTCTCTGCAATTTTCACACAATTATCACATTAATATCCTAAGTAAATGTCATTTAAACTGCCAAAAACTCCTGCATCCATTACGATAAAGTGATTTCCCAAACGTTGATTGTGCACGCAACAAAATGTGTTGATCGCCGGCGTCCTCTGTGTTTTTGTTTTTTCCACACGTCGAGGGAAAATTTTTCTCTGCATTTCATGTAAATTGTCCGACAAGCAAAAAACAAAAAGAAAACACGGGAGGCCCATCTCCTTTCCCGTCTCGCTCCAACAAGTGCGTCCAGTGTAAGTGGATAATTATATGTGTCCTCCTCTTTGATTGCATTTTCTTTGTTTTTTTTTCGCTCGAATTGCAGTTCGTTGATATTTGCGTGTAAATTATGCAGATATAGTGGGCTCTGTTGCACAATCAATTGGATAGCGTGCCGCTGGAAATTACAAGAAGAGAAGAAGACGGTAGAAAACTTCCTTCCGTTGGAAAGGCTGTAGATCTTTGACACTTGAAGTTGATTTTGACAGCTGCATCGAGGAGGAGTTGGTTGGAGTTTCCTTCCTCTCGATAACCGCGCGGTTGTTTGTTTGATATTTGTGCATATTTTGTGTCAAATAAGTTGTAAAAGTGTTGCTGGCAATATGGAAGACAGTAGTTTAAAGGTTGATGAGGAAAGCATTCCATCAACAGTGGGGAAAAGTACACAACCAGATGAGGGCGAGCAACAGGAAAAGCAATTGAATGAAAAAGTGGTGGCGGTAGTGGGTACCGAAAGCGATGCTGTGGGGGTGGAGGAGGTGAAGCTTGATACAAAGCCAGAAGCAGTTTTGAGTAAGGAAGTCAATGAAGTGGCAGAGGAGCCGTCAAAGCTCGTAGAAGTTGAGTCAAAAAAAAGTGAAACAGAGACCACTGTGGTAATTGTGGAGGAGAAGCAAGTTGAATTGCAGAATATAGAAGAATGTGACACTGGTGGTGATGAAGTTCCAGATGTTTCGGAAATGGCTGCAACTAGTCCAATTGAGAAGGCGCTGGAAGTACCGGCCAATCAAACAGTTGTGAAAAATCCATCAGCGGAACCAGAAAATAAAATGGAACCGGAGTTAGCTGCACGCGAGGAGAATGTCAAAAAGAAATCACAACAGCAGCCAGAAGTCGTCGCTATCGACGACGACGATGATGATGAAGAAGATGGGGTCGACGATGAAGACGACGACGAAGATGGTGACGATGAGGATGACGACGACGACGATGAAGGTGTCAGCAATGAGGCATTAAACGACGATGAAGATCGCGAGTCGGACTTGTACAAAGCAAAGGACAAAACAACGTCATCAGCCGTCCACCATCCTCACCCACTGGATGACTTCGATGATGACTACGATGAAATGGAGGATGAAGATGAGGCAGTTGACGATTTGAAGGATGACAGCAACACAGCGGTTGTTATCGGCTCGTCGGATGATGAGGATCAAGTGCCACAAAAAGAACACAAAACTGCTCAAAAGTATGACGACGTCGATGAAGAGCTGGACTACGACGACGACGAGGGCGATGATGAAGACGATGACTATGATGACGACGATTTGATGAACGCCGTTGTCACATCTGCAACGAAAGCGATATCTTCATCAGCTTCCTCATCACCGCCGAAGAAAAACCACAGTCCCGAAGCGCGGCGTGCGGCACGCGAAAGAGAGGCCGAGCAAATCAACTTGCTAAAATGGAGGATAAACTACGGACGAATTGCAAAAAAAAAGTCTTTGAACTGGTGAGTTGCAAATTTAAATTTTTACACTGCTGCAAAGTATGTCTTTATTGCTAATTATTTAGTTCTTAATAAGCATGACGTCTAGTGCTGAAGATTTGCCTAGACGAGAAGGGGGTATATAATTTGATTTGTACGATCTCAGGTGAACTTTCCTGCACGTGCATTCAGTGCTTAGTAAACCCCACTGAAGCTTTACTAATCGTTCGACGCGGTCGATTCGAAATAATGCTTTCTCAGCGATTTAAGTAAAGTTCAAGGTTTTATTATTATTTTGTTATGACAGACAAGTATTACGAATTAATTCTCATGCGAGTGCATGTTCAAAAACATTCTGCTTCGAAAATACTTCTCAGAACAGATCTTAGTTGGACGAAAACTATTTTTTTGCAGTCTCATCATGTGTTGGAATCCGGCAATAAGAAAATTCTAAACAGAAAGAGATAAAAAGAAGATCGTGTGCTTAGTCGGATGAAATGTTATAGCTTATTGGGTTAACCAAATTATAATCAGATGAGGTAGTACACAAGCACTTATATCAACGGACGTATGGACAAGATAAATGTTATTCACATCCATTATTGGCCCGATCAAATCAAATTATTTGCATGTTTAATGTGATCTTTCGGTGCACTCCACAGATGAAGGATGATGATGCGAATGTACTTATTGAGTAGACCATTATTTTGACTATTATGCTTGTCACACCATGTCATAGAGGACATGTACGTAGGCTGCGTAAAAGGCTAGATCCTAATTAAGTGCTTAATTCTAAATAACCACCTCCACCAG
The DNA here is from genome assembly GCA_930367185.1 of Myathropa florea. Taxonomy (NCBI): domain Eukaryota; kingdom Metazoa; phylum Arthropoda; class Insecta; order Diptera; family Syrphidae; genus Myathropa; species Myathropa florea. The sequence goes on along the minus strand of OV884005.1, from coordinate 23,243,540 downwards.
AAGACCTAAAAAAATGTTAATGATAGCCCATTCTCTTGTACATCTTTGAGGCTGATCGCATGATTCTTGAGGTGGAATGCTTGAGGCTTGTAGTTGATTTTTGTTTAACAATTCATTTGCTGCTATAAATACAGAAATAGTGACCAATCTTTGTTAAAAAAATACCTTCAATTGAAAATTGCCGTTCACACATCATTTTGCCAAAACATATTCTATATCATGTTTTGGGATAATTTGATCAAACCTTCATAATATCATAACTTTATTAGATTCCAAGGTTTTTATTTATTGCAAAAAGGACAAACTTTGTTAATACACATTTGCAAAAAAATCTGATCAGAAACGTTGACAAATTTATCATTGGTTCCGTAAACAAATGTTTACATTATTATATTCACCATATTTAGAAAACAAAAGATTTTCAAAACAAACACCCTTTTTCTACAAAAAAATAAAATAAACCTGTTAAGCATGTCGGAGGGAACGTGTTGATGCTGGGTGATTTTTCTGCTGATGGCTTAGGTCCATTGGATCGCTATCCTAGAAGATGCGATATCACCGTAAGCGGAATGGGGAATGCCGTTTCTTTATGTCTCCCAACAGAAAAATATCCTAAGGTACACGTATAGGCTAGTTCAAAACGTGTCTCAGTGATCACAATGTCATGTTTATGGATCGGCCAACTCAGTTATCAGATTTTAGCTTGATAGAAAATATTTGGGCCGTATGGCTGTCAATTATCAATACGATGATTGATACTCATCAATTATTTCAGTGTATCCATATTACGTTTGTCAAATATTAATTTTGTTGATAGATTTGCATTATAATAGCTATTGTGAATGAAATTATTACTTATTATTTGTATTATGATTGACAAAACCATTGACTGTCATCAGCTATTTTATCACCTACAAATTCGAGGTTAATAAAAGTGCAAACACGAATTTTGTGTTATTTATTTGAAAAAGTAATTCTCACAATTGTTTTTCGTACATACACATGCAAATACAAGATTATTTAGCTGAAACTATTTCAAAAATTAAGGCATTTTACTTTAGATCGATCATCTTTAGACAAGATGGCCGATCAGTTCAACATTCGCCTGTGTTGGGTACCAGTCCACAAAGACATTCCAGGCAACTGCAAAGCGGATGAGCTTGCCAAGTTCTCTGCCACCCAGCCATTACTACCGAAACACTTGGGTATGCCCCTCTCAACTTGTATATTGTTGCTATTAGCAGATGCAACTCCTAAAACAAATACCAGATGGGCGAGGTGCACTATGTGCTACACCTCCAGAATGATCTGGACCAAGCTAGGTCTCAGAAGATCTAAAGAAATAATCTCTCTCGATAGATCCCACATAAGCGAAACCGTCGGTGTCATTACAGGACACTGCCTCATAGGAAATCACGCCAGAAGACTAGGAACTCCGGCTAGTGATTTCAGCTGAAGTTGCCTAGACGAGTAGGAAGTGGAGAGCGTTTCACGCCAACATCTGGGGGCCAACTTTGAGAGCTTATGCGAACTTAGTGAGGTTCCGGTAAGCAATCTACTACGCTACACCCTAGGCTCCAAATGTAATATTCTCTGTCTATATTCAAAGGGACATTGTTGGAAATTTAGTAGCATTCAATAAAAAAGTGTGCACCACGTACAACACAAACAAGGATTCGTGAACGGTGATCCCACACTAGATTCTGGGGCCACAAGTTCCATTTTTAATTAAAATTTTCTCATTAAAGTTCGTCACCAGATTAATGTAATCTTAATATTACACATAAACATGATTGTTTCGGAAATAAGAGTTGAAATTCATTTGTACCATGAACGATATTCGACAGCACAACAAAATCCTCACACGAAACGTCACATTTCCCATAAAACATTGGAACCACTCGCAATGGTATAAAATTGATCAATCCCCGATCGTAATATCGATATTATTGATGATTGAGAAAATGTATCAATGATCAATTATCTATTGCATGAAGTTTTTAAATGGTAGATTTTCCTCAAACGTGCATACTTATGCATACATTTTCTCCTAATTATTCATCATACAAATTATAGAACATTTTAGTTGTAAAGAATAATGTTATTCTAAATTTCTAAAATTACATGTTAAATTAAGTAAAATGTTGTAAAGAATTTCGGTCTACTACTTTACTACTAAATAAAATAAATAAAATTAAATAATGATCAATTATCAATCAATTGAAAATCATAAAAAGGCTGTTTGAAAGGGCTTCAAACGAAAAATTAATAGGGAAAATAAGTGCAGACGATTATTCTTAGAAGAATAGAGATGGCTTCAAATAAAATTCTATTTAACATTGCATTAAATTAAGTTGAATTAATGCCAAGAAAGTGGCGGACAGTCATCGAAACCAATTTTTTGTTTCTTTATTTTTCTTTGTAATTACATTGAATGAAAGTAACAGTTGTTTTGTCGAGCACCAATTAGAAGTTATTTTTACCGTTGATTATTACATTTTTTATATGATTTCGAAAGTTATTTATTTTTGTATACTTCAAATAAATATCTTTCAGAATCTTTACAGAATGCTATTTTTGCTCCTGTAAAAAAAAAACTATGAATTTGAAAAAAATTGATAGGTTTCCCTTCTAGTTGCAAATGTTTTGTCCGATACTGTATAGTTATATAGTTTCCTGTCACCGCAGCAACTCTCAGGGTCATCAGCAACCACATTTCTTTAACCCTATCCAAGTAATTCAAAATATAAAACATTTTGTAATCGAAAAAAATAAAATTTGATATTTTTGGTTCTATGCTTGTTTGCGAGAATGTATTCGCTCTTTTGAACTACCACATATATTGCCATCTAAACGTATGATCTACCCGAAATGTCTCCAAATCTGTTAATACAATAAATCTAAGTATGTTATTCAAATGCGCAAAAAAAATATAAAATCACGAGAAAAACTACAGTATACTCTCTAAAAAAATCGAGACACTCAAGCAGAGCGTTAGCCATTGTTTTTTTTCGCTCATTTCTCTTTTTTTCGGCCCTACAATTCAAACATTCGATTAGACATCACAGACCTTGGCCACAGGTACGCTATCACGCATAATTTGAAAGGAGCCTTAATCAACTTGGAGTGTACCGCTGGATATACCTATCAAACGTTTATGCTGGCGGCACGGACTAAAGCGCCAAAAAAATGAAATTGATGAACCAATTGCGAAATTCATAAGATCTTCTTTTTATATTTTTTTCTATCAGTAAAATTCATTATGAAGGCGGAGTTTAGTAATCCTTAAGTCCTATTCCTAAATCGTGTAAATTCCTTCGCAATATTACAGTATTCTCTTTAAGACGTTGATAGTTTTTCAACTTAAAACTGGAATGGATATAGCACTAACCTCAAAATTTGAATTACATAGAAGTCGCTTATAGCAGCCATTTGCCTTTAACGTCCTTTGTTTTCTTTAACCTATTCTACTGTCTGATATAACATTGTATATAGCAGCGTGACGTAAGTAATGACCAATTTTTAATAATATTATCGTTGTATATCGCATATAATGACGGTATAAGGAAAAATTATCGAAAACACAAGTTGCAATCACATTTTTCGGACACTTCAATCTGAAGAATTCTTGTTAATTTTTTTGATTTTGCACTGGGCTAACAACCAACAATCCTCTTAGTTAGATGTCTTCAATTTCGCACACCAAGTTGGTTGTGATCAAATCGTGAACGTCCTTCAGGCTCAGAGTCGAATAGCATTTTTTCTTCAATCCGATATAACGACCGCCCTTAGAGACACAACATTTGTTGTCGGAGAGAGAAATTATCAAGTGTTCCTTGCACTTGCATTCCATCAATCTTTGGGGATCGGCCTAGAACTTCACATTCTTCTACTCACGTTAGAAACTTTATAAGCAAAACCTGGATGAGAGTTCTGAAAATACTAGAGAAAGGCTCTATTAATAGTAATTGTCACTTCAAACACAATTAAAGGAACAAAAGAATTAAGATGTACAGTAAGTGTAAAGAAGTTGTATAGAACCAGTACCCACTAGCACAGAAGCAAATATACGTTATTATCGCGAGCAAAAAAAATATAAATTAATCACAAAAAATAAAGCTGACAACCCACTTTTTTATTATTCATTCAATAAAAAATATGGATGGAATAAAGATCTATCTGAAAACAGCAGTCAAAAATTAGTATGTACTGCATAAATAAACTCTTGTCTTACATAGGTTTAAAATACTAAAATTTTGTACTTCGTTGGACTTCTTTTGGCTTTGATAATTGCGTCCAAACTTCTAAGAAATGACGATACAAGACTTATTCGTCCCTTCGTTGCTTGCGGTAATAGGCATCTTTTGCCTTTCACTGTATATTTCAATAAAGGGGTACAATTAGGACATGTATGTAAATCGTGCTGTCTTTTTCATGATATTTTATGCAATTTTTTAGTTTTCGCTATTTGGAAGAATTAATTTCATGATTGCGATGGAAATGTGTAAAAGAAAGTAAGAAGCACGCGGGATTTTTATGCGTCGTTTCCGTAGTATGGTGTACTATACATAGCAGGTGTGGCCAAACTTGTAGACTTTGTGGTCGACTTTTCGCTGGAACTGGTTACGCGTGCTACCCATTGTTATGATATGGAAAAAAAAAATAGAAATATATCAACAATTAAAGTGTAATTTTTATTATACTTTTATTGATGTAAGTTTCAACGAAACAAACAAAACAAGTTTATTAAACAGAAATGTGCTAATTCGATCTTAAATTATATGCTGCACAGAAAATGAGTGTAGACTATGTAAGTTAAATGTCTTTTTTTTTAATTGTACAAGAAAAGTTACAAAAAAAGTCAGAAAATTCATAAAATTAAAGGAAATTGATAATAACGATTACTGAATGTTACTTGAAGGTGCTCCTGAAATATGACACTGCATATTTGAAGTAAGTTTTTCGTACTGTGGTTTATTTGCACTGATTGCAATTCGCAAACATACCGCCAAATGTGGAACTGTTAAACGAGACCGATATTTTGTCTTGATGGCAGTAACTGAAGAGAATGCTGATTCACACAGGTATGTGGACCCAAAAAACGAAGTGAGATGAGCTGCAATTTTCCATAAAGACTTGCTCACAAAATTATACCAATAAATAGGAAAAAATTAAATGATAGAAAACTAAATCTGACTTCATAATCATATCGTTATCAAAAAGCTAACAACAAAGCGTAGAGAGGAAAACAAAAAATAAACCTCAATAAAATATAACACAAAATTATCCGCACAAAACCAATTCAAGACATAAGATACACAAATTTTTTTTTTTTTTTTTTTTTTTTGCGAGGGTAGGTGAAAATCTTCAAAAGACACTATGGGGACCGTTCCCTCATAGCGAAAGGGATTTTTACCCAGTAAAAACACCTCCCTTCAAATAAAATACTACATTACTACAACTAAGTTAGTCACTTATCCAGCAGTTTACATTTCGTAATTTAGAGACATTAGGCAGGTGGCTCTCCACTGAAAGTTCCTGCTTACACCGCAAAAACACGCGGGTTGATTTCACCGTGCTAGATCAAGTGGTCTAGTCCTTTGAAGACGGCGAATAGCATTACTTCCATTAAGAATCGGAAGGACTACAGGGTTAACGTGCTCCTCTAGGCGGCGCTTATGCTTACGAGCAAAAGTCTTAATTTCATCTTGGACTGTTGTAATTCCAAGATCTCTGTGGATATCGTCGTTTCTAATATACCAAGGTGCGTTCACGATGGTTCTTAGAACTTTGTTTTGAAAAGTCTGTAGTATGTTCCTATTACTTGGTTTGGTACAACCCCAGAGTTGTACACCGTACGTCCAGACAGGTTTTAGCACTTGCTTATATATAAGCAATTTGTTATCAATACTTAGTTTTGAATTATATCCAATGAGCCAGTACATATCTCTATATCTCTTCTCTAGCTCTTCACGTTTCTTTTTAACGTGCTCCTTCCACTTAAGTTTAACGTCGAGGGTCATCCCGAGGTATTTCGCTTCATTCCCGAAGGGTATTTGGACACCATTTACGAAAACAGGTAGACTATTTATGTTCCTGTATGTAAAGTTTATGTGAACAGATTTCGCTTCATTAAGCGCGATTCGCCAAACTTTTGTCCATTCGTATACCCGATTTAGAGCACATTGTAATTTCATTGTTGACTCTTCAACCGTTTTGGCTGTTACCAAAATGGCAGTATCGTCAGCAAATGTGCCTAATACGGTGCCTTCGTCTTCCGGTATATCCCTGGTATAAAGTAGGTAAAGGAGAGGACCAAGTACACTTCCTTGTGGTACTCCAGCCTTTATAGATTTGAATACAGAGTATTCGTTTCCATACTTTACACGGAACATTCTATCGGAGAGATAGTTCGCTATAATTCTAAAAAGTTTTCCCGGAAGAAATTGACTTAGTTTATGTTTCAAGCCTTCATGCCAAACTTTGTCAAAGGCTTGAGAAACATCGAGAAATGCTGCCGAACAAATATATTTTTGTTCCAGTGCTTTTTCCACTACATCAGTTATGCGATGTACTTGGTCGATAGTAGAATGCTTACTTCTAAAGCCGAATTGATGGTGCGGAATAAGGCGTTTTTCTTCCACGACCGGACTTAAACGTCTAAGTAGAATTCTTTCGAATACTTTAGACATTATCGGAAGAAGTGAGATCGGTCTATATGACTTTTTATCAGTTGGCGGTTTCCCAGGTTTCGGTACCATAATCACTTCTGCCACTTTCCATTGACTAGGAACGTGTTCTAGTCTAAGGGCAGCATTGATGAGATACAGAAACTTAAGAACCGCTTTCCTGGGCAACGCTTTAAGAACTTCTCCTGTGATTAAATCGTATCCAGGAGCTTTTTTCGGTTTGAGTTTATTTAATTCTTTTTTAAGTTCCGTAAACGTTGCGATCCTAATCGCATAATTGCCATCTGTCACTTCAGTTCTATTAATATTTTCAAGTGGTGTTAATCCATCGAACGGTTGAAAAGTAATTTCTAGATAATTAGCAAAGAGTTCCGCTTTTTCCTTATCGTCTTTCGCCCATTCGTCCTGATTTTTTCTTATTGGTGCTACATGGGCTTGGGGTTTTCTCACGTCTTTAACGGCTTTCCAGAGCGAGTAGTTAGATTCCTTTTTAGCAGACAAGCTTACTAAGTATGAGTTAAGAATATTACTTTTGAATGCCCTAATATTCGCCTTCAACTGGTTGCATAACTGATTGAGACGAGTTTTATGCTGTGGCGCACGAGTTTGTTGCCATTTCTTACGCGCTCTTCTTTTTTCCTTCACCATTTCCTTTATTTCTGGTGGATATTGCAAGATGTGATTTCCCGGCGATTTTCTTATGCGTGGTGTACTGTTCCACCCAGCGTGCTGTATGGTTTCTATAAAATTGTCAACCTCCATTTCTAGTTCGTATGGGGTCCTTAGCGAGACACTAAGTTCAATGTGGTTATTCACGTAGTTTGTGAATGCTTGCCAATTTGTACGTTGATTAGTCAAGGTAGGCGGTTGTTGTTTCTTTATGAGGGTTTCGCTCATTGTCAAGATAATAGGAGAATGATCTGAACTGAGATCAAAGCTTTCTGCAACTTTTAAATAGTTTCGGGAAATACCTTTCATTACAAAGAAGTCCACGACATCAGGTATTTTTGTAGTGTCCGTAGGCCAGTAGGTCGGTCTACCGGTTGACTGAAAATCGCAACCGAGTTTCATGGCAGCTTTAAACAGTGTCCTACCCTTTTGCGAAATGCGTCTTGAACCCCAAAAGGTGTGCTTTGCGTTAAAGTCGCCACCAATTATGAAATTTGGGCCAAGAATATTTAAGATATTTTCAAACTCGTTTTGATCAATTATACTGCGCGGAGGGCAGTAAATAGATGAGACATTAAATGAGTAATGTCGGTTTTTTACTCGAACCGTTCTTAATTGTACTGTATAGGACTCTATATTTGCTTCAACCATATGTTCAATACTATCTCGTATGAACAAGGATGATCCGCCTCTTGCTCTTTCTGACGGGTGGTAAGCGTGATAACCGCAATAACCTTTTAAATTTATACGGGATTGCCTCGTTAGGTGCGTCTCAGAGATCAAACAAATATCAATATCTTTTTCCTGAATATATAGTTCCAGTTCGTCAAGTTTTTGCAATAAACCGTTTGCATTCCAATTTAATATTTTAAGGGACTTATTCATATTATAGGACGCTTTTTGTTAATCTTATTTTCGAGATTGACTAGTCTCTCGAAAATAAGTTTGTTCGTCTTAGTTTGCTCTTCAAGTTTCTCGAGGATAACCGAAAAGACATGCGATACCGGATCTGACGGTTTATCTTCATTATCACTAGCGGTTGCTACCATTTGGGCGAACGTTTTCGCTCCGACTTGCGACGATCTTTCTTTGATCTCTTTAAATCTTCTATTTAATGAAGATGTAGTTTGCGTCTGTGCTTTTTTATCAGGATCCTTTCGAGTGACCATTTGTTTCTTTCCGACGTTTACAACATTAGTCGGGTTTGTCGATTTTGGGGCTTGTCGTTGGGTGGCTTTTACTTTATCTCGCCTTTTTTGAATTTCCTTTGCTACTTCGCAGCCACGGTAATTAGCCGGGTGCTTCCCTTTGCAGTTAACACAAGTAGCTGGAGACCCTTTATTTGCCTTGCAGTCTGCCGTCAGATGTTCCCCCGCACATTTGACACATCGTGGATTTTTCTGGCAGTAAGCTTGGGTGTGGTTGAACCCCTGACAGCGTTTACACTGAGGGATCAATTTCGAGTTTCTACGTAACGTCTCGATCTTGACTACCATATTAAGAATACTTTTTATGCTATAAATTTTTTCCAAAGTTTCACTTTTATCAAAAGTTAGCATAAAAAGAGGTAAGCCGCGAAGTATTGTGGTTTCAACACCTTCTGTCTGTTGTTTCTTTTTGGACTGTAAGTTGGTAGCGTCTATAATTTTAAAGCCCTTATTTTTTAAGTCCTCTACGACATCTTCTTTTGGACAAGAGGCGTGAAGTCCCCTAGCTACGACTCGAATAGGTCTTTCTACTTTATTCTCATAGGTGTACCATTGAATTTTTTCCGTGTTGAGTCTCTTGGATAGTACCCTATAACTGTCTGAGTCCTTGACGTTTATCTTCCACGCACTGTTGTTGCGAGACGTCACTTTGAACTCAGTTCGTAACGCTGACTTTAAAATAGAATACAGCTTATTGTATTCCGTAATTCCAATTACATTAATCGGCGGCGGTAATCGCTCTTTTGATGGCATAGCTCCTTTATTGGTTGTGACTCTTGTATTATCAGTGAGTTTATTTTCCGGCTGAGGAATCACTTCGGGTGAAGAACCGGCTTTTCGTTTTTTACCAGGTCGCTTCTTTAACATCCAATCGGTTTCATGACTTAGTTCTTCCTCATCAGTAATGTATTCCACGTTTTTCATTTGATTCGAACTTAAACTTGGTTTACATTCAGTAAGTTCGATTTTTCCTGTTTTAAGTTTGTTAATTTCATCTTTAAGTTCTTTGCAGAGAGTTTCCATATCACTTAGCCTGGACCGTAGCTCCGCATTTTCATCTTCGAGACATTTGAATTTGGCTAAAGTCTCTTTTTCTTGGACCGACGAATGTATTATGGTCGGATTTTGAATTACTTGCGTTTTAGACGCAGTAGTTAGAGTTGGCGGTGATTCGCTCATAGTTTTCTTAGATCGTGGTGGTGGCGATCTTGTTACCCTTTTACTTTTGCCGAAAGGGTCTATTAAACGCAATAAATGGCTCTCCCCAGAATCCGTAGAGCCTGACTCCGAAGAGTGTGGATTTTCCAGTACGACTGGCATTCCACCTGGGGTAATAAATCCTCTGTTATTATTCATTGCATTGTTGTTATTTTTTTTGTTTGTTGGACAAACGATGGCTTTTAGTCGCCTTTTACGACAGGCATGCCTTACCCCGGGTAAATTCTAACCCCTACCCGGAGGGATACACAAATTTGAGGGGTGGAGAGATTATCAATAATTTGTTGATCCACCTTTTACCCTAATTACAGCTTGCAAGCGTTTTGGCATGCTGTCGTCGACAAGCTTTTCTGTGAATTCTGGGCTTATAAGTTCCCATTCCAGCTTAAGAGCTTCTCTAGGGATGGTTTTGCTGCTGATAGGCGGTTTCCGTATATTTCTCCCAAGCTGGGCCCAAAAACTTACAAAACATCCCTATCGCTTGGGCGGATAATTTTGTGTCTGCGTCTTCGTGTCAATATTCAAAGAAACGGTGAAAAATCCCCGTTAAGTTCGGTTTCTGGCAGTCTGTGGACAAATACTGTTTCATAAGGTACAACGCAGAGAGTGAACACAAGAATATATAATTTTTGTACATTGTTTATTAAACGAATGTTGCCTGGAAGTGCTTTGTGCGGATAATTTTGTGATAAGTGGATGTGGATATTTTTCTTTACAAAATAGGCTCCAAAAACTGTTTACGGTTAAGCTCTTGATTCCAGCAAAATATCGCATTTCATTTCATCCTCGAGCAGCGCTGATTCTGCATCCAGAAAATTTCCAATCTTTACTGCTACGTCTTCCACACTGATATCAACTCTTCAAACAACATAGCTATCTGATCGGCATATTGGTCATACTTTGTGTCTTATGCATCGACACATTCTTCTTCTTCGACACATTCTGACTGTAAATGCCTTAGGGGTCGACCGCGGTCTACGGTTTGGCCATGGATTTCATTATCCAATCAATGAATGAATAAATTAATTTTTCTACCTTTTTTACTCCTTTTTTTTACAAAATAAAAAAGAAGACAACAAAATATGGTAGTGGACTAAAGAAAATAAAATTAAAATTTTTCTCTAAACCCCCTCTATGTTGATAAAACCATAATAAGCATAAATGCATTAAAAACTTTAATGGAAATACATATTCAGAGTAAAGTCCTAGGTAAAAAATAACCATCTATTTTGCTGTAATCTATCTATAAACCGATTATCCTATTTGAACTAACTCTAAATAAAATTCTGTGTAGCTGTCACCTTCGCTCATTGGCCAACACAAGAGACACGATCTTCCAAGTCATTACAACTGCTACCATACGGATGACATTGACGCGATTGGTCGACCACAAGTGTTTGGTCGTCAATGAAGTGTTTGGTATTGAATCTCAAGAGCAGATGAAGCACTTGATCTTTTCGAGAGAAAAGTTCTGCGTTACATTTTTGTGTCTGTTTGCTATGATGTCAAAGTGGTGGGAAAAGAAAATTCACCCATGAACTTTATGGGCAGCGACATGACTCTAGTCAGGCGGATTCAACGCCTTAGATGGCTAAGCCATGTAGAGCGCAAGGACAACACCGCTCCGACCCAAAGAGTCTTCCACTGCGCGGCTGTGGGACGACGCAGTAGGGGACGCCCACGAAACCGATGGCGAAGACAATTTGGCGTGCGTAATTAGACGCGGCTGGCCAAAGATCGTGTTACTCGTAGATGGAAAGGCTCGTTGCTTTAGGCCAAGGTTCACAGTTTTGTAAATAGTTTTTAACCCGTGTAGCAACATAAGTACGGGTATAGTCATGATGGAAAATTATGCATTCGTGTCTAGACGCATATTCTGGTCGCATATCTCTTTTCAAACGAATCAATTATTGACGGTGAAATTGCTCCATAATAGTTTCGTCAGGTTTTAACAGCTCACATATATCGCTCCCTTCTTGTCCCATCCGCAATACAACAGCACCTTTGCACCATGAACCATGAATATTCGGCTTGTGCCGGGTTGGCTTATCGTAATGGATTCATTTTTCATCCCCAGTTAGCACTCGATTTAGAAATGGTTTTTTTGTGGCTTTTAAGAAGCATTTCTGACATGCATAATCGCCTTTCGACGTCGCGAGGCTTCTACTCATTTGGAACCCAGTTTCCTTGCTTTTGTATGAATTACAATGCTTTCAAGAGCTTGGAAATTGTTGCCCGTGTCACGCCCAACGCTATACTTGCGTTTAGTATGAGTCTTCAGTGAGTAATGCATCGAAAATCTATTGTTTAGGCCGATCCTTGTCTTCGGTTTCAAATTTACCACAATTAAAGCGTCAAAACCAGAACTCACAATTTTTCAACGAAGGGGCACGTAAACGTCCGACAACATTCTATGACATCACAATGCGCAACTATAACTTCAAGTTATTGAAGTTCTTCTACCTCGGCTCCGCTATAAACAGTACAAACAACATACGTCCCACACGTATGACGTCCAAGGCATCAGACGGCGTAGTTCTCAATACACCACCTATGCAGACGCAGGCTTGACGTTGAACTTTCCTTATGTTATTGTACTGTATGGCTGTGTCTAGGATAGATCACCAGAATTTCACTCCATACAACAGTATGGGTCTAACATGGGACAGAGCATTCTGCATAAGATCCCTAATATTGCCACAGCAATGTTGTCCGCATAGGCTATCACTTTGCACACTTTCTTATCTAGTAACAAAAGTAGTTCATTAGCTACGATGTTCCATAGCAGGGAAGATAGAGCCTAACCTTGTGGTGTTCCTCTGCTGGCACGTCTGATAGTTGTGGTGGAACCCAGCTTAGTGATTACCCTACTGACAAGCAGTTGGTGAAACAGTCTACCAAGTCCCACATCCACGCCCAGATTCACCAGTGCATTGGTGATAGAAGATGGGTAGACATTTCTGAAGGTGCCCTCGATATCCAGAAAGGCTACCATTGTACATTCTTTATGGTAAGGGGATTTCTCAATCGAGCATACAAGCGAGTGTAGGGCAGTTTCTTCAGATTTGCCTTTACTGTATGCGTGTTGGGAGACTGATAATCTAGATGGAGTCTATGTTACAACGAAGATGGATATCTATAAGTCTTTCTAGTGTTTTTAGTAGGAAAGAAGATAAGCTGATTGATCTTAAGTCCTTAGGATGGACATGAAAAATGCGGCCAGCTTTCGGTAGGCAAATTACCTTCACATGTCTCCATCTTAAAGGGATGTGGGACAGGCGCAGGCATCCCTTAAGAATGATTTCCAATCAAGGAAGAGTCAGATCTAAGTTCAGTTAGAGTACCTGGTATGATGCCATCGGGACCAGGAGATTTATAGGGTTTGAAGCTGCGAATAGCTCCATGCTATTCTGCGCTTAGTGGTGAGATTCAGGAGGCTGCTGATTGGAGTAACACTGAATAAGTGATGTATGTATTTACTTTATTAATTAAAAATAATAATTACATCCGGCAGTCACTTCAAAGCAAAAGATAGCAATTCTAATTTACACAGCAACCTACATAGATTCCTTATCTTTCTTAAGATATTCAACAACAGACATCAACGTGTTGTATTAAATTGTACTCCTCCGAGACAATTCAACCTGTTGTTGGCGGTTCCACATCTCGAACACATGCCAATTATATTCCGATAAACAAATAAAAACTGCCTTCTGGAGTACGAACGAGTATAATAATATGCAATATCACATTGCACACTCGAAGTCATTTCAATGAAAGTTTGCAGTGTGATGTCTCTGTGCAGTCATAACGAAAAGATTAAATATTGTGCGCACCTTATTACGCATGAGCTGGCATCGTAAGCTCTGTCTCCTCCTTATTAATAACCGAACCACACAGCCACCAACAACTGCTAGTGACCACCATCGAGATCACCTGAAGGTAAGCGTGAAGCATCATATAAACTGAACCAGTCTCAATGTAATCCCCATGTGCATACACTCGACAAATATGTGCGAAGCGACCTCGTTTTAATGATTAGTGTATAGAAGGTACCAACGACCTATCCTTGACCCATTTAGCATGACAAGGCTGTGACTCCGAAACAAAAGCCCACGTATAAGCTCAGACTGCACACAACACACCCTATGGCTCTGGTAGCAGTGATCTCAAATGAAAATTGCTGCTTGTGTTTGTTGCTGGATAGCATTGCGTTGCGATGGTCAGTCGTGGCAAGCATTGGACGTTGGCAAAGTGCACTATACTCGTACGTATGCGCGTGAGTCTCGGAGAACACCACTCAGACATGGGGACGGGAGAAATTGTTTGATTTATTGAAATGGAAATAAAATATAAGTATAAAGCTTCAAGGTTAAAAATGCGTTACGCGATGATTGCGCTGCAGTGGTGTCAGTGGTGGAGAAGAGTGCTCGCGCTTGAGCTTTTGCCTTTGCTTCCTCTGTTTTTGTTTGTCTCTTTCTTCGTTTTCATTGGAAAGACCCTGAGCATTGTATCTTTTGGAATTCGTTTTTGGTTTAAACATTTTTTTTTGCACTCTTTTTGTTCCTCTTTCTTTTTTTTCATTGTGCAAATTTCGTAATGCAAAAGGGCATGGCAAGTGGTTGACACAATTCGCGAGTATAAATTGCACTTTATTTTTGGTTCATAAAGATACTACACCACTACTTTAATGACTTATGAGTGTGTCTGTGGCGATTAACTTTCAGTCAAGGTTTTTTTTTCGGTTCTCGTCTGTTTGAATTGTAAAGTGTGTGGACACAAATTGGTAGAATTCGTTGTCCTTGTATAGACTTTTTATCACAAGTTTTGATATAAAAAATATATGTACATAATTCGTATTGGAGCTTTCAGTTGTGGTAGAATTTGTCAAGCAAGATGATTCAATGTTGTGTGCGTAAACCGCAACGATAGACCAAGATAAGAACGGTAATAGTGTTCAAAATGTTTGGAGAACTTGCCAACTATGGTTTTTTGCCTGACCTTCGCCACAAATAATCACTTTATTTTATGAATATGAAAAACATGTTCATCTTGGTCTAGTTTAGTCTAAACCAAAAATGATGGCTATCCAGCTGAGTGAATAACTTTAGATTGTTTAGCTGACATTTAAATCCTTTTGACTGTTAAATTAAAGCGCAGTAGAAGGCTTACCGGTTTAATTTTGAGATACTAACTTACTATTTTTGAATGTATTGCTACAATCACTGGCGGTTTCTGTTTTCAATTTATAAAATATGTCTTAATCGTAACACTTATCGGTTGAAAGCTTTTTTGTTGTCAATGTTTCCCAATCTATTTATTATATGTATCAATCGCCTGCTCACACAAGTTCAAAAGATATTTTGGAGT
This sequence comes from Myathropa florea, assembly GCA_930367185.1. NCBI lineage: Eukaryota > Metazoa > Arthropoda > Insecta > Diptera > Syrphidae > Myathropa > Myathropa florea. The sequence continues at coordinate 23,228,386 of OV884005.1, read as the reverse complement.
ATTTCTTGTTATTCGCAAGAAGTATTGCCTTGAGGTAGTCAGGAAGTTTGCTTATCTTCGTAGTGGCTTACCCTGACCAGCCTACTTCATGAATGACGTCGAGCGCATTTAGCAATGAGACTTGATAACTAGTACAACTTTCTGTCCAATGCAGGACATGTTTCGCTCTGCACTTCTTGTGCCGGTCTTATCTGTAACTAAATTCACATAGGTAGGTAGGTAGGTATGTGGGTAGACGGGCCTAAGCCACGTCTCACTTAGGTCCTTAGGGACCCATTGTGATGCCCAATTGGAGGATAATGTCCCCTTTTTTTTTAACCCTTGTCGCACTCATGGTCCTTCGTTGCGCCGGAGCCATCCAGATTTCCTTATAAACCTGTAAAGAGATCCAAGAGGTATACTTGAGATTTCATGTAGGTCTTGGAAGAAGAATTCTCCCAGTGTTCTATGACGCAAGTGACAAAGACTAGGGCAGTGACAGAGATAGTGAGGAGTATCCTCACGTTCCTCCTCGTCACCACAACCTCTACAAATGTTGTCGTTGGAGAGTCCCATTTTCATGGTGTGATTTCTAAGATGATTATGGCCAGTTAGAGATCCAACCACCATCATTAGCAACTCTTTGTCGCACTGAAGGATCTTGTCGGTTTTTGCTCGGTCGTATCTGGGCCATAATGCTTTAGTAGTCGCACATGTAGACAGACCGCGCCATCTACTGTTTGCCATTTCAATGATCATAGTATCCACCTTATTTCTCAGCCCTGAGAGTGGCGGTTTAATACCCTGAATTGCTTGTGATGCGTCGGACACTGACCCCGTTCTGGCAAGTTCATCAGCTATCTCATTGCCGGCTATGTCCCTATGTCCTGGGACCCAGCACAGATTGATCGAGTGCTGTGAGCCAAGAGCCTTTAGATCTTCGCGACAGCTTGCGACTAGCTTGGACTTGACTTCTATTGCGGATATAGCTTTCATGGCCGCCTGACTGTCAATGAAAATGGTAATATCAGCTGGTGGTATCGCCATCATTGATATCTTTTTGGCCGCTTCTTTGACCGCCAGGACCTCCGCTTGAAACACACTGCCATAATCAGGTAGTCTGATAGAGCAGTGCAAGTTTAGCTCGTTGGAGAAAATGCCCGCGCCTGTGTCTGCTTCCATCTTTGACCCGTCGGTATATACCTTTATTGACGAGTTGTTGATGGGTTCATTGGAAGCCCACTCCTCTCTGGTGGGGTATTGGCATTTGAAGGGTCTCTCGAAGTCGAGGAATGGGAGCCTGTAATCGCTCTCGACTTCTGATACTGCAAGTTTGTTAAGAATACTTGCATGTCCTGTGGTACCTGAGCGCCAGTTGCAAGATTGACTGATTCTCAGAGCACTTTTAGCGGCGATTGCCTGCATATGAAGGTCAAGCGGTATCATGTGTAGGATCGTTTCCAGTACAGCTGTTGGGGTAGAGCTGATTGCGCCAGTAACTCCCATACACGCAAGTCTCTGTATTTTAGTCAATGCCTTAAGATTAATGGCTTTCAATTCTGCCTGCCACCAAACTACGCTGCCATACGTAAGGATGGGTCGGACAATAGCGGTATACATCCATAGGATGGTCTTGGGGCTTGGTCCCCATTTTTTACCGACAATTTTTGCGCAGATATAAAAAGCGCATGTTGCCTTTTTGACCCTTTCAGAGACATTCAGTTTCCAATTTAGTTTCCTGTCAAGAATGATACCTAGGTATCTAGCACTGTCGGATAGCGTCAGTGTGGATCTCCCGATAGCTGATAGCCTGAATTGCGGTATGACTCTTTTGTTGGAGAAGAGAACCAATTCGGTCTTACCTGGGTTAACACCCAGTCCGCAGTTTTTTGCCCATCTAGCTAGTGTGCTTATAGCGCTCTCAAGTACTTCACTTATAGTTGGGAGAATTTGCCTCTAGCTATCAACACTACGTCGTCTGCATAAGCAACTACCGTCACCCCAGAGTATTTGAGCTTCTCTAAGACTCCGTTGATGACAAGAACCCAGAGCAGGGGTGAAATTACCCCTCCCTGCGGTGTGCCTCTAGAGGCAATGGCTTTCACGAGCCTGTCACCCATGTTCGCGTAGATTGTTCTTTTACTGAGCAGGCTAACAACGGTTGATGTTATTGACTGCTCAATATTGGCCCTCTCGAGGGCTGACTTAATCGCTCTCGTTTCCACATTATTGAAAGCGCCTTCAATATCCAGAAAGGCTGCGAGTGCGTATTCTTTGGCTTTGAGAGTGCTTTCAATCACATTAACCACGCTGTGAAGTGCGGTCTCCACACCTCTGCCTTTAATGTAGGCATGTTGTGCTGTGGAGATTGTGTTAGTAGAAAGCTTACTGCGAATATAAGCATTGATTACCTTCTCAAAGGTTTTGAGAACAAAGGAAGTCAAGCTTATAGGTCGGAAATCTTTTGCAGCTGTGTGGCTAGCTTTACCGGCTTTAGGGATGAAGACAACCTTTACTTCTCTCCAAGTCGACGGTATGTAGCCGTTTATTAAGCTGCATCTGTATATCCTATTCAGGACAGGGATAATCATATCCTTAGTCGTTTGCAGCATAATTGGATATATGCCGTCTAAGCCAGGAGACTTTTATGGGGCAAATGAATCTATGGCCCATCCAATTCTATCTTCGTCAACAACGGTTTCCGGAACGTAGAGTTCATTCACCGCGTCGTCGGTGAATGTCGCTGCCAAAGGTGCAACCCGGGAAGTGAGTGGACACCAGAAGATTGAGTGTTTCCTCTGCAGACTGTGTCGAAACACCGCCGTTATCCTTGAGATACCCTGGGACAGCAGGTTCTTTGGAGAGAATTTTCCTTAGCCTAGCTGTTTCGCCATGTGCATCGCTTAGCAATAGCCACTGCTTTTTTGAAGTTCCTTTGACTAGCCTTGAAAGCTTCCCAGTCTTCGGGCGGCCTTGACGCTTTGGCTGCATTAAAAAGGGTTCTGGTTCTTTTCCTGATAACCCCAAGGTCTTTATTTCACAATGGGGAAGATTTTTTATTCCTGAAGGTCCGAAGAGGACACGCTTTTGTGAAAGCTTTCTCATAGATGTTCTTAATATCTAAAGCAGTCTGCTCAATGTCGCTTATGGAGACCATTGGTCTGACCATTAGATGCCTTGAGCAACTGCAGATTTCTTTGTAGAAGCGACCCCAATTTGTATTTTTGGGGTTCCTGAACCTGTCCTCCTTTACCATCCTACTGTTGAAATTCACATAATATGTAATGTATTCATAATGAATGTTAGCGAGCAGATGCAGCCAATCAGGAAGCATACAAGGCAGCGCTGCAAAGAAGGACTTCTTGCGGGCTCTACGAGCAGAAAAGAAGGGAAAATCATTGACTTCTATGGTAGAAAATGGATGAGACTTTAAGAATCTCAATCGCGTGATTGAGGAATTCGAAGAATGTTACTGCTTCCTGCCGGCTGTATGAGACATTCGAAAATTTATAGTAGCAGGCCTGCAGCATGGCGCCGAAACATGAACACTAACCAAAAGCGGACGAGGACATTCCTGGTCTTGGTTTTGAAGGGACATACAATTTATACCGACTTTGAAGTTTGAGAAGCTTTTCTTGAGCATTGTCAATGATTGAGAGAAGTGGACTTCCAGCGTGGGAGTCGACTTACTCACTCACTACCTCACGGAGGCCATATATATTAGTCTATATTAGACTGGTTATGGAACAAAGCTCCCTCTCGAAAAACGCAGATATCTCTATATAAGTCCTTGAATATATTCCAAAGCTGACGAGGAGATTCTTGGTCGATTTGAAAAGAAAGTCTGGCAGTACAATGGGCCAGTTTTGAGTCTGAGTAGTGTTGCAAAAAAAATCCTCCGAAAAAAAAGACCAGCTGAAGAAGAAGAAAAATTGTCCTCTAAATTTTTGTTATGAAACGTGATAGGTGTAAGACAATAATTAAGAACTTGTCTTTAATAAAATGTCAGTATACATATAGACCGCATCCAAATTATTTCTGTAGAAGCAAGCACTCGTTGCTAGTTGCCGAGTGCATTTGCATACGTAAGTTGAAAAGAAACTAAACAAATTAGAAAATTATATTCATTTCAAAGCATTTTCCGACACCTTGATGTACTTTTATTTCGCGTGCTTCGCATCAGACACTTGCACACAAGTCTACGTACAGCCTTTGCTGCTGCAATTCCAAGGTTATTACATCAATATTAATTTCAATGACCTCGCTGGTGCTATATACGAGAGTATGTATCGTATGGAGATACAATCGCTGCACATATTTTGCCCCAGTGCACTGCAAGTTGAGTTGAGTTTTATTTTTCAAATGCATCACAAGCGAACCGCAGCAGCCGTCGTTGCTATTGGCGTCGAACAATGATGTAACCTTGACGAAATGAGAAATCTCAATAAATGGCAGAAATCACGAAACTATTTGGGATGCTGTAATCTCCTTAGCGCGTTCCTACCAATCAATTATCATTGTGTATACCGACGCTATTTTTTATCGTTTTTGTTGTTTTTTTATTTTTTTTAAAGCACAGACAAGAAAATAATTGCAAGCTGCAACCCTTAATCGAGAAATGCAAATTGTGACTAGCACAAACACTTTCAAAGATACTTGTGGTGGTTGATGCTGGCCATTTGCATTACACACAGCTTAGGGGATGTTGCTGCAAGGCTGGTTGGTATAGAGATTGTGCAGTAGCTTTTAATTGAGAGAAATGTCTACCATTGAATAATTTGACTTAATTTCCTTCAACTTCCACGTTTGTATGTGTTGGCAGCAGCAAGTGCGTGGGTTTCAGAATTGATTTTACTTTTGTGATATTGAATTGGGCAAATAAAATCATTTTGAAGAACACATTCAATGATTTTCTGAAAATTATTCTTACGTGGGGTAGCAGGGTATTTTCGTATAGACACCTTCGGGCACCCACGATTATATCAGTATAGCAGGTTAGATTAAGATAAATTACATGAAGTCCCATTGTGTACTATTAAAATAATTTATATTTGTTAACACAAACCGAAGGACATGTTTTCATAGAACATGGAACGGATAGGTTCAGTTTGCTCATTACGGACTAGCAGTCTCATTTAGGCGAACAAAGACCCATTGTGGTCAACACGGATTGGATACGGTCTATGTGAACTAAACGTCTATGTGAATCTTTCATTTTTTCACGATAACTGTTGTATATAAACTTACCAAAGAAGCATTTGCATGTATTTTCCTCGCTAAGTAATACACAATATGCATCTAATATCTGCATTTCATTTTGTTATTTCATTCCTTATTAAATTTGAATGGGTAACTGTGGCTATTACATGTGTTACATTCGATCCTGTATTTACTTACTCACTTTTCATACCAACAACCCCTACGTTGTCCCACACTGAGCAACTGCCGTTTTCCATCGCTGATGATACCGGAAACACTGCTTCCAGTCATCAAAACCAAGTTGTCTTACATCCATCACATGATCTCTGTACCGGAGGAGTAGTAGAGTAGAGTACCCTTTTGTTTTCATACAATGAGGTTTGGAAAGTCTCTTAGCTGGAGCATTTGTGTTCAATCGCTCAATGTGGTCAATTCAGTTTAGTCTGCCGATTTTTGCCTTTCAGAACATGTTCAAATCCTTGTTCAGCTAGTAGACCCCTTGGCTATGACATCTCCTTTATTCACCATCCTCGCAGCCAGAACCAAATATCCGAAACAGACATTTTCTTTGGAAGGCACCAAAGATAGGGTAAGGAGTTTTGCCGTGCGTTGTTTCGACAAACCGAAATATCAGCGGTAGCCAAGGCCGATTCTTCATCGAACCTCCACCATCCAGCGGTTCAGAGCCATACCGCATTGTTGAACACTTTATTTAACCTTTTTTTTGGTGGATGAACCCTTTTTCGTATCGCCAACAGCGTCTGTGGAAATTTCTGGCTCCGTAAGTCTAGGGCCTAAAGAAATGAACCCCGACCTACTACTACCCTGAAATGAGGGTAGTACGTGTGGCTAACTTCCTCACCTCGTAAAATATCCTTTGTTCGGAGAAGACTAACATTTTATTTATTTTTAAATTAAAATATGAAATCTCACCAACTGTTCTTTCTTATTTTTTGCCGTAACATGAATTATTGTATGTATTGATGACCCCAGCAAACGAAAAAAAAAAGAAAAAACGACTTTCAGCTCTGCCCGTCGAACATAAGGTCCCTCAGCAGACCACGTCCGGTCAATGGACTCACGGAGGCCCTAGAAGATAAAAATCCTTGTAAAAAGAGGATAAAAAACTGCTGTGCTTATTCTTCTTATGGCCTGTCTTCAGGCTCGCACACCAAACTGTTTGAAATCCCTTTTCATTCACCATGCCTCTACGCTGAAGAACAGGACTGAGATAGTCAATGTCTTATACGAGTATATGTCTAAATTAGCAGTTAAATGAATCATTAATCTAATATAACACGCTAAATGGTTCAAACACTTCCGATTTCCAATCAGGAAAAAATATCCAATAGCAATTTTATACTAGCTGCCATTTGAAATGCTGAAGTTGCAGTGGGAACGTAAAATTGGATTCCGAAATTTTTTTCCTGAAATGTTGAATTTGGCTGCGGTGTAAACGTACTATTACTTTGATGCCAGACCAAAAAGAAGTTTTATGACTGTACCGATTAAATAAAGTCCCAACTTCCGGTTCCCACTGAAAAGAAAAGAACGATTTGATTGATTTAGAATTATGAATAAATGGAGTAATCTGTTGACTATATAGACATGATGTCTTCTGGTCATTTTGACTCTGTAATATCTCACTTTCAATCAAATGGTTTGGTTACTTATTACTGCTAACAAGCTTAGCAACCTTGTCTATTTTTATCTCTATCTGATTTATCAAAATAACGAGGTAATCGAAAATGTATTACGTACCATCGCTTGAAATACCTTTTTGGCAGTACAAACCTTCCCATACACCTTTTTTCCATCCTATGAATGTATAAGCATATCTTGTAGCACAAACATAAATCTGTTTGAAATCAGCCAGTATTGATAATAAATTAAGCCGAACAAAGATCTAGGGATGATAGAGACACGTACATACAACATAAAGTCTGCCCGTCCAACCATCGGCCCAGCTTGCTAACTAAACGCTCGCTTTTATAGTACCACGCAGTGTTTCCACCACAAATGTAGATCACCGAATACAGAAGCTTTTACGCGACACATCTACAAACAGTTGCAGCCGTTAGTTAGCGTGTATTAGTGGAGGTTTGTCTAAAGTCATTGAACGATAGACGCAGAGTCACAGGCGACGCAATTGCATGAATGCACGTTCTATTTATTTTGCACGATGAACTCTCGCCGTCTTCTTTTATGTGCGCTCTTTACTTACAGAAGACTCATGCTACTCCTCAGCACACAGTACAGCCAGCTAGTCAATCCGCAATCCGCAGTACACGGCATCGTTGCCGTCATCGTCGTCCAATCGCTCGTCGTCTCCGGGTCACTGAACTCGAAATAGCAAGCAATGGCAGCAGTTTTGTTTTTCTGCTGACTGTCATGGGGTTTTTCGTTTTTTTTTTGCATTTTTGTTTTTCCTACGCTAGGTTGTTGTGCACTACGAGTTGTGTAATTTATTTAAGTAATTTTTTTCATTTTAATTTATTTATTTCTTTTGATCGCTTTTCACTCACCCACAATGCGCCGGGCTGCCACAGGAGCTTTTGCAAAATATGCAATCAGCTCCTATGTCGCACTTAATGAGGATGAAAGGAAAAACACTAAATGGAAAATAAAATTCATCAGAGCGTTTTTCCGAAATAGAAGACGAAGAATTGAAGATTCGTTTGCTTGCATATTTACATAAAAATATTCTCCGTTGACGTTAACCGGGACGACGGGTGCTGGAAGACCATTTACCACGTTGAATTGCATTTCTAAAGTTTGTGAGAATTTTGTAAAAGTACTTTTATAATAAATTCCTATTCAGTGAAATCTCGCTGGTGGTGAGTTAGAGATTGAATGCGTAATCGGAAACCGTTCTTTTATAAAACAAATACAGTAAAATCTTGAAATCATGAACGGTTCTATAATATGAATAGTTCGGAAAAATGAACGATTTTTTCTTATCTTCCTTCCGGGGGATGTAGATAGTCTACTCTAGAGCAGTTATTTAAAAAAACGTATAAATAAGTCTGCTTCTTTTACCTCTTATGAACAATTTTCTAATATTTCGTTTCTTCTTTTTTTAAATGAAATGAATTGTTGTTTTGATATTGTTTGTAATATAGTTTCTTCTTTAACTTCTTCAATTAAGATTTCGATGAGCGTTAACGTCTGCAAGTATCGCAATAATGTTAGTCTGAACATAACTTTTTAAATAGAGCAACTCTGTACTATTTCGGGTTTTTTGATGATGTGATTTTCTTAATATTGTTTATTATCAATAATTCATAATTACAAGAATGACCGAAATTAGACGTGAAATCGCTCAGTTATCAAAAGACCGAGAATGTATGCATTTGGCGTTAAAAATTATAAACCCACGTTCGATTTGTCAAATTGAGGTTGCCGCGTTTTGACACAATGAACCAATCGTTGCCAAAGCTCGAACGCACTTTTTTTACGATTTGGCCGTTAGACTCAAGATATCCCATTTGAATCGTTGTCGACCGAGATAGTGCAATAATCCTCTTTAATTAATAGGATTAATAATAATTCTTTAATAGCTGTCATCAGAAAACCATTTATTGCATTGTAAAGCTTATCCCAAACTAACCGGCAAAGCATTTGCGGTTTGTTTCTGATCCTCCGTGTGGTTGATGATTTTAGTTTGCAACCACGCTTTCAAGAACAATAGCAGCCGTTCGCATGAAAAGATAAAAAATACAGTGTTTTATTTTAATAACTTTTAATTGAAAAACAATTTTATATTTTTTCAAGCGAATCTTATGTGTGAAATATAACGTCAGTCGATCCTTGGCACAAGATGAATCTCTCTTAAAAACATTTTCCATGTAAATTTAGAAGACTCCTACTCTTATTTTAAAAATTTAATTTTGAATGTTATTCTTAATCCCCAAGGTTTGTCGATCTATACCTTTTCGTCCAATTAGCACATAAGAAGAAGTCGAGGAGTCAAACCAACAGATCGTGCCTGTCGATATTTTTGACTTTTTGATATCGGCCGGGATCCTCGTAAAATTTGGTTGGTAGCACGAGCTATATTTGATATCTTTTTGAAAGCACATGTTCTGTATTTCTAATCCAAAACCGCCACAAGAATGGTTTTCAACATACCACAATTAACTTTTATAGCATCGCATCTTACTATTTTACTTATCAGGAGGGTTTGAGATTGAACAATTGCCGCCGTCCATCGTTGATGGTCCCGGGCCCGGTACTTCCAGTCATAAAGTGTCTTGCCCTTTTAGCAAACCAAAACTACTTTGTCAAAAAGGAAAATGGCAACAATCAACAATGCCAAAGACTGCAACATCATCATTTGCTATAAGGAAACCAGAAATACTGCCCATTTTAAAGCTCCTTGTGGCTGTAAAAAAAAATCTTAATCTTAACAACAAAAATGTTAGAATATGCCTGTTTGTTGTTATAATTAACTGTGTTTCACAGAATTATGTATAGATTAGGTTACGTTTGGAGGGTGGTGGTAGACCAATTTTGGTCCATAGTGTTATCACTTTACAGAGTTAACCTAAGTGTTGGCTTCAGAGCCTTTATTAAGGCAGAATGATTTTGAGTTATTTGCGAATATAATGAGAAGACGTGGCTTCACGAAAGCCATATATTTTAAAGTGAAGAATAGCTGTACTAGCGTTTTATGGCTGGTTTTGGTTAGAGCAGGGCAAAAACAGAGGAAGTGCTCAAATGTTTCACTAGCCGAGTTTACTAGCATGGTAAAAAACAACAGACAGTAGCCTGTAACGATACCAACCAGTGTGCTGCAGTGCGCTCTGTGTAACGAGATAGTGTTTGGCTTTCTGGATGACGTAGTCTGCACAGAAGATTTTAGTTATACACGAGGAGTTGCTTCTGTTCCATATACAGTCGACTCCGCTTAACTGAAACACCGATTTGTCACAATTTTTTTTTTTCATTTAAGCGGTATTTTCTCTTAAGTGAACTTCGGATAACTGAAAAAAATGTCATTTAACCAGAGTTCGGATAACTGAAAAACAATTTCACTTATCCAGCCTAAAAATTCAAAAAATTCTAACATCATTTTTAATATGTCAATATTTTATTTAAAAAAAAACATGAAACAAAACAAAACTTCGATATTTTTACATAATTCTTTTCACCAAAGCCGAATACGAAGTGTTGTTTTGGTGTCAAAACTTCTCTGGTGTCCAGAGAAAAAAAATTAAGTGTCATTTATTGAACGTGTTTAGATGGAGAAAGGAAAAACAAACGATTTGATTGATGGATGCATTCAGTTATGCGGAGTAGTTTGAGTATAAATTAATAATTTTTGTTGTACATTCTTTTTCAGTTAACCAAGTTTTTCAGTTAAGCGGAATTGACTGTACTGCTAGCCATTTTATGTGACTCGGTATCAATTACGGTGAAAAACAGCTGAATTTAAGCTGCAATGTTAATTTATTCTGTAGGGATTAGGACTCCTTGCTTAGCAAGTTCGTTAACAGTTTTGTCACTTGGAATTTCTTCATAACCGGGAACCCAGTATAGATATGTGTTTTTGTTTACACAAAATATTTGTAGAGAGTTTAGCAGATGTATACTGTTTAGATTATATTATATTGCCTTGAAGTGCCTTGAGTGCGGCCTGGCTTTCCACATAAATGTTGATATGTGTAGAGTCAGGTTTGTTAGATAGACTTCCCGCTATCTTTGGATAGAAACGAGCTCGGTTTAAAAATTGCTGCAACTATCATGCAATTTGTAGGAAAGGTTGTGGTTGAGCATGACGTTATAGACTCCATCACCAACGCCTTCATTCTGCTTAGAGCCATCAGTATAAATGATGATTCTATTTTCTGAATCAACACTACGTAATTTCCAGCGACCTCTTGTTGGAATGATGATTTTAAATTTACGATCAAAGACGGTGACGGGCTTAAGGTAATCTGTATTAATATTGGAAATATTCAATATGTTACTATGCCCAAAGGATCTGAACTTAAGACTATTTGCCTCTGTAAGTCTCAGTGCCCTCTTGTGGACAGTGCTTGTGGCGAACAGTTTTTTTTAGTTTCGTCGAAGGATGTGGCGATTTTCTAAAGATACTGATAGCCCGGGCTATTGATTTCGGGTATACGCCTACGTACCAACCCACACTCTGCACACTTCAACCACTCTCCCCGCGGAACTGCCGTTAGGTATTACTTCGCAGGGGCTGGTTAGCATATCACACTATGTGCTTCGTATTGTCCAATTCGGATTTCCTTACTCTTTCGAGCCTTAGCTCGTTCTGGACGCTCGTTATAAAGGAGCAAATCCCCAGACATTTGTCAGTTGAATCTATCATATGGCTAACTAGGAGTTGGGGAGTTGGTAAATTTGTTCTCCCCGCGGCAAAGCGTCTGCAATGGAATACTGCGTGCTCTGCGTCTTCCTCTTCGCCCGCGCATTCTGGACGGGAGGGTGAATTGTCATGACCAACTCTTTGGAGGTATTTCCAGTAACCTCCATGGCCCGCTTTTCTGCTGCGGTATTCGACGTGCTTTTTGAAGTTAAGTGGGTTGTAGAGCATCACTCCTAGGTATTTCAGAGAATCCTTGGATCTAATTAGCTTGGAACCAACCTGGAAGTTTGCGTATTCCACAATCTTTCGGCTGGTTATTAAAACAGGCTCTGTCTTATGGTTCACTTGTTCAAGGTTGGAAGATTGCAGCCAATTTTTGATCCTGGCCATTGCTTCGTTTGTGGCAGTTTCCACTTCGTGGATGTGCTTGGTCACCGTCACGACCGCGATTTTGTCGGCAAAGCTGATTATCTTGACTCCATGTGGCAGCGTCAGTCTCAGTACTCAGTACTCTCAGTACTGACTATCAGTCCGATAGGGAGTAAGTGTAAGATACTGTTTAGTGACGCAGTTGATGTTGTAATTCCTCTGTGCATGAGGCGTTGAAGCCTTTCTAGCTATGCCAGTATAAACTTTTTGTCAAGCGCTTTCCACCACACCACGACCCTGTACGGGTAAGATTGGTCTTACTATGGAGGTGTAGATCGAGTGGGTCAATTTTGGTTGTAGATTCCACTTTGATCCGAATATTCGTTTACAAGCATAATAGGCCTTCTGTTCCTTTTTTAGATGATGTAAACGTATTCTAACATTTATTTTGGCAACTGACTCGTACAGATATGTATATGTACATATTTGCTATTTGATAATACAGTGAAGCCTTTCCAAATTGGCCAACCACGGTGCAAACATTTCTGACCAAATTAGACAGTGTGTCTTTATTTTAATTAATTAAAAAATATAATATGCAATCGTCAAAGGGCAGCTTTTTGTTTTTCTGTCCTTTTTTAATATATAAACCTTAAAACACTTAAACCCTTAAAGCCAATGTACCACAAACTGAAAATACCGTTGCAGATGTTGAAACAGATTTTCGTTATTGTACCTCTACTCCTTGGGATTAATATGTATATGTATATTAATATAAGTGTGTATGCGCGTCCAAATGTGTTTATTTAGCATTGCTTGTAGCCAACTTTCGTAGTTGACAAAAATAGGAAAGAAAGACAGGCTACTAACATATACCGGACTATCTATTTATTATTATTTATCTACGTTTTTATTTTTTAAATAAAATTAATTGTTATTTTTATATAAGCAGTATTTTTATGTACGTTCTTCTTTAATTATTAAGAATTTCGATGCTTGAAAAAATAAACGGGACCTGTTTCATCTGTTCATTTTTTCGGGATTCTGATGTATTTTCCACTGAAGCTATGTATATTTCCCTTTACAAGCGTGATTAGAACCTTACTGCTTCAAATATTTATTATATATAAACATTATGCTATTGAAATTGTATGTATAATTGATATATATGTACATATGCATATCCTTTTGATTTTAAATGCTTCCATGTACAGGCAACCTACGTAAGCCCGGTTGCAAAAGTCTTCTTTCCATCACATCGATAAGAACTACTTTTTCACTACTACCATGATTCCTTCCATCTAAAAGGGCGAAAAAGCTTTAATTTTACTCTATTTCGTCCTAAGAACTGATGGTTGATGTTTCCGCAAGCAAATTACCTGAATGTCTGTGAAATAAAGTTTACCAAAGAAATATCTCAAAGGATTAACCAGCTTTCAGTATAAAAATACGCATATGCATAATTTGTATGTTATTTCAGGAACTTATGACACTTCAATCGAACGTTTTCTTCGTTGGTATACATACTTCAACCCATCTCGTAATACAGCGAAAAAAAAAAACAAAAGCACTTCACTCAAATTAAACTGTCTGGCCCGAGCACATTCTCGTTTACCACAACTTCCCCGGACATCGATTGAACACCACGACACCAATGATTTGCTAAATTAAAATGCTGAAAGGACTATGAGCAAAAGGAGGCGACTCCATGTTGTTTCAAATGAACTCTCTTCCTTGCGCAACAAGGAGAAACTCAAACAAAGCTCTGTATCATAGATGAGTTTCTTGACACACACTGTCATCAGCCAGGACTCCTCGTCCCATCGAGGTGGGCGCCCCATTAGATAATACCCCCAGCATAGATCTTTGAACTTTTTACTTCCTACATTCTTCTTCCTGTGTACTCTGTGGGTTGGTCGTGTCATGACGAGGAGTGTTGAGAGAATAGAGTTGGTTGTTTTTTCTTATTTAAATGTGTATGTGTGTGTTTATGCTTGGATAATTTTCAAAGATTCCTCTCACCAAGCTCATCTTCACTTCTGTATGTGTTTATTGAACTCCTCACCTTTGAGGAAAAAGGATACAACACTAAGCCGAATGAAAACGAAAGAAAGTATGCTTATAGTTAAGCCAGCAAGGACTCCCCTTTGACTCAATTACTTCATTCAACTAATAATTCAATTTCTCGACAATGGGGCGGCGATTGCCTTTATTCCCAAGTGGTGACAGGCTTGTCCTTGAAATATCCTACGTGCTTAAGTGTATGTGAATGTGAATGAGTCCTGTTTCTTCTTAACTTACTTTAAAGGACGTGCAAGTAATACTGCGTAAAATTGGATTCGCTTCGTTAGAGCCCAATTCGGTTTGAGGCGTCAAAAGATCCTGTCGTCATTATGTCAGACATCCATCAGAGCCACTTATAAGCAGTCGTATTTGTGGTGTTGCTTCTATGATTGCCATCTGAATGTGGCAATGGTTTGACTTCTACACTTTGCATTGCACATGCCAATTGCATCCGCTCCTCGTTTGCTCGTTAGAATTGTGCTTGCTTGTACGGTCTCTCTTTTATACTCCTCTCCTTTCTCACTCTCCTCCGCACTCTCGTGGGGTGTATCTCTGTATGTCTCTCTGTACACAGTGCACAGTGTTGCATTAAAATAAATGACCTTCATAATGCACCCGAATCGTGCATGCCGAGTCATCCAGAGGGTAAAAGTCCATTAACCTCGAATCTTGAGTTGAACAAATGCGCGTTGCTTCATTCGTCGCGTTCGTCAGTTCATTTCTACAGTGTGCAGCTATACTATAACACTCTTCATGCACATATAGAACAACAACAACGTGGACAACAAACTTTTTTTTCTTAGCACAGCACAGTCCGGTGTACTACGCTTAGACTGTTGGACCCATACGAAGGTGGTGGTCAGTCATAGTAGTTTTGTATCTATAGTCGCATTCCGTATTTGCGCTTGCTGATGTCTTTGGACTTTTATTTCGATAGAAGCGCGCGCGTGTTTTTGTGTTCGTATTGAAAAAAAGACAAAAAAAAAATAAAACATATAGATTTGCATTAGATAACTGATGCAACGATGAGAATGTGATGGTGGTCGGGGACTGTCTTGTGTTAGTGAATGAGTGAGTTTGTAATGTTTGATCAGCTTTAAATCGTTTATCATTGTTAGTTAGTTCCTTGGCATTTGTCATCGGTTATTCTCTTGTGGATTTTCACAGGCATTCGGGTAAGTGGTTGTGCTGTCGGAGAGTCTGATCTTCGATTTTTATTTGTTTAATGAAAGCTCTTGCAATAGACTTTGATAGATCTTGTCAATTTACCAGTCATTTTAAATTTTTCTGCAAGATCACAAATGTTTGCCGAAACATATTTTCACGTTAAAAGTTGCGTTTGAAGATCAAGCATGATACATAAAGTTGTAGCACCGTCAGTTAGAGTTAGTTAGATATGACATCGGGTTTGGCTGTGGCAAATACCGTCTTACAAACCAACATTTAACTAAGAAAATTAAACTTGAATCGAAATTCAATTAACGTGCAATTTTAGCCTACTCTTCTTCTTCGTTGTCCTCAAGCCCCCTACTATCTTTAGCTAGCTGTGTCCAATTACACACATAAAGTTGGGTGAGGTCCTTCTTCAATTGTGAGCGTCCTCTATTGCGTTGTCCCACGGACGCGGAGTCGAGTACACTTCGGGCTTGACCAGTGTTGTCCATGCGTTCTACATGGCCTAGCCATCTTAGGCGCTGAATCCGTAGACGCTTGGCTAGACTCGCTGACAAGTCTGTTACAGCTTACGAAGTTAATAACACAAACATTCTGAGAACGACTTTCATTTGTGAAGATTCCGCTATGTAACCCAAGTTCGAAGTTAGCACTGCATTATTCTGACCAATCTGCCAAATTGCACCTTGATCCTTCGCAGGTGCCTCTTGTATATTCCGCTTAAGAAATTCGTCAAAATAAAAAATGACACTCAATATCTGTCTACTATCTTACTGACTTATTCAAATCAGACATGTTTCATATTTCACGCCTCCACCTCTGTCGAATTACTGTCAATGCTCAAAGAGTTAGAACTCATAAATACCATACAAAATTCCGACTCTTACAATTCTCATAAGCTATGAAACAATTTTAATACGAAACAAAGTTCTTAAAAGTTAAATGAAACTTATCCTACGTGTGTTAATGCAGGCAGACATTCGCCAACTAATCCAATAAGTTAGAATTTTACAGCAACCTTATGTGTCGCTTTTAATTTATGAAGTGAAGGACAAACATTAGACCTTTCCAAGCAGAGTGCATTAGCTGCATACAACAAAGAGTGCAATCCAATGCAACCAATAATTGCCCCACTCCATTCATACCAGCGTTACGTTCCTCCTCTGCTGTGACTCAAATACGGATTTTCGAAACGAAACGAAAAAAAAAATCTATTATGCGAGAGCGACTTCTTTCACAAAATAAAAAAAAATAAAGCTAACCTCACCTCACATCATCAGTGGTGGTGCTGCTGCTAGTAAGCGAGGTCATTGCGTTGACTCTTTTTTAGGTTATGTTCATCTGTTCAATGCCATTCGTACGAAAAAAGATACAATTGCGAAGGTTTCTTATTTTCTTCTGTCGTATATTTTTCATATAATATTTATTTTTAACATGACGTCTTGCCTTCGATTCGTTGTGTTATTTTTGTTTTTAATTATATTTTATTTTTTGAAGTTGCATGTACCTGTAATATTTGTGTATACATCTCACTTTAATTCAGATTCTTGATGAATCATTTGCGTCCAAATCGACAACAGCTGCTGATTCCTTTCTCTTTTCATTGATAACAATGTATACCAAAGCAGCAAACAAAATCAAAAAATAAATGCAAATTTTCCCGAAAAGGTTGCATTTCGGAATCGATTACTCAACACCACACGCGGTTTGCCTTTCATTTTGGTTCGGTTTCTTCGTAGTCGTCGTTTTCTTGATTGCAAAGCTTTCTTTATCTATGCGAAAGAGTTCATCGAACTGCGCTCTAGGTTTGCCTTCAGTTTTGCTGAATACCACACACAAAAGATTAAACAAAAAAAAATTTAGTTTCGTGTTTCTTTCTTCTCCAACCACTCGCACATTACGTTTTATAGTTCCTTTTTGTGAGGTATCTACTTTGGGTATCTGTGATGCAGACAGCTTTTGCACAATTCACCTACTAAATTGTTTTGCAATAGTAAACAAAAAAAGAAACAAATATACAACAATTCGCCCACAAAAACTTTAAGAAAACGAAGAGGAAAGTAAATACAGAAATGAATTAGGAAACAACACAAAGCCAAACCGTTTACGCCGAATACAAATATTTAATCCAACATTCATAGACACAGACACAAGCACAGATATGATGACGGTCGGAAAAGTCCATTGAACTTTTTGCATTTTATTTTTCTCTGCTTTTTTTTGTAAAATCTGTTTACTATTTTCTCTCTATCTTTTTCTATAGTTTTTCCCTTCACTCTCTCGCCTGCTTTATTCTCCGGCTCTTATGTCTTATCTGAGAGTGTGGCAAGCTTTTTTTTACTATGGGAGAACGTGTTGTGATGCAGTTTTATGTGTCGTTAGGGTTTCTCCTTGCTTTTTTTTTCATATCACATAATTAATAGCACACGGGTGAACGGATCCTAACCATTCGTATCGAATAAGGATTTTATAAAATAATTTTTACGAATTTGCAGTGGCAATGCTGTCTTTTTTCTGTGTTTTATTTAACTGTGTACGCTTATGAGAAAGTGGTCCTTGAAACTGCAAGTAGATACAGGCCTGTCTTTGAACTTTCCTTAAGGTGTTGTAATGTGTAGCTTTGTCCATGCCACCAGGCAACCACTCCATACATTAAAATAGGCCAAACAAACAGAGATCTACATCCAGTAGGTCGTTCGCAGTTGTAGACCCCTGGCTTTTAATCCCCCATCACCATCATTAAGACGTAACAGATTTTACTAATAATTACGTTCTGTACTAAAAGTGCCAACGTACATGGTTAAATAAAGTTTTGCTTACTTATACATAAATACAGCTTTAGAAGTTGAAAATACTAAATCAAATTGAATCTTATCTGATTTGATTTGTTCAAGAAATCAAATGGTAGTTGTTTTGGTGTGACGTTTTCAACCTTCATGCTTAAGGAAATACGTGACTATGTATATAAACCCGTTTGCTGTCTGTTTGAGTCCGATGGTAAACGAGGGCAAAACGAAGTGTATTTGGAAAGGATGCACAACATGGCCGACTTGTCCAGAATATCACAATGGCCAGGTAAAACTTCGAGGTAGTCAATGACTTCGTCTACCTCGGCTCGAATCAAACGTAGAATAATACTTAACGCTGTTCTTTGCGCTCAAAATGTAAATGAGTAAGAGCGAGTCCTCTCGAAAGACCAGAGTTGACTACATAGGTCGTCCAAGTCCTGCTTGACTTCATTTTGAGAGCAGATCAAGAAGCTCTTGGTGTTTTAGAGAAAAATTCTGTGTAGGATTCTGTTTGCTTTGATAGCAATTGGAGGAGATGATTCAACTACGAACTGTATGGGCTGAACAGCGACATTTGTCTAGCCAGGCGTGTACGGATCCAGCTTCTAGGATGGCTGGGGCATGTAAAGTGCATGAAAAACTTAGCTCCGGCCCGAAAAATCTTCTACTTCGAGCCTGTGGGACAACGCAATAGAGGACGTCCACGATTAAGGTGGCGCACACAAATAGAGAGGAACCTCAACCAAATTGATGTGAACGGTTTGAGACATCTGGCGACAGATTATACTAAGTATGTAGTCAGGATAGTGGGTAGACTGTCAGAAGCTGCGTCTCATTTAGGTTATTGAAGACTTCCGTTCTCTTTGTTCATTGTCCTTCCTCAGCAATCCTGTTGATCTTATAAACCTGAAAAGAGACGGCAAAGGTTTATTTGTAATTTCTTAAAGGTCATAATTTCTCAACTTATAAACTACGCCAGCTGCAAAGGTAATAGCAGCATGCTCTTGTTCATCTTCATCCCTTTCATTCGTGAGTCCCGTTTTCATGACATTGTTCCTTAGGTGATTATAAACGATGAGAGACCCAGCTATAATCGTCAGCCATCTTTTATCGCCTTAAAGGCGTTTTTCGGTTTTAGCTCGACCTTATAGAGGCCATAGTGCCCTCGTAGTCTCGCAGGTGGCTGGGGAGCACCGCCTTCTATAGTCCATCTTTTTGTTTAACTCGGAGAGAGGCAGTTTGGTTCATTGAATTGTTTATGACAGGTCAATCACTGACTCTTTTCTGACAAGTTCATCAGCTTTCTCATTGCCGGTTCATGTGCATATATTTATCGAGTAGTGTGAACCAAAGTTTTCCTCACATTATTTTCTAATCATGCTACGCAAATCCGCAAAACTTTAGAATAAATATTTACATATATTTCTTTTTTTTTTCATTTTATTTAATTCTTCAAAGGAATGTCGGAAAATGAACTCTTTTGAATATTATTTACGAATTGAATAGAAACGTTGGTAACTGCTGAAAAGTGTCAAATAAATAAGTACAAAACGAAATGACTAGATCCAGACTTGTTTTAAGTTTCCTACAGATTTCTAATTAATATGCTGTTATACAAATCTACTCCAACATGACAACCACAATTTGAACAGTATGAAAAGCATTAAGTGAAAGATAACTGAAAAGTGTGCATTGTATTGTATTGACTTAGAAACTGACATCCAAACGATTTCTGAAATCAAAAAGCAAGCAAAGCAGCAAAACATGTTCATTAAATTTCCTTGTACAGTGAAACCTGTGAAGGTGGCAACCCTTACAAGTTGGGTTCCGGCATTACCTGACTTAATAGCAGAAAAAAGATGATCCCGATACTCCAATACAACTCAGTCTCAATTATCAGTAATCTGGCACTAAAACTGAAGGCGAGCGAAAACTGTATCATACATTGGTAAATATTTAAACTTTCTGTATAGAGCCCTACAATTTAACTCTACAGTTCAAAATAAAGCATCCAAAAGTCTTTAACAGAAAAAAAAATAAGAAAGAAGACCTTAACAAATACACTTTTCAATGACATCAAATATGCCATCGACTCCAAACTTACACTGCATTTGCACACACATTCCGCGTCACGTCATTTGCTTAGTGAACAAAAAATCAGCCACCCCACCAATTGGTCGCCGCTTAGGCGGTCTACGATATCCAAATTCAATGCACTCATGAAAGCTTTTTTATCCTCCATGTCAGTAGCCATTACCTGCCACATTTAAGACGCATGTGTTTAAAAGTTTTCACATACAATTTTCCGCAGAGCACTGAGTAATTTCTCAGTTTTTCATACGATTGCTCTCGCTCTCTCGAAGCCCAATGGATGGCAAGCTCTCAGTTTCTCTGAAGTACATACATATATGAGTATGTTTAATTCGCAACAGATCGCTGGGCGGGCAGAGAGTTCACCTTCATTCGGAGCTGCCAGTCTGCACTGGAGCGGCATTGAAGGCGTAGTACGGCTTGAGAAATATCGGCATCCAACGTGTTACCTTCACAAGCATCTGGCAAAAAAGTGAATTCATTCAAAAAGAAATATAAGTGAAGTGAGATTTTTTGTTTTTGAAAGAAAGCGAAAGTGCGGAGCAGAATATTCATACATAAACATTCATTGTACTCCTCTTCTTCTTTATTGATATGTTTTGCATTTTGTCGGCTATTCGGTTGTGGTACGTCCAAACGCATAGAGGCGCATACATACATGCTGGTGGTTTTGCCGGTGGGCGTTTGGTTATCGAACTCAACGGCGAGAAAAGTATCTGTTAAAGCGGCCTTTGACCATCGGTGTTCATCATCAACTCCTCCACTTTCAACAGGCCTGCATACTCCCGAACACAAACACAGATTCATCTCGTATTATGCAACGTACCGAGTACCAGCAGCAGCAGGTTTTAAACAAAAATTTACATCAACGTCTGTATATGTATGCAAATGGGGGAGACTCAAAAAGTGAAGTAAAGTGAAGTGAAGTGACCATAGAGACAATAACAAAAGCACCAGCAATACGTCCAGTATTAGAAAAGGGGGATAGAGCACTGTTTGCAGAACACAACCTAATACTGCATATATAGACCGCCAATCAACCAGTAAGGCATGCTCAGGAGAGGATGAGGTGCTGTTTTTAAATGCAAGCGCACCTTCGCCTATTCATCTGTATCATCGTATATAAATAAAAGAGTGAGTTAAATTGAGCACAGGCTTTTTGCTATATACAGACGTAAGAATTGCAAAATACCCCTACTATTATATTTACGTTTTTGTTGTGATGGTTGTGTTATTCAATGGCAGCGGTATATACACAATTGTATGTGTAGACGTCTGTCATCGAACGTGGAAGAGTTCTGTAATTTTTTGTTTTTGTTTTTCCGAATCTGCATATCGGAATGTTTTTTTTTTTATTTTATTATAAAAGGAGAAAGCATTTTTTTAATTAATATCTATATATACATATGTGTATACAAAATATTATGTGTATATTCTTGTTAAGGTGGTTTGGAGATGAATATATTTACTCATCAGTACGCTTTTGGATTGCCAAAAGTAGTTCTCGCGTAGCTCCTTCATGCATTTTGTGTTTTTTTTGTTTATTTATAGTCTTCATATTCATATATGTACGTATATATGTATGGAAATGGGACTGTCAAGTGGTGAAGTTTATTCGGCGAGTTATACGGTGAACAACAAAAGTCTGCTTACGATCCCCAGTTCAAAAGCTTTACAGAAAAATTCAGTTTTGCTTAAAATCTCTTTTTTTATTAATACAGCACCCGCACCATAAAATAAATTAATTTATCATAAACTGAAAACCAATTCACAAAAAATGAAAAATTGACAGACAAAAGTCTACATACTGCCGGCATCGCTTCTTTTATTTTTTTGTACGCAGATGAATGATAACAGAATAGTACGGTTATTTGAAATTTACATTTGTGCGATATTTCGGGCATCAGATAAGTTTCACTCAGTTGTAGTTCACTCAGCTTTAATAGATTTTTATCTATTACAATTTGCTTGCTGTTGATGTGCAAAATTTAGTAATAAATTATAAATGAGAAAACAAACCGTTTGATGAAACATAACATCACCTTCTTCTCCTAAAGTCCGGTACTGGCCGCAAGAAGCTTAAGCGTCGAGATGTCACCTTAATCATCAAAGATGTAGGTGAAAAGCCAAAATTGAATGCCAAAGCACTTAAAGATACTAAAGTAAGTATACTAAAAAGTAAAGCTTAAAAATACTATTGTGTGTGCATCCGCGAACATCGGAACCACAATCAAGACTAAAGAAATGTAAAGTGTGATTGATTCAGAAGAAAAAGAGTGGTAGATTTGAAGAATGAATGGTAGAATTCTTATTTCACCTATCGAATTCCTTGGAAGCAAATATATAGTAAAACAAACTTCATACAACCTAAAGCAATATGTACAAATATAAATTTCAGTTTCCCATTGATTTTTATGTTTCTAAATATATTTAATTTTGATGAATACTCGTGCTACTGGACGACTGGATGGCGCAGTTGGTTATGTGCCTGCCCTAAATTAGAGGGGTCCCAGGTTCGAATCCCAGTGAAAGCAAAGTTAATACGCTTTTATCCGGTTTTTAAAATTTGGTCCAGTCACCATTTGCCGTTGGGATCAAATTAACGGCACTATAACTGGAGCGATCGATCAGCCTGACTGTGGGTATCACAATGGATCAACATGGTCTAAGTGTGCTGCTGAATTCACTAGCAGCCCTCTAACCTAACCTTACCTAACTCCTGCTACGTTAATTCGGAATAGATGGAGAATGGCCAAACTTATAGGGTCATGAGACAACGTGATAAGATTTGACGAAGTGTGAAAAAAAAAAGAATTTAGGACGATAGGACGAAGCAATTAAAAACACTTGGTAGCTTTTCCACTTTGGGTAAATATAATGGTAAATCGACCACAATTGTGGCAATGTCCCAACACTGTTCATAATAATAACGGTTTGTACAGTAGAACTCCATGCAGAAAAAACTTAATAAGCGAAAGGAACGTGCTTTGAATTTACACAGAAACATATTGAAAAGGAAAGATTTCTGAAAACGACAATCAAGAATACAGTAGAATCTCAAAAAGATGAACAGATATAAAACAGACTCCGTTCATCTTTTTTAATTATTCATCTTTCCATGCATCGAAATTTAGTTAAAGGAGAACGTATAACAATAATAATAATGGCGGCGCTACAGTCCGAGGTGGATCTGGGACTAGCTTCCTAAAAAATAAAAAAAAATAAAGAAAATTGTGATTTTGATATATGCAATGTTTTTTTTTTTTTTTGAACAAAACCCCTAATTAAATTTTGGTATCCCGTGAAAATTCTACTTAGAGGAAAGCGACTGTAACTGTGCAGTAGAGCAAACTGTTGATGTTGATGAGGAAAAAATCGTTCACCTTTCCGAGCTGTTCATGTCAGAAAAGCGTTCATGTTTTCGAGATTCTACAGTATTTTAGAACAGAATCTGAAAGAAAACGTCAAAAGCTTATATTTGGGCACTAGGTAAATTTTCCAGCAAGACAAGCAAACCGATCAAGTTGTCAAAGATTGGTTGCTTTACTATGCCCCAACCCAAAACAATTATACACACAACTCCAATCTCCGGATGTAAACGTCATAGAACATGTAGGGAAGATTCTGGAACGCAAGATAACAAAATATGCCATAAGTAGTGCCCCACTGCTAAAACAGAAACTCTAAGAAGACTGGCAAGGCAGAACAGACAAAGAATTAAATAATTTAGTTGCTACAATCTTCAGATGCCTGTAGTCAGTTTTAGATGCGTAATATTAAATTTATCACTTTCAATGGTTTTACCTAGTGAACGGAAGTTGTTTATGTTGGTTACACAACCGTATGTAGACTTTTGTCAATATACATTTTTCGTTTTTTGTGAATTATTTTTTAGTTTATGTTTAATTAAACTTTTCTAATGGTGCTTAATAGAAGAAGTTTTAAAACAAAACTGTCATTACATTTGTTTATAATTATTTTGAACTCATCAGGTTGCAAAATTAGGTGTCGTATGCAGATTTTTGTCGCTCACTGTACATGATAACTGAGTTGTGTGTGCAAACATATACATATTTATAGAATTGGCGATCGTTTTTCAAACTCTCTTTTCAGATACATTTTATTATGGTTTTTAGGAACAAATGTCAACTGATTAAAGTCTACTCTAATGCGCGCGAAGAGATTATTTTGAATTCCTTTGCTTCCTGTTATTGAAACTGTATTTCATAATTGTTATCTACTAAAAGCTTACCGTTATTGTCCAGCACCTTATGTAAAATCAACTATTAGCTGCCATGAATAATAACGTGTGTACGATAAGAAAAGTTAGGTTAGCGTTTGCATCTGATCCTCACATAGACCAATCGTGGTCCATGGTGTTACATCAACATCACAGAGTAAACCTATACAGTGCCATCAGCTCCTATATTAAGGCAGAATGATGTGGGGGCATATGAAAGGCAGGCTGCTTTGGCTTTGTGATTTCCTCACAATATTTCACTGGATTTATCGTTTTCCTTGGTCCTTTTGATGTCCACCAAATTGTCACCATAACCTTTTCTGAGTGAAGACCAAGTCTGGGGGCTTTGTGCTTTGGGTTTTCGTCTGCATCCAACTTCTGCACATATCTTTTACGATTGTCATACAAAATCTATCATTTTGTTGGGTCTGCATCCACTGTTTCTCGTAAAATGGCGTCGCCAATTACTGTGTCCGGTATCCCACGCGATCCGTTTTCGAGGCTTATATTTCCCGAATGGAACTTACCAAACCAACGCCGAATGGTGCGTTCATTCACCGCTATATGCTGGCTGCCAGAGACACATTATGCCCCAGTTTGAACTCGTAAAGGAAAAGAGTACGAATTTAAACCGTCGACATTATGATATAAAAGTCCATTGAAAAAAATAACTACTTGCAACGGTTTCTAAAAGTCGCACACATAAAACAAAAATACCAGTTTATCTATAAAAAAAATTCTCTCTGTTGTACAGATGTTCACTCGATAGCTTCTAATTGAGTACTAAGTGAAAAATCTGACATTTCATGTGGTACAACCTAATACCACGAAGATTGTTATATGTAATTGTTGATTGTGAATGCCATACTCGAGAAGACCTGGGTTATACGGCAAAGATGGTTCCTGTTCCATATATTATTAGCGGATTCGGTGAAATCCAGATAATTGTGGCTGTGATTTATGTTTATGCTGTAGAGGTAACCACGCTTAGCTGTTTCGTTAGGTAACTCTCATTGCAGTAGTATTTATGATATAATAATATATATAATATAGTAGTATTTAACCTTGCCTAATGTTTCAGATGTGTATGTGTATGAACGTAGCAACTTGATAACTCCAAATACAGTTCTGACAGGGAAATTTGCCAGCTCCATCCGAATAGAGAATGGTTGAAAAAAAATGTTTTCTTCTTCGGCTTATGGTGCAGTCCGGGGTGGACGTGGGCCTCAGTCAACATGCCTCTTCATCCAGCATGGTCTTCTGCTGGGTTCATTCAGTTAGACACGTTCAGTTGGCCGAGATCTCTTTTCTGCTGTGTACTCCACCTGAGGCGTGGTCTTTCTTTCCCTCGGGATTGGTGTCCAAGGTTTTCCGGACCGGAGCTTTGGTTTCCACTCGCTTTACCTGACTTACCCATCTGAAAGGAGAGACTCGAATTCGTTTGACCAGGTCAATGTCGCTGTATGTTAAATTCAGTTTTCTCCTCCTAACAAATCGAAGATAATTCGGGGGCCTTTCCTCTCGAAGCGACCAAAAGTCTTGTCTGGAAATTACCCGTGCTTCTGCACCATACAGCAGGACTATTAAGGTATTATCTTGGTTATATCTTGCTTGTTCGAGAGAAGGCTTTGATGCGCAAAGTATAATCCAAACTAATATAGAAGGGTTTCCGCCACAGGGTAGTGAGTAACTGCGTCGACTCCTGCGCTGAAAATCAACCTCTCTCGAATCATTGATTGTGCTAAAGAAAAGCTCCACAAACTCGTCGTTCGGAGCCGGCATAAACAGTGGGCACGTTCAACACGTGAGAGAACACGAGTAGTTGATGTCAAAGCTAGGCTGAAGTCAATCCCAAACCGATAAAGGAGCCTTTCTAACTTCCTGTATCTACGACCACAACGGCATGGAATTAAACAAATAAAATCAATGACATGCATACATATATATTCTCGCTAAAATAAATTACTAGGTAGCCGATTGTCTTCTCTTCCTTAAATTCAATTCCTCACCTAAGAAAATCATCAACATTAACTTATCCAACTTTTTTCTTTTAGGTTGTACAACAGGAGAAAACGTGAAGCCTATAAATTGATTTTGCCAAGAAACAGGCAAAGCACAACTGCTGCAGCAATGCGAAGTGATCAATCAGGTGGACTCTTGCATTTAAAAATATCTCCACCATCTGTAACATCAATTGCACAGAAGCACATAATCAAACAAACTCCATCGACACCAATAATATCTAGAATCGAATCCCGTGCGCCGATTTCAGTGACTCCACAAAAATCAACAAATGAAGAATATGTCATAGATTTAGATTCGTCCCCAGAGAAAAGCAACCAAGAACAATCAACACCTCGCAGGCAAAGTGATGACCAACAAAAGTCTGAAACAGATGTGAAAAAACCACCTGATAATAAGGAAGAAGAGCAGCAGCAACACAGCACAATGCAGCAAACGGACAAAGTGCGTGACAGTATACAAAAGTCTACTGGGGAAGAAGTGCAAGAGGATAAATCAGTTTCTCCTCTTAACTTTGAACAAAATAAAGAAAACCTCCAAAGTAATGAAGCTCTAAAAAAGGAGAGAGATGAAGTGTCATCAAAGCATGAAATTGAACCCAAGGATGCAATTACATCTGAAGAAATTATGGATACAACGGAAGAAATTAGTGAGAGTACATTAAAAGCTGAAGAGCTTACTGCTTCGACGGCAACGTCGTTAAAAACAGATATTAAGGAAGAAAAAATTGACAAATTATCAACACCCCCACCAGGAGTTGAAGTGAGTATAGCATCAAAAGTAATAATTGAGGATGTCCCAGAAAATGAAACCAGCCGACCGACATCGGCACAACAAGCAACAGGGACTGCATCGTCCAAACGTCGGCGATCTTCATCTGGAAATCATGAAAGAAGTAAAATCTCGAAACCAAACTCTGGCATTTCTACTGGTGGTGACCATGATGATGACGAAGAGTACATTCATCCAACAAAAAAGCTGCGAGAAGAGCTTCAGTCCAATTACCCCGCACATGATCGCATTCTTAATGAATACATAGAGAAGACATCCAATGATTCCATTGATAGTATACAGCGACACATTGAACAGATGCTATCCGAAATTCAAACGCTGAACGATATGATCAAAGCCAAAGAAATTGAATGGAACAATATGTTGCATCTGAAAAAGGTCAAAGAGGAAATATATTTTCGGCTTACACGGCGAAAGCAATGTATGGAAATCATGGCAACAAAAGTCGGTGAAGCAATCAATCCAACAGCACTGGACGAAGAGTATTTGAATAATGAATCGAGTCTCGCTCTAGGAAAGACTCCACCATCTCAAAAAAATCCTCAACTATCATCGACACCAATAGCAGGTGCAATTAGTTCGTTAAGCAGCAATATATGTAACTTTACAGCAGTGAGTAGTTCATCTTCTGCTGCACCAACAACCGCCCAACTCATAATTCAAAATCGGGCGAATATGAAGAGCTCGGATTTAGTCAAGGAGAAGGCTAACACACAGAGACTGCATCGGTGAGTTTTCTTATTTTTTTTTTTGAGCTTGTTGGTTTTGCTTGTAGTGTGTTTTGAATTTTCATGAACTTGCTTGCTTTTTTATTTGGATCTTAGTGCATGTCATATTCCTCAGAAAAGGTCAAATTTCTAACAATTTTCCTTTCATTTTGAAATTGACAAATTAGTAGTGGCGATCTCCCTCCTTCATCTATTTACATATTTTTTTAGTTTTTCTTTTTCTTTTGTTGTTTTATTTAACTGTCCAGTTTTTCAGACGTAAGAAATTTAAGTAAATTCCTACAGACTTTCTCTAAACGTAACTGACATGCTGCAGTTTTTTTTCGCAATTTGTATTCTTGGACTTGGACCTTAATCAACACAACTCTCCAGCTAACACGATCTTTAAGCTAGGTGTCTCCAGCTGCACACAACAAATATGTTGAGGTCCCTCTCCACATGCGTGCGCCACCTAGGACATGAACGTCCTCTGTTGCGTTGTCCCACTGATTCAGAGTCAAAAATTCTTCGGGCAAGAGTTAAGCTCTCCATGCGCTCTAAATGACCCAGTCATCTTAAGCGCTGGATCCGTAGTGGACTCATGTCGCTGTACAGCTGATACAGTTCGTGGTTAAATCTTTCCCAATCGTCATCAACTCAAACAGGACCAACGATCGCACACAACTTTTCACTCGAAAGAACCCAGAACTTCTTCATCCACTTTCAATATTATCCATTCCTCTGCCTCGTAGAGTAGGACTGGAATGTTCAATGTTTTGTACAAAGTCAGTTTGGTCTTTTGAGAGATAGCAATGTTTGGCAAGAGATACTGACGCCTCACTGTGTTGAGCAATTACGTCAGTATTATCCACCTATGCCAGCAGTTGTATGGATCTTTGGCAAATCGTACCTCCTCTAGTTTTGTAGCTTTGCACGACCTTCTGAAGAATGATATTGAAAAAGTCGTCTTGCCTAACAGCTTCACCTCTTTTGAGTCACTGACAATGCTCAAAGAGAATAACTGTCTAGAAAAAGCTTCTCAATCTCACCATTAACAGTCGGCATTAAACTGTAGGTCCCCTCCACTCATGTGAGAACAATAGCACGCACAACCTGAGTTAGCTTTAGAATCTAAACCCAAGTCCACCTCGGGCTTTAACGCCACCGTTATTATTATTATTACATACATATTTTCTTTTTTAACTGTTTTACCCAAGTTCTGCTATTTTTACTTCTTTTCTTCTATATTTTGCTATACATTTGAGATTTAAATTATTAACCCTTTTATTTTTAATTTTATTTCGTTTCTTTATTATCATCCCACTCATAATTTAACATCGCCACATTAATTTTTTGTCTTGTTAAAATTAACCTGCACTTCCTCCTGTTTTTCTGAAAAAACAGCCTTCTTGTTTCTAGAAATATCTTACCGAAACCCACCACATCACCAACGGGTGCTAGCGCCAACCAACAGAATAATACAACAAACGGTCCATGTGCATCAAGTTCCAGTAATCAGCCAATTCTGAATAGTTATTTAACATCAGCAGAAGGCGTTAATCAGTTGTTCGATATGATGAATGGTCATCACAGTAACCATGGCGGTCTCCAAAATGGCGGTTCATCGGGAAATAACAATTCACAAGCAGCAATGGTTGGGAGGCAGGGACCCTTTAAGGATGTACGCAGCATTATTGCGGATTTTAGACAACAGCACCCAGAGGTGGTGCCTCGCCGTGGCCGAAGAGTAAAGAACAGTAACAATTCCAACTTATCGGATTCCAATACGATTCTGGGGAACGCTTTGAAATCTGATACGGTGGGAATGGGAGTGAAATCTAGAGCGAGGCATATTAAGAATGTTTTTTCTTTCTATTCACAGAATTCCCGGCCGTCAAGCAATGATTCCTCGTCACATAGTGTGAGCAACCAAAATCCACCAACAACAAACAACAACACAGTGAATTCATTTAAAGACGTTCTGGCACCTTTTGCAAAATCACAGGGAGCTGCTTCATTGCGATCAGCAGGAGGGCAACAGCAAAATCCTCCATACCCCGAGGTAACACTCCATCCTGTTTCAACGCCAGTTGCAGCATCTGGTGGTGATCAGCCTACTGGCTCTCTTCTCCATGGATATTTGACAAAAGTAAGCAACCAATGAATGTCTTATGTGCAAGTATTGCATTTTAATTTAATTTTCCACTTTCATAGTTCCCACGTCCGAATGATTCCTCTAATACCAAAACTGTTGGCAACCAAACATCAGCAACATACATAAGTAATTTCTCGCCTACTCTCGCCAGGCTGTTGACAGCCCCTGAACGTATTTCCGCTAGCGCTGGAGCATCTGGTCATCATAGTTCAAATAGTGGGGGCGGCGATGCTATGAGCAGTGTTAATGCTCATCCGTCTATTTCTGGCTTCGGAGTTAACCTATCTAAGGTTGTCGGGCACAACAGCGAGATCACGATTACACCGGTAATGAATTCCATGCACCAACAGTCGATCTTACAGCAACAACTGCAACAACAGCAGCTTAAGGAGGTGTTAACTCGAGCCGCAAGTGGCAACAGTGTCAAGGATGAACATTTTCTCAAGCTTGTAAGACTCATTCATATATTTAACTTGTATTTTCTCCAAGTGCCTTTCACAATCTTTGCTTTTGCTTTTCTCTATCGCTTTTTATTTTCTTTTATTTCTTCCCCCGTTTTTTTATTTTTCATTTGGCAATTTTTGGTATGACCAGTCGTCTTTTGCCTCTGCACCTGCTGGCAATGATGATGATGCTGAGGATAGTGTCGACCGGCTAGTTATCGATGAGGGGGTTGATGCGATGGTCGGGGGCGATGAACATCAGCGTATTGCACCGCATGCTATTGGCCAAGAATTCAATGAGAACGAAGTTCCTGTTTGTCAAGGATGCAAGAAACATGAAGCGCAATTTGTGTGCGCCGGCTGTGGTAATCAGTGGTATTGCAGTCGAGAGTGTCAGGTTAGTTATAAAAAAATTGATCCATTTCAGTATTTAAAACAACATGCAATCAGAAGAGCTCATCACAAGTTGATACCGAATCTTACATAGACTACTGTGTGACAGAAAGGCTGCTTATTTTCTCTAGAAAACAAGGTTCTTTCGTATGCATGACAAATATTCGATTATCAACATGTGGGCGAATTATGTAACATCTCTCGACTATCAACTGACAGATGTTTCACTAGATGAATCAAAGTAATTTAAGACACAATTTGACAAACGAAATATTGACGAGAAGCAACATTTAAAGAGTAAAGGGAACTTATTTGATTCAGTTGAATTTAATAATTGTGCTTCGAATTTTCGTTGTTACAATCAGCTTATGCTTTCGGGATTTAAGGTGAAAGTTAAATTCAAAGTGACAATAAAAGGAAAGTTGCTAACATAATAAAAACTGTTTATTTTGCTTAAGTTGCTATGATGATTGGAATCTTGACCAGGTTTGTTACAATCAAAGCCTCCATAGTCAACGCCACACTTCTACTCCAAGCAATAAGCATTCCGCAATAAGTTGTTTGGGTGGTTAGCATGGAAAAAAATGTTGAAGCCTATATAAATTACCAAAAAAAACTACATTCTAAAAAATTTGTGTTTCGCAAACTTGCGTAGTATGTTTTTTACTTTTCCTAAACGCCGTGGGCGCCGTGGCCGTGTGGGTTTGTCTGTCGACCCATACCCACTAGATTTTCACAGTCTATGTTCGAATCCCAGTTCAGACAAACAATTTTTCAAAAAAATTGCTCACGACTCCACCCCTTTCGAGTCACTGACAATGCTCAAAGAGTATAACTGTCTACAAAAAGACTACAATCTCGCCGTTCGGAGTCGGCATTAAACTATAGATCCCCTCCACTCGTGAGAACAATAGGACCCACAACACGAGTGGTTGTTAGCGGAGTGGAGTTGAGTTAGAACTTAATTGTAATTTCCCTCCATTCGTGAGAGAATATCTAGAAGATATTCTTCCGAAAGAAGCTAGGCCCAAGTCTACTTCGGACTGCAACACCGCAAAATTATTGTTATATTATTTGTAATAAGTTTTCATATCTTTCAAATAAGTGTGTCAACTAACATCAGTCCCGTAGGTTTTTGTGAGCTATTTCTTGCGTTTCGCGTGCTCATTTACTTGAAAATGTGCCTCTTTCTAAAACAATTTTGCCACAACCTCTTAAAATGCGAGTTTTAGTTAGGAAATTACTTCAACAAACCTAGTAGTTGATTGAAATATGTCGAAACATTGGTATATCCATCTCTCTGATTGTTAAGTATTACATTTATAGCAACTATTACCGTTATGTAACAAATCTTATCACATGTTTCCTTTCAGGTCACAGCGTGGGACGATCACTCGGAAGTTTGTACAGGTTAATTAAATATATAATTTATAGTTTTTAATTTTAAGTTATCGTAAATATATATACATATATATATAGGTTTAGATTTGAATGAGAAAAAACAACATACAAAGTATAATTTATATTTCTATAGGTTTTTCTTATCTTTACTACTATCGATTATTGATTCATTCGGAAAGAATAGAAACCCGAAGACATTTTTTGCAATCATTCTTATTATCTATTATTCGTAGAACTCTAGTTTTATAAAGAAAAAACAAAAACAAACAAAAGTAAACGTGTTTTAGTTTCTTTTTGAGTAAATACAAAACAGAATCCAAATCCAAAACGAAAAAAAACAAAAATAAAGTAAAAGCCAACTAAAGTATGATTTTACTGTTAGTTCTAAAGTAGAAAAATTAGATCTTAAAATTACACGAAGCAAAATTATTAAATAATTTTAACATTACTACAATTAATTGTTACTCCTTCCCCTATTCGGTGCACATATAGTATTTTGGTCCGTTTATTTTTGTCAAAATGAATATCAAAGAATTCAAATTCAATCAATTCCCACTCAACTTTAATCTCAAACAAAACAATCAAAAATTTATGATTATTATTTTTTTTATAAATTTTCTCTTTTTCCCCACAGCTACCAAACAGATCAGAAATAATTTTAATGTATTGAAATCTAGAGATTTAGTAAGAGGAGATCAGTTTTATATTGTCAGGCGAAGAAAGAGAAATAAATTCTATCCACAGTTTTGATAAATGGGTAGAAAGAAAGAACTACTAATCGTAATGATATATCTAAACAAACAAATGAAAGGAAATACAAGCTTCATATATATGTATGTTAAATGTGAAAAGAAAATAAAAAATGCTAAAAATATTTAATATTAATAGAAAAACAAAATGAATACCAAGAATACAAAATTTTAAATAACGCACGATGGAAGGTAGAATCTGCTTTTTGAACAAAAACAATACAATTTAAGTGCGTTTATGTTTTCCTACTGCAACAGTGAATGAACGAAAATTCAAGCATAAATTCTTATATTGTTTGACATGTGTAATGTATATTTTCAATCATTCATGCTGATCATTTTTCTACCAAAAGCTGTACTATTTTGTGAACAAGTTAACACTATTTTCGTTCTTAAAGTAACACATCTATGTTCATGTATCGACGTGATGTGAAATAAATAAAAGCAAATAAAATAAAAAATAAAAACGTAAATGATTAAGAACAATAGGACCAACTATCAACTGAGATTTGTATATTGTATGATCATTTTGTTTTGTTTGTTTATGAAGAAAAATAAGATTTATAAAAATACAGTTAAAAGTAAATGCAAATAGACCAAGAAGAACTTGATTTTTTTTATTTACAGAGCCTTTTGGAATGGGTACTAATTTGTAATTTATTCTTACAATTTGTCGTCTATCTTCGCGCTTGCCGTTCGAGGTTTTCCACTCGATGCATTGAATTCTGTTTACTTATCTCTATGCTTGCTTGTCATGTCATCTTTGTAAAATTAACTTTTCGATTAGTTGGTTGTTCTCTTGATCAGTTTACGTTATAGCATTTTTTCCTGAAAATGTTTTTTTTCCATATATTGAAAATATACAGCTGTAAATAAAAAATAACAATGCCAGGAGAGAACCAAAAAATGCAATAATTCATTCAAGGCTTATTCTTTTTTAATTCAGTAGAATAAACGAGTAAATTTAAAGAAGAAAATTGAATCAGAACCTCAATACTAAAGGAAATATTAAAATAAACTAGAATTCAATGTTTTACAAAATAATAGCTGTGTTTTAAACTGAATATGATTTGTCTGAAATTACGAGGGCTGTTTAATAAGTCTG
This sequence comes from Myathropa florea, assembly GCA_930367185.1. Taxonomy (NCBI): domain Eukaryota; kingdom Metazoa; phylum Arthropoda; class Insecta; order Diptera; family Syrphidae; genus Myathropa; species Myathropa florea. The sequence continues at coordinate 23,194,378 of OV884005.1, read as the reverse complement.
CCAAAGTGACTTGACAAAAGGCTTTTAATAAATGGCAGTTGGTGGGAACAGTGTTGCATTTAAAGTTATTTTGCGGAACATTTTAAGTCACTGACTTATCAAACAGCACTCGTATAATTGAATCAATATATTTTTGTTAAATAGTTGCACACGCGTCAATATTTTGTCGAGTAACATCTGCAGTAAATGACAGTCATGGAGACCACAAGTCCCTGGTACCGACTCTGTGGTTTGCTTTGTGACTTTTCTTAGCTTCAAAATATTTGACGGTTTGCCACTAAAAACAGCACGCTTTACATCTCAATTCAATTTTTCAATTCAGTACGGTTTATTTGGTGTACAAGTAAGATATAAATAAATTGGTTTCATCAATAATTCGCTAATTTCAATCAATCATTCGTTCATTCAAAGGTAAAGACCGATTTGTTGTATTGCTCCAATACTTCGATCAGCAACCAATAATTTGTTGGTTCAAAGATAGACACCGATTCATTTTATTGGTGCAATGGTAGGATCAGAAAACACAAATATATACTGCCTTTTTTTTGTTTCCACATCTTTGCAAAGCAATGAATGAAATGAACAGTATGTTTTAGGTCGTTATCTTGCTGCAGTATCCATCTGAGTGGCATACTTTCTTCATCATCACATTTTCAAAAAAATTCACCTACACGTGCTGATCCTCCATTTTGTAAATAGGTCCCATGCATTATGGAAAAAAACGCACCCATACCATCATTAAAGATTAAAGATTTCGCCACTTTGAGACCAGCCAGTCGAGATGTCTTTAATGAATGCAACGGAATGGTTTCCTTTTCTGGGACGTCGTGCTTTTAATTTTGCTTCCGGAAGACGTCTCATACTATAAACAGGCAAATAAGGCACTCGATTTTTTTCTTACAGCCTCTTATCTCTGTTTTTTTCTCCTTATTGAATTGCATTGGATATCATTTTCGCTGGGCACAGTAAAAGTTCTTGAATTTGCTTATAGGTTTGCCCTTCACCGCGAAGAATTAGAATTTGCTTCCTTTTTCCCTTTGTGCAATGTTTAATCCGATCCACCGTGAGGAAAGTAAAAGGACAAATGTCTAAATGTGTTCTTAATTTTTCCTTAAAATCGACGTTATTAACTAAATATTTCAAACTATAACTGTGCACTGTTATTTGTTTGTTCGACCAGAGACTGTCGAAAACATTTTACTGTAACCGTTATCTTTTGATTTGACAAATAAGTTTTTTTCCTTGTTATCCCATTCTACCATAGACGAATTTTCTTGAATGCATTCATTAAAATGGACAACTTCAACAATAAGCGTAGCATATTTTTAATTTTTTTTTAAAGATTTTCAACTGATTGCTGTTATTTTCTTGTTCACAGCTGTATATTCTTTTAATTTTCGTAACTTATCGCAAAGTTATTTACCATCTTGCTCTACATCTTTTCCCGTTTCTGAACTGATTTTGAGAAATCTTAGAAGCAAGAATCTTTCAAAAGCGAGATTTTACGAACCTGCACAATATAGGTTGTCTTAAAATGATGTATGCAATTGCATACTGCTTTCTAAATACTTAGTGTGCATGTATATATGCAAATCTATTGGAATAGATTGAAAAATATTGAAAAGAAATAAAATTTACAAGTTTTTTTTTACTTTTACTCTAAATGGCTTGATAGAAGATGGGGAGAAAATACATATAAACCTTTTTTTATTTCTTCAATCATAGTATTTGATTGAATTGTAATGATTTCCAACCAACCACAAAAGTTGGTCATAACGCAAAGATCAACAACATATCATTACACCCAAAGCAAAACAGCATAATTTTCTGAACAAGAACACACCATTCTTTTAAATACATTTCTTCTCATAATAGTACACAAATCGTTGTACTGAGGTTACAGACTGGAAACATAAAATCAATACGTTGTCTTCTTTTTTATATTGTATAAAAAAAAACATAAATTTATACGTGCAACTCTTATTTTTGTAAACAAGCCAACCAACAGAAAATCTCAATATTTTCTGACCCACGCAATTGAGTACAGATTTTTTTTTGTATAAACGACAATGCTGTTTACACATACTCTGCAGCCAACCAGCAGAATCTGAAAACGAACAATAATATAATATATGACCATAGGTATATCTATTTGTAATAAGCGAAAACAAATGTAACTTAATAACTATAGCTCAAAGTTACAAGATATAAATGTATTAACTCATGTAGATGCCAAAAGAAAAAAATATTATTTCTAAACAAAAAGAAAGTTGTGCAAGAATTATCTAAAAAGTGAAAACTACAGAATACAAGATACATGAATTTTATGAAGGAAAGTTCATGCTTTCTAGATATATAAGTGATTGAGAACATACAATAGTAAGATATGATTTTATATTCACAAAAAACAGAGACCGAAATTATCGAGCAACATTATACTTATAATTGATATACATACCTATACAATTATTAATGTGGTATATGTTTAAATATATTCATGAAATACTTGTGTGTTTAGAGTAACAAACATTTTTGATTCAAAGTAAAATAAACATGATATAACATCATTAAATACATATATGAAGTGATTTTTTTTCAAATTAAGATGGATGGAAGGGTGAAAGGAAGAAAGCGGCTTTTACACCCTACAACGAAGTTTCATGATGAACCTCACAGCAGAGTTTTAATATTTACCGGGATGTAGATCTGCATCAAACGACATTGTCCCCAATCGTAGGCTCCCAAATTAAACTTTTTTTTTTTTACATAATCAAGGCGTAAATCAGTCGTTTTTGTTGGCGAATGGAATGGGATTCAGATTTCAACGACTTTGGAAGATTAAATATGGTTTCACTCTGGTAACATTTCCCAGGTAAGAACCCAACATGAAATGTCCAGCGTTATGACGAAGTGAATAAAGTCCACGTGTCAGTTGACCGACTTAGATGGACTTAGTATTCCTAAGCACACATTATTACTAAGGCGTTAATTCGCATTTAGAAGTGAATTAACGCTATTATGCAAAGTTATAGAGAAATATTGGGCTGGAAAGAGTATTCCATTTTAATGCGATACGGCTAAAAAACGAATCTCTTAACTTAACTGCACGTCTGAAAGTAGACATAAAGGTAAACTGATGAGCATGCCCAGACGAGTATTGCAAAGGAATTCAAACATTAAACATCGCACACAAAATTATCAGGAGACTCAATACTAAAAACAGTCTGCGCAGCTATTCGGAATAATTCGACCGATTTTGAACTACGGCATCGTTGTTTGGTGGACAGTACTTAGGAGAAAAAGAACATTTAAAAAATGTATCATGTCCAGAGATATACATGTACATGTACACCTTCCGCTGACTCAGCAATGGCGCCTCCACATGTTTTCCATTGGCTATCTATTTGGAAACTAAGAGCAATCAAGACGGATTTGCGGTTAAGATTACCGTAAGTAAGTTTATACCTCCGAATAGTAATTCCAAACAAAGAATACTGGGAGGCTGTAAAGTTAGAAACACAACCGCTCTGAAAATGTACACGAATGGCTGCTGAAGGAAATGGCTTGGCAAATCAAGCGACTTTCCCAATGATAACCATAACACTCCGTCTGCCTGACCATTTTACGAGGGGCGTTCAATATATTCTCGGTATCGGGGTGAAGCTGTGGTTGTATATATAAATTGACTTATTTATCAAGTAATACTATTATATTTGTGCATTCATGTAAAATTTCATATAAAAGTGATTATTTATTCGCGTTTTATCTCTAGTTAAACAGAATCATAATGGCAACTGAGACGATGATGGTGAAAATTGAGCATCGCGCTGTAATTAAATGTCTCACTAAGCAAGGAAAAAGTCAAAAAACTATTCATGAAGAGATGGTGGCTGTGTACCAGGGTTCCGCACCTTCATTATCAACTGTGCAAAAGTGGTCAAGTGAGTTCAAGAGAGGCAGAGAGAGCATTGAAGACGACCCCCGCTCCGGCGCCCCGGCTACTGCTTGTACGGGAGAAAGCATCAAAGAAGTCGAAAAACTTGTTCTTGAGGATGCCCGAATTAAGGTGAAAATTATGGCAGAAATCACCAAGCTTTCAATTGTTACCATTCACACCATTCTTCATGACCATCTTAACCTTTCAAAGGTCAGTGCAAGGTGGGTGCCACGAATGCTCCCAGCGCCTCAGAAAAAAGTGAGAATCGCATGCTGTAGAGAGCTTTTGGAGATGTGTAGTGAGAACGCGGACGGTGTTATGGATCGAATTGTTACTAGTGACGAAACATGGGTCCACCACTATGACCCTGAAAGCAAACAAGAGTCCATGCAGTGGCATAAAAAAGGAACAGACCCCCCGATGAAGTTCAAAGTCACTCCGTCTGCCGGGAAGGTCATGGCCACAGTTTTTTGGGACTCAAAGGGAATCTTGCTCATTGAGTACAAAAAAAAAAGGTGAAACCATCAACGCCACATCCTACCCTTCCACTTTGCATAATTTGCGGGAGGAAATTAAAAAGAAAAGACGGGGTAAACTCGCAGCGGGTGTGTTGCTTCTTCATGACAACGCTCCTGTTCACACGGCGCGAGTTTCCAAGGCTGCTGCGCGAGATTGTGGTTTTGAAGAAATCCAACACCCACCCTATAGTCCAGACCTTGCCCCTAGTGATTATTTCCTGTTTGCGGATTTGGAAAAATGTGAAAAATATGACCTATAGATGGAAAGTCTATTGTTCTATACATAGACAGTCAAATTATCTTAATCTCTTGATACACTGTGGACTAGAACCTGGATGACAAAACTTCGCCTCTCATCTCCTATGGTGGGTCTCGCGACATAAGCGAAAGCCAGGCAACGAAAAAGCTATAGGGAACAGATATTCAGACGGCATCTAACCAAGCGACACCATTTTCCTGAATGCAAGTGATTAATAAGTCACAACTACTAGCAGATGTCATCAGATGGACTGACGGAGTCACTTAAAACATACGTTCTCATATGGTCTGCAATAAATCCCAATAGAACCAAAAACCTTTAGAACAGAGTTGCCTTTCGGCAACTACGCAGAGGAATGAAATTGCCTACAATGAGTTTTGTGGGGGATGCAGATACAGATCAGATCCATTAGGAAAACTATTTTAGCTGTAGAAACGCAACAAAACCCCCAAAAAACCCTTACAGGAAATACAAATCATGTTTATAATTTTTTAGGTTATTTGGACTTAGCAAGGCAATCACGGATACAAAGTTTTTCTTCTGCTCTTGTATGTGACATCACAATGGACCTAGCTGTGGTCTAAGTGGGTGGAGGATTATTATTATTATTATTGAGGATATGTTGCACTGCGACCTTTAGATCTATTGTTCCCCCTTTTTTATACCTTTGCTCTCCTTCGAGATTCTCTCATACACAGTTCTTTTCAGAGTTGTATTGAGGGTTATGGTCCAGTTGCACATACACACCTGATCAAATAAATAGATACACCTTACATTTTTTGTCTTTAGTGTTGCACAGTGAAAGAAATGGTTAAAGTTCGCAAAAAAGGCTAATATATTTTTATTCTATATACTTATTAAAAACTTAAAACATAAAAATATTTTCAATATTTACGTAAATAATTATTTTATGAAGATTAAATTGTGTTGGTTCATAAAAATGTGTAATCAAAAAAATAGATACATTGTAAAATTTTCCAAAATTTTTAAATTAAGACCTAAAATGCTTACTTATATCAGTTGCAAAACCAATTACGACTAATACCCTGGGAAGCTACCCTTTTGCATTCTATTTTTTGCCATCCTTTTCGGCATACTGCTGATGAATGCTTGACATGTCTCTACTGGTATTTCAAAACAAGTTTTTTGAATAAATTATCACTGTTTGTCTGTATTGGTAAATATTTGCTCAAACAATTTCTTGTTTAGATGCGCCCACACGTTTTCAATAGAGATTGACTTGGCGAAGCTAGCAGGTCGATTTTGTTGTGAACAAAGCATTTTTTACTAGTGTGGAAGTACGCTCTGAGTCGTTATCCTGCTGAAAGACCCAACGCAGAGGCATGTTTTCCTTGGTGTATGATAGCATTACCATTTGCAAAATGTCTTTGAACTCGGCTGCCGTCATATTGTTTGTAGTCTGGAATATGGGACGAACATTATTCTAAGAAAAACATCCCCAGGCCATTATGTTGCTGCCTCCCTGTTCCACTGTATTTTTTATGCAACGGTTATGAAATTCCTTGGCTGGAGAATCTCTTCATTCTTTTCAAAGTCATTTCCAAAGATATTAATCTTTGCTTCGTCGCTCAACAAAATATTTCGCCATTTATTTTCACCCATATCGCTCGTCCTATTTGTATATGTCATGGCAAACTGTAGCCTCATGCTTAATTTTTTTTTCTCATTAAGGGAGCTTTCCTACCTATTCGTCCGAGAAGTTTGGTTTTTTGTAAGCCACCACTAACTTTTGGAGCACTAACGATGTTAATTTCTGGGGAAATACCTTTTGATGACTTAAAAGGGTCACTTTTTGATAAAATTGTTATTCGGCGATCATCCGCGGGGCTCGTTTTTTTCCGATCTGCCATGAAATTTCTTTTTGGTTGCAGCTTTTAAAACATTTTGCTTTAAATAAAGTGACCGTTACACATTTTTCGCGATTTCACGCAGAGATTTTCCTTTTTTTATGTGCGAAAGAAGCAAAACTTACTCTTCTGTGCATTGACTATTTCGAGCCATGGTAAACATAAAATGTTTATTTCCTTTTTCTTATTTGATGCCAAGCAATTACAATAAAATATTTTAAACATTTTTGACGAAAAACTCGCAAAGAAAATTATGATATAATTGAATTTTAATCACATTCTGAAGTGTATCTATTTTTTTGATCAGACGATTTTTATGTGTTAACACAATTTTATCTTCATAAAAAAATAATTTACGTCAATATCGAAAATAATGTTAAGTTTTAAGTTTTTAAAAAGTGTATAGAACTCAAAAATATTAGCCCTTTTTTCGAACTGTAGCCATTTCTTTCATTGTGCTACGCTAGAAACGAAAAATGTAAGGTATTTGAAGGTGTATCTATTATTTTGATCAGGTGTGTAGGTGGAAGAAATCTGTTCTAAAGTATTCTCTCTAAGTCAGTTTCCTTTAGGAATCTGATAATGAGGGATGGTTCCAGTAACTGCATATGTTCCTCTGATAATAGGCACTTGCCCAGACATTTTTTTCTTTTGTGAGTTAGTGCCTCACAGTGTCCCAATATGTGTTCTTGGATTTCATTAGACTCTCCGCAGAACCTGCATAGACCTTCTTCTGATACCCCTAGTTTCCTTAGATGCTCCCTATTCTTGCTCATTTTGATGCGTACCTCGAACCTCTCTTTCGGTTATATTGCCCTATGAGTTTCTTGGCCTGCTTCATTCCACTAGCGTTGTTCCAGGTTTCTGTCCGGTTCCTTGTTTCTAGTTCTGGGCATATGAAGGGTTTTGCAGCTCCTTTCCTTGCCAGGGAGTCGGCCAATTTATTGCCTTCTGTCCCCGTATGGCCAGGTATCCAGCAGAGTTTTACTCGGTTTCTCCTACTCAACTCTCTAAACTTCTGCAAGCATTCCCATATAAGCTTGGATTTGATGACATAGGAGTCTAGTGCCATGATAGCGGCTCGGCTGTGCGACAATATTGCTATGTCACAGTTGGTATACTTCCTTTCAAGTTTGATCTGAACGTATCTGATGTATCTAGTACATTTGCCCATGGATTCGAAGTATTTTGTCCTGTGTCCAAAAACTCCTGCTCCAGTTCCTTCATCAGTTCTTGATCCATTTGTATAATTTTACCGTGTTGCTGCTCAGTCTGTGGACCATGGATTCATTGCTCCAGTCCCTTTTGGTGCTGACCTTGCTGGTAAATTTCTTTTGGAAATTGAATTTCCTAATCACGTCATCCTTCGGAATGGCCAGGAGTGGTAGCTTTTTGACTAGTGCGTCGAATTGCCTCGATGTAATACACCTGTCTTTACCTATTCCTTCTTTTGCCATTCTCATGATTGTTTTGTTTGCACACTCTGCTACCACTAGATGCAAAGGAGTCTGCTCCAGTAGCACTTCCATGGCCGCAGTTGGGCAAGTTATCGTGGCTCCTGTAATACAGAGGCATGCCAACATTTGAACTTTGCTGAGTGTCTCCCTCGCGCTGATCAGATTGGTTCTCTTGGTCCATACTATTGCACCATAGGTTATTGTAGGTCGAACAATAGAGATGTACATCCATCTTAGAATAATTGGTCTGCATCCCCAGGATTTGCCCGCCAAGCTTCGACAAATCATCAGAGCACGCGTCGCTTTCCTGGTTATCTCTTCTGTATGTTTTTTCCAGATGAGCTTGCTGTCCAAAATTACTCCCAGATATTTAACTTCTTTTACCGGAGTCAGTGTTGTACCCGACAGACTTATTGGTTTTAGTCGTTACAGTTTCCGTTTTCTTGTGAAAGGTACTATAGTGGCTTTTGCGGGATTTAGGCTTAGCCCAGCCGACAGGTACCATTCCTTAGTTAAAGTTAGCCCCCATTTGATAATATCGCACAGGGTCTCCTCCATTTTTCCTCTGGCTATGATTACTATGTCATCGGCATATGCCTGACATCTGATGCCATGGTTAGTTAGCATCGTGGAACAGTACAGCACGGATAAGAAAATCATCAGGAAATCACATCTGCCTTCTGATAGGGGTTAGAATATATTCGAGGTAGGCATGCCTGTCGTAAGAGGCCACTCAAATCCACAAAGCGGAGACGAAAACTTCGCAAAAAATTGCAAAATAGAAACAAATGACCCGGTCCTCCTGACAGGGGGTTTGTGAATTAACTGTATTACCCAATAAAACTAAAACGGTTAAAACAACTATGGCAATGAACAAAACAAACAATAAATACCCCAGGTGGCAGACCAGATAATTTGGAAAATCCACCCTCCTTGGAGGTCGGTCCCATGGATTCTGGGGGGGACCTTTTATTGCTACTCCAAAAAAACTCAGAACTTCACCGAAAACGATAGCGTCAAAAAGCCCTAGAGCGAAGACAGCGCTATAATTGTAAGTATTTCGAAAATACAAAAGTGAACTATATTCACAAACGAAAACAAACACAAACAACTATTACAATAAATGGCAAGCCGAGCTCAAAGCTTTCCTTGCTTGAAGTAATAGTTGCAAGTTTACAAAACCAAATAAGGGAGTTGGAAAAAAGAGTCATCATGCTGGACCGCTCTAACAAATCTCCTGGGCAACATGCCCAACAAATTATAGGAAAGGAATACCACACAGATGAAGACGAGCTCGCACTGGAAACAGACGCCCGTCTAAAGAAAAAAAAGAACAAAAGGCCTATAAAAAAACGCAAAGCAGAAGAAAGCCCTGAGATATCTGCAAATAGACAGGATGCTAAACAAGCAAAGTGGAACCTTTGCTTGTTTAGGTTCCAGTGGAAAGATAACCACTGGTTTTAAAAAACAGCCTTTACCACCACCAATAATGATCTCGGGAGTAGATAGAAATTAAAAAAAGTAATAGAACAAAAAACGAAAAAGGCTTGTAAATTCACATCCTATAATAACAACAAATGGAAAATAAATGTCGATGACAGTGACACATATAGAGAAGTCACTGTGACAAATCACAGTGGCACTCATACGAAAATAAAGCTACTAGACCAATTAGAGTAGTAGCCAGAAGTCTTCACTTCTCGTGTGATGAGCACGATACAGTCGAAGACTTGAGTAATAGAAAATTTAGGATTTTGGAAGCCAAAAACCTAACTAAAAAAGAAACCACTCAATGTAGTGATAGGAAACCAATAACAAAAAACAGAAGACTATCTCTTTTTATGCTCCCATTTCATAGTCAAGAAAAAGTCGAAGAGATATACAATATAAAATCAAAAATGGGTATTGTTGTTAAGATCGAGCGAAGTACGTAAGAACTCAAACTCAATACCCCAATGCAAACGATGCCAAGCTTTCGGGCATACACAAAGTTATTGTAGAAGAGACTTTGATTTAAAACTAGACAAAGTGACAACTGCTGCTAAAACAAACATACCAACTATAGAAAATAAATCTTATTCCCAAACAGTGAAAAATACACGAAAAGAAGAGGAAATATCAATAAAGGAAATGCTTATTACTATTATCCAAAGATTGGATAATCAGGATAAAATAATTCCACTGCTAAGCAAAGACGCAGAAAAAAAAAACAATAAAACATATATCAATGATTAAAAATAATAATAATAAAAAATAATGTCGCAACGTGGAATGCATATGGTTTGCTCCAACACATCCCTGAATTTCAGGTTTTTCTATGTAATGAAGATATTGATGTTTGCCTGATTTCTGAAACTCATTTCAAACAGGGAACAAAGATTAAAATTCCTGGGTACCTTTGTTATCACTCTTCCCATCCAGCTGACAGTGCCAGGGGTGAAAGTGCTGTGATTGTATAAAGTACCTTGGATCCATATGAATTGAGAATAATAGCAAAACAAGCAATGCAAGTAGCGACAATAAACATTGAAACTAAAGGCAAGGAGTTTAAAAAAGCTGCGATATGTTAGGTAACAATTTTATTATCCGTGGTGATTTCAATGCGAAACATACACATTGGGGGTCAAGACTTATAACAACAAAAGGCAGAAATCTCTACAAATCTGTGCGAAATTCATTTCGACTGGATCATCTGACCCAACGAAAATACCAGATGTCATCTCATCGACAACTTCATAACGAAAGGTATTAATAGAAAAGAAGTTAAAGTTAAAAGTAGTGATGATCTGTCATCGGATCAAACACCTGTGATCCTAGCAGTCTGTACAGTATGTCCCACATCACTGGAAGATAGCAGAAATTATTGTTATTTCTTAACAAGGTAAGCCTTTATTAGAAGTTACCTCATATAGGCCAATCTCACTTTTACCTCTATTTTCAAAACTTTTCGAGAAACTCCTTCTTAAAAGGTTAAACCTAATTATAGAACTAAGAAAGCTTATCCTTACCCATCAATTGGGGTTTAGGAATAAACACTCGACGATAGACCATGTGCATCGTATAACTAATGTTATAGAAAAGACAAATTTGTTCTGCAATATTTTTAAACGTTGCACAGGCTTTTGATAAAGTTTGGCATAAGGGATTAGAGTATAAACTTCATAGGGACCTACCTAGAATGTACTATGAGATCCTTAAGTCTTATATAGGTAATAGATTCTTTAGAGTTCGTTATGGTTCAATGTATTCTGAACTTAAAGAAATACAAGCAGGTGTTCCACAGGGAAGTGTGGGACCCACCCTGTATTTATTATATACGAGTGATACCATGATAGCCACATTTGCAGACGACACTGCTCTTCTATCGACAGATGGATGTGTGATTAAAGCTACAGAAAAACTACAAAATTCAATTAACGAGATATGTGTTTGGACGCAGCGATGGCAAATTAAACTTAATGAATCAAAGTCCACCCATATCAATTTCACAATTAAAAGAATAACGAATCTTCCCGTGATTATTAATAACCAAGTAGTTCCTTACTCTAACACAGCTAAGTATCTGGGTATGAATCTGGATGCTAAACTGAAATGTAAGGAAAATGTGAAAAAGAAAGTAGAAGACCTAAATATTAGATATAGAAAACTTGATTGGCTGTTAGGATATAATTCAGAGTTGTCCATTGAGAATAAAATTCTATTATATAATCAGATACTAAAACCGGTTTGTACATATGATATCCAACTATGGGTATGCACAAAAAAAAAACAAATGTGCAAATGTTACAAACATTTCAAAATAAGGTCCTTCGAGGAATAGTGAATGCCCCATAGTGTATTAGAAATAGTGACTTGCATCAAGATTTGCAGATTGATCTCGTAGCAGATACAACTAAAAAGTACGCAATGCGTCACAACGAGCGTTTGCAGATGCATATTAATCCTGAGATAGACAATGTCTTAAATGTACGAAATAATATTCGTAGGTTAAGAAGAACCAAGCCCCATGAACTTGTTTGACAATAACAATAACATTCTCAAACCCAATTTTACGTTGAAAACAAAATCTTTCACCAGTTCACCAGTTAATTGATCATGATCAAGGAGGTGTTTTTAGTGCGGTTAGAGTCCCACACTACGTTGGGTTTCCAACCCCACCATGTCCTTCGAGATTTTCACCGTCTCCAAAAAAAAAATTACATCTTGCAATATTCACCAGAAATAAAGACAATGGTGAAGGGAAAAAGAAGAGCCTGTGAGAAATGACATCAAACTCGTGCGCCGCGACATAAAACTCGTCTCAATCAGTTGTGCAACCAGTTGAAGGCTAATATTAGAATATTTGAAAATAATGTTCTAAACTCATAGCTTGCCCGCTAGAAAGGAATGTAACTACTCGCTCTGGAAAGCCGTTAAAGACGTAAGAAAACCCCAAGCATGGGCGAAACACGATAAGGAGAAGGCGAAACTCTTTCATATTTATTTAGAAATTACTTTTCAACCGTTCGGTGGGATAACTCCTCTTGAAAATTTTAATACGACTGAAGTAACAAATGGCAATTATGCCATTAGGCTCGCTATTCTTACGGAACTTAAAGAAGAATTATATAAACTCAATCCGATGAAAGCTCCTGGATACGAATTAATCAGAGGAGAAGTTCTTAAAGCTTTGCCCAAGAAAGCGATTCTTAAGTTTCTGTGTCTCATCAATGCTGCCCTTAGACTAAAACACGTTCATAGTCAATGGAATGTGGCAGAAGTGATAATGGTACCGAAACCAGGGAAACCACTAACTGATAAAAAATCATATAGACCGATCTCACTTCTTCCGATAATGTTTAAAGCGTTCGAAACAATTCTACTTAGACGTTTAATTCCGGTCGTGGAAGAAAAACCCCTTATTCCGCACCACCAATTCGGCTTTAGAAGTAAACACTCTACTATCGACCAAGTACATCGCATAACTGATGTAGTGGAAAAAGCATTTGAACAGAAATATATTTGTTCGGCCGCAGTTCTTGATGTTTCTCAAGCCTTTGACAAAGTTTGGCATGAAGGCTTGAAACACAAACTAAGCTTCTTCTGGGAAACTTTTTAGAATCATAACGAACTATCTCTCAGATAGAATGTTCCGTGTAAAGTATGAAAACGAACTGGAGTACCACAAGGAAGTGTTCTTGGACCTCTTCTTTACCTGCTTTATACCAGGGATATACCGCAAGACGAAGGCACCGTATTAGACACATTTGCTAACGATACTGTCATTATGGTAACAGTCAAAACGGTTGAAGATTCAACAATGCAATTATTGCAAGGATCGCCGTTGCTGCAAATCACCGATCCTAGATATTTGAAGCTGTCGACTCTCTCTACGTTTGTGTTGTTTATCTTCAATTCAATATTCTCAGCGCTCGTATTTTTGGCAATTACCATAAATTTCGTTTTTGATGCGTTGATTCTTAATCCGTACTTTTCACTTGCGAGATTCAGTTTATTCATCATGATGTTCAATTCCTTTAAGTCATTAGATATTATTACTGCATCATCCGCATATCTTAGGTTGTTTATTCTCACGCCACTAATCTTTACTCCATATTCGATGTCTCTTATGCTTTCCTTGAAGATTTCTTCTGAATACATATTGAAAAGAAGTGGGGATAAAATACAACCTTGCCTGACTCCTCTTTTTATATTTATCTCCTCTGATTCTTCTCCCTCTATGTGTATTTTCGCTCGTTGATTCCAGTAGAGGTTTTCGATTATTCTGCACTCATTGCTATCAATGCCCTTGTTTCTAAGAATTTCAATCATTTTTTTGTGCTGGACTTTGTCAAAGGCTTTTTCATAGTCCACGAAACATGCGTAAACCTTCCGGTTCACTTCCAGGCTTCGTTGGATTATCATATTGATAGCGAATAGTGCTTCTCTAGTACCAATACCGCTCCTGAATCCGAATTGTGAAGGGCTTACATCCTCCTCAAGCTTACTGAAGATTCTTCTGTGTATAACTTTTAGGAATAACTTCAAGGCGTGGCTCATTAGGCTGATTGTCCTATACTCTTCACAGCGCGTTGCTTTACTTTTCTTTGGTAGCGTTATAAATGTCGATTTTAACCAGTCTTCAGGGATCTTGCCGTATTTATATATAGCGTTGAACAGATTGGTGATTATTTGGATATTATCTTCTTCTTCTATTAACTTACAGGGACATAAATATCCTATTTTTTTGTGTCCAAATACCCTTCGGGAATGAAGCGAAATACCTCGGAATAACTCGACGTTAAACTCTAGTGGAAGGAGCACGTTAAAAAGAAGCGTGAAGAGCTGGAAAAGAGATATAGAGAGATGTTCTGGCTAATTGGATATCATTCAAAGCTAAGTATTGACAACAAATTGCTTACATATAAGCACCGTCTAGACGTACGGTGTACAACTATGGGGTTGTACCAAACCAAGCATAAGAACCATACTTCAGACTTTCCAAAACAAAGTTCTAAGAACCATCGTCAACGCACCTTGCTATATAAGAAACGACGATATCGACAGAGATCTTGGAATTACAACAGTCCAAGATGAAATTAAGACTTTTGCTCGTAAGCATAAGCGCCACCTAGAGAACCTTATGATTCTCTGGACTGACATCGATGGTTCGCTGGACGCTTTTCTATTCCTAACAAGTCTGCTAAGCCTATTGTTACCTTTGGTGATGTCTAATGCCTCCTGCCTGGCTCTCGTAACAAAAGTGGGAACATTGCCGACATTGAAGATGGTGGAAGGACATAATTAATATTATTCTTAATAAGAATGCAGGCTCTTGGGTTGGGTATCCTGGTGTCCCAGGTTACCTTTGCATTCCTGCATGTCAGTCCTTTGACTGTTCCATCCTTTCAGGATGTATGGATCCAGAATAAGAGGGCAGCCCAGGTCATCCCAGGTCATTGTGAACATTCATTACAGCAGATGTTGCTATAGCGTGGCGAATGTTCGCCTGGGTTACCTTAAATTTGAGTGGAGAGAGCATCGAGCTTTTGCTCATTGGGAGCTAGTGCCCCACTCTCTTCCAGAAGTATGCTCTCATCCACCTCAATCACCGTGTTATCATGCTCCCCCCTCAGAGAACGAGTCTTCCGAAAGAGACATGAATTGCTTTTCTCTCTCTCCTTCAGTTATGTGCTCGGCAGGAAAAGGGAGTGTTTCAATCTGAAGAGAATCTGATTTCTCCACTGCAGATTTTGTCCTCTCTAAGGTTCGATTAGGATTGATCAATTGATTCATCGCCTCCTCCGACTTCTTGAGTCCAGACACTGCGACCCTGCCAAACCTATAAATCAAGGAATTGTTGTGGCGCCTTATGGCGTCGAATTACTATTGGTCTAATCCGAGGCCCAGTACATGCCCGGTTCCTTCGTGTGGACTATACAATACCTTCCACAATTTTGTGTTTATTTCCTCGTTTTGCGCTTCGAGGAGAGCAAGTGTTGTTTTGTACTTTTTGTCCTGTCCAGCGTTTTTGGGAAATAAAGAGTGATGGAATGAGTGGGTGGCGGATGCTCTCTGTGATAGTAATTCTGCCTAACATATCCCAATTTTAATATAAAGTCGTTCTTCTTCTTTTGGCGCTCCCAGAGGGACCCAGAGGGAACCCGGGCCTAAATTGTTAACCGTCATCCTTCTGTACTTGTGTGTGCCAACTTGGACTTGGGTGCCCTCTGTTGGGTTGTCCCACAGATTCAGAGTCGAAGAACTAAACAAAATCTTTGGTAGTCTAAAAATCATTTACTTATTTTGACGAATATACACACAAACATATTTACAGTAAATTTAAATAATATAAATCACTTAATTCTTTGTCTTTTCGAACCGATTAACACCAATGGCGGGGGCTCTGATAGTACTGGAAGGCGCCTCTTATCCTTCAACTTCTTTACGTGTGGCAGAAAAACTAAGGGCGGCGGACTTGACAAATCTCTCTGTTTAAAGGTATTTTCCGAAGGCAACGTAGATGGATGTTCGGATTCTGTAGAAGACTTTATCGACGAACTGGATTGCTGATGCAATACTGAGTCATTTGAGTTCACTTCACCCGCACAACTAATCATACTTGAACACTGCGCAAAGCAACTGGGATAATTATTTTCGGGTCCATCATCGCTTATAACAATATCTCCACAATTGTAGGAATCTTGGGCAATGTGAGCTGTTGGTATGAACTCTGATGCTGGAGAATTCGATTGAGCTTGTGAGCTTACAGAAAGCTTTTCCGTATTTGAAGCAGTCAGCTCGAAAGTGGTAGCATCTATCATTACCCAATTTTTGAGACCGGATGAAGGGATATTGGAAGTTTGATTATTTGTTTTCGGGTAGACTGCAGTCGTATAGTTGCGGTCTTTGATACTCGAAAGATTGGCTAAGTACATGGCATCAGTTATGCAGTGGCTACTCAACTGTAGAAACTGAAGGGGATTCCTTAAATGAACTGGTGTCTTAATCCACAGCTGCGTTGCGCTCTCTACAATTTTCTCTGCTACAATTTCATTTCTCTTTTGTCGAACCACTAAATTCGAGCTTTTTGAGCTCGGAATTTTTCCATACTTTCGTTTGAGATTGACATACATTTTGGTAGCTAATTGCCGAATGGAGTCTAAAATTGTCCATATGACTGGAGATTGTCCTATGCGATCAGTCAGGTCCTTATTAAATACTTTAATGTGATTAGATGCGATTCTATTTGTACCGAATATGGACATTTTCTCAGTGCCTACCGCTCGCAGCCACGTATGCTCCACATAATTGCACAGACTCGAAAGACTGTTCGAAAATATATTTTTTTCCCGCATCCACTTGCGCAGCGACTCCAAACCTGGAACCATATATTCCGGAGGCAACAATGGAAGAACAAGCACCATCCGCAGGGCACTTGCTCCTACTCCTTTTGCAGTTTCTCTTTGCAAACCCAGGCTCTTCATTTTTATAAGCACAGCATCCGTATACTGATACCAAGATCCCTTGATTATGGCCTCGGGAAATGCGTAGGCCAACTCAGACTGCACGACGTGATCGAAGTCTGAAACTATAATGTTTGGCGTAATTTTAAGCTCTTGCCTAATGTAGTCGAAGATAGCTGCGTAAGCCGATTTGCTTCGAGCTGTAATAATGGAGTAGATTATTGGAGCCGTCTGAAAAGTGGGTAAGCTATTAAGATGTTAATGAAATCTATTTAAAAAAAAGTCTCACCATATATCCATGCACTGCATGAAACGACAATAAGAAGTAATCCGGTTGGTTTGGACACAAAAACTCTAAGGAACCATCCATGTGTATTTCATCGATCCTTGGCATCAGTTCAAACGTCTTGCGATGCATGAATATCATGCATGTTGCATCAGGCAAGTTAATAGTTTTCTGATAGATCCTATCTTTCTGTGATCCACTATTGACTTGAAGAAAGTCCTTACCTCCGTCCAGAATACTTACAATATCAGCAACTTTTGTAGCCGACTCCTTAGGATGCTGCTTTCGGCGTGCTTTTCGCATGGCACTTTCTGCTGATGTGAATGGGTACAGAAGTGCCGCATCTGCATGACGGTTAGTCGCCTCATCACAGTATATCACATTTAAATCAGTGATTTCGTCTGCCGCACGTTGAGTTAGTACTTTACGAAACGCATCGACAAGTAGTTGGTTCGGTGCAGGCGCATGATCATGCTCGACAATTAGTTTCGTTTTGCCATTTTCATTAGTCAACCGTCCCGGACATTTCGTGCTTTTGTGACGATGACACCTATAATAGCTTTGAGAATGGGTGTAAAAAGACGTGTTAATAAGTTCAATTTTTTGGTAACTGCAAACAGTGAAGGGAATGGATCACAAAATAAAGGAAACAGTAAAGTAGAGACATTTGGTAGCGACATTTTTGGTTTTCATTATTTATTTATGGAGATTTTATATTATATGTATATGTATACATATATACACAACCAGCGCATACATATGTACATAAATGTGAAAAACATTTGTTAGAAGCATTACTAATTAAATAAATCAAAAAGGATTATAGATATTAAATATCGTGCTTTTCTGATTTAGCGAAATTGTATCTAATTTTCAATGCAGAATATACATCATATGGCCTATATATAGATACATATGTACATATGTAATGTTTTAATTGTAATCCGGGTTTTATAAAATCCATAGACGTGAGTACACCTACCTTACAGACCCAGTTTTATAGGCAAGCCAGTATTTATGCCCATCTACATACATTATTTGTGTCTTTTATGAATTCTCGCTTTAAAGTTAAATAGAAATATATCCATCTAACCTATGCTCTACTTGAGAGGGAACAATATCACGCAAAACACGAACGCTTCCCGTAGAAGCTAGGGCCAAGTCCACCCCGAATTGTCTGTAGCACCACAATATTATTATTATTATTATTAATCTATCTAAATAACAAGAAAAAATCTTTACAAGGTTTGTTGTGACACATTAAGTCGAGAAGAAACGTCAACTATTTCTGTTTTGCTCCGATACAAAAGATGCGCAGTCAAATGTCACGTAACGTTACAATCAATAACAGACCAGTGAAGTGTCTGTTCAGATTGAGGTGGCCATGAAAGTTCTGTTAAAGACAATGCTTACACTAAGGTGGTTATTATTATACGCCGCGTCTTCGCGAGGAATTTTTTTAAAACATGCTCCCCGTCGCTTTTTGAAAATTTCTCATAGAGACCATAAATATGAGTTTTTTTTTCTTTATTAGTATTACAAATACTTTTAATACTCCATATACAGTCACGATATACAGAATACAGAATACAGTATACTGTATATCGTGATATACAGTATTGGACAAAACATTTGCAACTAGAAGTGAAATCGAGCATTTCTTTAAATTCATTAAATTTTTTTTGCAAAAGCATAGCAACCTATATATATTCTAAAAGGTCTATATTTGAACTGTACAAAGAGTAAATCATTTTTGAAATCATGTTAAAGAATTGTGTAATCCACGCTGATTTGTAAGTGTAACCTTTTATTGGTGCGCGACAAAACATTTGTAACTTTCAATGGAATTATAGAAAAACTACAAAAAATCTGTTTTTAGTTGCAAATAATTCGACATTTTTGGTATTAATTCATTTTATTTCAATATAATATTTAATGAAATTTCTAGTTGCAAATGTTTTGTCCAATACTGTATATATTTACATTTGGTTACATATTTAATATTATTACCTATTTTACATTATTCTTCATCATTTCACTATATATTTTAATTAAAAAATGTTTCTTCTTAATAATTCAGTAACTTTTTTTCAAATATTCTAATATTTCTTTCGTCTTTTATTTCATTTGGTAGGTTATTAAATAGTTGAAGTCCCTTTATCATTATTGTTTTCTGCTCTGCCGTTGTCCTTACTCTCTCCACTCTAAAGTCGTCCATGTTTCGTAGCTGATACGGTTGTACTTCTCTCACTTGCCTGACAATTTGCGTCAAGTAGGTTGGTGCTGTCCCATTCTTTATTTTAAATATTGCTATCAGTGTACTTAGCTTCAGTCTTTTTGTTATATTTAGCCATTTCAGTCTTTCTAGCATACTATTTATGTGTGTTAATCTATCGCAGTTCAATATCGCTCTCATTCCTTTGTTTATGAAACATCTTGCCGCCCCTGGCTTAACTCGAGCTATGATATGAATTCCTTTCTGCGAGCCATTATTTTAGGCATTTGCTTTCGCTGTGTCTGAATTGCGGTCTAAAGTGTCATTTACGTGACAACTACATACATTTTCACTTTGTCAAAAGCTGCGTCCTTAATATCCAGCTTAAGAATAAAAGCTTAAACATCCAAATGAAAAAATGTTTGTTTTTCTGCAATTCAAACATTTTATGGGTGATTTGTCAAACCGCCAGAGACCGCCATCCACACATTTAC
Source organism: Myathropa florea (assembly GCA_930367185.1). NCBI lineage: Eukaryota > Metazoa > Arthropoda > Insecta > Diptera > Syrphidae > Myathropa > Myathropa florea. The sequence goes on along the minus strand of OV884005.1, from coordinate 23,174,399 downwards.
GAAATGTAGCAGATTTGCCACCCGAGAGAAATTCAAATGGGAGCGTTTTGGTGTGTAAGGAAATCGAAACTATCTGCGTCTTGACTTGATTTGTTTGTGCAATTGTTTGTTTTTTTTCCTTTTCCTTTGCAAATTTTTCTTATACATAGCATGTTTTTGTTTAAGTAATAACGGTTTAATATTAGTGAAGTATGCACCACCCCAACAAGATAGACCATATTATAATAATATAAAAATATAATAATATAATGACAATATTATTGAGATACTGCTTAAGATACGAAATGTGATGCTTCCAATTCAGCTTTTGATCCAAAATAATGCCCAAATACTTGTAGTTATCGACATATTCAATTTTAAAGCAGTCGTCAGTACAACTTACATTTTCACATTAATAAATGTAATTATTCTGGCATCCGTTTATTGGAAATCGGTTACAACTACAACTGTAGGTGAATGAAAATATAAAGGGAAATCGCTTAAGTTTAGGCCTTTAATGTTAAAGAACATAAACTTAGTTTTGGTACTGATAAAAAGCTTATGCTGCTTGAACCAATTCCTTAGAAGCTCTATATCATAATTCACTTCTAGAAGGTATCAAACGAACTAACGTTCGAGTACGATAGGGCTGTATCATCGGCGAAGGCTGTGACTTTTCCGTTGAACGGTTGCAAAAATAAAGAATTTACATATATTAAGAATAGGGTCGGGCCCAAAACAGAACCCTGCGGAACACCCATACTTATAGATTTAGGGGAACTTAAGCAATTTTTTTATTTTAACCACTTGTGATCTGTTCTGAAGATATGACACAAACAAATCCTCTAAAACCGGCGAAATAAAGTTTTTTTAACAGAAGACTGTGGTCAACCATATCAAAAGCTTTTGTGATATCTATAAAAAGTGCAGCGGGAATCTTTGAAACATTAAGACTATTGTATAATTCCCCAAGGAATTTAAGTAAGGCACTTTCGGTGGATCTTCCACTCCTGAAACCGAATTGAAAGTCACTTAGATATTTTGTTCTGCTTAAAAATGAAAGAATTCTAGACTTCATTCCCTTTTCGAAAATTTTTGAGAACACAGGCAGAAGAGAAATGGGACGATAATTGTTTACCAATGTTGTGTCATGTTTTTTTATGTAAAGGAAACACAACCGCTTTTTTTAAGGCTTCCGGAAAAATTCCATGCCAGGCAGAGAAATTAAAAATATAGCTCAAAACATCAGAGATTAAAAACCTGAGAATTCTACCACTTAGACATCTTTATTGTTAATAATAATAATAATAATAATAATAATAATAATAATAATAATGGCGGCGCTACAGTCCGAGGTGGACCTGGGCCTAGCTTCTCAGCAACCACTCGTGTTGTGCGTGCTATTGTTCTATCACGAGCGGAGGGGACCGACTCCGAACTGCGAGATTGAGATTTCTAGACAGTGGAGCCGTGAAAAAATTTTTGATGTTTTTTTCGAGATTCGAACCAACGACCCCGAGCGTAGGAGTCGACGCACCTACCCACTACGACACGGCGCCCACCTTTATTGTTACAAAGTCAAAATTTGGCGTCTGTATCAATAATAAAGAAGAGTCAATTTTCTTGCTTTTTCTTTGTAACTGCACCTCGGTTATTCAATTCATTTCCTGTTAATCTATGATGCGAACGAGTGGAAACGGTTTTCTTGAGAAATATTCAGGAGTGGCTCTTTTTCTTAGCTATTCTCGGATTGAATTACTTTTGCGCATTTAGTCTATTTATGTATAATACCTTGTTTGGATGATCTCTTTGATTTTGCATTTTATGTATTTATTTATTTATTTATTTATTTTATTAATCTTATTTCTTGCCTTTTCATCTTATCTTTTGTTATTGGCAACTTATCTGTATGTACACTTTCTGTTTTTTTTTATTTATTTTTTTGTTATATTACTTAATACGATCCCCATCAACAGTTCTCTATCTTGATATATAATGTTCTGATAGATACATTCAACACTTCGCATTTCCAATTGAATGTACTTTTACTATTTCATTCACATGTATGTATCAACCAAATATGTCTATATTATCTTTGTAAATATATTTCTGTTTGAAATAAAGCCAAATAATAATAAATAATAATAATAATAATAATAATAATAATAATAATAATAATAGTGTTGAATATTGATTTAATGAAGAAAATATTGCGGCTGGAAGAATTGAACGCCAACAGGTGGTACATAATGCAGATAAATACTGAGAGGTAAACAAAATATTTGTAACAATATAAAAGCATACCGTGTTTATATTTATGTTTGTCTATAATTTCAGAAGTCTTTTGTCTATGTGAGGTTACATTAATGCTTCTTTCAAATAGCATAAAGCATGAATTGTCAGGTTGTTGTCGACGAATTGCAGTGCCAAAATACATACATATGACCAAATTTGCTGCTACGTTGAAGTTCTTGGCAGCGGAAGTCTATCGGCATCCAATTCGAAGGGACACTATAAACATTGTATGAACTGTAACTAGTAATAAATAAGTAATGGAAAATATAAATACAAACAATTTTGAAAATTGATAGTACATATCTACATTTCCTGCATATAATTTAGGTTGTCCCTTAGAACCACATATTTGAAAACCTTACCGCACTGCAAAACGAGAAAACATTTTCTTTAATATATTCCAGTACTTATTCAACTGACTTATACAAATTTATAAAACAAATAGAAATAAAACACATATGTAATGCATATAACATTTTTCATCCAAACGCATTCGGCTTTAAATGGGTCATATTTAAGTGTTTTAGTTATAGTTTCTATTGAGTTTTCACGTTTGTTATCATATACAAATACATATTTGTTAGTCTTTTTTATGGCAAAATTCTTGCATTTTCAAACAAAACTTTTTTGCTTTGTTTATCGATCGACAACCACCCCTCATCGAACAAAACTATGCGAATTCAAACGGTTCTGACATTGAATTAAGCAATAGAGAGTACCAATTTTGCGAAAACAAAGAGTGTCGAAGTTGGCAGTCCAACACTACTCGATTTTCAAAAATGTGACTTCACTATTAGAGTTAGAGAGTACCGATTTTGCGAATTTGAGTAATTTCATATTAGAGTAGCAATACAGAGTAAGGGCCCAGAGTTCTGAGTAGAACCGCTGTCTACTAGCTCGGGCTTTTTAATAGTTGGGTGCTTGATTTATTTAATATTATTTGTTATTATTGGTTCATAATCACAGGAATTCATGCCCAATAAGTAGAATTAGAAGTTGAAATGTTTAGTTACATAGCAAAAAAATGAAAAAATTAAACATTTCAGATTAAAAAAATAATAAACGCAGAAGTTACTCATTTCGATCTGAAAAACTGAGGTTCTCGTGTTTTGACATAAAATTCTCGCCAACTCGACCTTAGATATACCAACTAAACTAAGTACCGACGTCCAAACCAGAAATCAATTCATAGATTTATTCAACTTATACCCTCTTTGCCCCTGAATTTTTTTTGACAGCTTGTTGCTTTTGCACCATCTGTGACTACATGGAAGCCCTTTCGAAAAGCTGATAGCCATACACATTCAAACAAATAAGGTGTTGTTTAAAAAATATTTCGTTATTTGAACGTTATTTCAAATTCATATTTTCAACACAAAAAGTAGGAGGAGTTAACAAAACAGGATCATGTTCATACTATTGTCATTATTTGAATATTTGATAGAAAGGATTTAATTTGTATGGTTAAATTCAATGGAATTAGTAATAATGAAATAACGAGGAAGGAAAAAATAAACAGGATAACTTGTTTAAGCATTTTATTCATACAGTTGTGAATAAAAAGTTATGCATTTTAAAGAAATTATCGAAAGTGTAACGTTGTATTTGGGCCCATGAGGACCGAAATACTTCGTTTCATTCATCGAAGAGCACTCCAGATAGTGTGTGTTCGTTTTCTTCAAAATCAAAATCAGATATTTTCGCAGTTTAAAAATGTCAAAGCATTGTTGGAGAAGGAAAGCGGATCCCATTTAAAATGTCTATAGTCGGACAATGGGACTGAATACAAAAACAGTGATTTTGATTTTGAATTTGTTCCTAAGATCTGAGGGTATTAAAAGGCGATTCTCGGTTGCCTATAATCCGGAGCAAAACGGGGTTGCCGAGCGTAAAAATCGCAGGCTCTTGGTAATGGCAAGGTGCCTTTTAATACAGTCTGGCCTACCGAGGGCAAAGGCTCTTGCAACAGCGAACTATATCAGAAATCGAAGTCCTTCCAAGTCACTCAATGGGAAAACTTCATACGAGGTCCGTTTTGGGAAACGCCCAGTAGTACGTCATTTTCGAGAGCTTGGGTGTAAGGTTTTCATTTTAGAGAGAACACCAAATAAAGATAAACTAGATCCTAAGTCACAAGAAGGAATCTTTGTCGGTTATCCTAGGGAAAATAAAGGATACAGAGTATGGATCCCAGACAGACAACAAGCTATAATCTCGCGTGATGTCAAGTTTCTTGAAAACAACCTTGAAAAGATTTCATCCGAAAGTGACCATCACGAAATTGATTTGCCTTTGATTTCCACGCAAGGTAATGTTAAACCAGCTAACATTTACGATTATAATAGCTGTCTGTCGGAGTCTGAAAAGGCAGAAATGGAATGGGACGTCGACTAAACTGCTTCATGCGAGAACGAAGTTTCATCCGAGCATTCAATGAAAAGAGGTGCTAGAAGATAACGAATTGTAAGGACCGGTCAGCCTGGTCGACCGAAAAAAGAATTAAAAAATGAAGAAGTAAGTCATGTTACACCTGAATGCGGTTTAATGGCTGAGGTAGATCTCGGACTGGCAGTTTCTGGACCTGATGCCAGAGAATGGTACAAAGCTATGGCAACAAAATTGGAATCTTAAACGATACTTGGGAGATCGTGGATCGTAATCCTTCTAACAAGGTTATCGGAAGCGGGATGATACTCAGGAATAAATATTCTCCGGATGGATCTCTAGATCGTAGAAAGGCAAGAATCGTTGCCAGGGGATTCGCTCAGCGACCTGCTATAGACTTCGAGGCAACCTTTGCTCCTGTCACAAGATTGAGTTCCATACGTTTAGCCACGGCGATCGCATCTGAACGGCGATCTGTCAGAGAAGATACTTATGGAAATCCCAGAAATTACAACTGAGTCCCTCCAAATTATTATACAAAACAAGGAGAGTGAAGTCATTAAACGCAAAGCCTTAAAGATGATAAGAGAAATTCAGCAAGATAATTAAGTTTGTCTACTAAGAAAGGCATTGTATGGACTTTGGCAGGCTGGACGTTGCTGGTACGAGAAACTCAGTCATGAGCTTCAACGTCTGGGATTACACCCAACAAAGTCCGATCCTTGCGTATACGTTCGTGATTCAGGGGGAGAAATGCTGATTATGCTCGTATACGTGGATAATTTCTTAATAATCTCCAGAAATAAGAACGATGTACAAGATATTAAGTCTAGTTTATTGAAAACATTCGGTATAAAGGATCTTGGAGAAATACGATGATGCCTCGGTTTGGAGTACAATAGGAGACCCAACGGATATTCTATACATCAGCGTGGTTACATCAATGAGGTGCTAGAGCGTTTTGGAATGACAGATTATTAGACAGTCTCTACTCAAATGTATCTTTGAACTTTAAAAGCTCATAGTCCGGAAAGAGCCAGTTCAGAACGGAAGAAGGTACTGTATCGTGAAATTGTTGGATCGGTGAGGTACCTGGCAATGGGTACTCGCCCTGACATAGCGTTTGCTGTTAGCTGGCTGAGTCAGTTCAATGATAGTTACAGTGAAGGACACTGGGTAGCTGCGAAACGAGTTCTTCGCTATCGCTAGGGTACCAAGAAAATGGATTTAATGTACTCATCATCAAAGTCGGGACTGGTATGGTAGATGCTGATTGGGGAAACTGCCCAAAAGACAGACGCCCGTATACTGGATTCGTTTTCCTGCTTGCTGGTGCAGCTGTAACTTGGGAATCACTCAAACGGAAAACTGTAGCTCTATCATCTACTGAGGCCGAGTACATGGGCCTCACCGAATGCGTAAAGGAAGGCAGGTAAATACCTGCAAAGATTCGTCAGATTCAGGTTCGCGTCGCTTGTGGAGGACTTATCCATCTTGTGTGATAACATGGGCGCTCAAAAGCTGGCATCAAATCCAGTATTTCATTCCCGCACGAAGCACATTAACATAAGACACCATTTTGTGCGAGAGGCTTTACCAAACAGTCTCCAACTCATTTGTTGACAGATGGCGACACAGCTTAATTTCTGGATTTCTCGCCCCACTGGACAAACTTCTCGTGAAACCATAGTTTTTTTTACTTTTGTCTTTCTTTTAAATAAAACAGTTGTTGGTCTATAAAGTCGAAGTCGTTTTCTTTTTTTTTACGGTTGTGGAATCTGCTGGATTGTGAATTATATCCCCAATACAATATAACTCTGTTGTAGTATATCTTACATTGCATTATTTTTGAAATTACCAAGCAAACTACAATATTTCTCAGCAACATTTACAATTTTCTTGTGTTTTGTATTTATTCGCACTTCAAATACTTTTGCAATTATTTTAAAAGCAATTTATTCCAAAATGAGAACGACATTTTTTGTTTCCTTTATTTATAAAACTACATATAAGTGGTGATACTGGCTGAAACACAATAGTGCGTTGCGCTAGCCGACTTCATGTTACGTAGGCTGTGCGTTGACGCATTGCGTTATGGCTGAAACACAATAGTGCGTTGCGCTAGTCGACTTCACGTTACGGAGGGTGTGCGTTGACGCACTGCGTTAATAAGCTCCTCCCTCCCTCTCTTAAATACCAAATAAAAAATATTCCGTCAGCTGTTTTCATTTCTGAAATGTCAAATCAAAAAATATTCTGGTCAAACAATTCAACGTTAAAGAAATTGATTGCAGAAAATGAATGCCAAGAAAAGTTAAAAAAATTAAAAAAGTGATTCTTGTTGCTAATTTGGCGTATTCATTCAAATTAGTTTTGTCGTTGAAATAATTTTAGTCAGCTGTTTTCATTTCTCAAATGTCAGTTGCCACAAAATGTTCTCAATTTGAGAAAAAACTCTCAATTTGGGAAGCATTTCTCAATTTTGCTCTCACAGCGCATCCCTCTGTCAAAAAAATATCCAACATGTTGAATAATGACGTGCGTTGGGATTACGTTTTACGTTTTATTACGATCCTCTCATCTCTCTCATTTTTCATTTACGTAGCTTGCTGCAGTATTGTGTGCATGGCCATTGAATAGTGTGCTTTGAAAGACAGCGCTGACGCTGACGCACTATTGTGTTTCAGCCATTAATCAGATGTTCCCTCTTTCTCTCAAATACCAAATGAAAAATATTCCGTCAGCTGTTTCTGAAATGTCAAATCAAAAAAATATTCTTGTCAAACAATTGAACGTTGAAAAAGTTAAAAAATTAAAAAAGTACTTCTTGTTGCTAATTTGGCTTCCAAGCATTTTAATTATAATAATTTAATTATAGTAATTTAATTAATAATAAAGTAATTTAATTATAATAATTTTAGTCAGCTGTTTTCATGACTCAAATTTCAGTTGCCACAAAATGTTCTCAATTTGGGAAAAAAACTCTCCATTTGGTAAACATTTCTCAATTCCTCTTTCACAGCGTCAATAAAATATCAAACATGTTGAATAATGACGTGCGTTGGGATTACGTTTTACGTTTTATTACGATCCTCTCATTTTTCACTTACGTAGGTCGACGCAGTATTTCGTACATGACCATTGAATTGTGTGCGTTGAAAGACAACACTGACGCACTATTGTGTTTCAGCTATAATGCTCAAAGTAAGTTGTCACTTCTAATGAACCCAACTCATGACATACTTCCAGATCATTCCAGATTGTGGGCAAACTGACGAACAGCTGACGTATTTTGACACTATTGGGGCCAAATTTTGCAGAAAGACACCACTTGAGAAAGTGTGCACTTTGACCTTTAACTGTCATTCACGCAGACCGAGATCTACGATCTACGATATCGCATCATCGTCTACATGTCGTATGACTTGGTCGCACCACCAAAGTATGCCTCACTGTGCCACATACTTAATGGACTTTATTTATGAATACATATGTTTGAAAATCAAATCGAGGAAAATGAGAGAAAAGATTAAAGGAAAAAACGAATATGGATTAAGCCTCAGATAAAAGAAGATATTTTTTTCCGTGAATTTATTAAGACAATTGAACGCAATATGTTTACTTCCGCGCTGATGTTGACACATTGGAATAACAAACAAGAGTGAAAAAATGCTCTGACGCCGTACGACAAGTTTTCACATACAACGACAAATCGTCGGAACGAGAAAAAAAGTTAAACTATCATGCGAATACCATACGACCGATCTAAACGGCTTGTCGTAAGTGCTTTCACACTGTACGTTATAGAACAAATTTAGTCCATCAAGCAAAGTCGGACGACCAACTCGTACGACTTGTAGTACAGTGTGAAAGCCTCTGGGCGGCTACAAAACAACTGAAAGGAATAAAAGGAGCGCATATTCTTTTATATGTAGAGGACTACAAATTAATGATCACACGGCTTTTTAAAAATATCTTAGAACAATCAAAAAACATTTTCAAAAAACATCTTTTATAAAAAAGCCACAAATCTGTCAATAGGCATTAAAAAAGTCACACAGTCTCTTTCAAAATGCGACGATATTCTTATTACCGACCCGCAGGGAATGGTGGATTTATTTAAGCAGCACTTTCAGTAGCTCCAGTAGGTCCCACCCAGGAGCCTTATTTTGTATTGCTATAGTATCGGAAATCTATTCGAAAATCGGAAATTGGTATTTTGTACCTCTATAGCAAATACACACAATCCGCATTCGAAAACAAAAAGTTATGCCAACTCATTTACGGAAATTTTGTATTTTGTATTCCGAAAGCGGATGTCAAAACCGTCCTCACTTACGGATTTTCATTCGATAACTATGTTGCTATCGGATTGTGTGTGCTAAAGTTGTTTTGATTAATTTATTTAATTTTTTCACGCAAAATAGAAACATATTAAGACATTAATAATAAATTTGAGCAGTTATTATCCAAATATGTAGGTTTTGTCAAAGGATTTCTTCAATCTGCAGATGCAAGTCAGAAATCCAATTAGCTTTGGCATCAGCCGATGCGGGATATAAACGACAGCGGAAGGTCCAAGCAAATACGTACCGCTCATGCCACTGAAAGAAAATTATATCAGAGATATTAGATCTCACTTTTGCCATAAGTGGCAATTGAAATGCACAATCGTTTGGAATATCACCCACCCAACCACACAAAAGCTTGAAATATACTGGCGAAATGGAAGATTTCAACTTAGCAATGTCGACAGTGAAGTGTCCTCCTGTTCTGAAGCATCTTTAAGAACTGGAAACCGCTAAACAACAAATAAACGATATGTTAAACTGTGAAAGAATAAAATTGAATTCAATTTATTTGCAACTGACTTCTGTTTGAATGATTTTTTTTTCGTTTGACAGCTTCATTTTCGGAAATTATTCATAAAAATTTGGCAGCATTCAAACCCAATCCGAAAGTGATACAAAATACGAATTGATTTGAGTATCGGATTTAATTTCCGAATCCGAATCCGATAGTGATAGTGAAAACAAAGCCACAGACTCAGATGGTTTGACATAAGATCTCTTCTAGGTAGGGAGCATGTTCTGGTAGGGAGCATGCGCCCAATCATCTGTAGAATTTTGGAAGAGCTGGAATATTAACCCATCCACAAAAAGGACGATCTTACCTCATGTTAGAAATATAGACATATATCCCTGCTCAATGTCGCCTACAATTTCCTATCCAGCGTGTGTGAACGTTTAAAACTCGTACCAGTGCAGCTTCCGGCCCTCAAATCGACTATAGACCAAATATTTATACTCCGCCAAATCCTGAGAAGGCCAGCGGTTTTCAAATTGATCGATTTTGACACGGTATACGCGGTGCACTATGCATTACGGTTCTTGAACTCCCGAATCATTTGAATCCAGCAAGGAGATGCGCAGTCGTGTGACGTCTTCAATCTAGTTCAGAAGAAGATAGTGTAGCGAGCAGCACGGAAGGCAATATCTTCTAAAAACCAGTGCATTTGTTGCACTACGCAAATGACATCGACATCGTCGCGCGTTGGTAGCGAGCCATAGTAGAAGCATTCACGGTGGTTGAATAACTGGCGAAACAAGTTGGTCTTAGTGGCTGATTACATGAGTGGAAGGGGGAGATGGGTTGGATCTGGATGCGCCACTGGAAAAAATCCACTGGATTGTCGAATGAAGCAGACATGTTTTCATTCCTTTTCGTTCCGTTTTCGCCATGCTTTCCTCATTTTCTGGTGATCAGTGAACGAGTGACACCTCACGTATTCTACAAAGGAAAATTGATCACAGGGAAGATTTAAATACAATTTTAATGTTTTTTTACTGCATACATATAGTACTACATGCAAACATTGCTGCTACATCTCAAACCATTTGTTTTTATCCGTCATTCATAAGAAATTAGAATTTAAAAGAGAGCATTACTCGATTCTCGGTAGAACATTACTCAGTGAAAACATGATGCAAGCAGGGACCGTTAGCGATGGAAAGCGGAAAGACTCTCGCAGGCTTTATAAGTAAGAATGAAAAAAGAAATCTGCTGCTGTCGTCAAAAAAAAACAATGTTTGACTGATTTTGTCTAGTAATCCACCCATACATTTTCTTTTTAAATAAAAACCGGTTATAAAGCAATAAAGAGCTCAATTTTAAACGTGAGTAAACTGTTTCTTTTGAATGCTTTTATTTTATTGAAACCTAAATAATAAACTACATATTAAGAGCTAAGATCGTTTTCATCAAATACACTTTGTAGGGACGGCTCCAATGGGTCTCTCGTCCTATTGGCAGCTTTTGACTGTTTCGTCAATGGCTCTTCTTGTGGCATGGAGCTCGGCTGACTTTGAAATTCTGAAGAAGAGGACGGAGACGACATCAATTGTGGTCCTTGTGACTGGCTCTGTCGTTTCTTTTGCTGTCGCGAAAATCTGTCCTTGAGTATCTTCTTCCTCAGGATGGATTGTATAGCCCAAGCTGTCTCTTCCTGGATTTCTTCGTCGCTTATTTTATTTATTTCAAAAACTACTTGTTTTCCAAGCCATTCGTATTTCGCTCCAATTCTATTTTCCAATATTTTCTTCACATCAACAATTTGGCGCTGCAATCCGAGCTCAATCTAAAAAGAAACTATTGTTTAGTTTCCTAATACAACTGCAGTATGAGAAATAATTGCGGATGAATTTACTAACAGATTGCAACAGTTACTAGCTTGCTGTGCACCCCACAACAACCCCACCAATTGGGCGAACAAAATTCTAGAACGAATCTTCTACTCCCATTGATCGTATTGAAAGGAGAGAAAAAAGGGTTTACGCATACTTCGCTGCGAAAGAATGCATGGATAGCACAAATCAATCACATATAGATATCCAACTCCTACTTCTCTTGCCCCTTAATTTCATCTGACAGCGTTTTTTTTTAACATTTTCACCGACACGATTTACCGAGAATAGGTGTGAGCTATGCCGAACAGCTGATAAACTTCCCCTCCAAGCTGATGTAGTGAAATGGGCATGGACAGTGTTTACATGAACGGAAGAAGGCAGGAGCATCGAAAATAAAGTATTTGATTTTAAACAAATTGGAATGAAATAGTGTAGATTCGGCGAAAATCTTACTTCAAATTTGATTTCCCATATAGTTCCATTTTCGACATATTTTCCTCAGAAAACATTTCATGCATATGCGATTTTCCCAGAGCCATCTAAACACTCAGAAGTTTGTTATTTATTTTTCAAATGGATAGACAGGATCACAAATCAGTCATAAAGATGCGTAACTTTCCAGGTGGAAAACCCCTAGCCCATTCAAAAATTTGACAGTTATTCATGAACCTTCCAATAAATTGGACAGTTATTGACGAATCTTCCAATAAATTTGACGGTTGATGATGAATGCACAAATGTTTCCTCATTTTCACTCACACTAATTTGGATTCTACATTACCCCTCGAAAATGGCGGCTCATTCATGAATGGTTGCCCATGGCAACGTGACAAATTCATGAATTGTCCTCAGTTAGGTCACCAATTCGTGAATTTGACGGCTATCCGAAATTATTTTAAGGACTCTGTTCGCAGGCTTTAGTAACTAAAGCTGATTTTTATCATTTATATTTTATAAACGAAATTCAAACATTATTTCTTCTGGGAATAACAATTATTTTTAGATATTAGTAAATGTTTTATCCCTTTAGATTTTAAATTTAATCAAATAATTGACAATTTATTTGTTCATTTATCGTCAAATAAAGCAATTTCAAATCAAAACAAATATAATTGTAGAATAGAACACGTCGTCCGAATGGTACTCTTGTTATGATATTAATTAAGTAATTAACAAATTAATATGATTTAAAATATTTCATAATTAAAACTGACTAAATATAAATTTAGGCAGACAAGACAATTTTTTTACGTTTAACAACATTTGATAATGTTCTTCAATTCAAATTTATGTTTCGCTCATATTAAATGGTTTTTTAGGATTCCGTACCAGGCATATTTTTATTTTAATATAATATTTCATATAATAATAGAATTGTAATACAAAGAAATATTGTACTACTACTAATTTTATTGTTTATAAGGCAACTTGAGTCCTTAAAGAATGTCCGAAACCTTTCCAAACCGAACTGGTTTCAATATTTATCCATTTTCAAACGTATTCCTCACAAGCTTCCAGTATTGTTTCCAATACATAAATGTTTCAGACCCTAAATATTAAAAAAATAGTGCTTAACGAATACATTTTGTGAACACTAACTTCATTGTTTAGCTCCTCCTACTTTTTGTTTTGAAAATTGCCATGACAACATTTGAAAAATAAATAACAAACTTATGAGTGTTTAGATGACTCTGGGAATATCGCATATGCATGAAATGTTTTCTGAGGAAAATATGTCGAAAATGGAACTATATGGGATAAAAACGGAACGGCTTCACCGGAAAATCAAATTTGAAGTAAGATTTTCGCCGAATCTACACTATTTCATTCCAATTTGTGAAAAATCAAATACTTTATTTTCGATGCTCCTGCTTTCTTCCGTTGATGTAAACACTGTACATTCCCATTTCACTACATCAGCTTGGAGGGGAAGTTTATCAGCTGTTCGGCATAGCTCACACGTATTCTCGGTGAATCGTGTCGGTGAAAATGTTATAAAAAACGCTGTCAGATGAAATTAAGGGGCAAGAGAAGTAGGAGTTGGATATCTATGTGATTGATTTGTGGACAGGATGTACAATGGCAAAAGTACTTACATTTTCTTTCTTTTTCTTTGGAGCAGGATAGGTACAAGTTTTCCGATTTGCTGACCTGTCAACTTCATCGCAATCTATAGGGTTTTCGTCAAAGCGGCAGAGAGTTTCGTCCTATGAAGAAATTTGTAATAATTAAAGGATTTAATTGCAAACAATTATTTCCGTTCAGTATAACATAAAACTTTTGTCTACAAAGAAAAATCTAATCAATTATACATTTTCTATTTTGTTCGATGCTTCGAGGAACTTCTTGCTCTTCATGATCAGTAAAAGCAGTACCTTTCAAATGAACAAATTGAAATTCTGGTGGTGCAAGACCGGTTCCGTGTGCTGGATACGACATCGCTTCCCAACCATGATTTTTCACAAGTTACCAAAACTACGTGTGGTCTGGCATTGTCGAGGTGTATTCGCTCTTATACAGCCGTCCTGGGGTTGATATTCTAACTGTTCCCCATTGATATCTGTGGGAATATAATGGAATCAGCGGAACGAAGCCTGCAACAATGGACATATGGATATTCTCCAAAAGGCGAAGATACCGAAGCAAAAGGAATATATATTATCCCTTCGCAGTATCTTCAACTCCTAAGTACATCGCTTACAAGCTGCATCGAAAATTCTTAATAATAATTGATAAAGAGAAGCAGAAAGCATCCAACAAGGTTTTGTACATATTTTAATTCAAAAGGATGCGTGGATAGGCAGGATAAACAATTGTAAAAGTACTTACATGTTCTATCTTTCTCCTTGGAGCAATAAAAATAGGAGTTTTCTGATTTGCTGATCTGTCAACTTCATCGCAATCTATAGAGTTTTCTTCAAAGGTGCAGACTGTTTCGTCCTATAAAGAAATTTTTAATATTAAACGGATTTAATTGCAAACAAAAAATTGGTTTTAGTCTGATATGAAACTTTTTTTTATACAAAGAATAAACTTTAATTTTTTTTTTATTCACTGGCATTCGGTAATATTTCTGGTCGTCATCTGAGTGAAAGTACAATCAAAATCGGTTATAACGACCTTCAAGGGACTGACGCATTTTGTCGTTATAAGCGATAAGTCGCTGTAACCGATAACTCGAAGATAGAAGATAAAGATCAGAGACCCTCTAAACTGTGCCAACAGAGGGATCTGTATCCTAAATATCGCATATCAGATCTTCTCTGTCGTCTTATGTAAGCGCCTGAAGCCCTACGTGAACAGTCAGATTGGTCAATACCAGTGCAGGTTCGGGCCAGCGAAGTCTACCATCGACCAGATCTTCACACATTCATACATGTATATATGTACATACGTACATACGTGTAGATTAGTTTATAAGTTAGTTTTTAAGTTATTTTAAGGTAGATTTTAAGTTAGCATCTAAGTTTTAACAAAAAGTATATAGTTTTAAGTTTTTTTTTAATATATACTTTTTCTTAAATATAAAATTGGTACTGTTTTAAATTATCTTAAAATACAGTTAGTTAGGTAAGGTCGAAAGACATACATTAAGGTTAAGTTTAGCTTAGGGAGCCCGCAGAGGGCCAATAAGTTAGAATAGAAGAACTGTGTCCGTTCAACTAGGATTAGCATTTTGTCTAGAATATAAGCATACTGTAGATATAAATAAAAATGCATGGAAAAAAAACAGATCTTCACATTGTGAAAGATCAAAGAAAAGACACAGGAGCTTCAAGTCGAAACACAACATCTGATTTTCGATTTTAAGGCCGCGTATGACAGTATTTAGGGAGACAAGTTATACAGCACATTGTCTAATCTTAGCATTCCTGCAAAACTCATTCGTCTTTATAGGATGACGGTGAGGAATGGCCGTGGCTTCGTCATGTTCGGTTAAGACTTCGCCAAGACCTTTGATGTCAAAAAAGTGTTTAGACAAGGCGACGCACAGTAAGGCAATTTTTTTAATATCATTCTTACAAAGATCGTGCGTAACTTAAACATCAACACCAGAGACACGATCTTCAACAGTAATACCAACCAATAATAAACGCAAAACAAAAAGAATAACATGTCAACAAAACATGCCGTAAGCTATCCAAAATTGTATGTCCACAAATACATCGCATCCACAGAAAAACAGTTTGCCTTTTTAGAAAAAAATGCGGACGCCCTAACAGTAATTCAGTGGGATTATAATGGAGCTTAGCCGGGACCTAAGAATTTGGTCGTTATAACCGATGTCGTTGTAAGCGATTTTGACTGTAGTACCATTCAAATGGTTTTGCAAACAAACAAAGGCGAAGATACCGAAGGAAAATATATATCTTAAACTCCCAAGTGCACCTCACGCTCACAGGCTGCATTCAATATTATTGATAATAATCAAAACGGAGAAGAAGAAAGCTCCCACCAAGGGTTTGTGAAATATTTTACTGCCGAAGGAGGCGTGGATTGCAAAAGTACTTACGTTTTCTTTCTTTCTCTTTGGAGGAAGATAGATATGAGTATTCCGATTTGCTGATCCGTCAACTACATCGCAACACATAGAGTTTTCGTCAAGGCTGCAAAGAGATTCGTCCTAAAAAAAAGTTATTAATATTTAAAGGATTAATTTCCAAATGAAATAGACATTTTTAGTTCGGTTCTTTCGGTTTTTGGGTCTAAATAAGTATACATTATGGTGGATCTTCCCAACATCGCCAAAAACACTTCGAAATGTCTAGGTTTACTTAAACGTCGACAACGCTGGATAATGAAATCTTGGCGAGAATAATAGCAGTCATATGTCAGAACTCTAACGAGATTCTCAGGGCAACCATACCCAGGCTTACAAAAATATGGCTCAATGCCTAACTGTAAGCAGTGGTGGTAAACCACTGGTCACATATTCGTTTTGCTGCTAGCTAGAACCTAGATGTACCAATGGCAACTGGAGAATAATAAGGACCAATAAGCAGTAGGAATGTGGTAGATTAGTGTCCTTCCTAAACCAAGAATCAGCTGTGGTTCTCAGAAAGAGGTACTATGACATGGTCGAGGCGATCCGCAATGTGCACGAGGTAGATGACCTACTCATCTTGGGCATGAAAGCATCCATCAAGGATGGAGACGTGGATAAACAGGATGCACAAATGCAAAATTACTTACTTTTTCTTTCTTTCTCGTTGGAGCAGTATAGATACGTGTATTCCGATTTGCTGATTTCTCAATTTCATCGCAATCTATAGAGTTTTCGTCAAAGTTGCAGAGAGATAAGTCCTATAAAGAAGTTTTTAATATTTAATAGATTTAATTGGAAATAAAAGTATACATTTTAAGTAATTTCGGTTTTTTTGTTTGATATAAACTTTAATTCATTATACATTTTCTACGTTATTCGATGTCCATATATCTGACAACTTCATGATTCACTGCTCTTAGAACTTCAAGTCGTTATTAGCACATATGTATCTGGACCAAATGCGATTTCAGGTCATCATCCTGACTTAAGGTGGTACCGTTCAAAGAATTTTGCAAACATCGAAGCAAATGAAAGTATATGTCATCATTTCCCAACCAAGGTTCAATAATTTTTCACAAGTAACCACAGGTGTTTGTGGCGTTGTCATGGTGAAAGACGATTCGCCAACTATTTAGTTAGTTGACATCCGAGTTGACGGTTTAGATCCTTGGAAGCGGCTCATTACACAACGCCTTAATATTCCGACAAAAGGTTACGCTATCAACCTTCTATCAAAAGAAGGCCGCTCAGCTTTCGATGTGGGTTATGTTAGTTATTAACTCTTAGACCATAGGACTTTTTTATTCACAAAAGTACAATAGACTTAGTCGGCATTAACAATAAAACAGAAATATTTAAAGATAGTCATAGATATTTTTAATGACACAGTCATCTTCTCAGCTGTCATCTAGCCAAATGAAAACAAATAATTCCACTGTTATTGCTAAATTCAAACGGCTAACTGATCATCAACAAATTTAGCCAATATTTCAAACAAAAGATCTCAGCGCCGCCTGGACTTCAGCTTTTTAAACACCAAATATCCATTCTTGTTTACTCAACAGTTTAACAACACATTCGGTGTTGTTATTGTTTTGTGTGTAAAAGTTTAGCCGGTTAAAGAATTGTGATGAAAACACGCCTGTTGAGTGAAAAATCTCCAGAATGGAATTTCGATAAGGAATTCTAAAATGTACTTTCTGTTAGGGAGTCAATACCTCAACACTTTACATATCTCTTTGTAACCCTCAGCAAATCTCTTGTTTTACGGAAATACAAAACAAATGTCAAACAAATACCATGGTAAAATTAATACTGTGCTAAAACATTTAACAAAAATAGGGTGGATTTACTTCTGAAATAAGATTAGGAGTAAAGTGACAGCCATCAAATGACCAAATATAAGAAACAACATTGACAGAAGAGAGAAGCAACAAACATAAACATATGTTCTTGTAAAAACCGAAATTTCTTTCTTGCCAGCTTAATAAGAATGAAAAATTAATTAAAATACCTTTACTCTTATATTGCAATGTGGTGCCAGAAATTTTATTTGATCGTAGCACCACAACTTTGGCTTATATACTTCATTCCCATTCTTTTTTGAAGTTTCAACTTGGGTTTGTTCCTTCACGAATTGGGTACGCAGGTTCTTGAGTTTTGCTCTTATGTTTTCCATTTCAATGTTGCTGTTTACTTTTTTCAATTGCATTAAAAGTTCCTCCTTCGAACATTTCCGCTTTGTCCTAATGAAATAATCTGGATTTGCTGCATTATACAAATTTTCGTGCTGTTCATATAGCTCAATCAAATATAGGATTAATTCTCGAGACCATTTAAAAGATTTCATAATTTCAATAAAATACACAATTCCGAAAAGTCTTCTACACGATACAACTCGACGGCGAGAAAACTAAATTGAAGCAAATCAATAAAAATAGGAACTGAGTTAAAGTGATATTTTCTTTCACTAATATATGCTCCTGTCAAGATTTTACACGCCGCGATTCTTCGCAAACGATTGCAGATACATATATGTTTCTCTTTCTTTCTCATTCTTCCGCACGATATGGAGAGAACAAATGCGCACAATCTACGACATGAGACAAAAGTGAATACAAACACACAAGTAATTTTTTACCCAGGCGACTCGAGCTACCGCCTTCACTTTTCTCTTCCTTTGATAAAACATTTTCGTGCGTCGTGGATGGTGATTGGGTTTGTGTACTTATACAATTATTAGGTTTTACACGGGACGATAGGCAGCGAAACACCTGCACTTTTTCCCCCTCTTGCTAATACATTTTCGCGTTTACGCGATTCGGCCGTCTGGTGTAAAACTTGCAGTTCCTGTTGCACCTCCAAAAAATGTTCATCATTAATTCATGAAAAATACGAATTTAGTTCCACATAAGGCCGTTTTCACTCGTAGCAATCCTGAACAATGTTGTCAAGTGGGACAAAAAGTGCGGAGGTTGCTCGTGCTGATGAGTTGCTAGCAACTCTGTGCATCTCTTCTAATCCTGTCTACCGTCAATTTCAGTACCTGTTGAATTAGTCCCGATTACAAAAAATAAAAACAAAATGTTTAACTAGACCTATCCAGAGGAAGTGAAAGAGAAGTTGAATGATTTAATTGCAAACGATTCATTTACCTATGAGGATCCTACTTTCAAATATTCTTTTGGCTTCTCTGCACATTTGTTTTTTTGTATCGTGCAAAAGCAGACTGAGAAAAAAGCGTACAAAAACCGAGAATAGCCTACAGGCTCTTTGGAGATCCTTTCATGACAACAATAATGTAAATAAGCATCCATATATTTCAAAACGTTTTAATAATAAGTTTTATTTTTAGTCCTATACAAAATCTGTATAAAATTCACACAAGTTTCCACACCCTGAAAATAATCAACTACACTTCGCTTGGGGCGCTACTCGTGCTGGGCATGGATTTATGATGTTTTGCAACCGCTTGTTGTGCTTTGCTCAGATTAATATGTCCTTCTACGGCACGCCCTCTAAGTTCTTCTTCCACTGATCTATTTACCTTTTTTGTAACAACTTGTTTAATTTTTTGATTTTCAGTAAATTTATTTTTTTTCGGTTGGATTGGGGCATCTGTAAGAAACGTAACAATGACTTATTTAGCGGACTAGGAAATCAATATTCTTACTTGAGCGCCTGGTAAATGCAACCGAATTTTTTTGTTTTTGCTTCTTTTGAACATTAGCTGGAAGCTTAGCTTTCTTGAATTTTCCCTGAGCCATTTTAATAGATTACAAAAATAAATTCACTTCTGTGGTGTTGAAAACGAACACGTTTGTTTTCTTCTTTGACAGATAACATCTGTTAACACCAGTTGACACAAGTAGTTTTGAGAACTGCCAAACAGCTTATTTATTATTCACGCAGTTACCCTCCCGTTACACTGTTACAAAGGTAAGGTTCAGTTGGGTAATTTATGTATGGATGATATGTTCAAATATGTACGTAAATAAATCTTTTTCATGTAAAACAACAAGCTATAAGATAGGAAAAAACTATGAAAACAATATAATAGATTTTGATTAAATATTATATTGCTCAGTAGCGTCTGAAAATATGCAATATTATTTAACATAATTGAAACCATGAACAGGGGCCTTATTTTATATTGCTATAGTATCGGAAATCTATTCGAAAATCGAAAATTGGTATTTTATACCTCTATAGCAAATACACACAATCCGCATTCGAAAATTAAAAGTTATGCCAACTCGTTTACGGAAATTTGATATTTTGTATTCCGAAAGCGGATGTCAAAACCGTCCTCACTTTATTTGAGTATCGGATTTGATTTCCGAATCCGAATCCGAAAGTGATACAAAATAAGGCCCCAGAGTTTAAATTTCAAAGAGTTGACGTAAGTGACCATGCAAACGCAAGCATCTACATCAAGCCTCTGTCTTTGAACTCCTAATCAGAAATCAGTCAGTTGATTTCTGCTCCTAATTTCACCTCTTCGCGATGAAATCCGGGAGCTGAGCCGAGTATAAGGAATTGTGGCATACTTCTGGGTGCAAATGCAGAGTGCATTTGAAAAAGTTATAAACAAATTAAAATGCATTATTTCGTTATTTATTTACATTTTCTGAATATAACTTTAGTTTCGTATGAAGGAGATAATGTTAAATAAATCAAAAAACCCCAAGTACAAATATTTGTGTGTCTAAATACAAAAGAAAGGCATTTTAAGATTTGTTAATAACTTTGTTAAAATTAAAATTAGTTACAGATTCCTGTCTTGCAGCCAATTTGGCACAAGATAGGATTTTTTCTTTGCGTGTAGGTCTATTGGAAAGTAGAGCTTTTTTTAGGCTACCTACACGAGATCATATCAACAACAACGGCAGGCCGTGCTCAAAGCACTTCAAAATAATACTATAAAATCTAAAACCGAATACAACTGCTACAGATTGATATAAATACTTTGTGTAAACAACACAATGTCTCTATATTGGATTCATGGACATGAAGGAATTCCAGGAAAGGAAAATGCTGACGAACTTGCTAAGCAAGGAGTCCTAATCTCTACAGAATCAATCATCATTGCAGTTCAAATTCGATTGTTTTTCACCGTAATTGATACTGAGTCACATAAAATAGCTAACAGTATATGGAACAGGAGTAACTCCTCGCGTATAACTAAAATCTTCTCTGCAGACTATGACATCCGCACAGCCAAACACTTAATCTCGACCACTGTCTGTTGACCTACCATGCTCGTAAACTCGGTCTAGTCTTTACCGACATGTGTAAGGACTGCAAAGATTTATCGGTTAGTGAAACATTTGAGCTCTTCCTCCGCTTTTGACCTGCCATGGGCAAAACTAGACAAAAATCGCTAGGACAGCTATTCTTCAAATCATTAAATGAATGAGACTGTAAAGTCACATCTTCTCATTAAATTTGCAAATGTCTCAAAATCGTTCTGTCTCAATAAGGGCTCTGAGGTCAACACTTATGTTAACTCTGTATACTGGTAAGTCTATGTGAGGTACAGCCACCACCCCTAACCTGACCAACACCGGATGCTTCTGAAAGTCTTTGTTCAGTAACTAAAGAAATGGATCAGGCCTCCCAGTTGGGGATTATGTGTGGGGTTAACTTTCCTAGCACGTAAAAATAGTTTGGAGACAACAACGTGCTACATACTCGTACATACATAACATTTTTACACTACGGCAAATCTTGGAAAGACCCAAGAAATGCAGATCGACATCCACCACCCATTCTTTAAATTCAAGGCCGCATTTGATAGGGTGTATAGAGACGACCTGTGTACACAGCGCCATTTCTAGTTTTCAAATTCCTGCTAAACTCGATTGAACAGAATGACGATGAAAAACTCACTCTGTTCCATCAAGGTCAGTAACGAATTCATTGAGAATTTAATGTTTAACCGCCAACTGTATGAACAAAAGATCTTACTAGCTAGAGAGGTTTGTTGGCTGAAGCCCAGGTTCATCCTGGAATATAGCTTCACAAGAAGAAATTACTAAATCATAACCAAAGAAGGTATAAATAAAAAACAACAAATATTTATATAGAAATTTCTTTTCATATATTTCCTTAAAAGTATCGCCGACCAGATGATGATATCCGTTTAGCAACTTTCTGTTTTCTGTGCCGCTTCGTAGTAATATAGATTTTTACTTTATAATTTGTCGTTTGCTTATATGATTCTCCATTCATTTCAGTTTGTTTCATCTTTATATGGGCAGACAGATTTCTTCTGGCTAAATACTGATCTAAAATGTGGCAAAAACACGTTCTTTGGCCGTGTCTATCTCTCTCACTTTGATTCGACGGTCGTTTCGCACCATTTAATGAACTTTGGCGATCATTTTTTTTTATCGTTTTTTCGACGCCCCAAACGTTCATAGTCTCCCAAGCTGGTACGGCAACGTTCAATTTCAACAGTCCAAAACTTCGCAGTGGTAAATTGTGGTGAGGAGTTTCAGTAAACAGCATCCAACTCATCTTTGATATGTGTAGGCCTTTCAAAGACAAATATTTAATGACCGCTCGATACTCGATAAAACTGGGAATCCGAAATGGCTGAAATTGTGTTTGACTATCCATCAGAACTACCGCGACCACACTCTCTAGCTTTTATTGACGAGTATTACCATTTTCACATTTAGGTTGGACATTTTTCAGACCACCCTCGTATGCATTTAACATGAACAACTCTTTGTATTTATCATAGACAAGTTTTAATGCGCATTCACGTTCACAATAATTTTTGTAGTCAGTTTTTCATTAGTTAAACTTTTCGTCCAACTCTTGGTTAATTAATTTTTCTAATCTATTGGCTTAGTAAATTTAGTGAATTCTTTCTTTTTCTTATTGGCTCATATACATATAATTTTTTGTTTTAAATTTATATTATTTTGTATTTAGTTTTCCTGAAACAAACAAATATTTACTATATTTAGTTACAATTTATGTTTTATTTACTTTTTATCACATGCCATTTTTGTTTGAATTGATTTTGTTTTCGTGTAATTTATGAATTAATTTCCTCTAAGAATTTCGTGGTATATTCTGTTTGATTTAAAAAATAATTTCATTTCCAAAAATTGTTTTGTTCCTCATTTGGTACATAAAATTTGTTGTTTCATTAGATGGCTGTATATAGTTGATTTGAGTTTGTTTATCTTTTTTTATAAATATTGATACGATAGATGTATGAACTTGCAATAGAAGAATGTGGTAATTTGGAAATAACACAGGTTTATGGAAACAAAACACTTCTGTTAGACTTTTATTTCATTATATTTGAAAGTCATTCAGCAATTGCACACGCTCAGGCCCTTCAGTGGTCGTTGGTCTGATAAATAAGTAAGGCATCTGTATTCCTGCTTAGGATAAACACCTTCCACACCGCATTTTCAAACACAAATGTATGACCCATCTTTATAAATTACAGATTGTTTAGCATCTTTCTGTTGGCAGAGAAACCCGCCAAAAATCTAGACGTTTTGTCACGAAACCAAATATGGGCCATGTTGATAACAAACAATCACTAAATTTTGCTTTTATTTTATTGTGGCGCTACACTCCGGGTGGACTTCCATCTAGTTTCTACTGAAACCAATCGTATTATAAATCGCGTACTATTCTCCTCCCCCGATTGGAGGTGACCTACAGCTTAATACTGACTCTGAAGAGCGAGGTTTGAGAAGCTTTTTCTAGACATTGTCAATGACTCAAAAGAGGTGGGAATTACGGGAATCGAACCTAAAGTTCGAGTATTGGGGTCGAAGCCCATGCCCACTACGCCCACTTTGCTTTTATTTATCCGGAAATGATTTATTTTATGCGGGGTGATTAATAGAAGTAATGTTTGTACTAATGTTATGTTATGAATTTCTTGGAACCACTGAATAATCCAGAGGGTATCATAGGTTTTGCCATAATACTTCTGCCATTTCCAACTCATCCCATTCGTCAATGTTTTGAGTTATGCGTTCAAACAATTCTTTTGGTTTGCTGATGGTTTTATTGACATAGTTATGGTTATTATTGAATAGATTCTGTTTATATGATCATTTAATGGTCTTTAAAATTTCTGTTGATTTCTCGTCTTGTACAGCAAATAAATTATAATTTTTTCCGAATATAGATAAGAAAGGGAAGAAAAATGAAACAATAGTCCTCAATTGGTTAACGATACTACATGTTCTAGCTAAATATTCATTTTTGAGTTCTCTCGATAAAAAAAGAAACTATAGAACGAAATATGAAATACTTAAACATGCCTCTATCTCCAATGAAAAAGTGTTTATTTTTTTGTTAGTTACAGGGTTGATAATTTCATTATCACCTTCCGAAAACGCAAAAAGTATTAAGTATAGAAGCTGCAGGGATGCGGAACAGAAGGAGGCAATCCTAAACTACATCGGCACATGCTCAGCTCTTGCAGTGCCAGGAGCTCCTTAAGTCACGAAATTGTAAGCACAATAAAACTAAAACCCAATATTTAAAAAAACAAGACATGCAAAAAATAAAAAAAATATACTCTGGCGGCTATAAACTATTTAATTTAAATGAATTGAAGGAAAAGATGCCACTACCTGCAATCTAGAGAAATTGGCCAAAGCCATAGGTCTATTTATATCATAGAACTTCAATGATAAACCAATATTTCTGATGAATTTTTCGAAACACTCCTCGTAATAAAATGTGGTTTATGTATGTATGTTGTTGGCTCAGAGGACAATCGAGTACCACTCTTTCGAAAGATTAAGTTGACTGTGTATAAGCCATTGATCAACTCAGTCCTGCTCCGTGACGCAGAGCCATAGACAATATTTAGAGTGGATGAAAAAGCTCTCGGTCTTTTCGAGAGAAAAGTTTTGTTTGCCATCTTTGGTCCTTGGTGATTGGAGAAGGTTCAACAACGGACTGTATGAGCTGAGCAGCGTGATCATGAGCCGAACTATACGTCTACGGAACCAACGCCTAAGATCGTTGGGGCATGTAAAGAGCTTGGACAAACTAATCTTCGATTCTGAGCCTGTGGGATAACACAAGGGAGCACGTCCATGTCTAAGGTGGCATACAAGAGGAGAGGGACCTCAAATAACTTAGCGTGACCCATTGGAGACAATTTGCAAAATATCGTGTAGTAGGTAGAGGTAGTTACCTAAGTTTGTTTGTTTACTTAAGGCAAACTTGAACTCAACAAACTACATCTTAGTGGAGATACGACGCAGAATCGCCATTGGCAAAGGCTGCTTCGGTTTATAGAATCGACATGGGCCTGACAAAACTCCTGACTCGAAGGACGAAAATCTTGTCCTACAAATGCCTAATCCTGTCAGTTTTCCTATATGAACCCGAAAGCTGGACGAGAGCTGATCCTTGGTGCCTTCGAAAGAAAAATTCTGCGTTGAATATTTGACCCTGTCTGAGACCGGTTGAGTCACGGTTGACTTAAACCGTGGCAATCACTATAACCTCACCTAACCTAACATAAGCCTTAAACTGCCGATATTAAGTATGAAAGCGCAGTATGTGTGCAGTAAAACTAAAGAAGATGCAAGTGAACACATCTTTTCACTGCACGACCACGTGGTCTCTATTTCTATTTTTTCTGCAATCGACGTGTAGATCAGCAAGATAGTACAACTTGGTGCAATCTTGGGATTTGACGTTTCATGTAAGTGACTGTTTGCAATTTAAAGTCGACTGCGGAAACATTGAAATGGAAGAGAAAATAATTGAGTTCTAAAGCAATACCAAAAAAGTTGTTTTCTTTAATTCATTCCGCTTTTCCAGATCCATTGCAAGGAGAACTTGTTTCCCGGAACCAATTGTCTCTTTTCACAGTGACAGCGAATTTACGGCACATCTGCTTCTTTGTGCATTTCACACGCATCAATGCATGCAATATTGCTGCGCATCCGTTCCAGACTTAAGAAACATATGCTGGGATACTATTGCAGAAAACCGGATAAATTGCAAAAACTCGGGGATAAAACGGACAAAGTAGTATGCCTATTTAGTTACTATCAAGCTAATTCAGATACTGGTGGATTGACATTGGTGCAAGGTATCGCGCAAGTCAAAATAAAGACCATTTTGCTTATGCGAGGATAGGTAGGTAGGTAGGTTTAGGTGGCTGGAGTATGCCCTTAGACCAGATTTGATCCATTGTGCACCCACACGGATTGACTGAGGTCAATCCAATTGAATGTTAGCGAGAAACCATTTGGAGCCTATGAAGCGTAGTCGATTACTTATGGGAACCACGCAGAGTTCGCATATCTATCAAGTGCACATAGAGGCATCATAATACAAAAAAAGGAATAGAAATGGGATAAAAGCAATTAAAAAGAAGAGGCGCTTTCTGTAAAATAAACTTCGTTTAAATGTATTTTATATTATCAATGCGATCAATTTTTATAAATTATTAAAAAAAATTGTTCATTCATATAAACAAAAGGCAAATAATAAAAGTTAAAGAGGCAACTTAAAAATATTTATATTCCTGCTTAATTTTTACTACGAAAATTTAGCAAAATCACTTTTAACGAAACAATTGTTTCTCTTCTTCACCTTGCCGTTTTGTCATTACATATTTTTTGTGAGTGTGAGTTGTGTATGCATATAAAAAGAAACGTGTTTCAATGAAACACCTAACAATGTTAAAATTTGTTCAAAATCAAAATAAGATATATTGATAATAATTATAATAATAACTAACTCCTTCTACAGCAATGTTTACAAGACCTTTCCCTCTTCAATCTTCACGTTTCTCATCGACACTTTAAAACGTTTTCACAAAAAACAAAAACGAAGGTGAAAAGATAATAACTAAAAGATGCGAAAATGAAGAGGAAAATATTTGTTGTTTTTCTATTATAATGAACAAGTAATAATCAGAGTTATGTATATATGCATGGTATATGTATAAAGACTTATTAAGAATGTGTGTAATAATATTAATAATAATTAATTAAGAAAGAAAAAAAAACATTTGCTTTTTGTTAATTTAACTGCTTAACTTTCCTACTATAATTCCAGTCACAATTAAACCTATTATCACAGCGATCGCTAGTATTAATAAAATTTTTCGACGATAACGTGTTCGATACTCGGCGGCTTTTAATAGTTCAGCTGCGCCTGCTTCAACTTCGACACAGGTGTTATCAATACTGTTTTCAATAGTACCTGTAAATATGCGATTATTAGTTTCAGCTCGAGGATATTTATGCTTAATTTAAACTTACCAAGTTGTTCCCCTTGTTGTTCCACTAAGCTACTTAATACTCGCATAATTGCATTGACATCTAACACATCAGCCTCTATTTCTTTAATTCTATTTTCACGGTCCACCAGCAAATCTTTATCAAACTGTAAGTTAGCATTTGATTGCTGCTGTCGTTGAATAAGCTCTTCACGATCTTCAGTACTTATATTCCCTGATTCCTCATCCTGTATTTGAGCCTGTACGGATTGCAGGAAAACTTGTTTCATAGCACTTGCAATCGTTTGCTGACTGGCTGAATACTTTTCCACAACTTGCCGAAAGTCGTTTGTCAGTTTTTCTAATTGTAGTTTCTGCTGTTTATCAGCACGACTTACTACAGCCGTTAGCCGCTGAAGATCTTTGCTTGTTGTCTGAATTCTGATATTAGTTTGCGCTTGTAAATGGTGGACTTTGTCACGCGCTGCCTGTGTGTCTCTTGGTGTTCCAATCACTTTATGAGCCTTTTCCAATTGCTTCCAACTAGAGCTCACCGCATTGATGTTGAATGCAATGTTTTCACTTAGAGACATAAACTCTGTTGGACTGAAGCCGGAAAAGTTGACATCCGGCATACTAGTGATTGCTGATGCGCTTGTTGAGGATGTTGCTCCATAATCCCTATGCAGAGCTGGATTGTTCAAATTACGTGCCATATTTGACCGGCTCTTCTGTCCTTTTTGCTTTATTGAGTAATATGAGGCCCTCTTACGTATCGAATAACTCTCTTATGTTTACTTACAGATGATTTAGTCTAGAAAAATATATAAAATAGGTAAACAAATACGATCATAACAAAAATATTGAATGATAACCAGCTTTAAATAAAAATATTGCAACATTGGAGACACGATGGTTGGAGTTTGTTTGTGTTTACATAGGTAAGGAAATCCCTGTGGTTTTAATCCAATGAAATTGATCAAAAATCCACATAACGTCTATAGTGTGAAACTTACGTTGTCAACATAAGCAAATTGGTTTACCATCCTCTGCCGACTATTTTTAATTTATGCCCAACTGAACTTACTGCGTGGTTGGTGTTGGGTTTAAAAGATAGATTATATGTTCCATACAGCCTTACCAAACCACACTCTCCAACTGACTAGGCACTGACCAAGGCCTGATTCAGTGTTTTCTGATAAAAGACACAAAGTCATTTATCACAGAGCGAGCTCGGGTTCTCTCTCACTGTTGTGTTTCTCATCAGAGCTAAAATCATTTTCTAATGCATTGTTTTGCTTTGTATGGTGTTAGTTTCAGTCAAGATAAAAAGAAAGAAATACAATTATCTGCATGTGTTGTTGTTTTTTTTTACTGAATTTTACTCAGTACTCTCAACAATACTTTTGTTTTTGTTTGTTTTTTTGTTTTTGTTCTCTCATCGGTTGGGACATGTGTACAAGGCAAACAAAAAACAAAAAATACGGCTGGCAAGCGCGAGATTTATGTTAGGCAGAAGTGGGGTGATAGCAAAGAGATGAGACGACAGCAGATATACCGCCGCCTAGGTGACTTGAAAATCGACTTGCATGATCTCTTTTGACCATTGGATATGACAACGAACAAATATGAATACGAAAAAATAATACAATTAATTCTCACGGCTCAAACTGAAGAGTATATCGAGTATATCAAAGGGGATGAGCTGTTAAGCGCTGCAAATTATTCATACACACAAACCCATATACTCGTATTCCGCTAATAAGTATTGTTTTGACGGTTTTTGTTATTATTTATGAAAACAACAAATGAATCATCGAATCAAATTAATCGCACTCCACTGATCGCTTTTATGTTTGTGTGGAAAAATATATGGCACAACAATCACAGATGCAGATAGCGCGTGTAAGATGTAATTGCATTTGAGATGTCGTCATCACAACACGACCAATATATGATATTTGCTTGATTCCAAATATACTTAGAAGCAAAACAAAATGTGTACATATATCGCGCTCGAATGAATGACTGATAGAGAAACACTTTCGTCTGTTTTCCGCCGACAATGAAATAAGCCTTATCGCTTGATGTTCTTTTGGGTCGTTTTCCTTTAACAAAAGGCACAATGACTGTGTAGAAAAAATATTTAAGTACAGCGATTCACATCTTAATCCATGCGAGATGCAAATAGTCGATTTTATTTATATTCTATTTTGCCAGTGATATGTGTGCTCCATGAATCGAAATAATTAACACGACTGACATAATTATTTACAGACATTTGCAGTCATGTCATGGTTATTGTGAATTATTTATGATTTAAGTTATGGCTTTTTTACATGTGCATTACATAGTTCCATTTTTGTCTATTAATTCGAACAGAATGACATTCGTCTGAAATCTTTTCCATAAATTCTTAGAATTGCTCCTACTGTGGCTAGCTCATTTGTTGCTTTGTAATCTTAGACCATGGACTTAGATAACAGGCTTGTTCCTGTATCTTTTTATTATAATTTGTGCGCACAAAAGGACTTACGAGTATTTTTAAGTGTCCGAAATCAAGACACAGCACGGGCCGAAGGTATGGGGGAGGAAAGGATATGAGATACCTGTGCACATTGGTCTTAAATGCCTTAAACTGTAGTGAGTGAGAAATATTGGGCTGGGAAGAATATTCCATATTCGCGAGGGGCATTCCTGGCGAGACGAGTATTGCGGGCGAATTCTTGAAAAGGAGGAATGTAGATCACTTGTGTATCGTTTGTTGAAATAGCCATAAAACTGTAGAAAATAGGATGTATTACGTTCAAGCGAATCTATTGACTTCGCAGTATTATTTTATCGCACGTTGTATTCTATCTAACAGGTGAATTATACTCAAGCTTGCGGCGGATGTAGGCCTTATAAATTGAAAAATCTGAGGGGGTGAACTTTTTTTTTTGCACTCTTTGGCAACCTCAAATACGTGATCATTTCAACTAAGTGTTGCATTGATGCACATACCAAGGATGGAGTCTTTTGGTTTCATCGGCGCAAGAGCCATTCATGGATAATGGCTGACTATTAAGGGTTTGTTGGCAGCATTGAGATCGGAATGAATGAATGTGCTAAACACACGCTGCCGTTCTAATTTTACGACCGAATGACAGTGTCCTGACTGTTAGAACGAATATGAATATAACACCGGAATTTGGTTGACTTGGACTCATCCAAAACAACTTGGATTGAACTGCTCGAAAGGAAATTTCTAATACAAAGAAGAAAGGATTTATCGATACCATAATCATGCATTTTCGACAAAAGAGCTTAATGTCAATCTCCCTCGAATGCCTTAGAAATATCAAGCCCAACGATCTTGATTTCGGTTAATTTGTGCAAAGAGATATGCTATTAAATCGATGGAAATCAGTGGACCTGTTGCTGTGATAAACGTACTGCAGGTCAATAAGAAGCATCGGAGATTCAATATATTTCATAAACTCAAGGCTTATAAGCGCTTCCATCAACTTGGAAAGAAGGGACGTAGGTAGGTAGGTAGATAGATAACTCCATAACTCTGAACCAAAATTTGGCAAAAAAGGAAAAACAATTTTTTATATATTCAGCCTGTCAACACTCTTCAAATCCGAAAACCCTCGGAGTTACTGCTGTCCAAGAGTATGGTCTATGGCCTTAGTACTCATGTATGGATCCGAGACTTGGCTGCTCAGCAAAAAAACGTGCAATTCGAGAGGAGAATTGTTGCTGGAAGTGAGGAAGGACACTTCCGGAGACGCTACAAACATGAGTTGCACACTATCTACCTAGAAACAGACATTGTCACCAAATGTAAGTTCGGTAGACTCCGCGCCCGTGAGACGACGTAACAACGCCCAGGAAACCGACTTCACACACAAGTGGAGAAGGACCTCAACCAACTTGGCGTGCGTAATTAGAGGCAGCTGCCTAAAGATCGTGTCAGCTGGAGAGGCTGGTTGCTAGAGGCCCAGATCCAGGCAGGAAGAAAAAGACCCCGGTGTGCTAGGTATCTAGCTCCTATGGGCGAAGAGGAGCCAGCTCGGAAGGCTCTTTGTAGTAAATTGTATAATGAACCTTGGAAGGAAAGCGTAGAGCAGGGCGATCGGAGCTTAAGGATGCTCAACTGGATGACATCGACGCGTGAACGGGATATGTGCAGAGACTTGCTGAAGGATGCCAGTATCGGATCTCGGTTGTACTGCCTGTGATTATGATCGTTGCTTTGGTATATTGTACCTAACACTTTTAAATTCAACTTACACATTCCCCAAATTTTGGTTATGAAAGAATTTAGTCCCTTGTTGAACTTGTTGAAATTTTAGAAAGTGTGAATTTGAGGGTGAACACTACGAGAACCGAACTAATATTAAACGGATTGATTGGTTCCTGGAGAATAATTTACCTTGAGTTATTTAAACTGATGTCAACGTGAAAATTATATATATGTATGTATGTACATAAATAACTCCAATACTGTCAATATTCATCATATTTTCGGACACCTTTCCCAATTCGTTTCTCAGTACTAATCTTTCAAAGTAGGACAGTAATATTTCTGTCTACTAGTTGAAACACTCAGCGGGATCGTTGAGTCAGCAGATAAGGTTGTTTATTAGACACGGTAACAAGTTTAAGATACCAGGTGAATTTTTGTGATTTAGTCATATAACAAAGCTTAGCTATACGACACACTGCCGTAGTCGCTGTTTTTTTCCTATTCGTCATACAGCACTGCGATAATTTACTGGCAAATTGCTTATGTATTTGTGCACAGACGATATCCGAATTCAGTCTTGCTTTGATAATCATAACGCCTATAAAATTATATTTTTGGGTTGACTGGAAAGTATATTTTTATCCCAAAGGCTATTAAAACGTATTTAGTAAAAATCGTCAATTGACTTGCGCAACAAATGAGTATAACATTGCTCAGGACAATGTTTGCTCGTAGGCCTTACACAATAATTGAAGGTTATACCCTTTTTTGCATAGTAACATACATATATATATAAATATGTGAGTGGACTTCATTAGAAAGAACGTGTGTTCAAATGAGAGGATTTTGGCTTTAAGTTCTAGGGCGTACATGGCCTTAGAGACCCAAAAAGTTCATAAGATATGATCGCAAATGAGCCTTAGCAAACCTATTTAAAGGCTGCTGCGTTGCGCACCTACTAGCCACTTTTCCTGCAACTACCACCAATACAATATCAGTGGAGCTATAAGGACAACAGCATCAGCTGGACTGAACATTGTACTCTTCCTACTTCTACTGGACTTTTTTGAAGACATGAACCAACTAGCACAGCGGTAAGACTTAAAGCACTCTATATGTAACATGAATACTGCACCGGACAGACTACCATTTTCGGCAAATTCGAGATCCTTCCCCAAGACACTGACCTACTACCCTGATCTCTCTCTGTCAGTATTCCCTCCAGATCTGACTGGAAGTCTGACGACCAGACGATGGACGGCCCTCTGCTTGTTTTCACATATGGGTCCAGGACGGATGAGGGAGTAGGTATAGGTCTCTACTCTAAAGATTTAAACATAAGTATTAGGTTACAACAGACATAAAATGTCAGATTTTTTACTTAGTGCTCAATAAAAAGCCGTCAAGGGAACACCTGTACAACAAAGTGCATTTTTTTATAAGGTAAAGTAGTATGTGTGTTTGATGTGTGCGACTTTTAGTGTCCGTTGCAAGTACTGTTATTTTTTCTGAGAATTTTTATAACATGCTGTCGACGGTTCGAATTCGTACTCATTTACTTTACGAGTTCAAAATGGGACATAATTCATCTCTGGCAGCCAAAAAAATAAATTTGAGAATATAGCGGCGTTTGTACCATGAACGCACCATTTGGGGTTGGTTTGGTAAGTTCCGTTTTGGAGATCTAAGCCTCGTAAACGAACCGCATGGGAAACTAGAAACGGTAATTGACAAGACAATTTTACGAAAAACGGTGGATGCAGGCCCAACAAAAACGGAGTGTGGATTTGCACACAGCATGGAAGTATCCACCATGACAACAAGTCGACACCTATCTCAAATAGGAAAAGTGAAAAAACACGATAAGTTGATACCCCATGAATTGAACGAGGCCCAAAACCTACGCGGTTTAGAAAATTGTGCATCGTTGTATGATGCAGACGAAAACCCAAAGCACATCCCCAAACTTGGTCTTCACCCAGAAAATGTTATGGTGACAATCTGGTGGACACCGAAAGGACCAATCCACTTTTCATTTCTTCAAACAGGGGAAAGGATAAATGCAGTCAAATATTGTGAGGAAATCGACATAATCCATACGAAATTGGCTGAAAAGCAGGCTGCTTTGGCAAATAGGCATGGTCCGATCCTGTTGCATGACAATGCTAGACCCATACCTCACACGTAACGGCGCAAAAGCTGCTAATTAATAATAATAATAATGGCGGCGCTATTGTCCGAGGTGGACCTGTGCCTAGCTTCTCAGCAACCACTCGTGTTGTGTGTGCTATTGTTCTCTCACGAGTGGAGGGGACCTAAAGCTTAATGCCGACTCCGAACGGCGAGATTGAGGAGCTTTTTCTAGACAGTTATACTCTTTGAACATTGTCAGTGACTTGAAAGAGGTGAAGTCACGAACAAATGTTTGGTGTTTTTTCGGAAATCGAACCGACAACATTGAGCGTAGGAGTCGACGCACCGACGCACTACACCACGACGCCCACTGCTGCTAGAGTTGGGATTCCAAATTCTTCCACATCCATCGTACTTTCCTGGTATTTCTCTAACGGATTATCACCTTGTGCGATAGCTATACCCGCATCAAGATTGAAACTCCCTCATAACGACTTCTGCAGAAGCTGCAAGGACGAGGAAGAGCAGGACACTGTAACACAACTCCTCTGCACGTGTAGCGCACTCTCCACCCATAGGAAGTCCACCTAGGATGACTGGATGATTCGAGTGTGCTGAACAATACCAACAACTGTCAACTTAAGCGCTTCATAGTAAGCATCAAATGATTTTTAGGGTAGGATCGATGCACGTGATACCAAAATGGGCCTATGTTTTCCTAAGTAAGACTGGTAAACTGCAGTCGGCCACTTGTATCTAACCTAACCTAACCACCCATACAAAATGAAGATTGGTTATCAAAACAATCCACGCTGGGAGGTTGGAGCGAATAGACCGATTATGGTCGTGCTGCATGTATATTTACATCTTTAATTCAATTCAAAATTCGAAAAAATGCCATTCATTTGACTGTCAATTCTAATGCAGTTAACATATTATATATCCATTATCTCTTTGCCTTCGGCCGACTGAGGTCTCTTTGCAGCTGTGTACGCCACCAGAAGCGTAGCCCTCCTTTACCGCGATGTCCTAATTAGTGTCCATTCACTCTACATGACCTAGACATCTGAGACGAGATACTCGAATTCGATTGATCAGGTCGATGCCGCTGTACTCCGTAAACAAACACTATCAGTGCATACGGCGACCGAGAGCCTCCTAGTCCACTTTAAATTATGTCCATGCACCTGCGCCATACAGCAGGACTGTGAATACCAAGGTCTTATTTAAAGATATACCAATTCCTTAATTGCCTTCTAAGCACAAACTAAGGCAAAAGTAATCCTTCGTATTGTCTCGGCAGTGGTTTTATTATTTTCTTAAAAACTACAAAGTTTCTGTGAAGGTAGAGCAACGAGGTCCTAGACATAGTCAACATGTACGTTTGTATGTAACGTGCTACACACAACATTGATACTTCTTGGTTATTACGTTTTTGCTTCTAATTATGTTTCTTTACACCGGCGTATATGTATATACACGATAACCATTGCTGAAACAGACTGAATGCTAAAACAAACTTTTGATGTAAATGGAGGCACTCAACATTAACAAATAATTTTAAGCTTTTTTTTAAATACTTTTTCTGCTTCGTCTTAAATTTGTCTTATAGTAAATACACACTTCCAAGTACAAATTGCAAGAATAGTTCTCCCTGTCTGCCTTGCGTCTTAAAATTTAGTAATACCAGTCATGCAATAAAAAAACGTATATTGAAAGTGAGTGGCTAAGCTCTGTTCATACACAAATGATACATATTCCACCCAACCAACCATAAAATTATACATTTCCTTATTTGTAAAAAAAAACAACACATTCATTCTATCTACAGAATGATGCAAGTGATTAAATGATGAAAGGCAGAATCAATTCAGTTTTAAAATATGTGCGACCCATCAGACATGATCTTTCATGATTTGTATTGACCTTTAGTTCGTTCTTACTATCAAAAAATACCATTGAAAGCCGGGTCATCATATATGCATGTATGTATATCAAATCAAACAAATCATTCATTCATTTCACCACTGAGTCACTGTATGTTCAACATACGACAGTTTTTATTGTGGGGCTTCTCTATCCCATTCTAAGGCGAGGGTAATCGGGCGGTGGCAAGCACAGGCAGGTTGGCAACAATACATTTTCGTACATCAGTCCCGCTGTTTCCAACTGCATTTTAGAAAGAAAAAAAATCTACAAAATGCAATTGACTTGTGACAACGCAGTCTCGGCAAAGCAAAAAAAAAAATCGAAACAAAATTATGTTCCTGGTTTTTGTCTCTCCTCTCTCGAAAGACGTGTCAGAAAACTTTTCTTTGTCTGGAATATCATCATTTTCAGATGAATTGATTTTTTTCCCCTCTTCAAATGATATTTATTCGAATTTTTTTTATTTCCTTCCGCTCCATATCAAGTACAAAAACTTACATTTGTCGAATTTACAGCAGAATTTCCTTTACACAAGATTTTCAATTTGGTTTTCACGAACACACACTTTCATACGAAAAAAAAAACACGGAAAAGTTCGAAAACCTTTTTTTTTCTTAATTGCGAGACAAAAAATAAGTCTTCCTGAGAATTGTGATAAGTGGTCGATGTTGGTGTGTCGCTGGGGAATTGTTAATGTTATTCCCAGCACGAAAATCACGATACTTTTGAATTTAACAAGAACGGAATAAATTGGTACTTTTGCAACACAAAAAATTGACAAAACTTATGAGAGTTGAAAAACGTCGCCTCTATGTGTGAAAACGAACAAAAAAAATCCAACTCTCTGACAGATCGTGTATGTGAAGTTCGCTCCTAGTCGCGGGTTGCAAAAACAACTGTCAAACAGAAACAGCTTTTTCGAAGATAATAGGGGGCGACGAGCTTTTTCCTTGAGATATTTCCTAGAGCTAATCAAACAATCTTCAGCTATGATTTTGATTTAACTCACCTTTGATCTAAGTAGCAAGCTGAATGATCGCTATGGCAGACTTATTTGGAAAACAACTAGAATACGGTACAAAGCGTTAAATGCAAGAGACACTGTGTCTTCACCGGCGATTTTATGTCGACGATGGATAAATGAGCTTTCTGCAATACAGCTGGTCAGACGTCCGGAGAACAGCTGAGAAGAGTTCAACAATCAGCTGAGTTGATTGCTCTCTTGTCGAAACGTCACTTTCGTCTCGAGAGAAAGTAATTCCCTGTCATTCCGTAAAGGGCGCGTTCGAAAATAATTTCCTCTTCGTTACTTTTACTTTAAAGAATTAAAAAAATTAGAAATAAACTCAAAACTGAACATTTTGTTTATGTGATGATCCGAATGAATGCTGAAAGCAGATGAAAAAACTAATTTGTTACTTAGAGAGAAACCCTAATAATAACTAATGTAACTATCAAAATAAAAATGCGAGTTTGTTGAATTTATTTCGAATTTATTTTGAAAAAAAAAAAAATGGGTAGGAGAAATTTATATAAATATATTATTTTATATATATAGAAATTTATATACTAATTTATAGAAACTGAGCGAAGCGGTTATTACAATCGCAATGTATTATTTTTATCTATCTATCTCGGTTACTTAAGTTCTCTTAAGTTTCCGTGCTGCCATTATGGTTGGCCGTTAAGAACCATTTCATTGGCAGCTAATTGGCATCATTATTTATCAATTTCTCCTTGTCAAGTGTAACTGTCAGCAAATGCACACATTTTAAAACAAATTTACACAAATTTTTAAACAAATTTACATATTAACTCTAAAAAGGCAATGGGTACCGACATTACCGTTATCTTTCTGTAGATATCCACAACACACTATCTAGTTAGCTAGCTATCTAGCTGCCGATCATGGGAAATCATGAGCGGATCTGGTATTAACGCCTAATAAAGGGACATATTTCGTCCTAATGCAAATTATCAGATGAAAAACTCTTACAGAGACAATCGAATTTCACTGGAGTCGACAATAATGGCTCCGTCATTATCCGAGGCTGCACAGTAGGAAAGTTCCCCCCACATAAACCGTTCGACTCTTGTCGGCCGGTGCCTCTTCTGAAATCACTGGTCCGGAAAAAGTCTACGGTGTCGGTAGCATCGCCTAGGATATGGAGCCTCTCTTGGCTCTAAAAAAGTCTAGGGTCCCAGTGTTTCGGCCTAACACTGGAATACTTCCTTTGGACCTCTTCTTCTACTAGGAAGCTCCTGTTATCTGGAGCTCCGAACGCCATCCGTTGGCCCATCTGCTCCCCCTGTCTCCTCTCTCGTTCGAAGCCACTAACGACGTCCCACGGGATTTGAATACGCCATCTAATGTGGAAGGTACTCGACTCCCAGATAAGTGCAGATGTTTGTGTCTTCGCCTGACTTTAAAACGACCAAACAGCTCCCCTCCATGAGGATCAAAATTTGAACTCTCAAGGAACTGTCACTAGACTATCTATTAGGCAAATATGCAAGCAGAATACGAGTCCCCTATAAGTACTTCTGCAGAGGTTGTACAAATGAAGAGGAAGTGGAAACCGTCCTGAATTATCTTGAAATCTGTCCAGAGTGTGCACAAGGAACCCAAACCTTTGAAATTTTTTGATCGAAAGAAAAAAATCGTCAAGTTGGATATCCACAACGTTAGCAGATTCATAAATAAAATCAAATGCTTGGACCAAGAGTAGAGGACGGTGGAGAAATATTTAACCACGAACTGTACGGGCTGTACAACGACATTAACTTAGTCTGAAGTATCGCGTTGTCATTGCATATTGTTTGAAGTGAAGTATTATTTATAATAATAATAGTGGCGGCGCTACAGTCCGAGGTGGACCTGGGCTTGGCTTCTCAGCAACCACTCGTATTGTGCGTGCTATTGTTCTTTCATGAGTAGAGGGGACCTACAATTTAATGCCGACTCCGAACGGCGAGATTGAGAAGCTTTTTCTAGACAGTTATACTCTTTGAGCATTGTCAGTGCCTCGAAAGAGGTGGAACCGTGAAAAAATTTGTAGGTGTTTTTTTCGGGAAGTATTATTTAGATTATATTTTTTTGTCTTGCCAAAAGAATTGCAATATTTTTTTTGTCTTGTCAAAAGAATTGCAATATATCTATATGGATCAAAAAAAGAAATGAAGCGGAGTCAGGCGGCCGTAGTGCTCTTGCAATTAGTGTTTATAAATTATATAGTCCTAATAAGCTATCCCTTATCTATTGATGAGTTGACAGAAGAGTGCAACATTCGCACAGGTGCAGGGCCGTAGAGACATTCCAGGTAATTGTAAATTTCACAATTTGCGACCTGCGATTTGTGAATATTGCAAACTATATCATAATTAAATGCACAGTTTTTGGCATACCAAGAAGTATAACTTATATATGCCAAAAGTGTTTTTTTTTTTTTTTTTTACAAAAGTCGCACTTAAGTCGAGTGACCCTGCAAGACATGCTTGCTTGGTGGTATGTCATTAATTTCTTGCAAAATGTTGCTTCAAGGAGGTCCAATTCGAAAGAAAAATAGATGGGTGACTGCCAAAACTAGATAAAAACGGGTCCAAAAGCATGTTCTCTATTAGCAGATCAAAATTTGGTACAATCTGCAGGAGCTATTTGTATGATAACGAGGAGTTGAATGCATTCAATTTTCTCTGTAACTGTCCGGCTCTTGCGGCTGTCAGACATCTGCTCTTGGGGCCTTCTCTTACAACTAAACGTTTTAGTTGGTTTTTGTAACATTCTCAAATGGATAAGAGGGTGTACACCTCGGAGATTCGTACGGATGCGCCATTTACCCTAATTAGCCCACACTGTATACGAAATTTTGCGGCTTCAGTCTGTGCAAGAAGACAATGGAAAATGTTCATTACTCAAGCAAGATAGAAAATGAAATCTCGGTTTTAGTCAAGATTACGCATTTTCATCTGCCTGTTTTTTAAAATAGTATCTTATGTAGACATTTGTCGATATTTGCACAGAAATGTTTAACATGTCGTTAAACTTCGCTGTAGGCTATAATTCCAAGTCGAGCACATTGTCTGTCCCGTCTCCACAGTGAACACAGCTAACAACATCTTACACTTGGACCACGATTGACATATGGCTCTGCTATTCAAAATTATGATAGAATTTCGATAATATAAACACCAATAATATAAACTACGCAATAATGTGAACTGGAAAAAACGGTGCTCTATCTCTGTCAAGTCGTAATAATTTTTGGCTATTCAAAAATGTGAACTTATCTACATGATCCAGCTAAACGTCTCAAAGTTATGCTTCTTCTTCTTCTTAGGGCGCTACAGTCCGAGGTGGACCTGGGCCTCACTCAACATGCCTCTCCAGCCAGCACGAAATTTCGCCACCTGTCTCCAGTTTCGCACACCAAGCCGGCAGAGGTTTCCTCGACTTGTGTGCGCCACCTTGTTCGTGGACGTCCTCTGTTGCGTTGTCCCACAGGCTCGGGCCGG
The DNA here is from genome assembly GCA_930367185.1 of Myathropa florea. Lineage (NCBI taxonomy): Eukaryota > Metazoa > Arthropoda > Insecta > Diptera > Syrphidae > Myathropa > Myathropa florea. The sequence goes on along the minus strand of OV884005.1, from coordinate 23,134,461 downwards.
AGCTAAGTTGTCCATACGCTCTACATGGCCTAGTCATCTTAGGTGTTGGATCCGTAGACGCCTGGCTAGACTCATGTCGCTGTACAGCCCATACAGTTCGTGGTTGAATCTTCTCCTCCAAATGCCATCAACGCAAACAGGACCAAAGATCGCGCGCAGAACTTTTCTCTCGAAAAGACCAAGAGACTGTTCATCCGCTTGGGATATTGTCCATGCCTCTGCACCGTAAAGCAGGACTGGGATGATCAAGGTCTTATACAAAGTCAACTTGGTCTTCCGAGAGAGGGCTCTACTACTCAATTGCCTTTTGAGCCAAAAAAAAAACAGCGGTTGGCAAGAGTTATTCTGCGTTTGATCTCGGTACTGATGTTGTTTGTACTGTTAACCGCGGAGCCAAGGTAGACGAAGTCCTTTACTACCTTAAAGTTATAGCTGCCTATGGTGACGTTCTGGCCAAGTCGTCGATGTTGTGCGTCCTTTCTCGATGACAGCATATACTTTGTTTTGCCCTCGTTTACCGCCAGACCCATTTTAGCCGCTTCCGTTTCAATGCCAGCAAACGCATCATTGACGGCTCGCTGTGTTCTCCCAATCACGTCAATGTCATCCGCGTAAGCTAGCAGTTGAACGGACTTTTGGAAGATCGCGCCTCTTGTGTTGGCCAGTGAGTTTTGCACGATCTTCTCAAGAATGATGTTAAAGAAATCACATGACAGCGCGTCGCCTTGTCTAAAACCTTTTTTGACATTGAAGGTCTTGGTGAGTTCGTTACCGACCTTGATGGAGCAGCGAGAGTTCTCCATCGTCATCCTGCTCAGTCTGACGAGTTTAGCAGGAATGTCAAAACTAAACATGGCGCTGTATAGCTCGTCTCTATGCACGCTGTCATATGCGGCCTTGAAATCGACTTGTGTGTCAATTTGCATTTCTTGGGTCTTCTCCAGGATCTGCCGCAGTGTGAAGATTTGATCGATGGTGGACTTCCCGGGCCTGAAACCACACTGGTAAGGACCTATCAGTTTGTTCACGAATGGTTTCAGGCGTTCACACAAAACTGCAGAGAAAACCTTATAGGCGATGTTAAGGAGACTTATCCCTCGATAGTCGGCGCAGTCAAAGGGGTCTCCTTTCTTGTGGATCGGGCAAACGATACTGAGATTCCACTCATCGGGCATGCTTTCCTCCGACCATATCTTACAGATGAGCTGGTGCATGCGCCCTACCAGATCACCTCCAGCTGCTTTAAACATTTCGGCGGGCAGACTATCTGCACCAGCAGCTTTATTAGACTTCAGTCTCGATATCGCTATCTTGACTTCGTCTAGGTCGGGGGGACGGTATTCTCTTCTATCATCGTCCGTTGTGTTGAGTGGAACATTCTGCCTGACAGCGGTATTTGTGTCCTCATCGCCGTTCAACAGTCTGCAGAAATGATTTTTCCAAATTCTCAGTATCGACTGCGAATCTACTACTAGCTGTCCATTTTCGTCCCGGCAAGCTTCTGTCCGAACTTTATATCCATTCGATAAAAGTTTTACCCTTTGGTAAAACTTTCGGACATCATTCCTGCCATAACACCTCTCCATCTCCTCAATCGCGCGCTTCTCGTGCTCTTTCTTTTTCTTCCTGAGAAGCCGGTTCTCTTCCCTTCTTCTCTGTTCGTAGAGCTCTCGAACAGCTCTCGTGGTTCGATGCAGCGTTGCCCGGTAGACTTCTTGCTTTGCTGCATGTGCCTGCCTGCACTCGTTGTCAAACCAGGGGTTTTTTCTTGTTGGCGTTTTAAAACCCAGCACATCAGTAGCGGCTTCTCTGATGGCTCTTTGACAACGTTTCCATTGTTCGTCTATTGTTAGTGCAGGCGGCGTCGAACTTTCGGAGAGTTTCAGGGAGACTCGATCGGCAAAGTTCCTGGCAGTCTGTTGCGATTGTAGCTTTTCGACGTCAAACCGTGGTTGTCTTCCTCGACTCCGTTGTTCTCTCGATATCCGTGTCCTTACCTTGGCTACAACAAGGAAATGGTCCGAGTCGATATTGGCGCCTCGGAACGTTCGGACATCAAGAATACTGGAGGAGTGTCTGACGTCGATCGCAACGAGATCAATCTGGTTGACGGTTGAATGATCAGGGGACCGCCAGGTCCCTTTATGGATGTTGAGGTGTGGGAACCGCGTGCTAGCTACAGAGAGGTTTCGCCCCGTAACAAAGTCCACCAGCCTGAGTCCGTTTTCGGACGTGGTGTCGTGCAGGCTGTGTTTACCGATGACTCTAGCAAAGATGTCCTCTTTACCCAGCTTAGCGTTGAAATCTCCTAGAACGATCTTGGTGTCGTAGCTGGGGCATTGATCGTACGTTCTTTCTAGGAGATCATAGAAGTCATCCTTGCTATCGTCATTTTTGTCCTCCGTTGGGGCGTGGGCGCAGATTAGGCTGATGTTGCCGAATTTAGCCTTGATGCGGATTGTTATGAGGCGCTCGCTTATGTACTTAAAGCCTAAGACTTTTTGCCTAAGTCTGCCTCGAACAACAAATCCACATCCAAATAATCGCTGCCTTCGCTCTCTGTAACAGTCGCCGTAGTAGATATCGCAGTTTTTCATCCTCTTTTTGCCCGGCCCATCCCATCGCACTTCCTGGATTGCGGTAACGTCTGCTTTATAGCAGTCTAGGGCCTCCGCGAGTTCATCGGCTGCACGTGGTCTGTTCAGGGACCTCACATTCCACGTGCAGAACCGAAAGTCATTGTCCTTATTCCGTTTGCTGGGGTCGTCAACAGTAAATCCGTCCATATCCGAGGCATATTGTTGCTTCTCAACTCGTATATTTTTTACGTGGTGAGGAAGTTAACCCCACGCACAACCTCCAACTGGGAGGACAGGTCCATTTGTTTAGCCCCCGGACAAAGGGGTCCGGAGGGATCCGGTGTCGGTAGCCTCTTGCAGGCTGTGAGCGCCGCCGTTGGCCCTAAAAGAAGGGCTCATCCGCCGCCATCTCTATTCCAAGGTCCCGACCTTACCATGGAAACCAGGTAGCTCCTGCTGACTGGAGTTGTGGATGCCGCCGTTGGCCAATCAGTTGACCAGCTCCTCCGCCGCCATCCTAAAAAGAGTGATGAGTCCTGGTAGACTCACACTCCCCCCTCTCTCGTTTGCAGCCGCCCAGACGTCCCACGAGGGTTGGTTACCCCATCTTCTGTCGAGGGTACTCGGCTCCCGGATTTCACCACGGGGAGGTGAGAGTAGGAGTTCGTTAATAGAGGCTAGGTGCAGACGCTTGTGTCTGCATGGTTCGCGTATTAACGCTTCGAAATCCAAAGTCAAAGTCATGCTATCCGGGTTTAAAAATTTGTTATTGAACTGGGGTCATGAAATCGTTAAATAAGAGTCTTCTACTTTTGTCCTTCAAAAAAATATCGCACATAATTTGTCTAAAAAAATTGTTTGTTTCTATTTCCAAATAATTATTTGAGCTCAGGTTATTTGAAATTAAGTTTGCTTATATTTATGTATATTAAAATATATATATTTCTCTCTTCAAGCTTAGAACTTTCCTTTGGGATGCTCCTATGGACATTTGTATTGCCATTTTTGCCTGTCTGCATTGTGCAATGGTCGAAGAAGGGGATTTCTTCTTTGGCGTTCTGCCATGATCCATTTATTATTTTAATCAGGTAGTCAGCAATTTATCTCTTACAAATCAACTCCGAGATTGATCCTTATTAGTTAGAGAGTTGGCTTCGACCTCCCCACGTATCGCTCATTTTTTTTTTTAATAAATACTTTTACGACGATGATGTATTCATGCCTGTTGTTTTTATGTGTCTGATCATTGACGATGAAAACATTCTTCCTGTTGCTTGACCTTTATTAAGGTAAAGCAACGCATGCAGAAAGGCAATCATCTCAGCTTGATACAATAAGCAACTTTTCCTCAGTGCTATGTAGCAGGCCAGTTCCAGTTCCTCAGAGAAGATGCCTTTCTACTTTGTTTCTATCCTTCCGTACGTGAGAATGACTATGTTTGTAGTCGTCTTTTGGCGATAATTAATGTGAGATTTGTGGAAACTTTCGGTAACTCGTTCTCTAGTTATTACATTCATTCGAATGACCTGTTCTCTAATCTGAATTTTTATGAAATCCAGGATCTTCCTATGTCCACAGACTGTACTACAAGATAGCTATTTGCCACGTCGACCCTACGCCGTATTTTATTTGTTTCTATTTCATCAAATAATATGTTTATGTTAACTCCAAAAACAATGCGTTTTCTTTCAGCTATTTTTTTATTTTTTCATATTTGATAATGTTAATCTCTGTAAAATATGAACTTGTTATGTTTAAATTAGCTTACATTATCGTGAAACTATTGTATTAGTAGTTATATTAAAGTTGTTGGTACATCAAGCATTAACAAAACAATTTAGCGTTCTAAAAAAATACACACCTGATTAAAAAAAATAGATACACCCTCATTCACCTTACATTTTTCGTCTTCAGTGTTGCACAATGAAGGAAATGGTTAAAGTGAACAAAAAGGCTAATATATTTGTATTCTATATAATTATTAAAAACTTAAAACATAAACATATTTTCAATATTTACGTAAATAATATTTTCATGAAGATTAAATTGTGTTAGCTCATAAAAATTGGATGCTAAAAAAAATAGATACACTTCAGATTGTGATCAATATTCAATTATATCATTATTTTCTTTCCGGATCTTTTTGTCAAAAAGGTTTAGTATACTTAATTTTAATTGCTTGGTATTAATTAAAAAGAAGGAAATAAACATTTTAGTTCCGCTAGTGAAATAATATAATGCAAAAGGGTAACTTCACAGGGTATTAGTGGTAACTGGTTTTGCAACTGAAATAAGTAAGCATTTTAGCTCTTAATTTAAATATTTTGGAAAAAATTACAATGTATCTATTTTTTGATCACACGATTTTTATGACCTAACACAATTGAATCTTCATAAAAAGAATATTTACGATAATATTGAAAATATTTTTATGTTTTAAGTTTTTAATAAGTATATAGAATACAAATATATTAGCCTTTTTTGCGAATTTTAACCATTTCTTTCATTGGTGTTGCCCAAGACGAAAAATGTAAGGCGAATGAGGGTGTATCTATTTTTTTGATCAGGTGTGTATATCATATTTTTTTCTGGTCGCTGTTCGCTGTTTGTGTAAACAAGACAAAATCGCAGCAGTTGATTTTATCCAAGCATTCATGCACTGCTTATCAGGAATTATTCAACTTACCAGTAATCACAGGGGATTACTTTGAAAAAGAAATTCCCCTAAAAGATAAAGTTTATTGTGCGCATTCCTTCTCACATAAGCAAGAATGAACGAAGTTAAAAAGGGTTATGATTGGGCGATTTCTCTGCACTTAACCCTAATTGCTGATACTTTTGAGAACGAAATGATCATCACTGCCGTTGACAGATTTACGAGATTCACGGTTAATTGTTGAATAACAAAACAGCGACCTCTATTTTTGATTGTTTAAAAACCAGATGACTAATTTAGAATTTGCGAAGGGAAGTCATCTGCTCATAAAACAGTCACAGCAAAATTAACAGCAGAAAATTGAGATAAGGTTTGTAATAATAAACTTAAAAATTCGGAGTTCTTTACAGCCTCACTCACACACTTTAGAAGACGTTGCTGTTGGAGATGCGCAAAGTCGAAGGTACACATACAGTCGCCGGGTCATTTGAACGATTCTTCGGGTTTTTTGGCCTATAGCCAAAACTTGTGTGACATCAGAGGGGATGGATTTGCAGAAAGTTAACCAGGTCATATCATTTGGGCATTAATGTACGACGGAAACTGAATGAAAACAGGGCCACTGGATGAAATTGAGAGCAGACTCAGGGGAAATGTCGTGGTTCAAAATCAAGGTTAACGATGCAGTGGTAAGTTTCCTGGAGCATACATATGTGCACGTAGGTATATTACATAATAATACAGATTTAATTGAAATTTTTTTTTTTTTTCCCTGGGTTGGTGTGAATCTTCAATAAGACACTATGATACCCGTGTGCTCATAGTAGTGTCAGATTTGAACTGACTAAACACACCCTTCCCTTTTAAAATTTTTTTTTGTACTTTACTACAACTAAGTTTCCTCATCCAGTAGTTTCGCTTTCAATATTTTTACGCGTGAGGCAGGTAGATTTTCCGTAAAATCACCTGTTTAAACCGTTAGGAGCGGCTACTACTCATTGCGCTAAATCGAACGGTTTCGTTCGTTGAAGTCGGCGCACGAGGTTTCGCATGTCCAATGTTTGGAGTATGGCATGGTTACAATGACCATGAAGTCGAGTTCGCAACTTCCTAGCGAAGTTTGTTATTTCTTCGTCCACGGTTGCGATTTGTAGATCCCTTTGTATATCACTGTTACGAAGATACCAGGGAGCACTCACGATAGCTCTTAAAACCTTATTTTGGAATGACTGTATACATTCTCTGTTACTTCCTTTAGTGCAACCCCAGAGTTGTATACCGTAGGTCCATATAGGCTTTAGCACTTGCTTATATATAAGTAGTTTGTTATATATGCTTAACTTGGAATGTCGTCCGAGTAACCAGTACATTTCTCTAAATCGATTCTCAAGTTCGTCACGTTTTTTTTTGACGTGTGCCTTCCATTTGAGCTTTGCGTCTAACGTCATCCCGAGATATTTGGCTTCATTTGCGTACGGTACTTGTACCGAATTAATGAAGACGGGTAAATTGTCTATGTTTTTATATGTAAAATTAATGTGCGTGGATTTAGTCTCATTAAGAGCAATGCGCCAGAGTTTTGTCCAATCAGATATTTTGTTTAGAGCTAGTTGCAGTTTTTCGGTAGCGGACTCGATTGTGCTTTCAGTAGCGAGAATAGCCGTATCGTCCGCGAACGTTGCCACTACTGTACCCTCAGTTTGAGGTATGTCGCGTGTATATAATAGAAACAGAGTGGGACCAAGAACACTCCCTTGCGGAACTCCGGCCTTAATTTAATTGAAATGATAATTTCATTCAACTAATAACGCCTTAAACTTTTGTTTTCACTCTACCTGAGTTTCGTGTACACGTAATATACATACGAGTATATAACTGGGTTGGGTCTGCCTGTGTCGTAATCTGCTTGAAATTTGTACGGCCACAACCAGATTCTTCGCGACTTGCCTGAAGTTAGTGAATTGTGAAGTAGATATCGTTAAATAAACGTGGTTGTTCTTTTCAGCTTTTGTGGCCTGGAACAGACCATGAAATTTGGTCTTATGTCGCTTTGCGAAAGTGGTCACTTTGATATTGCAAATTGGCTTTCTTGGGTCTTCTCCAGGATCTGCCGCAGTGTGATGTTGGACTGCCCTAGCCTGAAACCACACTGAGACGGACCTATCAGATTGGTGACGAAAGATTTCAGGCGTTCACACAGAATGGCAGGAAAGATCTTATGTTAATCTTATGTTAAGTAGACTTATCCCTCGATAGTTGGCGCAGTAAAGGGGTCTCCTTTCTTGTGGATCGGGCAAACGATTACATATTCATATATGTAGGTATGTCCAATAAAAAATTAGATAGACTAAGCTTTACATACGAGTAAATGCATTCCTATTAGAGCTAAGCTATAAGTAAGTTGGTTTAGGATTTCTTTTAAGATAAGTTAAAGTTTCATTTAGAATGTAAGGAAAACAAAAAATGTACTTGTACTAACTTTTTTATACATAAAATATGGCTTGTGAAAATCATCACGCAATGTGTGTTAGCAATAATTCGTAGACCGTTAGCAAATGTTTAAAGACATAAAGTCGAAGTTCAGCTAAGAGTCCCAAGGCCGACGAGGGCAAGAAGAATAGTTTTGATACATTAGTTAAAATAGTTTTGTTATTTTTGTTTAACACATAAGAATTACTTAAGACTAAATGACAATGAATTTAGAGTGAAATGTGCATCTTGGTAAATGATACAGAAACGGGGAATATTTATTTAATTTATACTTTCGACGAATTCCTTTCAATTGTCTTTTGAGTTTTTGAGAATATTTTTCTCTTAATCCTCAAATTTGAGGATTTATTTTGCTGCATTCTTACTTATGTATGTATGTAACTATCCAACCGACGACTACAGTTACGTAAAAAAATTGAAAAGCAAACAAGTCTACTTTACATGAGATCATATTTCTTTTCACTTGAACGTTTGCTTTCTGTCTATGCACCTACATCTTGAGCATCTGCACAAACATAAGCCCACCTGCAGAATAGAACATCCTGCAATCCTACTGAATACCAATAAGTTGACCTCAATCAATCGCAAAGAGAAGGCTGAGCATGTTCATACATATGTACATGTACGAGTAAGTACGTCCTGTTCAATAAAACTGTTAACCTCTCTGCCATTTACCTCTGCATCGTCAACCTTGGCGTTAAACCACGTCATTTCCCCTGAGTCTGCTCTCCATTTCATTTACTGGACCTCCCTCTTTTCATCCAGTTTCCGCACGTTCATGCCCAAATGATGTGACCTGGTTAACATTCAGCGAACCCATTCCAGCGGATGCCACACTAGTTTTGGCTACTAGCCAAAAACCCAGAAGAATCATTCCCGATGACCCGGCGACTGTGTGCGCACCTTCGAATTCGCGCATCTCCAATACTTACTCTTTCCAGAGGGTGTGAGTGAGTGTGGATGCCTGAAATTGAAAGTTCTTGCACCTTGTCAACTTCGTTGTGAAATTTACTCACACGAACAAACGGGCAAGGCAATATCTAGCGTGGCAGAAGTGCACATGTTTGTCCAACACCAGCAAGTAAAACTGTTTATCTTACCGTACAAATACTGTGCGGTCTAACAGGTGTAAGTGGCAGATGCTGGCATACCATTTTGCATAAATGCGGCTGAGTTGCGATTGTTTGTGATTGTGTATTTAAAAACACCAAAACTAAAAAATATCGAACCATGGTAAGTCGGCAAATAGGAAATGCCCACGCAGTAAATGTTTCTTGAGCTGTATGGCATTTGGAAGTGTCGTCCGTATTTATATTTTGCAATGTAGACATAAAAAATGGATAACCGTATCACGATAGCAATCAAATGTTGTCTGATCAGTCGCATTTTCAAAAATATGATACGATGATGCCTCCATCATAAAATTCGCCTCAAAAGAGTGGACCATTGTGGATGAATTTATTTTTCAATAATAACTAATGGATTTTCTGAGTTTTGATTCTGTTTTACTTTTGAAGATAATTTGGTTTTTATTTCTTGAATTGCTCAACAGTAATAACGCGTTGTTGCTCCGTTCATTGCTCCAGTTGTAATAACACTCAAAAGTCAGTTGTCAATCTATCATTTTTCAGTGCCAAACCTTTACAGTACAAATGGCGCAAACTCTTATAAGCTACAAAGTGCTTGAAGACTTCTCACAGACTTTTATTGCGTTTGCATTTGCATTCGTTTTGACACTCCCTATACAAAATGATAGTTTTTTGTGTGTTTTGACATCTCATTGTAAATTTTTAGAAATTTTCAAAATAAAAGTACGTAACGCAAATAACGGTAGCAGTAAAGCAGTATTATGCTTTCCGCATGATGTCAACATCTTCCGCAACTCTCAACAGGTTGTTGTATACTCATTGCAACATAGGCACAAAAGTGCTTAAAAATATATCTGTATTTGGCTTACAGGTATAATTTGAATTTTGAATAATTAATTAACTAATGATCGCAAAAAACAGCTGAGAATATCTCACAGACAAACTTATAAGTTAATCAATTGGCTCTACGCTCATCTTAAAAAACCCTCGTCTATTCTCTGATAAAACTAGCAAAAGAGTTATTATTTCAAATTTACTCCAAATTTTACTCAAAAAAAAGTACTATAAAAAAGACAGTTTTCAATTAGTCTGTGAAAATTATTTTTTAACTTTCAATGCTATCAACCATTTTAAAACACATACTTACTTACTAATTGCGAAACACACAAAAACCTCTACCAGCCCCACTGTGTCTAGTTCATACAACAAACATTGCTGCCTTCGCAGTCATTCACTGCTGTTGCTGTATGTCAATGTGCAAGTCGGTTATGCCTTGGCAGTCGGCAATCCTCCTCCTCTGTTACGCTAGCAGACTTTTCGTTCGTGAATTTCTGTTTAGCCAGCCAGTCACCGTTTGTCTTTCGTATTGAGTGTATTCGCTGTGTGAGTTGGCTTCGCATTTCTACACCATAGCTTCGCGTTGCGCTGAGTTAAACTATCGCATCGGCAACGTCGTCAATCACTAGGTAAAAGGATAACACAAGGAAGGTGGGGGATTTCTTGTGCCCGCACATTTAATTCTAACCGAACTCTCTATATTGGATCTGACGTTCATAAATAATTAATCTTTTCTCTCGGTGATCCTTTTTTTCAACTCCAAGCGATTCATGATCATTAAAATTGCTCGGCATTTCATAAGTATCCGTGTGTTTATCGCCTTTTCCTTTTTTACCTCAGAGAGGAGTACCTAGTACGTATGCAAACATAGAGCCAGTTTGCCTGTCAGGCCGGTTTTGTTTATATAGCTTTTATTGTTATTTTCAGTTGTTCGTGCCGCGGGTTCTCTTATTTTCGTTCACCACGGTGTCGGCTTCGGTGTGTGCTTCTTTATTTTGTATTCGGTTCGGTTTTCTAAAGAGAGCCTTCCATCTTCGATCTTTTTGTGTAGCGGGTCAGGTTTGTGAATTCGAATTTGTTGTTGTTGTATCTGTAATACATCAGCTACTTGTGTCTGTAAGATACTCGTACCTTGTTGGATTTCAGGTTTTCTTCGGCGGCTTCACTGTCACGATATGATGATAGCTTTCGCGCGAAAATCGTGAATCGCTTGGTTTAATGATTGATTGAATTGGAATTAAATGAGACGTGGTACTTTGCTAACGATATGAAATGGATTCTCGCTAAGAAACTCTTGTTGTGACATTCAGAAAGATTTAAGTTTCAATTTGATAATTAATGTGATCGCGCCGGTCTCCAATAATAATCGTGTTGTGTCTGTTATTTATGTCATATAATGCCGGTATATTCTGAGATTATGTGTGAATTTGTTTTTTTCTCAATTTTGTACAGCTAATTTTAGATTGGATTTTTTGTTTGCAGAAAGTGTAATTGTTGGAGTGGAGTTAATTTTGAAAATTGTTTAAAGTTACATTGTGAACTGTAAAAACAGTTATTTTGTCAAAATCATAAATTTGGCGTTAACAGAATTAAGGATTACGGATTATTATACAACTCAAGTAAGTCTTATTGTTTTTGTAAAATAATTTAATTGGAAAAATTTTTGCAACAAGTTGTAACTAAGTTATAGTTAAGATATTTCGTCGGGAGACAGAGAAATTATCAAAATCTTATAAGAAACAAAGACCTGAAAATGATTGTTTCAATTAACTGAGTCGTGAACTTTCTTTAAATTCAATTGTCAAAATATTGAATGACAGTGCACACAAGTCCATTTTTCAAATTGAATATTTTACAGCCTGAACTTGGTTAATCGCAACTAGTAGAAATTGAGGTCGTTACACCTCAAGGAAAAATTGTACAGCGAGAAGCATGAAAAATAGAACACACCGTTTATGGGATTCTTTTGACGCTATCCAAAAAGAACAAATTCAGTACATTCTCAACAGTAAAAAAAGAATTATTTTAATTTTTTTTTTCCGTAGATTCGTATTTTTTTGTATTTCTGCCTCTGAAAGAAGTGTATGGTGAAAGTCTTCAAACACCAAAAGAAGTCATCCCGGAGCCTTAAGGAAACGGACATTTTTAAACACTTTTTATGCCGTTTTAATACCACTTTACCCGTGTGCATAATTGGGAATTAAGTATATTAAAAATCACTGAAAAAAGCAACTGCTAGATGCACCCAATCGAGTTAAAATAAATTATCAGTTCACCTTCATTTTCGTTAGAGGTCTGAGGAGTTTGCCAAGAACCCTCTGTGTGGTACTCGTTCAGGGCTGGCCATCTACACAAAAAGTGGATAAGGGTTTCCCTCGTTAATATCTAAGAAATAGCAACAGAGGGTGTTGTGAGAAATGCCAAGCTTGGTAAATTGTTCCCCGATCGGCCAATAATCCGTAACAATAAGGACTGCTTTAAAGGCGTCTTCTCTACATCTGCTTAACAGGTGTATCGCTTTGGATTTATAATAATTGGACTAAAATACTTTTGATATTTTAGATAGATAGATATCCGATATACATTAGCAGTAGAAAATACTGGTAAATATTGTTCTTAATTTAGGAGGTTTTACTTGTAGCTTTCCTCCTGTAATTATTGTACTTACCTACATACACATTTTTAATATATTACTGTTATATTTTAGTTGTAAAGGAATTGTTCCTAATTCTCTAAACACCAATTTGTTATTATATCATCGTAAATTCCGCTACTGAATAAACTGAATTGAATTGTTCTTAATCATTCAAAACCAAATATATCGCAGGAAAAATACCGTGAGAACTCTTAACTGCGATTGTTTGTTTATGTCATTAGAGCACTATAAATGAGATTTTCTTTAAATTTCTGGTTTTCGAATTGCCCAAATTTTCTTCTCAAGTAGCGAGAAACGTGTTCAAGGTTAAAATGTAGCAGGTGAGGTTTGTTGTTAAGACCCAAATTTATGCTATACAAGAAGCGAATTTCCACATCAGGAAATGGATTTTTATTCTTGCATCAATAAAAGGAGTAGTTTTCCCTCAATAGCTTTAAATCCTAAACGATCTTACTTGGCAGATCAAAAATCAGCATCATGACAGGTGTTATGACACTGTCTCCTCGCCAGAAGAGCTGGAGTCGCTTCTAACGACTTTTATAAAAGTTGTCTGGATGAGGAAGAAGCAGAAAATTATCTACATTACCTTCGTACATGCCCTGCTGTAACGTCACTCACACGAAAGCATCAGGGAACTTACTTTTTGAAAGCAAAAAAAAATATGCAAGATAAGTGTTATACGATAAAAAATAAATGTTCAAATCTTAAAATTCATTTCCAAAGTTTTCTGCGTTTAATGGGTATTTTCTTTCTAGCGACTGTCATTTTAAACATTGACGTAACTACTTTTACCATGAGTGACCGATTTGATAAACTTTTTGCTTCTGCGGAACGACTAACTTCCAGCCTGATCATCTGATCATACTTAATTTAATGAGATGTGTTTTTTTGGTATTGTATACAGGCGTAAAATTATTTTCCTACGCTATTTACACTATATATACATATATAGGTAACAATAAAAACAGTGATACCAAACCATTTTTTGGGGATTGTTACCGATAAACGACATCGAAAACTTCAAATGACAACGTGGAAAATACGCTAAATTTACAAACGAAAACCAATACACTTTAAAAAAAGGACTTTGACACACATTTCCATCAACAAAGCATTTAATTTTTAAAGTTTTGCTTAAAAATCATATATCATGCACAGTCCACAAACTGATAATCTATATAGAATACTGACAAAACACACCTAATATCTTATTTGAATACTATCTATGCGAATGTTACTTTACCGCCAAATAATTTTAACTTAAGATTCACAAGGATTGCACAAGGATTTAGCTAATATTCCTTGTCATCGTCATCATCGGTCAACTCTATGATTTTTATCTATATGTTGTATAACAAGTTATGATCCTGCAAATCAATTTTGCAGGAAATTGAATACTGATAAGCAGAAATGTCAGAAACTTTTCCAATACAATCTTCAGCGCCAATTCCAGGCCCAAGTGGATGCACGTGATAAAAAGTTGTTCATGGGAAACATTTATTGACTCTTTCTAATAACTCTTGTAAATAACATTTTACAATCGATCGTTATCATGACTTGACTAACTAGCAAGCGACTAGCTTATCAAAAACACTTAAAACTTTTTTAATACAAAATCATTTTTAATTTGTTACCGTGTCTGGTAACACGAAAACCCTTAACTTTTATCGGAAGGTTATGATCAAAACGTCACTCGTTAGGTTTCGCAAACATTTCCATGCTCGACAACTCACTTAAGATTATTGTTTCCTGGTAACCTGTGCTCCATGATAAAAATACGTCTTATCACTTGTTCGATTCCCCAGAACCATCCATCCAACAGACCACTCGATTGATAGACCGCCTAATTGTCACATGATACTCGCAATCTACTTCAATAGAGTCCATAAATCCATTTCATGTCCGTAGACTCATTTTGTTTCATTATCAAATCAAACTCCATTAATTATCGTTCATCAACATGGTTTATCAATCGCTTGCGAGATCGGCGACAGTTTGAAAGACGATTTGAGAAAAACTTTGATTTTTAAACGAAGACTGAAATTATGATGTGAGCGTGGGCTTGTGTGCAGAGCCAGCAATCAAAAACAACTTTGGGTTGGCGTTTGTCATGGATGCTTTGTAATTACATAAAACGATTAAATTGCACTTCGTTACCCGAAAAGCATACTCGTATTGTCTGTCATCTGCCTGTAGTGTGTTGCGATCTTTGTTTGTGTTTGTATTGTGGTCAAATGACAATTGAATGGAGATACGAGTGTTATGACGATCGTAGACATCTCACTCGAGCGATGATTGTATACGACAACAAGACATAATAATACGATCGCTCAAATGAACAAATGCAAGTGTAACAAGTTGCTTTAGGGAAAAGCAATAAATTAAACGAATTGCACGAAAAAGAAATGAAGTGGGGTCGAGTAATAAGTAGACTTTTATAATTGGAGTGTTCGGATGTTGCGTAATTTAAAAGAAAAGATTTATCTTTTTTTCTGTTTCTTATGTGAGCTGACGCAATGGGACGTACAGCAACTGTGAAACTACATAAACATTGTTCTCTAAAGCTGAAGCTATTGACATAACTTTCCCTTTGCTGACAATTATTATGTCTGTACATTCAAATCTGACTCCTTTTTAATTAGAATCTGTCCTTTCGGAATCGATTCGTTTTCATTGGTTCAGGTCGTTGTATCGCCTATCGAGATTTCGCATTAATGTTTTGTGCATTTGCGTACCATGCAGTGGGGTCAGATGAAGAACCTTTTCACTAACACATAAAGTACCCAAAAATCGAATACATACTCGTAAAACCCAGCTAACAGTTTTGTAACAGCCGGAACTTTTTGCAATCGCAACAAAGTATTTGAAGCATACGTAAGTATGTTGCAGCGATTTTAGTCACTTGTGTTATTAAAAACGTATTCCAGTCAAAATCAATGATTTTCTTTCTAAAGCAAATTAACTCGTTTACTGCATCCAAGTATTTCAATGCATATGTATGTAATTGGCATTTCTAAATGTCAATATACATATGAATCTGTTAGATTTCCTTGAAGGAATGTTGTTGAAAGGTTATCGGTTTCTTGATTAATGCCAAAAGAAAGTCGTAGTAAAATTGGCACTCCTAATCATGTTTCAGATTAAAATCGATGAGTTATGCAGTCATGATCAGACAAAATTGAAAGTCTAAATCATCAGCCGAAAGACTATGATGGGAATTGATGATAATGTTTGTGCGTTCAATTTTATGTATTCTTTTTAGATTGAGTTTGGCTGAAATGAATTTGTACCCGGAAATTTATACTGACTGACTGTGAACACAATTAATATCATAACGATTTTAAATTTTCAAGCTCAAATAATACGATAGCTAAACCTAAACATTTGGTCCAAGGACGTAAGCCGTGGCCGGCGGGGAACGCAAGGAGATCAATATCATTCGTAAATCTCAGTCGCAAGGATGCATGCATTGTGATCGGAGTCCTTATTAGACATAGTGTGAGATAAACCCACATAAAGCGCTTAGGTGTCGTCCATATCCTCTACTGTTGCAGGGGAGAGAAAAAAATAGAATCCGTTCGCAGCTCTAATAAGAACAAGATCACGAACAAAAGCCAACTACTTCTTTGCCGAACTTGAAGATCTGTGTAACATTGAGTTGAAAAGCCTCCTGAGTTTCACACAAAAATGTGAGTAGTTTTAATCTACAGAGGAAAGTACACTATGCTCACTGTGGTAGTTTCTTTTAAGGACCCAATGGAAGTTAACATATTGGTCCTAATGAGCCGCGCCTGTTCACCTACCGCGACCTATGCGACCCATGAGAGGGACAGCGCTTCATTTTTGACGATGGACTACATATGTTGCTTTAAACAAGTATCAGTAATAAATCGGAACTGAAACCGAAAATAATCGAGTGTAACTTCCAGACGATTGTCACACCGAATTATTGAAAAAGGAATACCACTAACTGTCAATCAAATTGACAGTCCACATTATTGATTTGTGAAAATATTAATTAGCACAGTTCATTAGGTCAGTCAATGTGGTCCAGTTTAAACTAATCTATGAGATGAGACAGATAAAGAACCGACAAAAATATCGAGCTTTTCGGAGTTAGAACTGATAAAAATCTTGACTGGATTCGATTTGCTTGGAAGTAGAAGGACTGCCAAAAATGATCATCTTTTTGTAATAATGAAGGTTTAGTTTATTTATTTGTATTTCTTCTCCCTGTGGCAGTCTAGGGTTAACCTGGGCCTAACAAACCTTTCCAGTTAGCACCATATTTCGGGAGCTTCATCTGTGGACATTTAGTTAGTCAAAGTCCCTCTTCAGTTGCATGCATCACCTTAAGCGTGCACGTCCTCTCCAGAGCTAAGTTGTCTATACGATCGATAGACCATGATCCTAGCTAGACTCATGTCGCTGAACTGCCGTATTTTTTTTTTAATATTTTGAAACACTACTGGACTCAAAACTCGTCCATTGTATTGCCAGGTTGCAACGTACTCCAGTGCCGTTAATTTGATCACGGCAAATGGTGACTGGACCAGATTCAATTTCACCGGAATTCGAACTTGAAACCCTGTAACTTGGGGCAGTCACTTAAACAACTGCGCCATCCAGTCTTCGAACTGCCCGTATAGTTCGTGGTTGATTGTCATTATCGCAAACAGGGCTTACGATCGCACGCAGAACTTTTCTCTCGAAGAACAAAGAGCTTTTTCATCCGCTTTCAATATTGTCAATGTCCCGGCGCCGTAGAACAGGATTCCGTTTTGTCTTTCAAGAGGGTTACTGAATTGCCTTTTGAGCCAAAAAGTTACGTAGTGATATTGTTTGTACTGTTTATAATGGAGCCAAGGTAAAAGAAGTTTTTTATTGGTTCGAAGTAATAGCTACTCATTGTGACCTTCGTCATTGTTTCTGGATAACAGCATATATTTCGTGTTTTCCCTGGTTTACAGCCAGATCCATTTTAGCCATTTCTTCTTTAATGTCAGTAAACGCCTTATTGACGGCCCGCTATGTTTGACCAAGCACGCCAAAGTTATCCGCGTATGCTAGCAGTAGTATGGACTTTTGGAAGATAGTGATCTACCCCTAGACTTTCAAGTCTAGGCTCAAATCCCACTTCAGAAAAAAATTGTTCACAGCTCTACCTCTTTCGAGTCACTGACAATGCTCAAAGAGTATGACTGTTCAGAAAAAGATTCTCAATCTCGCCGGTCGGAGTCGGCATTAAATTGTAGGTCCCCTCCACTCATGAGAGAACAATAGCACGCACAACACAAGTGACTGCTGAAAAGCGAGTCCCACCTCGGACTGTAGCGCCGGCATTATTATTATTTTATTTATATATATTGATTTAGTGATGGCCATTGAGTTTTGCATGATTTTCTTATGAAAGTAATTGAAAAAGTCACATGAGTGCTCGTCACATGTGCTTCACTGCACCCGTCGCCAAACCAGGTTTGTTTTCTTTGTGGTATTTGACATCCGACAAGTATTAAAAACACCTCGCCGGTGTACCTATTCACTATCAACTTTTTATTCGCATTTTTTATTTCGTTTTTAACAGTATTTGGTTTTGTAATTCCAAATCGCATTTATTGGGATTAGACATATGATTCGGCGCACTAATAAGCCCTAATGAAGCAAAAAAAATTGAATGGCAGAAAAGGTTTTAAATGTCTAAAAAAAACTTCTTGGGTCATTATAGGCAGCCTATCTTCCTTCTAGATCGTTCTGTTCGACTGCTGATAATTTATTCCTATGTCTAACACGTAGTAAAAGATATTTGTGACACCAATAGTAGTTTGAAATAAAATTGTTCGCTGATGGCATTTCAGTTTTTAGTGTCTATTTTTTAACGATTCAGTGTTTTTCAAGCGGAGACCCTGGCACTCAAAGAAGCGTCCAGAATAATATCAATGTTGCCAATACCAGCAGCTGAAAGTGTAACATTTTTTACTGAAAGTGAAGAGGCTATGTAAGAAATTTCGGCAAATGAAATCAAGTCAAAGCTTGAAATATATGAAGAAAAAATCGGCCTGTAAGCAATAAAAAACTAGTTTTCTCGATAATATCGAGTTTCTTTACCAAAACACGAACCTTCTACTTCCTCAATCTATTGAGAAAAATCGTCATCCAGCGTTTGCTCCAGATCTGACTAGAAGTCTGACCTTCAGACGCTAGACTGTCCTCTGCGAATTTTCACAAATGGATAAAAGACGGATGAGGGTATAGGAATGGGCGTCTCCTCTTAATATAGACATATCTCTCTGTCTTCCGAAACACTGTAGCATCTTCTAAGCTGAGACAGTGACGATTAAAGTAAGCGCCAAATAACTTTATAGGTAGGAGATACGCGATCCGCATGGCATCACAAAGAGCCTACATTAATCTAATTTAACCCAATTATAAAACTATATTTGGACCAGCTATGTTTCTTTTAACAATTCAATGATCCATAGCACACAGTTAAGTTCTCGATAAACTTAGCCATAAACTCCCAAGTAACAGGATCATCCTCCCAAATCTCTAGATCATTGCTCAATTAAGTATTTATCAAGGTATCTTAATACCCAAATTTGTGAAAGGAATATGTGTACAGATCGGAGGGCAAAAAAGCACAGTAGTTATTCTTCAGCTAGTCGAATCAATGTCCAGGAGATTAGAACTTGAATCTTTAAGCATGTGAGGCAGGAGTTTGACGGTCACAATATCTTTAAGTGATATTCAAACAGCCTAAATTACAGTTCACAGTTGCAGTCTTTTCAACGATGAATTCGGTGTAAATTGACATATTTATTAAATTCAGCGCCGTTTGCTTACCCATAAGTCGAAAAAAATATCATTAATCAAATTCGACATCCAATTTACCAAATCATTCCAGAAGATAAAACGTTACCAAACAGTACTTTTAAAAATTTGTTACGACATCAAAACCAGATTTTACTTTTTTCAAAGCAATCAAAAATTAAGTCTTGCAAGATTTTAACAATAAAATGCTTCACTTCAAGATGATAATGAGTTTTTTGGCAAAAAAAAGTAATGAAAAAATTGAATAGATTAATGAACCCAATATGTCTATTTTGTGATCCATAATCTCGAAGGCGTTTTGAAATGTCATTGAAATGAAAGTGCTGACAAAAGATCGGCAATTTTATTTGAATTTTGATTTCTTGTTATTGCTCTCCTCATATTCGCCATCTACCTACCCGTAGCCACTGGCAGCTGCAATGTCCAACACCTTGTGTCGGTGTTGAGCGGCTTTTGTTCCTTTTTTTATTTTTACAATGAAGTGTTACCTTATCTTTAGCGGTATCACTTCATAAGATTGAGTCATCAGTGTGTGTATGGTGGTGACGTTTGACTTCACCGCACTTCCCTTCAGCGAAATTGTAATCAGTGATAATAATTTGCGTACGGAGGCTATATAAACCGAGGCCCTTGTACTTCTATTTAATTAATGAAAAGCAAAAATAAAAAAACAAAACCAAATCCAAAAATGTGCATCGTTCTAAACGGAAAATGTGGATGTGACAGCTTGCTGTGAGACGTGTTCGCTTACCGTCGCCTATCGCTGGGTTCATAAACCCCTCGCTGTTTGCATTGCGTGATAAGCAAATTAAACTTCAACAATATGCATTTAATTACCCATATAATGTGATTAAAATTTGTCGCGGTTAGTACGGCACAGGAAGATGACATAGTTGGTGTACTGTTTGAAGAGGTGGCAATATCGTTTTGGGCTATGTTCAGTATGTTGCGAACATTGTGGCGACATTTCCGGTGAAGCCAAGTGTGACATTGGCTACGTTCAGAAATTGAGTCAATGCTTCTGATTTATATCGGACATCTTTTTAAAACGGAAAATGTGTTTCGGTTGTTGACGATGTTAGGTGGCAATGACTGAGGAGAAAGTACTGCAATGTTAACAGTGTCATTGACGGTATGAAAATAGTACATTTAATAGGCGACAATATTTACGAAGATGGCCAAGATTGTGACGAATGGTTTATGTGGAGAAAACGTGTCCATGATAGCGTGATGGATGGAATAGGTTGTGTGCTGGAGGAGCTTAAATATTTGTGGCCACTTATGTTGACATTAACACATATTTTAATATGAAATAACGTCAATTGACGTAACGCTTTTCGTTACTCATTAGTTCTACACTATATTTTTACATCCGAATAGAGGTTTTGATATCTGTCAAACTGAAAACAACGGCGATATTTCCGAACGATATATTGCAAATGCATACTGCCGTTTCCTTCTTAATTTTCCAAAGAAAAAAACGAATAAGCAAAGAATACTACTTCTGTATGTATGGGAATAATTTACGACAATAATTACGTCTAGCAATCAAAAAGGATATACAATCTATAACATGGATTTCATTGAAACCATAATTTTTAATTGAGATTGTTTTATTAGAAACTTTGATTTAAATTATCTGCATTTATTAAGTTTATATGGTGCGGCAATCGAAGTCACTTTAGAGACAAAGAGTGAACTTTGTTAATAATTGATGCTTGATTCATTAAAACGGAATAAAGACTATTTAGTGTTGGTCTTGTCTGAACTTGGGACTCAATACGCCTCTGCGTCCAGCACGGTCTTGTGCTAAAAATCCTCCAGTTAGTTTTTTTCTTAGTTTTAATGAATTTTTTATTTTTATCTTTAAAAGAATCTTACATTCTAGGAAAAATACTTGAACTAGATATACAATACTGGGATTTTTATACTATTTTCTCTAACTCTAAGTTGATCTATGAATTTCGAATTTATTTTGTCTTTCGGCTTTTTGTATATTTTACGTATATACAACTTTTTTTATTTTTATTCTTAACCTAACGTAACACTAACTTAAACTAACCTATCTAACATTTTTTTGTTTTTACGTTTTGTTTTGAAGTTTTTTAATTTTTTTTCTTAAAATTACCCTAATCTCATATCCTAACCTAAATGTAAGTTTGCCGTAAGGGACCAACAGTTAGCTGACTAAGTTGACAACAGCTGGGGCGTCTGATGGGGTTGCAACCACCAGTAGAACCCCCGAACCTTGTCACACTCCATTCTGTCACGAACAGGGATGGATCTACTAAACCGGAGTAATGAAATGCAATAATAGTAATGTAATCTTCCTTTACGAAGTTGTTCTACGGAGTTTGAGTCGAAAAATGTTCAGTACGGGAGCAGTAGTGTCCATTCACTCTACATGATATATTCACCTGATGCGAGACACCCGGAATCGCTTGACTGGATCGGTGTCGCTGTACATACCGTTAAATCATCATCATCGAAATTTCGAACTTCCAACATTAAACTAATAATAATAATAATGGCGGCGCTACAGTCCGAGGTGGACCTGGGCCTAGCTTCTCAGCAACCACTCGTGTTGTGCGTGCTATTGTTCTCTCACGAGTGGAGGGGACCTACAGTTTAATGCCGACTCCGAACGGCGATTTTGAGAAGCTTTTTCTAGACAGTTATACTCTTTGAGCATTGTCAGTGACTCGAAAGAGGTGGAGCCGTGAAAAAATGTTTGATGATTTTTTCGAGATTCGAACCGACGACCTCGAGCGTAGGAGTCGACGCACCTACCCACTACGCCACGGCAGCGCCCACCCAACATTAAACTATCATTATGATTAATGAGAAAAATTGCATAATGTGCTGAAAAAGCGAATATTCACAACAAAACAGGGAAAATCTGGCGGCAATAGTTTGTAAAGTTCCTACTTTTAAAGTGCCTTCGGGTATAGCTATAGTGAATTTAATTGATTAGCTTGACCGTCTGGGAAAGCTGAGTAACATGTCGACTCCAGCTCGTGTTCGCTCGGCAAGATCAGTTGAAAATATCGGCAAGGTATAAACCCAATTCCGTATCGAAACTATCACAGGAATTGGGTCTATGCGCAATTACTCTGCAACGAGCTTGGCATAAAGATCTTGGCCTACAAATTTATAAGTTAAAAAAAGATTTCAAGCCAGCAGACAAAACACCGCTGGTTGGATACAAAAAAAAACGTATAAAATAATGCTTTTTTACACAAATGGGGCTCGTATACAAAATTCACATCGTAACCCGGGGTTGGATGCAACCTTATCCTATACTGGATCTCTAGGCACAGTGGTATTCCAGGCAACAAAAAAACTAATGATCCACGTAGGATGAAGGCGGGTATACAAATCAGGAGGAAAAAAATCAGAAGACACTCACACCCTCATTTCAAGTAATACCAAAATTCAAGACATGGTTCAGTTGATAACAGAAACAAATTGGCTGCAAACCAGAAGATTACCATAGAGTAACGCCATGAAACAAACCACTGAGATATGAGTAGTTTTTCGGCAAATGAGGAACTGGTATTGCAAACACCGGTCAGTGACAGCATAATGGATCCAATCAGGATCTATGTACATAGATTGGTCGTGCTTGTATTACGCCGCGGAAGACACTATAACCTAAACTTACCTAACCTAATATCATTTCCAAATATATTTCATATTTTTTATAAGACTGTATTGCATTAGCAAACTTAGAGTTTATACTTTGAATTGGAATATATGTAACTTTTACTACTTTTCGTAAACATTTTGCGGTTTTCTATTATTTTAAAATTACACCTCTTGTTGCGAAACTTTATAATCTGCAAACTTCAGTTTACTAATACTTTCGAGCTTTCAATCAGAAAAGCAAAGCCACTGTTATTTAAGAGCTTTCTACAATTTTATCAAGTAAATGTTTGTGGTTGCAATAAAATAGACAATGTCACTGATTTTGTGAATGTTACCCTCCTAATTGCTGCAAATGTTCGTCACCAGCGAAATTGAATTGAGTTGTAGAATGTTACGTAATCTCTCTTCCTGAAAATATGTTAAACATCTGTCCAGCGGAGGAGCACTATACCATTCCGGAATATTATAACTCTAAAACAACAAGGATGTACATGCATACATATAATACATGTGTACCTTTTTTGACAACCATTTTTACGATATTCTTAATTTCTTTTGGCGTTTTTTTGCTGACAATGATGAAAATTAATTATGTACGTTTTTCAATGTGTTTGGCTTAAGCTTCTTTCTTCCTCCGCATATTTAGCAATGACGTTCTATTCCCGACATGCTGACGTGTCCGAAGTATGGTAATTTGAGCTTAGTCACGGTTTCTAAAACAAATTAGCTGATAAGCAACGAAATATTTTTAGGCACCAGAGTCGAAATTTTCAGTCTTACCGCATGGCTCAATCCGAAAGAAAACATGTATTACGTTGTGAGTGTAACTTAATGCTCCCTAAATCCCTTCACATCACTTGCTTTCTAATTTCTTAAAACCCAAATCAATGTGACACTGACGAGAGCCAACGCCCAGCACTCTAAATATGGTCTCACCGTAATTCATTCCTCAAGTACAAATTGTGTGACCACCCCAAGATTGCACGACGGGGCATTGTCTTGCCATCAATCAGGCAGGAGTTACAATTTGATATCGTGGCTTGTACCTCGTGCCTATCATTCGGCCACCTGTTATCGGAGCAATTTACTTATCTGCTCCGATAAGAGGTGTCTATTTTTAGCAGCCTTACTTTTCCGAGCGTCGAAATCTAACTACGATATCTAAATGCATTCCGGAAAAGATATTAAGTTTACTCCGACAGTAGATAAAAAATGTCAACCATCTGGCTTCGCTTGACAGTGACATCATCCCTTCGTTATAGTTTCCTCCAGAATCATTGATCGGCTTTGCGAAGAAGGCTAGGAAGAAAACTCTAAGGCGCCATAAGATATTATAAGAAGAAGCGAATGTCAGATGAGAAGGAAAACCGTGACAGGGGGAGAACACAGAGTATCAGATCGGGTCTTCATTAAGTCTTTGCATCTGTTCACTACTCACGGCTTACCCTCCGCTTCCATTCGATGAGGAAACTGTTGAACTTGAAACCATCATACGTCAGATGGTGTGTGCTGTTGCGGGTTACCTGTGAATTGGGGTGAATGGGTTTACACGGTGTGTTGTCTTGTTTTAGGTGTCTCCTAGTTTTTATTGCTTGTCACGTTTCTTATTGTTCTGGCGGCTGAAACGAGAGGTTCGTGACATTTACGAGCAAAACTGCACCTTTGCTCCCGTACTCGAAAATGGGCTAGTTTTGATATTTCTAGGAAATATAAATTGGTGTATCATCTTGGGAAGTTCGTTGGTAACGTGTGGGGTATTGCTTCTTGTGAGCCACTTGCATATCATGTTCATGTTTTAATTTAACACATACGCCCATGCACTTTAATGTTCTAATTAGGCCTTCGTTAAACGACATGACAATACCTCGGTCTTCCGCAGAGCAGTTATATTTTTTCACACGCGCTGTTGGTTTTGGCTCATGCGTGTATTGTTCCTCGATGGGTCTTCGCAAATTAGCTCGGACTACTATTCATGACCTGCTTACCTGATGAACCCGAATTGTCAAGAACAAGTAAGTGGTTTACTGTTAGATGTTAAATTTCAGGTAACGCAATGCTGGATGTTCAAATGTGCATAGATGCTGTCTGATCAATTCAATTTCGTCGAAGTTCTGCCGAAAGCCGTCATATACTTTGTTTTCGTCCCCCGAAATGCGGTTTCCTTTTCAATGACATCAAACGCTTCACTGACAGATGGCCTATAAAAAGCCAGAAAGGACTAAATACGCGATGCTAAGAAGGCTTATCTCTCAATTGTAGGCCCAATCAAAGGAGTTTCCTTTCTTGTGGATCGAGCAAACGATACATAGATTTTACTCATCGAGCCTGCTTTCCTCCGACCATACCTTACAGCTGAGCTGGTGCATGCGCACAACCAAGGCACACGGTAGCTACATATATTCGAAACATGATTGATTTTATGACAGTATGTTTTCAATATAATTTTCGGCATTATGTCCTCGGTGATTGCTTCGACTAAAGCGAAATCTGGATGTAAAATTTTCCACTAGTACATTATCTGAGGCTCTATCTAGACAATAAAGTCGTACATGTTCATTTCCAAGTAGTCTACAGTCTTTAATTTATCACTATAAATCGTCGATTTTATACATTCCTACAGAAAATAGTCCAGAATTGTGATATTACATAGTCTTAGCGAGATGAAGCGATCATCAACGGTCTCGTTCAATAAATTGATTGTGTCGAGATATGTGTGACAAATCTTTCTTAGGTTGAGATTCAATAAGAAAAAGAAGAAATCATTGATCATTCATCTATATAGCTCCGACCGTCTTCATCTTTGAAAAAAAATATTCCTCCAGCCGTTAAAGCAATTCCAAAAGTGAATTTTTCTAAGTATAATAGAGTCTGCATAAAGTATTGCGGAATTGGCAAATTTTTTATTGACTTAGTCATTCACATTGTGACAACCGTTAAATGAACGCAGAGCACGGCATTTTTGAGTTTAAACATGATTTTCGAAATAAATACGCACGAGCGAAACTCTAATGTGTACCTAATCATTGTAATTTTCAATGTCGAATTAGTTCTCACTACGAATAGTAACGCCAAGTTCAAAATCACATCTCAAAAAACAATTTGCAGTCAGTTCAGTGACATCAGATTAGTTTTTAAAATAAATATTCTAAATTGTCAAATCGGGGCATAAAAACGATAAGAGTAATGAACAGACTGACATGTAAACAAAAAAGGGGGAGCACAAATATTATTTATTGAATCTTTTCCCCCCTTTAGTTTTATTACTGTGGATAAGGCTAGAAACAAATGGTCAACGAAATTTTAATTCAATTCTGGAACAGCCAAAATGGTCTTAATTACTCTAAAGAAACAATGCATATCGCATGATTTAGAGGCCAGGGAGGTTTTTATATTCAGCAGACCTATCCTAAGGTTACTATGTGCTGCACTTCCTGACTTGACTAAAACAAACGGGGAATTACTATCTAAAAAATTTGATCAGTCTATTATCACTGTGCATGTGATTTTATTCAATTCCCACTGTCTTGAATTCAATTCAGTTCATTAGAAAATCAAAAAACAGCCAGTGAACTTTAATATTTACTCCAAATTTCAAAGTCTTGCTAAAATATGCAAACAATTTTTATTTCTATAAAATTCGATTTCAATGATAAAAATTACCATAAATTGAACAAACTATTTAATTAAATATATGAACCTTTTAGAACAGAAATAAAAGCACAGATCAACATAATTATTATGCGACTGGTGTCAGCAAAACCCATCAATCATGAAGGCCATCAGCGTACACGATTCGTTTGATGACATCAGAGCGGAGAAAAGTCACTTGTAGAATCAGTTCAAAATGCCTTTCAGTGGAATTGCAAGGTCGTCCTCACTTCGAACTATAAAAAAATCAAACTGGATATTTAATCAGTTTCGATATGACCAAATTAACGAGTATCCGAATAATAAGGAAATCCATACTTTCTGAATGAGAATATTTTGTGCATTTTTTTTCCATTGCGAGGACAGGTTTTGATTCGCAGCCAAGGAGTTACGATATTTCCAAGCAGTTTGAAAAGTAATTAGTTGGAATATCATAGTTGTTTCGTTTATACGGTGGACTAGTTTGTCAGTTTGACATCTGCTTATAAGTAAAATAAAATCATCAGTAAGCGATGGGTCCCGTTTCTTGAACGTGCATTTGATTCGACTGTATTGAAAGTGAGTTCCTCATTTTGTAAGTAGTGCAACGAGTGTTATCCTGATATGGACTTAACGAAGATTTCTGATTGCTAATTATTTTTTTGACTGTCACCAACAATGCTCAGCAAATATTACTGTCAAGAAAAGTTGTTCAAATATATCAGGATGGCAATAACCTAGCCATGACTCTTTCTCGAACATTTCTTTATTCTTTTTTCTGCATTAAGTTTGTATGACGTCTACAATATGTGCGATTCTTTAGTTGATGAGATAACTAGACAAGAAAAGCAGAACTTAAAGAACAATTTGGTTATTATGTTGGAGAGGGAAGCTATGTCTAGCAATTAATGATGACAAGATAAGCTATACATTGCCAATCAATCGATCAAAACAAGGTCGGAGTTTTAAAAAATTCGATAATACCAAATTTTCCACGATAGACTAGAAATTCACATTACGGCAGATTCTGGAAAAAATCCAAGAAATAGACACATGCATGTCTAGCCAAACATCTACGAATCCTAAGCGTAAGGTGATTGGGCCGTATACATCGCATGGACAACTTAGTTTCAGCTCGAAGAATATTCGATCGCAGTCGGAGACAGCCAGCAAAAGATCTCCTAACCTCTAGGTTGAGACCCAGGCCTACCCCGGTCTGTAGCGCCACAACAAGAATGTACTTTCAAGATGATAGGGTCTAAAACAACTGTTGCAAATCGATCGTCCAGGAACTGGACAATTTTAGCAGCCACTCTAGATGGAAGCGTACGAAAGAGAGGATAATTTTGTTATTATAAGTTATATAGGCGACATCAAGCTTTAGAAATATTGAAAGCTCATTTTAAAAAAGATAAAACTGAATTAATTTTGTTTTAATACTTTCACAGTGATTTGTCATAATTTAAATGTTTGTCAATAAAATATTCTGCAGTCTCCAAATCTTTTTTCTATTTTTTCTCTCTTTTATGTGCCGCTGAAATGAAAAAAAAACAGGACCGTTACTAACAAGTCTCTTTTAGTTGTATTCATAACTGCATGCTGAGTTGGTTCACTTGATTGCGTCAGAGAAACCATTTATATTCTTGTTCGCCAAACACAACTGATCGCTGAGATCTCACAAACTTGTGCCCCAAAGTTAAACTGCTTTATTCTTGTATGCTTATCCAAATCAGTTAAATAATTGTGGTTGAACTTAATTGAACTTGGCGACATAAGCCAGCGCACCCATTTGTGACTTTAAGCACATGGATTGCCTTTCCCTTTCAATTTGACGTCAACAAGCCTTAAAAAAATGCAAATAATTGTGAAATGATTCAATCGAAATGATATTTCCGAAATCCGAGCAAAACCACTTTCAACCGAAAACAATATCAGCTTCCAGCAAATGGGTAACATGTTCAAAATGCAACTCAATGAAATCCGAAATGACACACATGCCATGTATGGTCGTTATGGTCGGTATGCACATGGTGTCTCCCCACATGTGTCGCAGAGAGTATATTTTTTTGCAATACTTTTTATGATTTTTTGTATTTAAATATAAGTAAATATAGATACCAGTATATTGAATTACATGCGCTGTTAGTGGTTTCGCACACTTTTTTGTTTTGCCTCGGTCGCTGTTTGTTTTTACGCTAATCTTGCCTTGATTAAACCTGAACTTGTATCTAGATGTTCAAGTGCAGGGGAACGTATAAAATTACAGTGATAAATATGTAGTATGTAACTCGATGCCTAGCGAAGCAAGATTTTGGCGGCTAAAATTGGAATACACTGTGAAAATTAATGAATCTCTTAGAGGCATTGTTTTGTAGAAATTAACTTGTGGTGGTTGAGAAATTAATGAGAAACAAATGAGATAAGACAAATGGAAAGGTATTACATAATGGTTTTCTGTATTAACTTTCGTTATATTATTTACCCTTTTACATTCAGCGTTTGCAAAAACTTATGATTAAGATTTGATCCCACTTTGTTTGTACGATTCTTGAGCTTGGGCCCTTACGTGAAAATTGGCCCATATCTTCCAATTGTTGCTAAAAAATCATCTTTTGGGAGGTTTGCTACCAACTATAATAGACGTATGAAAACTTAAGCTTATGTCAGAAGCAAACATCAGAGGGGTCTCCTTAAGGATTGAGGGAAGTTAAATTGGAATGTATTGCGTTCGGCCCACCTATGGTAAGTGGAGGTTTATGAAGAATTTTATTTTAGCGATTGACATGCATGTATCTCTCCGTCGGATTTCACTGTAAAACTCTTCGTCGGGTTCTCAGTTTCCCGGAATGTCATTTTGGGCAGGCACCTGCATATAGAGTTCTAAAAACCTTTTTTTTTTGCCCAACTGATAAAGAATTACCAATTGCCAAAAGCAACATATTCAAATAAATTCCAAAGATAGCTGGGCAATCTGGAAGAAGTATCTTAGACACATCTTAGATTAGGCCTCTTAAAGGAACAGTTGTTGAAAGTTAATCTGGTAACAAAAGAAAAAGTGGATTTAGCGGTAATAGGATAACTACTGCTTACATACCGGTCGACTCCTACGCTCGATGTTGTTGGTTCGATTCCTGAAAAAACAGCAAACATTTTTTCACGGCTCCACCTCTTTCGAGTCACTGGCAATGCTCAAAGAGTATAACTGTCTGGAAAAAGCCTCTCAATCTCGCCGTTCGGAGTCGGCTATAAACTGTAGGTCTCCTCCACTCGTGAGAGAACAATAGCACGCACAACACGAGTGGTTGCTGAGAACCTAGGCCAAGGTCCGCATCGGACTGTATAGTATTATATAGTGGTGATACATCTAGTGCTACAAGATAGGTAATTATTCCATCGGCTTTTGGTTTATTACCGATCTCATTCTTAAAATGACCAATCCATTAAATTTTAGTGTCTAATAAATTCAATCAAACCCGACAAGGAACAATCGACCTAAAAAATGCAAATCGATTATCGATTGTTACCGATTTTGGGTGTGATTTTTTCACATTCGTTGAACCCACCCGGTGTCCGCATTTACTGAAGGTTTTTCTGTTTTAGCTTGTACGTCTTTGTGGACAATCTGTGCTAAAAGGACACACGAATACCTGTACAGTGGATTAGTATTTGGGTCAAGTGAATTTCCTACACTGAATTTATGTTTTTCAAGTCATTCGATTATCCTTAGGCAACATACGTGCTTCCTGTTCGTATTAGCAACGTCCTTCGGCTAGTCCGTGCTGTGGGGTGAATGAATGTGGTTTGGCAAAATAAGGGTGTGTTTTCGTCCACCGGATATTGTGTGTGTTTAGCTTATTAATTTGATTATATTTCTAATTTTGTGCTACGAAGAAATCACTTATGTATTGCCTGTGAAATATGAATACTGTTTTAATAAGCTCTTGGGCAATTAAAAAAAAGTGGTTGCAAAATTTCTAAAATATGAAGATACATACTCGTAAAGTTATTCAAATGTGCATTCTTGCTTCAGGACTACCATGAAAATAATTATTTGTCACTGGATACGAAGATTACCATAACATTTGAATTAGTGGTCCATTTGAAGTCCTAAAAATCTTCAAAAATTAAATCAAAAATGCGTCAGAAGTGTTGTCAGCCGAACAATATTTTTCTTGTTGGAAAAATAGCGAAACTATGTACACACACTCATCACGTTAAAGAAGCGCAAACCCATGCTGAAGAAGCTACCTCTTATACAAGTTTAGACTCATGATTACGCAAAAACTCCTATTCTGTTCTGCATTATTGGACTTTGTCTCAAGTATGCAGCTCACGTTTGGTGATAAAGCTGCGTGGCCGCCAAAACTGCGTTTGAAAATGTTGTCAGAATTTAAAACACTTCGTGTGGTGTTACCTCAGATGTGCTGATGTTCGATAAGAAGAGGTGATGGCAGTGTTCTACTCAAGTGTTATTTAAGGCGGTATAAACGCCTCACACGTCGTAACAAAAAGTGAGGTGAATCACTTACATGACTGAAGGTTTATCAATGTTGTAACATATTGGTTAAAAACAAATGTGAGATCATTTCAAATTTGTATAAGCGAAACAATGAATGATGGTCTAAAGTGGAATTGGCTTAAGTCATTATTTACAGTTCAGGCCTAAGGCATTAACGGTTGAAATGCCTCTAATGAGGAGTGTGAAATCGGTGTAGAGTCGAGATAAGAAGTGGTTGAAAGTATGAGACGCCGAAGAAAAGAGTGTTGGCTAAATGAAATGTTCGATAAAGTAAGTTATAATAATGATAGTAACAGCAACTATTCGTGTTGGGCGTTATTGTTCTCTTACTCGTACGAGTGGAGAGGACCTACATTTTATAACCGACTCAAAATGGCGAGATTTGAGAATTGTCAATGACACTAAAGAGGTGTTAGATAAGTTTCAACGAAGAACTGTAGGGCGACGTAAAAGTGCGACTAGATAAAACGTAAAGTTAAGTAATATATTGTTCGCTGGTTGGTATCTGGCCTACCCCAAAGTTTATACGCACTTACAAAACATGTATGTACTCGTAAGTATATAAAATTTAGTACTTTATTTAATATTTGAAAATAATGTTCACACTCAGAAAGAATTCTAAAATTTACTAAAAAAAAAAATGGGTTAGTTCCAGAAAATAGACCGATAACTGCCTCTCTTTAGAAGTAAAGTCGTAAGAACTGAAATATTCAACAAAATTTATAAAACCGTAAATTATTTAATGGGTGTGTATTTACTTTGCACATTATCTTGTGTCTGTGTCTGACTTAGACTATTTAAAGAGCCCATCGCTCGAAGTCTATTTTGTTTTTAAAAAAATTGTGTCTTATACGAATGGAGTCAAACTATGATAGTTGTCACCCTATGGATAGTCTTTGGATTCAAAGGATTTAAAAAAGGCTAGATTGAGTACTGTTATGTTATTAATGTCTAACAAAACAGGACTAAATCGAAAACTATCACAGCTGTCATTAAGGAAACTGACAACAGATGGAAGAACTTTGTGTCTTCTATAGTATCAAGATCGATATGTACTACGTCTGAGGATCAAAAAAATGTTATCTATAAATAGAACTAAAATAAGCGCTGTCATAGAAGTAACCACTGAGTACTACCGACTGCAAGATAAAAGGGAACTTCATAAAAAGACTTGTACAGGGAATGAAGAGATGAGGAAGAAAAAGAAATTGCCATGGTACCTACCTTCTTTGCAAGCACTAAGTCAAACGTACTCGAAAAAATGTCTCTCCACAAACTAGAACTACTGTCGAAACAGATATTTAAGACATTGTCAAAACCAAATGACATCAATCGGATCAGTCCCCAAATATTTTTTGTATTGGAACCCATTAACATGTCTTATTTACAGGCTTTGGACTTGGCAAACTTGAGAAGGGTTGTGTGTGTAGTGGGTGTCTTGAAAGAAACCAAATTAGCAGTATGTGCCGTTTTCATACCACAGCTCTCGTTTCCTCGAGAGATTCGATGAAAAATCTTTCCAGAGATCGGTGTCTGTCTCTAACCAGTGATTGATAGGTACAAAGAAAGTGAATCCCCCTTTCTGTAGCCACATCACGGCTGCGGCAGGGGTTATTATAGGGGATGCCCAATTGAGCTGTGAGTTTGCCTACTGGCCAATGACCGGTGATGATCCCTGCTATTCTTGTAACATCGATCCGAGTTCAGTAAAGATCAACCGAACTGATCTACTCAAGTTAATGAATCAAAGTCTGGCCATCTTCAGAACGTGCGCTGATATTTCTTCCTTAACCAACACGAGCGAGATCACCACTTCCATTGCTGTTGGACGATGAAGTGCGGATCCTAGTCTTACGGGTTCGTCATTGTGCATTCTTGCGTTCTCATTTCCCAGAATGTTGTTATGTCCTGGAAAACAAACCTAAGGTGACCCTGCATTGTTCCTTCAACGAAGCCAACTCAAAACGATATTGCCTGACTGTCTTTGATAACCTAGTATAAGCTTCACTATCAATATAAGACGGTTACAACGAGTACTCCAGATATGTGCTTCACATAGGACCCTATCGTGGTATAAGCCGTTCATTGATCTTTCTTGACAATCACTTGATCTAACCTAATTACTCAAAGAATGGATTAAATCTACATGTTACAAGTTAGCTTAGAAATCTTTTGATTTTTTTCAAAAAAGCATACCGATAACTTCCTTTTGGTGCTCCAATTTCGAATCATGATGTGTCTGATAAAAACAAATACGCAGAAAAACATAATAACACGAACGAACACTCTTCCTGATTCGGAATAAGTTGATTCATTAAAATCAACCTCAATCAGCCAGTCATCTTTGTCAAACCTGAATCTATTTCACTTTTAAATCAATAGTGGCAAAAAACAAGTTATACCAGAAGAAATTATGAAGAGTGTCTGACGTTCATACTATATCCAGTCATCAAACGAAATAAACCAGTGTCACTTTTTACAATCGCACTTATCGCACATCGCATGATTCACCGTCTATATATCAGTGAAACCAGTCTAAGAATTCATTTTTAACGTCTTTTCATCGGAATTAAAATGCCACACCGCTTAAGGTGTGCACCTTTGGCCGTGTTTGTTGTAAGTCCACGTATTGAATGTCCCACTGACTTTATAGATATTCCGCACAATGACATGGAATTGACAACAAATACATCAGTGAGTGTGTATGCGTGCCAGCAGTACAGACACATGATGTGAATAATAAAGCGTTTTTATATCATACCGCAGTTTATACAAAAAACAATAACAAATGACTAAATGGTTAATTTTTCAGAACGAGAGTTTATTATGGTCACCAATTGATCAAGTACCAAATTCGGATTAAGTTGAGCCGTAAAACTCTGCGCTCCAGGCAGAGAGTGAAATTTAATATTTGTCAAACAGGTTGAATGTGTTGTTAAAAACCTACATTGGAGACTTTTGTAGAAAAAAATTTTCATTTTCGAAACATAAAACTTTCATGCGAATCGCATTTTGCCATCTAAGCAAGCAAGGCGCCAAACTGCAACGCCAACACAATGAACCGGCATGCCGGCATTGAAACGAAATCAACTTAAATAAATCTGTTCGTTAGACGACGATTTACGCATCCCAAGTTGGTTGAGGTCTTTCTCCACAAGCATGCGCCACTTTAGTCGTGGACTTTTTCTGTTGAGTTGTCTTACAGTCTCAGAGTCGAAGATTTTTGGGGCCAGAACTAAGTAGTTCTTGAGCTCTACATGGCTTTGCCATCTTAGGTGTTTGATCCCTAGACACTTGGCAGAAAAGATTAAGGTGTTATATAAAGTCAGCTTAGTCCGTCGAGAGAGGGTTCTACTAGTCAATTGTTTCAGTCGCCTTATCTAAATCCTTTTTTGACATTCAAGGTCTCGATGAGTTTATTACCGAACTTAATGGAGCAGTCAGAATTCTCCATCGTCTACTTGCGCAACCTAATGAGTTTTGGCTAGACATGACGTTATATACCTCGCCTTTATACATGCTGTCATATACGACCTTGAAATCGACGAATGGATGGTGAATGTTTTTTCCAGGATCTGCCGGAGTGTGAAGATTTGGTCGATGGTGGACTTCCCCGACCTAAAACTACACTGATAAGGACCTATCAGTTTATTCACGAATGGTTTCAGGCGCTCACACAAAACGGCAGAGAAGCTCTTATAGGCGATGTTTAGGAGACTTATCCTCCGACAGTCGGCGAAGTCAAATGATCTCCATTCCCATGGATCAAACAAATGATACTGAGATTCCACTCAGCGGGCATGCTTTCCTCCGACCATATTTTACAGATGAGTTGGTACATGCGACCTCATCTCCAACTGCTTTAAAAAGTTCTGCAGACCAGCAGCTTTATTCGACTTGATATCACTATTTTGACTTCGTCTGGATCGGAGGGGCGGATTTCTCTACTTTCATCGTCCGTTGTATTGAGTGGAGCAGAATCGTTCTCTACGAATGCAAATTTCAGTCGAAAGCTGAATTCTTCTTAAGTTTCTATAAGCAATTATGGACACTTTGAAATTTGACGTTTCTGGTTACTTTTCGTTTGGATGGACATAAAGGTAAGTTTTTGTACGGCTATTATAGTTGCCCCTTAAGTCTTCTGGTCTGATCACAGGCAGTCTCCTGTGATGACTCCTACCATTGTACCAATTTGTAATCTCTTAATAGAGATCAGACTTTTAGAGCGTTTAGGATCTAGTTTTGTTCAGATCAATCCCCCAGCAACAGATTTCGATTCATCATGCGTTAAGGTTCGATGTTAAGTCGATGAGTGAAGCGGGCGGGGTAGTGTACAGCGTTCAATAGACTACATGAGTTTGGATGAAGGATCGGGAGAAGAACGAGTACTACTTAATGCATTTTGTATCAATATCCGACAGAAAAATACATGTCGCATTATGGTGGGAAAAAGAAGCTCGACCGAAGATATAAGCAAATGCTACCACTTACTTAAGTAATTGGGCTAACAAATAACAAAAATGCGGCCTCTAGAAATCTTAGACCTTTCTGCCGTAAAAATAAAACAAAAGCATTGTAATATTATGCCGACATGGAATATAATTGGTCAAATGGTTCTGTTTTGTTATTTCGTGTAACGTCATTAGAGAATGATTATCTGAAGTGCTTGTTTACACAATCACGCTCTGGTTAGCCCACTATGAAATCTGAAAACATATAACAAATCAATACGACACACGTGAGCATGTCTACCTATCTACAGATGGATTCTCAAGAATACAGTCGCCCTATTCAATCACGTCAACACTTTCTCCATTTGGCTAAGCACTCCAGCCAGTCTGACAGGCGGTAGACATTAGATTGGACACTCTGACCCGTATTTCATATGGAAATTGCGTTTTCTCCATGCACACCCAATCGACACGAGACTCCGCAACTTTGTAGGCCCGCTTTTCACCAAACTGGGTTTCCTTAGTCAAAATGCTAACTGCTGTTATGTGTCTTAAATTAACTCACAGAAACGAATCCATTTACGCAAAAGAACGCGAATAAAAATTGAATCATTTGTGCTTTCCCATTCCATCGAATTCACTTCTGTCTCACAACCGCGTAGAACGCATCTCGAATCTCAGGAGGCGATGTCAAATAAAGTTCTAAACCGTTTCCACATTATTCGCGTCGCTGCACGGGTGACTGCTACTTGACCTTAATTCGGAGTCACTTTGGCATTTGCTATGAAAGTCGGCTCATTCGGTGTGACAAAAACAATTAAATCTACCTCGCTTCTGACGAAGTTTTACCTTGCCGCTGATGGGGGAGTCTGTGGGGAGCAACCTGGTCAGGCGAGTTTTGCCTGAAAACTCCAAATACGGCGGGAAGTGTAACCAGTTTGCGTGTTGACTGATCTTAGACGATGGGGATTTAGTAGCTATCTTCATCATTGTCTGCAAAAGTGCAAACTGAAAACTCATTTTGGGGTCTCTTGAACATCTGGGTCATTGTCCAGTCAATTTTGATGGGACAACTGTTTTCGGTGAACCTTGCTGCGATAATTTTAATTTATTCTTGAGGTTTGACTCAGAGGGACCCTCACAAAATTCGTCGTTGTTGAATCATCGATAACAAACTACAATACACAACCACGTACAGTAAAGGAGTGACCTCATCGGATGGCGGCGTGCACCGCATTTAAGCTGGCTTTCTTTGTCATTCATTGATTTCGAGCGGTGACTGTTGGATATTCTTGTGAATTTAGTGTAAAGATTTTTTTGGGAACACGAAACTCGTTCTAAGATTCTGCTGATGACTGTTTTATGGTTGAGCCGAGATGTTAAGTACACATGTGAATTAAATGATTGTTTCATCAATCGGTGATTTAACGGTAGGTTTCACAAATTGAATGAAATGTATTCTTTTGGCGCAATTTCGTGTAGTTTTATTGTTATTGTTAGTCAGGTGACTTAGAATTTGATTTATGAGTTGATTCTAAGCCTTTGAGTTGCATCAAGCAACGGGTTTACCTTAACCCAGTTGCGGAATCAATCTATCATTGTGAATTGTACTATTGTTTACTTATATGTATGAGGGAAACAGACAGTAGATATATAAGTAGATAATACAGTATTGGACAAAACATTTGCAGCTAGAAGTGAAATCAGGCATTCCTTTAAATTCATTAAATTTTTTTTACAAAAGCATAGCAACCTATATATATTCTAAAAGGTCTATATTTGAACTGTACAAATAGTAAATAATTTTTGAAATCATGTTAAAGAATTGTGTAATCTGCACTGATTTCTAAGTGTAACCTCTTATAGGTGCGCGACAAAACATTTGCAACTTTCAATGGAATTACAGAATAACTACAAAAAATGTGTTTTTAGTTGCAAATAATTCTTTTCGTTGACTGTTTTAGACATTTTTGGTATTAATTAAATTTATTTCAATATAATATTTAATAAAATTTCATTTTAAACCATCTCTATACGTCTAAGAAAAATGGTCTGCACTTTTGACATTTTCACTATTCATTTTGCGTTTGAAGATCTTTCAAAGACTTCTTATCGGGTTAAAACTCGTTGACTGAGGGGGCCAATACATAAACATGATATTGTGATCACGTTTGGACTAGTCTAGACGTGTACTTTGTATCACTTTCCTGCTAGAAGGCTTAAAGCAACGGCATTACCCAGTCCCCTTTCGGCATATCACATCCTCTAAAATAGTTTTGTGTGCCAATTGGTCCATTATCTAATTAATTAAACCCTATAGCCCCAAACCAGTCACAGAAAAAAAACCCCGCATAATAAATAAATTTTGCAGCTACCTAGACAAAGAGGAGGAGGAGACCGTACTCTACCTCCTTTGTACATCCCTGGTTCTGGCGTCATTAAGACTGCACATGGAACCTACTTTTTGATCACCTTTGTTACCTTAGGTAGGTACCAATCTTGAATTTACTTCGCTCTTGTAACTGCACAGTAGTCCACTTACATATTAGGGTTCCAGACGGTTGCACAATAGACCTAAGCTGGACTAAGTGCACTTCTCCGTTTTGGAAAAGCCGTAATCGACCTAACCTAACCTAAGCCCAGTGGAGGAGACCGTCCTTCCTTGTCCATTTGGAGAGTATAGCGAATTTGCTTTTGGTGGAATACAGTCATACTTAGGCCAGCTTAGGCCCATTGTGATGAGTTCGCTTTATAGGCATTAAAGACATTTCTTTAGAAGTTCCACTCCAAATTTTCATGGCGTGTTTCTTACAATTTTCAGAAACTGTCTTGCACTGGGTATATGCAATATAATGTAAGAATCTTATAATGTATAAAAAGAAAAAAAAGTAATTGCCATTATGGAATCGCCCTGTTTCTTTCGCTTACACCCACACAGTTTCATTTCAACTCTGTTACATGCTACTGTAAGATGATCTGATTTATGTTTCATATTCCATGTACATTACATACAATGTTATTCATAACGTTTTCTATAAGAATTACGATCGCTGTTATGATCAGTTCTGTTGTTATAAAGCTCTTCTAGTGAAACGCCGTGTTTCTCCGTAATTCTTTTAATTTGTTCACTTACAATATATATATATTATAAGCTGGTTTTTGCCTATTTTGTCTATTTTGTCATGCATGATTAAGTGAACTGCCGCAAGAAATTTAAATTGTGTGTTCAGCTACATTTCAGAGATTATTTGCCTTTTTTTCGAACACATTTAACCCCGATTTGCAAATTACTAATCTACTTTGAATTTGGACTTAAGACCTTTTTGCCCAACGTTAAAGCATTAGAAACGAACTTATCTAGATCTCAAGGCTAATATATGTGATTTCAAATTACACATTCTACACCTCAGTAGAATACTTAAGTCATAAAGTAAAGAAATGAAATGGAATCATAGGAAGAATAAGAGAACTCATCAGTTCTCTATTTTAATCTTGGATTAACAGCTTAAGCCGTGAGGTCGCGCTTAAGACACAGATTAATTATTTCTCAGGTGATCGTCTTGATTGGTTAAATTTGTATCTTTTTTAAACGCATCAGAAATGATCCTTGTTTCTATTAATTCTTCCCTTGAATATTGATTAATTCATATAAGCTGAAGTTTCAATAGAAATTTTGTGTTTCGGCGTCTAGAGAGAAGCTCAACAAAGTACGAAGAATCTTGTAGCAGAACATACAAAAAATATGTGTCGTGCTAAATCAAAGAGAATTGAACACTCAGTTGCACTAAATCCGACACCGATAAGAAATTGTATGGCCAACAACGAAATCTGGTCACTGACGAGTAGGACTTCCCCTTTGGTGAACCTTTTAAAAAACGATCGAGTGGACATTTGCTCATTCTGATGCTCGAAAGTTGCCTAGATTCTGCATCTCAATAAATAAAACATTAATTGTAATACTGGATGCTTTTTATGTTCAAAGTCAGTTTGGATGACATTTGTCATCCCCATCCCAGATAAAATGACAAATCGTCCTGTCCTAGCTCAAGTGGAATGTAATATCTACGCGAGATATATTTAATTTCATAAACATTCACAGACAGCTAGGGATCATCAATACCCTGAAATTAATGTCTCTAAACTCTAAAGGTGTAATAAACTGACGCTCATCTTAAATAAACTGACTTCATCTTGTGTGCCAGGTCACAGAGACATTCATGGCAACTGCAAAGCGGATGAACTTGCCAGGCAACCACACTGACACCAACGATGAAGTATATCAACATAGACATGCCTCTTGCTGCATGTAAACTAATGTTACGAGAAGATACAAATCAAAAGCTGAATAATAGATAGATGAGAAGCACAACGCGTCGCAACTCCAGAATGATCTGACTTAAGCTAGATCCCAGACGATCTAAAGTATTGATTTCTGATTTCCAAAAATCGATATGATGGTAGGTGTTATCTCTAGAGATTGCCTCATTTGCGAACATGTCAGAAGACTGGGTGTTTTGGCAGACAACTTCTGCAAAAGCTTTTCCTCTGCACCTACCCGGCTATTTGTGATTTCAGTCTTTTTAAGCAAACTACTACGCTACATTGATAGTTTCAAATGGTTTTCTACTAGTGGACAAGTAAATTAACTCACGTTCAGTCTACGTGGCGACACTCTGAACCAAATCTGGTCAATTTTTCCTGTGGACGTAGTTGAAAGAAAAGGTATACATCAACAAATTAACCGCAACATTGATGTTAAGGGCATCATTCCATTCGATAAATAAAATATAAATTATAAATTTGATTTTCATTCAAAAGTCATTAAAACAATTTATGAACTTATTTAAACTCAAATTTCTTCCTCCATTGTTGACATGTTCCGTGATTGTTGTAATAAACCTTACAGGATCGCTATCTTTACGGTTTTGTTTATTTCAGAGCGACAGACCATCTGTTGAGCACATCACTTTTTAACCTTGAATACGTTCTTTGTGTATAATACCTTGTCCCTGACCTGTGCATGCATTGAATTTTCAAGTAGAACGTACGATATTTTCAGATTGATTCAATCTCAGCCGCATTATTGACAGAGGCTTGATGACAACCCACTAGAGAATAATCAACTAAGGAAATAACCTCTTCTGGATTCCATGTAATTATCTACATATGTACATACATATATATATATTTTCTTCTTCAATGAAATTGCATTGGCCTTCAATCTCAGAACGCCTCGTTAAATAAATAATTGCGTTTCAAGGAAAACAGCTTCATTATTGGAAAATTAATCCCAAGCCATTTACTAATCCGGTCAGCAGAAATTGCACTCGATTCGGGAAAGAGATATCATACCAAATGTCTTGTGTCGTCCAGTGCATTGAGAGTAATTAATCGCATCGGATGCAAGTCTGCAAGTTTGTTATCATTTCTTTTTTGTTTATGTATCGCCCCATTCCGAGGTTCGTTGAACTTTCTTTGATCGACGGGCATCAGTTCCAAATGAATTTTTGCGTATTTTTCCGTCTTATTTGTATCAATTAAATAGATGTCTGGATGGACTTTCGCCATCAATATGAAATCGTGGCGGAGTATAATAATTAACACAGTTTGACGAATTTAATGTGATTTAATCTTTGGGCATTCTGTGATTGCCTATCATTGTCTACATCTTAGGCAAATGTGGTTGTAATTTCTACAGCACCAAGTGGTTGTTTTTCGTTTGTGGGATGCGATCGTCTTAATGTGAACATCGAACCCTGACTGTATCCCATGGATCTGTTCTGAATGTGTTCGTGGTCAGGTCAATAACACATCTCGGCCAGATTAAAATCAAATTTGGAGAGAGGTTCGATGCTTGCCTGAGAAAAGGAAATACGAACCAAGAGAGAAAGAGAGAAAAATAGAAATTGTTTCTAATTTCGTACATACACATGCAGGGGTCATACCTGTATTTGTATATTATTGCGTATTGAAACTCCTAGATATCATGGCTAGAATTATCTTTATTCGTGATTCACTATTAAATTTAATAAAAGAAAAAATAAACAAAGGGAATCCCAGACAGTGTTCACACTTCCATCATGGTCTAAGAAAGAAAAGGCAAATGACTGTCACTCGCTTATTGTGTTTAATGAAAAGGGTGTGGAATTTGTTTAACGTGAATGACTAGCCCGGAGTCAATACACGCATAAGCCTTGAACTGGTTATGCCAGAGCTGAGATTTATACTCAATCTTTCTTCTTTTATTGACTTTCGGTCTGAAGAATTTTGTTTTTGTTGAGTTCAATTCAATGAGTCATTTTATTCTGCCCTTTCTTCGTCTTCAAATCTTTTATGCCATATAATCTTGTTACGTCTTTAAATCAGGTCTAGTTTTAGTTAAGTGTGAATCCTAACAAAAATGAACAGTAAAGATATGCAGAATTAACGTACTGCACAAATCCCTAAATAAATGGCGTTCGGATTGAAGGTTCTGTCTGCAAAAACGGAACCTTTATTATTTCGGTGTGTTCGTCCGTCTGTCTGTCACACATTTTTATCTCCTACATTTATAAAGATATCGGCATGAAATTTTGGAATTAGGCACTTCAGGCCTAGATATCATTGCCAATGCACCCAAACTTAAAAAGTGGGGCCACTTGGGCGTTGCTCCCGTATAGGTGAAGTTGCCATGGATTTTGAAACATTGCCGCACTGTATCGAGCAATATATCCATCGACAGATCTTTTGAAATGCGGTAGAGGTTTCTCTCAACAATTTTTGATCCAAAGAACCGTTTAAAAAATATGGAGCTTCAAAGTTTTTTTTTTAATACTAATGGTATAGGACGAAAAGAAGGTTGAACAAAACAGTTTCTTCAATTTACACAGTTAGTCGAATTTCCGATAAGACTGGTTTAAAAGAACAGCCAATTGCAGAGACATCTTATCTATTGAACTCCGTAGACACATTTTTCAACCGAATTTTGTAGCTATTGTTCTGTCAATAGTTATGAAGTTATAATCAAACGTCCAGTGTGTCAGTCCGTCAAAAAATAATATCAAGTTTTGCTTTATCTTCGGTAGACGTGCTGAATAAGCGTTTACCATGGAAGTCGATTTGTTCCACATTCAGTGATGGAGGTGCAGAAAGACATGAGAGTGAGTCATTAAAAAAAACAGACCCTGCATTCATGTCATCTATCATAATTGGCAATGAATCATGGTCTTCCAATACGAGCTACGAGCAGAGCGAGACATGGAAGTCATCACATGAGTCAAAATAGAAGAAAGTGTGGATGCAGAAAAGTCACGGTTTTCTTTCATTCTAAGGGCATTATCCACAAGAAATCGTTTCCACAGGATCAGACTGTAAATGCTCAATATTGATAGAGGAACAGAATTAATTTTATTCGATTGGAGTACAAGGAAGGTAGCAGTTGTTTTTTGTTGCATGACAATCAGCCCTCGTACAAAGCTCTAGTTGTACGCGAGTTTTTGGGCAAACAAAAAG
Organism: Myathropa florea; assembly: GCA_930367185.1. Lineage (NCBI taxonomy): Eukaryota > Metazoa > Arthropoda > Insecta > Diptera > Syrphidae > Myathropa > Myathropa florea. The sequence continues at coordinate 23,091,591 of OV884005.1, read as the reverse complement.
CGTACGATCTTTGATACTGTTTGCGATGAAGGCGTCTTCGGATCCAATGCTAAAGGTGACTGGGCCATGTAGATCAAATAGAAATCGTAGCTCAGATCCGAATTGTACTTGACACTGAACCTTTGGATGACAGAGGATGTCCACGATTGAGGTGACGCACAAAAGTAGAGAACAACCTCAGACAACTGGACGTGAAAAATTGGAGACAGCTAACAAAGTGTCATGCTGCCTGGAGAGCCTTGTTCGTTGAGGTCTAAATCTACCCCAGACTGTAGCGCCATACAAAGAAGAAGAATCGCACATGACCAAATATTTCTCAAAACTGAATATAAAATAAATTATACCTTATAATATAATAATAATAATAATAATGGCGGCGCTACAGTCCGAGGTGGACCTGGGCCTAGCTTCTCAGCAACCAGTCGTGTTGTGCATGCTATTGTTCTGTCACGAGCGGAGGGGACCTACAGTTTAATGCCGACTCCGAACGGCAAGATTCAGAAGCTTTTTCTAGACAGTTATACTCTTTGAGCATTGTCAGTGACTCGAAAGAGGTGGAGCCGTAAAAAAATGTTTGATGTTTTTTTCGAGATTCGAACCGACGACCTCGAGCTTAGAAGTCGACGCACCTACCCACTACGCCACGGCGCCCACTTTTTTTCTGCTTATCCGAGAAAATTATACCTTAGTGCACCCTTAATTTTTTGCAAGACCAACAATTTTTAAAACGATAACACGTTTATGGTCCTTGCCACAGATGACCCAACATCCATCAGGAAAAAGAACGATTATAATAACAACACTAACAGTTGGCTAATTTAAAAGATATCTCCTCAGCTCTTTAAGACTCCGTCAGATGCATTTGAAAACGTGTTGTTTTGTTTGGATAAATATGCTTTTATTTCTTATCGTTACAATCAGATGAAGGGGCGTTCTTTCCCTTTATGTACCAACCTTGACCTGAGCCATGCCCATGTCCCGAGCCGTGTCCATGGATTGAGCCATGTCCGTATCCGGAGCCATGACCATGGTAGTCTCCCGGCTTTGTATTAATCACAACGACTTCATGGATTTTATCGTCATCCTCACTGCCTCCTTTGTTGGCGAACAGATTCCAGAATTCATTGTGCTTCTGATCGATCAAACTCCACAGACCATCGGATGGCTTGCCAACGTTTCCGCTACCTCCTGTGCTAATTACAATTGGTTTCTGGTAATAGTCCTGCTGCGGGTAGTATGGATAGTGTGAAATTGGTGGCACTGGTGGAACTGGTCCATACACTTGTGGCACGTACGGGTATGGTGGGTAGTAAGGCGTTGGGGGATAATAAGGTTGGTATGGGTATGGGTGTTTTGGATAGTAGATTGGATAATTTGGGAATCCATGATGATGGTGTCCTCCATGGGTATTATTATTGGTATGATTATGACCATGACCATGACCATGATCGTGATCATGATCGTCGTGATCATGATCGTCGTGATCATGACCATGACCATGACCATGACCACCATGACTTGGGCGTCCACCTCCAGAATGGGGAATTACAATGACTTCATGTTTGATAGAGTCTGTGTTGTCCACTGGTTTCAACAAGTGTTTTGGTTCCGATTGTGGGACGACGTCACTCACTACTGCTTCTGCAACTACTACTGGGACCGCTTTGGCATTTGACTTCTCCACAACAACAGGCTCATCAGATAGCACGGCGGCTGCCAGCAGGCAAACTGCAAAAAGGAAATAGCTACAGAAAATTCAAAAAATAAATACAAATTCCTACCTAGAACTAAACGTCCAATCAACAGCGTCATATCGACAGTTCTAATCCAGGGTTTTCCTTGCACCGACCTTTTATATCTACGGAAAAACAATAAGCGACCCACCCGAGATGCTAAACGAGTTTTCATCAGCGCCCGACTGGTCCAGACATTAATTGACAGCGCATGGGTGCGTTATAAGAACGCATCTTTAAGAACTTTCTCCTGGGTTGGGAAGAGTTTTCAATTCTTTTAAGTTTGAAAGGGGGGACAGCATTATTTAAATTACTTTCTGTGTGTGTGGGGTGTCCGAATGGGTAACCTGCCGTGCGACTCATTTTAGATTCTGTTGTCTGTTTAGTCGCTTCTGAACTGGAGTTGTAAAGTTGTAATCATGTTCGTTCTATTCGTCAGAGGATTTCTTGTGTCGACCAGTCCACTGCTAGAGGTCTTTCAACTTTGATGTTGGTTCGCGGTTGTTTCAATCGGTTTTAATTCGTTGGGGACTTCGTAAAGTGTGTCATATTTTATTTTTTGACTGAGACTCAACGTAAAGGTGGTAAGTTGTAGGATTTGTGTCAACATTTTATTTGTAACTTTAAAAATGTCTTAAACAAAGAATTTGTGACATGACAATCTGACAATTTATTTAGAAGAGATAAAAACAACAAATCTGTTCAAAGTCGACGTTTGAAATGGAAAATGATCGATCCTTTTAAAAAGACGGGCACTGACTACCTTTTAAGGCATCTCTAGCTTTGAAACTCACACTTTTTAAATTTTGGGATTGAATGAACTTTTCATATGTATAATTTTTTTATATTTCTATTTTAATCAAAGAAGCCTTTGTTTAGTAGTTTCTATAATATTTTAAGACAAAGGCACTGGAAACAATTACGTCGAATCCTGAAACGAACTTTTTTGAGTTATGATGAAATATTTCTTTTAGTATGATCATCGAAGCTCAACTTTTGTCCAAATTTCCTAGGTTTGGTTTTTCTAGTCAGCTGAAAATCCTCCTCATTTTCACAGTTTAAAGAAATCTACTTTTTTTCTCTGCACGAGTACAATTCCATAGCCGAAATTTTCAACGGTATGCCAAGAAAAGGTCGTATTGTAATATTTGATTTTCAATAAGGACTTGAAATTTAAATTAAAATGCAAACCATTTGGTTTATTTCGAAAATTGTATTATTAGTTTAAAGCACAGTCGAAAAGATTTATGTATGAAATTCGATGTCATTCATATGTGTACCACGGGCACGTTTGCAGTCGATTCGTTGAACACAATTTTCGATTACTCTGCCACACATTTTGACGGAAACAGCCACTAGGTGGCCAATCGGCATCACCATTTCTTGATATAATACGTTTATCGAATTGAGTTTTTAATAATTCGATTGTTACACCCGCTGTGTGGCTTATGGCACCATCTTCATCACTGAAGATGATTTTGCGATGAAATTGGTCTTCTTCTAACATTTCTATAGACTAATCCGAGATCAATTCATATGATCAAGTGCCTTTAGTTCTTGAGTTAACTTTATCTTATAAGGGCGCAAATCAAGGTCCTTTCGGAAAAGTTTGCCAAAATGTGATCGTAGCGGTGCTCAATTCTTAAGAACGCCGTGAAATCGACTGTTTTGGTTGGTTTGTGACGAATGCTTGAACAGCAGCAATATTCCCGGCACTTCCAGCCCGTTATCTCACAGGCACAGGAACACCCGAAAATTTAGACTCAAATTTGTTCACTAGACTATGAATTGCTTGTCTACTACAACCGAAAATTGGCGTTAACGCTCTAAAAGTTGCCGTCACTGACTCGGAATTTTGGTAATAAATTTTATTTATTTGTATATAAGTGGCAATAAAACAGAGAAGGTTGTTTTATGTCTGTAAACACGACTTTGAGAAAATCGTTTTTGTTCAAATCTCCTAAATGTGATATGTCAAATCGCGTTTTTCAACGAATATAACTTTTTTTGTGGAAACAATTATTAGACAGTTATTATAAGAAAATATGTGATCAAACTCAAGATGAACAATTTGGATATATTCAGATTCCAACTTTAGTCTAGTTAAGCTTTTCTGTTGCTGCAGATACGAGTATGTTCTTTACTCGTAAACTTCAGAATAATATTGAAAAATGTTGTTACTGAATGTGTTGACATTGACAGTTTGGTCATTGGTTTACGGGTAAATTCACAGGGAATGTTCAAAGTTGTCAAATCCCAATTGGAAAATTATGTACATCAGTACTAATAATCTACTTAAACACGGATGGTTACGCTCATTAAACGCACACTAAGGTTATGCGCCGTGGACGTGTGGGTTTGTGCGTCCACTAAAATCAAATCCCATTTCTGATAACTGACAATGCTCAATGAGTACTACTGTCTAGAAAAATCTCCTCAATCAATGCCGTTCGAAGTCGGCATTAAACTGTAGGTCCCTTCCACTCGAGAGAGAACAATAGCACGCACAACACGAGTGGTTGCTGAGAAGCCAGGCCCAGGTCCACCTCGGACTGTAGCGCCTTCATTATTATTATTATAAGGTTGTGCTTCATAGAAAAACTCTGGAACGAATTTTCTAAAGAATAAAGTAGATTTACCACAAGTATTGGCTTTTTTACTTAACAAAAATTGAAATTAAATTTGTCATGCTAATTCATTTTACAAGAAAATTAAAGAGTTGTTCAAAGATAACCGTCCATAGTTGAAGGAGACCTTTAGTTTTTCTAATTAGTCTTATATTGAATATTCCTTTAAGATTAAAAACGGACAACTTCTCCAAAGCATAGCCAAAAAGTAGATTCATTAAGAAGGCAATCAATAATGAACGAATAGTATCACTTTTTTCTACTTCTAATCAAACTGCCCTAAAGTTGGAGGCATGAGCATTGTTTTTGCAAGATCGTGCCATAAAATTTAATTATAGCATAAAGTCCCATATCGGCGCCAAAACTGGTCCTCCACGGTGATTGAAAAAGGTAAATGCATATCCCTTTAAAATGTTCGGTTACAGTAAATAAGAAACCATAAAACGTTCCTTGGCTTAACAGCACGACGAGAAAAGATAGAGATATTCTCAAGGTGGCGATGAAGTCGTTAAATAAGATACATAGACATATGCATGTTTATGCAATAAAAAATACCATCAGCTAATTAAAGACCAAACGGGAATCAGAATCGTTCACGAAAAGAGAAAATCTTCGAAATATTTATCGAAAAATGTATTTCCTAACTATTTTATCTTTAAAAACATTTTTAATTTTATTTTTTCGGAAATAATGTTTTCCTTTTTGTAGTAACATAACATTTTGATAATTCGAAAAATGTTGAATGTTTTACACTCTTACAACTGTGTAGCTTAAACCCAAATTCTTATGCTATTCTGCTGCTTTGAATTCCAACCAATAGCGTAGATGGCTCGCCTTGTTTGAATAATTTTCTTTTACTGCGTTTCGACGAGTCGCGCTTTGAGAAGAAACTGTCGGTCTTTATGGTATAGAATCATTATAAGAACTAGTGGTTGTTATAGAAACTAGGTCCAAGTTCTCCTCGAACTGTAGCCTCACAAAATGTATATATATATTCTGATTCATAGTACTGTCAACTAACTTGGCCTACTATGTCATTCTTAACTCATTGACATCTTTGGTAATGTTATAAGTCAGTTAAACTATTTGGTTATTTCCTATTTATTTTTTTTAAACTCAGCTGCTGATGTATTGTAAGAGAAGACGAACGTTTGTATATTGGTAACAATATCAGCGTACGACCGAAAAGTTGTTGATTTGCTTGCAAATCTTGTAATGTTTTATCTAATAATTTTAATGATTTCTTCCGAATCTAGGAGTGCAGAGAATGTGGGTAATGATTTTCCCCTCCTCATCCTATTGACAGCGTTTTATTATACCGTCGATGCGTATTCTAATTTCGGCGCCTGTGTTTGAGGTTAAACATATACCAGATTTGGTTCGTAATGAGTCTGATTGTATTGTAGGACTGTCTTCTGTTAGTGATGCTACACATCAAGCTTTATAAGGTGTTTAGTTGTAGCTAAAATCGTTTGGAACCCAAGGTGTTGTACAGATATTGAGAAGGTACCTAATCTTTTCAGTCACAGATACATCTGTGAAAAGTCGCAAAGAACCATCCAGCGACTGAATGTAAAACTTCCATTCAGATCTAGACGAAATGCTGCCTGAGGTTTTTTTTTCGAAGACGACTTGAGGCATCCATTCAGTACTCCAAATAACATGATATTAAAACATCCTCTTACACTTTTATGTGAACGCGAAATGTAATGTAGATCCTTGCTTCACCTTTGATTATATCCAGAAATACTAGCATTCCAGCAGCTCCTTCACGTTCGCACTAATGATTGCGTATGAGAACAAAGGTATTTCAACAAATCTACAAATTTGGATATTTAATTTCACGAAAAAGGAAAACCTTTTATTCTCTGCCAGCTTTAAGCCAGATTAATCAGGTTATCCGCATTGTTTGTTAACATGTCAATAGAGATCCTATTCAACTTACGGGTACTTCACTTTTAATTCACAAAAAGTGTAAACTTTTTATTAACTATGTATTAAGCCCCGCTGGTCGTGAGCCATCAATACGCTTGTCAGCTAGTATGTACTTCACCTAAACGCACATTGACTACCCAACGCGAGTGTCTTTAAATAAAATACCGCCACGCAAAGATGGATCTCGGATTTGTTTACATATTTCCGTCTTTTGCCGGCCATCCACACAACGTGGATGTTTTCTGGTTGCCTCGAAATAGAATTAGTATAATACTCCAAGAAGGAGCTCATTGCAGCACGCTAAGCAAGCAAATATGACTTATGTGACCTGCATGCAAGTGTGCAGAAGCACTGAGCACCGTACTCTTGGTTTCGTTATGATGGTCTGTGCTGCGCTGACAAGGAAACGCGTGCACTTTATAAATAAATTTCCTCAGAACTTCCCATCCAACTTTTGGCATCTGTTTTCGTTTGTTAAGGAGGAATTTTCATCGAACGCACACCTTGATCAGGGAGGTCGCTGAATTGGGACCACATCCATTAGCCGCGGCGGCTGTCAGTTGACCTACTTTGTGCTTAATCTGCGATGGAAAATACGTAAAATCAATTTCCTAAACTGATAAATGCAAGAAGGCGTCTGTTGCCTTTCAGACAACTATCGGGTTATGAATTCGAAAGAGGCGCTGACGCGAAAGGGGCGTCAGTACGGCTGCTCCAAGTGGCGTCCCGCGGAGACGTGCAATCAGTTGGGTGTGCGAGTGTGCAGACTGACCACAATTTTATATAAAATGTTGCATGCATTGATTCGTTTGACTTACCATACGATTGGCCATAAATTTTATGCTTTATACGAGGTTTTTGCGAATGCAGGGGAAAAGTGATTAACGATGATGAAGTAACACAATTGTTTTTCCTTTCTTTCAGATAATTATCTGACGACTGTCGCTTTTTGTAACGGTAAGTGTTAAATAATAATTGAATTGGAAATATTTTCATTTTTTGTTTTTTTTGTTCGTTGAATAAGAAAGAATAGTTAAAATTTAAGAATTGTGTCAAACATGTTGATGCGGGATGGTTTAAAATGCAAACAAGTTGAATGAGAAACAAAGTGGGAAGAAGATAATTGATTAGCTTCGAGAGAAAACCGGAATTAACATATGAAATGGGAAAACGAAATCTTAGGCTCTCTTGTTGAAAAATGCAGCCAATAAGGAAAAACTGATAATAATAGTGTGGCCGACAACATCTTGACTCAGTCATTGTTAGTTTTCAGTGAATCCGTGAGTTTTTATTAAAGCTGTAAATTTTAAAATTCATGGCAAGAAAGAAAAGTGGGATTGGGTAGAGTTTGAACTTCGACTATTTATACTTGTTTATAATTGATTGTCACTTAGAATCTGGTCGGTGTAAATGTTGTCTGTTTCCCAGTGAAATGACCGGATATTTCGTGATTGTTAATCCTTTCTTAGAACTATTAAAAAACAAACAGTGCAAATCATGAGTAATTGACACACTTGAACTGTACAAGCTTTAAGTCTAACTGAATCTAAAGTGTTCATTGGGTCGAAGCTCAACAATAGCTCGCTGCCAGTAAAGAAGATGACATGCATTTGGTACTTATCTAACAGGGCGAAAGTGTTGCTTGCCCATAATTTAAACCCAAACAAGTTTACAGAATGAGAATTATTGAAAGGAGAATATAAATTGACGGAGCCAATCCAAATTAACATACATACGATGGTGAGAAATAAAACGAGAACTGAAGCAAGTTATTACCTAGTGAAAGGATATACATATACTTTCCGGTATGTTAATAGAAATGTTGTCTTGCACTATTGACATTTTAAAGTAACTTTAGATATACCTGCTTCAAGGAATATTTTAATTTTTAAAACATATCAAGTACATTTTTCTGATCTTAGTTCTACAACAAACACATGTGTTGTAGGGGGAGTGGCTTTCACAGAAATAGAAACCGAGTCATATAAAATGGCTAGCAGTGTATGGAACAGGAGCAACTTATGTCGTATAACAAAAATCTTCTCGTCAAACTATGACATCCGCAAAACCAAACACTTAATCTCGTTACTAAAGTGCACTGTATCACACTGGTTGGTATCGTTACAGGCCACTGTCTGTTGGGCTACTATGCTCGTAAACTTGGCCTAGTCTCTACCGACATGTGTAAGAACTGCAAAGATTTAGCGGTTAGTGAAACATTGAAGCACAGTCTCCCACTCCACTCCCTAACCTAACCTAATTTAACCGGGTTGTGTACGTGTAGGAGGACAAGAACGTCCGACGAGCTAAGTTGTGCAACCGCAAGCCTGCTATCCTCCTACTTGCCAACACCGAAGCTGCCTGAATGGCACTGCTAAGCATTTCCAAAAAAATGACGGTGACGGGAAGAAGCCGGAAATACGGTGGTCAATCAATTTAAAGTGTAATCTGTAAAATTGGCAAAAAACATTGCCGAATTATAAGCAGCTAATTGATCAATCAGTCATTTCTTCTTTAAGGAATCAGTTTACCAAGTTATGATGTCTTGCAGCATTTCATTATCATTATTTCCTTAAGATAATCACTAAACATCCATCTCAAACTGCTTTCGTCATTCTCGAAGCAGATCCAACTTTTGCATCCACCGTTTAGACTATTAGATATTAATTTTCATCTACATCTCGGTACAGTCCGTGGTGGACCTGAGCCTAGCTTCTCAGCAACCACTCGTGTTGTGCGTGCTATTGTTCTCTCACGAGTGGAAGGGACCTACAGTTTAATGCCGACTCCGAACGGCGAGATTGAGAAGCTTTTTCTAGACAGTTATACTCTTTGAGCATTGTCAGTGACTCGAAAGAGGTAGAGCCGTGAACAATTTTTTTTTTAAATTGCTTGTCTGAACTTGGTTTCGAACCTAGACTGTGAAAGTCTAATGCGTATAATGCGTATGGGTCAACGCACGAACCCACACGACCACGGCGCCCCACATTTATGCATTGCCGCAAAAAAAACTTACTCATTTTTTTGAACATTTTCCATACAATTAGTGGTGAGTCAATTTTTTTAGCTCCGCCAGGCTGATGCAACCGCATTCGAATTTAGTTGCTTATCGTTCCACGGTGGTAAATACTGAGACAAATTCGTTGTTCTGAATTCCATAGGTTTTAATTTGTAGTGCCCTTAGAATTTAAGAATTTATGGAACGCGACACGATATTCGATTTTTTCAATTTTTACATAAACACTGAAAACGGCTGACATAAACTAGAGGCAAAAAATAACTGATCGTTCATAGTACAGTCAAAATCGCTTACAACAACATCGGTTTTAAATACGTATCGGTTATAACGACAAAATTGCTAGGTCCATTATATGTATGTAATCCAATAGCAAAATAAATCGTTTACAACGACGAAATTAGTCAGTCCCTTGAAGGTCGTTATAACCGATTTTAACTGTAGTGACAATTTTTATTTCCATTTTTAAGATAAGAATCGTCAAGTTCATATTCAGATCACAAATTGTCAAACTATCCTCGTGGTCTTGACTTTAAACTTTTTGCTTATGACTTGTAATAAATCTTGCGACTAGTGTCGCGGCTTGGGTATGAGATTTACTCGTACATATGTATATATCCGGTGAGACCTTACCTCTGCTGATTAGAACCACCCAAATTGTTGTATGTATCTCAGGAGGCGCCTCAGCACTACTTTATTTAGATCCTCCAACTCGTCGAAGATGTGACTGCCCAGTATTAGTAGTCTCCTTCCCCATAGAGCTGGACAATCACAAAGCAGGTGGCAAACGGAATCTATGTATTTTCTCCTCGTCCGTGCAACTTAATATAAGAATAATAATAATAATAGCTGCGCTAAAGTCCCGAGTGGACTTGGGCCTATCTTTTCAGCAAGCACTCGTGTTGTGCGTTCTTATTTTCTCTCACGAGGGGAGGGACGTAACCTATAGTTTAATGCCGACTCCGAACGGCGAGATTGAGAAGATTTTTCTAGACAGTTATACTTTTGAGCATTGTCCGTGACTCGAAAGAGTCGAAAGAGGTGGAGCCATGAAAATATCAAAGGTGTTTTTTTCGGGAATCGAACCCAGGTTTCGAGCGTAGGAGTGGACGCACTTACCCACTACGCCACGGCGCCTTCAACTTATAAACAGTTAATAAAACGACCAGCCACAGTGAGGTGTACTTTCTTTTTTTTCTCTCAGTGATAATAATAACAACATCGATCCAATTTCAAACTCTTGGCTTTTGCTATCGAATATCCAATATCCCAAAAATTAATTATCCTTGGTCGGTCGACTCCCTAAACCCAATTTTCGATAAATAGGCACACATTTCGACGGAAACAGTTGCCATCTCTCGTTAAATATTGGCTCTTAGCTTCTCTAACAACGTGGGCTTGTTGGCAGAGATCAATGATTTAACGTAGCTCCATAAAAAGTCTAGCGCTGTTAAATTACACGAGATCTAAGAGTAAGTGGTCAACCGACAGTGCCATTTCCCGATATAACATGTCATTCAAATGAGTTTTCAATATTATCAATATCAAATATCAATTGTTACACCCGTTACGTGGCTTGTGGCACTGTCTTCTTGAAATCACATATGCATAATTAACCAAAGAAATAACGTTGCAACAAGTTTCTGTAGCGATCTCCATTGACTGTAAAGTGACGGTAATTTCTATAAAAAAAAGGGCCGATGACAACACCGAGAAGCAATCCGAAAACATATGATCGTATAGCTTTTGTTACTGAGTTCACTCCATCTTAAAAGAGACAGATCCTTTCAAAAAATTCTTGAGAACGCCGTGGAATTGACTCTTGGTTCATATGCGACGGATGCTTGAACGGCAGCTATGTTCTCTGAACTTCTATCAACCCGTTATCTCACTGGCACGGGAACACCCAACAATTTATACTCAAATTTGTTCACTAGACTATGAATTGTTTGTCTACTGGGAGGAGAACTACAACCGAAACCAACCAATAGAGGTTCATTGTGATCTGAACGCCAAAGTCTCTAGACCTGTTAGTTTGAAGTTTCCAAAGGAAAGAAATCTGGAAATCCTGTTGATTTAAAATTAGTTAGTTTTCTTGATAATTTTGCCAACATTTCTGATATTGATATAGATCTTAGTTATTGAATATTCCTAATACACGTAAGTTTTGGCATTGGCAGTCAAGTGAAGGACAGTTGTCTTTACAATGTCAGGAGAAATAATTGAAGAAGGCAGTGTCAGAGAAGAGATAGTGTTATGTGATGACGCTTGTACATTAACAGTCCTAAAATCTCCTTTCCAAATAAAGGAAAATAAACATGATATTACGAAGCTAGAATCACACTAGTTAATCACAAGTTCTTAACGGGCTGGAAACATACTAAAGTACTTGTATGCAAGACTCGAAGAAGAATGCTTTTGAAAGCGCTTTCATTTTCGCAGCTACATAGGCAGTCTAGTGGTACTTCGCATATTTTTTTTAAGAAACCTTTTGTCTTCTTCTTCATGGAACGTGTGTAAGTTTATGTCCATATTCAAGATCAATCGCCATTTGTCTCTTAATAAAGCACCTCCTTCCCCTGACCACAATGTTCACTTCACCGTTGCACACCGTCGTCGTCTAACCAAAGAGACGATTAAACATTGTCTTCATTAAAAAAGTCTCTAAATATTTGGAGAGGTATTTAAGAACCCACTCTTTCTCCAATGGAAATCGTTGACAAACTCTTTGTGGAAAACATAACCTTATCTAACAATCCTAATAAAATGTGTCCAAATTAACATATGTAAGAGTATGTTCACGTGTTCCTCGCCCTGTATTTTCATTTTCATTAGGGGTCGTACGTTAGCAACCTACTTATTGGTTGGCTTGTGCGTCAAAAATGCTTTTCATTCCTAGAATTTTTCTAGGTGGGAGAGTTGGCATTCCCATCGTTCCACATACCTCCAAGACATAAAGCGGTCGATGGCTAGTGACCAACGTTTCTCCTTTGCTAGTCAATTGAAATGCTTCTCACGCAGAAGTAATTACTGAAGTAGTCACAACGTCTTCCGTAAGAACAGCGCAAGCCAACCATCATGTTGACAGCCAAACTGGTAGAACAGAGAGTTCTTGTACCAGCTGATAATTAGCAAAGCCGTGCGAGATTCCTTCTGAGCAAGAAGCACTGAACGTGGTTCTTTGTTGGTTGTTTCCAAAAACGGAACCAGCCTATCTCGAGGTCATGCTTGACATGATTCCCACTGCAAAGCGGTTAAACTCGTGCAGCGTCGTAATGCACTCACTTGTATGGTAATGGCGAGTACGGAAAGAATAGCTTCAAGATGTGGTAACCGACAGTCGCGTATCGAATGACTTCAGCAATTTACAGGAAAATTGCTCAATTAGGGGAATGAATTTGTGTTTGGTCACAGGGGCATCGGAAAGGAAGGTGATTTCATTCACCTAGTGTGGACTTTTTTTGTATTCCTATTTTTTCTTCATTGAGCAATGTGACGAGCATCGAAACGTTCTGCTGACATATTTAGTGTGTGCTGGCGGAAGCATGATAAGATTACAAATGAAATCACGTGTCAGTTCAAAAGAACCATCGCCTGTGTGTCCGTGGACTCGTCATACATTCATATTGATTGTAAGTAATTTGTGGAGTTCTGTGGAATTGCGGAAAAAATATGATTGAAGGGTAGTGTCAATATTGCATTATCAGCCTGTAGGCGAAAAACGGAAGTTTTGAAATATCGTATCAGTTTTATTTAAAAATGTTGTCTGGAAAGATTGTGTTCCATCGATACCGTTTTTCGTTCGGAAGAGTAGTCACTGTCTACTCTTCCGAATGGTTCTCAAAGAAACTTAAATTATGTTTTTATACATTTGTATCTGCCACATGTAGCTGGAGAAGCGGTAGATGTTTCTTGCATATTTTTGGGATTGCCTTTTGCCTACAGTACTCGCGTGAAAAATTTAAAGCATACTTCTAGGTGCAACTATTATTTGTGGAATACATTGCATGTGTTATCCAACATGGTGCAGCGGAATGGTACAAGTTGTTGGACCAAGTTGTACTGCATTCGCGATGATTTGGTATTTATACCGGAAGTCGATCTTCCTCTTCTTCTCGAACCACGAGACTCGGATTCATAGCCAAGACAGTTATTTTGACGAATTTGGTTGCTGTAACCGATAACGTGTGACAGTATTTAGAGAGACGAGCTATACAACGCATTGTTTTATTTTAGCATCACTGCAAAACCATTCGGCTTTGCAGAATGACGATAGAGAATGTCCTTTGCTTCAAGTTTGGTAAAATCTTTACCGAGACTTTCGATGTCAAAAAAGGGTTCAGATAAACACTTTATAATAATAATAATGGCGGTGCTATAGTCCGAGGTGGACCTGGGCCTAGCTTCTCAGCAACTACTCGTGTTGTACGTGCTATCGTTCTCTCACGAGTGAAGGGGACCTACAATTTGATGCCGACTCTGAACGGCGATTTTGAAAAGCTTTTTTTTTTAGACAGTTATACTCTTTGAGCATTGTCAGTGACTCGAAAGAGATGGAGCCGTGAAAAAATGTTTGGTGTTTTTTTTCGGGAATCGAACCGACAACATCGATCGTAGGAGTCGACGCATCTACCCACTACGCCACAGCGCCAACAATTTCAATTATTTCTCCTCGGATTCGAATATGCTTCTGATTCCAAAAATATCAGTGTGAATAGGTTAGATTAGGTTCAAGTGGTTCAAGTGACTGCTGACCTAGCAGTCTCATTTAGGCCATTTGTGGTACCACGTGAATCGGGTATCTCCACCCATTAAACCATTTGGTGTTTACTAAGCATGTAAGTCGACTGATGCCAACATTGGTCAGCACACTCAAGTTATCGAAGGGTCCTAGATACGTTTTATCTATAGATTGAGGAGCCCCCTTATGTGCAAAGGAGATGTGTTACAGTCTCCTCCTCTTCCTCGTCCCTGCAGCTTCTGCAGAAGTATGAGTCTCAATCTTTGGGCGTGTGTGTCAATAGCATACTGTCCTGCGATGACGCCAATGAAAGACCTAAGAGATGACTTGTCCCTTCCTTATTATATAGAGTAAACGTTAATTAAGTATGAGTTGAATGTTAAAGTGGACGGTCATCTCATCGGCGGCGTTAACATTTTAGAGTAAAAGTGACCGAATTCAGGGACTTAATCGCGGCCTGGTTGTCTGAACATATGATAATGTCCTTCTTTGATATCAGATTGTTTGTAAGCCAAGATGTGCCCCATTTTATTGCCATGGTAAGACCCGAAAGACTCTTCAATGCTTTGGAAGATGGAGGGATATGTCAATATAAAGATCCTTGGAAAAAGTAGAGTATTATATTCAGTGTAGAGTAGTAGTGTAGAGTATTATATTCAGTATCCTCTCCTTCACTGATGCAAATGCTTGCCAATCTATTCAAATGGTTAAGAGGTTGCAGCTGACAGCATTGTAAGGCTGTGACTCCGTACATTAGTACTGGTCTCAGAGGCTTCTCTCACCTTAATTGTTGATTTGTTGTATTTAATTTGTCACAACAACAACTTACACACAGTCGGAATGAGTAGTAGTTGTGCTTGACGCAAAGAGTATTGAGAACATTTTCTAAATCATCTCTAAAAAAAACATTTCTAAATTTGATCAGGGATAAGTTAACGGCACTTAACCTTCCTTCGGGTTAAAGTCGGTAGTAATTCTACAGAATATACTTAATTTGAACTTTTTGCTTGATATTCAACATTGTTTTATTTTTGTTTTCAAATATTAACGACTAAAAACAAAAAGATCATTCGTAAAAATGTCTTTCCACTTTCACTTAACAACTCGTTACAAATGCTTATTGCAAGTCGTCAACAATATCGACTTCAACAGACCAAAAGTTAAACATGTAGATACTGAAATTGATAAATTTAATAGAAATGTAACTCAGCGTTGAAAAGCTTGCATTATGTTACTTGAAATCAAGACCTTATACATGTGTGTGTGTGAGAGAATTTCCCTCGACTAACTAAACTTAGTTTTTATCTTATCTTTAAAAAAATAAATATTTCAAGTACTTTGCTTCTTCCTCTGGAAAAGCCCCAGCGAGCACGAGCACGGGACTAACACTCAGTTTTACTAACTAACCAACTGTGTTGAATCTATTGAGCAGCTGAACTTTGATTTAATTATTTATGGTACGAATATACTGGAAAATTAAATTGGGTAAAGTGTAACTAAGTTGGCAGGTTGACGAGGTATAATCTACATCGCACTTATCCTTATCCTCATGTTATACTTAAAGATATATGCCTTAATTTATCACACTAACGGAAACAAGTTCCATTGAATGAAAAATGAATTGAATATAAAATGCCAATCTGCTTAATGTTCTCAAAGAGATACTAAGAAACCAATGAAGTGTTGTATGTACGAATGTTGTTTATTCGATCTAGTTTTGGAAAGCGTGGTCAGATCGTACGGGCAATGTATGTCTACCTATACATTTCAAGCCAACTTTAATAATAATAATGGCGGCGCTACAGCCCGAGGTGGACCTGGGTCTAGTTTCTCACCAACCACTCGTGTTGTGCGTGCTATTGTTCTCTCATGAGTGGAGGGGACCTGCAGTTTAAGGCCGACTCCGAACGGCGAGATTGAGAAGCTTTTTCTAGACAGTTATACTCTTTGAGCATTGAGTGACTCGAAAGAGGTGGAGCCGCGAAAAATTTTTTTTTTCCAAAAATAGTTTGTCTGAGCTTGGACTCGAACCTAGGCTGTGAAAGTCTAATGGCTGAAACACAATAGTGCGTCAGCGTCAGCGCTGTCTTTCAAAGCACACGATTCAATGGCCATGCACACAATACTGCAGCAACCTACGTAAGTGAAAAATGAGAGAGATGAGAGGATCGTAATAAAACGTAAAACGTAATCCCAACGCACGTCATTATTCAACATGTTGGATATTTTTTTGACAGAGGGATGCGCTGTGAGAGCGAAATTGAGAAATGCTTCCCAAATTGAGAGTTTTTTCCCAATTTGAGAACATTTTGTGACAACTGACATTTGAGAAATGAAAACAGCTGAATAAAATTATTTCAACGGCAAAACTAATTTGAATGAATACGCTAAATTAGCAACAAGAATCATTTTTTTAATTTTTTTAACTTTCTTAGCATTCATTTTCCGCAATTAATTTCTTTAACGTTGAATTGTTTGAGCAGAATATTTTTTGATTTGACATTTTAGAAATTAAAACAGCTGACGGAATAATTTTTATTTGATATTTGAGAGAGAGGGGGAGGAGCTTGTTAACGCAGTGCGTCAACGCACACCCTCCGTAACATGAAGTCGACTAGCGCAACGCACTGTTGTGTTTCAGCCATAATGCGCATGGATCGACGCACGAACCCACAGGCCATGGCGCCCGCCATCTTTGGAAACACTATAAAGAATTTTTGACTAGAAAATACTGAAATTTAGTTAATGAGTAAACGCACATAAAATAATTGTTCCAAAAGGGGGAAGAGGTTATTTAATTTTTTCTTTGTAGAGTTGCAAATTAAACACTTAATACAATACAATACTGCCACCGGCTCTGCAAGGCTCTAATAACCATATATATACAGTGTCGGACAAACAATTGCATTTTGCTCAATATATTTCTTTGCACTTAAGATATCTTAATAATCTTTTATTATTATTATTATTTTTTTTATTATATATATACATCATTGACCAAGGAGGAAAACATATAGCAGAAGGATAAATACAAACAAAACTGAACTGGATATACATACCTTTAATCTACAATATTATTTCGGTCTATAAACATGGGCGCTGTAGTTTAGTGAGTAAGTGCGTCGCCTCCTGCGCCCAAAGTCTATATTCGATTCCCGAAAATCACGTTTCATATTTTCACGTCTTCACCCTTTTCGAGTCACTAACAATGATCAAAGATTATAACTGCCCAGAAAAACTTTTCAACTTGTTCGAAGTCGGCATTAAAATGTAGGTACATAGGTCCCTCCAAATCGTTGGCATGCACAACACGAATGGTTGCTGGAGAAGCTAGGCCCAAGTCTACCTCGGACTGTATATATATATGTTGGTATATATATATACATACATATATATACAGCATACATATATGTAGGGATAAATATATATATGTATATATATACAGTATACATACATACATACAGTATACATACTGTATCGATGTTCACTATATCGAGCGTCTACAAATTGGAGGAAAATATATAATGAACATATGCAGAAATACAATGTATATCCACGGTTCTATAGGTGTTTTACTTTCTTCTATCGTCAAAATACCGGCTCACAAAATCGAGTTTCTTTCGTTTTCAATTTGTCATAAAGTTGGAAATATTGAGTAAAAATTGTAGATGAAAAAATCCAACCAGAATGATAGGAAAATGGTACATGAACGGAAATGTCTTACTGAACTTGCAGTAGGTTAGGTTAGATTAGGAGGTAATGGCTGGGCCTCACATAGGCCAGCTTTGGTCTATATTGATACCACTTCACAGAGTTATCCTAAGTGTTTCCATCAGAGCCATTATTGAGGATGAATGATTTAAAGTCATGAGCGAATTTAATGAGAAGATTTGGCTTCAAGAAAGCGTGATATGAAGCATAGCTGGTCTAGTGTTTTTGGTTTAGATTTGGCCAGAGCCGGGCGAAAGTAGAGCAAGAGCTTCAAGAGAGTGGCTCGTAAAGGTATCAACCAGAATGCTGCACTCTGGGTAACAAAGTTAAATGTTTGTTTTTGTGAATATTGTACAAGTTGTAGTTAGGCCAGAAGACCTGTAGATATTAGGGTGAATGATTTAAAGTCATGAGCGAATTTAATGAGAAGATTTGGCTTCAAGAAAGCGTGATATGAAGCATAGCTGGTCTAGTGTTTTTGGTTTAGATTTGGCCAGAGCCGGGCGAAAGTAGAGCAAGAGCTTCAAGAGAGTGGCTCGTAAAGGTATCAACCAGAATGCTGCACTCTGGGTAACAAAGTTAAATGTTTGTTTTTGTGAATATTGTACAAGTTGTAGTTAGGCCAGAAGACCTGTAGATATTAGGACTGCTTGCTAAGCAAGTTTATCACATAAATAAAGAAACATTGTTCCAGAAATAAGATTTCAATTTCATTTGCATCATGAACTAAATACAGTCAGGAACATTCAGTTTCATACATTTGCAATTTTGAATAATAAACTTGGAAGTCAAACACATTTGAATATTTTTAAATTATTTTTTGAAATATTTAGATACTAAAAAAAGAAAAAAAATAAAAAAAATTTATAATTACAATAAAATAAAAAAAATAAGATAGAAAGAACAACAATTTAGCAACATTCAATTTTATACGACAAAGAAATAGAAAAAACAAGTAAATAAACAAAAAGTTAACAAAATCATCAATATTTTATTGGATTGCCTTTACTTTCTAATTAAGGCTGTAAGGTGACTTGACATGTATCCAACCAATTTTTTAGTAATCTCTCGCGGAATTTTGGCCCACTCTTCTGAAATTATTTGCTATAATTGGCTTTTGGTCCGTGTTTAGTTATTCAAACTAATTTGTTTGTCCAGATACTTCCATAAATGTTCGATCGGGTTAATATCTGGACAGTTGTATAATAACCACGTTCGCACTAGCAAAGACTTATGCATGGGGTCAATGTCCTTGTAAAAATGGAAAGTGTTTTCTATCCCCAATTTTTGAGCACTATGAACTAAATTTTTTTTTAAATTGCCAAATACATTTCTTTGTTCATATTTCCATTTCAAATTTTCAACTCCCTCATGGCTCATGGAACCCCGTACCTTCATTGGCTGTACAAAACTGAATATTCCCGACTGTATGTATGTTTATTCCGTAAATCCTAAGATTCTTGCAACAAAACGTCCCTTTTTCATAAATTGTTGAAATCCTCCACAAAGGAACGAAATGTACCAATCTTCAATTGGAATACCGATATTATTAATGATTGATCAAATTCATCAATTCCAATTACCGATAAGGCAGACTGATAAAATCCCCAATCCTACAATACCCATATCAAAATTTAAAAAAGCGTTTTCAACTTAATTTTTGATTGTAACTTTTTTTAATCAAGAACATTTACGTTCATATTTTTAAACGTTATGTGGTTTAGCTAGGTACATATTCTGTCCATTTTTACGTCTTACCTTCAAACTTTTCATTCCTTAGAGATAGACTCCGAAGTGAAACCATAAGGGTCACGTTCTTACCTTTTTGGTTTCAGGATGTACTCCTCCATACCTGTAAAAAAACGCTGTAGCAAATACCCATTTCTTATTTAGATTTTAGTAGCCTGAACAATCGCTCACGATTTTCAATGTTTCGATTTTGATACCGTCTTTAGTTTCCAAACATAAATTTGTAGTGAAATTACATTGAAATGGCGTAATATGATATAATAGACTTGATGATCCAAACCCTTGCTTTTGTTTACAATTTTGTTACGGTGAATTGGATTTAACTTATTTTTTCTTAGTTTAGTAGTGTAAATGCAAACATAAATATGAAAATAGATTGATCAAATTGATTACGATGACAGCACATCGGTACATCATGCCGACGTCATATTGCGTAGTCCGTGTGGTGAATTGAAATAAAAGGCAGCTCAAAAAATGCTATGATTATTGTAAGATCACGAACATATAGATTCTTAACATTTGTCCCAGTTTTAAATCTCTAATTTTTAAGAAATATGTACGTTTTGTTTCAATTTACTTAAAAATTATTGAATTAAATCCGAAACATGGTCTTTCTTGCTTTATTCGTTATTGTATATCTCACATTTTATTTGAGGCCAATAATGTTGGTGTTATCAGTAGTAACTCCTTTATTGTGGTTTCAATTGTTGATTATGGCGACAATTTGTTATTAATTTCTTTTGCTTACGTTCGAGATAAATCCAAGCTTTAAAAGGTTGTCTGCATTTGCCCTCCATTTGCCTGTAATCTTTTATGCAACGTATGATTCATAGTGCTCTTCTGTCTTGCCACGTGGTTGAACCTTCTCCAATCCGCATCAACGTAAACTCGGCTAAAGATCACATGAAGAATTTTCCGTCTAATCGGCCAATGCCTCAATCAAGCCTTTGCACAATTATGTCTTAAGCCTAAAGAAACAGTGATTGACTAGATTTCAGGGCTGAGTGTGTTTGACATTTATTTTACTGGGAGCAAAATTGGACGAAGTCCTTTACTACTTTGAAGATGTAGCTTCCCAATGTGATGCTCTAGTCATGTTGTTTGTGATATACTTCCTGTCGTTTCAATCCCAGCAATCGCCTGATCGTTGTCTCTGACAACTCGCCCAATCACATCATCTGCGTGTAGCAAAAGATTATGTTAGCTGAAGAAGATTGATATATTAGCCATTTTAAGACCGGGATCAGAAGAACAGTGTGCGGAGATTTTCAAAATAGCTGAAGATGGTCTGATTAAGCAGCTTATATGTAAGATATGAACGGAGAAAAGTATTGCTTATAAAGAGAATCTTTGTACAATGTGTACGTAAGCGGTGGCCCCATCCCACTGCGACAGCTAAATCCTTATAAGACTTTCTTTGCCATTTTGTGTGAACTGATAAATTGATAGGAGAGTTTATTTGATAATTTCATATGATTCATCGTATAATCTTACCTCATTCCTTGAACCTTTAGATGGTGATTGAGCGATTGAGCTGCAGATAGATTGTATAAGACGTCAAAGTCCAGTCATTAATATGAAACTACTTTTTACATTTCTGTTGACTACTACGATTTTACGACATATGTCTTCGTGATGGTTTGGAAAATGTTCTACAAAAGTTGAATGAAATATTGAATTTCAGAAATAATTAGTTATTACTATCTCTCTTTTCAAGTTATCCCTTTGAGTTATTAAAAACAAAACTGGAATCAATTGCTTTGATTCGGCTAGATGACAGCCGTAATTAGGAAGGCCGACCTTGGTGTCAAAGCCAAGTTATTGGTTTTTAACGCAGTATTTGTTCCAACTCTCACCTATGGGCATGAAATTTGGGTAATGACCGAAAAAATAAGATCGCGATTACAAGATGCTGAGAAACACGGCAGTGCGCGAGGAACTTAATGTTGAGCAGCTGCTTCTTCGAACAGAAAAGACTGTACTTCGATGGTTTGGTCACGTGGCACGAATGTCCCCAGCATCACGACTTCCGAAGCGTGCCTTGAATGCGACTCCATCAGGTACGCGACTGCTTGGCAGACCCAGGACGAGATGGTTGGACCAAGTTAAAAAATTCGTCTGGTTGCGCTTGGGCATAACTCCTGATGAGTTAGAGTCGATGGCGGAGGATCGAGTGGCCTGGAGATCTTTCGTGCGTGGTCACCCCCGCGACCCCTTTAGTGGAACATGCGGTTCACTGCAGATCAAGATGATGAGAAGATGACAGCCGAGAAAGTGCTTTGACACCGAATGCGATTGAATATAGCTATGACTACAACCTTTGAGATTAAGTGAGTATGATCGTTTTATTTACGATGGTTGTCGAGCGGGCTATATACTAACAACTAAAACCAGCCTAATGATATTTATACTCTTAATAAAATATACTCATATAGGCAACAATTGTACAAAAAAAATTGTTCACGGCTCCACCTCCTTCGAGTCACTCACAATGCTCAAAGAGTATAACTATCTGGAAAAAGTTGTTCAATCTCACCGTTCAGAGTCGGTATTAAACTGTAGGTCCACTCCACTCGTGAGAGGACAGTAACACGCACAACGAGTGGTTGCTGAGAAGCTAAACTCAAGTCTATTTCGGACTGTAGTGCGACCATTACTATCATTACTATTATTAAAGTATTGTCGGTAAATCATGAAAGAATAATATAAATTTGGTACCTGTTGTTGTCAAAAATCGAAGCTTGAACGCTGTCTGTAGGAATCCCAATCCGAAAAATTCGGCTAATCTGCTTCCAGTATTCAATATTTGAATGAATGACTAAGTGGTAACTTGAAATAGTCATGCATCCATTTGTTGATGTAGTCAGCGCGAAAATATTGTAGTAAGCAATATCAAACAGTTGCTTATTTACTTAACTCATGTCTAATACATACTCCACACAATGATCTACGAACAAATGATAAGGTTCAAGGTATCGAAAGAGATAGAGCTCGACATTGGATAAGACTAAAAAGAAAAAAAAGATATGTACACAATTCTATTAAAAAATGTACTTGTGCAATGTACCAGTGTATGAGTATGTAGCTTGGTTTAGTTTGTTTTGTTTTAGAACTCAGCATTTTTTTTTTACTTAAACCGCAAGTGTTTATCGTTTTTGCCAACAAAATTCCAAGCGTTTCCCTTCAAACAGACGCTACTCTCACCATCACTTATAAACCACCAACTGAAATAAAAAAGAACGAAAGCAGAAGTCACAATTTCGATAAGAACTCAGCATACGGAGGAATGGCAAACGAAAAGAGGAGGTGTAAGCAAAAAGCGTTCTCACGATTTATTCATTGTAAAATATATAATTTTACAAAAAGATACGAGCTCGCTTACACTACACGACTCGGGACCCCTCGTTCCTTGAGTCCCATCCAGAGCAGAACTCCTCCGCGCGTACACAATCACTCCCTTACCCCGTTCCGCAGCACAGTGCCGACAATGCTATTATTTTGCTATACTTTATTTTCGGTCAAACAAAAGGAACAATTTGCTACGAAGCTGATAAGAATTTGATTAAATATAAGAGCGTTTAGTAAATGGACCACAATCAGACTGCCCGGCAAGCAGCGCAACGAGAATTAATATTATTAACCTCGATTATTTTCTATGAACCTGAATGCGGGTTAGTTAAATTCGTTCGCGTTGTTTGTAAAATAGGCAAACAATTGACTGTCTATAGGTAATTGAGTAATATTCAATTCTCTGGCTTGCCGCAGTTGGTGATAACACGCGTTCCAATATTTATGGATATGTACCGAAGAGTGCTCTAATAATCAACAAAACGAAAAAAACGAAACAATACACAACTCCGATGGCTGCGAGATAAGTTATCGTATCTTGCAAAATCCACGACGACGGTGGTGGCGTATACTTGACATTTTTCTCATTCGCACGGGAAATATCGGACACACAATAGAAAAACCAAAAAAAAGAGAAATAATAATAATAAATACAAATTATTAAATAAAAGAGCCTATCTCATCAGAGGAGGAGGAGTGAATTCGTTTTTATTGTTTCAACTCAATTCGATTTCTTCCAGTATGTGATTACGTGCAGACGACTACAATCATCGCAACGACTATAACAACGAGTGTGACGACGGTGACGACGACTTCGCGAGGTATCGAGCTTCGATTGGCACTCAAGGTGCGAATATTGA
Organism: Myathropa florea; assembly: GCA_930367185.1. NCBI lineage: Eukaryota > Metazoa > Arthropoda > Insecta > Diptera > Syrphidae > Myathropa > Myathropa florea. The sequence continues at coordinate 23,067,871 of OV884005.1, read as the reverse complement.
GATTTTAATTGCACATTCGGGATCGGACGGGCAACAAGTGTGGCAGCTTGTACTTTAACTGTTTACTTTGCCTTCGAGAGTGATCATCTTTATAGATTTTCTTGTTCCCCTATTTGGTTTTTTTGTTATTTTTTTCGTAATTTTCGTTCTTCTGGGAAGGGAAAAAGAAGAAAACAAAAAAGTTAATACACATCTATCCGACTACGAAAAGGAGAAATGTGAAATTGCTGATGTAACAGATAGATTGACTGATTTGGTCTGCTGTTGTATCTAACCGAAAAGTGTTATTGAACAAACAATTGCGATTTAAAAAAGAAGAAACTAAAAAACGTGGTAAACGTGTTGTGGATATAATTGTGTTTGTTTGTTTTAAAATCAGAGAAGATTTTTTAGCCGTGTCGTTCAAAATGGAAAGGTAAATAATACTGAAGGAATTACTCATATTAATACTTTAAGTCCTTCTCGTACAATCTTGCCCAAGCAGCAGCTACAGCAAGTGGTACTTGTCTGCACAATTTTAAATTGCATGCTAATTATTGATTTATATTTAAAAGTCCTTAAACAAGAATAAAATCGATATATGCGGATTAAATAACAAAACAAATGACATCTTGCGAAAAAGAATAGTGGCTGTTAAATTTTCTTTGAAAGGCTAAATGGAGGGAATTAAAATATTTCCAACTAAATATTGTCAAAACCTCTTTTCATAGTCAATTCGGTTGTTGTGGGTAAGAGAAGGAAGGAATAAGTCCGAACATGTCTTTGGTTCGCGATATTTTCTTCGCAACAAAATTCAAAAAAAAAGAAGCAGACAATGTCCCGACAGTCATCCAAAAAGGGACCAAGCAGGTGCTATAAGACTTTCCATCCACAGTTTCGTAAATAATTTTTATCCAGTGCAGCAACATGAGATCGCACTCTGGTCTTTTTGTGATAGTTTGTTGATAGTTTCACCAGGACTTAACAGCTCGTAGGATACCACTCTCTTCTGGTCTCACCAACAACATAACATCACCTTAGTAACATCGAAGTCGGCACATCGACTTTGGTCTGGCTTCATGTATGCGTTTAGGGTTGTCACAATGGATTAATTTTTCCCAGTTATCACTCGATGCAGAAATTAATTTTTTTTATGGCGTTCAAGAAGAGTATCTGACATGTATAAAGACCTCTCGAAGTCGCGAGGCACCAAGTTTCCCTTCTTATTTTGTATTACGATGCTGCAAGCTCTTCTTGTGGTTGGTATGAGTCTCCAGTGATTAAAGCCTCCGAATCATAGTTTTCCAATTTATTCGCTTGGCTAGGTTGTTTCTTGTCTTTGGCGTCAAACTGACACTTTGTCAGCGTCGAACTAGCTTGTTTTCAACAACGGAATATAATCCCCGTAAACTTCCGACAACATTCGATGACTTTCAGCAGCACTTCTTTTTTTTAATTGTAAAAGAAAGGCAAGGATTCACGCAAGTTCTGTTTTTTATGACGTACATATGCATATATGTGACGTATGTGAAGTGTTTGCACAGAAAAAAAATTGGAATTTTTACACTTTGGCAAATTGATACATATTGACAATTTAAATCATACGATTAACCGGTGCTGTAAAAATATTTACAATCTGCTTCTGAGCTGTGTAATATGACTTGCGCCATCTATTGTAAATCCCTCATTTTCAAGTTATAGATAGAATAACAGACTTGTTAGTGGCGTCATGTGTTGCCCGTGGTGTAGTGGGTAAGAAGATCCCTGGTTCGATTTAAAGACAAACACTCAAACTCTCATTTTCATGGTGCCACATCTGTCACGTAAGTCGTTTAGAAACAACGTTAACCTGTTAAAACTTTCGTGATCGAAAACCACGAATGATTGCTGTAATCGCTCTTTATCAGCTGTGCCGGTTATAATTACAATATTAATACTACTATACTATGTGCGTTATGCAAAACTTTAAGTAAATGGTGTCATGAAGAGAGTTTGGTACCCAATTTAATTGACATGTAGTTTTGATGAAGCTCAAGTATTCCTCATTCCTATTAAGACTTAGTGCCGTTAAGGAAACTTGAATTAATTGATAAGTTTCTCGGACATTTCTATATATAACCATAAACTCAAGCTGGTTAATGAATAGTTTTATCAGCTTTTAAGGCTTGATTAAGGCATTCATAATTCAAACAGCAAAGCTTTACAACCTACAGGTTTTAATTTTTGATTGAGAGGAAACACCTGAGTTGTTAGAGAATCTGATGTGAGAAGATCCTCTGTGTAACTGTGAATACTTTAAAATGTACAAACAAATCTTAAATAAGTTTGGTCTGTCTTGAAGTAAACAATTGCGTTTCTAGGGTTCTAGGTTATACCGGGCGTGTGAATTATCCCACTGAGAACAGTATTGTGCACTTTTATCACTTATCACAGCGTAGGAAAGTATATCATTTCAGTGTTAAGTACGACCACATGTTGACATCACCAGAAAAATGAAACCTTTAGTATTGACACATGTGTATTGACATTCATTCACAAAGGCTGCTCGTTCTTGAAGCAATCAAAAAACTGCATAATCAAGTGAATCACTTGTGACTTATTCTCTGAAGCAACGGCAATTCAATGTAATCAGAACTAGTTCAAGGCAAGTCATCCATTCAGTCTTGGGGGCGAAAATATTATTTTGTATTTTGTACGACAATCGCATCACACATCATTTCTTAACAAAAATTGTCACGATTGTCGTATTTTCATTTGAAATTTTCAATCAAAACTGTTCTGGAAGAAATATTACTTCAAGATTTAACATCTTTTCTCTTTGAACTTTTTCAATGAGAAAAATACAACTAAAGCATGTTATGATGGTGGGTATGCAGGTAGGTGTATAGTTGCCTTCGCATATAACTTGTATCAAAAGCGAAAATACCACCTCCAATCTCGTTTATTTTCATTAACAATAACCTAAATTTCAGTATGAATCGCAGGAGGTTTCAGCTCGATCTTATATAGAGTTTTCAGCTCGTCAAAGAAGTTTTGCCTAATAGCTGCAATTATCAGGTGGTAAGGTATGTAGTATTTCTTACTCGTCCCTACAACACTTGAAGTTGCCGTCGTGGACGAAGATTAAACACTTTGAGTGGATGCCTATTGCACAGTATGCGATTAGGACTCCCAAAGCAATGCGTACATCCTTGCGAATTGATCAAGCTTCTCCTAGTTTTAGCTTATTTTCTACAAAGCTTAATGGCATATTTGCATAGAGTAAAGCTAGAGACTTTTTTAGATGCTCAAGGTCTAAGGTTCGAGTTTCGAAAAAACACCTAACATTTTTTCACAGCTCCACCTCTTTCGAGTCACTGACAATGCTCAAACAGTATAATTGCCAAGAAAAGCTTCTCAAAATCACGTTCGGAGTAGGCATTAAACTGTAGGTCCCCTTCACTCGTGAGAGAATAATAGCACGCACAACACGAGTGGTTGTTGAGAAGCTAGGCCAAAGTCCACCTCGAACTTTAGCGCCGCCATTATTATTATTATTAAAGCTAGAGACTTTTTTTTTGGACAGGTCTTTTATAAAAAGGATCCATAATCCAAGCAGATAATGCAAGCCGTTTTAGATTTTTTAGTGTTATCTTGCATTTAAACGCAGATAAGTACATTCGTAAGTCTACCACTTCAGAAATCTTATGTTTTAGATATAATCTCAAAAAAAAAGTTATAAGAAAGATTGATGTTGAAATTTGAAAAATAAGTTTAAAATATACTTGTTGACCCGAGAAAGATGATAGCACAACATTTTAAGTTAAACGTTCTGCCTCATCGAATCGGAATCGAACCTAGGAAATCGTACTACGTACACATATATACTACATCTACTACAAAAACAAATGACAGTAGTTCTCATTAAGTTAAGGTTTGTTTCAGATTTCTAGACTTTTTCCTCGAATTATCTGTAGGTTTGTCTCATTGTGAAAATGCGTAAGAAATTTAAAGAAAGGTATGAAATTGGTAATTTCGTCTACCACGGCATGTATGTATAACAAACATTGTTTACAGCGTACTGGATAGAGCTAAAAATACGCAATGTTGAATGAAATTGTGGAATGAAACTCCAGGGGACTAAGAATATTTTTTCCTGAGAAGTCTTACCACTTTATTCCATTTTTAATGAAAATCTAACCCTAATAAAAAGAAATATTTTCGTAATTCCTGTTTTATTATTTTGTTTAATTTTTTCTTAAAACGCTCTCTCTGTGACTGTTGCATAGTAAATACAATAATAAAATAAAGTGCATTAAATATATTTACTAAACAATTATTTTCAACAAACCTTTTAAAAAGTCTTGACTGGGGTTTTTCTGGCTTGTCAAAATAATTTCTTGGCAAACTGTATCTAATTTCTGTCATATTGCCGGTGTCAAACGATTACTAAGTATATAAACCTTTATCTAGAGTGAACGAATAGAAAATAACAATTTCAAGATTTAGAATTAAATCTTATCTGAACAAAAATCTCTTATCGAATCTAGTTTTTTTTCTTACTTAGATATATATAAAGACAGTACAAATTACTTTAAGTCTTCACGTCTTAGCAATAACCCCATTTAACCCATCTAGGGATTCATTCTTCACACTCAAAGAATTTAGTAAGTGTGTGAAAAGAAATTATAGCGATGTACATATGGTTTTATCAAGACGAATGAGTTTTTGTACTCAAGTACATTTGTCGTCTTATCTACGTGCGTCACTTATTTGAATGATGTCACTCCTAGTCACTTGATGTCATATCAAAATATGGAAAAATGTCAACTTGTTGAACACAGAAACATGAGAGAATTTTTGACAAAATATTTGTTCTTAGAAGCCGACACTTGAATTTCAGATCGGTGATGTTAACTCGTCTCATAGTTTGGTAACTAAACTTATATTTATTCGCGGTTTAAGAATGTACTTTTTGAGAAAACGGAAGTGCTTGAATATGCAAACAGAAGAATTGAGTCAGCATCATGGAAATAATTATCGTTATACCGCTAACTATAGACGCATTCGACCTTGAATCGTTGTATGAGTGCAAATGTGCACTTAAGCAAACAGTTTCGTTGTAAGGTACTTTTTCGAATTGAATTCGCATGGTTAGTTGAGAAATATTTACAAAAACCATATTCAATGGTAAATTATAGAGAATGTCAAATTTCAATTGTCCTTCATTCAATTTAAGAGGATTTGTATTGGAAGTCTGTAGGAATGGAGTAGCCATTGCCGTTGATGATTATCTTTATTTGTTTAATTTGAACAGGAAAGCTCTAGATTTATTTCTATAAAAGGATTAAAATGTATCCAAAAGGAACATCGCGGGTGGACGGATATTCAAGCTGCAATAGCATCGCTAGATTCTGAAAGTCCTCAAATGCCAAACATTGCAATGTTCATTCACTTGTTCCTAATAAAGAGCTTCCGTTCATTTCCTAGCACCAATTCTTTCTCCTTTTGTATGATGGTACAGTCCGGTGTGGACTGGGTTCAATTAACAAGCATTTCCTGGTAGTAGATCTTTTGCTAGCTATCTCCTATTTCGCCAACCAAGCTTGTTGATGTCACTCTTCACTTTCGTGCGCCACCTTAAAAATGGACATCACTTGTAGCATACTTCTTTGACAACTTGAGTCAGCTGAGCAACATTTGAGCACCAGTGGGTTCAATCGCGTCATAACGATCTCAAAATGGTTGAAATGTTACGAGATAACTCTATTCACGTGGTATCACAATTGGCCTAAGTTGGCTTAAGTGACATTCCAGTTTACCACTCGTAACCACCTTACTGTATGAATGTGAACAAATGTGAACGCAGAATAACTGTTGCCAATCACTGTTACTTTGAGTCTTAAACTCAAATTGGTCTTTCGAAGGACCAATTTGACTTTGTTCAAGACCTTGATCATTCCAGTCCTGCTCAATGGCCCAGTGGCATAAGTGATACGTTCTCCGCAACAGAGTTTTTCCTCGATTAAGGTGGCCCACACAAGTTGAGGGGGACTTCATTGAACTTGTTACATGAAACTGGAGACAACTAGCGAAGGATCGCTGGAGAAACGCGATGATGATTTCACAGCCCAGGTCAACGCCGGAAGATCAATAGAAAATTCATCGTGTTCATAGTCTATTCAGATCGATTTTTTTTGGACTTCTACATTGAATTATCATCATTAGAAGGGATTCAAAAAAACGTCAGATATAGAGAAAAATCGTCTTTTATCAAAAAACTAACAAATATTTTCACTTACTTAAAATATTGTGGGCATGCGTCTGTCGTGTCACATCTCCAAAATATCATTGACGATTCTTAAATAGCATTAATCAGCATCTTAAACAAATCTAATTATAAAAACCAAATTACTAATATCTGGTAAAAAGGAAGCGTTTATTGAAAATTAAAATTGCAACATGACATGAAAACCGAATCAGTCGAAATCTTCATGCTAAACATTGAAAAAAAGAAAAAAAAATCGATTATGTTGACTGACTTAGCATTCTCTAAATGACAAAAAGGATAAAGATGTTGAATAATATGCGATGTATGTATCTACGGTTATCATTTATTTAAAAAGGGTGTTTTTAATTGAATGTCAATTGTTCTTATATGCATTCAGTCATCTTAACAACGCCATCAAGTTGAACCACACCTCGTTTTATTAAATTTTACCATTTAGAGAACAATGCTAATATAATTACAAATATGCACAGGCATGTGGATAAAAGTAATAAAGTTGAGATAAGGTTTGTCAGATGTTGACTATAATATACAATTATTCCCATTACATAGAAAAAGAAAAAAGAAAAATAACCAAATTTTTTCATAAAGGGAGCTTCTTTGGACGAAATTATCAACAGAAACTGTGTTGTTATGCTAGTTCATCCTTCCTATAAGGCTGCTTGTTTTTATTTTTATAAATGTGAACATTAATAACTTAGCCTTAAATTAAGTCCTTGAATATTATCTAATTTTCTATCACCACTTTGTATTTCCAATCTTTTTAAATTTTTTTTTATTTCATATCGCAGAAAAGCTATTTTAACAAAAGAATTAAATTGATAAGCTATACGTGGAATATAATTCTTAGTACGTTATGGATAAAGAAACTATGCTCTTTAATGCGATAACGAACTTTTGAGCACTATACGACTATCAAAATCTCAGAGTCAGAGTCGAAAGCGGGGCATTAAATCATACTGTACGATTGTGTTATGGAACATGTATTTCCTATCACCTTCAATTTATAGAAGTATTGTCTGCATTATAAATAAACCGGGCAAGTGCGTCTTGCACTCGCCAGGGGAGGGTTCCGTTGTATAAATAAATTTTTTTGGGGGAAGCATTTCTTAATATTGTGCCATGAATTCAAACGATTTCAGTTAAGTTTTCTTATAACTTCAACCCAAATCAACTATTAATTTTTACGTACAAACGACCATTCATTTTTTTTTTTTTTTTTTTTTTTTCCTCTTGTACAACCCTGCCGTAAAGGCTGCGACACTGCGACCTAAAAAGATCTATTGTATCGACGGGCTGGAGTTAATCCAAAAGATTTACCACTTTCCTTATGAAAGATAGTATATCTTTTGTAGTGGAGTTTTTCAATTCCACTGAAGTCAGTATTTGTGGAGAATACGTTTCCTTAACCAATGTAGTGCCGGACATTCACATAAGATGTGCTGAGATGGAACGACCATTCATACATACATATACGAAAATCTCTATGCAAATTTATCTAGAAATCCATTGCATCATACCCAACCACTGCTTATGCCTGCTATGTGTACATTGCTGTTGGGCATTTAGGGGTTGAAATGAATATAAGAGATGCCACTGAGTATCGCATAGAGTTGTCGATCTCAGCATGGAATTTATATGCAAAAGTGATAACCTTTGAAATCTGAAATCTTTGATATTTCAAAAGTTGCACATAAATCGATATTTTAATATTTATTATTTCTTAATGCCTACGCTGAGATCAACAAAAGTGCGTTTTCGGATCTTCGCAGGTTTATGTTTTGCCGTTTTTGGCCAATATCTCCAAAACTATTACGGCCAGTGCTCAATTAAAGTCAAGTTTATGTAATTATTTTTTAAAATTCTAAACATTTGTCTTAGAAGGAGGTAACAGTAAACTTCATCCCCTAGGATGGCAAATCCTCACACAGCAAACCTAACGACTTTAGACCTATCAGACTCTCTTCCTTTTTCTTAAAGACATTCGAGAGGCTAATTGATCAACATATCAAAAGCATTACCGCCTCTGACAGAGTTTCGCATGCCCAACATGCGTACAATAAAGGAAAGTCAGTAGAGATAGCTCTACACACCCTCATAAGTTCGATTAAAAAATCACTACAATATAAGGAATTTATCATGGTGACATTGAAGGAATCTTTAACAACATCGTTCCCGTGGCAATCACGTTGGCGCTTACCAACCTCGGAATTGAAAAGCCCTTGTGGCTTTTATTCACCAGCTACTTGTTAGTAGAGTAATAAACTCTGAACTCGGAGAATTCAATATCTGCAGATCGGTTAATAGGGGAACTCCGCAAGGTGGTGTACTCTCTCCCCTTCTATGGAATGTTGCGGTTAATGCAAAGTGAGTGCCTATGATGATGTTGCAATTGAAGTTTCCGGAAAGTTTGTCTCAACACTCAGGAACATCGAGCAACATGCTTTTCAGAGACTAACATCAAGGACTAATGCATGAGGTCTTGAAGTCAATCCGCAAAAAACGGAAAACTAGCACTCTTCACGAGGAAATACGAAATTCCCCCCTTCGACCCTCTCTCATTGTGTGACGTGAAATTTCTACTCACAGATAAAGCCAAATTCCTGGGTCTCATCATTGTTCAAAAACTAAGCTGGAAGCCCAACATCATGGAGCGAATTAAGAAAGCTACCACCGCGCTCTATTGCTGTGAAAAAGCAATTGGTTGTAAATGGGGTATACAGCCTAGAATAGCATACTGGCTGTATACTGTACAGCCGTAGTCAGACCAATCTTACCTTATGGAGTCGCAGTATAGTGGACAGCTGATACAGCTGTCAACCGCAATCTTCTCTACCGCGTGCGAAGATCTGTAAGCATATGCATCAGTGGGGTACTAAGGACGACACCAGCCGAAGCACTGAATGTTGTCCTTCATCTTGAACCACTCGACTTGTTTGGTAGACAAGTAGCAGCCTGCACACAAAAAGTATTTAGTAAACCTCCATCTTATTTCGATCTGTCGATTGATTTACCACTCGATAGGGTGCGTTAATATTTCAAAATACATAGCAACTTCACCTAAATGGAAGCAACCCTGAAATGGCCCCACTTTTAAAATTTGTGTGTGTTTTTGTAAGTGAATCTCAAAAAGACCTAATAATGGTCTTCTTATGAAAGGCGTTAAAGTATTGTACTTAATACTACGGCTTTGTTGTCGAAAATGTATCAGCAATTTTTATTTATTTTTATATATAAGCTATTTTAAAGTAGTCTGTTTATTCGAGTTTAAATTCATGAATATTTTTTGTTTGCAAAAAATAAATCAACAGTATTTATCTGATTTTTCATCACTTTGGCTTGTCATTCTTAAATTAGAAGCCGCTTTGCTTGTCCGATTTCGACAAATACGTATGCGCAACATACCATGCAGTGCCCGCTACTATTAATCCACATACAAAAATCTATGTGCGGGAAAATTCGCGTAATGGAAGTGTGATTTAATGTGTCAGGATTATATTCTGTGAGAGTATGTGAAGCCGCTAATAAACGAGAAACGTTAGAATACTTCAAAATCGCTGTCTGTGATTAAATATCAGATTTTTAGATGTCAGTTAATAGGAATTAGCCATTAGTTTTGTTCTGTGCACGTCGACCTGAATCTCAACCAACAAGTGTCACTAGCTAGCGCAATCTTTTGCTAGCTGTTTCCTATTGCGCATGCCAAGTTTGGTCGAGGCCCTCTCCACTTGTGTTCGCCACCTTAGACGTGGACGTCCTTGTATTGTCCTACTGGTTCAGAATCAAAGATTTTCCCAGCCGGGGCCAAGTCGTCCACGGACACTTCATGGCTTAGCTATCTTTGGCGTTGGATCCGTAAAAGCCTGGCTAGACAGACGTTGCTGTACAGCACATACAGTTCGTGGTTGAGTCTTCTTCTTCATATTCATATTATAACGAAAAGAGGATCAAAGATCACACGCATAACTTTTCTCTCGAAGAAACCAAGAGCTTCTTCATTAGCAGGAGTGGAAAGATCGAAGTCAGCTTGTTTTTTCGAGAGAGGAATCAAATACTTCGTAACTACATATTTGAGCCTAAAAAATAACGGTATACAAGAGTTATTCCGAAGTCCTTAACTATCCCGAGTAATGTAGCATTACCATCCAATAAAATATACATAAATATGTTTATGTCTGCTTCAATAAAATATTTCAGTAACAGTAATACAAAGACGTATATGTACTTATCATTCCCTTTACCTCAACCTTCATGACTGATCTTGCAGTACAATTCAAATTATACAGACAGTAACTTCAATGGAAATACTGATTTTCCTCAAAATTCCTCTGGTTAATGTATAGAATACATGAAGGAAAATTGAAAATCTTTTTTTTTTCAATCTTTTCGTTGCATAATATTATTATCTTTTGATATGCCTTCGCTGATCACCAATTGTACTTTGCCCACTCAAACTTTCTTGATATTCCCACACCATTTTTGGATTAAATAATTTTAACCCGTTATCAATTGAGAATGTGGAATAAATCAATCGATTAAGGTAATATATCTGCTTTGCCGGCCATATTAGTGGCGTCAATTAAACGGCACTCTCAACAGCACCTCCGGCCTTCTATTACATAACTTCGTTTGATATGTTTCAATTATTCCACTCCTTTTCGATTTTAATTAGAGCTTCATTGTTTCCACGCTAGCATAAGGTAAATGTTTGGAATTTAATTGGAGCACTGGCTGGTATTTTTATTTACTTTCGTGCATTGTTCAATATGATTACGTGCCCCAATTGATAATATGAAGTTCGATTGTTTCGTATTTATACTATAAAAATATTAAATTCGTCTGAAAGGCAAACTAACGGTGTTGTGGACTTATCAAAAATAGCGATTGCAGAATAGACTTTTTATGCAAAATGTCATAATTTATTTGCTTTTATCGGTCTTACAGGTATTTATTGTTTCTTTTTGTTATTGGACTTGCTAATCTACAACAAGTTAATGTTTGTAGCAATAAAATATGTCGATTATGTTTTTGGTATTTATATTCATTTCTTGATTCAAAACTTGCTATAGTAAATAATACTATAGTCTTTTAGAACATATAAAAATATTCCACACCATGTGGACAAATAAACAAAAAATAGAATTCTTAGAATGCACAATATTTAAAAAAAATTGCTGTTTAGGAACCACTTGTAGTAGTACATGTGCAAACAAGTCACACAACACTTACAACAAGAAAAATACTTTATTTATTTATTGATTTTTCCTTAGTGAATTTTCAAAACTAAACTTATACACTATAAGATATCGTCACTAAAAAAATCTAAAAAGTGGGTAAGATTGCATTTCGCAAGTCGAAGGCATATAGAGCTTTGTTGGCTTGTCGCAATGTTCAGGATATAGGTTCAAAGGTCGTAGAAACGCAGACGAAAGAGTGGAATCAATCTGAGGAAACGTGTATAAGGATACCTTTTCCAGAAGGCCAGAAAGTCAATTGAACTAACAGCTGGTAAAAAAAGGTTATGTCTGCAATCAACCGCCGATTTTCAAGGGTTTGAAGGTTAATTAATTTTCATTTAACTTCATATGGGGGCATGTAGTGGTACTCATTCCGATCAAGACCACGCAGGACAAAGTGCATAATTCTGCGCTGTCTTGATTCTATTATGAGGGAATGGCTACTATGAGGGAATAACTTCACACTTACTAATATTAAGCTCTAAGAAATTTTTGTCGTCCCACAAAATTAATTGAAATCATGTTGTAAGAGTTCAGAGATTTCGTGGTCACCATGGTGCAGTGGACATGTGCGTCGACTCTTACGCACTAGACTTTCACTATAGGTTCAATTTCCAGGACAGAAAAAAATGTTTTTAAATTTCACAACTCCACCTCTTTCGAATCACTTACTATGCTTAATGAAAATAACTATCCAGAAAACATCATTTGAATCTATCCATTCGGAGTCGGCACTAAACTGCAGTTCCCCTTCACTCGTGAGACAACAATAGCATGCACAACACTAGAGTGCTTGCTAGAGATGCTAGTTTCAGAAAAGTGTGAAATCAAAGTACGTTCGAATGTATCATAATTTGAGATTATAACATGTAAAGTTATATTAAAATGTATGTTTATAAGAATAAAGTCGTCCGAAGCGCACAGCTGTTAGACTGGAACTTTGGATATAAATATAATAATATTGAAACACAATCAGTGCTGTAAAGTACATTTAAGGATCCCAAATGAGGATATATCCGCCTCACGAAATACGAAGAATCAGCTTCACTTTCGGTCATGTAAATAAACCCTTATATTGGAATTATCATGAAGTTCTGTGGGAACTTATTTAGTTAGTTTGTTGTGATCTCCAGATCCTCTAATTTCTAATACAAAAAAGAGAAAATCAGTTCTTTCAAAATTTATGATAAACTATAATTATTGGGTCCATGACTTGAAAATGAGGAATTGTTTTTGAGTATGGTTTGTCAATTACTCTTCATTGAGTACACTATTCATATATCTCTCAGGCAATTAATAAATACATTGCCATGGGCCGGGTCTGGTGAATACAGCGGTTGGGAAGGACATCCCTTTGAAGCACCTTCCCTGACAAATTTTGCAACATGTGGCCGATCGTTGTCCTGCTGAAAGACCACTTTGTCATATCTTTTGGCATATTGTAGGCAATTGAACCTTAATGCTCGGCTCAAATGCATGCAACAAATGTGTTTTGTTGGTACAACCTTTGACATAGTTAGTGCACAAAAAATCATATTGTTTAAACTTCAGCGAAAAGACATACTGATTTTTAGAGGAAAATTACGACGCTTTAACATTAATTTAGTTAAAATATGGTTCGAGTTACGCTATCTCATGTAGATCTCTCATTTTCAAGTTAAAGACCCAATACTTAAATTAGACTTATGAAATTCCTAAATTGAGAAGAAATAACTTAAATATTATTGAATGTACAATAATTATTGCATGTGCAAATACAGACATAAATGGAGTTGATCTATACTGTTGATATCTCTCTATTTGGCATTCCATTTTGCAAATTACTCTTCACATTTCTTCGCGGAAATGAATCAAACATCAGACCACAAAATTATACTCATGACAGCTTCACCTACAAACCCCATTCTGCAACTTTCCATCTTGCACCTTATGCACATATGCTTTGTTCACTTTCGTTGAAACGCACTGCATCTATGAAGCTGCTCTTGCATAATTCTTCAATGGGAAAGTCAATGAACATCGATTGCAACGTTCCACTATCAATGATCAGTTTATGGAACTCTACGTACAAAGACTGTGAGGTAGTACATAGCAATCAAAATGTATTATTTCAAGCTGATATGTCATCAGTCTAATGATGATTCTAATCATTTATAGCGTAGTTCCCAAATTCAACATGTTTAACTAAATTAAAGAAATGAATAAATAAAGAGCATGAATAAACATTGTAAGTTCTCATGGACAAACATTTTAAATAAATGTATTTTTTTGAATTCAATTACAGTACAAAACCAATCGGCGCAATGGAGAAAGGACTCCACGATCGAGATCGTGTAGGTGTGCAAGACTTTGTTCTGCTCGAAGATTATGAAAGCGAAGATGCATTCATTGATAATTTAAGAAAACGCTTTCAAGAGAATTTAATCTATGTGAGTTTATCCACGTTAAACTTTCTTAAGTTGTATTTGCTAATAAGTTTCTACTCTTTACAGACATACATTGGACAGGTGTTGGTTTCAGTTAATCCATATAAACAACTTCCTATTTATTCAGAAAACGAGATAAAGGAGTACAGAAATCGGCACTTTTTTGAAGCACCACCACACATGTAAGTTTCGGCAGTTTTGTGTTCGATGAAATTACAGTTTTACTATAAGAATATTTTTTTTTGCTGTGGCTAACCGCAGAAACATTACTTCTTACATCTTTTTGTGGCAAAATGCAGTCCTTCTCATTCTTTTGTAATTTTATTAATCATTAATCACAATTGAACTGAAATACATGTATATTTAACATAATGTTAAATTAATATTAAAAGGCTTACTATGTTTTTTTTTTACAGATTTGCCGTTACGGATAACGCCTTCAGATCTCTCATCGAAGAGAATAAAGCACAATGTGTGCTTATCTCAGGTTTGTATTTTCTGACTTAATTGCTAATTGGTATTATCTATAAATTTGCAAAAAAGCGAAGGTTATAACTGGGATCAAATACAAAAGCCAAGAAACATTCTTTGAACTTGCGATATCGTTTCCCATTAGGGACTACCTATTTTAAATGGTTTCGTTGTCTCTGTCAATTAAACTGAATGTTACATTTTACATTCATACATACATACATATATATATCCAACCGTCGAGGAACGTCAATAACAAGTGTTTAATTACGCAACCTTTTGACGGCTGATATCAATTATTCGAAAGGTTCACTGGCAGTATTTACTGACTATTTTTATCAACGTTTAAAAATATTTCTTACATCATAAATATGTGCATTTGCAATATTAGTCAAAATTTGGCAATTAGTCTGTTTAATTTCGGTTAACGAAACCACGGCCTCAAAATTTGCACATATCATCTACGAGTATTTAGTATATCGTTTGGCCTTTAAAATTTATTAAATAAGCCGTAAATCTCTTAACATTATTAGATAAAGTCAATTGACCATTATCTTTATTACAACATACGTCATTTTCAATTGACGTAAATACCTCCAGTGTTCGTAATGTTTATCAATGAAAGTTAATTTTAAAAAATGCACGGAAGCGGAACAATCCAAAAAGTCGTTACACATGAAATTGTTGTTCCAAAAATTAACAAAGTTAAATCCAAATCTATTAACATTTATGTCATTTGTCCAAAATTCTACTAAGGCACATCTACCTCCTTTGTAAAAGTGCTTATTTGTTTGGGGAAAAGGTCTTTAAAGTCTTGTTTTATGGCAATTGAGCTTATGAACTTTCTCTTTTGAAAATGATTGCCCAAACTTTGGAATATGAGGTATTTTGTTGGGGATACATTTTGTGAGGTAAAACTTAATATTCCAACTGATCCAGCTTAAGGAGTGTTTATTGTGGTATACGTGGTCTTGGTCAGAAATCAGCTACATACTCAACTCTCGAGCGATTTACGTCTCGCCCAGAAGGCGCCAAAGCTCTATTTCGTTCAGATCCTCCAGCTCGTTAAAAAAATGTATTGCGTCCTTTGAGGCAGTAGTTGCGTGCTACTCACAAGGTTTCGAAATAAATTCAAATATATGCATGACTTTTATAAATATTATTAACCCAGCTGACTTTCAAAAATGATATTTTTTTGCAGGTGAAAGTGGTTCTGGAAAGACGGAAGCATCCAAGAAGGTCCTACAGTACATTGCTGCTGCATCTGGTCATCAGACCACTGTTGAAGGCGTTAAGTACAAACTACTGCAAAGTAACCCCGTTTTGGAAGCATTTGGAAATGCAAAAACCAATCGTAATGATAACTCATCTCGTTTTGGCAAGTACATGGATGTACAATTTAATTTCACTGGTGTCCCCATCGGTGGAAATATATTGAACTATCTGTTGGAGAAGTCCCGAGTCGTCCACCAAAATGGTGGAGAACGTAATTTCCATATTTTCTATCAACTATTGGCTGGTGCCTCTGATGATATGCTAAAAGATTTACAACTCAAAAGGAACTTGGATAACTACTACTATTTAAGTGATGGAGTAAGTACTTTTATCACATTATTCCACATCGTATCGCTAATCCATTAAATTTCTTGCAGGAAAAGGGTTCAGTTTCAAGCATTGATGACAGAGCCAATTTCAAAGTTGTCCGCGACGCCATGAGTGTAATTGATTTCACCAATGAGGAGCAAACTGAAATTTTCAATATTATTGCAAGTGTATTGCACATGGGTAACGTAGGATTCACTGAAGAAGATGGACATGCTAAAATCTTAAAGCCTGAATCTGTTGCCGCTATTGCTAAGGTAAACTTTTATACTACCATGCGTTTAGATGATATTTTACAAAAATATGTTTTTTGGATAGCTTCTTGGATGTGATGTAGATGAACTTTCTGCAGCGATGACACACCGAACAATTGACGCCCAAGGAGATGTTGTCACATCGCCACTTAGTCGCGAGATGGCAATATACGCTCGAGATGCGCTATCCAAAGCTGTGTATGACCGCCTTTTCACATGGCTAGTTCATAGACTGAATGTC
Source organism: Myathropa florea (assembly GCA_930367185.1). Classification (NCBI taxonomy): domain Eukaryota; kingdom Metazoa; phylum Arthropoda; class Insecta; order Diptera; family Syrphidae; genus Myathropa; species Myathropa florea. The sequence continues at coordinate 23,051,393 of OV884005.1, read as the reverse complement.
TCACTGCAGGCGAGTGATGTGCGTGGAGCCCGCAAAAACGTGATGGGTATTTTGGACATCTACGGCTTTGAGATTTTCCAAAAGAACAACTTTGAACAGTTTTGTATCAACTTCTGCAACGAGAAGTTACAACAACTTTTCATTGAACTAACCCTTAAGTCAGAACAGGACGAATACAACCGGGAAGGAATTGAATGGGTCCCAGTCGAATATTTTGATAACAAGGTCATTTGCAATTTGATTGAGGAGAAGTATAAGGGAATAATTTCAATTTTGGACGAGGAATGCCTTCGGCCTGGCGATCCCACTGACCTGACATTTTTGGCCAAGTTGACGACCCAATTGAGTAATCACCCACATTACATATGCCATCACAAGGCGCCAACACATGTTCAAAAAACTATGGGCAGGGATGAGTTCCGTCTAGTTCACTACGCTGGAGACGTGACATACAACGTTATCGGATTCTTGGACAAGAACAACGATCTACTTTTCAGAGACTTAAAAGAAACCATGAGCAAGGCTCAAAATAATATAGTGCGCGCATGCTTCCCAGAGCAGGAGTATCTGCAGAAGAAGAGACCAGACACTGCCGTGACTCAGTTCAGAAATTCCTTAAACAATCTTATGGATATTCTTATGTGTAAAGAACCGTCATATATCCGCTGTATCAAACCGAATGATCAACAATCTCCGGGCATATTTAACGATCAATTGGTTTTGCATCAAGTCAAGTACCTTGGTTTGATGGAAAACCTGCGAGTTCGCAGAGCTGGGTTTGCATACAGGCGGACATATGAGATGTTTCTACAACGTTACAAGTGTCTCAGCAAGAAAACATGGCCAAACTATAAGGGTCCCGCCAAGAAGGGCGTAGAGGAACTTGTGAATGACATTAATTTCAGCCCCGAGGACTACCGAATGGGACAGACAAAAATTTTCATTCGTTTCCCCAAGACACTTTTCGATACAGAAGATGCTTTCCAAGCGAAAAAGCACGATGTTGCTGCCATTATTCAGTCACACTGGAAGGGAAGGAAACAACGCCAGATCTATTTGAAACTTCGAGAAGATACTATCACTCTCCAGTCATACTGCCGTCGCTATTTGGCTATTCAAGCTGCTAAAAGACGCCGAGAGGCAGCCGACAAGATACGAGCATTTATCAAGGGTTTCATTACAAGAAATGATCCTCCAAATGGATATAACGAAGCTTTTATTGCTAACTCAAAACGAATGTGGTTAATAAGGTTATCCAAGGACCTACCATCGAACGTATTGGATAAGAGCTGGCCCTCATCACCCAAACACTGTCAAGAAGCATCTACATATCTGCAGCGACTACATAGATTGCACTTGGCACGAATTTACCGACAACAGTTGAGCTTCGAAAAGAAGAATCAATTCGAACTTAAAGTTACAGCTGAAAAGGTCTTCAAAGGTAAAAATGCGACCTTCCATTTACCGTAGTCATTTTATTTATGTACATTTTTTTCAGGCAAAAAGAAGAACTACCCACAAAGCATTGCTCCATGGTTTATTGACGACCGAATTTCAAAAGAGCATTCAGGGCCAGTTAACAATTTCGTTGCTGCAACATTTGGCAGTGAATCACTGAAATATGCTTCGCCATGTATTAAATTCGATCGTCATGGTTATAAGCCACGTGATCGATTCATCCTGCTCAGCAACAAGGCCATTTATGTTCTAGACGCGAAGACTTACAAACAGAAACATCGCCTGCCATTAGACAAAATTGACTTTGTTCTAACAAACCACGACGATAATCTGATGTTGGTTAGGATCCCATTGGATTTGAAAAAAGACAAGGGCGATCTTATTCTAGAAATTCCCGCTATTATAGAATTCTGTACATATATCATTCATACGGTTGGAACAGCGAATATCATCAGTATTGTTGACAGAGATTCGTAAGTTTCATCATATTCTTTTTTTTTAATATTTTTTAATTCTGTTCTGTTTGATAGGCTGGAGCATAATGTTGTTAAAGGAAAATCAGGTATTATCGATATTCAGACAGGAGGACAACCGGGTATTAATCGCGATAAAAATGGACATCTTGTTGTTGTAAGTACAAATTATTATACTGCTACAGTTTTTTCCATCCATATTTGGACTTTTATTTTTTTTTAATTGTCAGAAAGAATGTTTGTTTTAATTAAATTTAAGCGTAAGATAAAATGTACACATGTACATACAGTCGGCGCAGTGGAGTTGTGGGTATGTGCGTCGGGACTTACACATTAGACTTTCATGTCTAGGCAAAGCTTCTCAATCTCGCCATTTAGAGTGTTCATTAAGCTTTAGGGCCCCTTCACTCGTGGGAGAACAACACGAGTGGCTGCTGAGCTTGGCCCAAGTCCACCTCGGACTGTAGTGCCGCCATTATTATTATTATAAATATGTACATACAGCAGGGGTCAAAAATGTGTATACAGCCTGTACTCGCTAGAACAGAAGCAGGAGTCAAAATTGATCATACACTTCAGAAATATACACTGTATTCCACAGGCTTATAATGCTGAAAGTTAGTATTTAGTTGATCTCCTTTGGGTCTGATAACTGCGGCCAATCTTCTGGAAACCGATATTTTTCGTGACTTCAGGAGGAAAACTTCAGTCCTTCCTTCGCTTAAACCGTTAAGCTTTGTTCCCTACATTTCTGTCCAAACTTTCTCATATACATATGTTCAATGGGATTAGGGTCTGGAGATTGTGGATGAGAGCTATGTTGGTTAGGCATATCAGTTGGTACAACAACCATTCTTGACAATATTTGCTGTGTGCTTTGGGTTGGAAGACCCAAGCGTTGTTAATCCTTATTCTTGCACACAGGAGATTAGTCTTTTAAAATCGTTAGGTATTCCTTGCTATGCATTGTAGACTCAATAAAAAAAGGATAAGCTGTTATCGCAGTCGACATGCCACCTCCTGACATCACTGAACCTCCACCATGTTTAATGGTCGGTGCGAGGTTTCTGGGGAGAAGCACGTTATTTGATGATCTCCAGGCCTCCAGGCCCAATTCCACCAAATATCTTGACTTAACTCTTATCACTAATAATGAATAAACAAAAATTGATTTCAAACTTTATTTGTGTGTAGCGCATCTTCGCTTTTGTATTAGTGGGTCATGGCTCTATACAGATGTTTTTTTTTTTAATTTCTTATAAACTTAAAATTACTTTAAACTAAACATCTAAAAACTGAGTATGTAAGCCAACTATGGCAAAAGGAAGAATATGTCTTGGACTTGCCATATTGGACTTACTCCAGATCGGAAGCGATCAACGAGGGAGGTTACTCTCCCAAAGATTAGATTATTCATCGAAGTTATTGCTCTCGCCTATATGTGCGCCTAATGTGCCTACGAGTCATCTTGATGAGAAAAATAAAAATAAAAAGAAACAAATCCTCTAAAACCACAGGGGTCGTCATAGGCTTGCATTTGCCTTCACCTTTGCGTTGAGTGTGCCTTTGCATTCTCTTTGTAAAAACGAAATCACCTCGGGGTTTGGCCAGAGCAGCCTCTAAGTGTATACATATTAAAATTTACATTTCGATTCGCCTGCAGTCTAAGTCTTAGTTGTCCAACAACTGCGAACTTTCGCCAATTCTTTCTGGAAGGCTCAAGACGACGGACTGTTGAAAAAAAATTGTTTCCGATTTCTGAGAGTTATAATTTAACTTCAAGTCATCACAATATTTTTGCATTAAATCGTAGTCACAGTGGCAAAATGCACCCAAACTGTTGGTCTAAGTGAGCCGCGACACATTACCGCGTCGGTAATGCACTCTTCAATGTACCTACCTACCACGCTGCAAGAATGTTACAATGACTTGATCTTAGGTCCTGATCTGTACGCAATTAGATCGTCGGCATATTAAAGCCCCGCCTTAAAATCGAACTAGTTATCCGGCTCTAGTTATTGTCCTTAACCCATGTCCTGTACACAAATGTTTGACTCTCACTGTACATATTCTACATGTGAAACTTTTAAAATTTGTTTAATTAACCCGGCATACTAAACTTTTTTTTTCAGATTGCTGGACAATAAGCATCAAATTGTTTATAAAAGTGAAAATATAACCAAGGAGAAACCTCTCAAGATGGCTTTAACAGAATGTTTTTTTAAATGTATATTTTTACAACGAAGACAAATTTTTAAGTATTAAATATAATTTTACATATTTGAAACGGAAAGAATTGCCGACCGCACACTGACCCTAAATAAATCATGAAAAATGTATAATAAAGAACAATATTTATAAAAAAAAGAAACATATATTTAAATAAAATTAAATTACTATTAATTCAAGCTATATTGTGTGCCATCGAGAATACATTGCCGGAAATATTTTATTACAAGAATTTTATGTCTGTTTTATGTAATCAATTTATTGCAATTTATATTTGTTTAATTTTATTGTTCAACTATGGTGCACACTAGTTTTAAACGATACCATGCTTTATCTGACGTCGTAATGTGTCCTTTAAATGTAATATTCACATGTCCAGTTATTTTTTCTTGTATTTTTATATTTTCTGATTTATTTATAAAATAAACATTACAATTACTAAATGCCTTGAATAGTTTTATTTAGATATTTACTACGGAAGTGATTACTAGCTAACAAACCCGATTGCTGAAGGCGAGGTTTCTTCACAGTCAGAACGGTGAACAACGAAAAACTTCATTAATGCTGATATCAGCGTTTATATCAGTAATGCGATTGAGCTTTTATTCGTCAAATATATTGATGGCATGTATGACCAAAAGTTGAGGGAAAAAGTGCTACAACGTAACAACGAGAGCATTGCGCTAAAAACGTAAAGAATTGAGCTTCGTATTCGATTCCTACGCTCACTTGCAGTGACATTCCAGCTTGCAGCTAGATAAAGCCGATCTGCTTGCTCCGTATTTTACAGGCATCTCAACGTTGTCAGATCTCACTTTGTCTCCGTACTTGAGAGCGTCGATTATACCATCTTCTGCGCTCTTTCCGAGTGGATGGAAAACAGCATTTGTCCAGCCCGTCCCTAAAAGGGAGAATCTTCGCCAACCTGCTCGTATCGATCCGTGGCACTAACGTCCCTTTATTCCAATGGCATGGAAACCCAGATAAGCCGTCAGATTATGTTATATCTTCAACCGGTTTCCCCAGTAACAGGTCCACTAGCATAGCAGACAAAAAAGTGGTACCAAGCTTTGTAAAATGTAGGTGAAAGCAAGGTCGTGCACCATTTGCCAGAGTTTGGTATAAAGCTCTTTTGCCGAAATGATCGTTTATTATATTGATGAATCTGTACTTCTCTGGATTAGAACTTACCTTTCGAACCGTACAACCGTACCGTTTTGTATGTACTCTCTTTCTCAATTTTATAACTGTCTGCTACCTTTAATTCAATCACTAATGACAGTATTCTACGTTGTTAAATATTCGTTTCTTCGGTCATTGAATTGGAACTACAGCGTATACTAAGCGCATTGAAATTCGATCTTGACAGCATAATCAATTAGGGTAAAAATAGCCGAGTGCAATTTGATGCATCTCAAACTCAAGTGTAAGGCTCATATCTGGTCCCAAGAGAGAAGAGGATAATATCGCGAAATCAATAGACTCGCTTGAACACCGATGTAATGTGTCTTCCTTATCACTGTTTTATGCTCAAGTGAGCTAGCCAATTGGATTTCTCCCCTCCATGAATTAACCTGCAAGACTCGTTTCGCCGGGAAATCTTTGCAGTTCACTCGTACGTACACTAAAGTCAGAGATTTGTTTTTTAGCCGTACCAGACGAATATGGAATATTCTTCGAAGCCCAATATTTCGCACTCTACAATCCACAGGCATTTAAGACCACGCAATCAGTCTATATTCATATCTTTGTTCAGCTTGCAGAGTTCGCGGGGTTATGCCTTCTCCTCAAGTCGAACATGCAGAACCTTTATTTCGAAAGCACCAAGAATCAGCTCTGCTGTACTGCTTTTCGTCCAGCTTTAAGGCAAGGCTGACAGGACCATGATTGTGGTCCTTCGTGTCAAGAGTTTTCGACCTAAGAACGATTTTACGTCAGATCTCCATTAAGCACTATACTGAAACTGTTGGAAATATTTGATTTTATTCCTCTCATCAAACTTATTAATACAGTCAGTCAAGTATTAATACTCCTTGAATGCAGGCTGAACAAAAATATATCCACAAACCATCTTAAGGCTCGAGCCGACATAAGCTATAAACAAGAGGTTTTAACGGCTAGTACTGTCTCCTGTTGGTTGCCTCTATTATGAACTGCTTGTTAGCTTACCGTTTGTGGTAACCGCCATAAATATTGTGGGTTTGACTTGTTTAAGTCCTTAGATCCCTTGGAAGTTTATTAAGTCGAGAAAGATTTCATCGTGCTTCCACAGAGCCGATATCGCGGTGATAGGATTACATGATTTTCTCCAGTCACATCCATGCCTCCGTCAGTTAACAAAGAGCACGTGTTGGATAGCATGTGACACAAAAACAGTAATGATGACGACGTTAGCTTCCTACCAAGCTAGATTTAATTGAATGAGAAAATTAAATAATAGCCGTTACCACTCTTGAAGAGCTATTGTCCAGTTTTTACTGCTTCATGTCGTCTCCGAATGGCGAAGTTTACGAAGATTCAAGTGACAGTTATTTTCTCTGTGAATAGTCAGCGGCTCGAACGAGATGGTGCTGTGAAAATGAAAGTTGTATTGGTCCGGAGCGTGATTCTATATGGAAGAGTCTATATTGAACATATAACTGCAACTGAAATTACTTACACCGCTACGGCAAATTTTTTCGTATAGATGTTGGAAGAACCTGAGATTCTTAAAAAATGTTCGATGAGAGTGATTATCCAAAATATCTCTCGCATAAGAATAACCAATAAATAATGGACACCACAATAGTGTAGAAGGAGAGTGTCATCATACAAGAAGTTTGCATTCTGTGAACATTAATTTCACACAATCTGTTGTATAAGAACATTAAACTGAAAGCAAAATGCAGGTGTCAAGAAATGACATGCTTAACACATACATATGTACAAATATAGCATTTTACATGAAATTACTTCAACTTTATATGGTAATACCTTGCCTTGGCTAGCAAGCCTGATTAATGTATTCTTCGTTTACAACTTTAATTCCCTGTTGACCATCACTTCGATTGATGACCTAATGTTCTTACTATCCCGAAGTTCATTCCACCGATGCAATATTTATATATTCAGAGAAACGTTTTCTATTTATTTTTCTACAAGGTCTCTGATTAACTTCTTTTTCGCATGTTTTTGAAACACTGCACTGGAGCACTCAGACTCAAAACTGTTCCATTGTACTACTAGGTAGCAACCTACTCCAGTGCCGTTAATTTGATCCCAACGTCAAATGGTGACTCGACCAGATTCGATTTCACTGGGGTTCAAACCTGGGACCCCTATAACTTGGGACAGGCACTTAACCAACTGCGCCATCCAGTCGCTGATTAACTTACTCAAAAAACGTATTGATTCAAAGATTCAAAGAAAAAAAACAATACATTCGGTTTCGGAGACGATATATTCGTTATGCGCACTATAATGTATGTATATTTGCATACATATGTATATAGGTATATAAAAAAATAAGACGAAAATGTTTAAGCAATTAAGGGCAAATTACATGATTATTTTAGGTTCAGGAACACTTATTGCTATACTTTTATGCGGCAGTACTTGTCCCCCATTTATGTATATTTCATCTTTTACAATCACATCTTCACCCAGAACGGTTGTTCCTTCTAAACGAACCCATCGCCCAACTATGGAACGCCATCCAACTATACACGAATCCAGCCAAGAATGAGACTTAATAATAGCACCTTTTAAAATCGTGGAACGTTTTATGCAAACTCCATCTTCAATGACAACGTCTGGTCCAATTGTTACATTGGGTCCTATTCGACAACCCAATCCGATTTTCGCTGATGGATCTATTAATACGTTGCCCACAGCCGCTGGTCCAGTAAAAAGCGTGGATGGTTGTTTCTGACGTAAAGACGTTAAATAGAGACACATTCCTGTCAAGAAATCTTTTGGTTGTCCAATATCCATCCAGAAACCGTCTAGTTCCATTGCATAAAGCTCCTGTTCTTCAGCCATGAATGGGAATACTTCTTTTTCGATCGATGTGGGTTTCATTGGGATACGCTCCAGTATGGAGGGATTAAAAATATATATCCCCGCATTTATTTTATTGCTCACGAATTCTTGAGGTTTTTCTATAAAGTTCTGTATGCATCCGGTGTTATTGTACAAGACTACACCGTATTTTGATGGTTCTTCAACTTTAGTTACTACTATTGTTCCCTCTTTTCCGTGGCTGCGATGGAATGCCTCAAGCTGCTTAAATGGAAAATCACAAATAACATCAGAGTTAAGAACAAAAAATGGATCTTCATTGGCAGTCAGTAAAGACTTTGCTAATGCTAATGGCCCAGCCGTACCCAATGGTTCTGTTTCGTGTGAGAATATGAGTTCAATTCCTAACTTTTCTGCCTCTTGTCCCAACTCATATTCCATTTGTTCTGCTCGATAAGAAACTGCCAAAATAACTTGCTTCACTCCAGCACTGACCAAAGCTTCAATTTGATGTAGTAATATTGGCTTATTTGCAAATTCCACTAATGGTTTGGGCGTGCTTAACGTCAAGGGCCTCAACCGGGTTCCATATCCACCAACCAATATCAATGCTCTAGCTCCACTGGATTTGTTTGCGGCATTCGTTCCACACATTTTCAGTATTTTCTTTAATTCAGCAGTTTTAATATCACAGACTAAATCATATACTCAAAATATAACTTTACGAATATAAATCAATAATAGGTCCCAATAAAAGAACAGACACAATTCACAAATGCCTTCAGAAGGTCTGGAAAAAACCTTTGGCCACGTATAAAAATTCCTTCAGTGCAAACAACACGCTCAATGAAGTAAAAATGAGATTAGGAATGACAGTAAACGTTCGAACTATTCTAAACAAAGGGATTGGAACACGAACAGAACATTTTTCATTAATTCTAAATCCTTGCTACACAAATCATACAAACAATAATAAATGAAATAGAGTAATATTCCTTTTTTTAAAGAATGCAACCCCAAAACAAAGTTATGAAGAGGTAAATTATAATGAGAAATAGCGAATGTTGTGATATTTCAAAACACACCCTACAAATAAACGTTTGTTACTTAATTAAGTGTCATTTTGGCAAAGGTTCATTCATGCAGTTAAATTACTCTAACCGAAATATGCGTAAATTGTTGTTGGACAAACTTAAATTTTCTTTTTGGAAAACAAATAATGAATGAGAGCACAAATATCGAATTTCAGAGATACAATCTTAAATTAAATTAGAAATACAAAAACATAAATAACATGTGTCAAACAAGAACATGAACAGAACCAAAAACAAGTGTCAAAAATAAATGTACCAAGTGAGATTAGTCGAAAAGGGAATTTTGTTTTTGACATTTCAATGGTGCCATCAACTTTCAATCTACCTGTCCTGTTCTCTTGTCTAAATTCACGTCGACAGACAGCAGAGGTTTTTACATAATTCGACGGGATCGAAAAAATCAGTGTAATTCGAAGCGATTTAATAAATTTTTACTAGAAGTTCGTGTAATTAAGTGGTGTTTTTGTTTATATCTTTCAGGCTTAAAACATGTCACTGACTCAAGTAGTACGCAGCTGTAGCCAACGCTTTGCTGTAGCAGCAAATGCAATTCTTGCGAATGGTCGGCGTTTTGCTACAATCCAACCGCACATTCGGATGGTACACAAGAACATTGCCCCAGCGATTTGCACCAGAATCAATCAAGTAAATTTCGTTCTTTTTTTCCTTAAACTTTAATTATGAATAGTGCGAAAAAAATTGCACTGGATACGACACCTTGGGGGGTTATCAGGAACTGACATATGCTGCTTAACCTCAATAGATACAATTTGAAAGAAGTACCATCTTTTCCTCACGCGTAAATTCTTCGATATTATGTCAAGAACTCAAATGTTGAATTATAAAATATGTTGGACCACACCACAAAGATAAAGTTTCTTAGCATTGCAGAAGATGTCATATTTATCCTAAACCTCCGCTACAAAAATTATACTGGTGCATAAAATGCATTTACCACAGGGTGGGCCATTTTTCCGGCCAAGAACAAAATCGCATATAACAGCCATCGATCTGCGAATTTCTTCCAATGGTTTCATGTTCAAATGAATACGATTCAAATACATACATTTATGATTGCATAGGGTATAGAATTTATGCAAGGAAAGGGAGCAATACGTTCTACAAATGACATTCCCCTATAAATTGTTTTCTTATCAGTGCAGATCATACCTAGTTCATTTACGTATGTGAAAGTTTATATGTTATCAATTTGTATTTTTTTCAAAACAAGGGTAATTAATTTGTTTTGGGGGTGACTTAAATATTCGTGCTGCATTGTTTTGCAGCAGACACTGCACTAGCTGATGCATTTTTGAGGATAAATAATAGCCAATTTAGGATTATAGTTCGTAAAGTCGTGGGAAGACGATGTAATTTTCCTTTCCATTCAATTACTGGGTAGTAATAAATCGATCAGGAAATTGATCGGCTGATGCCGACCTAGTTAAGGCCCAGATCCACCCCGAACTGTCGCGCCACAGGAGGAAGAGTACGCCAATTGAAAAAAAAGCAAAAAAAATCACATAAACCAATGTGAAATGAAACGTAAATCTAAAAGCCTGCATGTTTTTCTCCTTAGTTCGCATGTTTTTAATTTTGTACTATTATGGCTTCGTTCCATCTTAAATATCCTTAGACGTTTCAAAATAAGTTAATCTCAATCTGGCGGTTCTACTTCTTTCACGAAAAACTGTAGTCTTGATACTTCAGTTATTGAGCTAATACTGGACAGTTAAGTGTCAGTTATGTTCTTCAAAGTGCATTGGAGTGTATATTGGAGGTTAATAGAGAAATATAACCTTCCAACAAAAATTCAAAAAACTCATTTGCTAAATAACTCCTTTCGTGTTACAGCACCTTTTTACCTTCCAAAGCACAATTTGAATTGAGATTAAATTAAAAAATTCCTCCCAAAGGCGAATTTGGAATGTAAAGAATTTAAAATGCTATTTATTACTTTTATTGATGAACCTAACCTAAAATACAAATTATTTTCTTAAGCACAAATATGAATCCAAGCGGATGTATGCTTCGGTTATAACAAAAGAAGAAATTCAGGATCGTGTTCTTAAAGTTGTATCCGCGTTCGACAAAATCACATCTTCTCAGGTAATTTCAAAAGTGAACTGAAACTAATATTTTTCTTTTTTTTCTTTGTCTCAGGACAGATGGAGTCTGTGGCAGTCGCAATCGATACGTTTATATTCAGGAAAACCACCACTTTCATTAAAGTTGGTCAAAGAGCGTGTGCTCCTGGTGTTGAACCTGTATGATAAGATTGATCCTAAAAAGGTAAAATCGCATTTTTGTATTGCAAATGTATGTATATCTAAAAAGAAATCGATTGCAATTGCCACAAACTAGAAATTAAGGTGACTTGATTTTGAATTTTTGTTTTTAACAATTTCTTTTTGTTTTTATTTTTCAAAAGCTTACTGTTGATTCACATTTCATCAATGATCTTGGCCTTGATTCCCTGGACCATGTAGAGGTTATTATGGCCATGGAAGATGAATTCGGGTTTGAAATACCCGATTCTGATGCCGAGAAACTGCTTAAACCTGCCGACATTATTAAGTACGTCGCCACTAAAGAGGATGTTTATGAATAAAGATGTAATTTACTGAAATAAAATAATTATCTTTAAATAAAATATTAAATCGACTCAATCAGATTCAGTGTAATTTGTTTCAAAGGAAAAAAAACGTTTTGAAAACAGCAATTAGTAAGAAAAGTAAGAATTTGTGTATTTCAAGTAGTTTTGCATCAAATCAACTGCCTTAGATTCACTGTAGTATGTTTAAACAAGGAATGTAGATGCGTATTGTTAGTCTGGCATTTAATAAATGTTAGTAGAAATGCAATCACCAATTTGTTGTAATTTTCGATATCCGGTCTCTACTTTAATTTAGGATTGGAAACGCAATTGTCATCAGGTTACACGATTTTTACAAATATCTCAAAACTAAACATATCTAGACTCCGTGGCATGCCTACGTCACAAGCAAACGCCAACAATATGTGGTTGCATTGCCGTTCAACCACATTGAGCTACTTCCTATTAGCGACAAGTGAGCCGTGGTATGATGGCGAGTGTGAGCAGAGAAACCTGCAACCGACGAGGCATACTAAAAGATAATGCAGCGAGAAACCAGGGCAGTGGAAGAGAAGTATCGGGCTAAAGGGCTGGAGAAGAAGAAACTTCTACGTCAAAAGAAAGGGTTTATGGCAATCTCCCAGCTCAATGATACCAAGAAGTCTAGGGACAAGAAAAATACGTGTCTTTTATAAAAAAAAAAAAAATAGCATCAGGTTTTAAGAAAATAAACGACTTTTTGAAAACGTGGGGGTAATCTTTTTGCCGGCTCGAACGGAATTTCTATCAGCTGCCAAATGACAACGACCAGAAAGGAATGAAGAAATCCCATCTCCAGTCGATAAAGTAGTTCCAACACAGTATTGAATACAAAGTCGGAGGCTCAGAATTTTTATCATCAGAACTCTTCAAGGCTGCTAGCGATGTTTTGGTAGGGAACATGCTTGTTGCATGTCATCTGCACTGTTTGGGAAAAACAAATCATGCCCGATGATTAGAATATCAGCTCCATATACCCCACCCACACTAGTGATCCTAGCTCATGCTATGATATACTATTGGTGTACACATATACCTCCTCAATGTCGTTTATAAGATCCTACCCAGCATATTGTGTGAAAGTCTAAAGCCATTTTACACACTACTAAACCGCACCTACCTTATATGCCATGGCACATTATCAAAAAATATCAGCTCCATATACCCCACCCACACTAGTGATCCTAGCTCATGCTATGATATACTATTGGTGTACACATATACCTCCTCAATGTCGTTTATAAGATCCTACCCAGCATATTGTGTGAAAGTCTAAAGCCATTTTACACACTACCAAACCGCACCTACCTTATATGCCATGGCACATTATCAAAACAGACAAAACGTCACAAAAGAAGCCACAATTTTATGGTAGTTAAGAAGTTTGCCTACATCGTAGATGAACTTGAGATGCGACGTAGAATTGCCCTTGTCAACCGCTGCTACTTCGGTTTGCCGAAACAACTTGGATCACAATGCCTGACTCGAAGAAAATCTTGCCTTACAAAATCCTAATCCTGACAGTCTTGGTACAGGAAGCCGAAAAGTGGACGATACTCAGGACTTCAGACCGAGTTTCTGGTAACATGTTATACATATACACTGTATGTATGTATATACACTGCATCAAAAAACTGAACGTACAGAAGATATTTTCAATCTTTTTTGAATTATGACAAATCTAACTTGTTCGCTGTTTTTTTTATTAATTTCTGTTAGTATTACTACATATAAGAGGTTCATAACAAAATTAAAAATTTTGTACTGAATTATATTTTTTTTTAAGAAAAAGGATTTCTAACAAATTCAAACAATTGCACGTACACAAAAAAATGCACGTATACGTATTTTTCATTAATTGTGAGATGTTCGAAATAAAAAGAACCTTTTAACACGAACGACTGCAGCTGTTAGGGATAATTGCGACACAGTCCTCTCTTTGATCCCAAAATACCACCTCACCGGTGTTTCTTGACCTTGCTTTGTTTGCAGATTCTGGCCTATATTTCTCCAACTTTTACAACTGTGCTTTTTTGTCTGAGTGAACTGATGAATTGGTAGGGGCACTTTCAAACGCTTCTGAAAGACAGCCTTTTGACGTTGCACACGTATGTAATTGAGCCATCTCACAGAGCGCGCGAAATCACGCTTGAGTCAAATGTTTTGACCGATGCCAATTCTGGAGCATCTTTTCGACCCCGCTCTACTTCACGATCCGCTCATAAGCAATTAGAGTAGTTGATGCCATTTACTTGCCACTTCTTCGGTCTTGGCTCTTTATCAACTTTTATCATATGAAATAATTATTTTAAATAACGATGTTTAATTAAAATGTAGATTTTTGGCGGCTCTGAAAAAAAGAGAAGCTGGTCTTCCTTTCAAAACGGAAAATATACGTTCCAACAAAATTGCTTGACTTACGATCTAAACGAATGAGAGACAAAAGAGATTAAATCAATTATCTGTTTATTTACACTCACTTACTCTATTCTACTTAAATCACACTATAATAGTTTCAAGTCAAACCAGCATAATCTAAATTGCATATCAACACTTAAAAAGAAAAAATCACAGTAACCCATCATTGATAGCCCGAATCTCGGCTTGTAGCTTTCGTTTTTTTAACTTCAAAACAGCAGTTTCCTCTACAAGCTTCCGTCGCTGTTGCTTCAAATACGTTATTTGCATATTAATAAGCTTTGCATTCACTCCACAACTCCGACAGTTAATAATCATTCGTCTTGTCCTTCGAACTAAGTATTTGGACGATCTGAATGATTTTTTCCGTTTCACAGAGTTTGTTGGGTCCACAAAACGGAGCTCTGTAAGATCTCGAGTATTCTTCATATAAGAATCTTCGCTTGTGGCGGCTTCTTTGTCCATATCATATCCGTCAATTGGAATTTCTTCTCCACTAGAGTGCCCCACATGGCACAAAGACACATCAGATGAACACATCTCCCCAGAGGGACTTATCAAAATGAGGTCATTGAAATATTCTTTGTCATCTACCATATCATGTGGGTGGTTGGAGACGGGCGAACTTGGGGTTGACAAATGACCATCTTCTTGCTTTACAACTTCTTTCCTTAATTCTAGTTCCTCGCACGTGTAGCTTTCACTGTCGCCGCATATGAAATCCTTATAAACTACCCTGGAATCGGAGGTTTCACTATTCCATTTGTTGTCGTGCAATGAATTATTAGTGGTTTCTTCATGCGATTTGTTTCCTTCGCTCCCGAAGTTGGCAACAATTCGATTACTCAACAGCTCATCGTAGTCCATGTGGGATTTCGAAACATTTGTTGTGTTTAAAAGATCAATTTCGGGAGACAAAACGGTGAAATCAGGAGTATTTTCATCAAAAACATCAAGTGGGTGTGAATTTGATTTTGGGGTCTCTTGATATATCGTTGGAATCTCAGAACTGTTGCCGTTTAAATGCAGTAGCGTCCGAAGAACAGCCTGCTGTATAGCATCTGTTGTTGATGTTTCTATGGAAATGTAAATGAATCTATGAGACTGGTATTGAAAAGCTTGCATCCAAGTGCGATTGACTTACGTGTTATTCTATGTAGGATGGATTTTTGTTCTTCAATGCTTCGTGTCCGGGGCAGTCCTATTCGTAAATGAGTTGCCATATTAAAAAGGTCCTTTTTCAGAATGTTCTTATTCTCCTTCTGTTTTACATATTCGATTATAAGCTTTTTTTCCACATTAAGATGCAACAGTTCTTGGATCTTAACAAACACATATTACAGTAAAAAAAACGACAGAACCTGTGTAAGTATGTCAGCTCTTACTTCTTCTAGCAAACCTTGAGAGGGTCGCCGTTTCTGTGGGAGCTCCTCCACTGCTTGTTCTGAGATCTCATGGGTATGGTCATTGCATACATCAATCACTTCAAGCTTACATCCATCCTTAGTAGCTCTTAATGAAATAAACGCTGGACAATCGATTTGACGAGTTTGCCTTTTACATGGTCGCAGACCATTAGCCTTGGACTTAAACCGTTGACCACCAAATATACACGAAAATTTGATGCTGTAATACTGAAGTTTTTCGTCGATTTTTCGTGAGACCTTTGTATGCGCAAATTTAACAAGACGACTATCACGTATCCAATAATAGACAAGTGATTCCAGTGTGTGGGCATGCAAACGATCGGCAACTTCTTCGAAGGTTTCGAAAGTATCACCACGTCGAAAGGCATGTTTACCTTCAACACGAATCACAAATTTATTTTTGTTAATTTCATATTTCTTTGTTTTATTCATGTTTCTTAAGTTTAACTCCTTAAAAGATTCACGACATATTTCTCTGCAATCAAACGACTTGGACAGAAATGACAGAAATGAAATAGTGAAGAGGTATTCAACTTACCTCCAACTTCTACCTCCCTTGCCCCTTGATTTCATTTGACAGCGTTTTTTATAGGATTTTTCGTGCAATATATGTGAATACATGTGAGCTGTTTAAATCAGCTGGTAGCCATACATATTCAGACAAATGACACCTCCCATTTTAAAAGCTGTTCGTTATTTGAACGTTATTTCAAACCTACATCTTCAACACGAAAACAAGTCTAGAGGGTGCATTCACATATGCTTTCCGACGATTATATTTATTACAAACTGAAAATCCATCCGTTATTATTTAAAAATGCTTTTGAAAAATTATAAAGTAGATAAATAAGAAGTGGTTTAATGTGAATTTTATACACACATATATTGAATTTAATCGATAGTAATGCAGCAGCGAAGGATATATAAATGAAACAGAAAATGATAATAATAATGCAACAGCGAAGTTTTCTGTGCCTATAATTGCGTACAAAGATAACATATTTTGAAACGATTGCCTAACTTGAAACGCTTTCAATTGTTTAATAAAAATTTAAAATATACTGGACTGACTTACGAGATTAAGAACAACATTTACGCAGTTAAATAACAATAATACAATTAAAATCACAATTTTTATTTAAATCAGATATTAAGTATAGATATTGTATTTTTATCAAATAACCAATTCAAACAAATGATTTTTGATCTTCAGATTTCTTATAAAAGTGTTAATTCACATGTGAAATAATTAAAGCATATTGTTTTCGTGCATTATATTTCGAATTTTTCATAAGCCTTGGTTCAATTCAGCATTTTAAACAAAATTCTTCAAACAATACTAATCGGTACATTATTGTATATTAAGTAAACATTGCGAAAATAATGCCTGAATGATTTCAATCGTGGGCAAATTCCCGAATTTTTCGCCATATGAATGATGAGTCTATGAGTTTTTTTCTCTAAAATCGACGAACTTGACGCCATTTTGGTGGTGGGATTCACGAATTTTGTGAGAAGATGCGTGAAACTCAATCAAAAACATATTATCTTAAAACTCGTGGATAAAATGTCAGAAATTGTAGCATTGACAAGGGGTAAGGGACAAGGGACTTGGATATCTTTTTACTACTTTTTTTTCTGGAGTCCACCCAAGTCCAAAGAGATATTCATCTTTCCAGTGTAAAGACTCTAGTACATCGCATTTGAATGTAAATACTTATCAGCTGATTTAAACGGCTCACATGTATTCATAGCACGGAACAAAAAATCACGTAAAAAAAAGCGGTCAAATGAAATCAAGAGGCAAGAGAGAAAGGTAGAATTCGAATATTTTTTTACTATTTGATTTGTGGTATAATATCGGTATAATCGTCAGTGGTGGACAGGGACACACACAGTACAGTTCAGAGATCATATAGTAAAGAGATATCCAACTTCTGCCTCTCTTGCCCCTTTATTTCATTCGACAGCGTTTTTATGCGATTTTTCATATCGTGTCTGTGAATCCATGTGAGCTGCTCAAATCAGCTGATAACCATACACATTCAAATAAATGAGGTGAACTACGCCACTTATTTGGAAAACTGATCGTTGCTTGAACGTTATTTCAAATTCATGTTTTTGACACGAAAATAAGTGCAGAAAGTGCATTCACATGAGCTATTGCAATGTTTTTATTTATTACAAACTGAATATCCGTTATTATTTGAATATATTTTTGATTTCTATACTATATGATTTCTGGTACAATTATCACAATACAACACAGACTTTCGTAGAGGAGTTGTATCATCTATTCCGTGCTTTATATATGACAACTTCAAAAGTTATCCTGTAGAACTAGACTTTTATTGCAGTTGAAGCACGGTCTAAGAAACCAATTCTCAGGTAAAATTCCGTCATAAGAGAGTGACTTTAATTGTTGAAAGTTTTATTAAATTTGTTGTAAACGTACAGGTAGAGTAATACCCGTTTATAAAAAAAAGATTATAAATAGCATTTTAGACTCACCTTATAAAAATATATTTGTAGTAGAAGTATATCTTTAAGAACATTGACATTTCACTTTGACGTTTGAAAATAAATTTTCGAGGCAATTCAAATTTGTTGAAATAAACGGAAAAAGAAATTAGTGAAAATGAACACAATTGAAAAGGGCGATCTGATAGATGAAATGATAACTGAACTAGGTAAACAGAGCGCAACTTATCTCATTGTAATTAATCTTGTTCTTTCTTCGACAGAACATGTTCGGAGCACTAAGCAAGCGCAAATGGCAAATATTTTAGACGTTTCAGACAAATCTAATAACATACTCCTTCAAATTGAATCGTCGCAGAATGCTAAACCTTTCCAAGATGATTCCATATCCAATCGTTATAGTTATTCCAAAGATACCCTATACGCACTGGCAAAAAGTGCTGAAATTTTCGAGCGTCTGATGTTAAAAATGAAAGAAGCACATCAACCACCCGGAGATTTGGAGACTTATATTACAACAACTAGAGTAAGGATAGATTTCTTAGGCAGCGCTGTACGTAAGCTCTTGGCCTTAAACGACACTGTAAATCAAATGGGAAGTGAACTTCGCAACGATGAGGAAGACTTTGAATTGGACACTTCGGGTAATGGAGAGAACAGTAGTGAATAAAACACTCAATTTTCGTAGTTCATATGTATATTAATAAAGAAAGTACAATAAATATTTAAATTTGCTTAAAACCATTAACAGCAACGAGTGCGTCAGTGATTATTTCAACCAGATCATGCAAACGTTCATGGTTGGTTCTGCTTTGGTCGGTTACATTATACAAGTCCTGGTTTTCTTGAATGTATACGAAATTATCCATGCATTCTGATATCTTTTTAATCTTGTTATTTTCCTCTTCGGTAAAAGACTCAATATTGGCTTCCTCCGACATCAGCAATTTATCCAACTCCCTCGCGAAAGTATTTATGATTTCTAATTGTTCAGTGTACTTTTTTGACGCAGCTTGATTCCGAAGTTCCTTCTTAAAATTTGACAATTTCTCGGTAAACTTACAAAAATCGTTTAAGATAACTGCGGACGAAGCATAATCTTCATTGAGTTTTGATGAATTTATTGAAGCTGCAGAAAAATTCGCTTTGGCTCCTTTTAGTGTGGTGTTTATACGACTAAGATCTTTGAGCAAATGTTTTTTTGGTTTCTGCAGATTTGGCGGATATTCATCGAATGCTTGGAAGAGATCAACATACTCTAGAGGATCTGGTTTCCTCTTGGGTGGTGTGATATTGCTCTCAATGTTTTTAAACTCAGTCTGCAGTGCTTCATAGAAATCGCTAAGTGGTATCACAGATGACTTTACACAACATTCACGGAGTTTATTCTTATGATCTTCGAAATTAGAATTTATGACTTTGGCAACATGGTCAAAATCTACTCTGCAAACTTGTTTACTCATTTCGCTTGTACAAAATGTAGACCTAAGTAAATAAATTTAATGTATTGAAATTGAAATGACGGGTAAAGTTATGAGGAAATTTCACTACTGGCTGTTTGCAAAAATTCCCGTTTTTGTACAGTTCGAACATGTATTTGTGGTTCTTTCCTTAAGGAATATCGGGTTTTAGAAGAAAATGTCCATTTACCGGTAAATTATTGGGAATTTAAGTTTCATGAAAACTTTTTATAGGGTGAGTCTCAAAAATCTCGCAAACAATTTGTATATCGGGTTATAACAATATTTGAAGAACTAACATTTTGTTGGTCCGCTCACATGTTTGACAAAATGAACTAACAAAATTCAATTTTTGTATTATAATATTCATGGAAACGAGAAAAATTAGACTTATAATTAGAAATGGAAACATAATTTTGTATCCCAAATGTTTCAAATAGGTATAGCAACATATGGTTTCAGTGGCTATCTATGAACCAACATCTTTCATATACTTTTCCATTAATACTGTATCTTTAGTGCCAACACTTCCACCCTAATTGGAATTTGTTTTTGTGTGATTCTTCCGCCATTTTGTACTGCAATAGAATAGTGGGATTTTTGAGTCAACTTGAACCGAACGGCATGGCGATATGGGAGAATATAGTGACACTTCTACTTCTTCGGTCATCCTGCTAGCAAATTGTGGTTTCGTAATCGGTAAGATTGAAAAAAAATTTTCTTCCAATTTATTCCTTGATTTTTTTACTTTAAATCATCTTAAAAATATGAAAATTCTTCTCATTTAGGTGTCACTAACAAGAATTTTACCATTTTCCCAGAGAATTTTACGAAAATCTACCGAAATGTTCTCTGCTGTACGGTCGGCCGTGACAAAGTCATCGGATAAGAAAGTTATATCACTACTTCAGCAGATTAATCGCGAATATGCTGCTAAGGCTGCCGCTGCTGCTGCTGGAAGCAATGGCAGGATCGTTGCCGTAATTGGTGCCGTCGTCGATGTCCAATTCGACCAGGATTTGCCACCAATTTTGAATGCTCTGGAAGTCGACAAGAGGAGCCCACGTCTGGTATTGGAAGTCGCCCAGCACTTGGGAGAGAATACTGTCCGTACCATTGCTATGGACGGTACTGAGGGTTTGGTGCGTGGCCAAAAAGTCATCGATACCGGATTCCCAATCCGTATTCCAGTCGGTGCTGAAACTTTGGGCCGCATTATCAACGTTATTGGAGAGCCAATCGATGAACGTGGTCCAATTCCAACCGACAAGACCGCTCCCATTCACGCTGAAGCTCCTGAATTCGTTCAGATGAGTGTCGAACAAGAGATCTTGGTCACCGGTATTAAGGTCGTCGATTTACTCGCCCCCTATGCTAAGGGAGGTAAGATTGGTCTCTTTGGAGGTGCCGGTGTCGGTAAGACCGTACTTATTATGGAGCTGATTAACAACGTCGCCAAGGCCCATGGTGGTTACTCAGTATTTGCTGGTGTAGGAGAACGTACACGTGAAGGTAACGATTTATACAATGAAATGATTGAGGGCGGTGTCATCTCACTGAAGGACAAGTCCTCTAAGGTCGCTCTTGTCTACGGACAAATGAACGAACCCCCAGGCGCCCGTGCCCGTGTCGCCTTGACTGGATTAACCGTTGCCGAATATTTCCGTGACCAAGAAGGACAGGATGTATTGCTTTTCATCGATAACATTTTCCGTTTCACCCAGGCCGGTTCCGAGGTGTCTGCCTTGTTGGGTCGTATCCCATCAGCTGTAGGTTACCAACCAACTTTGGCAACTGACATGGGTTCTATGCAGGAACGTATTACCACCACCAAGAAGGGTTCCATCACATCAGTACAGGCTATCTATGTGCCAGCTGATGATTTAACTGATCCCGCTCCAGCTACAACATTCGCTCACTTGGACGCCACCACTGTGTTGTCCCGTGCTATCGCTGAATTGGGTATCTACCCAGCTGTGGATCCCTTGGATTCCACCTCTCGTATCATGGACCCCAACATCATTGGCAATGAACATTACAACGTTGCTCGTGGCGTACAGAAGATCTTGCAGGATTACAAGTCACTCCAGGATATCATTGCTATCTTGGGTATGGATGAATTGTCTGAGGAAGATAAATTGACCGTTGCCCGTGCCAGGAAGATCCAACGTTTCCTGTCACAACCCTTCCAGGTCGCTGAAGTGTTCACAGGTCATGCCGGCAAATTGGTTCCATTGGAACAAACCATCAAGGGATTCACCCAAATCTTGGCCGGAGAATACGATCATTTGCCTGAAGTTGCATTCTACATGGTTGGACCAATTGAGGAAGTCGTCGAAAAGGCCGAACGCTTGGCTAAGGAAGCTGCTTAAGATGGGTGCCCGAAGCTGCCACACCTACACAGGAGTTCTTTCGTATCTTAAGTATAATGTTTTTTTTCTTTTCCTTCCTAATAATTAGGCATTTAATGTGAGCCCAGCCAAATAAAGTGAAAAATAAATGGAAATTTGGCAAAAGAAGAAAAAAGCATGTTTTTGTTACGTAATGAGTGTCGGCGGTAGTTCATATGATGTGTTACGCAAATGTCTACGGTGTACATAACCTAGAACAGAGAGGGTGGATTTCTGCAGCAGATTTATGTAATTTGGCTTCAAAATATGTGTGCAATAGTGAAGTTATGCAAGAAGTTGCATTTGGGCTAGACTTGTGGTGGTTACATAACAGTGCGGTGGTCATGTAGTGATTTGTGATGAAGAGCATATGGGAGGTTCATGTGAGGTTAAGTTGCATATAGGTGGTTCTTAAATGGATTCTCATTCTTTTTTTTTAACTTTATTGGGGAATGTTTCGTGGAAATACGTTGATTTTAGTTTCAAATAGAATTACAAACAATCATATTTATTTTGTGTTAGAAAGCGTTTTATTAATTTAATTGATTTTCTTTGTTTCAAAACCTTTATTGAGGATAAGTTCTAATAGGCATATATATATTTTATGCTAGATTTACGTAGATTTCGTAGATTGCTCGAAAAGTTTCACGATAGTATCAGAAAAAATATTTTACTAATGTTCAGAATTTATTTATTGTTTTTGTTATAAATAATCGACTGTGTCACGTGAAATGTTATTGGAGTATTCAATTGCCTTTCGCCCATCAATCGGTATTAAGACATCAATTTCGAGAAACTTGAGATAAATTCGTATGTAGGTATACACTTGGCAAGTTGACAGCATTTACAAATCTCCACTGGCTAATATAGAATCATTCCAGCTCCGACGGTTTTTAGATCTTGAAGTTATATAACAATATGTTGGTGTGTTGCTTTATGCAATTGCCTAAGATTTACATTTCTTTACAAGCTGAACGGAAGTATTCTTCCATAATCGTATAGAACGGGTATCTCAATGAAATGATTTATTTAGCGTTGCAATAATTTGCGAACACCTCACCACTTGTTCATTCTTCACAAATCTACAATGTTTCAAATACAAATCTGAATTTCTTTGCAGTATCAATTATTCACTTTTATCACAGAAATCGATTCAATGAACTTATGTATACACCTTGCATCTGCTCTACCGCGCAGCTCTGGATTTGGCAATCCATTAAAAATACTGATTGATTGATTTTTAAAAATAAATATTTTTTGCAACTCTAGAGGCACGATCTTCCAAAAGTCCATAAAACTGCTACCATAAGCGGAGGACATTGTCATGATTGGTCAAGGCAGTGAACTGTTTGTTGGCATTAGAACCG
The DNA here is from genome assembly GCA_930367185.1 of Myathropa florea. Classification (NCBI taxonomy): domain Eukaryota; kingdom Metazoa; phylum Arthropoda; class Insecta; order Diptera; family Syrphidae; genus Myathropa; species Myathropa florea. The sequence continues at coordinate 23,027,962 of OV884005.1, read as the reverse complement.
AGCGACGAAAATGGGGCATGAAAAATTGTGCATGCGGTATTTAGTTTGACTTTCGTTGATGACGATTGGAGGAGAAGATTCAACAACGAACTACTGGGCTGTACAACGACACGAGTCTAGCCAGGCGTACGCCTAAGATAGTCAGGCCACGTAGAGCGCGTGAACAACTCAGTACCGAGCCGAAGAATTTTCGACTCTTAACCAGTGGGATAACGCAACAGAGGACGTTCAAGTCTAAGGCAGCGCACAATATGAGGGACCTCAACCAACTTGGAGTGCGCAATTGTAGACATATCGCACTAGGGGTGAAGAAACTTGTTTGTTGAGGGCTAGCTCCCCACCATACTGTAGCGCAGTAAGAAGAAAAATATGATATATCATTATGGAGCCAAGATGAGAATTTGCTTCAAACTATTATTAACTACCATTGGGAACTACATGTTTTAGTATTTTTATGCCGACTCCGGGAAGCGAAGTTGTCAGTGTCGGTGACTTAAAAGAGATGGAGCCGTGAAATAAAAAAGGTGTCTGCGCCAAAAATCGAATCTAGACGCACTTTACCCACAACCTCACGGCGGTTTCAACGTTAGACTTGTCTGAGTAGTTCACAATCTTAAAGCATTATAGACATTTTTAGTTATCAATTTAAAGTTGCGAAGAAAACAAATTGAAAATGAATTATTTATTTATGGGGAGTAATATACTAAGGTATAGCTACCGTGGCGTAGTGGATAAATGCGTCGACTCCTTTCAGTCTAGGCTCAATGCTCAAGAAGTATAATTGACAAAAAAATGGTTTCTCAATATCGTTTAATATCGAAATTGGCATTAAACTGAAGGTCCGCTCCATTCGCGAGGAAAGAATATCACGCACAACACGAGTGGTTGCTGTAGAAGCTCAGCCCAGGCCTACCTTGGACTGTAGAGCCACAATATTATTGTAATATACTAAGGTGAGATTTTTGCACAGCGGTAAGACTCAGAACACTTCACCTGTGGAATAACCACCATACGGGTCATTCCACCATTCTAGATAACCTCGAGTTTCTACCGCACGACACCGACCTCATACTGCCTCATCTTGTCTTTGAGAAAAACTTCTCTACCAGCATACCCTCAGGTCAGACTGGAAGTCTGGTACTCAGACGCTGGACGGTCCTCTGCGTATTTTCACAGATGGATCCAAGACGGACGAGGGAGTAGGAATAGGTGTCTACTCCAAGGATCTCAATTTTAGTATATCCCTTCACCTTCCAGAATATTGTAGCGTTTTCCAGGCTGAGACAATGGCAATAAAAGAAGCTCTGTCTTGGCTCAAGAACAACGTGATATCCAAGAGGGACATCACCATCTGTTCAGACAGCCAGGCAGCAATCAAATCCCTGAACTCGGTCACTTTTCTCTCTAAGACCTCCCTAAATTGCCGCCTATCTCTTAACGAGATGGCTGAGCATTTTAACATTCACCTCATGTGGGTGCCGGGACATAGTGGCATTCCAGGGAATTGTGAAGCTGATTATCTCGCCAGGAGCGGTACGATCTCCACAAACCTCCCTAGTGGGGATCTTCATACCATTAAAAACACCAACTCAAGATGGTCAGATGGCACTACGTGCCTCATTACAAAGCAAATCTGGCCTAAACTTGATCTAAAACGTTCGCTCTATCTTCTTAGAATGAACAGGTCATCCCTAAGGATTCTCATTGGCGTTATCACAGGACACTGTGCCATTGGCACTCACGCCTCAAGAATGGGACTCCCTCATAATGATTTCTGCAGAAGCTGCAGAGACGAAGAAGAAGAAGAAAGCATAACGCATCTTCTCTGCACTTGTAGCGCTCTCTCCTCTCGCAGGATGAAACACCTTGGAGCCTACTTCTTTAACGACTTGAGCGAATTGTACAACGTCGGCATCAATCAATTAAAGAGCTTCGTTGAAAGCGCTAAATGGTTTTTCGGATAAAGGAACACAAGATCCGCGTGGTATCGCAATGGGCCTAATTTGGCCTAAGTGTGACGGTTTTCTACAGTCAGCCACTTCAACCTAACCTAAGGTGAGATTTATAGTCAAAATCTTAAAGTAGAAATGTAGAGTAGGCGAAACTAGGGATAAAACATGAGAATCAGTGAGTATCTGAACATGCAAAAATCAAAAGACCCTCACATAACACATAATCGGTTTCAATAATACGTTGAATGTGGACACTATTGATAGGCAATCATATTTGGCTGTCTACCGCCTAAGGAAGGAAATATAGTCATTAACAAAGCGGATCAAGCATTCTGTATGCTAACTTTTAATAAGGTCAAACATAGCGTTAGTTCAGTAAACATTAAACAATACAGTCGATACGGGAACGGAGTTTGAATTTCCTCTCGCCTTTTGTACTAACATTTGACATCCTTGTTTGGTGGCCAGCGCTGAAAAAAAAGGACAATCTTAAAAAAACGGAGAATTCAGAGGTTTTCATGTATTTGCATCACGGGAGCACTTCGATCCACACCGTCAGTCGCTATGGAAGCGATACTTTGTGTTAGTTTTGCCTCGTTAGTTTCGTTGGCGTTTTGTGTAATTTTTTGTTCGTTTTGTTTTTTTTTTTGTTGTTGGTGTTCATTTCTTGGTCCCCACCAGTAAGCCGGTAGTAGCGTTTAGCCGTCATAGTATAACCGTGCCTATTATGACGACAGCCACGACAGGCGCTGGCCAGGCTACCTTGAAGAAACTCGTTAACGGTTGACTTATCCCTCACAAGTAAGCATAGGAGATATGGAAATAATCCAGAACGGGAAGATCCCGTAGCTTACAGATTAAATCGCATTCTTCGAAGCCTTTTTCATTTTTGTACTAAATCTTATTCCTAGAAAACAACGACTGGACGAATGACTTGTTAGAAAATCAGCCACTCTGGATAAAGGCGGACGAGTTATCTGGAATGGTGGTGGACATGCGACAGGCAAATAATCAGGAGGCTGGCTATCCCTTAATTTAAGCAATAAAATAGAAAGAAAGAACAAAAACACTCCTAGCAATAAAGAGAAAAGAAATTAGTAGTGCCCCAGGTAAAAGAAACCGGTCACTGTAAATGAAACTGGGCACTCATGTAAGAAAAATGGAACCTTCACAATGACATCTTAAGAAGTTGCAGGAAGGAGGAAGAGCACATGCCCAGCTCTTGCACAGATCAGAAAAAGAACGTTAGATAAATACAGTCTAACGACTGGATGGTGCAGTTGGTTATGTGCCTGCCCCAAGTTCGAGGGGTCCCAGGTTCGAATCAAATTAACCGCACTGGAGTATGTTTCTATCTGGCAGTACAGTGGACCAGTTTTGAGTCTGAGTGCTCCAGTAGTGTTTCAAAAATCCCCCGAAAAAAAATACATTCTAGATTAATTGTCGAAAAACAAAATTCAAGACATTTATAAATGTCCTAAAAAGATTTAACCATGAACTGAAAAAATACAATATTTTATCGTAGAAAAAAATTTTATTCGGAACAAATGTGTATAAGTTAAATAATCAAATTCATGCTGATTATTCTCGTTTAATTCTAAAATAAATGCTTTAAATAAAATATTTATATATTATGTGGCATAAGTTTAATGATTCTTTTCCATTCTTGCTTAAGTAACGTTTTATACAAACAAAATAATAAAATTTCAAAAATAATCTCGATTCACGCTACAAAACGCGTTCATACTTCACTGGTGCTTTTAAATTCGGTGCAAAAAGCTATATAATCACAATTTGTTACAAAAAACAATATTTTTACTCGAATTTCAAACTTTTATACATTTCATTTTTGTCCTGTATACGAATACTCAATAAATTACTTATTTTTCATAAAATATATAATCATACAAAAATATAGATAATACCATGACTAGTGGAAAAGCAATGCTCAAACACATGCTCGTTAATAGATGAGATAGGGAAAGTCGGATTTTTTCTTTTGGAATTTCGAGTATGGAGAAATAGGTTCCCAGAAAAATTTAATACAGTCTTAAGGGGCATGTTCTCAGATGCGCCATTTTGCTCTGAACACACATGCCAAAGTAGAGTAAGAATTGCCAGTGTTTCTGCTCACACAAAAATATAAGGGAAATACAAAAAATAGATCGAGGGCTCAGATTTATAGCTTAAACTTTTGACTATGATAATTCTACACGTTGGAATCGTTCAATCTGGCTCGGACTTCTCTTCGATAAGCTATATATACGATATATTAGTATTTTAAGTTGTATCATAGTAACTGTTCACTGTTTGAGGCAAGATATTTGGTGACGCTGATTAAAATCATTTGTTTCTTTTTTTGTTTGTTTTCCTGTCTTAAGAGTAGATACGTACGTATGAAATATGGAACAATATCGAATAAATAATTAAATACAGGTTCAAAGGTACGTGTACCTATTTCTTAACCGTACTCTGACTGAATAGTTAGAGCAAATTGACCCTTTGGTATTGAAGTTCCATGATACCAGATGCGTGTGTCAACAAGGACTGTGTGGAAAAGAAAAAAAAATGCAATAATTCGTTGGCATGGCGATTTTGATTGTACTTACCCGCATCACCAGGTTCTACATAAAATGAAAAGGAATGACATAAATGATCACATTCTGGAGTAGGAGCGAGTATCCAGCTTTTATTGCCCTGTAATTGTGCTTGCCACATTAGACGTGGTATGTAGTCCAGCTGAAATTGTAATATGAACGTTTATTTACATTTTTTTTTTCAAATCAAAACTACAAAAGAATATTCTCGTCGACAAAACTTCCAGTTTTATGCCGACTATAATTAAGTTGAGCAATTAAGATGTTTTCAATGACAGTCATTTACACTTATAGCATTGTCATTATCTAGCTTTCGCCAGGTTGTTTTTTCTCTCCACATTTACAATTGGTCTCGGATGGAATTGTAATAATGGGAAGAGGTAAGTTTATGATTGTCGCACTCACATAATGCACTCCACTGGAGCACTGCTGCCAAGAACAATATCTTTGCAAATGCAAATGCAAGGAAAACATGGCTAAATTTTTTACATTTTTCTGTTTATTTTTATCAATAAATATCAATATCACAGAGACAAGCTTACTGCTCCACTCAATACAGTAGACGATGATGGAAGAGAATTCCCTTCCTCCGAACTAGACAAAGTCAAAATAGCAATATCGAGAATAAAGTCAAATAAAGCTGCACATCTGTATGATATAATCGGAGGAAAGCTTGGCCGATGAGTGGAATTTGAATCGTTTGTACAGTTAAGTTTAGAGTGTCGTTTCTTAGCCGCACCACGTGAATATGAAATGCTCTTCCCAGCCCAATATTTCCCACTCACTACAATCCGCAGACATTTAAGACCAATGTGCACAGGTACCTCCTCTCACTTTCTCCCTCTCTACCTTCGGCCCGTGCTGGTTCTTAATTCCGGAAACTTAAGGGTATTCGTAACCCGTATAAAAAAAATACCTCCGACAGCGCTAATTATCGAGAGAGAAGTCTCCTTAAGGTCGCCCATAAGATCTTTGCCGTTTTTTGTGAGCGTCTGAAACTATTCCTGAATAATCTGATAGGTTGTTATCAATGCGGATTCAGGCCGAGGAAGTCCTTCTTCTTATTATAGTTCCTCTCCGCTCCGGAGGTTGGAAATCATCACTGTCAGAATACGCTTGTCTTTTACTCCTCTCATTATATGTGCAGTTGAAAGGTTGAGTCATTTCTGCATATTTGACAGCAATGTCAGCCTTTGTCTTCCAACCGATCTTCTTCCTTATAACTTCCCTTGAAGAAGAAGTTGGAGTAATCTGTACTTTTCCTTCCTTAAGACTCGCCCGAGATATTCAAGTTTTTTTTATTTGGTGCATTAGCTCTTTTCATTCCTAATCGTCGCAAAACTTCTTCGTTGGTCATAATGTCCGAGGAAGTTCACCACCCACCAAATCCAAAAACTCAAGAAAGCAGATCGACACTCACCACTTATTTGTCGATTTTATATGCGATTTTTTATTTATATGCGGCCCATATAAGAGCGCGAATAGCGACGAGCTGTATAGCGCCATGTCTATTTTAACATTTCTGCCAATCTCGTCAGACTGAGCGTCATCATGGAGAATTGCCGCTGCTCCACCCCAAGGTCGGTAAAGAACTTACCGATACCTTTGATGTCAAAAAGTGTTTACGCAAAGCGACGCGCTGCCATGTGAACTTTTCAAAATAATTCTTGGGAAGATTATGAATTGTGGCCAAAACTATAGGCAGGATCTTTCAGAAGTCCCTACAACTACTTGCATACGCGGATGAATGAAGCGTCCACCTCGAACTGTAGCCCCGCCATTATTATTATTATATTAGTGACATGGTGTACAGCCATACGTCTGTAAATTCAGCGTCTTATATGGCTGGACTTGTAGACTATTAGCTCAGGCCCAAAGAATCTTTGACACCACAGGTGAAATAAGTAACTTTTTAGGTTGCACATACATGGTCACAAACACCCTATGATGATACACACCATAGTGTTTTTAACGAAAATAAAAATCAATCTCTAAGCATGACTCCATCCACCGCCAGTAACACTGCCGCGCTAGGGGAAGAAACTGAAATATGCCTATTGGAGTTAAACCACTGTCTACACAGAGTAAAGGGTAAAACCCCAGAGCGTCATCGTATTTCTTAACCCATGCTCCAAAACCTCCCATACATTGGTGTTGTTAGGCTCCTTAAGCTCTACAACAATATCTTCCGCACTAGTGTCATTCCACAGAGCTGGAAAACGTCCGCAATAATACCCATCCCCAAACCAAACAAATACCCAAACTGTATCAACGGATACCGCCCGATATCTCTCATACCCTGTACCTCTAAGATATTGGAGAAAATCAATGCAACCGGCTTTGTTCATTGAATCAAAAAATCTAACCAGCATAAATCAAGTCGGATTCAAACTAAAACGGGGTTGCATTGACGCATTATTACATGTCGATTTTGTGGTGACAATTGCTCTCTCTGCTCATAATCATGTTTCGATTCTATCTCTGGATTTCGAAAAGGCTTTTAACCGAATAGGTATTCATTTAGTTTTAAATAAATTAAAAGACTGGCGTACATAGCAACACAGCTGATTAAGCCGAAATGCTTTCCAAAATCTACTTTGCCACTAATCTTTTAAAATGGAAGTAATTAATCTTATACGGAAAGATCAAAACACGATGAAAACACGGCTTTTGCGATCACAGAAAGCAATGGGAAATCACCTGTCTTTACGACCGAAGCGCAAGCCATATTATCGGCATTGAAAACTGCAGCTAAATCTAACCGAAAGTTGGTAATCCGCTTTGGCAGCCGTTCTGTGTTGCTGGCAGTTAATAACATAAAAAAAGTCCTTTATCACCTTATCTTATCGGAGATTTTCTCATAAAGAACCCAAACAAATGCAAGCTAATTTGGGTAACTGGATACATAGGAATGTTTCTGGTAATGAAGCGGCTGATGCCAAACGACCTGAGTAGCCCTCACATACCTGTATAACGTCTACAGCAAAAAGGACTTCATAATTTTATTGTGACTAAATTGCATACAAAGCTTCTGGATGACTGGCATTTATACAACCACCTCTACAAAAAAAGCAATCATAATTATTCACCACCTATATTCCCTGCCAAAAAAGTGCTATTACAAATTCGTCAGATTCAGACTGGGCCACGCCGCAATTACCCTCCAACACCTTTTTTAAAAAACGAGGCATAAATGTAAAAATGTTCTCAACATGAAGTATTTTCTGGTCACATTTTACACATTCACACAAAAGAAATTCAGCGTAGCATTTACATTTTATACTTACATGCATAAATGCACCCTGCTCATAGCCAAGAAATATATAATCCGTATTGGGCATTTCAGCGTCTTCTGGCAAGAAATGTGGTCGAGGATATAGTTTCCTTAATTCCTCCAACACAACTGGATGGCAATTGCTCCAACCCACATACCATGGATGATGACCATCGACGAATTGAGCTCTTTGATCTGACATCAGGAAGACATCTTTTAGTGACTTAAAATCTGACCGAAAGTGCAAAAATTGACAGTCTTCTTCAAGAGCACCGGGCGTACGCTCATACAAATCTTTGAGATACGTAAAATTCAGACTTTTCGCAGCTGGCCAATGCGCAACAGCATTTTTAATTATAATTGGCTGAGAGGAGTACGCGAATGGTGCGAATTCTTCACGAGTTAAATTTTGTAATATTAATGGACCATGAACCGAACTGAAAATACAAGAAAAAAAAATCAAGTTAAATAAAAAAATCTTATAAGACTAATGCAAACCTGCAGAATCCACAGTCGCTTATGGGACGCGTTGCTTCCCATACGAGATAGTTATTTGGCAGGAAACATCGAACACCGAGAAGGAAATGTATCGTTTCGAGGAACACAGGCGTGGCCACCATTATGAACAGTAGAATACCGATTGCATACCATGGATTCATGTGATTCTGTTGCTCTTGTTCAAGAGATTTTCGATATGCCATTCGCAAGTCCGACTCCGTAACAACACCAGTTCGTAGGGCTCCATCGTGAAGTCCATCGAGCTTATCGATCAAATCTTCACCTAGACGTTCTCTTGTTCTAGCAGCCCTAATTGTTGCTGCAGAAGGCCGATTCCACAACTGGAACAGCATTCACAGAATTTATCGAAATTAAATAATAAGTTACCACTTTTTACAACTAATTTATCACTTTAACTTTGCCGAACGAAATGAATAATTCACATCGCATAAATGAAAAAACTAGTTGTTTACTAAAAGCTAAGCTTTACATCATCTCACATATGACATTTATCATTTCCGCACTTTTGTTTGACACGTAGTGGCTGGATGGGTGGGGAAATAATCGTTTTGTTTTGTAGCCTTCTCTTTTCTTTTTGACATATTAAGAAATACAGGGATGGGTAAGAATTGCTTTAACCTCAGATGAGCATATTTGCAATTTCTAAAGGGTGCCTTTTTACTTGTATAGTAAATTTCCATTATGGCTGAAACACAATAGTGCGTTGCGCCAGCCGACTTCATGTTAGTGGCTGATTACATGAGCGGAAGAAGGCAGGATTGAAGGAGATACAATATACGATTTTCACAAGCGAGAGGGTGGATGGGTTGGATGCACCGAAAATCGGCTTCAATCATCTTCACTCGAAAATTCACTTTGAAACTGAATTCTCGGGTGAAGCAGGCATATTTTTATCCCGTTTTTTGACATGTTTTCCTCGTTTTGGTGAAAATATGATTCAATTGAACCGATTCGCGTGTTCCACAAGCAGAAAATCTTGCCTGCCCAGTCGGGCTCCCACTTACGGAGGGAGTGCGATAACGCACTGCCCGAATCAGCTGTTCCCTCTCTCTCTCTCAAATACCAGATGAAAAATATTGAGTCAGCTGTTTTAATTTCTGAAATGTCAAACAAAAAACTTCGCAAAAAATAAAAAGTTCTCAATTTGGGAGAAAAACTTTCCATTTGGAAGAACATTTCTCAACTTCGCTATCACACCGCACCCCTCTGTCAACATTTTTTCGACATGTTCGATAATGACGTGCGATCGATTTCCTCTCATCTCTATCATTTTTCACTAACGCAGGTCGACGCAATCTTTGCGTATGTCTATTGAACTGTGTGCGTTGAAAGACAACGCTAGCGCAAACGCACTATTGTGTTTCAGTCATTATAATTTTATAGAAGGTGCTCTAGAATTTTTGAGTATTCAATAACAGCGCGGAGTTGCTGTCGATTACCGTACACCGTACACAAACATTTACATCTTTTGGCTTATTTTGACATTTCAATATAAAATTTTAGAAATTTCGATGTGGATTATCATTGTAAACTATGCCTGAAGAACTATCTATTTTGTATTTTGTTTCTCGCATAATGCGAGGATGTAATTTTATAAGTATTGCCGTCAAAAAGAAAAGCAGGACCGGACATGATTTGAAACATCCAGCTTTAGCGAAATGCAATGTGCAAATACAATACGAAGAATTATGCTGAAAAACTTAATAGAAAGTGTAACGTATGCTCAATGCACATGTATCATGATGACAGGTATTCTGCTCTCTACGGTGCTCTCTCCCCGTGCACACACACACATAAGCACAGACAGTTATGTAAAACTTCACGTTTTTTATTTCATTCATCTCCCAATTGGGCAAGTGTAAGGTTTCTCCTCGCGGTCGTCTCCCAACAAGTGGAATATTATTAAATTCCTCAGCATATTTACAACAAAATCTAAAACATGACATCGATTTAAGTGCGTCCTTCTTTGATACAATTGTGTGAATTTATTTGCTACACGGTTTGTCTTAGAAATCTGAAAAAAATATTCCTTATTTCACTGCCAGTGCGAATGAACTTTCACTCTTAATCACTACCAAAAAGGAAGAAACGAAGATCTGAACAAATTTAAGCATTGTAGCAGCACCGAACGAGAATTCAAAAGCAATGTCTGAAGCACAAGATAAAGTTATCCGTGTTGGTTCAAGAAAAAGCGAAGTAAGTCAGAAATCGCATTATAATGTGTGTTAAAATTGCCATTTACAATTCCGCATATTGAATTATTCAATTGAATTGAGGGGGAAAAATAGAAAAAAATCCGAATTTTGGCTGAACAATAGAAGTGCGTGTTGTTATATCACCACGAAATTAAGTAACAATCTTATTACAGACAAAATTGATAGTTTCAGTCGGGTTGCAGTATTTTTTTTTATTTTTATTTCCCACCCTCTTTTTGATAAACGATAATATTTGGATGTTTTCTTTTTCTCTTCTACATTCAGCTGGCATTAATTCAAACGAAACATGTCATCGCCAGACTGCGAAGGATTTACCCAAACAAGAAATTCGAAATTCGTAAGTATCCGGTTGAAATACTTAAGTGCTGCTTTGAAATTCAGTAAATAATCAATTAGCGACTCATGAGATATGCCTTATCGGATTAAGGTTCACGTTCTGCCTCGCTAACATACCACTAGTTTCAGAAAGTTTAATGCGACCGCATTGCTAAATTAGAAAGCAATTGTCGAAATCCAAACATGATTGAATGAAATTCTTTAACTACTCCCTCTTCCCCTATATCCAGTCGTTGGAACAGGTATTCGTGTGTATTTTATTTGGCACAGGCAAAAACTATCCGATCATATTTTTATAATTCATTATTCGGATTGGCAGAGTGACTCGTTATTGCTGTGTTGTGAAGCGATAATTTGGATTTATCCAGCAGATCACTTGAGCTAAAAATGTTACTGCACTCTCGTGACCTTAACACAGTTTTGGACTTTCGATCATTGTGCTCTGTTAGTTTGTATTTCATTACCACTTTCAAATCGTGTACAACTTAAGCGAGCACAGGCAGACCGACCCTTTGAATGATTTGAAATTGAAATGCGGGTCGACACGTTTGACGCAGATTTATGGATAATCTTAGCTATTAATTTATCCATACGGAATGTTCTTGGATTTCCCAATCACTAGGGAAGCCTAAAATATATTCACTTGGCTAAATAAAGAATATTTAATTAAGTAGGGAACTTATCAATGAGCAGTGGGTTATTATGGATAAATTTAATTAGTTTTTCCCCTTGTGATATCCATATCCGTGTGTGCCTTTAACGTCAATCCGTTTGCGGGAAATTGGTGTACATTGTTTTACGTATGTGAAGCTGATTTTGAATCCGGTTTTGGGCATGAGCAAGTTGTGAATTAGAAGTGAACTTTGTCTTGGTGGTTTTCGTGCAGAATTTGATGTTAGCACGTGAACAGTGTATTTCAATTTCGTGCATAAGCAGTTAAAGCTCAATTTTATACATATGTATATCTTCAAGGTTGCTGACTTACTGAAGATCTTATGTTTGCAATGCCATTTAGATAACATCAATCACTTATTTACGTAATATCTTGTGCGTGTATTTAGAGCTGCAATGTTAGAGAGATACGCACTATATTTGCTCCAGTTTCATAGCTATAAATTACGCAAGATGCGATAGAAATAAAGTGCAGTGTTTGCAGAAGGATGTTAGTGCATAGACCAGGTGACCGACATAGAGTGCTACATTTAATATTCATGTAATCTGAATCTGCAGTCTTCATAATGAATTTCAATACACAATAGAGATACGTTGATTCACTCAAAGGCCTTTCATTTATCACGGATCTTTGTGCGTTGGAATATAATATGAGTATTATGTATGCATTCATGTAAATACGTAAATAGGTGGGTATACATATAAACGCATTGAATTATTTTCAAAATGAAAATAAAAAATGAAAAAAAATAGAAAGGCAAAATGTCTCATTATTTTAGTTTATCAGGTGTAAACACGGTAGGCACTATCTTCTACAAATCGGTCCAGCTGGGTTACGCCGATGACATAGACACAGTCACGCGGTCACAGCAGGCCGTTGTAGGCGCATTAACCACCATTAAAGAACAGGTGAAACAAGCCGGTTTTAGGGTATAGGAGGAGAAGACAAGTCTATGTAATTGAGCAAAAATCGCTCGCTGCTGCTACTTCGGTTTGTCGAAACAATTTGTGTCAAAATTCCTCACTCGCAGGACTCCACCCGATTCTTGGTACCTTTGAAAGAAATATTCTTGTCGGACATTTGGTCCTGTCTGCGAGGATGGCGAGTGACGGAGAAGACACAACCGCGAACCGTAAAAACCCGTCGACTAAACAGGCTCGGACACATCGACCGAAAGAACACCAACGCTCCAGCTAAGAGAGTCTTTGAATCCGAGCGTCCTGGTTCGAAAAGTGGAGAGGAAGGCCGAATCTCCGGTACGGACGCACGCAAGAAAACTTTATCTTGAGATAATTGTAAGCAGTGTGCCCGGAACCGTCAGCGATAGAAGGCGGCAATTGCTGAGATTCGTTGGCCTTATAAGTAAGGATGTACAGTATATTACAGTTATAAGGTCTTTCGTACCTTAAATGGTTGCTTACATTGCCTTTCAGTCGATAATATTTTCACTGACTGTTGCGGGGTTCAGTCATTATTTCACTAAAGAGTCAAATTCCTGTACATACATCATTTTATTGCTCGACTGCGGGGTATTAACATATAAATGCATTTAAATATGCATTCACATTTGACACACGCAAAAACTGTTTGTTCATGTGAAGAATATTAAATAGGCATGATGGTTGGTCGTTATAGAGGCTTACTGTCTTAAAGATCTAAATATTTGCCTACCTGCCAGTTTCGTCAATTCAACTTCAACTGAACAGCGGTATGCAGCTGGTATTTGAAACTGGACATATTGTACGGTTGAAAAGAAGGAATGTACACAATATTGAGGACGATTCGAAGGTAGATTATCGATGCCTCATCTTGACTTCAAATACATTACTGTCAGGTTTTTTATTGGTCATTAAATTTGGTGTACATTCGATTTTTATGCAAACAGTGACAGATCTTGATTGTCTTCAAAAGACGTACGGCCTTGTAACAGATGTAGTGTATAGTACTGATACTAGACATGCTCTTGTCATTTTGCGCATGAATGAGCTATTGGCGTAGGCCCTCATCATCATGGCCATCATGGCTTTTAACAATTTTACACGTTTCCAATAAGATATTACAAATAAATCGATAGTTTCAAAAATATGAATCACCTGTGTATCGGTCACTTTGTTTTAAAAGGCTGTAAAATGGAAAATTACCAGTCCATTTTATTAAAATCATATTCGGATATTTTTACATCATTACTTCGTTATAAATGAGAGCCCTTTACTCCGTTGCGCAGTGATAGATGATTCTGCCAGACATGTCAGTCTTTTTGCTAGTCTTAAGTTACTGTCCCATGGTACGATTTAAATAGAATTTTTAAATCACCTCTGTCGCGTGCAATAAAAAAACAAACATTTTTACTGCCTATTAACATGGCTGTCAAGGTTTAAAGCTTCAGTCACTTAGATAAGCTGTTGTGTAACCTTTTGGTATCAAGGTTGGAGAAAATAGTGTGATAGACAGATGAGCGGTGTAACGTATTGGATAAGTGCATTTTCAGTATAGGTTCAAATCCCAGAAAAAGCAACAGTTTTTTTGAGAATAAAAATTGTTCACGGCTTCTTCTCTTTTGAGTCCCTGAAAATGTTTAAAGAGTATAACTGTCTAGAAAAGCTTCTCAATCTTACCGTTCGGATTTGCCATTAAACTGTTGGTCCCATCCACTCGTGAGAGAATAATAGCAAGCACAATATGAGTTGTTGAGAAACTAGTTCCAAGTACACCTAAATCTGTAGCGCCACCATTATTATTATTATTGTTCTGCAAAGTCGAGCGCTTTACAGGGATGCCAAAATATAGTTGAGATGACTGGATGGAGACTATATTAGAGTAACACTAAAAGCTTTTATTGTCGTGCAATTCTTTGAACTGAATGAATTGAACTGATAGGTATTTCCATTAAGAGTTGATTTAATTAAACAGAATTTTAGGTGAGACAACGAACAGTTTTAAAGGTCACAATATTTTCGACAGTATCTTCTTATATTCATCTCTTCCTCCCTCCCAGTTAACATTTAGAATTTGGGTATTTCTATGTGTAAAAAAAAACCCGAAACAGCAAAGATTGGTGAATTTTCAGCCGGTTAGCAGTTATTCTCGATTCATGATATCATACACATCATAGTAATGTTTTTAGACGGGCCGTGTAGGTCAATTCATTTCGACTTTCCCCTCTTGACTGGTTTGGCATACATGTTAAAAGGCGTAAACGCGATAATCATGTGCATTGAATGAATGAATAAATGACTGCGTGAGTATTAAAAGTGGAATGTACACTTACAACATGATATTTATTTAGTTTACAGTATTGAGTCGAAATTGTAGCACACTGAAAGCGAATGCATGAGGGTACATTAACCTCGTAACTTAATGAATATTATGACTCTGTTTGTTTTTACTCAAGGAAGTTTGACTTGTGAGAGAATATTTCCCTTTCCATATGACATTCGTGATGTACAAAGATACAAGGGGCTGGATAGGTTAAGGTGCCTGATTGAGGACTTACAGTCTCACTTAGGCCAACGTAAACCCATTGTGGTACCATGCGGATCGGGTGTCTCCTATCCATAACACCAGTTGGTGTTTGCTTTAGAGCGTTAAAATTTACCGATGCTTATGCTGATGGTGATGCTGTTACTCATTCAAGTCCTCAAAGATGTAGGCTGCCAAATGAGCCTCCCTGCGGATAGAGAGGGCACTACACTTACAGAGAAGATGTGTTACAGAGTCCTTCTCCTCTTCGACCTTCCCAGTCCCAATCTAGAGGCATGTGTGTCGATATCTACCTGTAGTGACACCGATGAGAGTTCTGAGTGCTAGCCTGTTCACTGTGATTAGACAAAATGAACGCTTAAAATTAGGTTGAGAGCAGGTGTCATCTACGATTATTGGTTACAATTGCTTCAAGTATTAGATGTTTGACTATAACAAAAGGTATGCTCGGTAATTCGAGGCAGTTTCTCGCCTGGCGAGTTCATTGCCACAACAAATTTCAGGGAATGTCAGTGACCCGGCACCCATATTAGGTGACCTAGGCACACATGTAAGAAGAATGGGAGCTCCCTACAATAATTTCTGTAGAAGTTGCAGAGGATGAAGACGAGGAGGCAACCTTACACTACCTTTGCAACTGTCCCAGTATTTCCAGAAATTATAAAAGTTCCTAATAGGAACAAAATTGATGTAACCCAGAAACACAGTGCAGCACTACAAGATGAAGCAGTAGATATTTGTGACAGTCACTCCAACATAACCTAACCTAAGGTTAATGTGCACATGTACCTCCTATCCCTTTCTCTCTTTATATCTATGTCTAGCTGCGTCACGATTCCCAAAACTTAAGGGTATTCGTTACCCCTTTTGCTCATGCAAATTATAAAAAAATGTATTGAATTCTCAAATTATTGGTTTCAGCTGATAAATTCTGAAAATATTGATAGGAAAACCGAAAGTATAATGAGTCATGGATTAATCCAGTGTGGGTCTATCAAACTATTCTTGTTGCTTTGTATTCCTTATTATTATTATTCTATGTACATACTTCAAAAATAACATGTTGAGTTATTTCTCCTGATGAATGATAAACTTTATCTTGCTTCTATCAATGCAAAAAGTTATTAAGATAAATCTTAAAACCCAACAAAAAAATCAAGTGAAAACATGTGCTCGATTACCCACCACACCAAGAACGAGGAAGACTTTCTCCAGAATTGAACAGTCATGCTGCCATTTTAGATCCACTCGAAAAAAAATCTGCAACTCATTTGCCTCCGACTATCTCGCTCTAGCTGTAGAGCCGTAATCAATCTACAGCGGCAAAAAAGGTATAACATATGTATTGAACTGGACTTTTTACCCTTATCAATGTTCTAGTAGCAATCTTATCGCTAGTTGCGTTTATATTTTCTGAGAAGCGTGGATTTTAAAATGTTTGTTTGTTTGCACACGACTACACGTGTCCGAAAGAAAGTGAAACTACATGTGGAACCTAAGACCGTGGGTGCTGAACTGTTGACTAACAATAACAGGATGAAGTAATAACAATTGAGAGCAATTCCACAATTACACGTGATCAACGTCACAGCAGCCACCAATGCTAAAACATGAATCAGACAACTACCGTAGTGTTGATGGTGAGAAGCGAGTTGAGAGTTCACATCGAATGTGGAGGTAAAAGAGATCGTCAAATTACATCACGGTTTCGTGCTAAAAATAGAGACAATTGAATTCAATTGTATTTTTTGGCCTCTGTTTCGCAAAAAGATTTCAGTAAACTAAGAACTTGTTGGAAATTGAGCAGTTGTTTGAAAGTAAATATAAATCTTTTTCTTATGTGCATACATTAAAATGTCTGATTATAGTGACAGATGTGCTTTACGATTAGTGATAAAAGATGTGTTTACTGTGGAATAAGTAGATAAACACTTGCAGCAAGCACTTTCACTTTGTGATGAATCTTGGTCGGAAGCCTGTTTACCAAACGTATACAAATGTCAAAGGGTTTTCTCGTATAATGCAATTGCAAATATATCTAATTTATGACAAAATTCTTGTACGTACGTATAATCAAATTCTGAGGAGGCAATCAAATTGTTTAGATAGAAATGTAGAAAGTGCGCGCTTAAAAAATCCAAGTAATATGTATAATCGACATTTGTGTTGCTGAGATTTATTTAAGTTTGTTAATTCTTCTCAGTTTATCATAATTTGCTTGTATTTGGTTACTTTTGTTGTAACAAATAGCGCTTCTTCTTCTTACGGCACTACAGTCCGGAATGTACCCGGACTTCAAGAGTCAAAACCAACAGTTCTCACTCGTAAAAAAAATATATTGAGAGAACGTTTAACTTTTATTCAATGTAGAATCATTTTTGTACAACAGCAGAGCGGCGTAATGTCAGTTTATTTAGTTGATCATAGGATCTACTGCTTACACGAAACTTTCCTGGTTCTTATTTAAGTTTGCAAATTCCCCAGATATAAAAACTCTAATTGTGTTTAATTATAACTGGGCGCTCCAAGCGATCTGAACTATTTATGCAGAATAATGCAAGTAGAACATTGTTACAATTTTACATTTTACAGTGCTGGCAAAGTCAAGAGATGGTCAAAGTGTGAGAAGAGTAGTAAAGTATGATTCGAGAAGAGAGTCTCGTAGTGATTTCTATGTAAATCATGTCTATTTTTATCAATGAAAAGCCGTAGGCAAGTTGTTACTTACAAGAGGAGAATTCAAAAGGCATATACGCCCCGAGATTGATTGAAATAGAGTGAATAAGAGGAACTGAATCGAGCGTGTACGTCACGTACAGGTAGAAGTAGGAATTTGAATGATTCAGAATCTAAGCAATTCACATTTCTGAAGTGAGGGTTCAATGAAATGAATGATTTGTCTTCTTCTTATGAAAAACGTGCGGAATAGGAACAAGTTATGACTGGCCGATAACTATGTCATTAACAATTTCTATCGTAATCCGAACGTGTTGTAAGTGGGGAACTTGTGAGCATCGAGAAGGAAACTGCTTAAATGGGTCTTGTGTTGGATGATTGTAATACAAAGTATATATGTACTGTCTATGACACTGATGAAACGAATTCAATTCTCTCGTCTCAGATGACTAGGTCGTGTAGAGCCACATCGATTCTCCGGCGTGGAAAGTGTTCGACTACAACTTCGAGGAACAACGCAGTAAAGGAAGACAACGGCTCCGGTGTCGTACACAGCTAGAAAGTGACCTCAGTCAGCTGAACGTGCTTACCTGGAGGCACCTAGCACAAGACCGTACTGAATGGAGAGGCATGATGACTGAGGCCAAGGTCCACCCTGAACTGCAGCGACAGCCGAAAAAGAAGGAGATACACTGAATAGACTCTACTATAAAATGCTTACCGATATTTATTTTAAACATTCTTCTTTTTCGCATGGCGCTACAGGCCGTTGAGGTTCTGCACTTGAATCAATAAGATCCTCCAGCTAGCACGATCTATTGTTGGAAGAGTCCACTTATGGAAACAAAGTTGGTATAGTTCCTTTTCTTCTTGTGTGCGCCACCTCAAACGTGGACATCCGCTGATATTTCTCTCACAGGCTCGGAGTCGATGATTCTTCGGATCGTTTTCCATATGCTCTACATGATCCAGTCACCTTAGGCGTTGGGTATATAGACGTTTAACCAGACTCACGTCACTGTTTAGCCAATATAGTTAATTGTAGAATCTTTTCCTCCAATTGCCGTCAACGCAAACAAAGACCAAAGATCGAACGTAAAACTTTTAGAAAGACGAAGGGCTTCTTCGTTAGCTTTCGATTTTTTCCATGGATCTGCGCCGTAGAGCAGGTTGTGGATGATCAAGGTCTTGTACAAAGTCAGTTTGGTTTTTCAAGAAAGGGTTCTATTACTCCATTGCCTTTTAGCCCAAAATAAACAGTGATTGGGAAGAGCTCTTCTGGGTTTAATCTCGGATGTTATTCGTACTGTTTAACGTACTGTTTATTCGAAGTATAAGAAGTCTCTGACTAGCTGGAAGTTATAGCAACTTATTGTGACATTTTGGCTAAGTAGTCGATGTTGTGCGTTCCTTCTCGAAGGGAGCACATACTTCGTTTTGCCCTGGATTTGGGCCCAGCTTCTACAACAACCACAGCGATCAGCATAGCATGTGGGGATGAACAGATCGGATATAGATTCGTATAAGAAGCGACGGAGTCGCAACATAAAATGATCTACAGCCGATTATGTCATAAGCTGCAAAGAAAAAAACTACTTCCAGGATGAGCACAGTATCATGAAATGGCGACAGTGTCGGTTAGGACGTATACGAATACCAAATAATGGTTTAATATCAATGTGTCATTCTATTTTTCCTTTGCTTTGAAAAATATTACACAAAAAGCTATATTTTACCATCGCAAGTAATTATTTAATTGAACGTGGCATCGTAGAGACATATTATTATCTATCATATTGCGTGCAAGAATAGCAAAGTCAAAATAACATGCAATGACTTCAAAGTGACACAGTTACTTTCATTTTTGAGCAACCAATTATATTCATACGAAAATGTTGAAAGTAAACTATATTTGCACGATGCCATAAAACACTCCAAATTAATTGAATTGATAAATGACGTGCACATTGGACTTATTGAGTTTGGTCGATCATTTCGCCATTTGTTTAGACTCCATATTTTTTTTCGCAAAATAGTTTATTTCATGTTTTAATTTTTCTATTCCAGATACCATGTCAACGATTGGGGACCGGGTACTTAATGTATCGCTGCCGAAAATCGGTGAAAAATCTCTCTTTACACGCGATCTTGAGGACGCTTTAAGGAATGGGGGCGTAGACTTTGTTGTACATTCACTCAAAGATTTACCCACAGCATTGCCGTTTGGGATGGCAATAGGCGCTGTCCTCGAGAGGGAAGATGCCCGCGACGCTCTCGTACTGAACGAAAAGTACAAGGGCAACACCATTAGAACACTGCCAAAAGGGAGCGTGATAGGTGAGGCAGCCACAATCGATTAATACATTTTGATGTCTAATGATTAAATTTGTATTTTAGGAACATCCTCACTTCGCCGAACAGCCCAGCTACGTCGTGATTATCCTCATCTCGAAGTGTGCGACATTCGGGGAAATCTGAATACACGTTTGGCAAAGCTAGATGCTCCTGAGTCGAAATTTGCTGGAATTATACTTGCTCAAGCGGGCCTTGTTAGGATGGGCTGGATGGATCGCATTAGCCAAGTACTAGAACCTGCAGACCTGCTATATGCGGTTGGTCAAGGAGCTTTGGCCATTGAGTGCCGCTCAAATGATGAAGAGATTTTGAGTATGTTGCAGTCGTTGGTTTGCTTACCGACAACTTGCCGCATTTTAGCTGAGAGAAGTTTTCTAAAAACTCTTGGAGGTGGCTGCAGTGCTCCTGTTGCTGTCTGCTCAACCCTAACTGGCAGCCTCAATGAAGACAACTACAACATGGGGGCTGGGTTAAATGTTATCGGGGCAGTTTGGAGTCTGGACGGTGTCACGGAGATTCGAAATGAACTATCATGCTCGCTTGAGTTGCAGCCAACGAAGTACGATATCAATGCCAACGGTGAAATCGGAGCTGGTGGCGACGGTGGTCCACCCGCGAAACGAGCAAGACAAAATGGAAGTGAAGGAAGTGAAGGAAGCGAAGGCAGCGAAAGCCCAGAAAGTAAACGTTCAAGTCCGACAATAATAAACGATGATTTGAACGCGGGACTATTAGAAAAAATCACTGACATTCAGCAATTGATTGACATTCACGGGGAACTCTTCAAGAAGTGCCCATTTAGCGCAGTTCATTTAAAAAATCGCGAGGAAAATGGCAATAAAACTGAAAACAATATCAAAGATGAATGTCCCCTCAAAATTCCCGTGGGACAGGAATTCATGGGACAATGCCCATATGTGGGAACAGAAGAGAAAGTGAACGCAGCTCATGAAAACAAATGCCCCGTTTCAGGCAAGACTGAAGCTTCCACTGCCGATTGTGCGCCTAGCACAAGTAAATGCCCCTTCAGTCAACCCAAGCAAACGACAACCACACTCCCGGGCCATGATAGTTGCCCGTTTCTTCAAAAGACTATTAAAATGTTTGACTACGCAGACGAAGAAAAGCCTCAATCAACAGAAGTTTTACCCACGCTAATAGATGACACAGTCAACCTCTTCTGCGGTATGTTCCGACACAAATGTTACGACTATGAGTTGTATGCGAAATGCGAAAAGCTGGGACAAGCTCTAGCAGACGACTTAATTCATAAAGGTGCCTTGGATGTGATGAAAAGCGCGCGGGACGAAATCAATAGTAAAGTAGCATAAGCTGTCTTTATGCTTGCATACAAGATATCCTCGCCTGGACAACGTTTTTGTTTTTTTGTGGGAACTGGTAAAAGCTATTGCTGATTGGTTCTAGATCATTCTCCTGTTCACTTGTTGTATACATTAGAGATAACTTGTTTAATAGTATCATTGTTAGTTTATTATTTTTTCCTTTGCTATATGAACATTTTCTCACACTTGAGAGAATGAACCTAGTAAGAACAATAAATGTTTTTTAACTGTTTTTATGTATGTTATACACACAGATAGACAGATATATCATGTATGCATATTTTGTGAGATGATTAAAAGCGAATGGATGTTAACTGGTGTACTTCAAGAAGTTTTGTGATTTGAAATCCAAATTTTTAAGGATTTTTATCTTTCCTTTGAAGGAAACCTGATACACAATTTATTTGTAAAATATTTGTCTACTGGGATTTGGATTTGAATCTAGACTAGAAGCCTAGTGCGTAGGGATCGACGACAATGCCACGGCGCCTACATGGACACGAATATACCGGCAAAATGGATTAAATGTTTGTGGATTGTAAAGCAGCATTTGTTTCGAACAGCTGGCGCTACACTCCTGGGTGGATTTGGGCCTCTGTCAATATACCTCTCCATCCGACAGGGTCTGGTGCTAGGTGCCTCCAGTTACGTATGTTCAGTTGACTGGGAACCCAGTCCAGCCATCGGAGGCGTGTTTCTCCTTAACCGCGTTGTTCTTCTGGACTGGAGTTAAAGACTTTCCGGGCCCGATAATTGGTGTTAAGTCACTACATGACCATCTTATATGACAGAGTCGAACTGGTTTGACCAGGTCGATGTCGCTGTACAGTCCGTAAAGTTCGTCGTTCAGTATCTTTCTCCAATAAACATCACAATCTCTTAATTTGACTGTTTGGCAAAACACTTAAGTGTAATGTAAATCTTGAAGACTTGAAGCCGCAAAGTAAATATCACATAAAACCACACTTTGGAAATGTTCCAGTTCATTAAAGAATAAACTTATAATGTTGACTTGTTGACTTATTGTTGTTGTTGACTCCATTATAGACTTCCAATATCAGAAGTCGAGAGTGACTATAAACTCCCCAACCAGGGAGGGTAAAAGATGGAGGCAGGCACCGGCACGAGAGTTTTCTCCGATTAGCTAAACTTGCACTGCTCAACCAGACTCCCTGACTACGGCATTGTCAGTGGCCAGAATGATATCAATGATGACAATGCAACCAGCTGATTACCATTCTTAGCAATATACGCAACGGAAATCAAGTGCAACCTAGTCGCACGCTGTCCCGAAGAACTGAAGGCTCTTGGCTCACAGCATTTGATTAATCTGTGCTGGGTCCCTGGGACCAGGAACTTAGCCGGCAGTGAGATAGCTGATGAACTTGCTAGAAAAGGGTCAGTAACTGACCTGTCGCAAGCTATACATTGAATCAAACCGCCTTTCTCAGAGCTAAAGAAAAAGGTGGACAATAGGATTCTAGAGCTAGCAAAAAGTCTGTGGCGTGCACTACCTACTTGCGAGACCACTAGAGCATTATGGCCTAAAAAAGATCGACTAAAAACCGACGATATTATTCAGTGATATAAAAAGTTGCTAACGATGGTGGTTGGAGCTCTCACCGGTCATAATCGTTTTAAGAACTACACTACAGAGGTTGCGGTGATGAATAGGAATGAGAAGACACTCCTCACTACCTCTGTCATTGTCCTAGTCTGTGTAAGTTGCCTTACGAAACACTGGGAGAGTACGTACTTCTTCCAAGATCTTCATGAAGTTTCAAATAAACCTCTATGCTTTCTTTACAGGTACATGCATAAGAACAACGGGATGGCTGAAGAACGACCAAGGACAATGAGTACGAGAAGGAAAGGAATGAGGATATCAATCCTCAATTGTGCATCACAATGGGTCCTCAAGGACCTAAGTGAGACGTGGCCTCCGCCCGTCTATCCACCTACATACTTATCTCCGTTCCATCAACAGATCTTGTCGAATGTATTTTATGTATAAAGTGCAATTTTCTTGCAATAACCTTTTTATTAGAGAGCTTCTGTAATTTTGATATATTCGCAAGTTCGCAGTGCTTCTACTTTCCATTGCTCTAGAAAGAAAAGACGTAAGAGTTATAGGTCTATGATTGAGGATTGAGTTGATTCTTATTTGTTAGAATAGTTCCTGACTACAAAATAATATGTACACATGCATGCATATACATAGAAAATATAAATTTTTGGATGAATTAATTCTATAGGAAATCTCTTGCTACAAAAATGAAAAAGACGACTGTTCTTTTTTTTAAATTGCTAGTCGGAAAAAAGAAAACGTCAGAAAAATAAACAATTGAAATGTCAATTTCACAGTGCAGGCAACGTAAACAAAGTAACGAATAGATTTCTTTACGATTGCTCGTTAGTATTTACAGTAGAGTCCAAGATATGTACTCATTCTGTTGAGTATTGATAATTATTTCAGTAAATTATATGAAAGTTGAAAACAATAAGAATGGTGGATTAAGTTCAAATAATCATTTACTTTTTGGAATGGATATATAAATTTATTCATTGAATGTGTAATACAAGTATTTGGAGTTTTGATGGAATTTTAGTAAGTCAGCGATAGTTATTGCGGAACTTAAAACTGTCTATTAAGAAAAGTTCTTCGAAGCTACCTGAAATGTTCACAACTTTATTTGGAAGAAGCTCAGTTTTTAAAAAAGTGCATTCTTTATATAGAAAGGACCACTCACGATCCAATATAACTGATATTCTATTAAAACAAAATTAAGGATAATAAAATTAATCGACAAAGTTTGAAATCCTAATTAATGAAATCAATACAATTATTTGCGACTGCGTTTAAAATGAGTGAAAGACTGAGATTAAAATTCATTGCTCTTTCAAGTACGATACGACTCCTACACTCGGTGTTCTCGGTTCTATTCCAGAAAAATAAATCGAACATTTTTTCACGGCTCCACCTCTTTCGAGTCACTGACAATGCTCAAATAGTATAACTGTCTAGAAAAAAGCTTCTCAATCTCGCCGTTCGGAGTCGTCATTAAACAGTAGGTCCCCTTCACTCGTGAGAGAACAATAGCACGCACAACACGAGTGGTTGCTGAGAAGCTAGGCCCAGGCAGTGCTGCCAGTTTATGGTAAATTGACCTTTTCGTGGGAATTTCCAAATCCTATACCACATATTTGGTAAAAAGGTATTTTCATACAAAAAAGGGTAAATTTCTTCTGAAACCAATATCCTTCCGTTTGTTTGTGTTCTCTAAGAAATCTATGGTTGCAATACCCTAAATTCAAGGGACGGCTGAAACCTGTACCACAAAGAAGCGAGCTACAGAGCTAAGAAGCAGAAATAATAAAGCACGCTGAAGAAACAAACATTAAAGGAATACAAATGCAGTCCAAAATTTGTGAAAAAAAATAGTATAGCTCACATTTTTTGGAAGTGGTAAATTTTGAGAGGTAGGGTAATTTTTCTTCTCAAATGTGGTAAATTTTACTTTAAAATACTGGCAGCACTGAGCCCAGGTAAACTTCGGACTGTAGCGCCGCCATTGCTATTATTATTAATACAGATTAAGCATATGAGAATTCTATATGTGAAATGTTTTAGGTGAAGATCACGTCAATCAGCGAATCACACTCTCAGCTTTAATGCAACAGACTATCCACCAAATATATTAGTATTATTAATTCATCCATAAGTATTAGCAACCACGAAAGTGCCAGGCGAAAGCGGATGAATTTGCCAGGATTGTGACTACACTGGGATAATTCGACATTGTAGGTTTGCCACAAACGAACTTTATCGAAAAACCATCAGGGGATGAACAGGCATCACGTGACAAGCGTCAAGACTGATCTCGCCCAGACTTACAAGACAAAAAATGTATATCTATTATAATTATATTAAATGACTTAAAATTTATTCATAGGTGCTCACGCCGAAAAGCTTGGAATCCGTTGAATTAGTTCCTATAGACTCAAAAGTTCGACTACTTTCAATTAATTGCATGCTGTTGCTGCGAGAAGTTGCAACTCAATGGAGAAATAATAAAAACTTGACTGGTACTATGTTCCACACCTCCAGAATGATTTGGCCAAAACTGGATCCACATCGTTCCAAAAGTCTGGTCTATTTCAAAAGATCAAAGATTGGTACAAAGGTAGGTGTCATAATATTACACTCTTAGGTACATATGCAAGAAGATTTGGCATTATGTGGATGAAGAGGAGGAAGAGAGTGCTCTTCACTTTCTTTGCACCTGTTCGGCTCAGACGCCTGCACTTTGGGGCCTACTTCTTTAACAATTTCTGCGAGCTTAGCTTCAATGAAGTCCACTTTATTGAAAGTTGCAATTAGTTCTCAAAGAGTGGAAGGGTTGATGTACTTCTCGAAGATACATACGTACGGTGACCATCCGTCCTCTTTTGTAAAGGATCTTTTTTTCTATGATCTACACAGTAAAGTACTTTCTTCAGTACTAAGTTAGTTAAACACAAAAAATAGACAACACTTGAATAGTTTGAATAATTCAGTTCTGTCATCTGGTTTTTGCTATTGTGAATGAATCGCAAACTGTCATCCAAGTCCATTTGAAACATTTTTATGAGATTCTTTTTGTTTGTTTCTTGAAAATTATAAGATTGTCCTCTTTTTTGCATCTGCAAAAATGGTCACCGTAAACATACGTGGCTTCACAATTAACCTTTTTTGGTGTATGTGCTTTACCTCTACGGGAGAGACAGACATAATTACTTATTTGCTTCAATTCTTTCCTTTACTAAGCTTTGCACCTCGTTCTTCTGTCCCTATTAACGCGGCTACAATTGTCTATTGTGATCTCAAGAGGCTATGATCGTAAAGCTCAACTAAGAAACTCATTTTTCCAATGAATTTAGGTACTACAAAGTGGCGCAGAATTAATCATCCAATTTTGATTTCGAATTACTTTTTTATTAAATAAAAAAAATGATTTTGAGTGATGGAAATCTTTATTTGGACTTTTACAATTTTTTATGCTAAGTGGAAAAGACGATATCCGCCAAGTGGCTGCCGCCAGTGTTGATACACATTTGTGCCCGTTTCTTGTTGAAACCACATGTTCATCAAGCACTGTTCATTCAATTCCGTCAGTAAGAAGTCATTTATCTTGACCCTGTATCGCTCGCCAGTAACAGTGACAGTATTGCCGATGGCGTCCGCAAAAAAATACGGACCAATCACTCCTCCCGCGTGAACGCCGCACCTGACAGTGGCTTTGAGCGGATTTAATGGCTCTTCGTGCATCACACGCGGATTTCCAATGCCCCAGAAACGAATATTTTGTTTACTAATGTAACCGCTTAAGTGGAAATGCGCCTCGTCGCTCATGATGATTTTCGATACCAAATCGTCCTCTCCGTTTTTGAGATTCAGGATGGCTTGACAGTAATTCACACGCGACTGACGATCAGGAGGCATTAACTGATGCACTGTTTGCACTTTGAATAGGAACATGTGTAAGTCTTTCTCTAAAATTCGTTGTAGGGTTCGTCTGGTGATGCCCAATTGCGTGGCCCGTCGTCTGATTGATTTTTCTTCGTTCGCAGCGACATCGGCAGCCACGGCCGCGATATTCTCGGCCGAACGATCAGTTCGGTGGCGGCCACGCGCTGCATGGTCTCCTATGGTTCCAGTCTGTTCGAGTCGAGTAGCTAAGCCATGTTTACAACCATTGAGGAGGTCATGAGCATTATTCACTCCGGCAATCCGAAGAGGTCGTCGGGTAATGACCAGATTTCGAACTTCTTGCTAAAGAAGTGTTGAAATCTGGCACTGTTACTACTGACGATCATCTTCAACATCTTCAAGTGTCGTGTCTGTTGGATATCGAGAAGGTCTTTGACACCGTATGGGTAAAGGGGCTCATCTTTAAACTTCTCGAGTTTGGATTCCCTCTATACTTGGTAAGGATAATCTCCAGTTTTCTCACTAACAGAGTTTTCTTTGTCCAGGTTTACATTGCAAGGTTATCAATGAAATATATCAATGCTGGAGTCCCACAAGGTTAGAGGATGAGACAAATTTACTTCAACCTATATACCGCGGACCAACCAACTAGTGGATGCAGGAGACTCCTGTATGCAGATGACTCCTTGACATATGCAACTTCTCTCTCACCAGAGATAGCGGCACGTCGTGTAGAGCATCGCATTCGCCAACTATGGGACTACTACTTGAAGTGGGGGCTTAAAATAAATAGTGGGGAGCTCATATGCTTCCGGACCCCGTCAACAGTCAGCAGGAGATCTTTGGCGACGAGGTGCCACAACATTAGTATTTGTCATCCGGACAACTCAACAATATCTCCCACGCAAAGGACATGATATTTTGGAGTTATCCTCACCGAGAGGATTAGATTTAAGGACCACGTGGACATCATCCTCAAAAGGGCAACGTTTGCATTGCATTTAATGCATCCACTGCACAAAAGGAGGACTGGTCTGAGTCGATCGGATCTATAAGCAGCTCATCAGACCCGTAACAACTTACGAATATTCAATTTGGTTCACGATAAACCCCACAGCGATGGAGAAAATTTGCCTGTTTGAAAGGAAGATTTTGCATACATGTATCGGCCTTCATCGAAATCCCTCTACCCAGAATTTTTCTCAAACAGAAGGATCTACGAAGAAGTCAAAATTATACCCATAGACCGGTATATTATCCAACTCGCCACCAACCTGTTGAACAACCTCGTAGACCATCCCAACCAGGACATACAGGAGCAGCAAGAACATCGGCATCACATCAGGGCAATCACGGACCCCAGATTTGATGACCTTTTCCACAACGAAGCAACGCTGTTCTGCAAGAAGGACAACACAGGACACTATCGAGGTTAAATCTCGGTACAAGTTTTATTTTATTTTTTTTAATATAACTCATGTTATTGTATTTTATACATAACTAAGACATGTATTAGATTAAGCAAGCCAATCAGGATAATTTATGTCATTTGAAATTCGTCGGGCCCCTATTGTTAAGCCGACACTAATATCTTAGTTTTAAGTCTAACTGTAAGTCAATTTGTAAATAGTTTGACAAAATAAAAAGCATTAATCTAATCGAGTAGCTAAGCTCCGGAATGTTTGCCCAGTTGGTGCGACACAATTAGGAATTCACACTACGCTAACACTATCGATGGTCAAAAAATCGACACAATTATTCTACGCTTTTGCTTGTTTGTCTGTTTGTATACTGCAGCTCCGGATTTTGAACTCGTAGCGTCAACACATGTGCTCCGAGTATTTATTCAGTGAATTATCTATATATGTGCATATGTACATATAATTTTGTAAAAGTTTAAGTTTTCGAAAATAAATAAGTGGAGGAGAATATTCCTCCAAATGGACAATCGGTCCCAGATTATATTAATCGTGTGATTTTGCCGTCGCAAATGCTCAATGAGGCGGACAAAAACAAAATATACAGCAACCTGGATTGGTGGGATGACGCCACGCCATGTACCGCTAATAAAGCCAACGAGGAACAGTTAGGCGCCGAAACTACCGTTCCATCTGAGAGTGGCGTCACGCCAAAGAATAATTTACCAGCTAAAAACGTAAATTTAATAAAATGTAATATACATCATGGATTTATCGGAAATTGCGACACATCTGTAATTGGAGAGAACAACACCAACAAATTTCTTGGAAAAAGCACAAAGTATTAGTGGTAACAAGCGCCATAATGAAGCGCACATTATTAACAAAAAACGCAAGGTATTTGATCCTAACAATAGGCTTGACACACTCAGGAATGACGACGAGGAGGCCGCCTCGAGTCAACAGAATAAGAAGTTGAACCAACAACAACAGCAGCAGAACAACTCATCCAACAATGAGGCAGAAGGAAGAAACACCCGTACTGAAGCGGAGACTAAGAAGAAACAAGGGTGCCTGCCTATTTTCATCAGAGATGCGAACGTTAGAGTATTGCGTGAGTACTTTAATGGTATTAAATACAGTAGTGATCATTATAAATTTATCAAAAATGGTAGTAATAAATTCAAAATAGACATTTGTTAGACCTCATTGAAAAAATAAAAGGGGTAGCTTTCCCATTCATGCCAAACCAGATTAGGAAGTTTTATGTCGTACTAAGGGGCATGTCTAAATTCTATAACGCGCAGGAAATCCAGGAGGAGTTGATGTTGCTGGATCCTTCATTGAATGTCTCGATTAAAGATTTTAGGACCCCCTGTTCTAAAAGAGAAGATATACGACTAGAACTTTTCTTCTGTACGTTGGAAAATAAAGAAAGTCTAATCAAATTAAAACAAATTAATTATTTATAAAACCATATAGTCTATTGGGAGAGTGGAAGAAACTCAGGACCAAAACAATGTTTCCGTTGCCAGGGTATTGGTCATATCGTAAGTTTTTGCACCGCTCCCTCTAACTGCATCAAATGCCACTCAATTCATAAAAAGGGAAAATGTGAGGTTCCTCCTTAGGTTCCTAGGGAAGAAATTTTTTGTGTAAATTGTTAAATGAAGGGCCATCCAGCAAGTTATAAAGGCTGTCCTAAATGGGTCACCTTTCAGAAAAGAAGAGAACAGATCAAAGAGGCACCTCGAAGAGGAGAGGAGATGCTTACAGGTCTCATAGGGGAGACTTCTCGTACGCTGACGCGGTTAGGGGTCATCCAAAAGAAAGGGTCCCTTCAAATCAAAAGGGACATTCTGTTGGTGTCTTTGCAGATTTCTGCCTTGAATCAGAAAAATTATTCGGCGTTCCTCTTGAGGATCTAATGCAAAAATTTGAGGAGTTTTGGCCCAAATATCTGACAAATCTTAACAAAAAAAATGTTATTTCTTCCTTAACATGCCCATAAATCTTTCTATTATTTCGGCAAATATAAACACCCTATCGAATGAAAAAAAAATTTAAATTGACCTACTACTGAATGACATGTCCCACTGCCCTATTGGTTCAGGAAACTTGTCTTTCGGCACACTCAAAACACAAGACTTCATCATAAATAATGATGGTAGAGGCACTGGTATCTTCTTACGAAACTCCATTACTTTCTCCCAATAACTTTATATCAGCAACGATTGCTAACACTCCAATTTTTTTACCTAATCATTCCGTTAAATCTCTAGCCATTGTCTCAGTATATGTATCTAATAGAGCGGGTGCGGCTCTTACCGCGGCCCTTAATTCACTTTTTAATACCTTAAACAACTTTGATTACATAATTGTTGGTGGAGACTTCAACTCCAGACATCCACTTTAGGGTGATGTTAGGGAAAACGATAATGGCAAGCACTTTGCTCAATGGTAACAAAACCATCTGATGAATTTTGACGTAGTTAAAGCCATTGGGCCTTCCAGACCTAGTTCAGACTCACAAAATTGTTTGTATTACAGCAGACCAACTTTCAGACCACCATTCAATAAATTTAGGCCTTCAACTTCTAAATGCTACAACCTTCCCAGGGATTCAACAACATTTTAACTTTTCTAAACTTTGAACTTTCTAATCTAGATATCCCCGCTCACAGGAATCTTTCTAATTCTGAGATCGAAGAACTGATAGACTCAATCACTACTACTATTAATAACTGTCTTTCTAGCTATAGTAGAAATGTAACCATACGTCCCAATTGGGTTAATGTATTAGAATTTACAATTGGTCTATTCAGAACCAGAAAAAATTGGAAAATAAGATTAAAAAGAATATTCCGCCAGTTTGGTGATCGTAACAATCCTGGATAAAGTGCCTTAGGTAAAATCATGAATGAGTCAGAATGAGTCATGAGTCAGAATTGAAGTTAATGAACGGTTGAGAGTTAAGCTCAGAAATCTGAAACCTTCCTTTAATGTTTTTGGAGCAATTAATCAAATAACGGGATGCAAAAAAATTCCAAATACAGGGACTCGACTAATTAACGGTAATATAACCTGCTTTTCGGAAGCTGAGAAGATTGAAGCTCTGGGTGATCACTTTAAGGAGTTATATTTGTTGCGGCAGGATGCATATGCAGGAGATTATCTGAAAAAAAAAAAGAACACTGTAGTTAAAAATACACATGTATGTATGTATGTAACTTACCATACCTGTTCCGCGAAGATGTGCCGTCAAGTCCCAGCTGCCTGTAGGATACGAATTATTAGGAATGGTTTATGCACAAAATATAGCTTATTTATTTGATACTTATCCCTGCATTAAATTAAAATAAAAATTATTTTGCTAACAAATTAAAACAGAAAAAAAGAAAATGATGCACAAATCGAAGACTTAATAAACATACATATATATATATAGACACAAAGTTTCCAAGAGGTTATGAAAAACCCTACAACACAAAAAAATATATAATCATAACTAGCCTAAGGCTCTTGGTGCCCTGGCTACTGAGTTACTCAATAATATAATAAAATAAATAAATAAAATATTATCATAAAACAAGTGAACATAGACAACAAATTATACATATACATATGTATATGCAAATATTAAATATTAATACAAAAAAAAACAAACAACAACGAAAAGACGAGACATTAGCCGTGCCGAGGAAGCCGAAGTAATTGATAAGATTCGTTGAATTTAAATTTAATTTTTGAGTTGCATGTCATATTAGTTTTTAGATCTTAAATATAAATATAAATTCTGTCGTAGTTCTGGCTTAGTGCGTGTTTGTGAGTGTACGCGAAAAGAGGGATTTCTCCAAACAATTACCGACTTTTTTCACAGGTACGATCCTTCACCGTGCTGCGCGCAGGACGTCGGGGAACCTTAAAAACCGTGAGTTGCAGGTTTCGTTTATTGGAAACCTCTTTATGTTGTGTGACGTCCGTAACTTTAGCCAGGGTTAGAACCCTTTTCTTTTATTATTTTCTTTTCTTGTTATCCCTTTTTTAAATCTATTTTAAGTTTTGAATTATTTTAATTAATTTTTTTTCTCTCTCATCTCATCTCATTTTCAATGACCCGCATGTTCCACTAAAGGGGTCGCGGGGGCAATGCATGCACGAGAGATCTCCAGGCCACTCGATCCTCCGCCATCGACTCTAACTCATCAGGAGCTATGCCCAAGCGCAACCAGGCGAGTGTTTGGACTTGGTCCAACCATCTCATCCTAGGTCTGCCAAGCGGTCGCCTACCTGATGGAATCGCATTCAAGGCACGCCTCGGAAGTCGTGATGATGAGGACATTCGTGCCACGTGACCAAACCAACGAAGTACAGCCCTTTCCGTTCGAAGAAGCAGCTGCCCAACATTGAGTTCCCCGCGCACTGTCGTGTTTCTCACCCTATCCCGGCGAGTAATTCCCACAACAGCACGAAGAAATCTCATCTCGGCAGCTTGTATTCGCGATCTTATTCTTTCGGTCATTACCCAAATTTCATGACCATAGGTGAGAGTTGGAACAAATACTGCGTTAAAAACCGCTAACTTGGCTTTGACACCAAGCTCGGCCTTCCTGATTACAGATCGACCAAGCTGTTTCAAAATTGACCCAGCTTGACCAATCCTACAGGAAAGCTCAGCATTATTCCTCCCATCACTCGTGAAGAAGACCCCGAGATACTTGAACTTCTCCACCTGTTTCAATGGGACTCCACTAACATGTAGAGTGCATTGAACAGGGGTTCTGGAAATAACCATAACCTCGGATTTGTCCACGTTAACCCTCATCCCAGCATCAGCACATACGGCCACAAACCTATCTAGCGCGCGCTGGAGTTCCATCTGGGAGGATGTGAGGATGACTAAGTCATCTGCAAAAAGAAGATGACTGACCCTCAACTCTCCCAATGTGAAACATTCCTCGCCTCGACTGCGCTGTAACATCCAGTCCATATATATAATGAAAAGGAGAGGTGACAAAACGCACCCTTGGCGAAGTCCAACGCCCACGGTGAAAGGTGTTGATTTACTACCGTTAACCCGAACACAGCTACTACAGTTGGTGTATAGAGACTGAATGGCCCTCAACAAAGAACCATCAATCCCATACTCCTGCAAAACACTCCAGAGTTTACCTCGAGGAACTCGGTCGTATGCCTTTTCCAAATCTACAAAACAACTGTAGATCGGTTTGGCGTACTCCCAAGCCTTCTCAAGTACCATTCTTAGAGTGAAAAGCTGGTCGGTTGTACTTCTGCCGGGACGAAAACCGCACTGTTCATCCCCCATCCTGGATTCGACCATAGCTCTAGAACGCGCCTCCAACACCTTAGCGTAGACTTTACCTGGGAGACTTAAAAGAGATATGCCCCTGTAATTGGAGCACTCTTTTTTGTCCCCCTTTTTGAAGAGAGGGACAATCACCCCAGTCTGCCAATCACCAGGTGTTTCACCGCGTTCCCAAGCCACCTTAATGACACGAGAGAGCCATAAAACTCCCTCTTTACCCATAGCCTTAAGCATTTCTGGCCGGATTTCATCCACACCGGCGGATTTGCCAACTTTTAGCGATTCAATCGCCAAAATGACTTCCTCCACCGTTGGACTATTCTCCGCCCTACTCAAGACTACAGGTCTGTCACCCTCAGTGCCCTGTTCGGGATTGAGCAGCTCCGAAAAGTGCTCGCTCCATCTGCGCAAGATGTCCACCTCATTGGAAAGCAACACGCCATCTTTGGATTTGACTCCTTCGATGGTGTTGTATTTCCTCCCTCTGAGCCGGCGAATGGTTTGCCAGAACACCTTTTTCGCAGATCTATGGTCGCTTTCCAACTTCTCGCCAAACTCCTTCCAAGTCTGCTCTTTAGCTGCTCGCACAGCCAATTTGCAAGTTCTTCGCGCCTCAGTGTACCGGTCACGAGAATCAGAGTTCCCCAAGAGAATCCAGTCTCTGTAGGTCTTCTTCTTCTCTCTGATGGCTTCTTGAACTCCGGGCGTTTTAAACCACGCAGTTCTTTTCTCACCACCAGCCGCCACACCAAGCCGCTTCACCCCACAAACATCACGTGCAGAAGCAATGACAGCTGTTGAAAACAGTCGCCATTCGTCCTCTACATGCGATGGAACAGTTGGAATTTGCTCAAACCCTTCGGATATGCGCCGTGCAAAATGTTGCTGCACCTCACTGTTCTGTAGTTTCTCCCACCGTATGCGTGTAACCACTCTTGGTTTCCGCCTTGGCAGAAGAGGTACTTTATAATTTTTTTTGTTAAATAAAAATGAATTGTTTAGTTTTTAAATGAAAGTGACAATATTTCATTTCATGGAATAACTTGTTTCTTTGCCAATATGTGTGTGCAGGGTGAGGAAAGGCCGTGGTGGAACGTTAGCCTGTGGCTAACGTCTCCGCTAAGGGGCTATCTCCCACAACACTTCGCCAAGGGAGATAGCGAAGGTCATGTCGATTGACATGATGGGGTGGGCAGGCGGACTTGTGCCAACACCAACAGGCACCCTCGGGTTCTTGACGAACCAGAATGGCCAAACGACACTGGAAGGGTGTTGTTTCATGTAGGGCTAAGCTAGGTAATTTTAAGGTACATTAGGTTTAGCTTAGGTATAGTTTTAAGTTAGGTAGGATAGT
Organism: Myathropa florea; assembly: GCA_930367185.1. Taxonomy (NCBI): domain Eukaryota; kingdom Metazoa; phylum Arthropoda; class Insecta; order Diptera; family Syrphidae; genus Myathropa; species Myathropa florea. The sequence continues at coordinate 22,992,973 of OV884005.1, read as the reverse complement.
TTAGGCGCAGATTAGGCGAGTTAGCTTAGCTCCGCGAACTCCCTTCCGGTCTCTTTTGGTGGTAAATACATAGACCTTGAACACCTTTCTTTTCCTCTTTCCTATCTCTTCTTTCTCTTCTCTGTCCTATCTTTTAGTTGTCCGTCCGTGGTCTGTTAGGGTACTAGGCTTTCTTCTCTCTCTATCTTTTCGCCTCTTTCTATCTTCTCTTAGCTAGCTATAGGCACGCTAAGAGAGTTTATTTATTTGCAAACTGTTGGTGTGCGAGTGGGAGGACAAGAACCGCCCCGTCTGACGAGCTAAGCCATGCAACCGCAACACACCGTCTCCGAGGCCTAGCCAACCAAGAATGCAACATATTCATTAAGAATTCCACCTCACGAAGTGGTCAACACCTTAGTAGTGGAAACCTTTAACACCTCTTTTAATATTTGGAATCAGAATCTCACGTTAACTAACTTCTAACCACTCAACAAATCAAATGAGGTAGGGGGTCACATCTTTGTGGCTGTAAATGATGTGGAAATAATCATTTATTCCTTAAACAATAAAAAATCTTACGGCTTAGATAACATTTCAAATTTCATCATTCGGAAATCCAAAACAGTTTTAGCAAAATTCCTTACCCCATTTTTAACAACTGTCTTAATAATTGTTATTTCCCTATTACTTGGAAAAAAGCCAAATTAATACTTATCAAAAAAAGTAATTGTCCAAACTCAGGATAACTATCGTCCCATTTCTATGCTATCTAATTTAGGAAAAATTCTAGAGAAAATTATTCTTCTCAATATTCAAAGCACATTAGATGATTTTAAACGAGGTCATTCTACAGAGCACGCCCTGCTTTATTTACAAAACAAAATCCTACGCAATCTGAGGTCTAAAAAATTCAATGTTGCTTGCGCTCTAGACCTTACCAAAGCATTTGATTCTCTATGGCATGAAGGCCTAATATATAAATTGTTTTATCTGAATTTTTCACCGCATTTAAACAAAATTATCAAAAGCCTTCTTACAGATAGATCCCTCTCTGTTTTCTTTGAAAATCTTTTTTCCCAGCCCATCCCAATTTGGAGGGGTGTACCGCAAGGTTCTATATTGGGACACCATCTTTTTATTTACTACCTATTCGATTTCCCTACGGTAAACATTAACTCTGAAGCTATCTTATATGCGATTAAAACACACCTCAACGTTGTCCTTCCCTATTACAGAAGATTGGGTATAGAGCTGAACTTCAGAAAATGTGAACTGATATATTTTAGAAATGCATCCGGTAGAGCCCGTCACTACACGGTGCGTGATAATCGCAATCTCAAACTTCATGTTGTGGGCAATCATATACCACTTAAAACAACAGTCAAGTATCTAGGAATAAATCTCCAGGAACGATTGAAAATGAATCCCCATGCCAGACAAGCTCTTATTAAGGCTAAAATTGCAGCATCCAAGCTAAAAAAGGCTGCTTAATTCTAGAGGGGTAGAAAAAAGAAAAAGAACTAAAATTTTCATATATAAGACTCTAATCCGCCCTCTTATAGCCTATGGCTTTCTGATTTGGTTCCCTATCACTACCAATGTAACAATGGAGTTACACAGATTTGAGCGCATGATAGTTAGAAACTGCATATCGAAACATAAAAGACCTGGAGGTAAATGGTATAGCAACAAAACCATTTATCAGGAATCAAGAATAGCACCTACCTTTACTTGATTGCTTACGGCACCTTCTACAAGAAACAAATTTCAAATACCTACAGAGACCGAAGACTTTAACATCCCCTTTTCTATTTTCCTTTTTACTTAGTGCTAAATGTACAATTATATTACTCTAAGCTAACGCAATACTCTAAAATGAATTCAAGATTGTTTCATTTAACTTAAATAATTAAATTAAATTGAATTATAATAATTACTGATTTATATCCTTACTTTAAAACCACATTATTACTGAATTTAAACTTTTATTTATAATTATCTAAAGAAAATACTTGAATTTCATTTTTTTATCATGAATGTATATTTTGTTTACTAACTCTTTAGTTTATTAAAAACTATTTAATAGTACTTACGAATTTTGTTCAAGACTGAACTATACAAGAAAATGCACCTGAATTAAAAAAAATATATATATTAATATATATAAATAATACGAAGAGTGAAATTTTAGTACAGTGTAGTAGCTGTACTAAAAAGCCAATGCCTGTGTGTCTCGAAGGAGACAGAAAATAATCTATGAGAGTCACAATGATTCTGGAAATCAGGGTATATATACCCGTCCTTGTTGCACACTGCTAGTGTAGGGATGAGAACATATTGTTTTCCATCCCAGTTATTGTTTTAGTCTTCCTCTCTTTCTATATTCCTTATTATTGTTTTAGGTTAAGATATTCATTAGTACATCTGTCATATTGAGTGGGCTTGTTCTGGAGAGATCCAGATTTTTAAGAACGGTTTGATCGCGATTCGTATATTTAGTCCTTTCTGCGAGGAAGGTGAATGGAGGAGAAGACATAAACACGAGCTCTATGAGCTGTACAAAGATGTGGACATAGCCCGGAAATCAAGAATCCGTTGAATAAACTGGCTCGGGCACATCGATCGAACACCAATGCTGCAATCAAGAGAGTTTACGAAAATAAGCCTTCTGGTTCGAGAAGGAGAGGAAGATCGAACATCCGGTATATACACCGAGTGACAAATTGATCTTGATGACTGGAAGCATCAGAAAGGTGAACGTCGACTCCGACCATTTCCTAAGTGCAGCACGATTCAGAGCTCGACTGTTCAATGTCAAACAACTAAAATGAGCTTCGATATTGGACGAAAGAGCACACCGGCGATTGCTAGAGCCCACGAAGAACATCTAAGCGAGAGATTTTGTGTTATGCCTACTTCAAACACAAACGTCAACATGTGGTTGCATTGCCGCTCAGCCATCGAGGAAGAAATCGAACACATCTTAGGCTATCTCCCACCAGCGATAAGTGACCCGTGGTAAGAGATCAAGTGTGAGCAATAAAAAGCAGCAACGAACCAGGCATTTAAAGAAAACCGAGTCCTTCTCAAGCTCAAGGCCATCAAGAACAAGCAGAAAATACCCACCTTTTCCTTTTATCTAATTTCATTCATATGTTTTTTAAATGTTTCTGTTGGAAGGAATCTAAGGAAGGTTCAATATACCATATTCCTTAATTCTAGCTCACAGTTGCTTTTCTTGTAAATATAACCACAACTCCAGTGACAGTTTTATGTAGGCAATCACCTTTCCACTACAAATGTTTTATTACTCTCACCCACTATTAATTTCCATAGAAAAACTCCAAAGGATAATAGCCCGCGTCGTCACAGGCCGCTCAAGAGGACCGACGAAAGGTAAAGAGATATGAATAAAAGGGTTCACCTTTTATCCTCGCTCCAGTTGCGCTTGTTCGGTGTTAATTAAACGTTTTGATCTAAAAGACAGCTAAGGAGAGAATATGCATATCAGGTGTTTCCTTGTGCCATCTAATTGGCCGCGACAAACTGAGACTATCTACCTCCCCCAAAGGAATCAATATGCAAATGGATGATGATGACCTGATGATAGGTACGGGTGTAAACAACTTTTGTAACATCACCGTCCACTCGGCAGGATATCTTCGGACAGCAGGACAAATTGTCAGGCGGCCAGATAAGAGGAATACCTGTGGGGATGTTTGGCGGCTATAAGAAGGATGTGCTTGCATTTAATTAAATTTTTACTTCTTTTTAAGGATCTGCTTCCGTATGACACTTGGGGTTGCGACAATTTTGTAATTTTAATTGCTTAGCCTTTTAATGAGTTGATAGTGATGATTAATGGGTGAACGCAATCTCTGAGTAATGTAAGGGTGGTTGGACTTTATATCCATTTTTTGTTTCACTCTTCTTCCGTTCCCCTCTTAGATCTGAAGAGAAGGTAAAATTTATCCAGGAAATATTCATACAGCAAGGAAACCATTGTTTCGGCCACAAGTGATTTTTGTTACGAATCGCCTTTAGCCAGGCAATAAAATTAGATGAACGTTTTGCAAGTTTCCCTAATGGTTAGCACATTTTTCTTGATACTGGTACTCAATTCAATTCAAATCATGCGGTGTACGAATAACTGTTGTATGCAGATGGAGATGATGCAGATGTAGGTAGTTGGTGCGAAACAAAGCCGAATTCAAAAATTCCGCGTTAGGTTAGATTAGGTTAGGTTAGGAGGCTGCTGGTGAATTCATCAGCACACTTAGACCATATTGGTCCATTGTGATACCCACAGTCAGAAATTGTTTCTCTGAACTTGGATTTGAACCTAGACTGTGAAAGTCTAATGCGCATGGGTCGACGCACGAACCCGCACGGTCACGGCGCCCGCTAATATGTATATATACACATAAAAAGTGAATTAGGTAACCTATCTGCTTTTCCATATGTGCAATTTGGAGTAAGTGCGAGATTGATTGTATTTAGTTTCTTTAAACTCATGCTATTATAAAAAAAAAACATTGAATAGACTTAACCTCGCACCTACTTCAAATTCTACATGTGGTGTAGCAGGGGGATGCGTGGGGGCAGCATGTCCCCACATTTCTCACTTTTTATACGCCGTAAACTTTATATACAGCCTTGGTCAAATGTATTAGGCACCTTTATCTTTTTGTCTTGCTGCCAAATCACTTATCGGAAGTAATTAGTTTGAGTTTTATGTTTTTCGGCGACACTACCTGAGGTTGTAAACGATTTTTATTTTGTCTTCTCATTTCATTATTTTTAAGGGTCTTTAGGGTGGCTAATACATTTGGTATATGGTGTGCATCTATGTTGGTACATTTTCAGGGGTGCAAATCTGAAAATGTTTGGGAATCTGAATGTCTTTATAAATTAAAAGTGAAATAAGACCGAACATGGAAATTCGGCGTTATTTCGCAGAATTGCCTACCCACAACGCCAGGGCGGTTATGGCCATACAGTCCGATGTGGAAAAAAACAGTCGGAGCCGTAAACAATTTTGTTTTGAAAAATTAAGCCTAGAATGAAAGTCTAGTGCATAGGTGTCTTCGCACATATCCACTACGCGACAATCTCTTTCGTATTCATATTTATTCAAAATGATCCCCTCCGAGTTAAAGCTTGTCAAAGCATGTCTGGTACTCGAGGGCCGGAATAGCCATTCTTAACGTCTGTGATATTCAATAAAATACGAAATATAAAAGACACGTGTTGAGCGTGATAGTGCTTTTTATTGTGTGAAAATGGCGTCTTGGCTGACGTCTTTTATATTGTCACTGCTGTCATGTTAAGTGTTACCAAGTTAATGCAACTTCATTTAGGCAACAGTTACATCAATATACTACATCTCTCTTTTTCCGACATTTGACCGGATTGTTCTATACATTTATATACACGCTTAGACTTAATTGTCTACATTGTAATGACCGACACTTACATTGTAATTTACTTCATTTCTTAAATTCATTGGTACATAAGTGCGGCTAGGTAAAGTTAATAAAATAAAAGTAAGTTTAAATAAGTATTGTATGAGATTGGCTCAAAGGTGGATACCTGGGCATTATTCAAACACCCGCTTGATAGAATTTCGTTTGCTTAACTACGCGACCGTATTTGGTTTTGAAGTGATTTTGCGGTATTGACTCTAACTGTGACTGCGATGATGGGCTTACAATTTTGCCTGCCTCTTTATCAGTTTTGTCTATGGTGTTGTTACACGTTGGCATCGAATTGATATCAGCTTCGGGACCTGTTGATACATAGTGCTCGTCACCATTACTCATCGGCTTAGGTGCGTTTACGGACTTTCTTAATTGCTCAGTATTCCTTCGTACTATTTCATTTTTTTCATTTCTGACAAAATACGACCTAGGTACTTCTGCTTTTGCCTGAACTGTTCCTCTTTCCCATGTTTGCCCCTTCCGATAAATAACATGATTGCCAACGTTCAGATCTACTTCCTTCCTGTTAGCATTTCGGTCATAGTAAAACTTCTGCCTTACCTTTGCTTCTTCCATTTTAACAATTACGTTGTCACTCACCGGTTTTGGATACAGAAACTTTTTATCTACTGGATGTTTTGTTCTAAATAATCTACTTGATAAAAGCTGTGATGGTGAGTACCCAATACTCGGTACAATAGTATTGCGGTATTCTAACAGAGAGTGGCAAAAATCGTTATGCCCTAATTCCGATTTTTTAAGCATTTTTTTCATAATCTGTACCCCTTTTTCTGCTAATCCATTGGACTTTGGATAATATGGACTACTATAGGTGAACTTAAATTCCCAATCCATAGCAAATTCGCGACATATAAGGGAATTAAAGGGCTGATTATCACATATAACTTCTTCTGGAATCCCATTGGATGAAAATATTTCTTTAAAAGCACCCACAACGCTTACCGCAGATTTATTTTGAAGTTTTTTTACGTCTATCCATCTGGAGTAGTAATCAATAACAATCAAGTAAAAGTCAGATTTGAAATCAAATATATCACATCCTACTTTCTGATACGGATATTCGGGCATAGGAAGCCTTAACATGGGATGTTTCTTGTTGGCACAACTATATTTTTCACAAATGGAACATCGGCTTATAAAATCTTGAATATCTCTTCCCATGTAGGGCCAGTAAAAAAGTGTCTTTGCTCTTGAGATGGTTTTGGTTATACCGAAGTGATTATCGTGGAGCTTATTCAAAGTTTCCTTCCTGAGCGCTTGAGGAACGAACACTCTACCCTCATAGAGAACTAATCCATCTTCTACATATAAATCATTTTTGATGCTCCAGTAAAATTTAAGATAATCTGGTAGTTTGCTTTTTAAATTCGGCCACCCATTTTCATATAATTTTCTTAACTCGGTTAAGATATTGTCTTTGTTTGTCTCTGATACATATTTACTTTTGGCTCTATCACTCATGCTTATGCTGTGGACTACCTCCTTTAACATATCTGTCAACTCTATGCTTTTATCTTGTTCTGGATTTCGCGACAACAGATCGGCAACATGCAAGTCTTTACCGGGAATGTAAACGATGTTCAAATCGTATTTGAGCAATTTAATTTTCATTCTCTGTATTCTGACAGAATAGTTGGAACTCAGAGGCTTGCTCAAAATCGACAACAATGGTTTGTGATTTGTCTGAATTGTAACTTTGTTTCCATAGATGAATTCACTGAATTTTGTGCATGCATAAACTATACCTAACAGCTCCTTTTCGATCTGAGCATAGCTAATCTCGGTCTTCGTCAGACTTTTAGACGCAAAACTTACAGGCTTTCCGTCCTGCAATAGACAGCATCCAAGGCCATACTTTGACGCATCTGACTGAATGACGATAGGCCTGTCTGGGTTAAAAGAATGCAAGATAGTATTGTTTTGAATAGCGTCCTTAATCTTATTCAATGTCGTCGTGTGAGTTGAATTCCACATAAAACATGTATTTTTACGAAGTAAGTCTCTTAAAGGCTGTGTCAATTCCGCTAAATGAGGAATAAAGTTCCTCAGATAATTAATTGTTCCTAAAATTTTTTGGAGATCTTTTGTGTTTTTCGGTTCAGCGATTGTTAAAATTGCCTTCACTCGCTCTGGATCGGGCCTAACACCAGAAGCAGAGAAGATATGACCTAAGTACTTAACTTCTCGAGCTCTATACTGTAGTTTTCGAGGATTAAATCTAATGTTGAACTCTTTTGCCCTCTCCACGACTTTTTCTAAGTTTCTGTCATGATCCTGTAATGTTTCCCCTCCTACTATAATATCATCTATGTATATAAATGTTCCTTTTAAGTCCCCAAAATATTTTGTATTCAGTTTTTGAAACTTCTCTGGTGCTATCTTTATTCCAAAGGGTAACACATTAAATCGGTAGGACCCGAATGGTGTCGAGAACACTGTGAGATTCTTGGATTCTTCTGTCAGCTCTACCTGCCAGAATCCTTCAACTAAGTCGAGGACAGAAAAATACTTCATTCCTCTCATTTCAGTTCTGAAATCCTCAAACTTCGGTATTATGAAATGTTCGTTTTTAATGCACTCATTTAGTTCTTTAGGATCTAGACAAATTCTCAATGACTTATCCCTTTTTTCTATCACGACCATATTGTGTGCCCACTCCGAAGGTACATCTACCTTTGATATAATGCCCCTGCTTTCCATTTGGTTCAATGTACTCAGTACTTTATTCCTGATACTAAGAGGTAGCCTCCTTGGTGCCCTGCTAACTGCCTTTGCATTATCTTTCAGCTCAATACTACATTTATCCGGAAATCGTCCAAAACCCGTAAATACTTCCTTGTTTTTTAGGATAAAATCCGACGCATGCGCTTGTTCAACCGAGTCGATTCTTTTGACTAAACCCAACTCAACGCATGCTCTAATACCTAATAAAGGTTGCGACGTTACGTTCGCTACGATAAAATCAAGCAAGTATGAATTTCGCTTATAACTCACATTCAATTTGATTCTGCCTAACACATGCAAATTAAAACCTCCATATGCTTCCAATCTAACCTCACATGCATTCATCTTTGGCCGGGATTCTAGTCTCATAAATATATTTTTAGGTAAGATATTCACCTGTGAACCGGTGTCGAGTTTGAATTCTATTATATCGCTATTGTGAACAAGCAATTTTTTCGTCCACGACGAAGAACCTATCTCTACGCTGTTCAATGAATCAACATAAAGCACATCATCGCTTTCACATTCAGAGCCATATTTAACCGCCAAATCACTAACCTGTTTCGTTTTTTGTTGACAAACCGTAGCAAAGTGATTGTATCTCCCACAGGTAGCACACCTTTTACCATATGCGGGACATCTCCCCTTCTGATGCGTGTAGTTGCAGTACCCACATGGTCTTCTGTCACTATAACCTTGTTCATTTAATTTACCGTTGTTTCCAGATGAAGTTGCATTACCTTTTACATATCTAGAATTAAAATGTGTATTTTTACTTTTTTTTACACTATTTGCTCCAAAATTTTTATTAACAAAGTTACTGCCCTCGCTTTTGTTCACTGCATGCACCACCTCCTGTTGTCCGTCTCCCTGCATCACTTTTATTTGAGCTCCAGTTATCTCTGCCACCCGACAAATTTCAATTGCCTTACCCAAAGTTAAATCACTTTGTTTGAGTAGTTGCGCTTGCACTATCCCATCTCCAATGCCCAGAACGATGCGGTCTCTCAGCATAGAATCCTTTTCAGTTCCAAAATTACAATTATCCACTAGTGCCGATACATCCTTTAAGAAGTGTTCGAATGGTTCTCCTTCTTTCTGATTCCTTGTATAGAATAGAAAACGTTCGTACACTATATTCGATGTTTTTGGATTGCAGTATTGTTCAAATTTCGCAAGTACTGAATCATAACTCTTGGCCTCCTCTTCCGTGAATTCAAAAGTATTGTACAACTCGATTGCCTCACTCCCGGCGCAACTTAGTAATCTTGCTATTCGGATTGATTGCTCCTCTTTGTCCGTTTTTGTAGCGGTTGCATAAATCGAGAAGTGGGTCTTAAACTTTTTCCAGTTGTCTCGCAAATTTCCGTCTAGACACAATGTTGGTGGTTTATGAAAGTCCATTTTCCGGCTGCGCCATGTGATATTCAATAAAATACGAAATATAAAAGACACGTGTTGAGCGTGATAGTGCTTTTTATTGTGTGAAAATGGCGTCTTGGCTGACGTCTTTTATATTGTCACTGCTGTCATGTTAAGTTTTACCAAGTTAATGCAACTTCATTTAGGCAACAGTTACATCAATATACTACAACGTCGGCCGAAGCCTTCTGGATGGTAGGTATCGTATTGTAGGTGTTACCCTTCCACGCTAATTTGAGTTTAGGGAACTTCTAGCCGAGCGTTGTGATGTTTCTCTTTGAGCAAGAACGTGTGTATAATCAGGGCTCAGTGCGACGACGCATTGTCGTGCAACAAGAACCGGCTGCTAACTTTGCTGTACTCCGGCCGAACACGATAAATTTTGTCCACAATCTCTCCAGAATGGCCGAAAATATCGAGCATTTACAAAACAAATTAAACAAATTGCTTATTTATAATACCCTTTAGATGAAAGGAAACGGTGACCATCATCTTTTGCATTTACACTTTCTGAGGTTGGTCTTTCGTACTCGTCCCAGCATATTCGGTCACAAGCTGAACTTGATAATCTATGGTGAATCCTAAGTATCGAGATGATACTGCCGGCATCGATAATGGTTGGGAAATTAACATGTCGGAGTTGAATTTCCTATTGAAAAGGACGATTTCAGTCTTCTGAGTGTTGGCACTGAGCCCATTCTTCTAAGAGTATCTCACCATTTCGAGAGTAATGTGTCGTTTATAGTCGCCGTTTTACAATAAATCTTTTAGTAGATAGGGAATTACAAAGCCATCTGCGTACGCGATCACCTTGCATTTTGCCTCATCTGGTAACAAAAACATTTCGATGACCGCTATGTTCCATATTAAAAAAATTAATAACTTGAGGTGTTCCTCTGCTGACGAATCTTTGCGGCAGATCCTAATTTTGCATTACTCGTAATTACCCTGCTGGTAATATCTGTGGCCACAAACCATAACCGCTTAACTCGAGTTATAAAAAAATCAGTTATAAGTGTCATTATGTTCAGCATGTTTAAATCTACTTTCACTAAATTTTTTATGTCTGTATCTTTTTTTAAACAGAAGTTATTCCAAAAAACCTATTAGCATAAGTACTAGTAGTAGTGCTGATTTGAAACTTTGACCGCCTCTCCTGAAAAAGTATAAAAACCGACTTAGGCGGTTATGCCTTGTAACCACAGATATATACAGTCAAATCGCGATAATTCGTCCCCGATAAATCGAAATCGCAATAACTCGTAACAAACTACTAGTGCCTTGAAAAATCGCCGCTAATTCGTAAAATTTTCATAAATTTTACTCCCCTCGTTATTTCGTATTTTATTTGCAATGCAAAGAACACAAAACCTCTTAAAAATCGTAATTCGTTTTGAGACCTCTTATAATTCGTAACGCAAAACACAAAAAAACCTTTTCTGTTTAATTACCGTTAACTTTTGTAGACAACTTTGTGCCTTCATGTCGCTTTACGGTGTGTAAATACTTTACTTTACTGTACTTATTGAATAACAAGTTTTTCTTGGCTTTTTGTATCTTAATGTTATTTTATGTTTCCTTTTTATTTTTTGTATATGTATATTAGTACATATTTAAGATTTAATTACATATATGTGAATTGAGCGTTTAGTTTTAGTAAAGTTAAACAATGTGTATTGGAAAATCATATGAAATGTAAAAGCCCCGTTAATTCATATTTTTATGTTTTTCACCTCGTTAAATCGAAACCTCGATAATTCGTAAGCTGTTGTAATTCATAAAAAATGCTGTTCCCTTGCCATTACGAATTATCGGGATTCGACTGAATTTATTGTGGCTCTGGAGTCTGAAGTAGAGTTGAGCTTTGCTTCTACAGCTCGTAAGCAGTTGGTAAATCAGCCTACCAAAACCTGCGTTTGCACCAAGACTCGTCAGTGCACTTGTGATGTATGGGTATACATTATTATCGATGTAGGAAAAGGTGAACGTAACTTTTGACACAAAGCCAAACCGTCTCAGGAAAACTGGAAAGAACGTTGAGTAAGACAAAAATGAATGACTGGATAGCGCTGTTGGTTAAGTGCGTGCCCCAAGTTAGAGGGGTCCCAGGTTCGAATCCCAGTAAAATCGAATCTGGTCCAGTCACTATTTGGCGTTGGGATCAAATTAACGATACTGCTACATGGCAGTACAATGGACCAGTTTTGAGTTTGAGTGCTCCGTAGTGTGTCAAAAATTAACCAATTCCAAAAGCTTTTTCAGTTGATCTCAATTTATTCCTTAAACATTTCCTAGGATTGTTGGCATGAGACTTTAAGAAGCGCGATAGACCAATTCTGACCACCAAAAGCAGTAAATTCCAAGACCAGAAAATTAATGATGCAATAATTGATTTGTATTTTGGACTGAAAGCATGTAACAGCGTCCTATCGTTCACATCTATTTCCATGTTATTTAGGCACAAAAGTGGATTACTATGTTGCAATAACGGACACCATTGCCTATTATGGCCTAAATGTTCATATTTTCAAAGAAGAGTTCTCCAATGATGCCTCCAGCCCAAAATCCACACCAATGAGTTACACATTGTGCACCCATTTGTTTCTCAATAATAACTTATGGATTTTATAAACCCACAATTCGCCATTAAGGTTGAGATGAGACTCATCGTTCATGATTTGAAAAATATTACTCAACAATCAAAACGTGTCGATGTAAAAGTTCATTTATAATAACCCAGAGCTGTCAATTGACATCCTGTCTTTTATTGGACATTATTGGCAATACTTATCCGCACTAATGCTGCAGAATTCAAGTCTTTCGTGAATCTTGAGACACCGTGTAAAAAGGAATATGACATAACAGCAATTCCTGCATAAGCTGAACCTAGTTCTTTAGCTTGTTAAACCTCCTCTCTGGTCAAGGCATGTTACTTTAAGGCTCTCGTCGGGCAATTGTTCACTGGCTCCATTAAGATATGAACCTGTTTGTTAGAGAGGAAGCTATTGGATTCTGGCAATAACTTTGAATCAGAATGACTACGATAGTCTAGATTCCTTCGTCCAAAGGTCGGTATAACGCGTTTAAGCGGACTCTCCGATTCAACGCGGAACATTAAATGAATTACTGGGTGAAACAAGTTGTCCATAAACATGAACACATTATTGACCGGAAAATATGCATCGCCTAGCTCGCAAAACACAATATTACTCAAAACAAGCACATCTCAACAGTCCTGCTTTGCAACCAATAACAATTGCCAGTGCACTTCGCTCCTGCCGTATTTACGTTATCGTCACGTCAAAACACTGATAAAGACATTAACTCTTGAATTGATATTGCAGAAAATTGCGTTCATTTGCATGTATATGACATACCCGTACAGTCAGTCCACCATTTCTTGCCCAAGCTAGAGACACATGGTGACATGAAGAAACCTTTAACCAACGTTTCCATCACCTCCAAGCCCTCCAGCCTCCAGTGTTTGAGCTAGAAACGCTTCACACAGCCGATTTGGATGTCGAGAAATCGATTAAAAGTGATCGTTCACTGCTTCTTTCCCTCCGGGTGATAGAGGGACGGAGTGATTGGGAAGGCAATCACCAGCCCAACCCAACCGAATCACCTGATCAATGATTTTTATGACCAAATCTACTATCACACAGTTTCGACAGCCCATCTCCGAGCAGAAGAAGAAGCTCCACTCTGGATGGAGAGCAAAAAAGAAGCTGAAGAGGAACGTGTGTGTTCGCGCCGATATGAAGCCATAAAAATTCAGATTTTATCGGAAGTTATGCGATCGTAAATTTACGGTCGAACATGATTTAGCTGGTCGCGAGAATAACCATCAACGACATCAACGATGAAAATTTGCATTTTGATGCGAGACAACTCGTTGGGTCTTGTACTTTGGCGAAATGGCACCGGGGACCGTTTATTTGATAAGGTATTGAGGCATAGTCGTGTAGCAATTATCGGAGTGGAGTTGACATTTGGGAACCATATTACCGGTAACTTATGTGGTTAACATGATCGTAAAGTTGGCTCTGACTAGATGATGGACACCAGAAGTCATGTTAATCAACGAGTTGAGTGCTTTGATTTTATGACTGCGGAGTGATGGTCAGGTAACTGATATTGGTCTTCGAAAACTGGTTTGATGCCGTCCTACATACCTATATATGCATATTTATTGAAAATGCGCGAAGGTAGCAAACCTAAGGTGATTTAGAAGAGCTTGTGGTATTTGCTTCAGGAATTTATTCTGTTTCGTAGAATAACAGACTTGAACTGGAACACGTGTTACCAATACCTAGAGTGTGAAAATGCATTTTGTTCAAACGCTATTCGCATTTTCGAATCGTTTGCAAAACTGAAATTCCTCTCTCTCTCTTTCATCTAGTACTTGTCATCTAGCACTTATTCGAGTAGAAATCCTAGATCATGGCTGTCATTTCGACTTGCATATTTTAGCATAAAAATTTACTAGATTACATATTAGCTTGTGTAAAAAAATAGGCATTTCCAAACATATGTTAAGTACAAAAAACAAGTCAAAAATATAGACTTGCATTGGTACATTCAGACGCTCGAGAACCTGCACAAATCGATGCAATAAAATATGTTGATGCAGTATTATTAACTTTAAACCTGGGTGCGTTCAAAGTAGAACATAATGTTGCCTACTTCATTCAAGCTGATACTGAAAGAATATTTTTTTCGTGAGCCGTGAATAAGTTCCACATTTAAAACTTCAAAGAGGTTGACCATCAGTTGTAGGGTTTCAGGCGAATATGATATGAATATGAATATGAAAACTCTACTCCACTTAGCAGATAGTCGATGAGATCGTAAATAAAACGGACGTAATAATACGGACTTGGGAGGGATCCTTGCTTGACTTCCATTGTTATTTCTAACTAGTCTGATCTTTTGTCTCCACTCCATATGGTCACTCGGTTGTTCCCATAAATGTTCTTTAGAACGTTTCCAAACTTTCCAGACATTATCTTATATCATGTGGGTACAGCAATTATGTTGGACAGCTTCTAAAGCAGGGCTCTTCTATTTATGGAATTAAAAGCGGTCTCAAGATCAACGAAAGGCAGGAGGATTTCCGCGACATTTTTAAGTAAATATGTTGTCGATTATTGACTATCCACTTTTAAAACTCGACGGGAACTGGAACTCGTTGTTGAACTGTTTGTTGTGAAAAATCCCATCACTTAGAAGAAAAAGGCATATTCCACGGACATTTTCTGGAACATGCCTTCTTTTTTATAGGTTAGGAATATGATCAGCTTATGTAGAAGCTGTCTAGACGAGAAGGCAGTAGAGAATGTCATACACTTTTTCTGCAAATGCAAGTGTCACTCAGACGTTTAAACTTGCGAGCTTAATCCTTTGGCAACATCTGTGACCTCAGGAAGGAGTCTTACAGTAGTCTCCGTCTTATTCGAATGTTACAATTGGTTTCCCACAAGTCGATAGGTGGGCAATTCAAGTGGCAGCACAATGGACCTACTCGGGTCTATGTGCATTATCAAGCCACTTCGATCTGCCTAATCTACAGTTCACTAGATTTTTTATCCCCTAGGATATTTTTGGGGATATTTGAGGTATTAAGTTAAGTTTATGCTTGTCCGTTGATCAGCTTACTTGTTGGGCGAACATTGAAACATTCTAATTGTGAAATTTTCCATTTCCCAATGCATTTTTTTTAAACACGAATTCTTAGTGAGCGCATGTAAAAACTGTTTTCCGTACTGAATTTGATAAATCAATAGTAGTTTTCACAAAAATATAAATGAGTGGTACCAGTGCCGCTATTACAATCAAGGATTCAAAACTACAATCAGGCCATTTATAAGACGTTCATCCTTCAGTGAGTTGTATAGGAGCACAGTTCTGAATATTAATGATTAAATTTATTTACAGAATTATTTTTTCTATTGGTTTGTCGTGCTTCTCGGTTTGTTGGATAATCAGTGA
Organism: Myathropa florea; assembly: GCA_930367185.1. Classification (NCBI taxonomy): domain Eukaryota; kingdom Metazoa; phylum Arthropoda; class Insecta; order Diptera; family Syrphidae; genus Myathropa; species Myathropa florea. Next base: position 22,977,353 of record OV884005.1, on the reverse strand, counting down.
TAATTTGGATGGAGATGTATAATAAATTAATGTCGTTTTCCAATCTTGAAAAAAAATTTACCTTTAAAGTCATATTTTCCCAGTTCTATTCTGCAAAAAAAAGTGCAAAAACGAAAATGGGCATTTTATTTCACATTTTGTTAATTAAATATTGAGCTTAGAACTTTTAGAGTGCAGCGAAAATTCCTCCAAAGAAATACAACTTTCACAAAAAATTAAATTGTCATGCGTATGACATTTGTCGAATAGATGTAGGTACTTTTAGGAAAACATTTGGTAAACATATACCACATTGGTTGAATTTAAAAAAATGCATCACATATTCACCAAAATGGAAACAAATATTTTTAAAGCGAAATTTATAGATAACGCCAATTGTATATTTTTTCATTAACAGATTATATGCTTCGCAGTATTGTCAACTTGACGAAAAAATGAAAATTTACTCGTTTACATTTCATTGTGACACATTTTTATTTCAAGAATTAAAAAAATATGTAGGAGACAGAACTAGGGGAAAAACAAGTTGACATTTTTCAGTATTGCACTCCGTTAAGTCAAAACCATATACCTATGTTAAGAGTTGACTGAGCGAGATTTTCTTTGAATATCTTTTTAATTAATTAATAAAAGCATGGACCAAAGCAAACGGCCTTGGCATCAACGCTCTCAAAACAGAAATCGTCCTCTTCACACCGAAATATAAAATCCCCTCAATCGACCCCCCTACCATTGCATAGGTGGTGTTTTGAGAACTAATAGTACATTTACACCGCACCCAAATTTAACATTTCGGCTAGTTACTGCATTTCAGCCCAAATACATTGCATTTCGCCATACATTTCCTGCATTCTGGAATGTTGCAATCCAGCGAAATGCAGAATTTCGTCGCTGCATTTGTAAGTTCGTCAAATCGAACAATCCTCTTTACAAATTCAGCACGTCATACAATGACATTTCAACCCGCTGACATAAACAAAAAACACCTGTTTTTCCATTAGTTGAGAGCTTCGAGTTTCAACGCGATCTCCATACCTCTATATTGAGTTAGCAATATATTTAATATGTCCGAGTTAGCACTTAAATTCATCATTAAATTAATATAACACGCTAAATGGTTCAACCACTTCTGATTTCCAATCAGGAAAAAATATCAAATAATTAATGCTGTCATTTGAAATGCTGAAGTTGCAGTGAGAACGCAAAATTGGATTTGGAAATTTTTTTCCTGAAATGTTGAATTTGGGTGCAGCGTAAACATACTATGAGCCTTCAGATTCCCTGGACGTTATCCTGAACCTAATCCCACTTGACATTTTTGGCTACTAGCAAAAAACACTGCTGTTCGTCTTATGGCCTCCGCCCAGTGGACTAATACCCCCTATGGTCACTCCTCTAGACTAAGTTCTCTAAACTTCCCGAAAAAAATCTAGACCACGCCACATCACACAATACTTTCCTGGCAGGAACTTTGAAACCCTGATTCCAGATAGAGACTTTTGGAATGACAATCCTAAACCATTTGCAGGTTCCCTGCACTTCTTTACGGATGGGGATGGCAGTGGCGTTTTCTCCAATGAACTAAACATAAGTCTCTCCTTTCGCTTACTTGATCACTGTAGCGTGTTTCAGGCGGAGATAATGGCGATTAGTGAAGCTCTGTCCTTGCTCAAATGGAATGTAATATCCGCGCGTGATATTTGCATCACGGACAGTCAGGCAGCCATCAGGGCTCTGGAATTGGTCTCTAAAAACTCGAAAGTTATAATCAACTGTCGCTCATATTTAGACAAGATGGTCGATCAGTTTAATATTCGCCTGTGTTGAGTACCAGGCCATAGAGACATTCCGGCCAACTGCAAAGCGGATGAGCTTGCCAAGTTCGCTACTTCACAGCCACTTGGGTATGCCCCTCACAACTTGTAAATTATTGTTTTTAGAAGATGCAACTCATAAAAATTAGTAACCGATGGGCGAGTGGCTCTACTTGCCACACCTTCATAATGATCTGGCCTAAGCTAGATCTCAGAAGTTCTGAAGAATTAATCACTCTGGATGGATCTAACATAAGTATAATCGTCGGTGTCATTACAGGACACTGCCTCATAGGAAATCATGCCAGTAGACTAGGTGCTCCGGCTAATGATTTCTGCAGAAGCTGCCTAGATGAGGAGGAAGTGGAAAGCGTTTCGCACCTCCTCTGCTCCTGTCCGGCCCATCATCTAGGGGCCTATTTTTTGTTTTTAGAACTTATTCGAACTCAGCGTGGTTCCCATAAGAAAACTACTGCGCTTCATCACAGGCTCCAAATGGTTTCCCTCTAACATTCAATTGGAGTGACCTCAGTAATCCGTGTGGCCGCACAATGGATCAAATCTGGTCTAAGTGCATACTTCCAGCCACCTAAACCTACCTAATTAATTAATCTTCATGTCCACGACCATGTCATCATGGCAATAATAACATAGAAAATTTGTAAGGTAATTTTGTGAAAAACGTTTCAAAATTGGGCGATAGATTTAACTTGAATTCTGAAATTCCCTGACAAACCAAGTTAGCCTCCTAATAATGGTGATTCTAAGACATAAGATAAATATACAACCATTCTATGATTCACGTGCCATCTGCCGATATTTATAAAATATTTATTCTATAGCTTTCAATACGTCTGCAGCAAAAGCAAGCTATTATAATCCATAACAACAAGACGACAATTGTAGAAATTCACACGAAATGCTAATGCAACTGTTCCATCAGAACGCGTAGGACCGTAGCCTCAAATTACAAGACTCTGCAGTAAACTGATGTAATGACCATCGGCTGTGTGGCTTGACGCCCTTCCAATTATCCCGAAATAGTAAATGGAAAATCCCTTGTACCGGACTTCAGTTTTAAACACAAATACAACTATGTGCATATGTGCCTACCAAAGCAGCCCCTCCCAATAAGCTTATCGATCTCGACTAACTGAAAGGGTTGAAATGTGAATGCGACAGGGGTCTGATTATTTCCTGCCTGCGTCTGTTCGAAACTACTCGCATATGTTCGATTGCGGGTGGTAGAGAACTTCTTGTCGTCCATGATGTTTATTGTATAACGTCCAGGTTTTCTGTTATTCAACCAATTGCCGCACACAATCGCATGCACGCACACAGGCAAGAGATAAACGTTGCTGCTATTGCTGGTCAAGTGCGTGCGATTGTGGCCACCGGCTTAAGAGCTCCTGCCCAACATTCACTAACACGCTATAACAACAACCAACGATTTATATGCCCACAATATAAATAGATTATGAGTCCTGGCAGATAAGGAAGCACTGCTGGCTGGCCAATGTCCATGCTGAATAATGCATCCCCGAAGGTAAGCAGTTACGTGTCTGATGGCGGTAAGGGTAACGTAGCCCGCAATTACATGCGCGAGGTGTACTCCTAATGCATTAAGGATGTGTGTGCGGAGCTCGTTTGCATATGAAACGGGAGTGGCTGTGGCATGGGTGGTGGATACCTAGGCAAGCGTAAGCGAAGCGACTGCATGCATCCCTTGTGATAAATTCAATAGGAATCGATTCTGTTTTCTATTTGCGTGTGCATCGTTGTGTGTGTGTGTGCCATCATTATACACCTTCAGGATACTCGTAGCATGTCCTTTGTGTCGTCGGCTTTTGTTGTTCAAGGAACTTTGCGGATGTAAGTTAGAGTTTTAATGGGTGGGTGTGCATGGACATGTCTAACAGATGCCACGATGAAGGGGTTTTGACAGAATGGAATATTTTAGGGAAGAACATAACCGGCGGAATGTGTAATTGTAGGACATTGGTGTCGTTTTTTGTCATTTAAGGCCTTATTCCCTTCTAATATGCGTTTTTAGCCACTTTTACTGGGGCAATTACTTGGTTTTTGATCAACATGATGGCATGTAATTGAATGGGATGACTTTGACCGCAGAACACTTTGACCTGAGTGTCGAGGTAGTTCTTGTTTCATGTATCATCACATGAACGTACTTCTAAGGTGACAGTGTTGATATCCATATGTACTTAATGTGCGTCATATATGAGTATACGTGTACATATTTGTTTTTGTTTTTTTACAGACAAGATGAAATATTTGAAAAACAATTCATTTTCAGTTTTTAAAGATTTTTAAACTGTTTTATTGGATCAAACATGCTTAAAGGATCTGGGATCTATCATGTACTTTATTTAAGAATGTACGACAATGCTGTCTTATAATTTTTGGGGTTCTTTATTTATAATTATGTAATGTTATACTATGTACAGAGTTTCTTGTGGCTCCGAATTCTAAATAAATAAAACACATTTATAATTTGGACTTCCATCGAATTTTCAATTTTAATATATATAGTATCGATCCCGTCATTTGAATATCATTCAAATGTCCTCCACGGGAGTTATTGCAGGACCCGATTCTGACAAAGAAATTTTCGATGACTTTTTGAAATACGTCGGGCAATAACTGTGTGCTTGGACATGATCTTTTGCACGATCCTCACAAAGAAATCTAAACTGACGAATCGCATGATTTTTGTGGCCTGTTCAATTCACCAAATTGCGAATTAGGTACATATGTAAGTACGTAGGTTGAAGTGGGAAGTGAAATGAAAAGGGGAGTTAGATCAGAGTTGATCCATTGTACCGCCATGTAGATTTAATATATGTATGTAGGTTTTCCATAGTAGGAAAACATTTTGAGTTTTCAGTATACCGTAGCAGATTGCTGTGAAAAATAAATTGGGAAAGTGTGAGCTACACTCGCACAGAAATGTTCCTCTGATTTATTATAAATTGTTTCAATAATTTCAGTACCAGCAAATGAAGCTTATTTTAAAAAATTTCGGGCAGAAGTGTACGTTAAACTTTCATTTAAACTATTTTGAAGAACTTTGCCCTAATAGCTTGGGAGAATTTGGCCACTAATTTTTCTCTCACAAGTGGAGGGGACCTACAGTTTAATGCCGACTCCGAACCCCGATTTTGAGAAGCTTTTTCTAGACAGTTATACTCTTTGAGCATTGTCAGTGACTTGAAAGAGGTATTTTTAGTAGTTAGTATTTATTTATTTATTAAAAATTCGAAGTACAGACCCATACGGCCACGTCGCCCGCAGTAAGCATTAAGAAATGATAATTAATGAAATATTGATTTATGTATGTATGTGCAAATTCTGAGATATCAAGAATTAATATTTTAAAAATTATCATTTTCGCACACTAATTTCATTCTAAATGCACAACAACATACACATAACAGGCATGGGCAGTGATTGGGTATGATGCAAGGAATTGTTTGTGTTGGACAAATTTGGATAGAGATACAGTCGAACTTCGATAATTCGAACCATCACTTGCCACAAAAAAAATCGAGTTATCAAAACTTCGAATTATCAAGAAAATACAAAATGTATAGGTATAAATATTTATTTATTAGCGTCAAAACACATATAACGTACAGGGACATACTTAATAATATATATAATATTAATAATATATATAATATAATAATACTTAGTCTGTCACACATGATTGAAGAGAGGATTTTTTATTTTGGTTCTGACCATTATACAGTGTATCGGTTGTAGGTAAGTTCTGCCTCCTTTTCATTTTAAACGATTTCAAAACTGTTTTGTCCTCATTTTCATACATTGGTTTTGTAAGTTTCTTTGCACTTCCACTTACACCACATTTTCGATTGGACTGTTCACTCTGTGTATGTTTTTGTCTTCCACTTTGTGTTTTTCTAGTACAAAGTAAGTATTACATGTAAGTACTACATGTTTATTACTTCTACTAATAAAAAATAAGACAATTCTTAAGAAACCACGATTTTCTACTCGAATGTATGTATACTAGTTCATAGGAACATACAAAGACAGTGTCTCGAAATTCATAAAAAAAACTAACATATAAAATACGCAGAATTTGGGAATTTCCTTCAGAATTCGACTTATCGAAGTTGATGCCATATAATCCGTTCGAGTTATCAAGATATTCGAGTTATCGAAGTTCGAGTTATCAAGAACAAATTACATTTAAATTTCAGTCTTGGCGCTATTGCCAACCAATTTCATTCGAGTTATTAAATATTCCAGTTAGTTCGACTTATCGAAGTTCGATTTATTTATTATCTTGTCTATAAGTGAAATTGTGGGCGCCGTGTAGTAGTGGGTAGGAGCGTCGACTCCTACGCTCGAGGTCGTCGGGTCGAATCTCGAAAAAAACATCAAACATTTTTTCACGGCTCCACCTCTTTCGAGTCACTGACAATGCTCAAAGAGTATAACTGTCTAGAAAAAGCTTCTCAATCTCGTCGTTCGGAGTCGGCATTAAACTGTAGGTCCCCTCCACTCGTGATAGAACAATAGCACGCACAACACGAGTGGTTGCTGAGAAGCTAGGCCCAGGTCCACCTCGGACTGTAGCGCCGCCATTATTATTATTATTATAAGTGAAATTAACGCGGACGTTTCATTAAGCGCTATTCGTAAAATACTCGTCCATTCGTGTATCCGATCCAGTGCATGTTGTAATTTTGCTGTCGACTCATCGACTGTTTAGCGGTGTCATCAGCAAATGTGCCTAGTACGGCGTCTTCTTCTTTTGATATCATTAGTATAAAGCAATATAGGACCAAGAACATTCCCTTGCCGTATACCTGCATTTATAGCTTTAAATAAAGAATATTCGTTTCCATGCTTTGCACGGAAGATTCTATCAGAGAGATAGTTGGTTTCTAGAATGCGACAAAGTTTCCCCGGCAGAATTCGGCGAAGTTTGTATTTCATATTATTATACTTTTATACTTTGTCAAATGCTTGGGAAACATCAATAAGCGCGGTTGAACATACCATCTTATGTTCAAACGCTCTTTCTACTACATCAGTTATACAATGCACTTGGTCAATAGTTGAATGCTTACTTTTTTTTTTTCGTGTATTTTTATTTATAAAATTCATAATTCTTACATTCTAGACAAAAATACTTAAAACTAGCTCAACTAACTGAACTATTATTCTTAAATCTAACTTACTGACCCAATACAGGTACTCTAAGCTAATATATATCTAATACATTATAAAATTGCCTTTCGGCCTATTTGTCATTGAATTATTTGACTTTTCTGTTTTCTTTTTTTTTTTCCAAAAAAAATTAAAAAAAACTTGGTTATCTTTGTTTTGTTTTTTCTTATTCTACCTTAACCTAAACTAAATTAAACTTAGACAAAAATACTTAAACCTACTTAAAGTATTCATACCAAAGATCGGTAAGGGGGACAACTCACTCGCCAAGATTCTTAGACCTATCAGTCTAACCTCTTTCCAGCTGAAAAGCATGGAAAGGCTGGTTGAGCTTCATGTGCGCAAAACCGCTTTGCGAATTCATCCTCTGTCTCAGATGCAACATGCCTATCAGCGCGGAAAATCCTGCGAGACTGCACTTCAAAATCTCATCGGCAGAATTGAATGTGCACTCGACAGGAAAGAGTACGCGCTGGGCATTTTCATTGATATAGAGGGTGCCTTTGACAATGCGACTTTTGATGGCACGTGCAACTCGGCCAGAGAACACGGTGTAGATGAATCATTAGTGCTTTGGATTAAAGCAATGCTGATGAACAGAACTATTATTGCGGACGCGGACTGTGGCCAGTATGTTATGGCGGGGGTAAATAGGGGCTGCCCGCAGGGTGGTGTCTTGTCTCCTCTGCTATGGTGCATGCTGGTTGACTCTCTGCTTAATGCTCTCAATAGTTCCAACATCTACGCCCAGGCCTATGCGGATGATGTAGCTGTTCTGTTTGTCGGATCATGCCTAGCAGATGTGTGTTCAAAAGCGCAGGCAGCTCTAGACGTGATCGACGATTGGTGTACCAGAAATGGGCTTTCAGTCAACCCTCTTAAAACCGAGGTTGTCCTCTTTACGAGGAGGAGGAAATTGACTGGTTTGACTCAACTGGTACTAAAAGGTGTCACTATCCGCTTTTCCGATGAAGCTAAATATCTGGGTGTCGTTCTAGATAGGAAGCTTCTGTGGAAAAAACACATTGAAACAAAAATTGCGAAGGCACTGTCAGTTTTCTGGCAGTGTAAAGGAATTTTCGGCAAATCATGGGGTCTATCACCAAAAAGATCCGTTTGGATCTACACGGCTATGATTAGGCCCCTTCTCTCCTATGCATTGGTCGTTTGGTGGAATAAGCTTTCGCGTAAATACGTAACTGCTGCTTTCACCAAGCTTCAAAGAACGGTCTGTCTCGGCTATTGATGCCCTGCTGAATCTCCCCCCCCCCTAGATGTCCATATCATGGGGTGTACTCTCAAGGCCATCTTCTGTTTAAAAAAAAAACAGCTCCCACTGGAATTTCGATGACCTTGCGCACCGCATTTCCTTTGACCCCAGTCTTATGGATATGCCGTCTGACGCACGGACACCAGCTGCGACGAACATACAAAGTCGACTTTCCCTGTACTCAGGACTGGCTCTGGCCAGAATCTGAGCCAGGAAAGGAATGTAGTCGAATTTTCACGGACGGCTCCAAGACCAGTAAAGGATCTGGTGCTGGTGCCTTCGTGGAGAGCGACAACTTTAGACTGCACACCTCGTTAGGTAAATTTGCGTCGGTTTTCCAAGCAGAAACCTATGCGATCCTAATGGCTACGAGCTATATTGTGAAGAATAGGTGGAAGGGGCGAAGTATTTGCGTCTGTAGCGACAGCCAAGCTGTGCTTAAGGCCTTGCTCAACCCTTTAACCACTTCCAGGATAGTTCAGGAATGCAAGTCTTCTCTGAATTTGATCGGTAGCTTGAATTCGGTAAGACTTGTCTGGGTTCCCGGGCACCACGGGATCACGGAAAATGAGATCGCTGATGAACTTGCTAGGCGAGGATCAGATGAGACTTTCTCAGGACCTGAACCTACGCCGGGATTGCCCGCGTCCTTGGTTAAGGCTTCCATCGATGGTTGGACTTTTCGAGAGCACAACCGCAGGTGGCATGACTCTCCAGGAAGTAGACAGACCAAGCGCATGCTCCCCAACGTCTGTAAGAAATCCGCGGCTTTCTTGTTATCTCTTAACAGAAAATACTGCAGACAACTTATTGGCGTACTAACGGGGCACTACACCTTCGCCAAACACCTAAGTGTGCTTGGCCTAAGTGACGAAACCCTCTGTGACGCCTGTGGAGAAGACGATGACTCTGCAGAGCACTTCCTCTGCCATTGTCCCGCCTTTGCTCGGATCAGGTGGCAGTTATTCGGCGCTGATGAGGTGAGAGCTGATGATGTAGGCTTCTCATCAAAGAAGCGCCTGCTTCAATTTCAGTAAAAGTAGGTTGCTGCCTGGTAGTACAATGGACCAGTCTTGAGTCTGAGTGCTCCAGTGTAGCGTGACAAAAACCTACGACAAAAAAAAAAGGTATTTAAAACTACTTAAGCTATGTCCGTAATAGAATACGGAATACGCGTGCACCAGGGCGTATATGGCATTATATGCTTGACATATATATTTCATACGCCGTGATGCACCTTATTTTGTATTTTTTTTGTAAGTTTTTTTTTTTCCTTAGTCTAATTAAAATTACCTTAAAACTATGTAAGTTGGCTAGAAAGGTCAGCTACCGGGTCAATCATTGAGACGTTAGCGGCGGCGGGGGCTGGTTTTAGTGTAACCACCAGTAAAAGTGCCGTTCTTTGGCGGACAGTGCCCTATCTCGGGCGGCGATCGCCCTACTGAACCGGAGAAGGTCCTCGTGGCTTCGAGCGACGTCCGGCTCGTATTGGAGTCGCCTGTCCACTGTTCGGCGTACGACATGGAAGATGATAGGACATCCTTCCGCATCCTGTATCAGGCCTTTTTCGTCCAAATAAAGGAAAGCTTCGGGCGGAATGAAGCCGTTAAGGCGCACCCTCTCATGGTACATTATATTGGGGTAGTAAGCCCCAAAGATCAGCCAGTTGGTAGAAGTCATAGCTCGTGCAATGTGTCCTCGCATCAGCTTAATAATAAAATTATCTTTCCTGATCAGGTTTGCCTCGTTATACAAGACCTCGTTGGGATAGAATTTCTTGTACTCGGATTCGGGTGTGCGATACAACCGGAAGCAGGCCCGAAGACACTGCCTCTCGAACACCCTCATCTTTTGAATGCTTACTTTTAAAAACAAAATTGGTAATTAGGAATAAGCCGCTTTTCTTCCACGCCTGAGCTTAAACGCCTAAGTAAAATTTTTTCAAATACCTTAGACATTAGCAAAATTGGTCTACATGCCTTTTTATCCGTTGGTGGTTTTCCGGGTTTCGGTACCATTATAACCTCTGCCACTTTCCATTGACCGGGCACATACTCTAGTCTAAGGGCGGCATTAATAACGAGTAGATAGAGGAACTTCAGAAGGGCTTTCTTCGGCAACTCTTTCAAAATTTCTCCTGTTATTAGGTCGTAGCCAGGGGCTTTTTTCAGTTTCATATTAATTATTTCTCTTTTAAGCTCTGCCAGATTGGCGCTTCTCATTACGAATCTATCGTCGCGCACGTCCATCCTATTGTAGCTTACAGGAAGCATTTGGCCGTCGAATGGTTTAAACGTTCCTTCCAAATAATCTGCGAAGAGATTCGCTTTCTCTTTATCTACTTTCGCCCACTCATTCTGATTTCTCCTGATTGGTGCTTTATGTGCTACAGGTTTTCTTAAGCCCTTCACGGCCTTCCAGAGGGAATAATTGCTTTCTTTTTTTGCAGCTAAGCTAGTAAGACACTCGTTTATTATATTTTTTTGAGTGCTTTGATTTTTTACTAGCAGATTGCATAATTGATTGAGACGAATTTTATCCTGTGGCGAGCGCGTTTGTTGCCATTTCTTTCGAGCTTTTCTTTTTTCTCTTACCGTTTCCTTTGTTTCCACCGTATAGTGTCTATGAAATTGTCTCAGGGGGTTCTGAGCGGTACTCTGAGTTCGATATGATCATGTGTGTAATTCCTGAATGCATGCCATTTTGTACGATAATTTAATAACATAGTTGATATTTCCTTTTTTACGAGCGACATGAATTTCATAACAAAAAAGTATACCACGTCAGGTATTTCTCTAGAATCTGTGGGCCAGTAGGTTGGATTTCCTGTCGAATAAAAATCACAGTTGAGTTTCATTACGGCTTTGCAAAGTATTCTGCCTTTTTGGAAAATAAGACGCATTTCCTCAAAATGTGTGCTTAGCGTTGAAGTCTTCACCAATGATAAAGTTTTCAGCGAGCATATTAAGTATATCGTCCTATTCGAAATTGTTTATTATACTGGGCTGAGGGCAGTAAATAGAGAACTCGTTAAAGGAGAAATGTTTGTTTTCAATCCGGACGGTACTTAATTGTATTGCATTTGATTCTATCTTTATTCCTACTATGTGTTCGATATTTACTCGTATGAACAATGATGATCCGTCTCTTGCCCTTTCCGATGGGTGGAAGGCGTGATAACCGCAATAGCCCATTAAATTTTTGCGGGATTGCTTCGTTAGGTGCGTCTCGGAAATCAAACATATATCGATTTCTTTTCCCTGAACCTATAGTTATAATTCGTTAAGTTTCTGTAGAAGATCATTCGCATTCCAATTCAAAATTTTCAATTTAAAGTTCATATTGATGTATGCTTGCTGCTGATCTTTCTTTCGAGGTTCAGCAGTCTGTCGAAGATAAGTTTGTTTTTGCCTGCTCTTCAAGTTTTCCCAAAAAAAACATTGAAAATATAAAACACAGGGTCAGATGGGTCACTATTTTATGCAAATTTGCAATTGCAGCAGTTTCATTGTGGCTGCCACAGGTTGAGCGAATGTTTTTCCTCCAAGATATGGTGATTTTACTTGTCTTTTCATCTTTTCAGTTAGGTTGAAAGGGGCAGGTTGAATTTCCTTTTTCGAATTAACGTCTTCGACTCAACAGATATGTATATCACTTTTTGTTGATTTTGGTATTTGACGTACAGTGCCTCACAAAAGTATTCGGAATTATGCTTTTTCCTGGATCTTAGTTTGCTTTGTTGATTTTTGTTGTTGTTGTAGACAGAAGCCACGCAGTATTGCTTCCTGATTTATTGTGAACAGAGAATAAATTTCAAATTGAAACTGATTTTTATAGTTATAATAATTATTTGTTGTATAACAATATTAAAATCCAGAAAAAAAAATAATTCCGAATACTTTTGTGAGGCACTGTATGTAGTTTTGCTTTTATTTTCTCTGGTCTTTTCTGAAGCTCTTTTGCAACTTCACAACCACAATAGCTAGCAGGGTGCTTTCCTTTACAGTTAACACAAGTAGGCGCTGATCTCTTGCTTACATTACACTGTTCCGATAAGTGTTTTCCGGTGCATTTAACACATTGTGCCTCTTTTTGGCAGTTCGCCTTTGTGTGGTTAAATCCCTGAGAACGTTTACATTGTGGGATTGATGTTGAGTTCCTACACAGAACTTCAATTTTAACAACCATGTTGAAGATCGTTTTAAAGCGTATATTTTTTTTCCGTGAGCGCCGTGAGTTGATATCCGAGACGGAATTGTTACAAAAACACACAAACAAATTAAAAAGCGAACCATAGTTTCAGTAACTAATGTATATTTTATTTAATAACTAAAAAAAATCCGACTTCGTCGGCGGTACTAATAGAAACCGACCTGAGGGTCTATGCAATATTACAGTTAACGGAACAATTTTACGTAAACAAATGAAAGGGTTAAGGAAATAGGAAAGGACGCTATTTATACAACAATAAGGGAATTGGGAGAAGACGCGTAAATGACAACAAATGCATCGAAGTTTACCAGTGGTTGGAGTCGGCATTAAACTGTGAGTCCCCTCCACTCGTCAGAGAACAATAGAACGCACAACACGAGTGGTTGCTGAAAAGCTAGGCCCAGATCCACCTTGCACTGTAGCGCCGCCATTATTGTTATTATTATATTTTTTCCACACTTTCACATTTATCGAACGTGAGCGTAAAAATAGGTAAACTGCGACTTATCTCAGTTTTGCCATTCTCCGCTTTTTGCAGTCATTATTAATGCGAAGGGACCTTCTCCGTGCGAGTACAACTCAGACTTGCCCAGTTTATTTCTTCTTATAGTATTGTTTATTTTCTTGATATTTAATATTTTTGCTCGCGAAATTCTCCCTTCATTTCAGTTATGATCTTCATTGGATGAATCTTTGTCCCCCTAGCGAAACTAGTGTAGGAAATAGAAAATCTTGCTGGAGTCTTAGACATGTTCAGTCGAATGCGTGTTTGGCCCAAAATGAAATTTCCAACACAGAGCTTTTAATTACAATTCTTTTTGTACAATTCTTCAGTCAATATTTTACGAGTATAAGCACGATCTTTCGATGTACCCGTATCTTCTCCTATTCTAAGACTCACTGCGCGTCCAGTATCATTTGGTGAACATCTTTCACATATTTGGTAATGAACAGGGCTATTATTTCTATGTTAATACATATTTTTTTTGGATAAACATAGAAGGAGACAAATAATATAGTTTTTCGAATCAGTGAATTTCATTTAAAATGTCATTTAATCGTTAGAGCATATTTTTGCATATATTACTATAAATGCATACAAATGCTTTTTTTGGTTTATTGGACATATTTTTAAAATAAATGCATATTTTTAGTTCATATTTTCGTAATCTTTAAAATGTTAACTTTGAAAAACATACGCACCTTAAAACTTTTAGTTCCAACCTACATGGAATAAACAACTTGAAGCACTAAACACAATTCCAGCTTTCCAATATTCTATCTGAAAATTTCAAAAAAACACTTTTTGGTATATGTAGACAAAGCATATTCAATGAATTTCGACAATTAGTACAATACCTTATTTAAATGAGAGTAACATGTAATATTTTAATTTTGTTTTCTATGAAATTAAGTTTATTTTATGATTATTTATTTTTGAAGTTTTTGTTGTTAAATAAAAGACTGATTTTTTTAAAATTTTCAACGTCTTTTTATTATTTTTCAAAGCATATTTTTACTTTATAAGCGGATATTTTCTCATTTTATGTGCATATTTTGTGTTCTTAGCGCATAAAAAGCCCTGGTAATGAACATAGTTTCTGGTCGTTCCGAACGAGCCACAATTCGAAGTTTCAAATTACACAATAGAGCTTTAGTAAACAGCTTCAGATAGGGATGAAACAGGAACTCAAACAACATGACCATCGGCCTGCCACGATATTTTGCCAGCTGCCTCTAATTGCGCACACCAAGTTGGTTGAATGCCATTCGCCTAGCACTGAATAGCAGATGGATTTCTAGATGCCTGGCTGGAGTCATGACGCTGTACAACACATATACACCACGGGCTTATTCATCTCATTCAAATTGAGTCGGAAAATGAAAAAAAATTCATCGCATCACAAAAATCTATGCGCTGGTTGCTTTTGTTTGGACAGTGGTTGCTTTAATGTTGCATTTTAGAACGCGAGGCAAAGCGTCATTGCAAAATGTTTGCATTTAAGAACGCTTGACGTTGCAGTACTGTGCTAATTCTGCGATGACGAACTCACCCAAAACTAAGTATAATCTATGTACAAGTAGGCTTTTATGTAGATTATCCCCTCCCATCAAATGTAATACAAAGCCAAAGTATTATTAACTAACAATTAATGAACGATTGGTGTAAATATTTACGGATTTCTAAATCGAATTAAGTCCTTCGTTTGAGCAGTTAGTCAATCGAAGTGAGGCTTTCCACTTAACATACATCCACATATCCAGTAAGAAATCTTACTTGCAGACTGCTCAACCGTTGTGTAGCACAGTCCCGTTCGCAGTTCAAAGCAGATAATTATTCTTACGTGACTCTAGGTGAACTGCCGACTGAAGGCGATTTTTCATGTGCGGTTGCTATAGATCCCACGATCTTTCTGAACAAAACTTGCGTCACAAACAGATCAATTTAGAACTCAACTTGATTTAACCGAAAGGAATTCGCTACTGTGCGTGGAGTCGCACCACACCACATCGCAACGATTTAAAAACAATCATGCAGTCATTATAATGTCATTTCTAGAGATTTCGCATGATCTCCAGTGGCCAGCATTGGACGATTGACATGCACATTCGATTCCCATTGAACCGAGGTGGGACTCTGAAAGGATGTTCGCAATTTTCCTGCTGCGGTAGCACAACTCTTAATTGTTTCGTTCCTTTGAACGGCCATTAGACGGGGGATGGTTGCCGCAGCAGATGATTGCTCCTACTGTTGAGACTGTTGCTGTTGCCACAGGTGAATGATCTGACGCACGAAATCTTTGATTGGTGCTCACATTTGACAGTATAATGGTTATCATGGTTGGCTCACAAACGCTAACCTGTAGCTTCTGTGTGATGCCGCGGGATCGCTCCGGGTGGTGGGATTTGATTTGCCATTAGGTTTTGTGGTTACTCCTGATCCGACATCACGCACCTTGAGTGACCCGATAAATTTCTTAAGTCAGTAGCGTAGCGATGATGTATTGCAAACACAGGAAGCCAGAACATTAAGTCTGTTGTGAGGCATTTGGTATTCCAAGCAATTCTCCTCGATGTGACACAATGGTGGACTAATGAAAAGGCGCTTTGGCACAAAGACGAGGGGCATCTTTATGTGCCGGCGATTGCGGCACGAACAACGAAGAGGAACTGCGTTCCCATTGAAATAAACTAGCTCCAAGATAAACTTTGGATGCGCAAATGAAGTGACAAGTGTGAACAAAACAAGCGGTCTCAGGGCATTGGTATTCAGAGACAGGAGCGGATCAGGAACAAACAGATGACGGCAATGTGATGATATTTTCAGTTATTGTGAAAATGTTTAGAAAGTCAGAGCGACGTGTAGTGAATCATAAACAGGCCACTTTGACGGATTATTTGTGGAAGAATTTGAGATCTTCACGTGCGTTTAACTCAAAATATACTTTATAAAAAGTTAATAAGTGTTTTGCCTACCAGCCTGCTGCATAGAAAAGTGTTATATTTTTTGGGGCTTCGTTAAAATTTATAATTTATCAATGATTGCAGGTCATGAAAAGCCAGTATTTAGATTTTTTTTTTCGGAGGATTTTTGAAACACTACTGAAGCACTCAGACTCAAAACTGGTCCATTGTACTGCCAGGTAGCAACCTACTCCAGAGCCGTTAATTTGATCCCAACGGCAAATGGTGACTGGACCAGATTCGATTTCACTGGGATTCGAACCTGGGACCCCTCGAACAAGGAGCAGGCACTTAACCAATTGCGCCATCCAGTCGTTTTCAGATTTCGTTAGATTTTACAGGAGGCAATTTCCCGACCAAATCATCCCATGCGTTAGAAATCTGAGCAGACCCCAAGACGTACTCCCCTCACCACTCGTATGGGTCCTTGTGATGGACGGAATTGTGGGGACATTGGAACGAGATGGACTCATATTTGTCACCTACGCGAACGGCGTTCCCATTCTAGTATCAGATGAAGTCCTTTCAACGCTAAGCGAGCGTTTTAGTCACCAACTAATTCTAGTTACTGACTGAAATCTAACATATGACAGCGTGCATAGAGACTATGCGCTATACAGCGCCATGTCTAGTTTTGACATTCCTGCCAAATTCGTCAACTGAGTTTGGCAGGAACTCCAACTGAGCAGGATGACGATGGAGAATTTTTGCTGCTCCATCAAGGTCGGCAATGAACGCACCGAGACCTTCAATGTAAAAAAATGATTTAGAACAGGCACCGCGCTGCGCGACGTTTTCAAAATTGTTCTTGGGAAGATCGTGCAGAACTCACTGGCCAACACAACAAGCACGATATTTTGAAAGTCCATACAACTACTAGCATTCGCGGACGACATTGGCGTGATTGGTTCAGCACAGTCAGCCGTCAATGAAACGTTCGCAGGCATTGAATCGGAGGTGACCAAAATGGGTTTAGCGGTTAATAAGGGCAAAAAAAAGAATATGCTGTCTTCAAAGAAGGACACACAACGTATACTTGGCCACAACATCAAGATAGGCAGCTATAACTTTGATGTAGTGAAGGACTTCGTCTACCTCGGCTCCGCGGTAAACAGTACAAACACCATCAGAACCGACATTAAATGCAGGATAACTTTTGCCAACCGTTGTTCTTTTGGGCTCAAAAGGCAATTCAGCAAGAGAGCCTTCTCTCGGAATACTAAGTTGACTCTGTATAAGACCTTTATCATCCCTGTCGTGATTTACGGTGCAGAGGCATGGACAATATCGCAAGCGGATGAAGAGTCTCTTGGTCTTTAACCACAAACTGTGCGGGCTGTACAGGGACATGAGGCTAGCCAGGCGTCTACGGATCGAATGCCTAAAATGGCTAGGCCATGTGGAGTGTATGGATAACTTAGCTCCGGCGAAAATAGATTTGCTGTTTTTCAAGGAAAAGAAAAAGAGTCCGTATGCCGAGTTATAAATGAGGTAGACTTCGAATACATTAAGATATTTAGACATGAAAATATTTGCTTAAACTGGCCACCTCCCCTGATGCTCAGAGTAGTAGGATTTTAGAACCACAACTTCTATGGGAATGCGGTTATACTTTTACAATGGGCAGTTCCACACAAAGACAGATTTCTGCCACCAACTCTGGTCCCGGCGACTAAATTTTTTAGACGAATTCCGGGCAGGAGAGAGACACAAAAAAACATTTGCAGTGCTTTTCAGGAGGAAGTGACTAAAATAAATCCGGCAGAATGTCCGTCGTCTTTACTTGACCAACCAATCGGTAAACATGCGTTCCGACAACCAAGCGGCATATACCATATATACCTAGAGCTGGATACTGGGCAAGTAATGCAGACTAAACAGTGACATCTCTACTGTAAACACGGTGAGCCCACGTTTGGGTGCCGGACGTACAGGCATTTAAAGAAACAAAAGAACGAAAATATTTACAATAGAGGGTTCAGAGCTGGAAAAGTCTCTATCTATCATATACAAATACGTCGCTAAGCTTTTTAAGAAAGAAGTTAAAAGATAAAGCTTTTGAAATGTAGAAGACGATAGCTGAACCGCTCGGAAAGTCTCTTATGGTGCATGATTTCCTTTTTCTCTCACAGTCAACTTTCTTAGTAAAAAAAGCGAACTCTAGGGCTATAACTGCCAAGCTGCGTTTGTTCCTTTTTGAGTTTATTCTTATTTTAAGCGTGGTCACCGTGGCGTAGTGGGTTAGTGCGTCGACTTCTACGCACTAGACTTTCAGTCTCAAATTCCAGCACAGACAACAGTTTTTCAAAACAAAATTGTTTACGACTCCACATCTTTGGAGTCACTGCCAATGCGCAAAGAGAAAAAGCTTATAAATCTCGAGTTTTGTAGTCAGCATTAAACTGTAGGTCCTCTCCACTTGTGGGAGGACAAAAGAACCTGAACAACACGAGTGGTTGCTGTAGAAACTTGGCCCAAGTCTACCTCGGACTGTAGCGCCACCATTATTATTATTTATTTCTAAGATATAAGAAAAGTTGATAGCCATGCAGAGAACTTTCACTTATTAGATCAACGACTCCTAGAGCATCTGAGACTGAACAATTGCGGTCTTCCTCCCGGCCATGCTGCTTTCATTCATCAAGACTAAATTTTCGGCAATCAATTTGTCTTTATACCGGAGGTTTGGTATTCTTCTCTTCTCGGAGGAGACTCGGATTCAAAGACTGTGTTATCTGGAGCATTGATTTTCTTTCGCCAAGTCTATGGATTTTTGCCTTCCAAACTAAGTTCACATACTTGTACAGCTCACAGTGTTTCCAGTCTTCTAGATTATAGATTATAGATTAGATTATGTAAATTATTTTATTTTGTTTCAATTTTAGATTAACATAATATAATACAATTCAATACATTATAATATTATATAAATTAATAACAATTTAAGTGGGCAATGGCGGTGCCGTCTACCTGATTGACGCGCTAATATTTTCATAAAAACAGACTCATTTCTTTTTTCTTTTCTTTCTAAATTAAAGCCATGACATATTATATATTTATATGTATTCCTTTAAAATATTATTTCTATATGAGGATGCTGTCTTACACTCACTAAATTTATAGAGCGCAACCCAATTATTTCCATTTAGGATGTTTTCCGTTTGTTCCATTGTTAGTGATAACTTTCCAGTCTTCTACATTTTCCTTCCGCGCAGGCAGGACCAGATATTCAAGAGTCAATTCTGCAGCCTTGTTTGTAGTCCAGCATTATGTTCCATATAGCAAGATTGGACGGATTAGGGATTTGTGGAGTAAGATTTTGTTTCTTCGAGTCAGGATTTTTGAACCAAGTACCTTGCAAAATCGAAGAAGCAGCCTTTGCCAAGTGCGTTTCCACGTCGGATCTCCACCAAGATATCGTTTGTGGAGATCACGTTTGCTCAGCGGTAGAAGACTCAAGCAACTCAAAGTTGTAGCTGAGCTGATGGGCGACGCATCGATTTTTACTTGACAGCATATTCTTCTCTCCTTCTCAATCGTGTTGAATGCTCCTAGAACGGACAGCTCCGAACGCCCAACTTTGTTTATATAATGAGAGTAACCCAGCAACTGGACCGATTTGTCGAAGATAGTGCCTTTAGAGTTTACACATGCCCTTCTCCAGTTCTTGCCGAAATCCGGTGCAGGTTTCAAGCGGATCGGAAAAATACGCGATGCTCTGTGCAGTACCATTCTAGCACAGAGCATCGCGTATTTTTTAGAGTGGCGTGAGTCAATTGAATCAATTTTCCCAGGATCTTGAATTGACATCGCTTCGAAGAGAAGGTGCGTATCGATTTGAAACTTACTGCTCTTTCCCAGGATTTGAAGGAGTGTGAATAGTCTAATAGTACGCTTACACCGCACCCAAATTCAGCATTTCGGCTAGTTTCTGCGTTTCAGCCCAGATACATTGCATTTCGCCATTTCGGGTGCGGTGTAAACGTACTATAAGTCGATTTGTTGAGCCAAAACCCGCACTGGTACGTGCCGATTAGTGCGGTGCAAAAGAGTCTAAGACGTTCACACAGTTCACTGTATTGAATCTTGTATGCGACATTGAGCTGGGATACATCTCTATAGTTGTTGCATGAGGTAGGAATTGATATTCTAGTCGTCGGGCAAACTTTCGTCTTCCCAAATTCTGCCGCCTGATCTAGTGCGTGCTCGTTACCAGAACATCACCACTGTCCTTGACGACCTCTGATGGCAAACCATCGAGATTTGTCATTTTTTTGTTATCTAGCGTTACTAAAATAATTCTGGTGTTGAGACAATAGATTATATTTTTAATAGTTAGAACTACAGCGCAGCATTAGCTATTATTTTCAACATAGATTTAAATTTTCTGTTTCAGTTTTTTTTTAAAACACATTTTCCTCATCAAGTAACGACATTAAACTGCCGAGCCACATCTGTTTTAAAATATGCAAATAATCAAGAAACACTACCAGCACCCTAAAGAAATTACGTTGCCCGTGGCAGATAAGAAAACTTGTCGCAAGACCTTATCAACTTTCTCTCAGATCTCCGCCCTGCGAAAGGTGAATAGCTACCTCGACCAACACCTATGGAACTGCCACATCCATTGCATGGATAATTGCGTCCAATTTGCATACCTTGTAATTATTACTTTTCTTCCCCCTCCTTAATTTTGTGGCATGAATCTCTCTCAGTGGCCGCCTGGTGACCCCAACGCTTGCATGTGCTTGATGGGTTTTTGGTAAGCGAAGACCGCCTCTATCGCCGCTTTTAACCATTTTAATCGCAGCCCTTAGTGCAAAAAGGAAAAGAAAACAAAACACTGAAGCGGAGGAAAATGTAAACAGCAGTGTTGCACCCAGCGAATTACAAGTGGAAGTCGGCCTTCTTCGATGCCTTCCACTCACTCGGAGGGAAAACAGCATAATTACCCCATTAAATCAGCGGCCGAAACTTGCAGGTCGCAAGCATTGTTTCGTGGTCATGAAGACGGTAATAGCCGCCTCGGTCGCTTCGCAGCGATCACTTGAAGATTTCACCGGTTGGCTGGTCCCAGGCTGGATGTTTGTTTGCTGGTTGGCCCGTCGTTTTGCGTGCTGCAGATAATTAGATTAGATTACCATCGGGCAATTAATTTCAGATAATGGGGGTGAATCGTCCGAAGGGTACCATTGGCTTCCGCCATTACATGCGGCGGCTGGTGTTGGTAAAGGGAAAAAATTGAAAATTGCAAATATTTTCGCGAAGCCGCTTATCTTTGGGTGCAGGTTACACATGCTTCCCGGAACAGAACACAGTGTTTCTTCTGCCTCTTGCTGTCGGAATGGTCAGTGCTTGGAGCCATTATTGAAACTCGCCTGTGTTGGAAGTGTGGGTTGTCTTCGTGTTGCATGAGCGGGAAGTTTGCAGAGTCCTTATTTATTGTGAAATGGTCACGATTTTATGATTTCACCGAAAGTTAGTGGTTTAACGAATTAGACGCAGATTGGAGGTGAAATTGTGAGAAAATGGTGGTTGGAAAAACTATTCTAACTTTCGATGCAAAACACATCTAGCAAAATAAATCAAATTCACGTGCCCTTCTAATGTCCAGTTTTTCGGGGCTTCTTTGGGTAGTATTTTGGAGGATAAGAAACTACTGGGATCTACAATGAAAATCTGCAGAAAATTAGATAACCAAACGCAATTTAATAATTTTTTAATTAAATTACAGCAAACCTTTAAAAGGATATGTCGAATAATTAAAACTTTGTTGTGCCCCCTAAGTCCTTTATGCGGACACATCAGATTTCAAGAGAGATAATTTCCCAACTGCTCGCCGTAGCGAATTTCCCATGGTAGAATTTCCCATCCATAGAAAGGCGAACCACAAACCGTAAGTGGATTAAAACTAGAAAATTCCACAAGAAAGGAGAAACCTCTGTCTGTGCCAATTATTAACGAATCAGTCTTCTTATTACCACATGCAAGATCTTCTCTGCAATTTTGTGTGAACGCCTGAAAGCTTTCGTTAAAAATATAACAGGTCCTAATCAGTGTGGTTTCATGGCAGCGAAGTCCACAATTTGCCAGACATTCAAAATCCCGCAGATCTGGAAAAGTCTCAAAAATGCAGATCGACATTCACCACCTATTCGCCGACTTCAAGACCGCATATATCAGCATGTATAGAGACGAGTTATATGGCGCCATGTCTGCGAGAGAAGAGTATATGGGTGAGAGAAGAATATATGGGCTGTGCAGCGATATTAGTGCATCCAGGCGGTTACGGTTACTCCTAAGATTATGAGGTTATGTAGAGCGCATAGACAACTTAGTTCCGAACCAAAGAATCTCCGAATCTGATACAACGTAACCAAAGTACGTTTAAGGTGGCGTACATAAGTGAAGAGGGACCTCAACTAACTTGTCTGCTTACCAATCGGTTATCGAAAAATGTTCCCTTCTTCATTTTCGAAATTAAACGTTTCCCTGAGACATATCTAAGAGTTCATCAAAAGAGGCGGTACGTTTTCTGAGACGTCTTCGTAAAAAAGAAAAAAAATGTGTACAATAAGCTTCGGGCCAAGCGAAATCAAATGAAAAAACTTAATTTTTTGTGTCAATCACTTTAACTCCCAAGCCAGCAGAAGCTTAGAAATGAATGAAGCTGATCTCGTTGGCTCCATTCATTCATGAAACACCAACAACAGACAATCGCTCACTACCTGCAGAACATTCTAAAAACAGAATCAAAAGAAAGCGGATACAGTTACTTCAAACCAATTTACCTGTCCAGGCCCACTTAGAGCGGCCAACATGCATTATTCATCAAATGAAGTCATTGCACATACTAACTGGCAATCCATGTTCCACACTGGCACTCGACTGAAAACGAAACTCAACCAACTCTCCGTCGCTTTCCATCCGTCAACTGCTGTCCGTCAATGATGAACGAAACACTTGTGAACCACACCTTAACAATCGCTAAGCTGATGAGAAATTAATCAACACTTGAACCATTTTGTTAATTTAAGACCTACGCGTGCCCATCGTCATTGCCATCGCTATAGCCGGAGTGCGAACAGTTCGGTCATCATTATCGATTCTGGACTCAAGTGGTCATAATCCAAATTGAAGAAAACATCTGGTAGACGAAACAGACGCTCGTACACACAGACAGTCAGTCAGTCACTCCAGGTCTTCTCTGTTTCACATTTGTCGCAACTGAATCTCGAGTGGAAATGCCACCCAAACTGCCATAGATCACCTCGACCACGGTAGACAAGGAAAGGAGGGACGCACAAGCAGCCAGTGTTATTGTTGTGACGCAGGATTACCCAGGAGATACAGAGATATAGAGAAACAGAAAGCCAGAGGATCAACAAAATATCTGATTGCTCGAGAGCACCTCAAGTGGCACTCGTAAGCCTACACACTTTATGACCGAAGACTACACGGCACAGTCCCAACACAGGGTCGAAGTGGGCACTTCTCGCGCGCCACTTGGCTTGGCTTGACTTGCCTTGGCTTGGCTTGGCTTGGCTTGGCTTGGCTCTATCACTCTCAGCCCCGTAATCAGTTTATTCTGTTTCGTCTGGAGAACACTTGTCCAGTGCGAAGCGTGGAACTACCCAAGCAGCAGCAGCAGCCAGTCAGTCTATCAGGCTGTCAGTCAAACCTCGGCCGTAAGGCTGACCTGGCTGGATACTCGTATGTGTGTGGAATTAGTGAATTGAATTTCAATCGGCGGAAATGTAATCAATCTGAAGGATGCTCGAAGTGATTGGAGTTCACGTCGTTTACTGTGCTCCAAGAGGGATTTGGAGAGCTGAGATCACACCTTGGTCAGTACGTGCTGGTGGAGGGGTAGTGCAGAGTTGGGCTTTCAGGTGGCAGTAGCATGTATCTGCTCCTTCTACACACAGGTACTGGATTCTGGTGGGCTGACCGTGCTCGGTGCTCGTGCTTTGAGTGTTGTGTGCTCATCAGTTGGAATAATATAATTAATTTCGATCGCAGCCTTGTTGCGGTGGCATGCCCGTGATGGACGCACTCGAATTTGCATAAAGAAAATGATGCATTTGCAACATGTTGCGTTCTCGGCATGCGGCGGGTGCGTGCCTTGGAGGGCATGGAATGCGTGTTTAGGAAGAAGCAAAAATAAATCGTCCATGTCAAGTATTGTTGATGCGTCGTTGTGATATGCTTGTCAATTAAAAGACTGATCAGAATTTTCTGAGGTGATTGGAGGAGTAGAGGATTGATTGATAGCGCTATACAAGAGAAACATGACCGATTAAAGAAGAACCAATGGTAACGTGTAAGATTGAATAATGTCCTCGAATATATAGTTGAAAAGAAAACTAGGGAAATGACACAAAACAAACGTTAATCACATTTGTGCATTTTAACTGGGAACATGAACATGGTCCCTAACATCAAGGGTATTTTTGGTATTCAAATTGATTGACGGCTATATAGTGTACGCAGTTTTCTTGAAAGTTGGATGCTTTGCACTTTAAAATTGGACTGTGATGATGGAGGACTTAAGCATAGCCCTGAGAAAGCCAACGTCCTTAACGACTTTGAAATCATAGTTGCTCTTGTGACGTTCTGATAACGTTTCGGTGGTGTGCTTTCTTCTTTGATGATAGCGTATTTTTATTGCCATCGATTTCCTTCAGGACTATTAAGGCACAGCCACAACTAAACTTGGCATTCCCTTCAACACGTTGTTTTTTACACAGGTATTATTGTTATTAGTTTTAATGCATTTTTTTATTTTTATCTTTTAAAAATCTTACATTCTAGAAAGAAATACTTAAACTAGATATACAAAACGGGATTCTTATATACTATCTTACTGGCCCTATGCGGGCACTCTAAGTTTATCTATGAATTTACAATTTACTTTGCCTTTCGGCTTCTTTTTGTTTATTTTACATATATTTTTAAATAATTCTAAAAAAAATACTTATGCTAAGAAAAATTAATTAAAAACTTAGTAATCTAAAATTTTTTTTTTTTTTTTTTTATTTATATTCTTAAACTAACTTAACACTAACTTACCTAACTTAAACTTACCTAAACTAACCTATCTAAATTTTTTTTTTGTTTTTGCTATTTTTTGTATATTTTTTTTGATTTTTTTATATTTTTTTTCTTAAAATTACCCTATCTAATACCCTAACCTAAATGTAAGTTGGCCGTAAGGGACCAACAATTTGCTGATTAAACTGACAAAATCTGGGGCGTCTGATGGGGCTGCAACCACCAATAGAACCCCCGAAGCTTTTCACAATCCCTTCTGTCGCGAACTGAGATGGATCTACTGAACCGGAGATCACCCGGACTAACGCTTGCGACATCGCTCTCGTAGAGGAGTCGCCTATCTACTGTCCTTCGCACCACGTGATAGATTAATGGACATCCCTCCGCATCCTGGATTAAGCCAATCCGGTCAAGGTACAAGAACGCTTCCGGC
The DNA here is from genome assembly GCA_930367185.1 of Myathropa florea. Classification (NCBI taxonomy): domain Eukaryota; kingdom Metazoa; phylum Arthropoda; class Insecta; order Diptera; family Syrphidae; genus Myathropa; species Myathropa florea. Next base: position 22,951,885 of record OV884005.1, on the reverse strand, counting down.
GGAATGAATCCACTTCGGCGAGCGTTCTCATGATATGCTTCATTGTGGTAGTAAGCTCCAAATATGAGCTCGTTTTCCGAGGTCATGGCTCGTGCAACGTGCCTTCGAATCAGCTTAATAATAAAATTATCCACCCTGTTCACGTTTGCTTCGTTATACAAGAACTCGTTGGAATAGAATTTCTTGTACTCAGATTCTGGGGTTCTGTACTTCTTGAGACAAGCCCGGAGACATTGCCTCTCGAACAGCCTCATCTTTTCCATCTGGGAAGGACTCACGTTGAACCACACTGGACAACCGTACGCCATGACTGGCCGGAAGAGGGCCATGTAGCAGATCACCTTCACCCTGGTATCAAGTTGGCTGCTATAAAACAACCTCCTTGCCACAGCAAAGGCCTTCCTGGCTTTCGTCAGTGCAGTAGCTATATGTCTGTCGAAATATAGATACTGATCCAACCAAATGCCTAGGTACCTTACTACACTTTTCACTGCTAACGGCTCCCCTTGCGGGTCAACTATGCCGAACTTACGCCAGTTTTTTTTCGTGTCCCTTGGGGCCTTGTATAACGGAGTTCGGAAAAGGATGGTTTCACACTTCTGGTAGTTGATTTTCAACTTCCAGTCGTCGCAAAATCGCTGAATTTTATCGAAGTCACGTTGCAGGAGGATGTTGATGTCCTCAACCTTCGGCGCTGTCCTGTATGCCACCAAGTCATCGGCGTATGCGATCAAATGCTGCATGGAGCCAATCAGTTCACTGGTGAAAATAGTGAAAAGGATTGGTGAGTTAACTGCACCCTGCTGGAGCCCATTCTTTATTTGGAAAACATTGGTGGAAATCATGTTGCCACTTTTAACAATATAACTTCTACCTGTTACCATGTCATAAATCGTGTAAAGCAGCGACTTGCTTATACCCATCCTCGTCAACTTAAGGAAGAGACCTTCTAACCATACGGTGTCGAATGCCTTTTCCAAGTCAACGAGGCAGGCCCCGGTGCACTGGGTTTTTACTTTGTTCCATTGAATGTCCGACACCAATTTTGACGCGGCATGTACAGTATCATGCCCCGCCCTAAATCCAAATTGGTTATTCGGTATTATTTTTCTGTCCTCAGCCCACTGTGTTAGAACTCTATTGACAATCTTCTCGAAAACTTTGCTTATGCATGGAAGGAGACTAATCGACCGAAGATTTTTCGGAAGAGAGGAATCTTTGTCCCTTTTGGGGAGGGGTTTCACTACCGCCGTCTTCCAATGCGATGGATAATATGCATTACTCAGTGCATTGTTGAATAGGATTGTGTATATCTCTACCGCCTCATTGGGGAGATGACGCAGCACAATATTCGGTATCCCATCTATTCCCGTCGACTTTTTGTTCTTAAGACTGTTGAAGATGCCCTTGAGATTCTCTCTCGAAATGAGGATGGAATCGGATCCACCATAGGCGACGGCATTATTTGCCATGTTTTCGTCATTGAACCTGGTGAAACCAGGATTCTCAGAACGCCATTGCTGTATTTCATTTCGAAGATAGAAATGGTTAAGCAAGGCTCTGTTCTCCAAGTCGTGGTTAGGACAACGAGACTCGTTGACCTTGTACACTTCCTGAAAAACTGCTCCTATTGCTTCAACCTTCTCCTGAGGATCCTCAACAATCAAGAAGTCACTGTCTAGCACGGCCCCATCTGGATCTATGCCAACTGACGTTAGTAGGGTTGCGTTGTCAGTAGTTCTGTCAAGTCGAATAGCCTCCAAGTCGTTGTGATCCCTCCTTCGGAAAATTCGGTTGATTTGGGGAAACATACCGGGACCGTTGGAACGAACAGCCCGAATCCTGTCTCCCCAATACGAATTGACTGCAATTCGGTAGTTCATCCGAATTAACTTCTGGAGGTTTTTGATCTGCGACTTGAGCGACCTTAGTTCCTGGTCGTCTCTGTCCGTAAAACGTCTGTAAAGTGTCTTAAGTCGCGACAGCAGTCTGCTTTTGTTCACGTGCAGTGCGTCGATAGTAGCGTTCCGATAGATGTCGCCATTTGTGGTCGGTGCAACTTTTGGAAGCGTCGTGTCCATGGTGCGTTTTATTGTATTGTCCACTTGTATGAGGTACCTGTCAACCTCTTCGTTTGTCAGGTTTCTGTTTGCGGGTGGAGTAATGTCACTCGAACGTAGTTCTCTGGATAAGGCCCTGGAGAAACGCGGCCAACGAGCCTTACGATAATTGTAAGGGTACGTCTCCACGAATTGCTCCAGTTCGACCAGCTCGTTCGGGAACTGAATAACCGCGGCAAGTCCACAGTGATCACTGTCGTACTCCACCGTTGTTAAGCAGTTCCTTGTGTCATTGTCCACATCGCGTAACGTCAGTCGTCTGTCAATGAGCATTAGATCCAAATAAGACCCACTTCTGGGAAATGATGGTCTATCGGTTGCAAGCAAATTCAGCTTGAACTCAATAGAGTGCTGCGTCCACCAATCAAGGAGGGAGTTTCCCCTTTGATTTGGCACAGAATTACCCCATTCCTCATGCTTCGCGTTCAAATCGCCGGCTATGATAAAATAGTTCTCGTCCAAGCAAAGACGAAGTTTTCGAAAGAGAGTCTCGAGCTCCGATATGAAACCTGTGGTCCGAGGTGCGTCTGGCGCATAGACCGCGACCACGTACAATTTCCTCCCACCTTGGAGAGAAATGCACGCAATACACGCTTCCAGTACACCGAAAGTTCGCAATTCACTGCAATACACGATCTTGTGGCGTATACCTTTTTTAATGAAGAGAGCGACCCCACCCCCTTGTGTGGAGTGGGGGCGGTCCCTTCGAATAACGGTATAATCTTTGTACCTGAGATTGTGGTTCCGGTTTAGCTTAGTTTCGCTAACCATCAACACGTCAGGCTTATGGGTCTCCAACAGGTTGAGTAAAGCCAACCTTCTTTCGATCCTGACGAGTGAATTCGCATTCACCGCCAGGATCGAAAGGTCTCCAGCTGCCGGCGTATCCATTATATTGGATACGCACTTGACCCAGCGGGTCTCGACGAAATGACTTGGTCCATCCGCGCAAGGTCTTTTTGGAACTGCGCCATCTGGGCCTTCATTGAGGCCATCATTGACAACAGCTCCGCGAAACCCACATTTGGAGCCTCTACTGTAGCCTGGGCTACCTTTGGCGCTGTCTGTTGTGCCTGTCGTCTACCAGACGCCATCTGGGCGTAGGAAACAACCGGCGTAACAGGTGTGGCAGGAATTCTCGGCATGGGCCTTGAATCCGCCACCTTTGATTTTTTTTCCATATCTTTTTTAATTTTCTTCACCTTTGGACAACCCCGATAGCTGGAAGGATGTCCATTGGCACCACAATGGATGCACTTCAGGCGAGATCTGTCCTCGACCTTTCCCTCACCCAAAGGACACTGCGCAGACAGATGCCCCTCTGCGCATTTACTGCATCGAGGCGGCATGTTGCAGTTTCCTGCAGCGTGCCCGAATCTCAGGCATCTTGCGCAGAGAAGCATCTGCTTGCTCCTCCGCAACCTCTCCCAAGAGACGGCCTGAAAGTCAAGAAACTTAATGTTTCTCAGACTCTCAAGCCTACTCTCTGGTGTCACTTGCACCAGGAAGATGGGAAGCAAACGCATCGGTTCCATCCTGGACCGGACAGTGGAGAAGCGCTTGACTCCCAAAAATTCCACGTTGGCGACGCTAGTTTGCCGCAACGCTTTTAATATGTCTTCCGGCTCAGCAGAGACTCTCAATCCTTTAAGGAGAACGGTTTGAGCCTTTTCTCCCTTAGGAGTGTATGAATAGAAATCAGCCCCAGCTGACGCCATTTTCTCTTTTACAAGCTTGAAGCCATCCACTGATGAGCAGTGGATGGCCTGCCTGCGAAACCCTTTATTTTTAATATAAAATCTGTTTTTCTTCTTTCTAACTTGAGTTGGAGAGCTTTTATAAACTCCTCCAGCTCATCCTTCTCTTTTAGCTTCAAGGCCAATTCCCTCTCGTCTTCGGCCTGATCTGCCGCCTCGGAAGAAGCCAGTTCTACGTACAAGTTTCCATTGCCGCTGTACGAGGCTTCTTCTTCAGCATTTTCTTTGCCGTAATTGTAAAAACTCTTCGGCTGCGGCTTCAAAATTTTTCGCCTTTTTTTTTTTAAATTTCCGTCGCTGCCATTCTCCGAGTTGTCACTCGGAATCAGTGACAGCTCCGCTTCCATATTAGTGAATCCTCAACACTTTATTACAATACTTTTTTTAAAATATTATTTCAAAATTTTTATGTTTTTTTCTAAAATTCTTGATTTTTGGTGTTTTTTTGATTTTTTGATTTTTGACTCAAAGCTACTATTCGCTTGGCATGCTCAGTGACGAATGGTATTATTGTTATTGTGGAGGGTATATTGCCACCTTTTGATATCTCTTACGTTGATGCTCACTTACGAGTTCCCCTCAAATACAATTCTTTTCAGAGTTGTATTGTATTATGGAGTCCTGTTGCGCATAGGTGCTAAAAACGTATTCTGGAGTATTCTGTCCAAGCCAGTTTTCTTCAGGAATCTGAGAATGAGAGATGGCCACTAGAACCATGCATTTCTTCCTCTGATAGTAAGTAGTTGCCCAGATATTGAATCACAGTATCCCAGTACGTGTTCTGGAATTTCATTAGATTCTCGAAAGAATCTGCAGAGACCTTCTCCAGATAACCGTAGTTTCCTTAGGTGCTCCCTGAGACTACTCTCGCTGTTAGGAATCTTGGTATGATATGAAGGTTGTGTTTGATAATTTTGATGCATGCTTCTTCGGTTATAATGACCTAATAGTTTCTTGGCCTGCTTCATGCCATGAGCTTTGGTCAAGTTTTCTGTACTTTTTTTTTGACATTCTCCTAATCGTTTTATTTGCACATTCTGTAACCAACACTCTCATTGACGCAGTTGGGCAAGTTCTCATACAGAGGAACGCCAACCTTTGAACTTTGTTGATTGCTGCACAGTTACTTGGAAAAATCTTTTATCAAGTTTTTCAATTCCCGGTCCTGACAAGGACCAGATTTGTTGAGGCCCCTTTGTACTTGTGTGTGTCATCTCAATTGTGGATGTCCCCTGTTGAGTTGTGCCAAAAACAAGACTCAGATTTGAAGATTCTTCGTAACGCGGGGCGAAGGTACATTAAGCTCTTGACTACCGTGAATTAATTACTGCCTAAGTCAACATGCTTGCTTTGTTCGACCAATCACGTCAGTGTGATGTTCGGATTTTTAGAAAATCTTGTTCTGATGTTGGCCAGTGCAGTGGGTTTTACATAAGTATCTCAAGGATGGCGTTGGAAAAGTCACAACGCGTCGCTTTGCCTGAAAACTTTTTTTGATATTGAAGAGTATACATAAGTGCTTTGTAAACCTGCACAACCTGAGTTGGGCAGGAATGTCAAAACGAGACATGTGGATGTATAGCTAGTCTCTACAGAAGCAGTCAAATGACGAATAGGTGGTGAGTGTCTTCTTTCGCAGTATCCGCCGTAGTATGAAATCCGTTATGTTGTAGACTTCCATGATATGAAAGCACACTCATAAGGACCTATCAGATTGTTGATAAACGGTTTCAGGCGTTCATACAGAACGACAGATCTTGAATGTGATGTTAAGGAGACTGCTCCCTCGGCAATTGACGTAGTCAAAGGGGTTCTAGGTTCTAGGATTTTCTAACATTTCGAAATTTTTACCGAATTTCTCAAGGAGAAGCACTGTTGTATGTTCTTTAATTCAACTCGTGCCACAATAAGGTTTTACATGAATGGTAGTATCTTCCATAAAGCTGATGACATACCATGATTGTTGTGCCTTCTAACTTTTACGATTTTTGAGGTCCAAGCCAATTGAGCTGATCTTAAAGTGACTACGTAGAAGATAAATATGAAATATGTAATTAAATTGCGTTGGCCACAACTTTGAAAAATATAAAGAATACCATCTACCACAGAGCAGACGTATGGTCCTAGTGAAGGTCCAGGGAAAAATTGCTTTAGACAACCGCTTCTACTTTGGTTTAAATTCGAATTAGAATTGTATTTTTGACACATAAGAATAGTAGTGCATTTAAATAATTATCAGATTCATGCACGTCTCTTACCGTACTAACTCCAGACAGTTACATCTTTCAAATCAACTACCAGCATACGCGGATGACATTAACGTGATTGGTCTAACACAGCGAGCCGTCAATGAAACGCTTGCTGGCATTTAATCGAAGGCGGCCAAAATTGGTTTAGCGGTAAATAAGGGAAAACAAAGAATATGCTGTCTTGAAGGAAAGACACACAACGTGGGCGACTTGACCACAACGTCAACATAAGCAGATATATATACTTTCGAGGACTTCGCCTCCCTCGGCTTCACGGAAAACAGTACAAGCAACATCAGTTCCGAGATTAAACGCAGAATAACTCTTGCCAACCGCTGTTTCTTTGTGCTCAAGCCATTGAGGCCATTGAGTCATAGAGGCCGCTCTCGGAGGACCAAGTTGAATTTATATAAAATCTTGATCATCTCTGTCCTGCGCTATAGACCGGAGACATGGACAGTCACAAGAGTAGATGAAGAAGCCCTTAGTCTTTCAAGAGAAAAGATCTGCGTTCAATCTTCTGTCCTGTTTGTGTAGACGGCATTTGGAGAAGAAGATGCAACCACGAGCTATATAGACTGCGGAGCGACATGAGTTTATCCATACATCTACGGATCCAACGCCTGAGATGGCTAAGTCATGTAAAGTGCATGGACCGAAGAGCCTTCGACTTGCGCGCAGGACAACACAATAGAGGACAGCCAGGAAACCGATGGCGGATACAAGTGGAGATGGACCTCAACCAACTTGGCGTGCGTAATTAGAGGCAGCTGGCTAAGGATCGTGCTCGAGAGGCTTGTTATTTGAGGGCCAGGTCTACCACGGAGTGTAGCGCCATCAGAAGAATTAGAAGAGGAATCGTCGCATCGGAAGCCAACATTATAATCATCTTATTGAGGACATACAGCAGAAATGACGACCACAAAAGTGACCGCAAACTTTATCTTGAAATTCATCAGGCTCGGTCGAGGTGGACGCATGCCCAACCTAATAGCAGAATACCAGTAGTATACCCTCGATTGAAGTCAAATAAATAGTTAATAGATAAAATCTGCTCAAAATTAATGGCGTGAAAAAGCAGCCGACGCATAGGTTCAATATTTATTGTCTGTATAAAGATCCTGCGTGTGAATCATTTGGAAATTGCTGTTGATTTCGGCTTACTTGCTAAGTTGATATCTAAACCCATTAACTTTTTGTTTGTAAGGTAAGTCAACTCCTAACGACTGGATGGCGCAGTTGGTTAAGTGCCTGCCCCAAGTTCGAGGGGTCCCAGGTTCGAATCCCAGTGAAATCGAATCTGGTCCAGTCACCATTTGCCGTTGGGATCAAATTTACGGCACTGGAGCAGGTTGCTACCTGGCAGTACAATGAACCAGCTTTGAGTCTGAGTGGTCCAGTAGCCAACTCCTTATTGAATTCTTGTTTAAAATGTTGTGTTTTGTACTTTCAGATCCATATGCTTAACATGTTGAATCGAATGTATTCACTCAGTAGTTCGTTGCATCAACATTCTCGACAAGGACACTCATTCATGCTGCGTTAAAAATTACCCAAACTCTTTTTCCGCCGTGGTCAAACATCTTCCTTTCCATCATCCGAAGTCAACAAGAACATACAATTCGTACAATTAAAATGATAACCTCACGGAGTTAATGAGTCAGGCCACAGATTAAGATTGTCCCCATTATTCAACAACTTTACTCGGTTTTAACTCCGAAAACTATCAGTTTCCCTACTCACCCAGTTGTTTACCCGTCCACCCACGTTTCTAGGTTACCGAAGTGGAAAGGAAAATCAATATTAAATAGCCTGCTGTAGTTCCGTTTAAGCCCAGACATGCTTTCGTTTGCGTTGACATAACGACAAAGTTGCCAAAGTCAAGGAAATCACACTCCCTCAGCAGAAGCTTATTATTATTCAATATCTGATCGCTGTCCATGTATCTGCATGAATAACATTTTAAGTTGAACCATTGTCCAACACAATTGACTTATCGGAAATGTATTTACTGTCCGCCAACACAGGTACCTGGCAACCCAATTAGACGGCAATACACCCCCGTCGCAACATCAAAGGTGATACTCCGCCACCGGACTCGATGTGGCATGGCGTTGAAGGCAAATTGAAAAAAAAAAACAAAAAAAAAACACGAGAGAGGCAGATAAAGAAACAACACTGGCACAAATCCGATTTGAACATGACACTACACCTCATTGATTAGCATTTTGACGGTTCTGCGGTTCGACGAAGAAAGTCAATACAGCTAACCGAAAGTCCCAGGCACACAGCGCTGCCCTCCGTCGCAGACCAACTCATCCGGCGCGGCTTCGGTGGATGGCACAGCGAGGCGAAGAGTAGCGCGCCTCCACCAGTCGACTCAGTTTGGTTGGGTTTCGGGTGGCTTTTTGGTGACTGAGCCTAGGGGTGGTTCCTAATTGGATTCAACGAGCTGGAAATTGCTAACCTAACTGGAATTTTAACATGCTTAGGCCGAGCGAAATAAAACGAAATGAAATCGTAATAGAAACGTGATAGTGTGACGACAGGCAGTGAACACACATCAGAACACGAGAACACATCAGAACAGTGGGACATTTCTATCGAACTGTCAAATCGATTTCTTTGGAGCTGAATTCTCGTTGAAATCTCATTAGGAACGACAATTACGCCGGGGTGTGAGGTCTTTGATAGGAGTTGGCGACCACAAATGAGATGAGAAATTAAACGGATTAAGGGTGAGTTTAATCTCGAAATAGAGCTGATTGCATTGGAGGAAAGGTGAAAGAAATTCAAATAGGATTAGACGACAACACCGCGGATTTATGTCTCGCAGAGTAGTTGCAGCGTACGCGTACTCACACAGCCTAAGCATGAACTGTTAAGTTCGATTACTAAATCTCACAAATCAGTTATTGCTTGAGTGCTGAAGTTTGCCCACACACTTGTTGATGTGAACTGTGAACTGGCAGTATTGTATATCGATATTGGGGAACTAAGCTGATGAGTATATTGTAAAGATAATACGGGAAGTGAGAGATAAGTCGCACACTTAATTTATCCTCTAGCACAGTCATTCAGACGCTAGATAGAAGACTGGAGCTTAGGAACTATTGCAGCTTTGGAGGCTAATCTTGAACTCTGAACCAGTGGGACAACGCTGCGTCCTAGGTGGCACACACAAGCGGAGAGGAACTTCAACCAACTTGTGTGTGAAAAATTGTGTGGAATAGTGAAAAGGGAAAGGGGAATGTTAGAGGTGACTGTGTTTCAATTAAACTTCTTCTCCATCTTGTGGCGCTATAGTCCGGGGCGGAACTGGGCCCCGACTAACAAGCCTCTTCGTCTAGCACCATTATTTGCTAGCTGCCACCAATTTGCTGTTCACACAATCTGATTGAGATCCCTCACCCCTTGTGTATGCCGCCTCAATCGTGGAACTCCTCTGTTTCGTTATCCCACAGGCGTAGTTCCCGGAGCTAATTTGTCTGACTTATATCGTTGTACAGCCCATATACAGTTAATAAAAAAAATAAGTATACAATACCTCCTGAACTATATTTTTCTAAAGAAAACTAAATATTTGCAACAAAAATCAACAACCATTTTTTTTTCTGTTTTCACAAAAGTAATACTATTTTTCAAAAAGAACCAATATAACAAAATAACAAAACATAAACAATAGAATTCAACTTAAAGTAATATGAATGGAAATTTACATCAAAAAAGTAAGTATACAAACAAAAAATAATACTTTCTGAAATTTTTCTCTGCTCTCTAGTCTTCTTATCAGTATTTCGTTGAGTAGCCTTTGGCTTTTATAATTGCTTGCATTCGATTTGGCATCGAGTTAACCAATTTTGATGTTACTTTTTAGCTTATTTTAGCCAACTCTTTCTGAAGCACTCTTTTCAAGTCTTATTTTGTCTTGACACCGTGTTTTTGAACTTCCCGTGTCAAATGTTCCCATAAATGTTCTATTGCATTCATGTCGGGCGATTGGGTGGTGTTCTCAGCTGGTTACGAACATTATATAATAACTATTCCTTAACAATATGAGAGGTGTGTTTTGCGTCATTATCTTTTTGAAAGATAAATGACACTTCTAGACCCAACTTTCTGGCGCTTTCAAGTAAATTAGTTTTCAATATGTCCAAATAGGCATATTTGTCCATTGTACCATCAATGAAAACTAAATTACCGACGCCATTTGCCGCCATACACCCCCATACCATTACGGAGCCACCACCGCGCTTTGCAGTTCCGTCAAAAACCGATTAAATTTTGCAATAGCTCATGTAATTTGTGATCCAGCTTTCTGGAATAAGATCGTATTCTCAAATGAAAGCAAATTTAACATTCATGGATCCGATGGACGTGCTAAAGTTTGGCGTAAAACAAACGCTGAGCTAGATCCCGCAAACATAGCCCGAACTGTAAAGCACGGTGGTGGCTCCGTAATGGTATGGGGGTGTATGGCGGCAAATGGCGTCGATAATTTAGTTTTCATTGATGGTACAATGGACAAATATGCCTATTTGGACATATTGAAAACTAATTTACTTGAAAGCGCCAGAAAGTTGGGTCTAGAAGTGTCATTTATCTTTCAAAAAGATAATGACGCAAAACACACCTCTCATATTGTTAAGGAATAGTTATTATATAATGTTCGTAACCAGCTGAGAACACCACCCAATCGCCCGACATGAATGCAATAGAACATTTATGGGAACATTTGACACGGGAAGTTCAAAAACACGGTGTCAAGACAAAATAAGACTTGAAAAGAGTGCTTCAGAAAGAGTTGGCTAAAATAAGCTAAAAAGTAACATCAAAATTGGTTAACTCGATGCCAAATCGAATGCAAGCAATTATAAAAGCCAAAGGCTACTCAACGAAATACTGATAAGAAGACTAGAGAGCAGAGAAAAATTTCAGAAAGTATTATTTTTTGTTTGTATACTTACTTTTTTGATGTAAATTTCCATTCATATTACTTTAAGTTGAATTCTATTGTTTATGTTTTGTTATTTTGTTATATTTGTTCTTTTTGAAAAATAGTATTACTTTTGTGAAAACAGAAAAAAAAATGGTTGTTGATTTTTGTTGCAAATATTTAGTTTTCTTTAGAAAAATATAGTTCAGAAGGTAGTGTATACTTACTTTTTTGATTAACTGTATGTACGTGTACTTTGTGGTTGAAACTTCTCAAACAGGGCCAAAGGTCGAATGCAGAATTTTCTCTCGAAAAGAGCAAGGGTTATTCTGTGTTTGATTTCAATTCGGTTATCTAACGACAATACTTCACATACCAGAATTTTGTCATTCATTGAATGTATTTACTGCAGAGTAAAAAGAATGACCAACCAAGTGATTGCACTTGGACGGCCAATCATCAAGAGATACAGTTCTTGCGTTGACATGGAGTTGACACAGAGAACTACGAGAGATATTTTTTTTCCACCAGGACATTAACCCTCCTTCTCATACCATTCCACGAAATAACCACTAATTACAGTGTTAACTAGTAATTTGGAAACGAACACTCAGATAAGCAACTTCCAACGTCTGAAATAGTCAAGATGTAGCACCGCTCGTCTTCGTTTTTGTTACCACTGAGACTTAACTCATGCGGAAAATATAAATTTCGAGAAAACCAACAGACCTCAAAGTGGTTGCGCCCCTTTTCATGCCACCAGCACCCGGAACCTGCAAAGGAAAGCGACTCGCAGTAGCAGCCACCGTTTCTCTGCTGCACATCCGTAACTTGGCTGCTACACCCGTCTGCATGTAATTAACGTCATTTTCGGTGTCAAATATAAAATTTATTAACCCTTTTCGCCCGGACCTGCGCTTCCTTCCTGTGCGCTTGCCTCCACTTCGTTGCTGCATTGTGTGTAAAACGACCTCGTTGCAATTTGCTTTAAACGTATCATTATCCTAGGCCGTATATAAGCACACATGCAATTTAATACAAAAACTATGACGGAAGAGTCCTGGAATCTACAGCCAGGACTTGAGGACAGATTTCTCCAAATGCGACTACATAAATTCAACCCGACTCGAACAAATGTCATGACATTCGAGTTACTTCGGATGGAGTCACTACCTCGTCCTTCGTGATTGCATTCTCCTTCACATAACTGTGATAGGTCACGCAATATAGCTCCTGTCTGAGTTATGAGAACCAAAAGAAAGAAACTGAAACTCCACTCTTCCTTCACTGATGTTTCTAAGCATGTTCGCCTTTGTTTAACTTTTTGAGAATCTGAAGCCGATAATCGATGTCCATAGATGGGTCCTGTGTCTTAGCGGAGTTTGAGATCTGCGTGTTTGGGTTAAGGGATAAAAGGTCGAAGTGTTTGTGGTGAGTTGCCCTTTTGATGGAAGTGAAACAATTTCTTTCCCAGACTTCTCTAGAGGCGAGATTCCAGGAGCGATTGTTTGATTGCGTGCCAAGGAGAACTTGTGCACCGAAATATTTGGATTGATAATTGGAGAAATTAGTTTTTGTAGAGAAAAAAAGGTGAAGTCTTTTGCATTATTCACTCGGGGAAAGATGCACATGTTGAAATGTGTTTAGAAAAAGTTTACCGGCATTGGGAAAAAAAGAAATAGTCACATTTGGCTTGGGTTGACATTTGAACGGCTAACCCTTTTGTCCGTTCTTCCATTAGCCAATAAGAGTGTTATATGTTGGTCCAATTAAAAAAAGATTGTTCAGTTACGCCCATTGGAGGCGTCGAAGGAAAGGAAGTGCACATAGATTCGTGTTTTATAAATGCTCCTTTGCGAAGAACTAGGTTAAAAAAATTTATTTGAATAACTGTTTATTTCTGGTTGTGGATATCAACGACGAGAACGCTATGGCAAAAAAGATTGGACAAAAAGAGATCGGTGTTAATAATCAGCCTTAGTCGTACTAGCGTATGCGTGGTGGTGTATATCCTTAACGGATACTCCAATAACCACTCACGCAATGCGTTTAGGCATCCACTATAGTGACTACTGCAGAAGCTGCAGGAAGGAAGAGGAAATAGAATCTGTTTGCCATCTTGTTTCCTATTGCCAAGCACTAATTGGAAGGGGATTGTAGTTACGTGGCAACAAATTCTTTGACGAGCTGGAATATCTGAAAAGGATTGAGCTGTAACACCTCCTGGGATACATACAAAAATCTGTGTGACCAATGACTAGCATCAGTGGATGACTTAGGTCTTACAGTGCATTTAATCCTTAGAAGACATTAGGGGCATCCTTTTATCTACCTACGCTCTGTAAGTGCATAGCGCTCTCACATATGTGATTACCTAGTTGTTAGTATTAGGTTGTACCACACGACATGTTTCCCTATTTGATTTGATACTCCCATGTTGTGTCCAATGCTCCGATTTTGTTGGGTCTGCATCCGCCCATTCTCGTAAAATGGCGTCATCAATTACCGTTTCCGGTTTCCCACGCGGTTTGTTTTCGAGGCTTATATCTCTCGAACGGAACTTACCAAACCAACGCTGAATGGTGCGTTCGTTCACCGCTATATTCTCAAATGCGTTATTTATATTTTTGGCTGCCAGAGACACATTATGTCCCAGTTTGAACTCATAAAGGAAAGAGCTTAAAAGTCGGGCCCTAAAAGTCGCACACATCAAACACACATACCACTGTATCCTATAAACAAAAAATGCACTTTGTATAAATTTACAAATGTTCACTCGACAGCTTCTAATTGAGGACTATGTGATAAATCCGACATTTCATGTGTAACAACCTAATAGATGTATATAACTGAAAATAATGAAGTCTTAGCTGAGTCGTAGAGTTCTTCGATTGATGCTAAGATGTTAGCATCAACATTTTATGCTCTGAAGTTCGCCCAACATAATTTAAATTAGTAGATGCTTATTTTTAAAGGAACAGGACACTGGTTTGAGTATAAGATTCATTTCTTATGTGCTACGGATTATTCCTTGGATAACCATTTGCAATAAACTCACATTTAACTGTCTGGCAAAAGTTTATATACTCATATGATATGTGACATTATGTATGGAATATGATGTCGGTCAAGTAGTCGGTTCTGGCAAAAGCGAGCTCTTACAAGTACATTTTTCAGAACAATTTCGCAGACTCTTGGCGTTGTTTCTGCAATTTCGTTTCGAATGTTGCCCTTAAGCATTAAAGTTGTTGCTGTTGGTGTATTCGAAAGGGTTCAAACCGGGAGATCGTGGGGATCTATATCACCACTTTTTAACATTATTTTGGACTACGGTGACCAACCGTCCTCTTTTTTAGAGGACAGTCCTCTTTTTCTGTATCGTGTCCTTTTTTTTTGTTTTCTTGAAGAGGACAGTAATTTGTCCTCTTCTTATTAAATTGCCCTCTTAATGTCCTTACAGTAAAGTACTTTCTTCTGTACTAAATTAGTTAAACACAAAAAGTAGACAGCACTGACTTGAATAATTCTGTTCTGTGATCTTGTTTGATCTTGCTATTGTGATTGAATCGCAAACTTTCATCCAACTCCATTCGATACATTTTTATGACATTCTTTTCGCTTTTTTTTGTTTCTTGGATATGATAAGATCGTCCTCTTTTTTGCATCTGCAAAATAAAGTTAGTCTAAAAACAGCCACAAAGGTGAACAGTATTTATTATTATCTGATACAAGCGGATTAGAAGGGAATAGGCTAACCTAACGTTCAGAACGCAAGGGACCATGGCAACAACAAACAATATGGCATCGATTGAAAAATTTACCGGCACGCGAATAACTTTGGGACTGCGTGGACTTAGCCGAAGATGTAAATCTGGACAAGAAAAAAGATACAAAAGTAATCTACGTTCATATACATGAAGTGCAGTCAGCAAAATAACTTTGTCTAAATCTGGAGAGGGCATTTGATGATTCGGGGTTAAACAGAATGGTAGGTCTTTTGTGAGAACTTATTAATACAAATCTTGACAACAGTAGCAATGTGGAAGAATACGTCAACAAAATCGTCGCCAAAGCACATAACCTTCGCAATATTGGTTTTCCAGTTGATGACGAGTGGCTCGGGACTTTGCTGCTTGCTGGATTGCCTGAAGTCTGCAAGCCAATGATAATGCCAATAGAAAGTTCCGGCGTCAGAATCATTGCGGATTCTGTCAATACTAAAATATTGCAGGATGTAAAGACAAGTGACTCTGTGGCATTTTACTCTAATTACAACAAGGGCCGTCGACTGCACTAGCTTAGCCATATCCAGCGCACAACAACGCTCCAGCTAAGAGGGTCTTCGAATCCGAGCCTCCTGGTTCGAGAACGAGAGGAAGACCGAACCTCCGGTACAAATGATGGAAGGCAGCGATATCTCAGGCTCAGACCCTCCATGGGTCGTAGGCCTGCTAAGTAAGTAAGTAAGTGAAACGACAGCGATATCAATTAAGGAAAGACTGACACAACATTTAAAAATTAAATATCTTAGTGAAGCCAAATTTTGTTTGGTTTTTATTTATTTTGCGAATTAGCAAACAAAACAACAAAATGTACATTGATCAAACTAGTTATATCGAACAATTATTGCAGAAGTTTGGAATGAGCGAATGTAAACCTTCCTGTACCCCCATGGATTCAAATGTGAAACTTCTAAGCTCCAAGGACAATGTTGCAAAGAACATTCTTTACCAAGACGCTATTAGTAGCCTTCTTTACACATCACAAGGGACACGGACTTATATTTCCTACAGGGTTAATTATCTCGGTCACTTTAGTAAAAATTCTGATTATTAACATTGGATGGCAGTAGGCCCTGTCCTAGCTAAATGAATGCCCTGTGCTAGACCTGCGTTTAGCGCCCCCATTCTTCAATTTGGAGAGCATAAGTCTTTTTCACATTACCTAAGATGCGAAGAAATACGCAAAGGGAGCTTTAGCAAATTCTGTTATAAAGTCATTATGATTTAAAAGCTTTAATTCTTTCATGCTCGATGGTGGCTATAGGCAACATTTCATAACAGCTAAACCAGGATACATAGGAAAAGACTAACAACTCTATGTCCCTAAAAAAAATTTCAGGCACGCCCCAATTAATTCGGTTCGCATGAAAGGGTTAAAATAACTCCCTTTCTGTTGACATTATAGAGAAGCCTGCCAATCTTTATTGAGTCATGGTTGTCCTAAGGTAATTTTTGTTCATTGCAAATAAAACACAAAACAAATTATAGATAATTCTAGAGAATAGAGTCTGCTAGGTAATGTAATATGTAAATCGCCCAGAAATGAAATATGTTTTATTGAAGCTATATTTTTGTTTTTTTAATAAATTACATTTCTCAAGAAGAAAAAACAAAAAAAATATTTTTTTGCTTTGGGTGTACGCTCAATTTGGTGAGATGCTGTATTATTGTGCAAGAAATTATCTTGCACAGTCTTGTATGTTAATGGCACACAAAAGTGTGAACAGGTAAAATTATGTCATTTGTATTAATTGCACTTCCTGCACATATGGTAGGGCCGGGCCTGGATGGCAGTCAAAAGTTTGATGAGGTATATGCAGTACACCAAGCATATGAAGCTGCAATATAAGTCATCAGACGAGGATATCATTGGTTACTGTGACGCTGACTGGGTTTTCAATCCGGAAGACCGGAACTCCTGTACAGGCTACATCTTCGTATTTCAATGGTTTCGATTTCAAGCTGGTATCTCATGGAACTCAAGAAGACAACCGAATATACCTTTATCGACAACAGAAGCTGGATATATGTATATTATATAAACAGCCCAAGAAGCATTATGGGTGAAATAACTTCAGGATGAGTTACAGCCATAATTAGAGGAGACGCCTCCTAAACCTAACCTTCTAAGCTTAAACACCTAAACTGTTAAACTGTGCGACAACGAAAGTGCTATTAAATTTGTGAGTCTGCAGGGATACAGCGCACGCAGTAAACACATAGATGTCCGTCATCACTTCATTCGAGATCGAGTTACAAGTGAAGAACTATCCATCAACTTCAAGACACAAGATGGCCGACATCCTCACCAAGGCTCTTCCTAAAGTCAAGCATGAGAACTGCGTCATTGCAATTAAGGGAGGATGTTAAAATATAAATGCAACATAATTTATCAACACACCCTTATGTGTATTAACCTGGTACATTTAATCGGGTTACTCAGTTACAATTGTTCCTCTGACTCTCTCTTTAGAAACGTTACTTTTGTATTCTCTCATTATTAAAAACTTTTCATCAGAGTCAGCACGTATTTTTTCTTTCATTAAAGTTTCAACGTTGTGAGTTATATTTGCAGCAGATTCATATAAAAAAGAAGTTAACCTGAAAGAGTTTCGCTTGTTTTTTCTTAAAAAATATGAGATGAGAGACTATTTTTGTAATAGAAAATCAACTTTTTTTAAACATACAAAATCGACTCTTGCTCCCCTAGATTCGCATTCTACCACATTGTCTGCCGGTGCGCCGGGCACCAGGCAGTTTCCCTTTGTTGTACCAAGTGAGGGTGCCCCAATAGCGGCTACTCTGCTTTTTAGTAAAGCCAGTAAAGTCGGAATATGGTTCGTAATGTAATGCGTAATGCGCGAGCTCTTCAATCTCGCCGCCATTCATTGTCGTTTTTCTGCAACTAATGGTCAATTGAATTTTATGCGGACTGAAATGTAAATATTCTTTAAGAATTTTCAACAAACATGATGAAGTCATTCTTCTGTGCGTTGATAAAAGATAAGTACCCTGATATTCAGCAAAAATTAAAATATTTTACTGCATCAATATTTTCTGGTGGGCGTAGGCTTAATTTTTGCTTAGTCTTAAATACGTTTTCCAGTGCATGCAAATTTACAAAATTATTCATTATACGTGAAATGGATGACTTGCTCGGTATATTATTCGAACCCAAGATCCTTCGTGTACACAATTATTTTTGTTTACGTTGTTGCAATGTTAACTGCTTCACAACAAATTGTTATAAATCATTCTCCAAGACTGTTAAATGCCAATTGCCAAATTTAATTCAAACCAAAATCGACCATAAGAACCAGGATCACTCGAATAGAGAGAGCCATTTGAAGACATATATGGAACAGATACACACAACTCTAAAATACGAATTGCGGAGCCAATTAAAAATTTAAAAACAAAGGGATGAAGATACTTCATTTGGATCAAATAGTTCGAGGCAATAGTGGTTGATGGGAGTAAAAAGCCGCAACAAATGTGTCAATAAAAAACTGAGTTTTGTTTCATTCATTAGAGTAATTTTAATTATACATCACCCCGAGCTTAAATGATCTCACAAAATTGAGAACACGTCATCATCAGATGTAAACATATCCGGTATCAAACACTACAATTTTTTTTTCTTAAATCCGCATCGAAAACAATAACAGAATGCTTGAATTCGTGTGTGTCCAACGATCACCGCTATTTAAACCATAATCTATTCAGCAATACTCGAACTGGAGATCTATGGCTTTAAATTAAAAAAAAAAAATCGCAAAATCACGCATTTATAACCACGAAACAATTAGCGCGTTTGTTGGTAATCCGGTAATCTGGCTTTGCGGTTTCTCGAGGAGAACTTTATCTGACTACATAAAGTAGTAAAACATCAGCCGTTTGGGGCTGTTAGAAGACTAGGATATTTGACACACTCCATATTGTGTTTGTTATGACCGGGGCAAATTATTCTTAAACTCCAAATAATTGTTTAGTTATCTTTTTCTTCAAGTGGGATGCAGTTCGGAGTGGAGTTAGATGTCAACAAATGTGCCCATCCGGCTAAGACAAACTTACACCAGCTGTCTACTACGCCGCACTCCAAGGTGTTTAAGACTTTCTTTCGTTTCGACCAATGTCTTCCCTATCCACTATTGATAAGGTCCCCGTTTTGTGCAAAGTGGAAGAAGGAAAGGGCTGGTTTATGAATAGTGAATATTGACTGAGTTCAGAAAGAAATGAGAAATTCAAGATCTTGAACTGTTTTGTTCTGCATTAAAAGGAAAATGTATTCTTGATCTTGACGAATACGCAATTATAATCCAAACATGTCTGCTACATTCGAATTTCGAAAAATTGCAGATCTGCTGCAATTGAAGCCATGTCTTGTTGAGTATTTTATATCACATCAGTCCTACCATCTTACAATTACTCCTCTTCTTTAGTGCGTTACAAGTTAGGTGTAATTTGACCTTATTCTTATAGCAATTGTTCTCTCTGGAGTAAATGGGAACCACCGATTTGTGCCGACTCCGACGGACTAGTGACGTGTGAAAAGCTTTTCTTGGCACTTTTTTTTGAGAATTGCCAAAGACTATTGAAGGGTGATACTGTGTTCGGGATCAAACTATGGATTGTCAGTGCAGAAATCAGCGTTCAAATCACATATATACATTTTTAAAATAGATTGTACCTACTGTATTTTGTCCGTTTTAGAACAATTAAAAAAAAACGCTAAGTTTAACATCAAGTAAAGTTTCAATATGTCTGGTTTTTTTGACTTGTTTTCTAATTCTATGAAGGGTTTTCTTCCACAATTTTAAAAAATAAGAAATTTTGTATTTGGCTTAACTCATTTTTGACTTAGGCCTTTAGTTTGTTTTATTCACGACGCATTTAATCTTAATTCATTGACAAAAAAAAACGCGCTGCACATACGACTTTCGGACGCCGAAATCAATTCGTAAACCTTCAAATCGATCAATTTGATTTGGTCAACAACAGACGGATTTAATTCGGTTGAATCGTCGGTTGAACTGAAGAACATTTTAAGTGACCTTATTATCTATTATCATTTTATCTTTTATCTTTTTTACAATTAGTTTGTGGCTCAGAAGCAGCATTTTTATATTTGCAGAGTTCTTCCGGAACACGCCCTGAGAGTGAGGTCAGTCTCAATACACATTTTCACCTGACATACAATCAAATGTACATTATTTTTCAAATCATACAATTAAGTCAACCAACCATCTAAGCATTGACATATCTCCTCTTCAACTACAGAATTAGTTTCATCAGCGTGTTAGAAAACATTGTTCGTGAACTTTCACGCAACTTCATACAAGCGACTGTCAAAAAAAGAGTAAGTCATGAATTCCTTTCTAAATTCAATGGTGAATTAATTGTTTAAACAAATTCAGATGCTTCACAAATTTCAAAGGGGATAAAAAAAAAAAACACAAAACTCAAAATTCCCCATTTTCAACCCACCGTTTCCCCACCCAAACCATACTTCAAGTCGGCGGATATTTCGCTTGGCACGTATCATTTTCTCTTTCTATCGTCTCTTCTATAACGCATTCAGCAGATACACCCAACGGAACTAAGTGAGAAGGAAGGAGCCACGCCCACCATAACTCTAATGAAGTGTCACTAATGGTCTGCAGTGAGGTGTTGCTCTGGAGTGCAAACAAAGAATCCATTAGGTGCACATACCTCCGTCCAGGCCCATCCTCAGCCAGTATGTACTCTAATTAGGCGCTAATGGCATCTGACAAGCGACCATTTTTATCCAACTTCCATCGGTGTAACAAAAGAGACCGAAAACACGGTTTGAGTACACTCAAGTCCAGTTGAGTGAGTTTTCAATCGCTTCCAGTGGTTGTGTGCTTCCAGAAATCCATCTCTCTCCTTCACACCCACTCGGAGAAGGACAACCAGATCCAAGAGTAAATGCTCATCGGGTGAGCGCGTAGCTCTGCCTCCCGAATGTCACTGGGTAGGCAACTGTGATTAATCGCTCAATCGATATGCGCAAGAGCAGGCAAACTACTGTTTCTGGCCTCTTCTTCTGCCCAGCTAACTGGTTTTCAAATTATGAATTTCCTCTTTACCTTTGATTTTCGTCCGCCATCATCATCGTTGGTTGCGTTGGTCTCTCCCCCGAGCAGCCGTGCCGAAGTCGGACTGTGAAACTTGAGCCGTTCGGTGATTTCAGTGCAGTAACTGTGGTTTACCTGAGTGGATCGTTCGATTTTTGTGATCGCGCGACCTCGAATGTTTGTGTTCAATTGAAACAAAAAAAATACAAAAAAGAAAAAAAAATTGTTTGTCTCGTGTTTTGTCGGCGGTACTGTAACACAGTGGTAGACTTTAAAATTGACAGACGGTGGTGACATAAGAGTGACATAAGTGACATATAAGTGCATTTTTTGGGCAAACAACCAGATCTTCTAGTGAAACTCTGCTGCATGTTGAGAGGAGATAAGACACCAGTCGCTGGACATGTTGATTGAATCGGGTGTGAATCGCGAATTTGGATCGTTACCAACATCAGCTCAGTGGAAAATGGAGCCTCCGAGGATACCAATGACAGGTGGCGCTTCTATACCGCCACCCCCACCAACTGGTGAGTGCTGTTCGAATTCAGATGCATTCGATTTTGGATTATGTCGCAATACCGACGGATTATGTGAATAAAACTACGCAGACTAAAAGTGGTTGGTCAAAAATCTCACAGCCATAAGACGTGTGGGGTGACAAGTGGACAATAATTTATAAGGTTTCCGAATGTCCAACTTGGCAGTTTAGGGACAAAAAAGCAAAATCCAGTGCAGTTTTCTCTGATATGTTCGCTTGTGTTAACCTTTCTATGTGGAGTTTAAGCCAATCCATGCGATAGCACTTAATCTGCAGAACAAATTGAGATTGTCAAACGGACATGTTCGAGACTTAAGTTATGTTAAATGGAACGATTATTCGGCAGTTTGACATTAAGGCGCTTACACCGAAATTTATTGGACAATCGCTCACTGAATTGGCAGGCTTATGATAATTTGGTTTGGTAAAAGTTATGTGACGTTTATTGTTGTCATGCTTATATGTTCGACATTTGGTCTGCAGTGTGGACATAACGAGAGAGAAATATTCATCTTTATTACCGGCGCCATTACAAAAGTTTTGACATTTCTAAAGCACTCGTGGTACCATTTTTTGGGGGTATCTTGGACACAAATTTGAAAAAAACGGCAACGCCTTGAGGGTTGTATTTCACATTTAACTAGTCCTGATTAAGACCAACGAAAGAGGGTGAAAGATGCCCTGTAGTTGAGGAAGTGACATAGAGGTACGAAGAAAATACTTAAAAGTGTTTTTCTGTTTCGTGTTGTTCTACCATATCTGTTTCGTGTCATGATTATATCCAGTTAAATGTCATTTATCATCATAAGTAGTCCCCACAAGTTTCCAACCGCTATTTCGTTGCCAACTTCATATTTGATGCATAATAATATAATAGATGCGGCCGTGACAGTCAATGCTTACCTTCTACAACTACGACTCGTGCTGTGCCTTTTATTGTTCTCTCACAAGTGGAAGGACGTACTCCGAATGGCGAAGATTGACAGAAGTCTTGCTAGACAGTTGTTCTCACAGAGCATTATCAGTGACACGTGAGGGATGGTACCTTGAATATGAAAGATGGCGTGTTTACCCAGGAATCGAATCAGGGAACTTTTGCGTAGGAGTCGACTCACTTGCCCCTTATGCCACGGCCACCGCTCTGATCATTTCGATGCATGCAAATAATTAAATTGGCCGCACGTAACACAACGACAGTTTACAGCCGGTAGTAAAATAAAATCCTGTTCTGCACAACCGCAAAACCCACAGTAGTCAGATCTAGGCTCATGTAAGTGTTCTCCAATTAGTCAAGTGTCTTATGTGTCAGTCTGTGATATTTGTGTGTGGGAAAATTAATTGTTTATCAATGGCAATAATTAATCCATCAATCCGATCAATTATTGTAACGCGTATTATGAAACTATTTTCTTGAGAGGTCTGTTTTCATTTGTGCTGGGGAATGCAGTGTGTCTGGCGTTGTAGACCCTCCATGCGATTCAGAATGCAAATTTGGTAAAACACTTGCAGTTGAGTGCTCTGTGTACAAGTAACAACTCTATTTCAATCCACTGGTTCGAGTATTTCATTGCATGACTTTTGATAGTAGGACAATCGGAAATATACTTAACGTCGTTGTCTACACATTTTTTAAGCACTTATTTGATATCCTAATATCTATTCCACTTTTCGAACCATTTTCCATTCCACAAAGTGTATTTTCATTTACATAACTTGAATATGGAGTGAAATGTGAAGACTTGTAGTGTTCTCTGTAAAAGTAGTCACCTTCCTTGCCTTGAATGTGAACTAAATACCAAAACTTGATCAGAAACGACACAAAAACACGTTACATTCGAGTGAAACGATGCAAATACTTGTGACTGCTTCTATGTCACATCAAGTCACATCAAACCATTTATTGTCAACATTACGAGTAAAATAATGTCTGCAAAGCAAAGATGCGGATGTCTGCTTTCTAGAAGAAAAAGCTGTCTGAGAAAATGTTGTCGGGGATAACTTAACTTTTCCCATTTTTTGAACCGCACTAATGTGGTTCCCTGATGCAAATCGAATCAAATTAACCTCAATAATTATTACTAGAAGCCTTGAGTCAAAATCAGAACGAAAGGTAATGTCAAAATGTGAAGAGTTATTCAAAAAGAGGTGACGTCTTCAATCTTTCGCCTGTCAATATTCTTTGCGATACATTTTTACAATAAAAATCTATGAGTTCATTAATGGAGATGCACACTTGCACAACGTGTTGGAATAATTAAAAAACGTTGAAGCATTGCGGAAAGGTTTCGTTAAGTTCTTACAGCGTTGTGCAGCGTAGTGACCCCGTAGCCCTGCTGTGCCCTTTTCGAAACGATCACAGAAATTGTGCCCCATCTCCAATCTATTTCCAACACATTTTGGAATTTGCTGTTTGTGTTGTAGATCAAAAATCATAAACGTTTCACGGTATTCTAACTGCACAATTACCACTTAAACTTATGGCATCACAAATGTTAAGAGTGTGGAGCATGATTCCCAACTTTGATGGAAAGAAAAGGAGGAAACGAAATAAGATAAAAAAAAATTTTAGATGTTCTGTTTTCATTTACCATTAATAGGACTGACTTGATTTTCATTCTATCAAGCTTCTTTTAAACAGTTTTCTATTTGTACCCACTACTCGCAAATTTTTCGAAGTATACTATGGATTCTAAGGACCTTATTCCAACTCCATTTATAGGAATATCGTTTGAAACACATGGAAATCCAGTTTTCACTGCTTATATGACCAAAGAGAAGATCACAAATGCCGCCAGCAAATAATCAGCCAAATAACTCCCGTTACAAAATCTCACCTCATTACGCTTCTCCAATCAAGTACCTATCCATTTTGATAGCCCACATCTTTCAATTCTTCCTAAATACTAAAAAAATCGTTTCACAAAACTTTGTAATTTTTAAATTAATTTCAAGACAAAAATTCGATCATATTCAGCAAAAAAATGCGAGTCAATTGGGTTATCATTTTACTGAATTTTTCGTGTGAAGTGCCATTTTTCAAAAAGTTCGCTTTAGAAACAGAGATTTCCGCTCAAATGCGTGGTAAACGAAGTTGATTCAATCGAAAATTTCATTCTAAATCGCTAAAAATGTGGGAAGAGTTAGCTTGTCAGTTCAGAGTTGAAACACAAGAGTTCTTACTCATCTGGCAATGCTTGCTTTGCGTGTAAATTGAGTGAATTATTTGAGAAAATATCATCATGTGAATTTTTCTATTGAAAAACTTAAGTATTCAAGTGCGTGTAAATGAAATTCACCGTCGTAGGCTTGTTCCCTGCAAAGCTGTAGTCTTAATGAACGCTATGGATCACGATAAAGCTCAGTCTTTAAAGGTGTATTAGTGCAGTGTAGCAAAACAAGAAGGATACAAAAAATAAGGGACAAATAGTTGAAATGTTCTCCCAAAAGGAGGACTGTTGGGAACGCTAGTGTGCAGAGAAGTTTACTTACTCGTGTGTACGAAAAACTATTTTTTTGTTAAAAGTTCTACATCCATTCCTAGTCAACATGTAGCAAGTCAACATGTAAAAGCACCCTATATCAAGGACCAAAATTTAGAAAAATGTTGGTTCGATTGTTGTGGGTTTAGAGGCGATGAATCTTATTATAATACAAAATATAAAGACTGGCCCAAATACAAGTTAAATTAAATTAAAATCCACGTATGTTTTTATTAGAAAGAACAAACATTCCCATCAATTACGAAATACAACGTCGTTCAAGTGGCTTCCTCGGCTGGCTTCGCAGTAGCGCATTCTGTCATCCCAATTTTCCAATACCTTGTTGATGGTTTCGGGCTGTAACTCACGGATTGCTTGGATGATATTGGCCTTAAGTGCTTGAATCGCTTCCAGATTGTTGGCATAACATTGGTCCTTCACGATTCTCCACAAAAAAAGTCCAAAGCGTTCAAATCGCAGCTCCAATGTTGCCAATTGAAATCGCCAAGACGACTGATAGCACGATTTAGGAATTTGGTGCGCAAAAGATCGATTGTGGCATAGGCGCTGTGTGTCATGGCGCACCATCCCGCATGAACCAAAGGTCGTGTAAGTCCATGTCTTCATATTCAGTAAAAAAAGTCTGTTAATATGGCTCTGTAACGACCACCGAAATGTTGTTCCTAGCCTCATTTTCGAAGAAAATTGTTCCAATGATGCCACCACTCCACAGTCCGCACCAAATTGTCACTCTCTGTGGATGCATTGGTTTCTCGACAATAACGTGCGAGTTTTCCGAGCCCCAGATGCGGAAATTTTGGTTGTTAATGTAGCCGCTGAGATGAAAATGCGCCTTGTCGGAAAAGATGATTTTTCGCCCAAAATTGTTGTCCAATTTAAGTTGCTCTAATGCCCAAACTGCGAAGCGATATCGAATCGGATGGTCACTCGTCTTCAATTGCAGAGTCAATTGGACCTTGTAAGCGAATAATCCGAGATCTTTGTGCAGAATTCTCCTCAGTTTCCGAAATGTTGAGCTGCTGAGATGAGAGATGGCGAGTTGATGTTCGTGAATTGAGTCTCACACTCTCGGCCACAGCAGCCACGTTCTCATCTGCACCGTACGACGACGGGGACCATGAGTGTTGTCCACTGGCATAAAAGTCTCACGAACTTTTTGCACAAACTTGCATACAGCAGTCGCAGTGGGTGTTTCATTTCGGCCGACAGTTCTTTTCAGAAACGCACTGTTTGGGCTACACAGCACTGACTTTGGAAATAAGTTTTCAATATTTCCCAACGTTGTTCAAGCGTAATGTATCATACAGACATTTTGTCAAGATTTCGAGCGGAAAACAGCTGTCAGTGTCAAAATAACCAGTGATTTAAAAAAAACAAATACTAGATGGCCCACCCTGGACTGAGAATTACGAGTCCAGTTTCGTTTCATTTTCTCACTCTATATATTCTTTAGTGCTTGGCACTTTTATATCCTTTTGATCAATTTGCCACTAGATCTTAAACTAGTTCATTCGCCCATCATTCAATCAATAGCATCGATTTGCATAATACTCGCATGTATACATTTTCCTGAGATCGTTATTTAACTTAAAGACATCTTTGTATACCTAATTATTCAAACAGATTTCAAATTTTATGTTTTCGAAATTTCAATTTGAAGTGTCGAGATTAAACGAGCATGAAGTCACCACCAGTATAAGATCCCGGATATAGATTACAAAAGAAATAAATCATTTTGTCGACCAGAATGAGAATTGAGAAGAGACACAAATGAATTTAGTCTTTTCACTCAGTCAAAATATAACGGATTTTAAGTTTTTACGTTTAATGAAACTTTGGGTGTTCTCATACACTTATTGCCATTTGGAATAAAATTATGTTATGTTAGGTTAGGGGGCTTCTAGTGAATTCACCAGCACACTTAGACCATGTTAGTCCATTGTGATTCAGACTACTACCACTGATCGACCACTTCGGTGATAGTGCTGTTAATTTGATCCAAATGGCAAAGGGTGACTGGACCAGATTTGAAAAGCCGGATAAAAGCGTATTGACTTTGCTTTCACTGAGATGTGAACCTGGGACCCCTTTAATTTAGGGCAGGCACTTAACCAACTGCTCCATCCAGTATAAAGAACATAATAATAATAATAACGGCGATTTTGAGAAGCTTTTTTCTAGACAGTTATACGCTTTGAGCATTGTCAGGACTCGAAAGAGGTGGAGCCGTGAAAAGATGTTAGATGTTTTTTCCGATATTCGAACCTTAGACCTCGAGCGTAAGAGTCGACGCACCTACCCACTATGCCATGGCGCCCACTTAAAGGGGCATACTATTAATAGAGTACAGAGTGAAGAACGTACTCTATTAATAAAAACTGAGTTCTGGTTCCGGAGTATTAAAAGTGGCGTTTTTGACAGTGAGTTGGAGTTGTAATTGGACCAAGATCCATGCCAAGCACAGAAGAAATATTACCAGTAACAATTAATGCAATTAAGCCGAGCATTGAAGCTTAATAGTCCACAAAAGACATGACAAAGTTGTTTTTGAGCACTATAACGCGCGGCTGCAAAAGTTGTCAGCGAAACTTTGAAGGCGCTTCAAAGTGATGTCCTGTCCCATTCGCTGTATTCGCCAGACACATTCTTCCTCCTGGCCCCCACTGATTTTCACTTGTTTCGGTCAATGCAGAATGCTCTTTCAAGAATACAAAAGGCATCAAAAATTGGCTTTATTCTTTCTTGCCCTCAAAAGATGGCATAAATTACCAAAGAGATGACAAAAAGTTATTCCGTAAGGCAATACTCTGTATAATGGACTCATTGCTGTTTCCATTTTCAAGTTATAAACCTAATATATTGATGCATTTAAAATTGTTCATTGGTCACTATTGGACTACAGAATGTTTGTTCGTTACTCCTTTCCTGTGTTTTATGTCGAACTTTAAAATTTGAATTTATGTTAAATCACAATGAAATAAATATGAATCAACTTTACAATTAAAACTTTTGACAGATTTCACAAATCTGGTCCACCACACAATAATTTGGGTAGGAAATATTTCTCATATAAATTAAGTTCTGAAACGACATTATAAACGGGCAATCAGCTGTACGAAAAGGAGTAAAAGACAAGAAAACATTGTTGCTGATGATAGTAACCTGGTTCACAACCAAAGACTGTCAAAGAAATTCCACAACTAAGGCAACTGCGTGCAGCATGACCGAAAACAACGGTATTAAAATCAGGCGGAAGTCTTGGAGGTGTGCTTACAAACGAATCACACTGATTTTATTCGTTCTTAATAAGTGCCCATTTTTGATCAGGAAGTTTACATCAACGTATGAGATCGTCTGAAGAATTAAAAAAAAGTATGATACCATTGCCTTAAGAAATAAGTCACTGCTAATTTTTTGGATTCGAGAAATTCCTCAAATTGTTAAAACTAGTTTCTAATATTGCCAATGATGGTGACACTGCTCTTTGAGCTAAAATTTCCTTAATTTCAAATGCAGTCGCAGTCCAACCACAACTTTGGGCAAGTTTTTATTTAACACACTTCAAGTGGAAAACTAAAGTCATTTTAATCTTTGCCTCAAGCAAAATCACCAGTCATAAACTTTCTCCGCTTTGCTAATAATAAGCGAGTCCATTTATACACTGCATCAGTTCATGTGAACTCTTGAAATTATCATAATCTCGCAAAAAATAATTTTCTAGAAGGTCTTGCGTCATAAATTCCCATTGAATTGGCGCCTCGTTTGAATTTCGTACCTGTCTCCAGCGCAGATCAGTTCGCCCTTTTTCTATCTCGATTCTAATTAAAAGTAAATCTGTCGTTTGACCCAATCCATTCACAGAACTTCCCAAATCCGAAGATTCATTGATTAATACCATTCCAGCTCC
Organism: Myathropa florea; assembly: GCA_930367185.1. Taxonomy (NCBI): domain Eukaryota; kingdom Metazoa; phylum Arthropoda; class Insecta; order Diptera; family Syrphidae; genus Myathropa; species Myathropa florea. The sequence continues at coordinate 22,922,998 of OV884005.1, read as the reverse complement.
CGTTGCCTTTCACTTCGGGCGTTCGCCATTGTCTAGATCAGTTTGGTCCATCATTCTCATGCAAATCAAATATCTATGCTCGTATAAAACGAAACAAGCTTCCACATCTTCCGCACGAGCCATAACATTCCTTTTGACCGAAGAATGTCCGGGGCACGCAAACAAATAAATGCCCACCAGACACAAATAAATTGTACAAGCCAAGACATCTCTCAAAAACGGATCTCGAAAACCACGGCGGGTCTATTGTTTCGAAACGCCGATAGACACACTGATTCGTATGTGTATCTATGTCCGCGCACCACCTCATTAATTCTCATTCGAGCCAAATTTCCATCTCAATACCGTCCGATTTGAAATATCTAATTTATTCAACTTCTGTGTGTAGTAAAACATCTCTCTGTCAAATAATTTTTTTCTACGCTCGTCATGCGACAACGGCCGAAACCAGAAAACCCAGCCACAAATTAAACATGAGTCTTCGGCCGGGCGCGCCGATCGCGATGGTGTCGAAGAAGCAGAGACAGAGACCGAAAACCAAAAACTGCAAACAACTTCATTAGATTTGTTAATTCGCTACCGTCATTCTGTCCGATCCAGAAATACAGACCAAAAGGTATGCCTTCTGTCATGGATATTAGCGGTAATGAACCGTTAGCTCTCGATAATCTGTTAGAATTATATAAAACCAAACGTAAATCATAAGCTCTCCATGAGCGAGAGGCTTTCTCCTGAACACAAAGCCCATCGATGGGCCATAAATCATTTTAGCTGTCAAAGGTGTTTTTGACACAAGTAAATGTCCGAGCTGTCACCGATAAATATTGTTCACCCGTTCGCTTTGTGTCTTTTGTTTCTCAAGAGAATCTAAGATAATAATGAGATCACGCACTAAAATATCTAGTCTATCCAGACAGATTTAAGGTCTTCTCTAAGCCGGATAGAGGTTTTGTCTTACGCTCGAAACGGAAGAATACTGCCTTGTCAGTTGAGGAGTCAATAAATTAATGACATATTATAGAGGCTGGTTGATCCGATGTCTTTGGATCAATTCATTTGCACCTGTTAGGGGGCATATGCATCTAATCATTTGTGGAGATGCCCCGTCATTGATTTTTATCGTCTATTGCTGTCATTTTAATATCGCCAATGGGATCGGCGCACGTGGGGACTGAAGCCAAAAGAATTGGTGCCCCGTGGTGTGCGTTGTCCGATATCATCATTAGTCACGGCAGTATTTCAGATAGAAAGGAGTGATAAGAAGTTGATGGCATATGCTGGGGGATTGTGAGATTCTTGGACGACCCAGTGAGCTCTAATTGATGTGATTGATTGGGCAGTAATTGTGGGAATCTGGTGCCATATGAAATTAGACCTAAGTTATATTCAAATTTAATTATAATATTTTCGGCTAGACGACATGGATATGGATAAATGATTTCAAGAGTTGAAGTTGGTATGCAACGACATTTGTGTTTAAGACAATCGATTTCAAACAGCTAGCTCCCCATTCACATTCATCGTATGTCTGTGCTAGCCATACTTCCTATGGGTTGCTTCTTTTGTTCTGTTTTCTCGGAATTTCACAGAGAAACTACCGATTAATTAAGGTCTTCGTAAGAGCTGGTTTCACTTTTTCTGGGGTTTAATTTCAGGGAAAATCTGATCGCGGTGGACCACTGGTGTACATTTTAAGAAGTATCCTTAGAAAGGGTATTAGTAGAGATTCATAAATACGAATGTTCAAAAGAGTCGAGGAACAATCAGAATTCACTGAAGTGTACCTAAGCTTATGTGAATGTGTAAAAACGAGCAGTACGTTAGACGAAGTACCTTTCATCTTTGACGATAGAAGATATAGATAGAATCCGTTCGCCAATTGCTTCACGATTGGCCAGCTCTTATGAGGGGAAGATTGCAGCTACTAGGTGTAGACTTCGAGTTGCAGAGTCTGTATAAAATGTTTCAAGTCTTCTGAGACTCACCACAGTTCAGTTTGAATGGTTTTAATCCTCAATAGAAAAGAACTGGTCTCATGTGGTGTTTTTGTTTTTATCATTTGGGGTGCAATGGCTCTAGATAAGCCGCGGTTGTAAGCCGCAAGGGGTATTCGCGAATTCCAAATTGGCCATAATTATTTTTGGCAATTGAAGCAAATTTTAAAGTTTAATTTCACGTACGTAGTGGTTGATTGTAATCGTTTTCACAATAGTAGGTGAAAGTGAACGAAACTTGACGAAACGGAAACTATTACGGGTGCAAAAAACAAACGGTGTATTTGCTTAGGCGCACAGGAACAACCATAAGCAGTTATGATTGATCCCTTAATGCCATTCGTCCATATGCTTAGCTAGACATTAACAGTCTTACAGACATAACTCCATCCATAACTCCATCTTGCAGTCCAAACGTTTTCTTGGATTAACCACAAGCTTTAAGAACTACACAAAAGCCTGGAATAGATGTGCAGCCATACAGCATGCGTTGATGCGTGCAGAAATGAGCAGCGAAACATTCGTGTAGTAAATTTCGTTGTTTGTTGTCATTGTGAAAAGTGACAATTGATTTTGGAAAACAATCTTTTTCTGCCATGCACTTCGAAAGGCGTACTGAATTAAAGAAAATAACTGTTTTATTATCAGTTTCGTTAAGTTCGTTCACATCTGCCCACTTATATGGGAGCAAATCGCTCTCTACGTATGAAAATGTCAATTGACAGCTTAATCCTCCCTAGGTGTCTATACGCAATTATAAACACTTCGAAATTTGACGATGTTTTTGTTTAGTTTTCGTTGTATTTTGACATAGTAAGCTTAAGTTTCTTTCATTTTCTTTCAAAACATTGGCAGCGATTCGGGAGCGAAATTCTTGACATGTTCCTAAAAATATCTCTACTTCCTTTCATTTGGGTCAGAAGTGAAGCACGCACAATACAAACTGTAGCACAAGACTTATGGTGAATGTTCTGAATGAATTTAAGCGATTCTAGATTTTCAAATTTGAGAACTGTCATAAAATTCCGAACGGTAATGATGTGCAGAAGAGTTATATTAGAAAATAGTACCGCATTCTGTTCTTGTCAACTAGTTGCTTCCACTCTTAGCCAAGCTTTATTTTATGTATGCAATTACCTGTCTCAGTCTCATTTCTGGGATAAGTTTGAATTCATTTAGGCTGTGTCCTGGAACAAAGGCGCATATTTTCTTAAACAATTTATAATAAGTTTTCTAACAGAATTCATTTTTTTTTTCTTATTTGCAGTTGGTCTCTCTCCATCAGTTCAAATGCCTGGATCAACACTCTTTGCCGGGGGATCCCCTTCGCCAACAACACTTAGCGCCCTAGTATCGCAGCAACGTATTCTTGAACTCTCGCGCTTTGGACTGCGGGGATACGATATCGCTCAACACATGCTGACCCAACAAGGCGCTGTTTCAAAATTACTCGGTATGTAACTATCCACACTTCATTCTCCAGACAAAGTCCCTCAACCATATCCGCAACCAAACTAAACACAACACTTAACTCAAGTAAACACCACCCTGGAGGGGTCTATAATTTGCGTCATCATTTTTCGGTGTCAAGCGTGAAATTTATGACCTTCTTCGTGTCCACCTCTTCGCGAATGATGAATGAATGGAAAATCAAAAGCAGAGCAACAAGGATGTTTTGTTTACGTAATCGGACATAACAACCCTATCATTACGAGTGTGCGCTAGTCCCTTGTGCAGAGTGAAATGGAGACTCTCTGCAACCCCAATCTATTAATCTGTTGATGGCGATCTCTTGATAAAGCTATTATTGTCCAGCTCCCTTTGTTGGTTGCTCGTCGCGTTCCGCAATTGTTTGCAATTCTCATGTGTGCGTGTGTGATGGTTCTTTATTTCAGGTTCACTGCGACCACCTGGTCTAATTGGTGGCTCGAAGCCAAAGGTAGCAACTCCGACGGTGGTATCTAAGATCGAGCAGTACAAGCGAGAGAATCCGACCATATTCGCTTGGGAAATTCGCGAGCGCTTAATATCGGAAGGTGAGTGTTTGAGCGGAGATCTCGATCTTCCCCGACAATGTTTGATTGATTTGAAAGAGGCGATGGCTAATCGGGATGTGGATGAATTGGTGTTACAGGTGTTTGCACGAACGCTACAGCCCCGTCGGTGTCGTCCATCAACCGTATTCTGCGTAATCGAGCTGCAGAGCGTGTTGCCAGTGAGTTTGCTCGTACAGCGGCCTATGGCCTCTATCCTCCTCATCCCTACGGCGGATTTACGTGGCATCCAGCGGCTGCGGCGGCAGCTGCGGCCTCCAGCCAACCGCATTTCTGGCCAACTGGTCCCAGCTTACCATCAGTTCCCGTCGGTGGATCGCCTCTTAATGTATCAAGACCCATCTCCCCTGGTTCTGGGAGCCATGACACGCTTGAGTCTCCAGATGAGAATCGCCTAATTGGTGAGAGCCTTACAGCCCATGCATCAGCAAAAATAGGTACTAATCAAGGTTCGGTACTTTTCCAGATTCCGATTATTTGGACGATGACGATGAGCCGAAGTTTCGCCGGAATCGCACGACATTCAGTCCTGAACAATTAGAAGAGTTAGAGAAGGAGTTTGACAAGTCGCATTATCCGTGTGTCAGCACAAGAGAACGCCTTTCCAGTCGCACGTCACTGAGCGAAGCTCGAGTACAGGTAAGCGTTAATGTCATGTAGCTAGTTCACACGCATTTCCTCATTCGCTTCCGTATAGTGTTTCTAACCTTTGTCGGTCCCACCGGGCTTATTTCGAGCTCGGTGAAGGCCTGTTCCGCTTTGCTTGACTCAGTTCAGCTGAGTCCTGCCCTCGCACACATTGCTAGTGTAAACTTTTTTTTGCGAACTAACCAAACATCCTTTCATATTGATCGAATTAGGTTTGGTTTTCCAACAGAAGAGCGAAATGGCGCCGGCATCAACGCATGAATCTGTTGAAGCGACGTTCCAGTCCAACTCTGGGCCAGCAGCAGCGGTCTGTCGCCGATTCGCCACCCATCAGCAACAGCAACAGCATCAGCAATCACCAGCATACCACCCGTACTTCCGTCAGCGAGGAGCACCCGCATGGCGGGCACCCATCCCAACAACACCATCAGGCACAATCATCCGAGGCTTCAGCCAGCATCCGATCCTCATTGAGCCATCCCTTGCAGCACCACCATCATCAGCATCCACCTTCACAGCCATTGCTCCTGAACCATCACCATTATCCCCATCAGCACTATCCTCATCCTCCGCCAAGAGCGTCAAGTCTCAGCCCGAAGTCACCACCAGCAGCAGCGCCTCCATCGCCGATGACTGCAGCAGCGGAGAAATCTCCCAAGGCATCAGTCACACAGCACAACCAGTCATCAGCCACAGCATCAGCTCCATTATCAATGGGCGGTGAGCGGAGTGCGTTCCGCTCTTTGGTTGCTGGCTCGCCCTCAGCCGCTGCTTTTGCACTCGGCCTGGCGCGACAATATGCCGTTGCAGCCTCACTTTCGCAGCAACAGCAGCAACAACAACATCATCAACACCAGCAACAGCAACAGCAGCAGCAGCAGCAGCAGGTTGACGACTCCGACTCCGACGAAGAAATCAACGTCCACGACGATTCGGACGATGATTCATTGTCGGCAGCAGCGGCGTCTGCCGCCGCAGGCCAAAGCTCCAAAGCGCCTCTTCAGTTGACCAAGCATGACCGTTAGCTCGGCGAGTGAATTAATTAAGAACGAAACCGTCTTTTAGTTTATGTCGATTTCTTTTCCTATACCAGTGTAATCGAATGTTTGTGATTAAATTGTAAGCAGTAGATAGTTACAGATACGAGTAGATACTGAGATACTTATCCTTGATTTTATCTAAGCCAAAGTTAGTCGTCTCGTTGGCGTCACTTCGGGCGCTGTGAGTGGCTACCAGTTTGCAATATGATTCTTTGAAGATGAATTAACTTTTACTAGGCTAATGTGTAGTCGTAAGACTGTAGGCAATTCGTAGATACATACCAGTGTTTCGGTGATGGAGCGCCGTAGTAGCGCGTGCTCCGAACCGTATAATTGATGCTAAATAAATATGTAACTTAAGAAAGTAATGCGATTGGGTGTTTTCATTTGGAATTTGCAGCTAGTGAGATCTAATTGGCCTTCGAAAAGGTTGGGTGGGGGTTTGTGACGAGTCGTATGAGACTACGATGGTGGACATCTTGGAGACTGAGTGTTCTGTTGTTTGGCTTATATTTGGGTTGAGTGCTTTCCATTTCCATGGAAGACATCCTAATTTCTTCGAGGGATTGGATTCGATACAAAGTCATCGAGGGTTGACATTTAATTTGGAGGGCGTCCAAAGTTGTCTCTTGGACATAGTCAGCAATCAGATTCCTCGATGGGGCATTCGGCAGTGTCTTGAGTTCATTCTAGTTAAAGACGAAAATATTCCGGAGAGGCAGCACCGGTATAGAAGAAATGAGAAGTAATTGAAGGATGTGGTGTGAACGTGAACATGCATCTGCAAATAAAACTGGGAGAAATGAAACTTGCAGTAGTGCGCCAAACTGGGTGCATGAAAATGGTCTTCCAATAGGGACTTCCGAACTTTGACAGTTGATAGTGGCCATATTTTTGTGGGCGCCGTGGCCGTGTGGGTTCGTGCGTCCAACCATGCGCATTTGACTTACAGTCTAGGTTCGAATCCAAGTTCAGACAAACAATTTTCAAAAAAAAATTGTTCACGGCTCCACCTCTTTCGAGTCACTGACAATGCTCAAAGAGTATAACTGTCTAGAAAAAGAAATTTGAGTCCACTGGTTCAGTAAACGATAAAACAAAACGCAGGATCTGCCGAAAACATCGCCGCTGTCCAAAGGTGAGAGTGCGCAGAAGAATCCGAGGCTGTCACAAAAACTCCGCCTTTCTCAGACCACAACTTGGCGAATTTTGCGTCGTGACTTGGGCCTGCACCCGTACAAAATTCAACAGACCCAGAAGCCGAAGATAAACGACCATAGACAACGACACGTGTTCGCTGAATAGCCTAATTTTCATTAAAAAATCAACTTCAGCGATGAGGCCCAATTCTGGATGAATGGGTACGTCAACAAACAAAATTGCGGATTTAGGACGATACCACCAGTCCACATCCAGATGCAAGAGCTTCTAATGCATCCCGGAAAAATCACTGTTTGGTGTGTATTTTGGGCTGTCCATCGCCGTCAACGGCGAGCGCTCTAGGTCGATGATTAACAACTTTTTTTGGCCTGAATTGGATGATTTTGATTGATTCGAGGGCAGGGTCATCTCACGTGGAGGTGATGTGATGAGATCGTGCGATTTGACCCCGTTCGACTTTTTCTTGTGGAGTTTTCTGATGTCGCAGGTTATACGAATAAGCTACAAAACACAGCAGCCCACAAATACAACATAACCCTTGCCATCGGTAAAATTCAGTGCAATTTATGCGCCATTTGACATTTGAACAATCTTATACTCCATACATAATGACGTCTAACGAATAAACTTCCGATGATAAATCGTACACACTTTGGTTTATTTAAATTTAAACATAGGAAGAGATCAATGAGGGAGCCTTTATATATATGTTCTACCTTGAAACTTACTTATCAGCCCTATGACCCTTGGTGGGGCTAAGCCTGAGCAATTGCCGCCTTCCACAGCTGACGGTCCCGGGCATGCATCTTGGAGTCATCAAGACCAAGTTGTTTTGCACCCGCGACAAATTGGTATTTATATCGGAGGTTCGGTATAAATAGGCATGCTCGAGCCACTGTGTTCTTTGCTGAAAGAGGCAATGTAGTGGCATGCGTGCCCAGTTTGTCTGGTTTATAGAAGTGTTAGGTTAGGTTAGGTTAGAGGGCTGCTAGTGAATTCACCAGCACACTTAGAACATGTTGGTCCATTGTGATAACCACAGTCAGACTACTACCACTGATCGACCGCTCCAGTGATAGTGCCGTTAACTTGATCCCAACGGCAAATGGTGACTGGACCAGATTTGAAAAACCCGATAAAAACGTATTAACTTTCATTGGGATTCGAACCTGGGACCCTTATAACTTAGGGCGGGCACTTAACCAACTGCGCCATACAGTACAGAAGTGATACTGAATGGACTATAAAGTTTGTAAAAAATAACTAACTAACGAATCCCGTTCTAAAGTTTTACAGAAATCTCGCAGTTGATGCGATTATGATGATACACTCCCCATACGAAGTCCATATGGTCTACACGGTCAAGTCAGCTTATGCGCTATATGTCATCTGGAGTAGGTGCCTAAATGACCTTTTGAGTAAGTGTGACTTAATTACTTGTATTGGGTGAAAAGTGTTCCTTGGTTAGACGTTAATAACATACCGACTTCGATTTAGCTTACACGTCGGCTCTTTCTTTGCCTGGAAGACTCTTGTGCCGATGAACCGAGCATGAAATTGCATTTGACCTGGGTGTTCCTTTAGAGTTATACAAATTCAATATGAAATAAAACACTAGCTTTTTGACATTAGCTTTATTTAATAGATAATATTAAATGTGATTTGGGGCATATGCGCACCACAGCCAGCTCGAATGAAGTCCAATTTTCGACAACTTTATCGAGCAACTGGAGCCGTATATCAGCAATAACATGGCGAATGTTGACTTCCAAATCGTTCAACATCTCTGGATTATCGGCATAGACTAATGACTTTACATACCCTCGAAGAAAGTAATCCAAAGGTGTGATATAACAGGATCGGGGGGGCCCGTTTACACGTACATTACGCGAAATTATGCGCTCAGCAAATGTTTCCCGCCGCACGCCGTGTGGCATGTTGCGCCATCTTCTTGACACCAAAGCTCTGCCACGTCAATGCCATTCAACTGAGGAACGAAGAAGTCAGAAATCGTGTTTTTATAGCACTCTCCATTGACGGTAACATTCCGGCCGGCAGAGTCCCTAAAGAAATATTGGCCGATGATTCCACCAGGCCACAAAGCACACAAAATAGTTACTTTTAATGGTTGCTAGAGCGTCTCGACAAACGCTTCTGGGCTTTCTCCACTCCAAATTCGGCAATTTTGCTTGTTTACATATCCATTTAACCAAAAATGGCCCTCATCCGGGATCAACATTTTGCGTTGAAAATGAGGATCAAGCTGAATCATGTTTTCGACTCATTCAACGAAACTTCGAAGCGTATAATGGTCACGCGACTTCAACTCTTACACAAGCTGGATCTTATAAGCTTTTAAGCCAAGATCTTTCCCTAAAATCTTCCACAAAGTGGATGGGCATAGCTCCAGTTGCTGTGCACGATAGTGAATCGACTAATTCGGATTCTCAACACTGCGCTCCACAACGGCAATAACTTATTCAGTTCGCACTGTTTGTCGTCTTTGGGGATGCGTATTATCCACTAGAGTGTGTGTGTGTATGTGTGTATAGAGGCGGTTTTAAAAGATAAAAACCCAATTAGAACTAAGTGCCGTTTAACCGACAATGCTGTCTGTCTAGAAAAAGCTTCTCAATCTCGCCGTTCGGAGTTGGCATTAAACTGTAGGTCCCCTCCACCCGTGAGAGAACAATAGCACGCGCAACATGAGTGGTTCCTGAGAAGCTAGGCCTAGGTTCACCTCGGACTGTAGCGCCGCCATTATTATTATTATTATTTAAGGCTGGCAATCTTCAGGAAATAAGCTGATATTCTTGCCTTGACCAACCCGGGCGGGATCATGTGCTGATCATTGCGATCGAACGATGCAGAGCGGATCCTTGTTTTGTCAGTTCGTCAGCTTTCTCGTTCCCCAGAATGTTGCTATGTCCAGAAACCAAACTAGAATGACGCAGCACTGTCCCTTCAGCGATGCCAGCTCATAGCGATATTCCCTGACTAATTTTGAGGTTATGCGGACTCGATAGCCCTAATTGCAGCTTGACAATCAACATATATAGCTATGTTATGTTGTAGTCTAGTGCTCTGGTGTGAAATTAAGATATGACAGGCCTCTCGAATGGCGGCGATCTCTGCTTGAAAAACACTAGCATAGTCTGGAAGTCTGAATAAATTGGATATGTTAAGAGCTTCTAAGTGAACACCCGCTCCGACACCGCAGTCTATTTTTAAGCCGTCAGTGTATAAGTCCATATCAGGGACGAGACTGAAACGTCCTCCGTCTAGAGTGTACGTGGTGCGAAAACGATTCATTGTGTTTCGAATAACTTGCTCAGATGGACGATCATGTCGACCGTAAAATGGACGTAGCGCACGTTAAGACTGGTGAACCGAACCATGGTTTTAAAAACAAGTTTGAACTTTTAACTTTCAAACTGACAATCTGTAGAAACATTCATTCATTCAACTTCAGTGACCAGAATGTTCCACCAAAGGCCACTCGATCCTCCGCCATCGACTCTAACTCATCAGAAGCTATGCCCAAGCTCATCCAGGCGAGTGTTTGGATTTGGTCCAACCATCTCGTCCTGTGTCTGCCTATCTGATGGAATCGCATTCAAGTCACGCCTCGGAAGTCGTGATGATTGCGACAGTCGTGCCACGTGACCAAACCATCGAAGTACAGCCCTTTCCGTTCGAAGAAGCAGTTGCCCAACATTGAGTTCCTCACGCATTGCCGCATCCTATCCCGGCGAGTAATTCACACAACAGCACGAAGAAAACTCATCTCGGCAGTTTGTATTCGCGATCTTATTCTTTCGGTCAATAACCAAATTTAACCAAAGTTGGAACAAGTACTGAGTAAAAAAACCGCTCGGTCTTCCTGATTGCAGATCTACCAACCTGTTTTAAAATTGACCCAGCTTGGCCAATTCAACATTATTCCTCCCGATGCCATGACATAACGCCACGCGACATAAGGCCAAATTTTAAGTGACATAAGACCACATTTTTCTATGGCCTTATGCCGCTTTCCGTTGTATATCTGATTTTGCTTACCCTGCAACTCCCCTGCTTGGCCACACATAGGATTTGGGGTAGGTGCAAGATTGGGTATGTGTTTCTTTCTCAAATCCATTCTAAATATGAAAATAAGGAAATATTAGGAACCACCAACCCCAAATCGTATCTGTGACCAATCAGGGGGGCTGCAGGGGGGCAGAATGCCCTCTCATACCTACTTCGTTCCCTTATACTGACTCCACTGTTCAATTTCATTCTTCTTTTCATTTTAATTACACATATCCATGTTAATAAAAATTGTGGAATTATGACCTACTTGACGTTTAATGATATTATAATTTGGTGTTATGGCTCAAAAAAATTTGGCGCTATGTCGCTTTGTCGAGCAACATAAGGCCAAATGCAAAAAATTTGGCCTTCTGCCCCTTTAAAAACGACATAAGGCCAAATGCTAGAATTTGGCTTTATGTCGCTTGGCGTTATTTCCGGGCCCCATTCCTCCCATCACTCTTGAAGAAGACCCCGAGATAACTTAAACTTCTCCACATGTTTCAATGGGACTCCACTAACATGTAGAGTGTATTGAACAACGATCTGGAAATAACCATAACATTGGATTTGAGTTAACCCTCATCCCAGCATCAGCACATACGGCCACAAACTTATCTAGAGAGCACTGCACTTCCATCCGGGAGGATGTGAGGATGACTGTGGAACACTGTAGAACACTGTAGAATCAGTGTTGCCATTTTAAAAACCAAACCTCCAAAAAAGACACCCTTTATATATGTATATGCGGCATAAATTTAACATCTTGGATCTAATTGATGGTGTATGCAGAGACTTGATGGCCGCCTGAGTATCTGTGTAAAGGACTTGTCATCGAAGATTTGTACAGCGAGCGCATTGGCCGTCTTAAAGCTGTCAACTTTACTTTCTAATTTCTCACCTTAGGGTCCCATTTTCTTTGTGAGGGATCACTGTTCAGCAGATCTTTTTTACAGGTTTTGTGGCAAGTATCGCACTCATTCTGTTGCAGAATTTCTGTGTAAGTCGTTATTTATGTAAAAGGTGGAGGGGGGAAAGATTAACCACTGCAGTGTAGGGGGTTGACCATAGTGCTTCAGTAGGTATAGAAAAATAACTTTGGATATGCCCGACGTTTACAATACTTTACTCTAAGGTGCTAGCCACTAAACCAAAACGTCGTAAATCAGTATCGGTGTGACGATTTCCATCCACATCCAGTGTGTATCTAATTCATCAACACATCTTTTGTTCATGTTAACAGACGCACAGTAATTTCTGTATAGGAATCGATTGACTATTCACTCATACGGAATTTTCAGAAAGAAGTTGAAGAGGCAAAGCAGCAAGACCCTCAAACCAGTAAACGAACACGTACTGCATAAATTGCTAGAAAATTTATACCCATCAAGCAGCGCAAACGCACTCTGCGTTTGCATTTGAGGAAGAAAATATTTTCAATCTGTTGCATTTGCCAAGAAGATAAACTGTCGCCGAATGGAATACGTAATCCAGATTACGTTCCTTCTAAATATGAAAACATCAAAGTAAGTGTCCACATCTTGAGCTTGGCGTTTTTCTTTTCGTCTTGTTCAAAGTAAAAAATAATAATTTGCATAAAAACTCGGTTATTCTTTAGCCAAAACCAATAACAGATCCTGAGTACTATCGGTACAGCCGTAACAATAAATCAATTTCGTCTGGAGAAGGAGACGAAGCAAGAGGGAAATCAATAACAACCGAATACAACCTTTGCACCTCCCAGATCAGGAGATAACGCCAAACATGTTTGTTCCCTTCAACACCAAGCAGTCCCAGTTTGTCGTTGACTCAAAATTTGACCACTTGACACTTGCGCTTGTCCACGAGATAACCAAAGACAGAATGAACCAAATTTTCCTGAAATCTTAATCAAAATCCCTTAATTGGTCTTCCAAATGGGACGCTATGCTTCTTGTGTCTTCCGTCTTCCTCTTGCTGTCCGCTGCCTTCCCGCTCAGCCCGGTTAGATGCACAACATTCTTTGATCTTAACCTCCGTCCGTTGTTGTTGGGTCGTTATCGGTCGTCATCTCTTAACATTCCGTGTCCTCCGTCTTTGTGGGGCTAATGTGTCTGCAGAGTCGTTTACATACGGATTACGGCATTAGTTTGCAACATTTTTACACGCTTAAGCCAGATTGCTCAACGCGCAACTTTGTTGCCAGCAGCAGGGTACGGATCCGACGGGCGCGAGCAAACAACGCCGACCATAATCGTAAACTTGTGCGCTGTGGCATCGTACTTAACTGTGGCAATAAAAACGCACACGTTTGTCGTAATTAAGCGACCTTCAGTGGAAGGAGGCCCAGCGAATGCGTGAGTCTCCAGCGGGCTTAAGTGCTCGGCTCGAGATAAAGCCGAGCCGATACCGTCTTAGATCGGCCAGTCTTCTATTGCATGTCGCACACATTGCAGCGAAGAGGAAATAAATCACCACCAGACGGAGGCGGGGGTGGGGTGTGTTTGTTCTTGACGAGAATCCATCAAGGAAGTGCGTTCAAAGGACACAGCCTCTCGCCAGAGCCCGGCCTAGCTTGAGTAACATTTTTACGACCAATTTATAGCAGACCACGGCCATTCCTGGAGGCGATCGTAAACAAGGTCCGAAAAATTCCCAAACGGCAATTCAAGCGCACATTGAATGCAAGACACAAATGCCAAACAGATTTCAAAGGTCCAACGATAAGCGGATCGGTGGGAAGGATCTCCGATCACTGCGGCGAGAGGCAACGGGCTTAACTCCACAACACATCAACGGCACCGGCAGCAGCAGCATTTGTTGCAACATTCTTGCAATTGATGGTCAATTCGTTTGGTTTATTGTTTGTTGTGGCAGCGGGGGCGCGGGTCTGGGAGGGGGAAGAAAATGGAACGAATGCGGGAACATGTCATGCGTTGCCGTTGGTCCCCGGCCAAATGGCCCATAAAAGCCATCAACTTTTAAAGAGCTATTTAGCGAGAAAGACACCCAACAATGTTGCACCGAAGTGGGTAAATGTTGTAACGAGGGTCAGTTTTGCTGTCTCTGCGACTGCGTCGCGTCGTCGCAGTGGAGGTGACGTTGCCGGTACCGGTGACGCTGCGGTGTGCGGAGGTGTCGGCGGCACTGGCGGCGATTGCTCCGCTGCAGGTCGCTCAAGAAAATGCAAATTAAACTCGGGGTAAATGGGCATTTTGAGGAAATTTATGTACGCCGGAGATGATTGATGTGAATTTGTCTGGGATTCGAATAGATGAGTATTGGCAGGTTGATGGAGTTAGTTGGCCGGGCTGGGGAGCTGTATACGAATGGCGTCCTCATGGGTGGGTTGTGTGGGGGTCAGTTTTAATTAGTGGCGATAGTGGGGTGAGGCAGTTGCCCGAGCCATTATTTGCTTAGGTTTGAGTTATATTCTGTCTTTTTATGAGTGAAGTGATTTTTTTCGCGACGTGAAGTATCAATGGGGGCGCTCTAGCTGAGGTAAGATTCAATAATGTGCCCGAAATATTGGATACAGCAGTGTGTACTCAGCGCAGAGTGGGTTGGGAGAAAGTCTGTCTTTGTAAATTGTTGCACTGCAGCAACTCAATGAGGTTAAGTGTCGGTCAGATGACTGGCATGTATACCCGACTGAATTTTAATACAATTAATTTTACAGTTCATTTAATTGGCTCTTCCTCTTAAGGGCGATGCCAGTGTGTTTGTTTTTTCTTAGAAAGGTTGAGTTCTAGGTTAGCGAAGTCCACCTACATGCATTTCAAAAATGTTCAGACCATTATTTTCAAATTTTTGGTTATATATGGATTGAGGTATACAGTGAACTTTTATTAAAAGGTCGTCAGCATGCCTGAGGGTCTAAGTCTGAGGAAATGTCACCCAACATCCTTGACAGTCAAGGGCACGCTACTTCCAGTGAACAAGACTAAGTAATACGCTCAGTGTCCTTGATGGACTGGTCTTTATGCCGAAGGTTCGCTTTTCGTTTTTTTCTCGAAACAGGAGGCTCAGATTCGAAGACTAAGTTTGTGGTTTTCGTACAGCTTTCGTAGAGCACGATTTTGTTCCTTCGAGTCGTACGTTTTGATTCGAGTTGTTTCGGCAAACCGAAGTGGCATCGGTTGTCGAGGGCGTTTCTAAGTCAGATCTCCTGATCTCCTTCGGACGAACATGAAATTTCAGTAAAAGTATGTTGCTATCTGGTAGTACAATGGACCCGTTTTTTGTCTCAGTGCTCAAGTTTAGCGTTTCAAAAACCACTGACAAAAAAAAGGCAGAACTCCACTGAGATATAAAGGGTGTCCAGATAGTAATGATCCTTTTCCAATTTGTATGTTTCAATAGCTGTCAAAGTTACCAATGACATCCAGCTGTCAAAATATGCAGTAAGGTTTCCCATTCCATCATCCATCATTTCACGCTTGCCGAACGTGCAAAAATTATTGAAAAATATCAATAATTGGCATCAGATGTCAGGCATATGCCGATGACATAGTAATCATAGCCAGGAGGAGGAGGAGGAGGAGGAGACCCTATGCGATATTATCAAATGGGGGCTAACTTTAACTAAGGAATGGTGCCTGCCGGCTGGGCTAAGCCTAAATCCGGCACCATAGTACCTTTCACAAGGAAACGGAAACTGGAACGACTAAAACCAATAAGTCTGTCGGGTACAACACTGACTCCGGTAAAAGAAGTTAAATATCTGGGAGTAATCTTGGACAGCAAGCTCATCTGGAAAAAACATACAGAAGAGAAAATCAGGAAAGCGACGCGTGCTCTGATGATTTGTCGAAGCTTGGCGGGCAAATCCTGGGGATGCAGTCCAAGTATTCTAAGATGGATGTACGAGTACATCTCTATTGTTCGACCTACAATAACCTATGGTGCAATAGCATGGACCAAGAGAGCCAATCGGATCAGCGCGAGGGAGACAGTCAGCAAAGTTCAAAGGTTGGCATGCCCCTGTATTACAGGAGCCATGAGAACTTGCCCAACTGCGGCCATGGAGGTGCTACTGGAGCTGACTCCTTTGCATCTAGTGGTAGCAGAGTGTGCAAACAAAACAATCATGAGAATGGCAAAAGAAGGGATATGTTAAGACAGGTGCATTACATCGAAGCAATTCGACGCACTAGTCAAAAAGCTACCACTCCTGGCCATTCCGAAGGATGACGTGATTAGGAAATTTAATTTCCAAAAGAAATTTACCAGCAAGCTCAGCACCAAAAGGGACTGGAGCAATGAATCCATGGTCCATAGACTGAGCAGCAACACGGTAAAATGGTATACAGACTGATCAAGAACTGATGAAGGAACTGGAGCAGGAGTTTTTGGACCCAGGACAAAATACTTCGAATCCATGGGCAAATATACCAGCATCTTTCAAGCGGAAATTTATGCCATAGACAGATACGTTCAGATCAATCTTGGAAGGAAATTTACCAACTGCGACATAGCAATAATGTCGAACAGTCGAGCCGCTATTATGGCACTGGACTCCTATACCATCAAATCCAAACTTGTATGGGAATGCTTGCAAAAGCTCAAAGAATTAAGTAGGAGAAACCGAGTAAAACTCTGCTGGATACCTGGCCATACGGGGATAGAAGGCAACGAAATGGCCGACTCCCTGGCAAGGAAAGGAGCATCAGAACCCTTCATAGGCCCTGAACCATTCTGCGCTGTAGGAGACCATCTCCTCAGAGAAGAATTCAGGGAACTGGAAAGAAGAAATCGGAAAGAAACCTGGAATAACGCTCGTGGAATGAAGCAGGCCAAGAAACTCCTAGGGCAATAAAACCGGAAGAGATTCGAGGCATGCATCAAAATGAGCAAGAATAACCTCCGTATCCTAACAGGCTTTCTAAGGGGACAGTGTAGACTCAGGGAGCATCTAAGGAAACTAGGGGTATCAGAAGAAGGTCTCTACAGATTTTGTGGAGAATTTA
Organism: Myathropa florea; assembly: GCA_930367185.1. Lineage (NCBI taxonomy): Eukaryota > Metazoa > Arthropoda > Insecta > Diptera > Syrphidae > Myathropa > Myathropa florea. The sequence continues at coordinate 22,906,082 of OV884005.1, read as the reverse complement.
ATGAAATTCCAGAACATATACTGGGATTTTGTGAGGCACTGGCCCACAAAAGAAAAATAAGTCTGGGCAAGTACCTACTATCAGAAGAAGAAATGCAATCACTACAACCATCTCTCATTCTCAGATTCCTGAAGGAAACTGGCTTAGAGGGAATACTCTAGAACAGATTTCTTCACCTATGCGCAATAGGAGTCCATTACCCTCAATACAACTCTGAAAAGAACTGTATTTGAGGGGAACTCGTAATTGTGCTAAGTTATTGAAAGGGGGCACAATAGATCTTAAAGGTCGCGGTGCAATATACCCTCAACAATAATAAAAATAAATATCTCTATACTGAAATCTGGTGTAACTTCAAACGGTTGGAGCTACAAGGTGTAATCGTGGCGATAACTATCCGGGCAACTTTTTCCGGGATCCAGAATTCGCCCATTGCAAGAAGCTATTCGTTGTCGTTAGCGTCTCTAGTATACGGCTTGAAAACGTTAGAAGAGAATATGGTGCATGTCGATTTGGTATTCGCTAACCTTCCAAAGGATTTGTCGAAAAGTGAATATTTGCCAGGTTAGAAACCGCACTGGTAGAGCAGTGCAAAAAGATTTTAGTCGCTCACACAGTTCGCTGCATAAGTATTTGGGCAGAGATACATCTACCGCTATAGTTTTACATGAGGTATGATTGCCTTTTTATGGATGGGGTATATGGGGCTGATATTCCACTGTCTTTTGTTTTCAAATCGATTCCTATGTACTCTTTATATAGAATTGGGAACCAAATACTTTCTTCAGAAGCTGAAGCTTTCAATCACTGTAAAACGCTAATCATGGAAGAAAATTATTCTGTACCATTTCCTCATCTTTCAGGCAGGTCGTCTTCAACGGAAAAGCTGATATGTGCTCAACTTGTCAAGGTTGACGTCCACGATTCTACAAAGTAGTAGATGTTTGGTGTACCTCTTCCATATAAAGTTCCATTTTAGAGGGATCCATCTATAGTAAGGACGCGAAGTTAAAGCAGGTGAACTTGATGCGCAAATCATTGACAGTGTTCATTGAGCCCACCGCCGTGAGAAGTCTTCAAAATAATAGGTTAGGTTCAAGAGTTGATTGAAACACAGAAAACAAAAAGAAATTATTGCAAATCTTTCCTTCGTCTGAGTATCTTCCATTAATCGAGGGTATACAATGAGATAGGCAGTGAAGAGAAAGGAAACATTAACTATAATTGCTTCTAACGCCATGATGTGATCCAATGTGAGCAAGCGTCTCACATCACTAATCCGCATAATTTCGAACACAGAAAGAAAAATGGAGATTCTCCTGATGAGTTAACCATCAATTGTTCATTCTGCGATTGACGTCAGACACTTCTTAAATGTTTTAAATATTCAAAGCAAAGCAAACTTCAGTCGAAACCCGCCACGACAAGAATGCGGGTTTTGAAGAGAACAATGAAGTTGAATACTCGTAAGAAATTTGTTTTGTATCGGTTCTCATAAAGGCGACATGCTGTGATGTGATTCTGTATACATTGTGCTTGAAATGATGATGTAGATTGACAAACACTTGATACTCGATCGTTCGGAATAGATGAGATTGATTTGATTGTGTGAGCACAGGGAGAATCAAATGAGGGATTTGGTGGTATTTAAACAAAAGCAGCTAAAATTGACTTTTCGGTAAATAAGGTCAAAATCCAGAACAAACATACTTTCTAGACAATCACATTGGTTTTTAAATTCAGCGACGATCAGCAAATGGCAAGCCAAACAACAGGTACACTTAGCCTCTTGGCCAATTGGGTAAATTGGGTAACCACAACACCTTCTGGATTCAGACGCAACAGACGAGGAACACCAGAAGACATAAAGTTCCGAGGTAGTGGAATGTGTATAGTCGAAGCATGTTTAACGTAGCAGTTCCGAAAAAAATTTCAGAAAAGTAAGAAGAAGTGTGGAAGTGGGCGCCGTGGCGTAGTGGGTAGGTGCGTCGACTTCTACGCTCGAGGTCGTCGGTTCGAATCTCGAAAAAATACATCAAACATTTTTCGCGGCTCCACCTCTTTCGAGTCACTGACAATGCTCAAAGAGTACAACTGTCTAGAAAAAGCTTCTCAATCTCGCCGTTCGGAGTCGGCATTAAACTGTAGGTCCCCTCCGCAAACTTCTCAGCAACCACTCGTGTTGTGCGTGCTATTGGTTTTTTTACGAGTGGAGGAGACCTACAGTTATTTCTAGACAGTTATACTCTTTGAGCATTGTCAGTGAATCGAAGGAGGTGGAGCCGTGAAAAAATGTTTGGTGTTTTTTTCGGGAATCGAATCGACAACATCAAGCGTAGGAGTCGACGCACATACCCACTACGCCGCGATACCCACCGCCCCAACCGAATCATCACTTGCCGCAAAAAGAACAATCAAATTATTCAGACTTTGAGTTATTAAGTAAAATACAAAATTGATATGAATATGATATGGTCATGAAATTTGGGTAATGACCGAAAGAATAAGATCGCGAATACAAGCTGCCGGGATGAGATGTTGTGGGAATTACTTGCTAGGATAGGGTGAGAATCACCGGAGTGCGCGAGAAACTCAACGTTGGGGAGCTGGTTCTTCGAACGGAAAGCCTATACTTCAATGGTTTAGTCACGTGGCACAAATGTCGCCTTTATCACGACTTCCGAATCGTACCTTGAATGCGATTCCATCAGGTAGGCGATTGCTTGGCAGACCCAGGACGAGACGATTGGACCAAGTTCAAACGCTTGGGCATATCTCCTGATGAGTTAGAGTCGATGGTCGATGGTAGAATCGAGTGGCCTGCAGATTTTTTATTTTTTTATTTTGGTTTTCAAAAAATCTTCAAAGGATTTAATTTTGATTCAATTTTGAATAATTGACAAGTTGTTCCCGCTTCGCAGATAAGATGTTCCCAAATTTGAATTGAATTGATTGAAATTACTGAACGTTCAATTATCAAACCAGTCGCTACTATTAGGACTTAAGAGGTATTTTATCTTAGGCTTCTGATTCTTCCAGTCGTATTTTGGCGCAAATTGCCTCGAAATCTTTCTGGTTGCTTCAAGTACAGCATGTGATAATAAGTTTGAATTGGTAATAATTTCAAAGAAAAAGAATACTTCCCAGGTGTGCCCTATTTTTACAGTCATTTTATTTTTCAACTCATTTATTTTATTGAGTCAAGATGTGCATATACACATTAATTAATTTATGACTACATTTATTTTGTTATAATCGACTTTAAACATGTAATCTGGTTAAGCTCAAGTATAATAACTTAATTAATAATTAATTACATTATACATTTTGATTAGGTCATTTTTGAATACTCTATTTTTTTATATGCTTGCTCCCGACATATGTTTATTTCATGGCTCTAGTTTGACCAAAATTAAACTTATAACTAAACTACTTAAAAACTACGTACATATGTACTACTTATGTACTAATTATAAACAAACATTATATAAGAAAGGATAATTAACATCTAGCTTACATATAGTTATAATATTTATAATAATAATAATTACGGCGCTACAGTCCGAGGTGGACCTGGGCGTAACTGCTCGGCAACCACTCGTGTTGTGCGTGCTATTGTTCTTTCACGATTGGAGGGGACCTACAGTTTAATGCCGACTCCGAACGGCGAGATTGAGAAGCTTTTTCTAGACAGTTATACTCTTTGAGCATTGTCAGTGACTCGAAAGAGGTGGAGCTGTGAACAAAAATGTTGGTGTTTTTTTCGGATATCGAGCGTAGGAGTCGACGCACCGCCAACGAAATAATGGCTCTTTTGCGGGAGAAATTCAATGGCCATTTTATTTCACGTCGTGGCGATGTTATTTGACCGCCACGATCACGTGATTTGACACCGATGGACTTCTTTCTTTAGGGATATTGAAAAGAAAAAGTGTACGTCAATAAGCCAAGAACAATTCAAGAGCTAAACGGTGAGATAATTCGGCACATTAACAACATTGAACCTCAGTCTCAGAGTCATTGAAAATATGGACTATCGGATAGAGGTATGGCACCGAATCCGTGGCGAGCATTTGGCCGATATTTTGTTTCACACATAATTGTCATAGATCTTTCTATCATAATAAAAACTATTAAGATAATTCTCTGAAAACTCAGACAGTATGCTGTAACTAGTGCTTCTGTGCTGAAAGAGAAGCTTAAAGAAGAATGGCAAGGTCTAACATCTACGGAATCGGAAAACTTATTTGCTTCAATGCCCAGACGACTGTAGGTAGTTCTTAATGCCCGCCGGGGCCAACCAAATAAAAAATGCAAGTGTAATAGTATTTAAATGCAATGAATTAAAGCGATTTCTTTTAATTAACATGTCGTATATAGACTTTTGTCAATACTTTTTTGGTTTTTGTATATAAATTTCTTGGTATTTATCAAATTGAGTTATTTTAAGGGGCTATACTTATAAAAACAGTATAAAACAAAACTGCATCATTAGATTTGTTCTTTATTGTTTTGGACTCGTAAGGCTGCAACAATAGGGGTCGTACGTAGACTTCTGTCGAGCACTGTACACAAAAATAGGAACAATACCACATTCGTTATATATCGTTTCATTAGAACACCATTTCTTATTCGGCTTTCTGTATTTTCCGCAACATAATCTTAAGATTTTTCGCTCAAAATTTTCCAATTGATTTGCAACTGTAGGAGAGATACTGAATTTGGTATCATCTACAAGTAAAAATGCTTCGGTATCTGGGTAATTGTTTGAAAGTCGTATGGATATATGTTAAACAGTTTTAGGCCAAGTAAAGATCCTTGAGCAACACCCATAGAGATTGTAAACTCCTCTGAGTATTCCGAAGCAATAGACATTTTTGAAACTCTAGAATTTAGAAAACTTCTAAGTGTCCGTATAATGTCTGGAGAGAATTCCAGTGTTATCAATTTGAAAATTAGTTCATTGCACCAGATGGAATCAAAAGCAGATTGCAAATCTATGTCAAGGACTAAGGAACATTTTTCCTTCTAAGATTTTGAATAATTCTTGGGCAAATGTATTAGCCATCTTTATCACTTATCTGAAGTAATTAGTTTGAATTTTATGGTATTCGGCGACACCATCTGAGGTCTTTCATTTCATTAATTTTTTTGCTTTTTGAAGATATAACGAATTTTAAAGAGCGCCTAATGCATTTGACCAAGGCTGTACTTAAAGACGTTTTAATAAATCACCAAAACAGAGTGGGAAACAAAATAACCTACCCTTCGATCTACCGGTAGTCACAGGCAGCATCATGTTATGAACAATGTCCGAAATTTTAAAGGAAACAATGCATCGGTTGTAAGCTGTAAGCAAAGAGGCTCATGTCATGTCATGTCAAGACGTCAACGACCTTTGAAAGCTCAAATGCTGCTCCGTTCGAAAATACTTTAAATAACTGAACAGAATAGATAAATTTCAATCAGCTCATCGAGCAAAAGGGGACATTGCCCCATCTTTCCGAAAAGACCTTTCGCCTTTCCCAACCGGATATGCTTAGAACGCGTATACTCGTATCTTGTGGATTCCCCTTTAATCCCACTTCCGCCGGCGACCCTTTGACGTGATCGAATTCAATTTCGTATGCTGATTACATCAGGAGTAGCTCACCCATGGGGCCATACCGTGCGACAATCATTTCGACACGGTCTGACGACAAACCTTCAAAATCCAATCCCGACAAACAGCGTGTGTAGCCATAAATCTTCAAAGTCACCAACTTAAGCAAATGATTATGTTAAGCCTTTAGCCACTTTGTTACCCGCCAGATTCAGAGTATAAGCTATCATCCTCGTCTCGAGCATAGCTTATAGCTTCTCGAGACACCAATAACTCACGGCGTGCTTTGTTATTTGAACAAAAGCGCAACACACAAACCACATCAGGTCAAGCTGCGAGTACCGCTGTTGACTGTCACTGTCACTGTTGCTGCTCCCACTGAGACGGGCTCATTAATTCTCTCTACCTCTCCAGAGGATTCGAGATCTCCAGGGAATAGAAATTGAAGTTAAAGTTGAGATTGAAATTGGAGTTAGAATTGGAATTCAAATTGGAATCGGAATTGAAGTCCATTAGCTTGAAACTTCGATTAGACGTCATTAAAGTCACTGTCGCATTTCGGTGGATCCATCGGTTTCTGGTGAGATTGACAAAAGTGAGAAGCTGTGCTTATGGTTGGCCATGTCTTCATCGGGCGTCGCCTCAGCTGTCGTGCGCAGAAGCAACGATCCCCCACCGATCGAGAATGATCATCAGCAGCGTCGTCATCATCATGGTCATCAGCTTTGACATCTTTATGCCTGGGCCTAGCCATTTGGTCATTTGTGTGTGCTTGGTCTTAATTTGGTCGCTGAAACGATCGCGATCGAGGTGATCGTTTGTTTGTTGTTTTGTCGTTTTGTCATTTTATCGGTGGTTTCTTTTTGTTGTTGCTGTTGCTGGCGACGAAGAGGATTTTTGCTTAATCAATTAATTCGACAGATTTTATCCATGATCTTCGAATTTTTATTGACACAGTAACCGGATTGCGAGCTTGGGAACTGACTCTCTGTTGGTCTGCTCGATGGTGGTTGCTGGTTGGGTTTATGTGTCGCCGGGGAACCGAGCTGACGGTCTAATTGATGGGCTATTTGTGGGTAACTTATGAGAGCGAGTGTCAGCTAATTAGGTGATAAAGTGGCCATTTCGTGAAGCATTTGTGGATGGAACCGGATGGGTTTCAATTTGCAAGTTGAAACTGACGCGCCAGATAACGCTGGGCTGGAAGGTGTTGGAACGAAATAAAATTTAATGACAAGCTGTTTGGCATATAGGGAGGGTGTGAAAGAAGACCTTCTGTTGAAAGAGGATACCGTGAAGTAGGAGCAGTCTCTTGGGCGATGATTAAGTGTAACTGATTTATGTGCGCTGTGCGTTGTTCCACTGTTGGTAACAACTTAATCGACCGCATTGCATAATCTCACGATTTCGATGTTAATGAACTTGATTTTAAATGGGAAATTATATTGACTTCTAGGAGATAAATACTAAATTAATCAAGGATGTGTGTCTGCCATTTGCGATGAGTATAATCACTGCGGCTGCAGATGGGTTTTTACTGACATTAACTGGGTCATCGTTGTGACATAAGTAGAGTAGAAAAGTAGAAAACCTCTGGTGGAACATGATGTACGAGGATCGTTAGCCTAGGCAATCAAATCATTGAATTGAAGTCCGATGCAGATGCAACAGTTGTGGAAATGTGTGATTGGCTGAAGTTTGCTGGTGTGGATACTGGTCAATGATGCAATCAGCGCTTCGTCGAATGCTTGCGAACATCAATGGGCCTGGATATACCCACATGATCATGCTTTCGCGCTTAGTAATTTCTGATGTTTTATACGTTACTTAGTTATGTCAGAGGACACTTGCTCTGAATAGATCCAACAAGGTTGATTTGATTTGAACTGTTGATTCTGACCCACGACTTCACAGCTGGAGACTTAACTTATATCAGATGAGAAGGAGCGAACGTCAGTTAGCAAGGCAGGTATCGAAAATTTCCCGGAAAGCCAGAATGGAAGAGGACAAATAGCACACGGTTTTTTCCTTCAGACAGAGTAAACGTGAATAAGATCGGAGGTTAACTGGCTTGAGTTCTGCTTATACGTTTTTTCCTGGATATAGCAGACATATTGAAAAGTGTCCAGTTGTAAAATATAAAATGATTGATTATTAACTTACCTCGAGGGGAAACCGGTTGATTAGTGCATTGGAACACTAGTGTTCCGAAAGATTACTTGAAGTAGATTAGGTTAGGGGGCTGCTAATGAATTCATTAGCACACTTAGACCATATTGGTCCATTGTGATACCCAACTACAACTGATCAACCGCTCCAGTGATAGAGCCGTTAATTTTATCCTAACAGCAAATGGTGACTGGACCAGATTTGAAAAATCCGATAAAAATGTAATAACTTTGCTTTCACTGGGATTCGAACCTAAAACCCCTCTAACTTAGGGCAGGCACTTAATCCAATCCTGTTTTACTTGTTTATTTGAATTAAAACAAACTCTTCTTTCGTAATGGTCCCCAAAATTCTTGTTTAGATCATCGACAGATGGAAGAAAGAGTTCATAGTTGGAGTTGATGGACTTGAAGGCAAATGGAACAATATTCTGATATCTGTGGAAAGAATAAAATTTTTTGCAGGGCAAGGTACACATGTTTTAAAGCTCTGCTAAGATCTAACCTGCCCACATCCACATTTTTTAATGGCAAATTGTGATGTCATTAAACGGAGGACTGCTACGATTTTCCACAATCCTGTGGTTGTTACAATACGTTAAAGTGTGATTGGATCACTCGTCATAAGAGAATTCAAATGGCAAGTGAATTGGATACTGATGGTGCATCGGATTTCGTGTTCATAAGACAGAAGTGTCTTGGCATACTCTTTCTTTAAAAATAAAGGGTGACCAGATAGGAATGATAGTATTTCCAATCGTGTTGTCTCAGCAACTGTTAACGTAAACAATGACAATTAGCTGTCAAAATATTCAGTTAGGTCAAAATTCCGACTCAGTTTAAATAGACAACGTGAATTTCGTCGCGAGGTCGGTCGTGGTCATGGTTATGGTTTCAGTGTGCAGGCAATTCGTAGCATCGTGGAAAAGATTGAGCGTGACTACACTCTTTGGGACCTTAAGCCACCAACCTGACAGATATTGGTGCGAAATTAAATAAAAATAGCCGCCGTAAAGGCCAGTATCGAAGAGACATGGAAATGTCGATTCGGCGTCGATTGGCTGAGTTATGCATCGTCAAAGATTCGATCCTACATAAATATTAGATTGTGCTGACGCAAGAAATGAAGCCGGACGAACATAGATAACGTCTTGAGTTCGCTAATTCGGAGCTGGAAATATTTTCCACGGAACTGGATTTTGGAATTAAAAATCATTTTCTCGGACGAGGCCCATTTTCGGCTATGTAAACAAACAAATTTGCTGTTATTTTTTTTATTGTTATTATTATTATTAATAATTAAAGCGATTAACAATCAATGCATCTACAAAGATTGACTGTTTGGTGTGGTTTATGAAAGTGACATCATAGGACTTTATTTCTTTCGAAGTGAGAAACCGTTACCGCCAATGATCTAATGTAAATAGTGATGTTAATCGACATTCTGTGGCAAAAGCTCGGCAACATCGATATTTCTGAGCTGTAGTTCAAAGAAGATAGCCCTACATGCATACAAGCAACACAACGCTGGAAATTGTGCAGAAAAAATTTGGCGATTGGGTCATCTCACGGAGAGCATTCATCAATTGGTCGCCGCGATTATGTGACATGAAAACACTCGAATATTTTTTCTGGGGCTACATCAAGTCCTTACTCTGCGAAATGTCTCTAAACACGCGAAATTACTCTGCAGGTGAAGAATTCCGGTTATACCTGCAAGAGTACCACGTATCATAACCAAATCAGCTTCCAGTACTTGAGCTATATTTTTGAAATCCAAAGAATGTATTTCTTTCAACGGATCAAAAATCGACATAATGGTGAGTGTCATCACTGGACACTGGCTCAAAGGCGACATACTTGAAGACTCAGTGGTTTGGCAAACGACTTCTGCAGAAGTTATCTAGACGAGGAGAAATTAGATAATATTTTACACATCTTCTCTGTATCTGCCCGGCACTGGTTCTCCTTAGACGACCAAGTTGGTTGAGGTCCATCTCCCTTTGTGTGCGCCATCTATAACGGACGTCTTCTGTTGCGTTGTTCCAATGGTTCGAATTCAAGGACTCTTCGGGCCAGAGTGTGTGTGTGTGTGCCTAGCCATCTTAAGCGTGTTATCCGTAGACGCTTGACTGGGCTCATGCCGTCCTACAACTCTTATAGTTAGTATTAAATCGTCTCCTCCAGATGCCATCAACGCAAACCGGACCAAAAATCGCTCGCAGGATTTTTCTCTCTAACAGACCAAGAGCTTTTTTAACCGTTTTTAATAACGTCCATGTGTCTGCACCAAAGAGCAGGACTGGGATGATCAACGTGTTATATAAGGCCAACTTGGTCTTTCGAGAGATGGCTCTATTACTCAATTGCTTCTTGTGTCAAAGAAACAGCTATTGGCAAGAGTAATTTTACGCTTACTTTTGGTAAGGCTTAAAAAGGCTTAGACCTCTGCCATCATAGAGAAAATCTTCTGAAAACTTTAATTAAATTAAAAAAAAAAATTCCTGAATATTTAAATTATTCATGTTAGACCGCGGTTGGCGAAAATTTTCTTAGTGAATATTCAATTTGATCTTATGTATAATGTAAGAGCTCAAAGGGTGTCATAATAATAATAATAATGGCTATGGTTGAGAAGCTTTTTCTAGACAGTTATACTCCTTGAGCATTGTCAGTGACTCGAAAAAGGCGTTATATTGTTTTTTTTATTGTAATAAAATAATTTTTCAGTTGGGACTCTGACGTATCTGCTGTTGTTACTTCCGCTTTTTTAATTTAGCGCTACAGATCGGGGTGGAGCTAAGCCACAACCAAAAAGCCCATTCAGCTGGAACAGTCTTTGGTGCTTGCAAATTTACACATCAAGTTGGTTTACGTCCTTCTTCGTCATGTGCGTTAGCACGACCTCAGGCTCAAAGATCCTTCTCGCAGGAGCTAAGTTGAACATGCGCTCTACACCACATAGTTATATAAGGCGCTGGAACTGTAAGCGGCTGGCCGGACTTTTGCCGCTTTACATCAACGCAAAGAGAAGATCAGAAGCAGAATTTTTCTCTCGAAATCATACACATTTTACTAAGTGCTTGCTTCGGGTACCAAATATTATGGTTTTTTCCCAACTATATGCCCACAAAGACAAAATTTCGAAAGATCGACAAACTTTGAAGAAATAAGGATTTCGAACTCATAGGCCCACCATAATAAGCTGCAAACTTATTTTACACCTCTTATGGCCAATTACCCGTGACACAAATCGTTCGTGAACTCCTTTCCTAAACATCTAAACCCCATTTTTACTGTCGTTAACCCATAGAACAACTTCTCTGCCACCCCCAGACTAATGCGTCCAACCAAACACTAATCGGCGACATACCAAATGCTCGTCCAATGTGTCCGCAGTGCTGGCGGGTTTCCTTTTCGAGTCAGAACCCACCGGAATGCCGTTCGTGCCAAATGCCAACGCTCCGATTTGACATATGAAGAACGAAATTTCATATTTCTAGTCGCGACTTTGCGCCGCATTACAAATGGTTGACAGTTATTAGACAACCATCAGCCATCACCATCACCATCACCATCATCAACCATTTTTTGTTTTTCTCTTTCTTGCCACCACTTGGTCGGGATGATGGGGTGGTTCTGTTGGTTTTTTGCCCAAAAACGGAAACCATACAAAGGTGTCACTCGATATGTTGTTGCCGCTGGCTGCAAAGGAAGCGGGCGCACATCACAACAGCACACCACCTTTGCAGCCATAAGAGGACGGACAGACAGACGACAATGACGAGGAGAGTACATCCAGAGTGTGCTATGTATGGTGGTTGTGGTCTTCATAATGGCTGTCATGAAATTCAATCCAATATTCGATGTGTTCGGCGTGACATGCTGTTTGTATGTGGGGTGGGTTGCTGGTATGGTAGCGGTGATTCGGCTCACAGCGAGGGGTCTAACATAAGCCTTTGCGTATTGGCTGTGTGAGTTTTGCTAAGAACTACAAATTACCAAGAATTCCATGGCCAGGCAGTCCTGGCCTGTGAAAATCTGCTGGTGGTAGGAGGTGGCTTATGGCGATATATTGTGATTCACTTAATTATGGTGGTATGCCATTTTGTCGCTAGAAAGACTCATAAAGATGGAATCTTAATGGTTGTTTGTTGCACCAGAGGGGTCTAATGGGATTTATGGGAGCTACTAAATTGAATTTGCTCCTATAATTGCTGCTGATGCCGGTTCGGCACTTTTCCCAGGAAAATTCCTAATCTTCTCTAACATGACAGCACTTGGCTTAAGCTGAATGTGAAATCTTCGTATCATACTTGGCACAGGTTAGTGTTTAATTGGCTAGATTTGTGTTAACGTCCGGGATCAGGACTATGGCTTGTTGTTAAAGGTATTTACTTGAATGTTAGAAGAAAGTTGCAATGTTGTGTTTTCGCTTGAACCTGAACCAGTGGTACGGGAAGTGGTACATCACTTGTCCAGCGTGCATCAAATGTCAAGAATATTTCAGCATTGAAGTGGTGTATTCATCATTCAAGTAGTTATTAGAAGTAATTTCTGAATTATTGCCGCGACCTTAAATTTTCAAGAATGCAATATTTCAAACTTCTTATTTAAGTTGTATCTTGAGATGACAACGTCATTATTCACTTAAACCGCTACGGCACACTTTAAAGGACTAAATAGAGCAAGTTTTCCAGAGTTATATCTTCATGAAAAATAAACTGCAAAAAGTCAACAAAGTCACTTCTTCCCGACTGGGGGACATCTACTGGGTCATCCAATAAGAGGTGTAATTTAAGATCAATAGAAAAATTCAACAGTTTAATTTTTTTGTTTTAATTTATTTATTTTTTTATCTAAAGCACAACCTCTGAAGTTAGCAAATATCCGCCAAATGTCAGCCTCGTCTCCAATTTTTCATCCCAATTCCTTATAATTGCGACTGTCCTTCGTGAACGTATAGTTGCGATATTTTCCTTAAGTGTGTGAATCGTTGGTAAAGTATTGGCATATACTGTAAATTAAACATAGCCGTAAAGGAAATATTCTAACAATTTTAAACCGCACGATCTTGCCGAAAAATAAGGACTTCAGTTACAAGTTCTGCTCTGCAGCACAGAGGCATTGATAGTATCGAAAGCAGGTGAAGAGGGACAGAAAAGTTGTTGGCAGCTGGAGAAGAAAAGTCAGCCACGATTTTTTTTGTTGCGCTACAGTATCTGGTAGATATGGACTTCTTCAGCGATCCTTCGTTGTCTTCAGGCTCGCACACATACTCGTAGTTGAGGTTCTTCCCTTCTTGTGTGCTCCACCTCAATCGTGTACGTTCTCTGTTCCATTGTCTCACTGGTTGAGACTCAAAGATAATTCGGATCAGAACTAGTTGTCCATGTCGTCTCATGTATTTGTAAAGCCTGTACAGCTTGTACTTAAGCCTTTCACTGCAATCATCATCAGAGCACACTTACCCATCTTCGTGAGGAAGATAGTTGCAAATTATGCCATAAAACTGCAGCTAATAAGAATACAAGTACAAACTGGGCGATTTAGTGGGTCACCTCAGGTTACTCAACTCAATCCCTAACAGAGACATGTTTTGTACAATGCCGGACATTATGGTTAGGCAGCATTGTTTCGGCAGGTTATTTGATTTTGAATTATTGGACCATGAAGACTGGTCCAATGATGTTCCACCACTAGTTTCCAAAAGTCTAATATGGTACACAGACGAATCGAAAATGGATTCTGGAGTTGGACCTGGAGTCTTTGGACCCAGGTACAGGACCTCTGTACCTATAGGGTCGAGTCCTACTGTTTTTCAAGCTGAAATCAACGCCATTGAGATCTGCGCTAGACACAACATTCTCAAGGGTATCAAGGGCGCTTAAATACAAATCTTTTCAGGTAGCCAGGCAGCACTTAAGGCTTTATCGTCCTACCAAATGGACTCCAAAACCGTCAAATGCTGCCACGATGCACTGCAATTCCTTTCCAAACACAACAAAGTGAAAATTGGCTTGGTTCCCGGACACAAGGGGATTGCAGGTAACGAATCTGCAGTAAAGTCGGTTCGGAAACTGCGTTCATACGAGTAGGTCCTGAACCGTACTGTAATGTCAATTGGAGAACAGCCACAACGCTGATTAAAGAATGGAAAAATAAACTTCGCCTAGACTAGAGTAAGCAAAAAAGATTGTATAAAAGAAGAAGGAAACAATCAATAAAGTGTAGTATTTCAAAGATATTACCCGCGTTTTAATCATAATTCCATTTCAGCGACCAGCAACATATAGTGAACAGGTTTAAGTGCTTGTTTCACAACTCAACAGAAATATCAAGTTCATGTGCTTGATGTTTAATTAGAAAAACGATTCTAAACAGGACCAATGGGTCGGGTCTTATCAAACAATTAATCAAACCCTATTCCTACAAGGATATCCTTAGTCTAAATAAGGAAAGCTTAAAGAAGCTAACGAACTATGTAACCTTTACAAAATGAGTCTGTGCCAAAACAAGGACTGTAGGTTATGCCTCGAAGAGGACCAAACACCCGAACACATTTTGTGTGAATTTCCGGCTTTACACTGGTTAAGGAAACGTATTTTCCTCAGGGAAATACTTAATTCAGTGGAATTAAAAACGTCCACTGCAAAAGTTATACTATCGTTCATAAGGGAAGCAGTACGTCTTTTGGATTCCAATACAATAGAGCTCTATAGGTCGCACTGTCGCTGCTTCTACGGCATGGTTGTTGACAAACATAGCTAGACCATGTGAAGTTTATAACAGACGGTTACGATTTGGGTGAAAAAAGGAAGGAGCCTCCAGACGAGTTCGTTGAATCCAAAGAGGTAGTTCTGAAATTCAGATTATCCCCTTAAGTAATTTTTGTATCCCCGAATTCTTTGGATCTCCCCTAGACAACATCATTATCATGAGATGATCTGCCTAAAAATGGTTAGATATTGTCTAATGAATTAGGCATTAGTCAAAACAAACCGTTACCTTACACTCCAAAATGTTTGCATTACACAAAGGGGTTCCCACTTCTTAAACGAATTGCCAGTTGTGATCAGTTTTATCTTGTAGTCCCATATTTCCTATAGGCAGTCTTCATTCTAAAGTTCCCTGCTCGCATTGCTCTACACTGAATTAAAGGCCAATTGCCATGGGCATATTTTGTTCACAACTCTTGTCTTAATCAACCACATTCTCACATTCATTTACAACGTATCCCGTCCAATTCTGATCCCGAACCAGCTTATCCACATTTAGATCGCAGATAACACTTCACCCGGCAAACTGATGTTTAGGGAAATCGATAGAATCTCTCTCTCTTGCAGCACCTCAACTTGATGTACATGAACTGGGCAGCAACGGCAACAAGGACACACAGATATCCAGCGTAGATGGGATTTATGACCACATTTAGCGTGAAAGGCTGAGCAAAACATTCCAAAGTCATTTGTCCATCCAGTTTCATGCGCTTCGTATAGCGCCCCATAGACGTGTTAATGTCCGAACTGCTCTTGAGGAGACGTGGAGACCATTCGTATGTCTGTTTCTGTGCTTGTAAGTGTTCCTTCGCAAGAGAGTTTGAATTTGCATGCGGTTCTGTGGTTTAATTTATCGGTTAATACGCAGTCGCGTACTGCCTTCGACATGAATTGTTGAGGCAATGAATGTGGGCTGTGTGTACTCGTATACTGGTCACGTGAACCTTTCTGGGATGTAAAAAGTCGACATGGTTAATAAATCGCTTCCAGTCGAAGTAAATTTATAGAAGACAACAATTCTAGAGTCTTTAATGTATTTTGTTGGCGGGAAGAAAAGGAATATCCCTTCTGTCAGTTGGGGCTACGATGGCTGCTTAGCTTCTGCTGAAGCAGCGGGTGAAATAATGACAGTTTAATTCCTGCTGTATAAGGATTAAGGCATATGGATGCGCATTGCGACGGGGTGTAATTAAGGGGTTACTTACCAGGAAGTGGATATACTTGCTGGTTCTTCTTAACATAGAGGGCGCTTTAAACAATGTGGAAACGAGGAAGATTAAGCGCGTTCTCTACAACATGTTCTAGCTTTACAAAATGAGATGGAGCTCTTCTGATGTCAAGGCGTTCCAAATTGCTTCCTAGTAGCGATTCAAAGAGGTCCCAATCTGTTTTCCTGGGATTTCCTAGTGTTTTACTTGCTATGTTCGCATCGTCCAGATCGAACCGTATAATTCTGTGGACCGATATAGATGGTTCGCTGAACACTTTTCAGTCCCTAACAAGTCCGCCAAGCCTATGGCTACCTATGGTAATGTCTAGTACCTCCTATCTGGCTCTCGTGGCAAACGTGGGAATATTCCCAATATTGACGAAAGAAGAGCTTATGACCTCTGTAATTTGCGTTGGTGCTTCCACTGATGGTGTTGTGGGCATTGGCATCGCATCCTATCAGAAGCGGCAGTTGATGCCTGTTGCAATGTTCAACCAGTTTTTGTACTGCTGCTGGTACTGCCAGCCCATCTCCAGCAAAATACCCCGCTGCTGCCCACCTCCTGCCATGGTTAGTGTTACCCTACTGGGCACAAAATCTCTCGTAGCGTATTCTGCATCATCGTAGTCATCATTTTCAGTGACCCGCATGTTCCACTAAAGGGGTCGCGGGGGCAATGCATGTACGAGGCCACTCGGTCCTCCGCCATCGACTCTAACTCATCAGGAGCTATGCCCAAGCGCAACCAGGCGAGTTTTTGGACCTGGTCCAACCATCTTGTCCTGGGTCTGCCAAGCGGTCGCATTCAAGGAACACCTCGGAGGTCGTGATGATGACATTCGTGCCACGTGACCAAAACATCGAAGTACAGCCATTTCTGTTCGAAGAAGCAGCTCCCCAATGTTGAGTTCCTCGCGCACTGCCGTGTTCCTTACCCTATCCCGGCGAGTAATTCCCACAACAGCACGAAGAAATCTCTTCCCGGCAGCTTGTATTCGCGATCTTATTCTTTCGGTCATTACCCAAATTTCATGACCATAGGTGAGAGTTGGAACAAATACTGCGTTAAAAACCGCTAACTTGGCTTTGACACCAAGCTCGGCCTTCCTGATTACAGATCGACCAAGCCTGACCAATCCTACAGGAAAGCTCAGCATTATTCCTCCTATCACTCGTGAAGAAGACCCCGAGATACTTAAACTTCTCCACCTTTTTCAATGGACTCCACTAACATGTAGAGTGCATTGAACAGGCGTTCTGGAAATAAACATAACTTTGGATTTGTCCACGTTAACCTCCACCCCAGCATCAGCAACTACGGCCAAAAACCTATCTAACACGCGCTGGAGTTCTATCTGGGAGGATGTGATGACGACTAAGTCATCTGCAAAAAGCTGATGGATTACCCTCAACTCTTCCAATGTGAAACATTCCTCGCCTCGACTGTGCTGCAACATCCAGTCCATATATATAATGAAAAGGAGACGTGAGGAATGATTGTTTCAACCTGCGGAGGATCTGATTTCTCCTCTGCAGGTTTTGTTCACTCCGAAGTTGGGTTTGGAGTTTGACATTTATTCCCTCGTTTTGCGCTTCGAGGAGAGCTAGTGTAGTTTTGTGCTCCTATCCAGCGCTTTTGGGGAAATAAATTGTAACGGAATGGATACGTGGTATCTCCTTCCCACATTTTGTGGTCAGGCCAACTCCTTTTGAATTTACCAATTGCACTGCCTTCACACCTATGGAGTCAGCTTAAATAATGTTTCTCTTTTCGAAGGTCAGGGCCCTCTAAATTAAAGAAGGACATTATTTAAGTCGTCTGCGTAGGTGTGAAGGCAGAATCTTCGAACTACAATTTCTTAACTCGGGAATGATTGCTAATTCTTATAAAGGTGGAGTAGAAAAGGCTTGGGCAATATCGTGGACATTCCAACATGATAACGCCTCTATCCATACGGCGAGGACGGTAAAACAGTGGATTGAGAGCCAAAATGCTCAGATGCTGGCGTAGCCTGCATACTCCCCTAACCTAAATATCATAGAGAATGTCTGGTTACTTCTTTCACGTAAAGTATAAGAGTCTGGGAGACAATTCGATAACAAAAAGCCATTAATCAAAGCAATTAAATTAAAAATTAAATTATAAAATTAAAATTAAATTAAAAATAAAATACATAAATCAAATTAAGAATTAATTAAAGATTTTACGCGACCCATGCTCGTCGTTAACTGGTAAACTCAATAAGGTTTATTAACAGTAAAACAATTTGAGTACAATTTACTGACGCAAATACACGTAAGCTAAAATTTTTGCTGTCGAGCCTATTCAGATGAGCCAAAAAATGTGTTTGTTTTTATAAATGCATTTGGTCAAGCTAACATGTAAAAATATTGGTCATTTTTAATACAACATTTTTCCACCCAATCTAACTGTATACTGCTATTTTTCAATATATTTAAGAGAGGCTAACAATAAGATGACAAAAAAGTTGGATCTATTCGGATGAGCGGCAGTGTAGCTGCCTATTGCGACGTTTTGGACAAGTCTTCTATGTTGTGCGTCCTTTCTCAATGACTGCATATACTTGGTTTTGCCCCCGTTTACCGCCAGATCCATTTAGCCGTTTCCGTTTCAATGCCAGCAAACGCCTCATTGACGGCTCGCTGTGTTCGCCCGATCATGTCATTGTCATCAGCGTATGGCAGCAGTTGTACGAACTTCCGAAAGATCGTGCTCTTGTGTTGGCCAGTAAGATTTGCACAATCTTGCATTCTCCTAAGTCTGACGAGTTTGGCAGAAATATCAAAACTAGACATGGCACTGTATAGCTCGTCTCTATGCATGCTGTCATATGTGGCCTTGAAATTGACGAATAGGTTGTATGTGTCGATTTTAATTTCTTGGGTCTTTTCAAGATCTGCCGTACTGTGAAGATTTGATCGATGGTGGATTTCCCTGGCCCTTCCCTGGTCTACACTGATAAGGGCCTATCAGATTGGGGACGAAAAGTTCCAGGCGTTCACACAGAACGGAGGAAAAGATCTCGTATGCGCTGTTTAGGAGGTATTACTCCATTCAGCGTAGTCCTTGCATGCAACCTTTAGATCTTCTTATGCAGGCATTGGGTGCTATGAGTGAATTGAGAATCGGTCAATCTGGTGGCTGAAACCTTAACATCACAGGTGATGCAAGCGATGACGCGGAGAGTAACTATACACCCCGCTCCCTAAGAATTATGCTATGAATGACAACATATGAAGGGGCTGTGGGGAAGAAGCGAAGCAAAGGGATACTCCTGACTACCTTTGCCACCCCCTTTTTAGTGTCATATGAGTAGAGTCCGACCGAACATTCGGCTACGGCCACCTTCGGCTAAAAAAATCACCTTCGGCAAATCATTCGGCTTCGGCTAAATGAGACCGAAAATTTTGAAGAAAAATAGAAGTTGCAAGGAAAGGTGTGTTTTTTGTTTTGTTACTGTCGGATATTTTGTATTTTAAAAGTGCGATTGTTTACAGCTTTATAATAAAAAGATTTTGCATTTGCAAGTTAATAATAATAATAATAAAAATGGCGGCGCTACAGTTCGAGGTGGACCTGGGCCTAGCTTCTCAGCAACCACTCGTGTTGTGCATGCTATTGCTCTCTCACGAGTGGAGGGACCTACAGTTTAATGCCGACTCCGAACGGCGAGATTGAGAAGCTTTTCCTAGACAGTTATATTCTTTGAGCATTGTCAGTGACTCGAAAGAGGTGGAGCCGTGAAAAATGTTTTTTATGTTTTTTTTTCGAGATTCGAACCGACGACCTCGAGCGTAGGAGTCGACGCACCTACCCACTACGCCACCGCGCCCACGCATTTGCAAGTTGGTAAACTATTAAGTGGTCTGTATAAAAGCATGCAATTTATTTGTACTGGTTTCAGGTAGAAAAAACATAAAAAATGGCAGCTAAAAATCCAATTTGGGGGTATTTCGTAAAAATTATGCGAAAACGACTTGCAAAATATGTTCCAAATAGAGTCCGAGCGAACATTCGGTTTCGGCCGATCCAAAAGCCGAAATTCGGCTTCGGCAGTGTGTTCCGGCCAGAAGTCAAAGCTAAACAAGAGGCTGCTCGCTGTCAATGAGTCCGATAGATGGGAAATTTTTCGCTGTGTACATAGGACACACAATCGACTAAATTTGAGATGGTTAAACTTTGAGGTCTATTTCTAAAGGAGATAGCGGTTGGATGTAAACCTACCCTATGATGGGTTCCTGGGCTCGGAAGAGCCGAGCTAGTAAGAATAGAGGCGGACATTTGACTGAGACATAATCAGAAGAGACACTGAGACAGACAGGTAAATGCAAAGTGAAATAAGACCGAAAATTAATATTCGGCGTTATTTCACGGCACCAATAAACTCCCTGTTACTAACAGATGCCATCAAAACCACAAATCGGAGATGGATGGAACCAGATTCTTGTAGGACAACCAGGCTAGTTTGGCTTATGCTATATAATAACCGCCCAGTACAATGACTTTATAGCAGCAGGGATGAGGTAGAGGAAGACAATCCCTAACTACCTCGGCACACAAAATAATTGTCGAACACTTAAATCCAAGACATGATTAGGTTTAAAAAAAAAACAATTAGTTGTAATCTAGAAGTCTATAATAATGGAACACGATGAGATGTACCACTAAGGCATGAGGAGGAACTCAATGTTTGGATTTTGGCAATCGAGGAGCTGGATAACTACCGGACAGGGACAGCACAATTGACTCGATCAGAGTCTAAGTGAGTTACGCTAGTTTCTTACCATGACGGTCAATCTTATAGGTATAATCAAGCCTTTATCATACCATAAAGTTTTTAGTAGGCTTTCCGGGACCGTCAGTGATGGAATGCGGTAATAGCTCAAGCTCAGACCCTCCATGGACTCATGCCTGATGGGTAAGTAAGTTTCCTGCCTCGACACCATAAAGTGTTTAGAGAAGAGCTATCTCGCTGGAATGAATCCTGGTTAGGTAATTTTGCAAAAAAAAAAAAAGTTTCAAACACCATCAATGACTGTTATTGAGATTCCCTAGCAAGCGACAGCGACCGTTCAGTGATTGCCATCCCACGCCATATAATAGATCCTTAATTGGAAGACAGATCAATTTTGTGTCAGCCTTGAATCATCAAAGAAGAAAACGAAATCAGTTGGGGTCGTGTTACATTCAACATCCGGCATGTGAGGCCCATGTAGATCCTTTTCGTGGTTTCTCCGGAAACCAAACGCATTGAAAGTGACACTATTCTCGAACGAAGGTACCTGCTGGTTTATACCAACTCTAAAAACTGATTTGAAGAAGCTTCTCATGGATGTTGTACACTTGGAGCATTATGATCGACTCGTGAGAGGCGATGTTTGGAAATAAAAAAAGTGTGTTTTTATTTCCCCAACGGGATCAGAACTGGAGATCTCGTGGGCAGCATTTACGACTTCGCCACGACGACTGTGGAATCGGATTACAAGGATATACTCGTATACTGAGATCATTATGAGCGTTGTAATGAGACTCTTTAACTGACTAAGGGAGTCCGTAATGATTTTGAAGTGGCGTCATTTATTACCTAGGTTTTCCCTTTCCAGCACAGGTATGGTGAGGAAACTGGACAATTGTGGCTTGATCGTCAATGAACCGTTCGACTAGGACTGCCATAAGTGACCGCTTCTACTCTGGTTGGAGGTTATTCACACCTTCAGTGACAGAGAGGCCTATAATTCCCTGCGAAAAATGTTCAACTGACCATGCGATATGAACTAACACCAATTAAGCATTAATGGAAAATAAACTTCTCAACACTCAAACTAGAAACAAAAAATGCGCCTTAATAGCTGTCAATGAGTTAAAGTCGTAATCTCTAAGCAAAACCCGCTTGCATTTGATTTGTCTTTAAGTTTAGTTTATCGCAGCATTAAACATCTCCAATGAATTCGACTCCGATTGGAATTGCTTCTGCGGTCGATCTCAAGTCAATTCCTTTTAACCGATTTCATTAAAAATTGAAACAAATTGCATTTGACAAGTCCGCTGCTTTGAACGAACCACACTTGTGCTATACAGCGTTTCCTCTAATGATTGGTTATTTATGTCCCATCAATTATCAATCGACTACCATGCCCCATCATATGTGTTCAGAACCACTTTGGCCTTATCTGCGATGTGTCCAACACCCATTCAGGTGTCATAAATCGTCGAAGTGGCCATGGCGATTCGATTCATCGTCACACCTTATCCATTACCTCCTCTAACTAGTTCCTAAAATAGCATCTTGCTTCAAATAAATAACAACGAAACCCATTTCATGCTTCTCCAACCGAACTACTGACGGTCGTCACTCCAATACACACATACACACACAGAGAGACACCAAGATTCGAGCCGAACAAAAGAACTCCTAAAAGCAAGTGAGAGGGCAGATAAAACAACCAGCAGCCGGTAGTATCATCGCCTCCGCGCTTATTGTGAGTTATTGTCCTCAACACACTTCTCTTTTCGAATCGAACAAATGTGACAAAGATTTACGAAACATTTATCAGAAGATAATGATCAAAGGCAAGCCACTGAACCAGCCAGCCCATTCCAATTGATAAAAATAATGACGTTGACGGTTACAGTCCACCTGACCGCACGTCCACCCTTCGGCAGTCCACCAGTCAAAGGGCAGAGATGTTGCCACAAATGAATTCATTACATTCCGAAATCGAAAAGGGGGATGAGGAGGAGATGTTAATTAAAATGATCAACCTTAGTCCGTTGTTCACAGGACAATCCGAACAAAGCTACAACCTTTTCCTGTTTGTTTCTTAAGCGCGGAGTGCGCTTTTTCTCAGACTCCTCAAACTCATCTTGCGGCAATTAATCAGCCTTAATTTGGAGGTGACTTCCACCAACGAACAACTGAACATCTAAATTCAAACGTGGAGAGGATGTGAACGTTCAATATTAAGGTGGGTCGACAGCCAACCAGGTAACGACAACAGACAGCAATTTAGTGTTTGTTCTGTTCGGCCGCAAATCACGTAGAAGTCCAGTGATCGTTTTGTTGAAAGATTTATGCTGATCATATGCGACATATTCCACTAAATTAATTTATTGTGCGTGCCTCGTAGGCAAATGTTAATCGAGACACATGTTGAGGTGGACAAGTTTGGTTAGGTGTGTGCTTCAGCATCTCAGGCAGCTAGATTTGGACCGATGCATACAAAGTGAGGAAAATTGTTAGAACACCTTCCACTGGCTGCAGCACTACTAGGCGTGATTGGAGATTTTTAGAAATGATAAATCGCCGGCAGCGTGTTGTGGCGGTACATTTCTGTGAGATGTGAGATGGTGTAAATCTTCTTTGGGTTCTCCCATTGTTTCAAATACATTAACTATTTGGTTAGATGTGGTCTGATTTTCACAGTTAAAGATCGTTCGTCTAGGTTATCGAATGTGAAGAGATGAGTAGGGTGAGAAATGAACACAAAAGGAGTGACCAATATGCTGCTGGGTGAACAAAATCTCTAACGAAGGCGATCATCATACACATGGTGCAATTACGGACGTTTTAGGTTATTTATTATTTGAATTCATTAAAGGAGTTTGGAATGTGTCTTGGATTTATTGAGACTTTTCACTGTTGTCACTTAATTCAATGAAATTTGTCAAGTGTTTTTGGAGGGAGGAAAAATTCCTAACGTTCGCACACCAACTCTTTTGTCTTTTCTCAAATCAAGTGGTTCAAGGGTGGCTAGATAAGAAAATGGGGCTGAGTGGTGAAATCGATGTACACAGATCAATCAGATTAAGTCAATGAGGTACGGATTGATTTCTGTACATTTGTCAAATGGTTTCTGTACATTTGTCATAGTAAAAAGAATGTTGTTGCAAACAGGTGTGGAAGAAATTCAGCGTGAAGGTTTCAGATTCAGTTTAAGATATCGAATAAATGGAGCCTCATATTTAAATAGACAGCTAATTGTATTCAGGCACTAACTATTGGTCTAGCTGTAAATAATTTGACCCATTTTTTTTCGTACGATTTTTGAAATTCTTCTCGGCCACTCAGACTCAAAACTGGTCCATTGTACCGCCAGGTAACAACCTACTTCAGTGCCGTTAATTTGATCCCAACGGCAAATGGTGACTGGAACAGATTCGATTTCACTGGGATTCGAACCGGGGACCCCTCGAACTTGGGGCAGGCACTTAACCAACTGTGCCATCCAGTAGTTAATTTGACCTTAAAGCTAGAACAGAAGTATTTGTATGTATATCGACTTTACTGCCTGGTCTATTTGATCCTTGGGAGCGTAGAGATTGAAACCGTTTATTGTGTTCACTCAATACATCTTACATTGTAAGTAAGCATTGCCAAGAATTGCTTTCAGATATCTAGAGGGCTAAAGTCTAAATGAAACATCTGCTCATGCCCATTGTTTATGCAGTCTAGCAAGAACTTCTCTCATGTCTCTATTCTACCAAATGAGTCGAAACCGGCAAAAATCATTTCTCCACCTCACTGGAATTAAATAATCAAAATTTATATTTTTGTATTCTTTTCTAGGGGAAGTCCACATGATGTCACACAGTCCATAAACGAAATCGAAATAATTTATTATAAGCAGACTCGCTCGTGTTCGTTCTTAGTCTAAGACTAGGTAAATGCCTGACAGGATCAGATCTAAGCCTGTTAATGAACCCTTTAACCCAAATCACATAGTCACTCAGTGCATGGCCGTCAGATATGCATATTGAAAAGTCTAACAGGATTGACTTCAATATAAATCACCAAAAGAAAAAGTTATGACTCCATTCAAGTCATCTCATTGAATTTTAAAGAATCTGCAAGCCATCGAACGCTTTCACGCTGAACACAGCCGGCGCTATAAACCAAACGAATAAAGTTGATTTCTACAGAAATCATCTATGCTAAATAAGCCAGCACTTTGTATTCTTCTCCCCCATTGTCCATCCATAATCGATAAATCATCTAAATATATCTGGTATTTGAATACAACACATATCCTACATTGTCACTCCAATAAATTAGTTAAATGTCACCGACCAACACGCCGCAGCGATAGCCACATATATTTTATTCATGGAACCATCCGACCGAAGACGGCAAAGACGAAGACGAAGACGAAGAGCTGGTAATTTATTAGCACCACAATCTCCGGCTTCGACAAAAACCAACAAACTAATTAGAATTTAATTTCGTAAATAAATACGAGTTCCATATCCCGCCAGCCATGATTGATGTGCACCAATTAACGCGAAGCCATCCAAGCAATATGAGTTTGTCTGGCATCGCCCCCTCCCCTTCCCTGCTCTAAGCCCGCGTCATCACCGGTCTGTGGGTCTCCTATGAATTTGATTAACAACTGATATGCGGATGGCTGGAGTGCGCGAGCATTTGGCATGCTGCGGGGAGCCCCACTCGCGCAGACCCGCTTCTTCGTTAAGCCAAGCCAAGTCCCACTAGAAGGGGTCGATGTCTGCGACTCTCCCTGGTTAATTGACTAAATTACCAAAAACAAAGATCGGTTTCGTACAGAATTCGAATTCATCTCACAGTCATCATAAATGCGATGCGATCCACCGGGGAATGTTGGCACTCATAAGCTCAGAGAACGAACGTCTACGGCTTATAATCGAGAAATTATTCAAATCCGAATGCAGTGGTAATTTTTCAATTAAATCCTCGTTCAAACTCACATTCAATTCAATTAGGGTCTTTCACACGCACAGCGTAAAACACACAAACAGTCATCACCATAAAGTATCTCCCGGCAGATTCGTTTCACACACAGATACATATACAGTTTGAAGGTCTGAGGGTCGGAGCAGGGTCACACATAATTTAATCGCAATCAATATCGCGTCCAGTGTCCGATTCCATGTTCGGATCAGCACCTGTTGTCGTTTGGTGTCGATCGGTGCGGCGATCGTATCGTCAGGGCTTCTCGGATTATTCAAATTTTTCCATCCGACGATACCGGAATAGGCGTATTGGTAAGCGAGGTAGAGACGGATTCAAATCCGTTTCATAGCAGTTCGAAGTTTCGTGGGCTATTGGAACACGTCTTAATTAAGCCGATGTTTAGCGGGAACCATCACAGGGCAGTGTGAACGTAACAAATGCTCGTGTCTTGTTCATCGAATTGTTGTGAGATACATATTCATGGGGTGCGATGACAACTACTTGAGAAAAAAGCTGATCTTATATTATTCCCTGACATCACGAGCGATCGGTTGGGACAATTTATGGTCTCAAAAAAATCGTCGGTTCGGCTAGATCGAGTTGTTAGCTTGTCGGACAATGGCATGATCTTCTTTCGTCATACTAATCGATTTGTGACGCCTCTTTACCTCAGCTCTGGGGACCTGTGTATCAGATGTGATTAAGCGCAACCATTCCGCTCACTGAGTGATTCAATTGACTAGGACCCGATGGATTATCTGATCCTAAAACAAAATTGGGATGAGTCCTGTTAAGCTATTCGATCCATCCAAAGCGTATTACTTTCGTAAACTACTAGGCAGTTAAATCATACAATACATTTAAGTCGGATCAGGAATTCGTTTCGACTCAGTAATGATTTTGGGATTTCTATTGGCTCATACCCTAGTCTCTTCACTATGACGGTAATGCTAAGGGGATTCATTTTGAAGTATGCAAGTGCTCATTCGATAAGCAGAAGGGAACAGAAATGATACACAGAATGTAAGGCGCTACTCTTGTCAAAAGTCAATAAATATTGCAAGGCAATCAACCAACAAATCTGTAAAGCAAAGGCAACATGCAAGGATACAAGGCCAATCTACGAGTAAGAAGTTAAAAATGGATGCATGCACCTTCTTCAGAACGTAAAGGACATCATAATTAACATTCAGCAACAAATTTTAAGAACAGGAATTATTATAAAGAATTATAGCTCAAGAATGCTCATTCGGAACGATTAAGAGAGTGTAATAGGGATGAAAATACAATTACATATGAAAAATCATCGATCATGCTACTATCGATTTTTCAACAGGAGGCCTAGGCCAGGAGATAAAGGCGGGATTTACACGAGGATGTCTGTTGTTTCAACTATCGGTCATTCTCTTTTGCGGTTGCCTCCATTTTTCAATTTTTTCTGTTTCCATCTCACTCTTCCACGCGATTAGAAGAGAGCAAATGCAAAAAATTCGCCAAAGAGATGATCAATGTGATCACACTTTTGCCACCAGAAAATACTGTGATAGGTAAGGAAAAAAAATTCGCGTACAGTGGTGACAATTCGACTTAATTTTAATAAATACAAGCTGGGAGCCATGGCGTAGTGTGTAGTTGCGTCGACTCCTACGCTCGATGTTGTCGGTTCGATTCCCGAAAAAACACCAAACATTTTTTTCACGGCTACACCTCTTTCGAGTCACTGACAATGCTTAAAGAGTATAACTGTCTAAAAAAAAGCTTCTAAATCTTGCCGTTCGGAGTCGGCATTAAACTCTAGGTCCCCTCCACTCGTGAGAGAACAATAGCACGCACAACACGAGTGGTTGCTGAGAAGCTAGGCCCGGGTCCACCTCGGACTGTAGCGTCGCTCGTTATATGCTCTTATCCAACACCAAGTCCGATCACCATTTAATTAAACTTTAGAGTCTATATGAGTGCGTGCCTCGACCATTTTTAGTGGAAATGAAGATACTATTGGCTAAGATTAGATTAGGCGACTATCACCAAAAAAATCTGTGACCTAATTAGGCCACGATATCGGCCGTTGTGAGATGAAAAAGTCCGGAGCAGTAGTTTCATCTGTTCCCGAGATTGTCAAGTCAAAAACCCATAAACAAATGACATAGTAAAGGAGATTGATGCGTTTCTATAGCCATTTTGTTTCTATGTTTCAGATGTCTATTTCAAAAATTTCTTCAAAATTATTGAAGGAACATTTCGCTGCTGCAGTTTTTCTTACTAGGTGCAAGGTGCGAGAGGAGGGCAGGCACAGAGCTGGAAAGAGAAGGATGGTTTCCTCTTCTTCCTCATCCCTACAAGCCATACAGAAGCCATTGTAGTCTTAGCATGGTTTCCTAATAAGCAGTGTTCAGTTATATCTCCCAGGACAGTACTTCTTTTTACTCTGCTTATGGGTGTGAGTTTCCTAGATAAAGCTTTTAGCTGGCAATCGAATACTCGCGAACAAATCTGCAAGGTCACATTGGCTCTTTACATGCGTAGGAAAGTCATTGAAAAAATGAAGTTAATTCTACACAAACCCACACACTTCTTTTTGTGGTGCTACCGTCAGAGGTGGACTTCGGCCTGAACCAACAAACCTCGCCAGCTAGCACAATCTTTTGCTGGCTGTCGCCAATTGCGCACACCAAATGCAATAAACGCAAACAGGACCAAAAATCGCAAGCAGAACTTTTCTCTAGCGTTTTCTCTAGTGTTGGCCAGTGAGTTACACAATCCTCTCAAGCACGATGTTGAAAAAGTCACATGACAGCTCGTCGCCTTGTCTTAAACCTTTGCATTGAAGGTCGCGGATAGTTCGTTACCAACCTTCTCCATCATCCAGCTCAATCTGAAGACCAGACGCGGCGCAGTATAGATCGTCTCTATGCTCGCTGTCATATGCGCCCTTGCAATCGACGAATATTTAGGTGGTGTGTGTCGATTTGCTTCTGCCATAGTGCGATGATTTGATCTATGGTGGACTTCCCTGGCCTGAAAGCACACTGATAAGGACCTATCAGATTGGGGACGAAAGGTTTCAGGTGTTCACATAAAACGTAGAAAATATCTGTTATGCGATGTTAAGGAGACTTATCCATCGATAGTTGGCGCAGTCAAAGGGGTCTCTTTTCTTGTGGATCGCCACACACTACAATACTTTAAAGAAAGTTTGAAGACAGGCGAGGATCTGTATAGGCGGCGTTCTTAGGATCACCCCCTCTGATGAACGTGATGTCATCTTAGATCAGAATCCCCTTGATTTATTTGGCAAGGAAATGGCTGCAAGGCCGCATTTCGACTAGACGCCACTTCACATTATTCCAGCATACATTCGTAGGCAGTGGTGCCTACTCTTCTGAACCATTGTAGCGTGTTTTAGGCTGAGGCAATGAGAATCCTTGAAGGACTGTCATGACTAAAGTGGAACGTTATATCCGCTCGCCATATTTCCATTTTTACTGAAAGCCAGGCAGCCATTAAAGACCTGGAGATAAGTCCCCATAAACTCCAAAAAAGTATCAAGCTGCTGCTCATCTCTTGATAAGACGGCTGAACAGTTTAAGATTCGCCTGTACTGGGTGCCAGGCTTCTCAGGCAATAGCAAAGCGGACTTGCCAAAAATGCAACCACATTACCACTATAACCTGACGTTGGCAATGTGGGCATGTCACTTGTTGCGTGCAGACTATTGTAATGAGAGGTAACAACTCAAATGACCAACAATACATTGATTAGCGGCAAATACTGCTACACCTCTAGAATATTCTGGCCTAATGTGTAAATTGGAATTTTGACAGTCATCACCACGGGGGATTGCCTTCTAGGTGAACACGGCAGAAGACTTGGAGTTTTTTCTAACGAATTCTGAAGAATCTGCCTGGATGAGGAGGAAGTGCAAATGTTCTACACCTGCTCTGTACATGCCAAGCTCTAGCGTAACTCGAACGCATATATTTGGAGCTTTTTGTTTCTTAGAGAGCATACGTTAGTAGGATATTGTGTTTCATAGAAAGCTCCAAATGATCTACCAGAAGTAGACACGTGGAGTAATACATGGGTAACCCGTGGGCAGCACACTGGACCAGCACTGGTCTAGTGCCCTATTAATGCAGTTTAACCTACCTACTTGCCAA
Organism: Myathropa florea; assembly: GCA_930367185.1. Lineage (NCBI taxonomy): Eukaryota > Metazoa > Arthropoda > Insecta > Diptera > Syrphidae > Myathropa > Myathropa florea. The sequence goes on along the minus strand of OV884005.1, from coordinate 22,876,438 downwards.
CCATATGTATTAGATGATTCGTTCTCCGTTTAAGATCTAGTAAAGCCTTAAAACCTTACAAGACTCAAGGTCATTCCTTTTGGAGTTCGACGGATCGATTTTTACCTGACAGCATATATTTCGTCTTCTCCTCATTACCTTATTCAATCGTCGTGAATGCTTCTACTAATGCTCGCTGAGAACGCGCGACAATGTCAATGTCATCGAAGTAACTCAGCAGCAGGACCAACTCGTAGCAGTTAGTGCTTTCCGTGCTTACACCTGCCATTCTCCAAAACTTGATTGAAGAAGTTCTTTCCGAAATCCGGTTTCAAAGGGTTCGGAGATCTTACAACCGTACTGCACGGTACACCATGTATTTTGGAAGTGATGCGATACAACGGGATCCGAATTTGGCCATAACATCGAATAGTTCCTTACAATGAATGCTGTCGTCGTATGCGGCTTTAAAATCGATGAAGAGGTGGTCCGTATCGATTTGAAACTCACTGGTCTTTTCCAGGATTTGACGGAGTGTGAATAGTCTATAGTCGAGTTGCCGGGTCGGATCCCGCACTGGAACGTGCCGATTAGAGCGGTGCAAAAGGGATTTAGACTATAGGATGGATAGGATCTTGTATGCGACATTGAGCAGGGATATACTTCTATAATTATTATACCAAGGTAAGATCGCCCTTTTGTGGATGCGGCATAAGAGGTACTGGTACTTGCAAATTTGTGTACACTGGATTATTATTGCAAGAGATTGGGTCGCCTCCATTGTGGATGGAGCCTTGCATGCTCTTGTGCTTCTCCGCAACCAGACGGAAAATCAGCAAAATGTATCGAGCTAGAACAAAGGCAAATGCAAATTGAAGCACAAGCGAAACTAAATCACAAGATGATGACGAAGGCGAAACTTCCTTTGGAAACAAGTGATCTGCGCGAATCCGGTGTAGTTGAAAATTACCTAATGCCGATAGCTTCTGTTGGCGCAGTGCCATCGCCACTTCATTACTTCTCCAGCCAGGTTGCCATTAGCATAAATTTATCTTGTCAAAAATGTTTCGAGAGATGTCTTCGCACCACATGACATGTCCGGAGACATCTAGCCATCACTTAATTCACCCTCAGCCGTGACTATAATCATCGATGCCCTGAATATTCACTGTACGCTCTTCTAATTAAGTGCCACTTAGTGCCACACCATCCAATAACCATTATGACTTCACAATTTGCATCTAAATTGCCGCCGTCCTCTGAAGACGGCTGATAAATTTCTCGCTCACCCATCCAGCACCCCTTTGGGAGAGCGAGCAACGGCCAAAAGCAAATCGTTCGCAGTCAGAAAAATTATGGTATCATTGCAATAAGCGATTCCATTATTTCACCATGCATCCTCAAGAATGCAAGAAACTACCACCATTACCAACACCACCGCCAGCGCCGCAGCCGGCCTATGAATGAATGAATGAAGATGCAACCATAAAGAGATAATCCAATTAGCCCAGGGAGACAAGTCGACAAGAAAAAGCACTTGTTTTCGAGGGATCCAACAACCACTAGGATGCTGAGTGGATCCACGTTCGAGGATCGCCGTTTGCCGATCGTGGGCTGCGGACCGAGTTAACTTTTCAGCAGCCACGCCATTTATTTCAACCCGTTTCAGGGCAGTTGTCGCGCGAATTTGCGCTCCAAGTCCGGTTTAATGTTTTCGTAAAGAGGTGAAACAGAACATGATCTTCCAAAGCTCTCGCCTGCGATGTGTTATACATTCACTAAATCTGTCCCGGCTCCGAAGTCCAGTGTGTTCGGGGCCCCAAAGGAAGTTGGTTGGTTCTGTCGGAAACAAATGGCTCGGGTCGACCAAATGGTAATTGGTACACATTTTGAAGTTGCGTTGGAATTGATGCGGTGTGGTGATGGTCGTTGTCGCGGATACCTCTAGGGTACTGCAGGATCATTGATTTTTATTGTCAATGAATTTGCAAATAATTTCCAGGACCGCGTTATGGGTTGCATAATTTTTGAGTTAAAGATAGCGAAATGGCCGCAATCTTGAGTTGGGAAATGCGCATCGGTATCTGGCGTTGATTGCTTATTAATTGGGGGTGACCATTTCGGTTGATGTTGATTGTCCGAATGTGAGAATTAAGTGATTGTTGCGAATGTGAACAATGAATGGACAGGCTAAGTGGTTGCTCGGTGCTTAAATGGTTCTCTGCGTCCTTAGAGCGAACTGAAATCGTCGTTCCTTTAGTCTCGAATTGAAGAGCAAAGTTTTTCTGAACAATTTTGTGCAGTTGTTAGCAGCTCATCGCCGATCACCAGCTTCTTTTAGATTGGAAAGAATTTTGATAAAGGAGGGTAATGGCGTGAAAGAAATTCAGTGGTTAAGATGAAGAAGGCATGTGCCACCTGTGCTATTATTGTTTTAATTTGGAAGAATGTCTCCGACTTGATGTCTTAGTAAGTTCAGCCTCAAGGTGGTTATACTAATTTTGGATGAGTTTATGCTAGTTTGTCGGCTTTCTTTGTATTATTAGACTTGGAGCATGTTTTCCTTTTCCCCTTTCTTACCACCTCCTTGCTTTACTTTTTCCTTTGCCAAATCTTGCTTTAAGCTGTCTGCCAGTTGGTGTACTAGGCTTTCCTTAGGACTCCTTTCTTACTATCTCCACTTAAAGATTAAAGATTTGTAATTTTAGCCGCATTCAGGTGCAGTACCAGTGAGGTGACAATAATTACATCGGACGACTGTTCGGACGACTGTTCCCCGACGAGGAACACCAAATTGCGACTGATAAATTGCACAAGTAAATCAACTCCAAAGTCTTCATGAGGGGAAACAACGCCTTACTTCTGTCACCCCGACCCGAAATTCCTCGTAGCAAGCATGACATTCCACCCGCAAAAACCGGTTCACCGCATCAGGTGCAGGTGCTAATAACTAAATTTAATTAAACATATTGAAAGCCTCTCAAACACTATCTTTATGTTCTGGCTCTGACAAAGCAGTTCCCCCACCCCTCCAAGATCCCAGCGAGCTGAGAAATAAATAAAATTCAATTAACCCGAACCACTCAATGCCTTACTGTCCTAATCGTAAATTATTTTAAATGTAAATACAACCGTTCTCGGGGGAACATTTTAAAGTCGAATAAAAATGCACAACGCTAAGCCTTCAGATGCCGCTGAGCCTCTTCAAGAACCGCTCGAATCAGGAAAGCCCCCAAATAATAACAAATGGGATCAATTTAGACCTGTTACTTGGGACCGTTCGAGCCGGCAGGATTAACAACAACACTATCTGATGGAATTAAGTTGTTTGCTTTGTGCGGGAAGCGCCCGATTCAATGATTCCATTTTCGATTCTCAACGAAATGACAAGACGATGAAGAAAAAAAAACAATTCCAAGTCCAACGATTTGAATGTAAAATATTACATTCGGGAGGAATTTTGTTGTTGCTGTTGCGGGTCTTCGTGTTGGTGTTGGTGTTGGCGTTGGGTTCTCTGAAGACAATTTCAATAAACAAAGGCGACGACCACGCTCGGGATACAGAAAAGCCTGAAGAAGCAGTTGTCAAGTCCGGTGTTTGTCGGGATTTGAATTGTAATTGAGTGCGTTCGCGCGCCTGAACTGCTGTAGCGGCAACATGTGTCTTAGGCGGAAACATGTTTCGGTTGATAAGATGGGATGCTGTTACCATTGACCTGTCTCTAAAGTGTGTTGGACCCCAACTAATAGAGTTGTTGCTGCCTGGAGACAAGCCATCCTCTGAGAGTAGAAGATGTGAATGCTCCATTGAAAGTCGATAATAAGCAATTAAAGGGTCATAAAGGGCTTCTCAAGGGTTGTGCGTCTACACGATGGCCGTCGTCAGAATGAGTTGTCGTTTCACTCTGTTTGTACAAGTGAAGGGAATTTCTACGAGTGAAAATCGTTTATCTTTTTATTCTTCGAAGATTATTTTTAAAATTAGGTTATCTGGTGTGAACTGAAACGAAGTTCTTAATATGCTACATTGAGAAATTTCTCAATTCAGCTTAATTCATGATATGCAGGGCTTGTCTGGGATTACGTCACCTGAATTAAGTCCTACAGATGATGTTCATGAATTATTTAAGCTCACAACCGCTAAAAGACATGGTTTGTCTTCCTAGCAAAGCTTAAGGCCCATCAAAGGCCGGTAACTAAATTGTTCTTTATTAAGCCCTTCCTACCTTTGAACTTAATTAAAATAAAGTGTGTGTGAGTTACCTTCTTCTTTATGTGGCACTGCAGTCCGGAGTGGACCTGGGCCTCAACCTAAAACCTCTCCAGCTAGCAAGGTCTCTCGCTAGCTTCCTCCAATTCCGCACACTAAGTTGGTTAAGGTACTCCTCCTCTTGTGTGCGCCATTTATAACAAGAACGTCCTCTATTGCGTTGTTCCAATGGTTCATAATGATTCATAAACTCTTCGGGCCAGAGCTGTATGTGTGTGTGTGCTCCTAGCCATCTTAAGCGTGTTATCCGTAGACGCTTGACTGGGCTCATGGCGCCGTACAACCCGTATAGTTTTGTGTTAAATCTTCTCCTCCAGATGCCATCAATGCAAACAACACCAAAAATCGCACGCAGAACTTTTCTAACGAACAGACCAAGAGCTCCTTCATCCGCTTTTCTTTTAATAACGTCCATGTCTCTGCCCCATAGAACAGGACTGGGATGATCAACGTCTGAGATATCATCGACATTTTTTATTCGGTTGAAAGACCTGTTATTATTCCCTTTACCTCGCATATTCAGTCTAACTTTCGCCGATGACATGGGCTATGTTGGCCTTGAGGACCACTGTGGTATGTGGCTTATTCGCATAGACCTTCGACTTCAGAAACCCCACAAGAAAAACTCTAATGGGGTCAAATCGCTCGATCTCGGTGGCCAGTTCACATCACCTCCACGTGAGATGGCCATGACCTCGAATGCTCGAACCGCTCGTGCGAAATTTCCAATGTGACGAGCTGTGTGGCACTTAGCGCCGTCCTGTTGAAGCCACAAGTCATTTGTGTATATATATCATCCAATTGAGGCCAAAAGAAAATGGTGATGACCTTGCCAACGTCGTTCTCAAAAAAATATGGACCGATGACGCCACCAGCCCAAAATCCACACCAAGCAGTGATTTTTCTGGATGCATTGGACGCTCTTCATTCTCATGTCGACGTACCTATTCATCCAAAAATGTGCCTCATCGATGAAGATGAAGATTTTCGATGAAAATTAGGGTTCGTTTTCAACTGCTCCAGAGCCAATTCAGCGAACACACGTCGTTGTCTATGGATGTTTACCTTCAGCTCCTGGGTAAGTTGAATTTTGTACGGGTGCAGGCACAAGTAACGATCCAAAATTCGCCATGTTGTGGTCTGCGAAATGCGACTGCCACGATGTGGCGATGGTTACGGCAGATCTAACGTTTTGTCAAGATTCGTTTTCAATCTTTTGCGGTAGTAACGCAAATCTATCCTCATTTCTTTTTTCTGGATCTTTCTTTTATCCTATTTCCTTTAGTTGTCAATCCATTATCCTTTAGGTTTTCTTTTTTAACATTTTTTGCTTGCCCAGCTTCAGACTGGAAATGGGAAAAATATAACAATGAATTGGAAAATTTTACATTTCGTACATTTACTACTTTGAGTTATCGTATTGTTGGTCATCCAGCTTCCTCAATAACCTTCGGATATGCCACTCAGCATGGGGTTTCCACAATCTCCTGATGGAGCTAGTCATACCTCTGTCTACCCATTTCTTAGGAAAGACAAACTAAGTCACATAAATGAACTCGCATGCATGTCGCTTTTGTAGGCTCAACTACTCACACTACTGATGTGTAAAGCCACCGACAAATCTAAGAAAGAGCAGAACACTTTTTTGCTAAACGCAGCAAACACGCGTCCGTCTCATTGCGCTACATGCGCTGCCTTTCCATCTTTTCCCATCAATGGTTGCTTTTCGGTTCAAATCAAAAGCATTTGCGCAGACGCACGTCCCACATTTCAAATCTTGTCATCCATTCCGAACAACTGTGTCACTGTGTGTCCACTGAAATCTGGACATCCAAATGGGGTCATAAATTAACATTTTGTTTCATTGAAATCACGCAGCCTTTCAGTTTTGCTGATGATTTACCGCAAGCCCGTCTCGCCATTGGGCTTCCCCTCCCTGGACCCATGGGTACGTGGAAGGTGTCCACACATCCAAGAATGCATCCGATGGACAGGAGAATGCCCTTTAATGTTGCACTCTGTTGCAACAAATTGACATGTTACAGTACCGCGCTAGTCGGCAGTCTTACGGACCCGCTTCCTTGTACTCATGCTGCCCCATTGTTCTGGCGCACTGATGTTCACGTTGACATTATTTACGGCCCAGGTTGCAATTCACCAAGTCCGGAGACGGTGGAAGACGATGAGAGTTCGTTCAATTTGTGGTCATTAGCATCTTTTCCAGCACCATCCAATCATTGGTGGTGATCCTTCACCTTAACCTCAGGGTTACGCTGTTCATGTTGCGTTTCGGGACAGACGAACGCGACGTCTAATGGGCACCGCCCGTGAAGATTAGATTGAGGCTCATTACGTTGCCTGGCTAGCGTTAGTTAGCAACCGACCACGATTCGTCATCACTGATGACGCAACTGACAGCCTTCACTGGTGATCGGTCGCGTCGGCGCCAGTGTGCTTGTGGGCAGTGCTGTCAAGCCACGAGACGCGAGAGGCTGAGGATGTGTTTGTTTTATCAAATTAGTTCCGATCAACAGAGATACCGCTGGCGATTGGCCGTTGGTTGCCTACGAGTATCATTTACATCCATTATGACACAATGGGTGTGTTGGCCAAATAGAGAGACTCCTCTCCGTCGTCAGGCTGCCACTTGTCCGATCTGGGTATGCAAATATTTTGTGACTTTTTGTTTGATTTTATCGATTCTAATTGTTTTGATTAATTTTCGGAACCGGGCTGGTCTGTGTGGTTCGGACGGCGGATTACCATAAAATGTGAGAGGAATTCCCATAAAATCAGTGAATTATGGTATTAAGTGGATTTTTGAAACGAATACAAATTTGTTTCCCATATTTTGCTGTATTAACATTTATTCTTATTATTCATAAAGATGTTTGTGTCGATTGGATGAATTTGTAATGCGAGTTTTTTAAATTACGTGCAGAAGATTGAGAGGGAAGTTTGGCGTCATAATGTTGATATTTAGTTTCGTCCTTAATTCCATAGACTTTGTCATTATTCCTTGATTTCCTTGCACCGCGGAAGCAGTAACGAAATTCTCAACTTTTTTTTAAGAATTTTTGAGTTCTGTTCAGCTCAAGCTTGATTGCGTTCTATCCGGTGTGCTAGTTATCTTCAATCAACTTATTTGCTGTGGTCTAGTGGGAAGGTGCTTTTACTCCGGATCCGACGGTCCTGGGTTCGGATCCTTTACTTGCACCGGTCTGATTTGAGTATCAGACCACCAAAATATTACACATTTAATTTGGGCAGATATCCGGCCGCCAAGTATTCGGACTAGCTGCAGGCCGAATATTCGGTATCCGGTATCCGGCCAAATCACTACTCGGTACAAATCTAGTATTTATTCTTCGAACTACAATATGAAAGTGACATGGTATGGGAATTTTGCTTTAGACTAGCTTTAAATTTATTTTTTGAAGTCTTTATCTTTTATTTATCAGAATTGATACGACGTGATTTTCTAATTATGTTGATTAATGAGTTTCCAGACTGCAGCATAACTTCATGTTCTTTTGTGTTCTGGACGTCTTCTAATCTTAATTTTTCTCTTTCAAAGAGGCGGCGTTTTTTGTATGATGTCTTTCAATGATATTTTACAGCCAGTAATTTTTCCTGACATGACTTTGAACGGATTCCAAAAATGATTCTATCCCGAATATACATATGTCCTTAATTTATCTTCATGAAACTCACAAGTGCTGTCCATAAGGACGTGAGAGATGACAGATTTCACTCCATTATTAGTTGACTTGGAACTTTGTAATTTTGATAATTGAGAATTTCACAACTTTGCTGTTATCCTCAACTACAATGTCCGCCGATTTACTTTTGAAATCAATTGATTCTTCCGAATCTATGTAACTGCTTTCAGTTTTTTGTTCGTTTTGACTTGTTTTCTTTTTTGTTAATTGTCCTTTTGTTTTAGCTATTTTCGACAAAAATTTAAGCGCAACTATCTCATCATATTATGGTGTAAAGATTCTTTCCATTTTATGGTAAATCATGCTATTGAATCACTAGTGAACTCGTTGCTACGGAATTCTTACGGTTGGTCATTAAGTGCCTCGAGTCAGGATATTTCATAAGCCGGCAATTTGACTTTGAATCATGATCCTCATCTGTCAGTATAAGGTGGTGATGATGCGACTGAATAGCGCAGTTGATTAAGTGCCTGTCCCGAGTTAGAGGGGTCCCAAGTTCGAATCCCAGTAAAATCAAATCTGGTCCAGTCACCATTTGCCGTTAGGATCAAATTAACGGTACTGGAGTAGGTTGCTACCTGGCAGTACAATGGACCAGTTTTGAGTCTGAGTGCTCCAGTGTAGTGTTTCAAAACCACCGAAAACAAAAAGAAATAAACTGGGCAAGTGCGAGTTGTACTCGCACGGGTAAGGTTCCGTCGCATAATATTGATGGATGATTTCTGAAGATCAAACGACGTTTCTAAACTATTTCAGTTGAATTTTCTTCTAAATTCAACCCAAATCAACCATTTATTCATAAATTCATATTTACATCCAAACAAACAAATGTTCATCCCTACATATACCTATATCTCTATCCAAGTTTATCCAACACAGAAAATCCCTTCCATCATACACATACCCAACACTGCTCATGCCTGTGGTGTGTGTGTATTCATTTCTGTTGGGCATTTAGGGGTGAGATCGAAAAGATAACGCTCAGCAACGAATAGAGTGGCCGAACACAGCATGAAATTATGTGTGAAAATGAAAATCGTTCTCATTTTAAATCTTAGATATCTCAAAATTTCAACATAAGTCGATATTTTGAAATTTATCATTTCTTAATGCTTACATTGCTGTCTTCAAAACTGCGTTTTCAGATCTTCAAAATTCGCATGTCGATGATTGACCGTTTTTGGCCAATATCTCCAAAACCATTAGGGCCAGAATGCTCGCAATGGTTTTAAATGAAAGTACTCAATGAAGCCAAGTTTTTGTGATTTTTTCAGATTTTTAAACCCTTTGGTTTAGAAATGGCAGGGGGGGAAAATCTTTGGAGCTCCATATTTCCCAAACGGTACTTTTGATAAAAAAGTGTTGAAAGAAACCTCCACCTCATTTCGAAAGATCTGTCGATTGATATATATATCGATGGGGTGCGACAATTTTTCAAAATTAGTGTCAACTTCACCTGTACTGGAGCCACCCCCAAATGGCCCCACTTTTTAAAATCGCTGCATAGGAATTGACATCTAGGTTTGAAGTACCTAATTCCAAAATTTCATGCCGATATCTTCATAAACTTCGGAGATAAAAAAGTGTGACAGACACGACGGACGGACGGACGGACGGACGGACGGACACACCGAAATTATAAAGGTTCCGTTTTTGTAGACGGAACCTTAAAAATGAGAGGGTGATGAAGTTCCGTTTCCCATTTATTCGCGGTCCAGAAGACTGGAACGGATGAAAAAGCTTACACAGTGCTTAGTGGTTTTTCCCACGAAGATGAAAAAAAATAGTCCCCATTACTTGTGAATAATGAATTATCACTTCATTATTTTGACAGTGAGATTGACATTTTACTAATAACGGAAACTCATTTCACGAATAAAAGCTTTGTACGAATTCCAGGATACAATCTACACAATACAAATCATCCTGATGGAACAGCACATGGGAGCTCGGCAATCTTAATTAAAAATAAAATTAAATATAACGAGCTAGAAAACTACTGCTATAATCATATTCAAGCCACAACAGTTCAACTACAAGACTTCTTTATAATAAAAAATATACCACGTTATGAAGTCTCAGACCCTTCACCAATTCAATTGGACTATATAATCAATATAAACCAACCGAAACCAAATTAAAGGCTCTACAACAACAAAAAACAGACTGGGACTCGTTTCGTGAATATATAGAAACGCATTTAGTAGTCCATATCCTTTTGAAAAGTAACAATGACATCGAACGGGCCTTTGTGTTACTTAACGACATAATAAGCGAAGCAGCTTTAATCTCGATTCCGCTTAGGAACTACCGTTAAGGACCAGTTTATTAAATCAAAAATACTGGATATTCAAAACGAAGACATAAGCAATTACTTAAACCAATTATATCAGAAACCAACTACTCATTATGGAGAGCGACGGAAAATATCAAAAGCATTATCCTTCTATAAAATAGACAGATGACACCTGGGCTAGGACAAACTACGAAAATGCAGAAACACTTGCTAAACACTTTGAGAAGGTGTTTACCAACGACGGAAGTAATGACGCTATGCTCGCAATAGGTAATAGAATAATCCCTGACATGCCCATAAAAGCTATAACCACAAAAGAAATAAAACAAACAATTAAAAAAATAATTAACCATACAAAATCTCCAGGATATGATCTGCTGGCTGGGAAGATTTTAGACGAGTTACCTAAAACGTTTATTATATTCATAAGAAATGTATACACCGCTCTGATAAAGATGAAGTACTACCCTAAAACTTAGAAAGTAGCTCAAATAATGCCTATACCCAAACCTGGTAAAGACAATTAGCCTATTGCCCATCTTATCAAAAGCATTCGAGAAGTTCCTACTCGACAGATTGGAACCCATACTAACTCATAACAACCTAATACTTGACCACGAGACGACTGGATGGCGCAGTTGGTTAAGTGCATGCCCTAAGTTAAAGGGGTCCCAGGTTCGAATCTCAGTGAAAGCAAAGTCCAGTCATCATTTGCCGTTGGGATCAAATTAACGGCACTATCACAGGAACGGGCGATCAATACTACCACTACCAACATGGTCTAAGTGTGTTGGTGAATTCACTAGCAGTCTCCTAACCTAACCTAACCGAATACTTGACCATCAATTTGGATTCCGGCGACAACATCCAACCGTACAAGAAATTCACAGAGTTATTAATGAAATTTCAACGAACATTGAAGATAAAACATACTTGACGTGGCTAAAGCCCTTGACTAGGTATGGCATAACGGTCTATTACATAAACTTAAGAACATGTTGCCTATTGACATGTTATCAATTGACTCTTACTGGAAAGCTATCTCCTGGAACGTACTTTTTGCATTAAATGTAAGGACAAATCATCGAACATATACCAAACGAAAGCGGGAGTCTCTCAGGGGAGTGTTCTTAAGCCAACACTGTATCTATTGTACACCGCTAATATTCCATTTCCATTTGCTACATGAAAATCACATACAAGGCTATATGAAGCTTGTTTTGAACTACAACACATACTGAACCAAATAACTTGGCACATTATAATCAATCAGGACAAAACTGGTGAGAATAATGAAATCAACCCTGTCGAAAAGGTAGTGAAATACTTAGGAATGTTCCTGGACCCAAAATTAACATGGAAATACCATTGCACACAAAAAAGCAAATCTTTACTAAATATAAATGACTCTACTGGCAACTTATAAATAACTCAAAACTATCGACTGACACCAAACTACTATTTTACAAATCAATTATCAAACCAACCTGGACATATGGTCTTCAGCTCTGGGGACAGCAATAAAAAATCCAACGTACAATAACAAACGCAGAATACTACATAACAAATGCCAACATCGACCGTGACTTGAAAACACTCACCATCAACGAAGAAATAACGAAAATAAGCAGAAAGCATCACCTAAAGATACTACTACACAACAATGACAGGGGCAACACCCTACCAATTCAAGAGATATCAAGAAGAAGACGATTACGAAGAACTAGGGCAACAGACCTGATCAATTAAATTACTGATAAAAGACATAAATAATGTGTAATATGACATGTACAATATGTACATATACGTAAAAATATATGCATGAAGCAAATAAGTAATGTACCACCGCTTAAGGCCATTATTAAAAAGAATCATTGTAATAATGAAATGGATAAATGATACTGGTTATAATAATAATAATGGCGGCTCTACAGTCCGAGGTGAACCTGGGCCTAGCTTCTCAGCAACCACTCGTGTTGTGCAAGCTATTATTCTCTCACGCCTCCGAACGGCGAGATTAAGAATCTTTTTTTAGACAGTTATACTCTTTGAGCATTGTCAGTGACTCGAAAGAGGTGGAGCCATGAGATTTTTCGAGATTCGAACCTTAGACCTCGAGCGTATGAGTCGACGCATCTACCCACTACGCCACGGCGCCCACAAAATGAGTGGTTATTTACCCAAAAAATATTTCCAAAAATGTTTGAAGGTGTTCTAAGTGTCCTATGGTCGGACATATAATTAATAGGAAAATAAAAAAAATAAATATTTTCCACTTCATAAAAATCTTATTCAGACAAGCTATGTACAGCGAGAATAAGATATTTTGCTATTTTTTTTAGTACAATCTCTAGCCATTCAAGTTTAGCCCAGTTCTCTCCGCAACACCGACGTCATGGGCCTTAAAGTATCGGGTGAATTACATGAATGAGTTCACACTAATCGTTTTTAATCGTCTGGAGATTATGAATCTACTTCATTGATCTTCAAAAAAACTTAAATACTAACCGCTTTGCCCCCATTTTTGTCAATGAGTACAATATTCCTTCCATAACTTTAGTTGTCTTCCACAAAATCATTACTCTTAGATCTAATTCAAAGTTTTCATCCACTTAGCAGCTCTCTTTCCAATGCTTCTTACCAAACTGCAATCGTTTTTCATGTTTGCTTGACTGAAGTTGGGGAGAAGTTACAACAACTTTTTAAGCATTTAGAGAATGACATTAATTTCATAGATAATCGATGGCTCTGCTTTAGCTCTCAATATTTTGTTTTTATTTTGTTTTAAGGCATTGCTTTTGTGACTCAATTATGTTGTTATTTTAATATTTCTTTAACATTTTGACAAAAATGTATGGTCACACATGCAAGTTTAATTAATACGTTAAAGCTGAGGTTCATCATAAGGAGTGCCATCGAAAAAATGTATCCGCTCTCATTTCGAATTTACTTCCAAAAATTATAGACAAACCAATCGAATCTTTGTTTTTTCTGATGCTGGGAATGCTTCTACTATTTTTAAATTTTATGTCGTTTCTGTTTGATAATAATAATAATAATGGCGGCGCTACAGTCCTTGATGGACCTGGGCCTAGCTTCTCACCAACCACTCGTGTTATGCGTGCTATTGTTTTTCTCACGAGTGGAGGGGACCTACAGTTTAATGCCGACTCCGAACGGCGAGATTGAGAAGCTTTTTTCTAGACAGTTATACTCTTTGAGCATTGTCAGTGACTCGAAAGAGGTGGAGCCGTGAAAAAATGTTTGATGTTTTTTTTTCCGAGATTCGAACTGACGACCTCGAGCGTAGGAGTCGACGCACCTACCCACTACGCCACGGCGGTTTCTGTTTGATAGTTAACATAATTAACATGAAACTTGAATTGGATATAAGAAAAAATATTATTAAGTGTCACTTAACACACCCAGGGTGGACCTATACGAAAATCGGAAAGGAACTAAAAGTTAATAGAGAATCTGTCAGTTGAAAGAAAAGAGGCGTCTGGTCGGTTTTATGAACCCAGAAAAGGTCACTAAGATTTTGAGCCTTATTGAAAAAAATCCTAACATTTCTGAACGTACGAGTAATTTGGCAAAAAAGCAGAATATTCAAATTTTTTAGTTCATAAAGTGAAGAGAACTTCGGGCTTGAAAACATATAAAGTCCAAAAGGTTCCAGATCAGAAAGAAAAAACAAATTTTGATGCGAAACAACGGGCAAAACTTTTGCAATTAAATTTCTTGACCAATTTTTCATGCATTATAATGGACGATGAATCGTATGTTTTTGCTGATTTCAACCAGATTCCGCGGCAGGAATTCTATACCGCCAAAGGTAGAGAAAATGTTGAGGCAAAGTTTCGAACCCAACCTAAACCGAAATTTCCAAAAAAAATTTCTTGTTTTGCAAGCAATTTGCTCTTCCGGGCTCAGAAGCTAAACTTTCATCACGACTGGCTCAATAAATGACGAAGTTTATGTAAGTGAGTGTCTGCAGAAGCGCTTAAGGCCTTTTTACAACAATCATTGAGAACTCCCCTTATTTTGGTCTGATCTTTCGTCATGTCACTATGGAAGGAGAGCGATGGATTGGTATGAGCTGCACAACATTTCGGCGGTGCGTAGAGAGGCCAATTCTCCAAATTCGCCAGAACTTAGACCAATTGGGCGCCGTGGCGTAGTGGGTAGGTGCGTCGACTCCTACGCTCGAGGTCGTCGGTTCGAATCTCGAAAAAAAAACATCAAACATTTTTTCACGGCTCCACCTCTTTCGAGTCACTGACAATGCTCAAAGAGTATAACTGTCTAGAAAAAGCTTCTCAAATCGCCGTTCGGAGTCGGCATTAAACTGTAGGTCCCCTCCACTCGTGAGAGAACAATAGCACGCACAACACGAGTGGTTGCTGAGAAGCTAGGCCCAGGTCCACATCGGACTGTAGCGCCGCCATTATTATTATTATTATTATTATTAGACCAATTGAAAGATATTGGGCCCTGTTCAAAAGTTAAGGCCACCAAAAGAGCTGTCAACACCCTGGAAGAATTCAAAAAATGTTGGAAAAATAGCTCTAAAAAGGTGACAGATGGGTCCATAAAAACAATGATGGAAGGTGTTCTCGAAAAAATAAAAAAATTTGTTAAAAATAAAGATTGATTTTTTTTTGTTAATTTTTTACATATTGGGAGACATGAAATGATTACTTTTAATTTTTTTAAAATGTTTAAGTTCTATTTTTACTGTATTCTTTGTTAATTTTCGGTCGGTACATTTTTTCGATGACACTCCTTAATTACCCATCACCGGTCAAGAAATATATCAAAGCTGTAATTCGCGAAATGCAACTGCAATATGCGAAAATGTGATGAAAAATGTATTCAAAAGAATCATAATTTGTAGGCAGAGTCGGGCGACCTCAGAGATTGACTTTAGATTAAAATAAAAATTCAATTTCAGAAAAATGTTGCGTTTTCTAGAATTTTTGAATAACACCTACACCTTTTGTTGGGCAATATTATGCTAGAACCCAGCTTTGTTTTTTAACTTTCTTTCGTTCTTAAATTACATTCATTGTTGTGGGAATAAATATAATAAAATGTCGTTCACACTTTTCACGTGCTTTAACCATGTACTTCAAACAGTTATGAATATGTCAACTTAATGGTCAGATTAGAAACTGACAGTTATGACAATTATGGTTTATCGCGCCAACTTTTAGACCATCATTAAATTACATCATCAACACCCGAAATAACTGATCTTTTGAGAAAGAATGGTTGATAGATTTGTCTCTCGGATGACATTTTTCAGATCCAGCCGTGTGGTGGGCATATGCCCGAAGTTGGGTTTAAGAAAAAATTGCAGAGTGCATTCTTTGGAACAAATAGGGCTATTTGTTAAAATTGCATGTGTTTTGTTCAAAATTGATTCTAACACTGGTTTCTAGGTCTACACCCGAAATAATAAAAATATTGACTATACCACTCGTATGTATGTATGTAGCTGAAATTTAATTAGGAAATCCAACCCGTAGTTGCAAATGATAAACTTTTGATTCCCAATCCATTGTGTCGCCGTTGAATTTTCAAAACAAAATTCCAAATGGAAATTCCATCCACAGAGGCCAGTTCTCTTTCATCTTGCACCACCGCCAACATCTAGATCAAGTTTGCTGCACCCATTAGTTTCCGCAGTTAACGATTAACGATTCCGTCAAGTAATCCGATGTTATGGTTAAATAAAAGCCTATTTAGAACCTCTTATCACCTGTTTGCATGAATTTCCACTTCCATAAGAACCTAATTAGACAATTTTCCACCGCTTAACCGTCGTCGCAGCTCTTTGCACTGGAACCAGTTTCATCAATAATCATAAAATTATTTTCCCAACGGGAACTGCGTTAAAAATCAATTTTCAACAATCCTGCGAAATAAAAATGAAAATAAATTCGATTTAATTATCCCGATGAGCCCAACAACAAACAAACGACCTACACCCCTCCGTTAGCCTATAGTCGGTCATCACCGTCATCAGCGTCATCATCATCAGCACCGTCATCAGCGTCAAGTCAAATCAATCCAAACAGCTCTTGAGGACTCACTCCGAAATGATTCTCGAATAAAAACAAAAAGAGATCGACGCGAACAATTTCAGTGGCTTCATTGATGGTTATCACCTCGTAAAGAAGGCGTACGTAGCCCGGTCTTGATATGAGAGCGAGTTAAAAAACCGAATTTATGACAAAATCTACTTCGGCGTGGTAATTTATCTATCGGTCCTCCGCACCAGGTAAACGGGAATCAACTCGACCCAGCACACAGCATCCACAATGTGAAGTGTCACGACTGCGGTGCGGGTAACCCACACTCGAGATACTGCGGCCGGGTTGTGGGACATACATAGTTTCGAGGGCAACATCTCAATTTTATGCACTCGGCATCGTCATCGGCATCGGCATCGGCCTCGTCCCTATTAAGCGTGAATTTGACCAAATTTATCTGTTATCTGGTTGATAATGCTCATCGAACAAAGTGAATTAAATTGCTCTTGGATGCGGATGGGCATAGAGTGGGGCTGGGGATTGGGATCGGCTTGGACTCAGATCTGGATTTTGTGTGAGAGAAGACGGAATTAATTAACTTGTTCTAGGCATCGAGCGACGATGACGACGGTGACGACCGGCCAGAGTCATTTCGGGCTGTTTGTAGCGTAGACACCGAGGGCATCGTTTCGGTGATTTATTGTTTGACTTAATGAAATTTATTGGCTCGATTTGAATGCAGAGTGGTGGATTAGGGTTTAATGGAGGAGGATGAATTAGTGATTTGTTGGTTTGTCCCTTTTTGTTTTCCTTCCTTCTTCTGGGACTCTGGGACGGAGGGGCTTTATTTATTTGATTGTCGGTTCGTCTTCTGTTGGTCTTCTGGAAGATGAGTCGTGAATTGTTGACATTCCAGAAGGCGTTCGTTAAGGGAATAACTCAGTCTACAAGCTTCTCGTTTTTTTCCGAAAATCTGGAATATAAACTCTGTGAATCAGAGAAATGCTAGTATTTATGAAGTCAACGGTTATACAGTTGCGAAGATAAAGTAAAAGTATTGTTTTCTGTTGACTATTCGAATGTCGAATGTCTGGTTTGATGATGTTGATGTTGTAGGTGCATTAAGTCGTATATAAAAAGTTTCATCTTCAAGTCCAATTGGATTCGACGGGGCAAACACAAACATTTGCATTCCACTGCACCATCTCTCGCGAGCACTTATAATGCTTTGATAGTTCAAAGGTCTCGAAAAACTTATCATACTTCGTCTGGTCATTTCATTGATTGTGTCTATGTGAAAATTGGAAACTAGACTCAGTGGAGGATTTGACGGACTTACGCACTATTCCACTCCTAGATGTACTTACTTTACAGGTAACAATCCCTGGAGGGTCTGAGCCTGAGCAATTGCCGTTTTGTCTTGTTGTTGTCTTGCGGCGGCGATCACTTGATATTTTTACCGTAGGTTCGATCTTCCCCTCTTTCTACGACCAGGAGGGTAGGATTCGAAGACTCTCTGGGGTGGAGCATTGGTATTCATTCGCCTTCCGTACTATGTCCACATCCTTGCATAACTCATCGATTTCTGACTTGTGTCTCCTCCTGCATTTGCCTTCTTCGCAGACAGGACCAAATATCCGACGGAAAATTTTTCTTTTGAAGGCATACAATATCAGTTCTGGAGTCCTGCTTATCGTGCAGCCTTCGACTCCATATAGCAAGGTTGACAAGATTTTGGTCCTTCGAGACACAAGATTTGACCACAGATGTTTCGACAAACTGAAGTAGCAGTGGTAGCTAAGGGCAATTCTACATCTGATCTTCCACAAGATGTTGTTTTATCATGTATAATGGGCGACTGATCGATTTTTGCCCGACAGCATATATTTCGTCTTCTCGTTATTGACCTTAAGACCAGCTTGTTTGCCTGTTCTCCAATCGACGTGGATGATTCTACTACGGCTCGTTGGGATTGCGCGACAATGTCGATGTTATTGGCCTAAACCATCAGCTGTTTATGGCATGTTTACACCTGCCCGCCGCACTACATTATTAACATTTTTCAAATGTTCTAGAACTGCACTGCATGGTGCGTATCGATTTGAAACCCTCTGGTCTTTTCCAGAATTTGGCAGAGTGTGAAGATTTAGTTTATAGTTGATTTGCTGGGCTGGAAGCCGGACTGGTACGTGTCGGTTAGTGGAGTGCAAAAGGGCTTTAGACGTTCACAGAGTACAAGCGTGCAGGGATATACCTCTATAGTTGTTACATCAGGTAGGGTAGCCTTTTATATGGATGCGGCATATGGAATTGACATTCCAGTCGTCGGACATGGTTTCGTTTTCCCAAATTCTAGAGATGACCTCTACCGAAACATGACCCCAGATTTGATTGCAAAGCATCTGTGCCATGAAGGTGGGACTTTTTTTATTCCCTAGCTTTGATCACTAAGCAGTTGTTGGATATGCTGCTAAAATACATTCTCTTTTCCTTGTGTGCCGGTAACAAAATTATCCTCACAGTTCCGAATAATGCCTTTCGTAAAGCCTGGTGCCAGATTATTGGTTTTTTTTTTATAGATACCTCGATATCCTTGCGCTCCAAAAGTTTGGCCTCTTATGAAATCAAACTAAGACTTTTCTTCTTTCTTTCTTCCACGAAGTTTTTTTTCCCCGTGCAAGAGGGTTTACGAATACCCATAAGCTTTCGAAGTCAAGACACAGCACGGACCGAAGATATAGTGGTGAAAGGGAGAGGAAGTACCAGTGCACATTGAACATAAATACCGGCGGATTGTAGTATGTGGGAAATAACGGACTGAGAAGAGGATTTTATATTCGTGTGACACGGCAACAAGATGAGTCTCTGAACTTAGCCGTTCGTCCGAAAGCAGGCCTAAAACCTGATAAGTGTTGCTGGCAAGACAAGTGTTGAGAGTGATTTTCTGGAAAGGAGAAATGCAATTGGCTTGTTCACTTAAACGTTTGTGGAAACGACCTCGCCATTGCTGTGTCCTATGAGTTTTGTGGCACGCTTTTGTAAATGTTCGGGCCTTGTATAACTTACATCACTACACTTAGGAGCATATATTTTTAAACACCTCTGCGACCGCTATTTGTTCTTTATTTCATTTTAAATTCATTTTTATTAATGCTTCTATTATCCTTACGTTAGCTAGACAAAAATGACTAAGATTAGCTTACCCAACTTGTTAGTATCTATTGTGTACTATCTTACTGGCCCTCGGCGGGCCCTCTTAACTAAACTTAACCCATGTCTTTCGACTTATCCTAATTTCTTAGCAGGCAGCGCTCATTTCAATGAGATAATTTTTTTGGCCTTCCTTTTGTAGCAATAACCTCTAAAAGATTTTCACGCTCTGCTCAGTTTATAATGTTATAAATTGTCTTTTTAGATAAGCCGAACAGGTCTGTCATTTCCTTGACAATTTTTCCATTGTAATGGGTGTAGTAAGCCAATTGCTTAACTTCAAAACTAATTATTTTCCCAGGCATATTGTATGCAACTGATCAATAACAACACGATTACGAACAACACTCTTTCAACAGCAAAAATATCAATAAATATTTTTTCTTTCAAATTTGCACATCTGTTATAAAACAAAAAATAAAAAACCGCTATAACGGTACTGTTATGAAACTGTTCATAGAGTGCGCAAGCGAATTGAAATAGGATGTGTAAACACTTTCTTGACAGTCCAAAATTCGTCCCTTTTTGCATTTTGTAATTTTTGTCATTATTGTTTAGTGAAGTAAAGCATTTTTTAATGTTACCTATTTTCAAATATGTAGTTTTATGAACTAGCAAAAGAAAATGTTCAATTAAATTACTGGAAGTACTTTAATTTTTAATGCGAAAGTAGAATTTGCTGTTTTCTTACATAGTGTAAACACTTTCTTGACAAACTGTACATACACAGAATTTAATCTACAAATACTTTATGATATGAAAGCAACCTCTACATATGAGGTGAGTTCAAGAAATTACGGAGATTTTTAAATTTCGCGAGTTCGAAGAGCCCGATTATAAGCATTTTTTTTACAGCTGTATTTAATTTTTACTTTGTCTCCTTCGTTTGTTAAAAAAAAGAATTTGTATACAATTTTGCGTAAAAAATGAAATAAAGTGTAACAAAATGTGTGAAATGTTAACAAAGGCCAATGGAGAGTCTGCTATGAATAAAACAAGAGTTTTCGAGTGGTATAAGCGTTTACAAGATTGCCGTGAAGACGTTGAAGGTGACGAATGCCGCGGACGCACCAGCACATCAAAAACCGATGAAAGCGTAGAACAAATGGTTATAAACTATCACCGAATCACAATTAGAGAATTGGCATATCGATTGGCTCATGCCATGACATTTTTTGGAATGTTTTGGGTATGAAACGGGTGACAGCAAAATTTGCTACTCACACATCATTGCTTGTTGAGAAGCTAGGCCTAGGTCCACCTCGGACTGTAGCGCCGCCATTATTATTATTATTAACGGTGCCTCAGCCTTCAAATGCGTCACACATGACCCCATGTAACTTTTTTCTATTTCCAAAAGTAAAGAGAACCTTAAAGGGCCGTCATTTTACAAGCATAGGTAACATTAAAAGCACATCGCTGAAAGAGCTAAGGTTAAAAAGGTTAAAGTGTTTCGAGGTTTGGAAGAACTAAACTAAATGCATAATATCTAATGAGGACTATTTTGAATGTAGACGAATAAATAAATATTTTTTTCAAAAATTGAAAATTCCTGTTATTTTCTGAACATCCGTTTTTTTTTGTTCTTTTTTTTCTTAGCCAACCTTAAGAACTATACCCTGCCAAGGCAAACAAAAATGCACGTCAGCCGACTTCCTGTACCAGACCTAACCCGGATCGATGTGGAAGGCCCCTCTTTTAACTACCAGAACTGCTTACATCATGCTTACATCTTTAACATCTGAATACCGATCTACTAAAGCGGAGAAGGTCCATAGCATTTTGTGCTACGCCTCGACTGTAGTTCAGTCGCCCATCCACAGTTGTCCGAGCAATTTCAATTTAGATTAACGGAACCGGGAAATGCTTCTGTAGAGACGTCGCCATTTAAACATACCCTCTCATGGTACGTTTAATTAATAATAACCGCAATTGGGGCAGTAAGCCCCTGAAATCAGGTTGTTTATCGAGGTAATTGCTCTTGCAATGTGCCTATAAATCATCTTGATTAGGAAGTTGTCGGCTTTTATCAGCTTCGTCTTTTTGTATAAGACCTCATTACAGAAGAAAATGTTGTACTGGAAATCTGGTGTTTTGTGAAGGTGAAAGCAAGTCCTAAAACAAATCATCTCAAACATTCAAACCTTTTCCATCAAGCTTGCTCCCACATTGAACCACACGGGTCGGTCGTAATCAAGCATCGGCCGAATAGGGGTCATGTAGAAGATTACCTCCACCCTCGCATCGAGTTGGCTGTTGTGAAACAGTATCTTTGTAAGAGCGAATGCACTTTGAGCTTTGGCCGGAGCAGCATCTACATGTTTGTTAAAATAGGGATATCGATCTAGCAAAATTCCTAGCTATCTGACTACAATCTGATTCCCTAGTCGCCGTTCGTGTTGCCCAACAATTGAGAAATTTCGTTAATTCTTTTTAGCATCCGTCGTGGCCTTCTTCAGCAATGTTCTGAATATGATGGTTTTAGACACCAGTTGTCGTGGATAAGTAATAGTACTCGGAGATACACGAGGCAGTATGATGTAGCTTTTGTGCTAGTTCGTCTCTCCTTTGAAAAATACGGTCACCAATACCTACATACATAAGTACCTTTGCATCAGGCTTACTAGAAAATGTTCTTTTCAAAACATAAACAGTTTTTGAACAATTGTTCAGACAAATCAATTTCCATTAATATCAATTGCGTACCATGAGTAATCCAGAAAACCTTAAGGTAGGAATCCATTGAGGATAAAAAAACTGCGAAGAATACCTTCCTTTACACACGGCAAATAAACGGTCACTCCGGATGGCATCTTACAATCAATTACCACCACAGCCGCTCCTGTTCGATTCCAAAATAAAAAAAAATAAAAAACAGTCGCATAAAATTTATTTGAATGCACTCAGGTGTGTCCACGTCCATCAACATCCTCGCTGTGCTGAAAATACTGAAAAAAAGTGCACAATTGTCCTGCCCACAGAGTCTGATAACAATCGCTGTTGACATGACATTTCATTTTGCGCTCATCATCATCAATTTAGCCGTCCCTCCGGAGTTGGGGTTGCATGAAAATGATTACTTCCTCGATAAGGGTGATGTCTCCAAGGAGGTCCTGAACTGGCGCACTGACAGTTGTATGCAAAACGAATTCAATTAACACCTTGTAAGACCTTCCGTCCACCAGTCGCCGAAGTATAATATCTTCCAACTGTTGGGTTAGTCCGACTCAACCTAAGGGGTAGTTTAATCGCCGCAGATTGACACACATAAGCGTGCAGGAACCCCATTTGCTACCGTTTCGCAAGCAGCAGGGGTGAACATTTGTTTCTCGATTTCCGAAGCGGCGCACACCGATCACCGTGACAGGTGAACAAACCGCTGATCCGACTTTTTGCTGGGGACACCTTATTTATGTGACAAAATTTTGCAAATAATTGGACGATGATCAATGATAAGGGTGCGCAGTCACAGGGTCTGTTGCTTTTGAATTGCAGACGCTGTGGTGACACGGTCATAGATGACGACCGACGTTGCCCGCTGGCTCATTCGATATTCAAGAGGCCGTGCCGCAATGTACGAGTATTATCGCCGGACGGGAACTCTAAAGTGGGCTCTTCTTCCTCTCTTTATCTCATCAAATGGACCGTAAAATAGGATCAATTGCACTCTGTGCCTATCGTAATTGGATTAGGGAGCCCAAATATGATAAAAGCCATCGCCATCATGGAGCCGACAAATCGCGATTAAATGATCGGACGGTTGGGGCATGAAAGCCTTCTTGGTGAGCGATCGTCGACCTTTGTTGAGTTCATCGATGAGTTTTCGGCTTATGACAGATGCTTGGATATATGTCAAATCAGCGGTGACACGATTACGTTGCGGTCAGTATTGATCGTGTCGATTGATCTTTTTGGATCTTCGGGGATCTCAATTCAACGGAATCAATGGGCGGCAGATGGATTCCGTAGGCTTAAGCCGGATGGGCTGAGAACCCGCTGATCCGTGAATTTATCTGCGCAAAACACCAACGGTGTGTAATCGGATGTGGGTATTGTTGTTCTTGGCTTAGTTTTCTTGGGCGAACGGTCGCCGCCGCACCGGTCGTACCGTAAGTGGCTTACACAGGGCGCCTTATGCACGCCTATATCTTCCCATGGATGGATATGGGGTCTCTCCTTTTCTCGTCAAATCGCTTCGCATGACATTTACACATTTAACATGGTGCCTTGGTAATTTTCTTCCCTCCGACAACCATGATTACGACCGTCTATGGCTTTGGCAGTACTCGCAGTTAGCTCCGCACACATGCCAAGCAAAAATCCATAAAAAATGTACTTGGATGCACTCAAAGTGGGCAAACGACAACGAAACAAGCCTAACGTCATCCGTCGCCACTGGCATTACGGGCGCCATTGAAGTTTGTCACGCCAATTTCTGCTCTGAAACGAAACAAAATAATGGCCTGTGTGTGACGGTGAGCGTCACATAGTTTAGAAAGGGTGCAGATATGCTCCTGCTGGCGTAATTGCGGTTTGCAATTGCCCCCAACACAGCCATGTACTCGTACACCCAGAGCCGGACGACGCGGCGGCGGTGGGCAGAGCACACCGGTGAGAGGTCTATCTGGGTTAAATGCAAATTGTTGTTATTTGAGGTAATTAGGGGAATTTTACGATAGTTAAGGTGTAATGAGTTCGGAGGAGGTGGCTGCACGGCGAAGAACATAATGTAATAAGCTTACGTGTATTTGGTTGGGACTTATCGGGCACGGTGGTGGCGTTAGCACCAATCAGTGGTTTTTGCGTTTTCCATTATGCGTGGTTCGTTATTTGTTGCGTAGCGAACAGGCGTTCAAATGTATTATAGTTAGCGTGTGAATTCTTGCGAAGCATGTCATGTTATTCGTTCCAACGATTTTTTTCAAAGGAAGAATGGAACCGCGTTATGAATGCATGCACAAAGTACACAGAAATAGTTCTGCGCTTCTATCGGAATTGGTTATCATTACATTCCCGCCACGAGCTTGTGTTCAAAATATGATAGATAGATAGATTTGTAGAGGGATAGATGTGAAATTGTTCATGGCTATATCGTCTGTCTGAATGGGCCCTTAATTAAGTAAATAGTGCTTTACAGTTAGGTTCTACATTTCACTTTCAATCAAAATGAAACTTAACTCGATACCAAATGAAATTTAATGTATTGTACTACAATTCACTTTTATCGATATTGAATTCATTTTTTCGAAGGTAAATCGATGTGAATTTCCGTGTTCCACATTTAGATTTAATTTAATTTCGGGTGATTTAAGTTCGACCAGATCAAGTAAGAGTGAGTTGTGAAATTTTCAAAAGAAGTTTACTTCTGACGCAGTCTAAATATGTAAGTGGTTGATAAATGTATTTGATACATTTGAAAATGATAAATGTACCTGAGCCCAGCTTTTCAGCAACCACTCGGGTTGTGCGAGCTACTGTTTACATAGAATTTCGAATATGTTACAGTTTACCGTTCGTTGACATGTTATTATTTTTGTTTTGCGTTTATTATTGGTTGACATTATTGTTGAAGATCGTGTCTCTGGTGTTGACGTTTAAATTACGCACGATCTTCGTAAGAATAATATTAAAAAAATTGCCTTAAGGTGCGTCGCCTTTTGTCTAAACCCTTTTTTGACATCAAAGGTCTCGGGGATGTTTTAACCGACCTTGATGATGCAACGGCCATTCCACACCGTCATTCTACAAGGACGAACGAGTCTTACGGGGATGCTACGATTAGACAATGCGCTGTATAACTTGTCTCCCTAAATACTGTCATCTGCGGCCTTAAAATCGATAAACACATGGTGGGTATCGATTTGAAGCTCCTGTGTCTTTTTCACGATCTATCGCCTACGCTGCTATTGACCAATATGACTGTTCACGTAGTTCTTCAGGCGCTTACATAAGACAGCAGAGAAGATCTGATATGCGATATTTAGGAGACTGATCCCTCTATTGTTGGCACAGTTTCCGTTCTTTATCTACTCTCTTCGAGTTTTCGGTTACAACGACCTATCGCTTATAACGACCCAATTCGTCAGTCCCTTGAAGGTCGTTATAACCGAATTTGACTGTATTTATAAGATTAAGATTAGCACTCTAAGCCCGCAGTTAAAATGTATCATTGTAGATCTTAATCAGATAAACTAATAACAATAATAATGGCGGCGCTACAGTCCGAGGTGAACCTGGGCCTAGCTTCTCAGCAACCACTCGTGCTGTGCTATTGTTCTCTCACGAGTGGAGGGGACCCAGAAATGGCGACTTCGAACGGCGAGGTTGAGCAGCTTCTTCTAAACAGTTATACTCTTTGAGCATTTGTCAGTGACTCGAAAGAGGTGGAGTCGTAAACAATTTAGTTTTTTTGAAAAATTGTTGCTTGTGCTGGGATTTGAACCAAGGCTGTGAAAGTCTAGTTCATATGGGTCGACACACAAACCCACACGCACACGACGCCCACAAAAATTCTGAATACATTACGCAAAAATTGATGTAACTATTACTTTCATTTAAAACAATTTCGAGCACTCTGGCCCTAGCTTAGGATATATCGGCCAAAAACGGCAAATCATCGAAATGCGAATTTTGAAGATCTGAAAACGCACTTTTGACCAGTATAGACATTCAATCAGCTGTGGCGATTGAATTAAGTGTTCATATAACACCCAGAACCATCAGGAACAGATTGCTTGAAGAAGGTTTGCGGAGGTGCATTGCACGCAAAATGTGGCATGTTTCTAAAAAAAATATTAAAAGTCGGTTGGAGTGGGCGTCGTGGCCGTGTGGGTTCGTGCGTTACCCATTCCAGTCGCCCTTTGGAGAAAATCTCTCTTGCGACTCTCCAGTCTTCATCCCTTGGTATTGGCAGATTGTTTTCACACCTTTCTGTGTCTTGCCCTCTGTTCTTCACTTTCGATGTATCTGCTGTCAGGTTTTCTTAGAGACATCTGTATCTCCCCCGCAGCAGGGGTACGGGTGATTGTCTCGCAGAATTTCCTAAAGCTTTCTCTTTTTGAGCTTCTTATTGCTTTGTTGTAGGTGGTGAGTGCCTGTTTGTAGCTTTGCCACTCTCCTGTACGCTTGGCTGCGTTCTACAGCTTGCGTACTTTGTACCGGAGGCTGGATAGCTTATTTCTCCACCATGGCACTCTCTTTTCCTTGAAATCCCCGCTTATTGGGCAGCTTGCTTCGAATGCTGTTGTGATAGCTTTTCTTGTGCTCTCTACAATATGTTCTAGCCCTAGAAAGTGAGATGGAGCTCTTCTGATGTCAAGGTGCTCCAGATTACTTCCTAGCAACGATTCAAAGAGACCCCAGTCAGTTTTCCTCGGATTTCTTACAGTCTTACTTGCTAACCTATGGTCCGACATAGATGGTTCGCTGGACACTTTCCAGTCCCTAACAAGTCCGCTAAGCCTATGGCTACCTATGGTAATATCTAATACCTCCTGTCTGGCTATCGTGACAAACGTGGGAACATTCTCAACATTAAAGATGGAGATTGAAGAACTTAAGATAAATTTTAATAAGCACTCACCTCTGTCATTCGTGTTGGTGCTCCCCCAGATGGTGTTGTGGGCATTGGCATCACACCCAATCAGGAGCGGCATTTGCTGCCTGTTGCAGTACTCGACCAGTTTTTGTACTGCGAAACAGCATACAAATAAACCATTCTCCTTCTGGAAAAAAATATTCTGAAGTGACGAATCTAAATGTTATGTGTTTTGATCTAATGGTAAAAGTTACGTGAGCTCGACCCTAATACCCAAATCGCAACAGCGCGTTCGCCTGGTCGGGCTTTGACATTTTTTGTGTATTACACGTAAATCATTAGTTAAGTCGGAATTGCTCGGTCCGGCGTTGACATTTCGCAGACAGTAATATCGTAAGTCCGAGCGGAAAGTTTGGAGTAGAGCTACTCTCTATTCACACGGGCTTTTTGACAGATTTTTTTTTCTTCATTTGTGTTTTCAGTTTTGGCGGGCAAAGGCAATTATTTGTGTAAGCAAATAATTTTTTGTAGAAATTTTATCAATACTAATTGCATTTTTTTCTTGTAAAATGTATTTTAGAAAGTGGACAGCTTCGAGGAATATAGTTTACTTGCCAAACGCGCGTGTTCTATTTCGATTTGGAAAACTGAGGGCTTGTGTTTTGACATACGATTCTCGTAAATTCGATAAAACTCGTACCAATCCCTGTCAAAGTCTGAGCGCCCGAACGCGCTGTTGCGATTTGGGCTTCAGTATACCACCAATACGATCAAGCATGGGATGGAAATTTTATGGTATTTTCCTGGTACGGTGTTGGTCCATGGATTAGCGAATGGATTAGCATGTTTATAAGAACATACTGGCTATGAAGCCGTATGCTTTACTAATTACTTGCATTTTCCAACAAGACGACATTCCCAAACACACTTTACGCCTGGTGAATAGTTGGTTTGAGGAAGAAAGTGAAGGGGTTTTGAGTTGGTCGGCACACAGTCCCGATCTCACTCCTATTGATAAGTTGTGGGCTGATGTTGAGAGTAGTTTAGCATCAAAATCAGCAAGGAACTCAGTTGAATTATTTAAGAACCTCGAAACTTAAAGCAATTGAGAGTAGACATCAATATGGCGTGGACAATATTCTTTAAAACCATTTTATGCTGTGGCAACTGCGGCAGTTGCAGTGAAGCATGGACAATATCAAATTGAAATAAATACTCCCATTCAAAAGAAAAGTTATGCATGCGAACTTGGGTTCATTTTAATTCATAAGAGAACTATACAGCGCTGTGCATTTAGCCGAGCATATAGGAAGCTCCTAAGTTGGTGGGACCATATGGTGAGTATAGACAATACTATAATAGCCAACAAATTTTTCAATTCCGTGGAACAAAAATGATTATGGCGGCGCATACAAGTTGAGAGGAAACTTAAATAACTTGACGTAAGTACCTGGAGACGTGTTTGCCGTGGCTGTGTGGGTTTGTGCGTCAACCCATACGCACTAGGCTTTCTCAGTCTAGGTTCAAATTCCTTAAAAAAAACTAAATTGTTCACGGCTACTGCTCTTTCGAGTGACTGACAATGCTCAAAGAGTATAACCGTCTAGAAAAAGCTTTAATCTCAACGATTCTGATTCGGCAGTAAACTGTAGGTCCCCTCCACTCGTGAAAGGACAATAGCATGCACAATACGAGTGGTAGCTGAGAAGTTAGGCCCAGATTCACCCCGAACTATAGCGGCACCCAAGACCGAAAGGAAACATTTGTGGAATCTATTATGTTGAATAGCAAATACGGGACTGTCGACATCCTATGCACTACAAACCACAAAATTGTTGGATCTCCAGTGTGCTTAAAGTTGCTTAAAGTTTTAATTATCATATCCAACTTCCCGAAATATCACAGCTAATTACTTTCGAGATGAATTCAGGGGTGGAATGGTCTAAGCTGATTTGCGATGTCTGTTCATCAAATTCGAGTTTCTTGCTCTTTGTTAGACGCTTGTCAATTTAAGAATCGCAAATTTACGACCTTTTTCGTGTGCTGAATGGAAATTTTGCAAATAATTTTGTTAGCTACATATATAAATTCAATTACGTAACGTTAAAGAATTCAAAGAATAACTTTGATCGGCATTGCTTTATTTCGTCTGCGAAATGAGGAGTGCTGAATGATTTTGTTTTGAAACAAACACGTCCTTAACTAAAATCACCTGTTAGGTATGCTTCAGTGTTTGCCTAACTCTTGCGAGAGGAAATTGCCTACGACCTCAAAGAAACTGAATCAATGACATGATCTTGTTTACGCGGACATGCGTGGAAACAGAAAAAATTCGAAACTCCTCTGACCGCAGGCCTCTTAGCAGTAGTCAGAGCAATTACCACGAAAATTAGCCTCAAAAATTAATAACACCCTGGCCACCGGTCACAGCCAAACAATGGAAATTACTTAAGTGTGTCCGAAACCATTAATTTTCGGTCACTTGGGCCCGCCCGCCTCGAAACCCGGCAATTTGTGGTTGCACCAAAGTAGAACAAATAATGGGTTATCACAAAACGCCGTCTTAAGAGTCGTCATCGTCCGTCGTCTTGGTCGTCGTCGTCTCGCTTTTATTCGAATGACATTTGGCCAGTCGAATTGATGAACCTCGAAGGCGTGGACGTAGACCCTCGTACACTGACTGTGGGGCTCATTAAAAAGTACGAGTGGAACGCTTATCGGTCCAATTTATCGCCAAGTACTCCCACAGTCCGCTTCTGGTTCTGTGGAAAGGGTCAATTGTGCAGTTCCACTACCATCACAAGCACGACTGTCACCAGCTGGACAGACGGTTGGCTGCGAATTAACCGAATTAATTTACGAGCTCAAATCAAAATTTTGCACGCACATTTCCGCAGTCGCCCTTAAATGCCATGCCGTCTACTCTGTCCGCGCCGTCCGAACTATCCTCGCATGTGTGCAGTGTGGATTGTGCTCTCGTCGACGTCGACATCGACTGGCTGACATTCAGGCGCCCTCTGTTCCCGCCGCCAAGGGGTCAAATGGATTCTCACAATTCCATTAGTGTCACTGCGCTGTGTGGTGGTTACGGCCCGGTTGGTGTGTGCGCGCTTAGCGTAACAAGGACAGTTTTTGTGGCCGAGCTTTCCCAGCGAACGACGACTGCCTGCGTTGACCACTGAACGCGCCAGAATTGACTTCTGAAGTGAGTTGCCCGCATCTCGCCCCTCGTCCGTCGCTAGCCTTGAGCCGTCCTTAAGGGCCCCCAGAGAGGAGGCCATCTGCGCTAGGTTAGGCTAATTTATCGGTGCGGCTTTCCGCAAGCGCTCTCTGCGTGGAGGAAAGGAGCGAAACAAAAATGAAATAAATTCATGATTATGTTGTTGAAATGTGTAAACAGGGAGTCATGTCATGTAATGAATATTTTATGATTGCAATGGTCCTGCTGCTGCCGTTGAAGCCTCGACCATGTTGCCACTGACGATTATACTGACACTGACGATGATGATGATGACGACGATGACGATGGGCGAGGATGTTTTTTATTGATAGCGCTCCGGGAAGACGCCGAGAGAAGACGAATGACAGTTGATGAAATTGATTGTGAGTGCGATGTGCGGCGAGCAAAACGGACAGGGTCGGCAAAAAAATTCCGAGGGGTTCAGGGTCCGGTGCGTTCTGGTTTAATGATGTCCTTACGATCAGCAAAAAATATGGCAA
Organism: Myathropa florea; assembly: GCA_930367185.1. NCBI lineage: Eukaryota > Metazoa > Arthropoda > Insecta > Diptera > Syrphidae > Myathropa > Myathropa florea. The sequence goes on along the minus strand of OV884005.1, from coordinate 22,845,667 downwards.
AATATTCGCGCAGTTGGTTTCAATAATTCAATTATTTTTGGTTGCTTCCAAGGCAGGCAGGCAACTCAATTTATAAAAAGCGTGTTGCGCACCACGGGAGATTGGCTGTGAAGTAGAAAGGCGACGGATACACCGGGGAACAATTCGTTGCTCAGTGAATTTCCAGATGTTTGACTCCTTTGATCTAGCTAGACAAGTTGATCTTTAATTTGCAGTGTTTCGGAATAGCTTGTCAGAGAATATGAGCCGAAGTGACTCAAGTATTTTTGAAGGCATGATTTTGAGAACGTAAGTTTGGGTTGTATACTTAATAAGGCGCAGAATGTACGAAAATATGTGAGTATGTCTGTATATCTGTGGGCGCCGTGGCGTAGTGGGTAGTAGGTGCACCGACTCCTACGCTCGAGGTTTCAGGTTCGAATTTCGAAAAAAACATCTAACATTTTTTTCACGGAACCGAGTCACTGACAATGCTCAAAGAGTATAACTGTCTAGAAAAAGCTTCTCAATCTCGCCGTTCGAAGTCGGCATTAAACTGTAGGTCCCCTCCACTCGTGAGAGAACAATAGCGTGCACAACACGAGTGGACTGTAGCGCCGCCATTATTATTATTATTATTTCTGTATATCATGTGTCGTTGGTTCCGTACAATCCGCATGGAACCTTGATCTTGACAATACTCATTGTTTGACCCAACGCCATTGTTCTCGCTAGGCTACATAATCGAAGTACATTCACGTAGGAAGGAGTTTTGATAAAAATTAGAGGTACAGTACGAACTCGGTTAACGCAACCCTCGATTCGCGCAACTCCTCGACTTTTGCAACATTAAAGTCTCAGCACGTCTTGACTCTATAAGTGCAACTTTTCAAAAATCTAACCTCGATTAGTTCAACTTCTTGAGTACCTACACCATTAGGATGAGCTACCATTATCTACACTGTCTGCAAATATCTCAAGGGAAAGAGAATTGATTTCATCCGGTTCCAAACTGCTTGATGAAATTGTTCCCAACATTAGCATCCCGATTGATTGGCTTCACGAAAAAGTTGAGTTCTTTGCAAATTTTGAGGATCCGGCAGAAATGTAGACCACAAATGAAAATGAAGGTGAAGCTACCCCGGCCTCCCTTTTATGGAAAGTTAAAACAGAAGTTGCAGTTCGATCCTTCAACATATGTTTACAATGGGCCGAAGAGAACAACATTCCAGTAGAAGACACTTTTTTACTCTATGTATCAAATACAGTAGACGCTCGATGTAGTGAATTAATAAAAACCGGGCCTATTCACTGAAGCGAGATTGTTCATTGTAACGAGCGTGAGCTGCTTAGAGCAAATTTGATCAAAATCTGATGTTTTGAAGTACAATTCATCAAAAATAGAATATAATCACATTTTTTTTTGTAATAACTAAAAACCAAGCCAATATTTATAAAAAAAATATTTTGTTTTTAACAAAAATAACTCAACCGTAAAAAAACGTAAAACGCAACAAAAAAAATACATTTCATATACAAGCAACACGCACTTTGTATTTGCTTCAAACAACCTCAAACCGTGTACCATACACATAACAAGTGCAAGATTTTCACTCAACACGATGAGTAGATGAAACATATAAAATGTTGTGTGTTCACTATATTGGATTGTTCACTATATCGATGTTCACTATATCGAGCGTCTACTGTATATTCATTTTTGTGTATGTTTCAAAAATCTGTTCAACTATTACGATTTCTTTGGGTTTCAATTATGTTTTTTTTATAACATTCTCGTTATCTCTAAAGAAATAAATTGATTGAACTATGATTTTTAATTTAAAAAAATATTACTGGGTTATAAATAAATAAAGTTAAAATAACCTCGGTTATTGCAACTGTCTTAATTTCTATTAGTTGCGTAAATCGAGTATGTACTGTATATAACCATACAGAGTTCTGGCTCAAATGTGTGCACAGCAAAGGATCGAATAGCATCTCTCCAGTTAGCACGATGATTTGCCAGCTGAGACCAAGCATACCAAGTCAGATCCTTCTTTACTTGGATAGCATTTGTTACATTGTGTCACAGGCTCGAATCGAAGATACTTCGTGCAGTAAATAAGTTGTAGACGAGTCAGAAGCCTCGATAGAATCAGGTCGCTGTACAGTCCGTACAGTTCGTTTTCTAAACTTCTCCTCAAATCGTCATCAACGCAATCAGAACAGAACCAAAGACGCAAGCACAACTTTTCCTCCGAAAAGTCCACAGGCGCTTTCATATTGTTCATGTTTTTTTTACCGTAAAGCAGGACTGGGGAGATTTATGTCATCCTGATCAGTCTGGAGACTAGACATGGCGCTGTATAGCTAAAATCGACGAATAGGTGATGTGTATCGATTTGTATTTCTTGGGTCTTTTTCAGGATCTCCCCCAGTGTGAAGATTTGATCGGTGGTGGACTTGCCTGGCCTGAATTTACACTGATAAGGACTTATCAGATTGGAGACTAAAAGCATGAAAGTGTTGACTTAAAAGTGGAACCGATGGTTTCTTGCTTAAATCCATCAGTAATAATCGTTCTTACTTAATTACCGCATCTATTGGACCTCAACTCAATTTGCTTAATAAGTTAGTTAATATATCGATATATCGCAAATTATATTCTTGAAATGCAGCAGTAAAGTTTCATTGAATTTGGTGGTTGACGTGACAGATTTGGAAACCTTAATGCCATAAAACACTCATATGCTTTGTGGATAACGCGTACCATCTCATAAACACTCGCCTTGCGCTCCAAATCTGATGTCATGTCAACCAGTACCATCCTTCCCGTGGTACTTCCCACTAAATTGCCAAACCACCAGTCTCGCGCATAATTTACAGCCCTACTCGCGACCACAGTCATAAGTAAAACCACTTGGCCTTAGAGTACCGCTGTGATGACTTAATCACGAGCCCATGCGCATCCAAAGCGATTACTCTCCGGCCTGGCCCGTCAGCGAAGACAAAAGGTATTCAATTAGATGCCATGAATCAAATGCGTGGCGCTTCCAAACTGCTTATTTTCGTGTGCAATCGAGACGAGGAGACGCACAAAGTGTTGAGTACTTGATTCGTGGCTTGGCGCAACCCCAGACGGCCAGACCCGTCGATAAGGTGTAATCGGACCAGGCTGCAGCCGTAGAATTTATGACATAATCATTGCGTTCACCCCACCCGTGCGTCGATGGCGACGACGTGCTGTACGGGCGCTGCATGCTGCACAGTACCGCGAATTCTTCATCACTGAGTCACTAGGCGAGTGACAAATTCATCTACAAGTAGCTGCGACAAAAATTTAGGTTATCTTTGGTAGCCAAATTTCTAGGCAGCTACCAAAAGCACGCGGCAGCGTTGCGCACTTATCCGGGTGCTGGAGTCGATTTATATGGCTGTGCGGGTGAGATATTGCCTCTCCGGGGACCTGGGTGGTATCTATATCTGCGTGGAAGTTCTGTGGGCCCTACTGGTGACCACTGCTTCAGAAGCTGCTCCCGCGCCAGCAGAAAACGTCAATATGTCATTCAACAAAGCGGCAGAGTTGTATAGATCGTGGGTGTGCTGACGATTTGTTGTTTCTGGCGGAGGAATAAAGTTGATAGGGGTGCCAATGTACGAGTATCTGCGTGTGGTGTGGATATTTACGAGTCCGGTGGCGATCGTTATGTTTGAACTTTGTCTACTGGATGTCCGGTGAAAGTGTGGACGTGAGCGAGGTGAATGCAGTCGACGGGTGACTAAGTGCCAAGTGGAAAATGTGTGGATGCCGATGTTGCATAAGAGTGTTGACTTCTGATAGAACTTGAAATATTTACGTTCCGTTCGTTGGGAAATGCCCCGATGAATGGGTGAAGTGAGAAGAGGAAGTAGATGATCCTTAATTGAGCATAATGTAAACACTGAGAATGAGGCGGCACGAATATTTTCAGGCATCTGTTCTAACATATATACATGAGGCGAAGGATCAGAGACTAACATTCTACTTAGCGACGACAGATTGCACATACAGTCAGCATTAAAAGTTAATGAACAGTCATTAGCTGAAAATTTTATAACGAGCTATATTTAATTTAACATAACGGGAGGCATACAGCAGTTAATTTAATTTAAAAAAGGGTTTAGAACAGGGTCAAAAGTGAATGAACTAGAACTCTAAAAAGACCTGTCTTATACAAAAACTTTTTTTTTGTATGCTTTAACTACTGTCTAACGACACCGAGCCGTTGTGTATTACAATCATTGACGCAACTAGATGTACACTCACTTTTGATTTCCGTTTTTAGCACTTTTCTCTTCTAAATTTGGTTACTTATTTTAGGTTTAGGCTCATTTTAAATATAATATAGTGTAAGCGTGCACATCCCTACCATTACCGTCAATGCCTGTGTATGTGTGTGCAAGCGCTCATTCAACACTATCGGCGCAGGAGTTAATCCTGACGATCACAGCAGGCAGTCGACTCACAGGCATTGAGCAAGTAACTTGTATCGAATCTGAGCAATAGAGTTTAATAAAGATATTACAATGTGAAGTACATACATACATGTTTGTTTATTTTAGACGTTAATAACAATAGTATATTTTAAAGTATGACTTTTGAGCTTTAATTTGATGTATCAGTATTTGTCCTAGCTCAGTCTGGTGAATTTTAATTTAGAACACAAACTTTCGGCAGATAACTGACTATCTACTCACTTTTGACACTGACTGTAGATATTACTGGCGTGTCGAGTTGTGAATCTCAGCATGGAATTTAATGTGAAAGTGATTATTAGAGTTGTACCGAATAGTGATTTGGCCGGATACCGGATACCGAATATTCGGCCTGCAGCTAGGGCGGCCAGATATCTGCCAAAATTATAAGTATAATAGTTTGATGGTCTGATACTCAAATCAGACTGGTACCAGTAAAACCAACTTAAACATGTTTTTTTCGCTCTCTATACTTTCTACACAGCAAAGTTTTTGGGACATTTTTGAAGAGGTTGGGGAAGGCAAGACAGAGTGAGTTTTCTGCAAAAAAAAAATACCTCCAACGACTTATATCTCAAAACAGTTCATTTTGAATAGTGACCGTTGGGCTTGGTGGTCAATAAATGGAAGACAGTACCCAATTTTGCCCAAATTTACCAAAACTTATTTTGCATCTCCATGTAGCAGTGTGTACAGTGAGAGACTCTTTTCTGGATCATGCATCGTATACGAAAATAAACGTAATAAATTATTACCCCTGAATGCAGAACAACTAATTTTCATTCACCATATTTTGGCTTTAGTAAATTTCTAATATTAAATTGTTTCTTTATTTTGTTGTTTTTTTACTGAAAAAACGACTATCCGGTATTCGGGCGGATATCAAAAGAAGAAGCCGGATAGGCCCGATACCGAATACTTACCGGATATCCGTCACACCACTGTGATTATCTTTAAAATTTCAAATCTTTGATATCTCAAAATTTTTTGACACGTATAATTTCTTAATTCTTACGCTGACGTAAGAAAACTCAATCTTCAGATCTTCAAAATTCGCATTTCGATGACTTACAGTTTTTGGCCGATATCTTCTAGGCCAGGGGCCAGAGCCAGGGTGCTCAAATTTTTAAGCATTTTGATTTAAAAATAGTAGAGGGGACGCATTTAATGTGACTTTTGAGCTTCATCACAAAGTGAAACAAAAAATGTTTAAGCAAACCTCCACCTCATTATAAAAGTTCTGTCGATTGATATATATATGTACATATTGGGGTGCGCCAATATTTCAAAATCCGTGACAACTTCAGCTATGCGGTGCCATCTCCAAATGGCCCCCGTTTTTAGGTTTGCGTGTATATGAAATTATTTCTAAGCAGAAAGTACTTACTTCCAGAATTTTGATACCAATATTTTTATGAATGTAGGAGATAAGAATTGTGACAGACAGACGCAACGTTGGATCGAGCTCTACGAACAGAAGCGAAGGGAAGACACACAGCTTCTTAGGGCGAAAAAGAAAGAGGATGAGGCAATCGAGGAGATGGAGTGGTGCTATTGCTATGTCCGAAAATTTTTCAATTTTCTATCGAATGAATATAAAGTTTGGCCTACCGGGACGAGAATGGACAACTTGCAGTAGAGTCGCAGTCAATACTAAAAATTTTAAAAAATCATTTCTGCAGACTATTAAAAGGCTATACCGTCAGACAGAATGTTCCACTCAACACAACGGACGATGATAGAAGAGAATTCCGTCCCCCCGTCTAGACGAAGTCAAGATAGCGATATCGAGACTGAAGTCTGATAAAGCTGCTGCTCATATGTAAGATATGGTCGGAGGAAAGCATGCCCGATGAGTGGAATCTCAGTACCGTTAGCTGGATCCACATAAAAGGAGATGCCTTTGACTTCGCCAACTATCGAAGGATAAGTCTCCTTAACAGCGCACACAAGATATTTTCTGCCGCTCTGTGTGAACGCCTGAGACCACCACTGATTGAATCTTTACACTACGGCAGATTCTGTAGAAGACCCAAGAAATGCAAATCGACACACACCACCTACTCGTCGATTGCAAGGCCGCATATGACAGCGTGCATAGAGACGAACTAACAGCGCCATGTCTAGGTTTGACATTCCTACCAAGCTCGTCAGACTGAGCAGGATGACGATGGAGAACTCTCGCTGCTCCATCAAGGTCGGTAACGAACTCACCGAGACCTTCAATGTCAAAACTGGTTTTAGACAAGGCGACGCGCTGTTATGTGATTTCTTTAACATCGTTCTTGAGAAGATCGTGCAAAACTCACTGCCCAATAGAAGAGGCACACAGGTCTTTCAAAAGTCTGTTCAACTCCTAGCTTACGCGGATGACATTGACATGATTGGGCGAACACAGCGAGCCCTTTGCGTTTGCTAGCATTGAAACGGAAGCGGCAAAAATGGGTCTGGCTATAAACGAGGGTAAAACGAAGTACATATGTATATGCTGTCATCGAGAAAGGATGCACAACACCGACGACTTGGCCAGAACGTTACCGTAGGCATCTATAACTTCGAGATTTGTACTGTTCACCGCGGAGCCGAGGTGAATCAGTACCGAGATCAAACGCAGAATAACTCTTGCCAACCGTTGTTTTTTGGGCTTAAGAGGCAATTGAGTAATAGAGCCATCTTTTGACGTTGATCTTCCCAGTTCTGCTTTATGGCAGAGAGTAAAGTTCTTCCATCGATCTTTGGTCCTGTTTGCGGTGGTGGCATTTGGTAAAGATGATTCAACCACGAACTCTACAGCGTGCGACAGCTAGCAGAAGAAAAGGCTAGCTGGCGAGGTTTGGTGGTTGAAGCTCAGGTCCACCCTCAGACTGTAGCGCCACAAGAAGAAATAGATGGAGATGCTCTAGATCGTCACTTGCTTTAACCACGAACTTTATTCAGAACTATTGCTTTATAAACAAATGTTCCTAAATTTATCATATCCGACGCATACATGTATTGTAGATAAATATCATACCGCAAGGAATAACATCTCTCTTCAAATGACACTTCAAATGGTTCTGCTGTGTTGAGTGGAGCTACAACACATCTGTAGGCAAAAGAATCTTCGTTTCTTGGAGGGGTTTGGCGAAAGCAACAAAAGAAGATCATGATTAAAATTGGGCACATGAGTGAAGGGGATGGGCTTCTGTGCGCCGTAGACAGAAATGAAAGCACTATTGATGGAAGACGGACTGATTGGGGGCCCGAAACATTAGCCGAACTTTTCGCCAAGCATCTGCCGAACGTTTTTCCTCCGTTCTCAATGACTGACCTCAAAGAAATTCGAAACTTTTTAATTAAAAAACTGTTAATAATAAAAAGCTTAAACAAGTGAGAAGCAAGTCTCAAAATATATCATTTCTATACAGACTCTTTGGCCGTAATATACACACATTCGCATGCTGCTATAAGATCTAAATTCATTGTATTTCTTTATATGGGCATTAGTGTGCCTAGAGTCGAACACTCGCTCCGACCACTGCATCGACGTATAACCAGACACTACACAAGAGGCAAAAACAAAGCCCCAGTCCTAGACAAGTTAAGCGAAAACCCACCTGTCAGCGCTGATTTAAGCAACCATTTGCCCGAAAGGAATTCACTGGGTAAACCAATAAAACCACCGCTCCTTGGTGACATAAGGGCATTCAGTCGATTGAGTGGATACACATTAAACACCAAACAAAAATTTTATTAGACAACCACGTAGACCGGCAGTCTCAAGTCTCAAGCCGCAAACCGATACAGAAATCCATTCAACCAGTGCTTGGTGTGTCTGCCGACATCATAGTGACGGTGACTGCTTAATTGTTCCACATTGTACCCACAATGTTGCAAGCTACCGTGTCGGGTTGTGCTCAAGAGCAGACCGCGCAACAATTTAGGCAAATTGTCTTCTGTTGCGGAAAATTCTTTGAGAACGCATCCCCGATATGCGGTCTCTCCTGGTCCTGCTCTTTTGTTGCTCTCTTGTTTGTTATGCGTTCTGACAGTTGCTGGAACGATTTCATTTGTTCGACTTTCCGCTGAATTTCACTCCACGCATCCCGAAGCCCATCACATCCGCGCCACATCGCACCTGCATATGGGTAGGTTTTCGTGTAATTTATGATCCCAAAGTTGTGGTTATAAATATGACCAAATAAACACTTACCCCTGTCATAATCTTGGAGGAACTCACAGCACCGGATACTGCGTATTTTCTTGGCCACTGGCTGGCGATGTGGTTGCGGAGCGGTGTCAGTTCCGGCAAATGAGCACGTTTCATGCGAATATCGCAATAAATATCGTGAATATGTGGCGCAAGACGTCCGCTGTCTGTTCATTTGTCTGTCGTCTGTCTGTGGTTCGCAACAGATGGCATTTGATGCGCTCCTTTTCCGTATCTGACGGAATTTTGTATGCCTCTTTTGGGGTATGCCACGATGGTGGATTGCAGCTTTTCCAACCGCAACACTGCTTGCCAGGAGTGTGCCAGGAAGTCGCCCATTTGGCCTGCCCAATGGAGTCCATGTGCTTAACGAAATAGTTACTTCTGCAATTTATTAAACAATCACCATTACTGTCCGGGCTGGTATCAACCACAAATTGGCTGCGATCGAATGGTGTCGGTGTTTAACTTTTTTGGGGAAGGGTGTGGCTTGACCACATTTGTTTGCCAAGAGACCTGTTTGGTATTGAGAATAAAATTGAGTGGTAAATTGGGGCATATTTTCGAATTTAATGATGCATTGGAGAGGAAATGTGATAGTGACGCCCAATCCATTGCAGGGGATAAATTTTTTTGTAAGTAAGATTAATATCTTGTCACCTCTGCAATGGTGCATGCTGATTGACTCTCTACTTGATGCTCTCAATAGTTCTAACATCTAACACGGTGTATCAGGAATGGGCTTTCAGTTAACCCTCTCAAAACCAAGGTTGTTCTCTTCACGAGGTTGAGGAAATTGAATGGTCTGACTCAACTAGTACTAAAACTATCCGTTTTTTGATAAAGCTAGATATCTCTGTGTTATCTTAACTTCTCTGGAAAAAACACATTGAGTCTAAAATTGCCAAGGCAAGTCTTGGGGTCTTTCACGAAAAATCCGTTTGGACCTACACAGCTATGATAAGGGCGCTTCTAACCTATGCATCGGTCGTTTGGTGGAATAAGCTTTCTTGTAAACACGTAAATGCTGCTTTTGATGCACAGCTGAAACTAAGAATGAGAGAAAGTTCTTCTTCTGATATTAGGTACTTGCCCAGTTATCTTTTTCTTTTGTGGTCTAGTGCCCAGTATATGTTCTGGAATTTCATTAAATTCTTCACAGAAGCTGCAGAGACCTTCTTTAGATAACCCTAGTTTCCTCAGATGCTCCTTGAGTTTACAGTGTCCTGTCAGGAAGCTTGTTAGCATCTTGATCTTTCTTTGTACTGCCCTTGGAGTTTTCCTTGAGTTTTCCTTCCTAGGAGTTTTCTGTCCGATTCCTTCTCTCTAGTTCCCTGAATTTTTTCTCTGAGGACATGGTCTCCTACAGCGCACAATGGGTTAGGGCCTATGAAGGGGTATTCTGATGCTAATTTTCTTGCCAGGGAGTCGGCCATTTCATTGCCTTCTATCCCTGTATGGCCATGTATCCAGCAGAGTTTCACTCAGTTTCTACTACTCAGCTCTTTAAGCTTCTGTAGTCATTCCCACGCGAGTTTATATTTGATGGAGTAGGAGTCTAGTGCCATTATAGCAGCTTGACTATCTGACATTATTGGTATGTCGTGGTTGTTATAGTTCCTGTAGTGATTGATTTGGATGCATCTGTCTATGGCATACATTTCTACTTGAGTGAATATGTAGGGGCTCATATTTCTTTTAAGATGGTGGCGGAGGAGCTCATCAGCTGGTTGACGAGTGGTGGTATTCAGAGCTCCAGTCAGCCGGAGTTACTTGGTTCTCAATCCCTTTAGAGCCACTGTATGAGGTCTAAGAGGGTGGGTTTTAGAAATGAGCCTAGCCTACCAGTTTAGGGTTGTGCTTGAGGTAAAAAACTGTGTGGCTAAGAGAGGACTATTAGCTTCGGATAGAGATTAACTGATAACGTCGCACTTTATCATTGGGATAAATTAAATAATATTCTTCGATTTCGAGTTTTGGAAGCATTTTTTTCCTTGTCTGGGCGGCGTTTCATTACGAAAGAGAAACCTATAATTCAACCAACAAGCCTTAATTTGTGTATGCAGTGTACGCAAAAAGGCTGACTGACTCTGACAAAAGAGTAGGTGAAGCAATTGACCATTCAGTGGTGTTAAATATTAAATAATATTTGTCGGATTTGATGTTCCTTCGATCGCAAGAGTCAATAAGAGGAGATGCAAAAATGACCAATGGTGTTTGCTACCAGCTACGAACACGCTTTTACTTAAAACCTCGCGGATGTGTTGTCTAGTCCGGAAATACTGTCTTCATCGACTTTTAAATTTTAACTCAGGTTTGAGTACAACCCAGCTTTGTCGATAAGATGAGACATGAGACATGAGACAGTCACAAGACGTTTCACTTACCTCCATCGTATTCAATTTTCAATCCAATTTCAAGTCCGCTAACTGCTACTGGTTTCCCTTATAAAAGCATTAGGTGCTGGTTGTTTACATTTTTAAAGCCTGAAAGTATGTTGCCAATCAGTGGTTATTATAGTCCACCCACTGTGTTAAAAGCCACAAAGAAAGGAAACGCACAAAAGTCCTAATTATCAATACACTCAAACGACATATTCGCACAATCCCCTCCACGCCCTATCTTCGTCCACCTGTCAAAAATTCAATCAATTCCGAGCGAAATTTACGACTGTGAATCGCAAAAAGTGTAACCATCCCGAATTAATCCTTAAAACTTGTCCCATAAACAAAATTAATGCCACGTTTGTCTTCCTTTTATTGCCTCGAACATCCCGTCGCGTTACCAGTCCTCATCGTTCGTCCGGTGTGCTCGCTGAGTGTTTGTGCTGCGCGAATTGAGACATTTTTTCCTTCGTACAAATAAAACATCTTCCCCTCGATGTAGCAATTTATCGGATTCACTTGCTATTCTGGGATAATCCTCAACAAAGTTCTGAAACAAGTTTTGCTTTTGCCCGACTCATTCACGATTCCCGCAAAGACACAGAGAGATCCCGCAGGAATGGATCGAGACGAAAAGCAAAAGCAAAAAAATGCATCCTTCCATGGAACGAGAGCGATGAAAAAGCGAATTGATAAAGCGGAGCATGGTCACATCAAGAAACCAATTAAGGCCACTTTATGCCAGGTAATTATGGCATGCTAAACGGATAAAACCGGGCCCACAGCATCTGTGGAATTGACTAAGGAAGGAACTGCGAACCTGCGAATCGCAAATCGCAGCGAAGACGCCTCTTATCGGAGGTGTGAGTTTCTACCTTTCATAATTACATTCGTAATTTATTTGCTATAGACTGTGGGTGCCTTTGGGCATGTGGTGCGATGCGAGTGATGCAAACGACGCAAACGATTCGAGAAGTGTTTCAGATACATTTCGTGCGGGAGATTAGTGCGTTATTTGTTCACACTCATAAATCCTCTTATGGTCGGTGGATGACGACGAATGAATTTCGGCGATAATTGGATGAGTGGACACGACTGTTGGCACTTTTATTGTGCAGAGAGTGTTCTTAATAATGGCGAGGTACGATGTGACCAGAAGTTTTTTTTAAGGGTGTTCAAGTGATCGAGAAATACTGAAAATGTTCTTATTCGTGTGGTCGTCATTGTGTATAGGAGTGGGTGCGGGCGGCGTGCCATTGTGGGTATGTGCGTCGACCCCTACGCACTAGACTTTCAAGTCTAGGTTCGAATCCCAGAACGACTAATAATTCTTAAAAGAAAAATACAATTTTTTTACGGCTTCACCTCCTTCGGGTTATTAACTATCCTCAAAGATCTAGAAAAAGCTCCTCAATCTTGCCATTCGAAGTCGGCATTAAACATTAAACAAACTGGGCAAGTGCGAGTTGTCTAGCCCGGGAAGATTCCGTCGTATAAATATTTTTTGAAAGAAATGTTTCTGAGTATCAGGAAACGAGTTCAAACTTTAACTGAAATACATTTTCTTCTAACTTCGACCCAAATCAACTATTCATTACTACATTCATAAATACAAACAAACAAACATCCATCCAAAAATCCACCCATCCATACATATACGAGTGTCTATATCCAAATTTATCCAATACAGAAAACTCCTCTTTGAACATGGCGGTTGGGCATTTAGGGGTTGAAATGAATCGGATGTGAGAGATAACACTCATCTTAGTATGGAGTTGTCGATCACAGCATGGAATTTATGGGCGAAAATGATAATAACTGAAATTTTAAACCTTTGATATCTTAGAATTGGCACATTAAACGGTATTTTGATATTTCTCATTTTTTAATGCTTACATTGATGTCTTCAAAACTGCGTTTTAAGATCTTCAAAATTCGCATGTCGATGGTTGACCGGTTTTGGCCAATATCTCCAAAACTATTAGGGCCAGAATGCTTGAAATTATTTTAAATGAAAGTACTCAATGATGCCAAGTTTTTGTAATTTTTTCAAATTTTTAAACATTTTGGTTTAGAAATGGCAAGGGGGACGCATTAAAAAAAATGTTGGAGCTCCATAGTTTCCAAACGGTACTTTGGATAAAAAAGTCTTGAAAGAAACCTCCACCTCATTTCAAAAGATCTGTCGATTGATATATATTTGGATGGGGTGCGACAATTTTTAAAAATCAATGGCAACTTCACCTGTACTGGAGGCACCCCCAAATGGTCCCACTTTTTAAATTTGGGTGCATGGGCAATGACATCTAGGCCTGAAGTACCTAATTCTGAAATTTCATACCGATATCTTTATAAACTTCGGAGATAAAAAAGTGTGACAGACATGACGGAAGGACGGACGGACGAACACACCGAAATTATAAAGGTTCCGTTTTTGTAGACGGAACCTTAAAAAAGAATACATACATATATTGTATATTGTAAAAAAAAAATAATGGGTCGAAAACAATCTGCCATAGAGGAAAAAAAGGTTATTTAAAGGCGGGTATGTATAGAAAAAACATACCTTTAAACCGGTAAAAATGTTGGCAGATCATACCGCATGGATGTTATAAATAATAATAAATTAATTAATAAATTTACACATTGTTGGGCCTTAACCTTTGGTTGGGTAAAAAGAAGATTTGTGATTAAAAAATATTGGAAAATCTAGGACCTCCTTAAAACTAATAACCGCAGAGATGTCAAATCCAATTGAAAACCAATATCTACCCAAACAGTTCGACGCATGCTAGGCTAGGTTAGGGGTCCAATTTTGGTCCACAGTGTTACCACTTACAGAGTGAACCTAAGTATTGACCTAATAGCCTTATTGAGACAGAAGGACTACGAGGTTATTGCAAATTTGTTGAGAAGATGTGGCTTCACGGAAGCCATATCGTTTAGCGATTTGAAGAAAAGCTGTTCTAACGTTTTTTGTCTAGACTTGGCCAGAGCAGTGTTCTGAATCTGAATCGCTGAATCTTTGCAGTTCCTACACATGTCTGTAGAGACAAGGTCAAGTTTGCGAGCATGGTAACTCAACAGACAGTGGCCTGTAACGATACCAACCAGTGTGCACTCTGGGTAACGAGATTAATTGTTTGGTTTTGCGGATGTCGTAGGTTTACGAGAAGATTTTAGTTATACGGCAGGTGTTGCTCCTGTTCCATATACTGCTAGCCACTTTATACGACTCGGTATCATTTTCGGCGTAAAGCAGTCGAATTGGCGATGTAGTGCTGATTGATACTTAGTAGTTGACTGTAGAGTCATTTCGAAAGGCTACAGTAGCAATGTTAGATATAAGCGAAGAGAAATCGTTTGTAATCGTTAAGATAGAATACTCATAAATTGAATATCTTTTAAAGTTAGATTAAAGCTTTTCTTCTCGTGTTAAAAGTAAGTTAGATTAAAAGGCTATGTCTATATAAACAAACTGGGTAAGTGTGGAACGTTACTTCGCATAAATAATTTTTAATATGATAGAATCATTTTTGACCATCAGGCAACGAATTCAAACTATTTCAGTTGAATTTTCTTCTGATTTCAACCCAAATCAACTATTCATTACAATATACATACACACAGAAAAACATCCATACATCCATATACGAATATCTAACACAGAAAATCTCTTCCATCACTGGTCATGCCTGCTGTGTGTACACTGGTGCTGGGCATTTAGGAGTTGAAATTAATGTGAGAGATAACACTGATCAACGTTACGAGTGGTCGATCACGGCATGAAATTTATGTGAAAAAAGCGAAAATCTTTAAAATTCTAATCTCGGAATTTGAACATAAATCGCTGTTTTAAGACACAGAACTGTGTTTTCAAATCTTCAAAATACGCATGTCGATGGTTGACCGTTTTGGTCAATATCTCCAAAAATGTTTGGTGCACAAAGCTTGATATTATATTCAATGGAACCAAATTTCTGTGACTCTTTCAAATTTTTAAACACTTTAGCTTAGAAATGGGAGTGGGTGACGCATTAAGACCGATCTTGGAGCTCGATATATTTCGAACGGTACTTTGGATCAAAATGTGCTGGAGCAAACCTCTGCCTCATTTCAAAAGATCTGTCGATTGATATATCACCCGGTGTGGTGCGTCAATGTTTCGAAATCCATTAGCAACCTATACGGGAGCGACCTTCAAATGGTTCCACTTTTTAAATTCGGGTGCATGGGCATGCATGATGTCAAATTGTAGCGCCGCCATTATAATTATTATAAGATGACCATTATCTATTTCAAGGCTGCATATGACAGCATGCACAGAGACATTCAATGCAGTTCCATGTCCAATATGGACATTCAAACTTGTCAAGCTTGACAGATTGCGCTGGGTGACGATAGAGAACACCCGCTGCTTCATTAAAATCGTTAGCGAATTCACCAAGACTTTCAATGTCAAAAAAACGCGACCTTTCAAAAGTCGGCACAACTGCTAGCCCACGTGAATGAAATTGATGTGATTGGTCGAACACAGAGAGCCCTCATGTTGGTATTGAAACGAAAGGGGCTAAAATGGGCCGGCGGCAAGCGATGGCAAAACGAAGTATATGCTGTCTTCGACAATATCGATGACGTACCAAGAACGTCACAATGGGAACCTATAATTCCGAGGCAGTCAAGAACTTCTTCTGTACCTTGGCTCCGCGATAAACAATACAGACAATATCATAACGGAAATCTAACGCTCTCGCAACTCGCTGATTTTTATAGCTCAAACACAACTGAGTAACATAAACAGTATGAACAGGTGGAAGGGACGAAGTATTAGCATCTGTAGCGACAGCCAACCTGTGCTTAAGGCCTTGCTCAACCCTTTAACCACTTCCAGGATAGTTCAGGAATACAAGTCTTCTCTCAATTTGATCGCTTAAATTCGCTAAGACTCGGGCACCACAAGATCACAGGAAATGACATCGCCGATGAGCTTGCTATGTGAGGATCAGAGGACGTATTCTCAGGACCTGAACCTGCGCTGGGACTGCCTCCGTCCTTGGCTTCCATCGATGGTTGGACTTCTCGAGAGCACAACTGCAGGTGGCATGACTCTTCAGGATGTAGATAGACCAAGCGCACGCTCCTCAACTCACTGTCCGCGGCTTTCTGGTTATCTCTTGGCAGAAAATACTGCAGAAAACTTACCGGCGTCCGAACGGGCCACTACACCTTCGGCAAACACCAAGGTGTGCTTGGCCTAAACGACGGAACCCTCCGCGACGTCTGTGAAGATAACGATGACACTGCAGAGCACTTCCTCTATGCTCCTTCTTCTTTTTTAGAACAGGGAGTGTTGGCTTCGTCTATTTGGTGTGCATAAGATAAATCCATTTTAGATTATTTTCTTGCAAGTTCATCAGCTGCATTTGTCGGCTAGGTTCGCTATATCCAAGAAGCTAGCGCAGATTTGTCGAGTGCTGTAAGCTTAGAGCCTTAAGTTCTTCGCAACAGCGTGCGACTAGCTTGGACATAAGTTCCGTTGCCGATATTGCTTTCAGGGCCACTTGACGGTCAATAAGAATGGCAATATCAGCTCTTCGCTTATTTGACTGCCAGGAACTAGGCTAGAAAAACACAGCCATAATCAGGGAAACTGCTATAGTGAAGTCACGGCATCTGTGGTCTATTGCCAAAGGCCGTCCGGCTTCGATTCTTCCATCTTAAGTAGGCGCAAATCCAAGCACAAAATAAGCTGGCGATTCCTAAATCAGCTGATTGGCGCCGAAGCAATTCAGTGTGCTATAAAGCATAATAGCTAGATATATTGCAATGCTAAATACGGTTGACATGTCCTCTATAAACGGGAGTCTGAAAAACAAGGGCAACTTGGTCGTTTGAGAGTTAACATTCAGTCCAGATTTTTTAGTCCCTACCATTTACATTTACATTATTACATTATGGCATTCTTAATTAGTTCACTGATAGTCGAGACGCATTACCTTTATGCTCCACGTCATAGGCGTATCCGTTGCATTTGTTCTCGAATATCCAAGCAATTCCAAGACTTCGTCGATGACTAGTACTCATAACAGGGTCGAAATCACACCATCTTGCCCCTTTAAGCAGTGGCTTTTATGGAGCTGTTAACTTAGAGATTGCTCAACCTTGGCCTTCTTGAAAGCATGCTAAATCGCCCTCGTTTCCACTTTGTTAAAAGTGCCCTCCATATCAAGGAAAGCCTGAGGACTCTAGTGACTGGTCTTCTGGAGCATGACAGGTATTATTCCGTCGACCCCTGGAGAGTATCTAGTAGAGCACTTGCTAGAGGTGATGCGATGACAAAGAAAGTAAAGGGACTATGATTTATCATAATATAATCTCCACCCTGCACCGCATTAATTTGTTTTCGTTTGATTACACACGAATAATAATCACTGCTCTATCGTGCTTTAGGAACGAAGCCTTTCTGTGTGCTTTTCATGTCCCACTTTTTGTTACATTGAACTATGTGGGATGAGTTTGACAGAGATACCATGGAAATGAATTTAATTACGTGTGCGTGTGAATAAGTATGGACTTGAATTAAATTGTAACCCTCTTTTACGCAACTAGAAGTGGGTAAGGCTAATGCAATTATGGGACTAATGGCATTTTACCCATTCTGTTGCAAAACCATTTCTCTAAGCCTATTCACACCAAATGCTCACGACTGCAACATTGTAACGTTAATATAAGTAATAAAACCCTTCTCCGGCCAAAATCGTCTGCTGCCGCAGTCGCCACTGTTGCACTCAAATGGCAATCGCACCGCATACAACCATTCCCACTGAAGCCTCATAAATAATGTTTAATCGATGTTTGCTCTTCGGTTTATTGCATTAATGGCGTTTTTAATGAGCACCTCGTTACTTACTTGCAACAAATTTAGGACCGACCAACGGCACAGGTTTTCCGGCTGGCCGCCATGTCCGACGCAAGAACCAACGACTACCCAACCGCCGCTGGTCAATTAATTGCGCACACCCGCAACAAAGTTGCCGATTTCATTTCCCGCACACACACGTGAACTCTCACGCACAGCGAGGGAGCTTTGCCTCAGTACGAGGACTTGCGTCTAAGGTGGGCTCCGGCGCGACGATACAACCACTGCCAGCCAGCACCGCCAAACCTCACCGACAACGCGAACCTCTCTCATTGTCTCGCTGTCGATTTTTATTGATCGTTAAAATGAAATTCGATTTGGAGCCGGGGTTTACCTCAAATGTGAGCTTGAATTACCGAATGTTATAAAAATGGGTACACATATTTTTTTGCTGAACTTGCGGAATTCATTTTGCGTTCGTATTCAGCCTGGAAATTGGATGTTTCTTTTATGACGAGACAGAGGGGCCTTATTGTTAGTGTGTTGCCGGGGAGATAGAATGTTGCGAATCCGACTAAATGACTGTAAAATCTCAACATTTATGGTTCGAGTGAATTTAATTGATCGTTAAATTGTTGTGATTTTCAAGAACAGATGAATTCGCAGGCACACCGGCTGTTTGTTGGCCTTTTGTGCGGGTTTTCATTAGACCGGACTGGTCAGTTTAGAGTCGTTGAAGATTTTGGTTCTAAGTTTATCTGGAAAATCTCTGGATTTTGTGTACGATTTTGGAGTGTCTTCATAAAAGCGAACAACATCTTTATCTTCAAATTGGAAAAGGCAGGTTGAAGTATCTTATTCGACTGTACTGTTGTATCCGATTTTTAACTAATTCTATCTATATTAGGAGTTGGTCACCTCTTCAAAACAGTGTCCCTTAAATCAATCAAAATGTGACTGGCCTTTTGCAGATAATATGTAGCCTTAGATACATTTCAAATGAACCCACAGAACCCTCACTGCATCAGCGTTGCACACCACGATTAAAAAGGCGAGAAGTCGCAGACATCCAAAATGAATATCAATCCCCTCCTTCAGTGGCAACTCGCAAACTTTTTCCAAAAAGACCGTTATTTCTCAAAGAACCCCAAGATTAAATTAATCCCCATCAGCACCAAACGCGTATCTCATTAACTCAAACGTCAAGCAAACCATACGATTATCATAATCGGAGGTGACAACAAGTTGTTAAAATTCACGATCCATATGCAAAATATCGCAAGACCCTCAAACCAAAACCTTCCCACCAGCACTCACGCAATCATCGCATTCAATCTCCCATCCAGACCTTGTTCCTGCCATCGAACTCAAAACTTCTTGATCAGCACAACACGCTGTTCCCACTGTCCATTCACATCAAGTCAGTTCGTTCTTGCAACAACGAACCACTCAGCAGTTTCCATTGTTCTCACACGCAAGCCCAGCACTCCTGGTCAGAAACCGTGGCAGCACAGATCTCCAGCTAAAATGCCCAGGTAAGCTTTGTCAGTGTATCGGATTCCATGACAGCACTGAAGGGAACCAATTCACAGGTACATACTCATATGTTCCCAGGAAGATACAACTTTGAATCATCATCGTGGAGAGGTTCAATGTGATATGATGGGCCATCTTTTTGGCTGACTTGCACACACGCATACACTGAGCATTGTCCTGGGCGTTTAACAAGTTCCTGTTGCCCTGGAGCTGTTTGAGTGAATAGACAGGCTGTATCGCTCGACGGGTGAACGCCTTAATTCTTGTTGACAGTTTCTTTGGAGTTTTCATCGCCTTCCTGTGATTGGAAGGATCGAGTTCGTTGGATAATTTCTCGAATGGAATTCGCTTTGATTCTTAGAAATTAGGGCAAGTATATCAAGATGGGTGATATCTGCAATCGTTGTAATGACGTTAATCCTATTAAACTGTGCTCCTTCCTACTTGGGGCCTGAGAAATATTTTGGGAACAATATTCAATGGTTTTTTGGTTTGGGATTTGTTTGGATAATAACTGAGATTTATTCCAAATACTCAAGTTACTGAACGAATCTCTGCATGAAAAGGGAAGCAAGCATCGCTTGACGTCCCTACGGCCATGCGAAAGTTAATTCTATTTAAGCTGAATTGACTGATGATTCTTCTTGAGAAGCTAGGCCCAGGTCCACCTTGGACTGTAGCGCCTTAAACTGTAGGTCCCCTCCATTCGTGAGAGAACAATAGCACGCACAACACGAGTGGTTGCTGAGAAGCTAGACCCAGGTTCACCTCGGACTTTAGCGCCGCCATTATTATTATTATCATTATATACTCTTCGCGATCATCATTTGGTCAAAAATAATACTAAGGATATATTTTCGACCAATATGGGCTTGTACGATGCTACAGTTCGAGATGTACCTGGACCTCAACCAACATGCCTCTCCAGATAGCGCGATACTTCGCGACGCCTGGCCAGATCCACCTAACTGTGCAGCCCATACAGTTCATACTTGAATCTTCTCCCCCAATCGCCATCAACGCAAACAGGACCAAGGATTGCACGCACAACTTTTCTCTCGAAAAGACCAAAAGCTTCTTCATCCGCTTTCCATATAGTCCATACATCTCCGTCGTAGAGCAGGACTGGGGTGATTGGCTTGATCCTTCGATAAAAAGTTATATTATTCAATTGCCTGAGGAGCCCAAAAACAACGTTTGATCTCTGAGCGGAGCCGAGATAGACGCAGTCCTTGACTAGCTTTGATGGAACCGTGAAAGTTCTCCATCGTCATCCTGCACAATCTGACGACTTTGGCAGGAATGCCAAAATCAGACATAGTCGTATGTCATAGGCAACCTTGAAATCGGCGAATAGGTTGTGTGTGTCGATCTGCATTTGTTGGCCTTTTTCAGGATCTGCAGCAGTGTGACGATCTAGACTTCCCAGGCAAGAAATCTCCTGAAACCTATCAGTTTGTTGACACACACATTTTGTTAAGCAGACTCATCCCTTGATAATTGGCGCAGTCAAAGCGGCGGCTTATTTTGTGAATCGGGGAAACCATTTTGAGATTCCACTCATCGGCATGCTTTCCTCCAACTATGGCTCCCATGATGGTGGTCTACCTACTATCGTCTTCAGCTACTTTAAAGATTTTAAAAGTCAGTTCGCATCAACAGATTTGTTAGGCTGGATGAAATTCTCGTCAATCATCTTCCAGACTGAGTGAAACATATAGACTGCCAGACCATGCACAGCTGATTGTGCTTGTTTTATAGGTTATCTTATTGATGACTTTAATAGCACATTACTAACTAATGTATTCAACAAGTAATCTCAACACAATTATTCATTCTACAATTTTGTATTGTTTTTTTCATAACTTGTATAACTAGTTAAAGTCCAACTGAGTTGATATGTAAGGTTCAAATGTGAGCGAAGAGTTGCACAATTTTGCAGCTGAATATTTTAAAATGTTTTTAATATTAATTTATTGTGATTGTTTTAAGGTTAGCTAAGATATACTGTGAGCGTTAAAAGAAAGTGTGCACCTATATGGTCACATGTGGTGACAAAAGACTAATAAAATGTGTCCCAGACCTCTGATTTTGGAAATTTTCGATGTTTTGAAAAGGTTTCTTTATTTTCTAATAAAAAAACAGTTTGACAAATATAGCAATAATAAAAATTCAATAAAAAAATAACAAAAAATACTTACTTTTTTCGCGTCAAAAAAGTGTACACTAAATAAACAAATTAAACAACACAAAATTAGTACTTAGTTTGTTTCCTTTTCGATTTTAAAACAGCTTCTAGTCGTCTTGGCAATAACTCAACTAATTTTTTAGTCGATTCGACATTTTGCCATTCTTCCTTTAAATTCGACTTCAACGTCTCATTGCTACGTATGTTCCGTTTTCGGATCTGCGTATCCAAATAATAAGGTCTGGAGATTGCGGAGGATGATCTAGTTGCACCACCAGAAGCTTCTAGATGTCATATTATAGTGAAGAAAATTTTAGACAAAGCTCTCATTAAACTGTGTTCAAATTCCGTAGGATAATTCACCACATCATATTAATTAGTAACGGTATCTACAGACTTATAAATAAATGTATCCAGATACAATTCATTAACGTCTTTGTTCCACGATGCCAAAAGCGCTCGACCCAACATGATTTGTCGTGCTGTGCAATGTTTGGAAATACACTTCTGATCAATTTTACTTTGGATTCTGTGAGACGACAAACATTTTCTGGCAACGTTATCAATCCAGTTTCGTTTAGTTGTATTTCCAATACTCAACAATTGTTTACAGAATTCACTTGCAAAAACATAAATTCCGTCTGCAAAAACGGAACCTTTATAATTTTGTTGTGTCCGTCTGTCGTGTCTGTCACGCACCCCATCAGGTTATATATTAATCGACAGATCTTTTGAAATGTGTTGAGTTTTGCTTCAACAATTTTTGATGAAAAGTACCGTTTGGAAAATATGGAGCTCCAAAGTCCGTTCTAATGCCTCTCCCTTCTCCCATTTCTAAACCAAAGTGTTTAAAAATCTGAAAAATTCACAAGAACTTGACTTTATTGATTTCATTATACATAAAATTATTTCGAACATTCTGGACCTAATAGTTTTGAAGATATTGATCGAAAATGGTAAATCATCGACATGCGAATTTTACAGATCTGAAAACGCAGTTTTTTGGACCTCAACTAATGCTTAAGTTGAGAAAGTCTTAAAACAGCGATTTATGTTCAAATTCCGAGATTAGAATTTCAAAGATTTCTGCTTTTTTCACATAAATTTCATGCTGTGATCGACCACTCGAAACGATGATCAGTGTTATCACCCACATTAATTTCAACTCCTAAATGCTCAGCACCAATGTCCACACAGCAGGCACGAGCAGTGATGGAAGGGATTTTCTGTGTTAGATATTCGTATATGGATGTATGGATGTATTTCTGTGTGGTGTAATGAATAGTTGATTTGGGTTGAAATCAGAAGAAAATTCAACTGAAATAGATTGAATTCGTTGCCTGATGGTCAAAAATGATTCTATCATATTAAAAATTATTTATGCGAAGTAACGTTCCCCGTGCGAGTGCAACCCACTTTTGCCCAGTTTATTTATATAGACATAGCCTTTTAATCTAACTTACTTTTAACACGAGAAAAAAAGCTTGAATCTGACTTTAAAATTCAATTTATGAGTATTCTAGCTTAATGACACCAAACGATTTCTCTTCGCTTCTATCTAACATTGCTACTGTAGCCTTTCGAAAGGACTCTACAGTCAACTA
The DNA here is from genome assembly GCA_930367185.1 of Myathropa florea. Lineage (NCBI taxonomy): Eukaryota > Metazoa > Arthropoda > Insecta > Diptera > Syrphidae > Myathropa > Myathropa florea. Next base: position 22,822,413 of record OV884005.1, on the reverse strand, counting down.
CTAAATATTTGTAAATACTCTTTGCCACCTGACTTAACTATAAAAAGGATAGAAAACAATTCCCGCTAATGGGTGTAAGTAGATCCCACCCAGATTGTTTGCTCAGACTTCTGAGAGTCAACCATGTCGAGCAGGAAGCCCGGTCTCCCACACGACCACCACTGGTGTTCTTAGCCTATATAAAAACTAATATGTTATGTCTTTCAAAATGAGCAAGAACAACCATCGGATCCTAACAAGCACTGCAGACGCAGGGAGTATCTAAGGATACTAAGGTTATCTGAAGGAGGCCTCTGCAGATTGTGCAGAGAATCTAATAACATTCTAATAACACGTGCTGAGATTCTGTGAGGCACTAGCCCACAAAAGACAAAGATATCAGGGCAAGTACCTACTATTAGAGGAAGAAATGCAGTCACTAGAACCAACTCTCATTTTCAGATTCCTGAAGCAAACTGGAACTGGCTTGGATATATGTGAGGGGAACTCGAAAGAGTAAAGGTATCAAAAGAGGGCACAATAGACCTAAAGCTGGCGGTACAGTATACCTTCAGCAATAATAATAATAATCTGTTGGCTTTATAAAATAAACTGGGCGCCGTGGCGTAGTGGGTAGGTGCGTCGACTCCTACGCTCGAGGTCGTCAGTTCGAATCTCGAAAAAAACATCAAAACATTTTTTCACGGCTCCACCTCTTTCGAGTCACTGACAATGCTCAAAGAGTATAACTGTCTAGAAAAAAGCTTCTCAATCTCGCCGTTCGGAGTCGGCATTAAACTGTAGGTCCCCTCCGCTCGTGAGAGAACAATAGCACGCACAACACGAGTGGTTGCTGAGAAGCTAGGCCCAGGTCCACCTCGGACTGTAGCGCCGCCATTATTATTATATTATTATAAAATAAACTGGGCAAGTGCGAGTTGTACTCGCACGGGGAAGGTTCCGTCGCATAATATTGATGGATGATTTCTGAATATCAAACGACGTTTCCAAACTATTTCAGTTGAATTTTCTTCTAACTTCAACCCTAATCAACCATTTATTCATAAATTCATACATCCAAACAAACAAATATTCATCTCTACATATAGCTATATCTCTATCCAAGTTTATCAAACACAGAAAATCCCTTCCATCATACACATACCCAATCATTGCTCATGCCTGCGGTGTGTGTTTCCATTTCTTTTGGGCATTTAGGGGTGAGATCGCAAAGATAACACTCATCAACGAATAGAGTGGTCGAACACAGCATAAAATTTATGTGTGAAAATGAAAATATTTCTCATTTTAAATCTTAGATATCTCAAAATTTCAACATAAATCGATATTTTGAAATTTATCATTTCTTAATGCTTACATTGATGTCTTCAAAACTGCGTTTTCAGATCTTCAAAATTCGCATGTCGATGATTGACCGTTTTTGGCCAAAATCTCCAAAATCATTAGGGCCAGAATGCTCGAAATGGTTTTAAATGAAAGTACTCAATGAAGCCAAGTTTTTGTGATTTTTTCAGATTTTTAAACACTTTGGTTTAAAAAAAATGGCCCCACTTTTTTAAAACGCTGCTGCCTATGCAGACATCTAGGTCTGAAGTACCTAATTCCAAAAATTCATGCCGATATCTTCATAAACTTCGGAGATAAAAAAGTGTGACAGACACGACGGACGGACGGACGGACGGACAGACCGGAATTATAAAGGTTCCGTTTTTGTAGACGGAACCTTAAAAATCCGAACTGAGATAAGAGGGTGTTAGCTCTCTTACTATTATCAAGTCAACAAAAGTTCGATCTCTGGTGGAATGAAAACATCTCAGTGAGGAGAATTTCCGACTCTGACCATTGTTTGATAGCGACATGATTCAACTGACTATCATCAAAAGCTTCACTAGTACAGCACACAAGATGTAGTCAAAGAAGGACTTAGTTAAAGACTCTCGAATATATCCTCGATAACTTAAAATGCATGCAATTTCTGATGGCATTAAGTATCGAGCTGCTGTGAAGGAACATAAAAGCTGTAGGACAAATAGGAAAGCTGACAGCAAGCTTATCAATTAATGCTGGTCTGTAGGGAGTATGCAACAATTTTGGAGAATAAAAACGGAATCTATCCGGTGACTGACATCTGGTTAGAACGGTTTGCCAAAAATGTGATTCTACTTATTAAAACAAACACCTTTTTATCAGCCCTCTCCAACAGGAAGGCCAATGGTGAGAAAATAACGTTAAATCCACGAGCTCTAATCTATTAGGTCGGTATCGTTGAACGCATGAATAGCAATATACTTACCAAGAATGTCTTTGAATCCAAGTTCGAAAAGAAGGGGAAAGCGACATGTCCCGCATCAAGACCAAGTCATCGCGGATGCAAAAAGTCTAGGAATATATAAGAGCAACGTGCCCAGGACCGTAAAGAAAGACAACAAGAGCCCAATGTCCTCAGGCCCAGAGCAAATTATAACAACCAAATATAGATCCCCGCTTACATGCAACTAAGTAACAAATGCATTAATGTTTGATATTCTCAACACTCGTGATTTTTTGGCCTATAAGTCCTTTCCATTTTCGAAGTGCTCTTGTTCGCTGCGAGCTGTGAGAATCCAAATTTCAATATAAAAACACACCATGAGTTTCAGGTTCCCCCGTCAATTAAACTCATTGGCGCCTGCATCCTTAAGCTGTTAAGACACAAAGACTCTCGTTAATTGATTCACTGTGAGTTCTTGGAAGCACCAAACCTGACTAATTGACTTGCCGCAGTCCAGCGTAAACTTAAACACTTACTTCCTCAGAATTCAGAATCCGCCGCATCCTTCCGCGAGTAAGACAATGCAATTAACACCTCGCTCTAGTTCATTCACCGATTGGACTCACCGCTGCTGACCACAAGCCAAAGTGTCCTCGCACTCCGTGTGCTGATTAGCGTCCTATCGAAAGGCAATAAATCTTCGCGCGTGAATAAATCTCCACCGCGACCGGAATAAAATCCACATCAGACGAATCCGCAATAAATCAAAATTATCTTCGTTTCAATTGAAGACGCGGATGAGACTGAATCTCTGGCGTTCCTTGTGTGCCTATTCCGCTGCCCCGATCCGTGAGGCTTTGATTTATTTCGGAGCAAACACGACTTTTGTCTCCAAGCTTCGGCGCTGCGTCATTTGATGTGGCTGAGCTTTTAGTAATTTACGGGCGCATCTCGGACCGCAGCCATTAACACCCACTTAGTCTCAGTCTCAGGGCGGCAGGGCGGTTGTGAATCATGGTCTGACAACAAATTACTCACCCCTTCACATTATGCAAGCGCACCAGCGTCATAACTCATCCAACCTGCTGGCACAAAAAAGGACGACCGACCACACAAAAACCTCTACATAGCACAGCGCTCGCTCGATTGTGTATGAGCACGCATATGTTGCATATCCGTTTGCCGTGCACATGCAATGTTTACCGTTGGGGCGGTCCGCGACCAACCGCCTCTCACCCATATCGTGCCCTGGAATCAGCCCTAATTGTACACTGCAGCAGGAGCCGTGCTACAAATGCCCAACGAACGAGGCTCTACGCCAAGTCTCGCATGGACATTTGTCAAAATGTAAACAGTTACGTTTGCAAATACCACCGCGAGGACTGGAGAATAGGTCATGAGTTATGGCCGCTATCGAAGGGGTGAATCTGAGTGCTTGACCTCGTGGTGATGGTGGATGGTGGGTGATGAACAACCCACCGCCGCCGCGGTGATTCACAATGGCACAATGGCACAACAAACAGCCAGAGTTGACCAAGGACATGATGGCGTCGACTGACGACAGCAGTTGCAGGGCTGGTGCTCGCCACCCCCGTGGTCGATGATACCATAAAACACACCGTCGGCCAATAAAAACAGTTGAAGGGTGACTCGGCTTCGCTGCGCTCAGAGGGTAATTCAATTAAGGGAAAGCAAAATGTCTGTTTTTCTCGGGTGCTCGGGTGTCCTGACGACCATATTTGAATTTTGAAGTTTTTCCACTTGCCTTCTGGGTGCGCGTTCGAGGAGGACACGAGGAATGTCAACCCACTTGAATTTTAATTCAAAATTTCTCCCATAAAAAAATATGGTTTTTGCGACAGTCCCGGGACGGGAGCCTTATGATTTGGTATTCCAAGGCGCTGGTTGTGCAGCGATAAAAGGATATTAATGGAACGAAAGGAAGGACAGTGGGCTGTCTGCCGCTAGGCAAGCATGATTTTCTGGCATTTTTCGTCGTTAATTTCTCATTCTTGGTGGAGAAACGGTTTTGTCGAACTTTTTTGTGCCCCTCCTCAAGCCAGTGGACACGACAAGGAGGATCGGTGTTTGTCTGGCTGCATCTCTGCTCGAGGAGGAAAGTGGTGAGTTTTGAGTTGATCGGCACATCATGCGGGTTTGCATGTCGAAAATGATTTCGTTGCAGTGCGCCCGTTCCCGATTCGATGGCCTTCCAAAGAAGTGAGCAATTACACTTCGGGCCCATGGGCACGCAACTTTCTGACGTTGGCTTCGTTTTTCTGCAGCTCGTTCTCATTATTTTCAGATCTCTTTCGGCTGGGCAATTGGGCTACTGTAGCAGAAAAGACTGGGAGCCGAAGAACATCAGTTATTCACTCAAGCCATGTCACGCAATAGGAAAACATTTTAAATGCCTGCCTAATTCCCTCGCCAAATGAAGTTGAGCACGAGGATTTCGGCGACTACTGGTCGCCTTCAGATGAAAGGAATCACGAACAGATTTATGACGTGTTAAGCAGGAATGTACGAGTATCGCTTGAGGAGCAAGCGGTTCGGAAGAAAACAAACCAATTACGTGAGTTTACTCGCAAAGAGCCACAATTGTTTGAAATCTCCGAAGGATGGGTGGTTGAATGGATAATTAGTCGTTCGTGTTTGAATTGTGATTTTGAGATATGACCACAGCAACTTGGGAACTGGGAAGTTAAACAATTTGAGAGTGCATCGCCGTGCGGTCGTTTTTGGGGCATCCACACGACTGATGTTCGATTGTTTTTAGCATTTTAGCCTTAAGCCAGTCACATTCCCATCAGAATGCATGTCAATCTGTTACTGCAACAAACGATTTTCTTCTAAAATATAAGCAAATATCCTGACAGCGGACATGGACCTAAAGGAAAATGTTGCTCTGTTGTTTCCTGCACAGTCTAGCTAAGTTCCTGGGTTGTCCTGTCAGCTGTCGATATGCGCAGATTTGCATATTCCAAAAAATAAAGCATGCACTTTAGCAGGTGAATTGTTAACACTCACGCTGTCCGTCAAAGTGTAACCATTTGTTCGCATAATCATACGCCTCTGGACATGCGTCTAAATGCTTGCCACGCGATCAATCAATTTTCTTCTTCTAACAACCTTCCTTTACAAACTGTCCATCCTCGATCGCAGGAATCATCTGCTAAACATGCCCAACGCAACCGTGTCCACCGCTGTGGCATACATATGTACATACTCGTATATCCTAGCTGCGAGCTTAGGGCCCATTTATGATATCCAACAGAGGCTGCACTTAATTTGAATTTCAAAACATCACATTTTTTGCGCTCCTTTGATTGATTGGACGCGGCATGTGGCCGAAATGATAGGAAACGATCCTGGTGCGTGGATAACTAATGCCTCTCATGATCGGTTTTGATCCCAAATATGCTAATCGGAGCTCGTCTGGCACCTGCGATAGTTTCTGTTGGCTCGAACAGAAATACACACAGGGAGTAATTGGCGCCACTTTCAGGCAAGTGTTTATTGCGTCGACAAGACCTCCACATCGATTTGCTGGAAAAGGCCTGAGCTATGATACTTTAATTCTTAATGTCGTTTGTGCATTTGAATCATGGAACTAATTACAAGAAGAAATTGGTGTATGATAAAGGTTACCAAAAAGAACATAAATTTGAGTTCTGTGAGCTGAGCTAAGCAAACGAACTCGTGCTCCAAAGCTATGACCTATGCATCTTCAATGTACTTATGTAGAATTCGATTGTGGACCTGATCACTAGAGTAGGGTTTTGTGTTTTGTTTCACTACAGGGTGTAATTGGGTATTACTCGTATTTGTCACTTCGTTTTCTAAGTTTATTCTAAGGTATGATCGATTCAAAATAAATTAGTTTTCTCAGGTTATTTCACTGTTAAGAGGATGTCTTTTAGCGTGATTTAGAAAACACGTCCGCAAATTAAAAATTTGCTGGGACTGTAAAGGAGTTGGTCTAGTGGCAAAAGAAAGGATAAATCGCAGTCAAGGAAGGAAGATTTGGCCGGAACATCGCAATGGTCAACTTTGTCTTCAAGTTGCTAAAAGGTAAGGTAACATCAAATGCATAAATGCTTTGGATAACAGAGTCCTGTCGAAGAAGACTAAGTTGTCATCAAGACCCTGATTCAAGAAAAAGTTCTTCTTGCCTTCTGTGATCCAGTTTGCGTTTATGGCGCTAGGAGTGGGATATTCGACCCAAAATCGAAACAATGGACCAAGTTACTTGTATATCTCTTAAATTTGATGGCGATATCTTTATAGTGGACTATCAGGTGTCAAAGTAAAATTTCGATCAGACCGAGTCCCATTACCAGTACGAGCTTTCGAGGACATCCCGACATTATATGCTATCTTTGTTTATGTGCCTGCTATCCATGACAGTGTGCTCTAATCGCTTTTGTATTTAGTCACTAAAACAAACTTAGTCTAAGGATCTCGAACATCAGTTTTATCGCAGTCTGATCTTGTCTGATCCCTGATTTACACTGAGCCGTTTAAAGAAGCTGCTTTAATAAGGGTTTTCCACTACCTTAATTTTTAGTGGACACGATAAACAGCACCTGAGCCAGCTTAATTTTGCCAGTAGCTGTCGCTCCTACTTACACTACTTGCTATTCTCAGGTGTAAACGTGTGTTCGATCGTTACGGAGATACACGCATGTATGTATCAATTTTTCTCAGCCGTGAAAGTGGAAGTTGATGTGCTGACTTAGATTCAAATCAAGATCGTCGAATCCGCTGTCAATACACTTGCCCACGGGGCCAACTTGACCCAGGGCTGGACCTACCATACATATGTGCAGGATGTACAAATGCACAGGGTGCCCAGCGATTCAGGCACATTGAGATCTTAAATAAGCAAAATATACTGATTTTCTTTAAATTTTAGTTCGTCCAATCAGCTACCTTTGTATTTCTAAACCCTGTCTGAACGCAATTATTTTCAAATAATACAAGTTACATAATCTCACCTGTTCACACAAAATTCCATTCACACACTAGACTGTGCAAGATAATTTCTTGCAGAAGTACTCAAATTTCGTTACGAAAAATATTCAAAAGAATAAACTCAGTTCTCAGTTCCTATGGATGCTTCTGAGCGAAAACGTGCATATTTAATTTCTGCACGTTTAAAGGAGATTTACAGATTATACATTCAAAAAGGACTCAACGTTTTAAACTGTACTCAGTTTTTCAAGTTTCGGATCAAAATACATGGTTTTTATCAGGGCAATTATTGCACAAACCAGCGACGTTATTTTTTAGTTTTTTTAAAAATCTCGCGGAGGGAATATTTTGGTGCGGGGTTTTTTTTCTGTGTCTGGTTTGGGGCTATAGGGTTTGATTAATTAGATAATGGACCAATTGACACACAAAACTATTCTAGAGGATGTGATATTGCCGAAAGGAGACTGGGAAATGCCTTTGCTTTAGGCCTTCTAGCAGAAAAGTTTTTTTTTTTTTTTTAAAAAATTTTTTTTTTTTTTTTTTTTTTCGTGGGTTGGTGTGAATCTTCAATAAGACACTATGATACCCGTGTGCTCATAGTAGTGTCAGATTTGCACTGACTAAACACACCCTTCCCTTTTAAAATTTTGTACTTTACTACAACTAAGTTTCCTCATCCAGTAGTTTCGCTTTCAATATTTTTACGCGTGAGGCAGGTAGATTTTCCGTAAAATCACCTGTTTAAACCGTTAGGAGCGGCTACTACTCATTGCGCTAAATCGAACGGTTTCGTTCGTTGAAGTCGGCGCACGAGGTTTCGCATGTCCAATGTTTGGAGTATGGCATGGTTACAATGACCATGAAGTCGAGTTCGCAACTTCCTAGCGAAGTTTGTTATTTCTTCGTCCACGGTTGCGATTTGTAGATCCCTTTGTATATCACTGTTACGAAGATACCAGGGAGCACTCACGATAGCTCTTAAAACCTTATTTTGGAATGACTGTATACATTCTCTGTTACTTCCTTTAGTGCAACCCCAGAGTTGTATACCGTAGGTCCATATAGGCTTTAGCACTTGCTTATATATAAGTAGTTTGTTATATATGCTTAACTTGGAATGTCGTCCGAGTAACCAGTACATTTCTCTAAATCGATTCTCAAGTTCGTCACGTTTGTTTTTGACGTGTGCCTTCCATTTGAGCTTTGCGTCTAACGTCATCCCGAGATATTTGGCTTCATTTGCGTACGGTACTTGTACCGAATTAATGAAGACGGGTAAATTGTCTATGTTTTTATATGTAAAATTAATGTGCGTGGATTTAGTCTCATTAAGAGCAATGCGCCAGAGTTTTGTCCAATCAGATATTTTGTTTAGAGCTAGTTGCAGTTTTTCGGTAGCGGACTCGATTGTGCTTTCAGTAGCGAGAATAGCCGTATCGTCCGCGAACGTTGCCACTACTGTACCCTCAGTTTGAGGTATGTCGCGTGTATATAATAGAAACAGAGTGGGACCAAGAACACTCCCTTGCGGAACTCCGGCCGCAATTTCTTTAAACCCGGAGTAGTCCATTCCGTACTTAACTCTGAATATTCTATTGTCGAGGTAGGATTTTAGAATTCTATATATATTTTTCGGAAAGATCCTTCTTATTTTCAATTTTAGACCATCGTGCCAAACTTTGTCAAAAGCCTGTGACACGTCAAGTAAAACGCTAGAGCAAATCTTTTTTTCCTCCAATGCTTTTTCAATTTCGTTAGTTATTCTATATACCTGGTCAATTGTGGAGTGATTCGTGCGAAATCCAAATTGATGATCAGGGATAAGTCGTCTTTCTTCTATGATTGGTTGAATACGTCGCAATAGAAGTTTCTCGAATAGCTTTGATATTATAGGCAGGAGTGATATTGGTCTATATGATTTTTTGTCGTTTGGCGGCTTACCCGGTTTCGGGACCATTATCACTTCTGCCACTTTCCACGAATCTGGGACATATAATAGTCTAAACGAGGCATTTATTAAATATTGGAGTTTAATAATCGCTTTTTTTGGTAATTCCTTGAGTATTTGTCCGGTAATTAAGTCATAGCCAGGTGCTTTGTTATTTTTCAGATTTTTAATTGCCTGGTAAAGTTCGGATAACGACACACGCTTTATTCTAATGTTATCGGATGTAGTTGTCATATCGCTTGGATTGTCCATCAACATTTGACCATCAAAAGGCTTAAACGTTTCTGCTAGGTGTTCAGCAAAGAGATCTGCCTTTTCTTTGTCACTCTTTGCCCACTCACCATTGTTATTTCTAATTGGTGCCGATTGCATTTGAGGTTTCTTTATATATTTCACTGCTTTCCAGAGCGAGTAATTCGAAGTTTTTTCGTTTGTTAAGCCTTCAAGATAAACTGAGGTCTCGTGATTTTTTAAGTCTTGTATCGCTTTTTTAAGTTTATTACATAGAAGGTTTAGATATGACTTATGTTGAGGGTAACGTGATTGTTGCCATACCCTGCGCGCTCTCCTCTTTTCTTGAATAAGTTCTTTTATTTCCGGAGGATAAATGGTTACCCCTTTTTTGACTATTTTTTTTCTTGGGGTGTTTTCCCATGCTGCGTTCTGAATAACTGAAATAAATTTTTCGAGTTCTATTTCTAACTCAAATGGTGTTTTTAGTGACACATTCAACATAATGTTAGTTTCGCAGTCATGCTTAAAGCCGTCCCAATTAGTTCTGTTATTTGTTAATCTAGGTACTCCTTCTACTTTTATTAGTCTATCGCTAATAGTTAAAATCATCGGTGAGTGGTCAGAGGAAAGGTCAAAGAGTTCTTCAATTTTCACGAGATTGGTATTTACTCCTTTTGTAACGAAAAAGTCTACCAGGTCTGGTATTTTTGCTACGTCGGAGGGCCAGTATGTCGGTTTTCCTGTCGAATGAAAGTCTACTCCGAAATCCATACCGACTTTGTACAGCAGTCTACCTTTTGTTGAATTTTTTCTCGAACCCCAAAACGTGTGTTTAGCGTTAAAATCGCCACCAATAATAAAATTCGTTCCGAGTGAGTTGAAAAAATCTACAAGTTCGTTTCTTGTAAGCTTACAACGCGGAGGAAAGTAAGTAGACGATATATTAATATCCGTTGTCTTGTTCTTTACCCGAACTGAAGTTGCTTGTATAGTGTCGAGTTCTGTCGTATGATTGATCGAATGCTTAATATAATCTTTAATAAATAAAGATGAACCTCCTCTAGGTCTTCCCGAGGGATGTAATGCGTGGTACGCACAGAATCCTTTCACTTTTATTTGAGATTCCCTTGTCAAATGGGTTTCCGAGATTAAGCATACGTCAATTTTAACACTTTGTAAGAATACCTCTAGTTCTGTGATTTTATCTTTGAGGCCATTTGCGTTCCATGTTAAAATTTTTATGGATTTATTGACATTCATGATTTTTTAGTCTTAGGTTGTATATCAAGCTTACTTAGTTTGTTAAATATTAAATTGTTAATTTTTGATTGTTCCTCAAGTTTCGCAAGGATTATAGAGAATACTTGCGAGACTGGGTCCGTCATAGAAGTATTTTCTTTTTCTGTTTCTTTTGCCATTACTGTTTGAGCATATGATTTGGCACCTGAAGATTTCGCGCTGTCCTTTATTTTCGACGAGGATGCCATATTATGTTTCTCTTTAGGTATTTCCTTTATATATATATCAACTTTTTTCTTTGTAGTTTCTCGTCTCTCTTTCTTTGGCATAGCATTTTAATGTAAAGCATCACGCCTTTTTTGCAATTCCTTTGCAACTTCACAACCGCGATAGTTTGCAGGATGCTTGCCTTTGCAATTTGCGCAAGTCGCCGGGGCTTTAACACACTTCGGTTCTTTTTGGCAATAGGACTGTGTGTGATTAAAGCCTTGGCAACGTTTGCACTGCGGTATCGATTTCGAATTTGTGCGCATGGGCTCGATTTTAACCACTATATTCAGAATATTTTTTATTTTGTAAATATCGTCCATATTTTCATTTCTCTCGAAAGTGAGCATAAACAATGGAAGTCCATGCTTGACCAAGATTTCCTGGCCGCCTTCGGTTTTTTGTTTTGTCTTTTTCAAGATATTTACTGCGTCGATAATTTTTAGGCCTTTTGTCTTAAGGTCACTTATGATGTCGTCTTTTGTGCAGGATGGATGGAGTCCCCTTGCTATAACGCGAAGTGGTCTTTCTAATTTATTTGAATAAGTATACCACTGTATCCTTTCTGTATTGAGTTTTTTAGATACAGCGCGGTAAATGTCGGAGTCATCTACGTTAATTTTCCATTCGTTATTCCGGAATGATGTGACTTTAAATTCCGAAGTGACAATTTCTTTAAGCAGACGATGCAATTTACTATAGTCTGTAATGCCGACGACATTAATAGCCGGCGGAGGACGTGGTTTTCCTTCAGATAGTTTTCGATTTGGCCTTTCTTCAACACTCTGCCTTAGGATCTCAATTTCCGGCGATGATCCAGCTTTTCGTTTCTTGTTGGGTCTTTTCTTTAACGCGCGATTTGTTTCGAGCTCCAGCTCCTCTTCATCCGTATGGTATTTGGGACTAACTGTACCTTCGCGTTTTTCATGTGATTTTAGGCTCTTTAGAGCCTCGTTTTCTTTTTTTAGTAAGTCTACTTCTTTTTTAAGTTCTTGAAAGAGTAGATCCATTTTAGTTAGTTTAAGGCGGAGTTCTTTGTTTTCTTCCGCCATTTGTTTCCATTTCGCTGAGTCCCGTTTGTCTTGCGTTTCCTCCTCCGGCGGACTTCTTTTTCCGGACACGCACGGCTTTGGTGGTGGAGACCGTGTTACCCTTGAGTTCTTCGCAAAGGGATTTATTAGATGCAATAATTGGCTCTCCCCAGAATCCGTAGAGCCGACCTCCGAAGAGGGTGGATTTTCCAGAGAATCTGGACTGCCAGCTGGGGTATTATTCCTTTTTGTTTTGTTCATTGCATGTTTTTTTTTATATACATATTGACCCATGTATACGAGGGTGGATTTTAGTCGCCTTTTACGACAGGCATGCCTACCTCGGGAATATTCTAACCCCTAACCCGAAGGGGGGTGGAAAGTGACACAAAGTACACGTCTAGGCTAGTCCAAACGTGATCACAATGTCATGTTTATGTATTGGCCACCTTTGTCACCGATAAAAAGTCTTTGAAGGATCTTCAAACGCAAAATTAATAGTGAAAATGTCAAAAGTGCAGACCATTTTTCTTAGAAGAATAGAAATGGGTTAAAATGAAATTTCATTATATATTATATTGAAATAAATTGAATTAATACCAAAAAGGTCTAAGACAGTCAACGAAAAGAATTATTTGCAACTAAAAACAGATGTTTTGTGATTTTTTTTTGTAATTCCATTGAAAGTTGCAAATGTTTTGTCGCGCTCCAATAAGAGTTTACCTTTACAAATCAACGCAGATTACGCAATTCTTTAACATGATTTCAAAATTTATTTACTTTTGTACAGTTTAAATATAGACCTTTCAGAATATATATAGAATGCCATGCTTTTGCAAAAAAACTTTAATGAATTTGAAGAAATTGCTTGATTTCACTTCTAGTTGCAAATGTTTTGTCCAATACCGTATTTGTTTGAAAGGACAATGAGTATGGTAGATGTATGTAGTTTCGACTCGTTCTCACACACACAATAAGCAAGAAGAGAAAAATGAACAAATAATAATGGTAACTTTTTTTCAACGCGGTGGAAAATTTATCAAAAAAAAATGCCAAACCATACTTTAAAACCTCTTTCCGAATCAAAGTGAGAAAGCAGACTAAGGGTAAGTTCGTAATCGTAATATTAGCGCAGTACTGCAACGTCAAACGTTCGTAATAGCAAATATTTGCCAATAGTTGCTTCGCATCGCGTTCCAAAACGTAACATGAAAGCAACCGCTGAGCAAACAAAAGTAACCAGCGTATCATATATTATTGTGAAGCGATGAAACGACAGTATTTTCCGATTCAATTGTCTCTTTTTCAAGTTTGAAATATATTTAAGGCATTGTAATTGTCAACATTATTAACCAAATTATTTAGAAACCAAATATTTAGAATATTATTTTTTTTTTCAAAAAATAAGCCGTTCAGAAAGGTCAATAAAATTAAGGCATCGTGATCCACCGCAACATCAAAAAATCGTTGCGTCGCATCCCATAGGCAGTGATGCTTACACGATGCGCATTTTATTGATGCTTACAAACACAGCCTAACTCTTAAAATAAAATTAGGGGATATACATATATGAAGTACTTTTAGAAATATCTCAGAGAGGAAATCCAGAAGCAAAAAACAGTTCTAGGAAATATAACGTTTGATGTTACATTTATATGTTCCCTATTGATTTGTCCATCAGTTAATTTGTCAGCAGGTTTTCAGATTTTAAAAAAATATTAAACATACTTTGTGTTCAAGAATATACTATATTTTATATATTTTTGTTTACTTTGCGAAAAATTGTAAAGTTCTTTCATTTTTAAAAATTGTTATTAATTTAAAATGCACCTGCACCACAGATGCTCATGAATGCATCTCTATTTTCTCCTTGTTAAACAGGTGCATATGCAGCGACACTCACTAGCTTACGCTCACACTGCAGCTTTCATCAACGTGTTTGTATTTGCCGGTTGACCTTAAAAAACTTGTCTTTCACATGATGCGTTCATCGCAAATTTGTCATTATCGGTTATGATGAAGCGTGGGTGGCTTGATGAAAGCGGCTGTGTGAATTTCGCGGTCACTTGCATCTTGATCGCTTCTCAGGTAGTAACATTGATTTTCATGAATAAATTTTAACAATTTTAAGAACAAAGACTTAAGGTACATTTCATATTAAAGTACTAAATCGAGCGATTTGGCACCGGGGCGTAGTGGGTAGGTGCGTCGACTCCTACACTCGAGGTCTAAGATTCGAATCTCGAAAAAAAACACATAACGCCATTATTATTATTACTAACAATCGAGCGATTCAATCAATTAAGGAAAGGTTCCACTTTGAAGCATATAATATAATATAATGGCGGCGCTACAGTTCGAGGTGAACCTGGGCCTAGCTTCTCAGCAACCACTCGTGTTGTGCGTGCTATTGTTCTTTCACGAGCGGAGGGGACCTACAGTTTAATGCCGACTCCGAACGGCGAGATTGAGAAACTTTTTCTAGACAGTTATACTCTTTGAGCATTGTCAGTGACTCGAAAGAAGTGGAGCCGTGAAAAAATGTTTGATGTTTTTTTTTGAGATTCAAACCGACGACCTCGAGCGTAGGAGTCGACGCACCTACCCACTACGCCACGGCGCCTACCTTTGAAGCATATGCCACGAATTTTTCATTTTTAAATATCATATGCGAATGTTTTGCTTACGTTCCTCATGCTTTATATTAGAGTTGTACCGAATAGTGATTTAGCCGGATACCGGATACCGAATATTCGGCCTGCAGCTAGGCCGGATAGCCGAATATTCGGCGGCCGGATATCTGCCCAAATTAAAAGTATAAAAGTTTGGTGGTCTGATTCTCAAATCAGACCGGTGCAAGTAAAACCAACTTAAACATATTTTTTCCTTCTCCTCCACAAGACATTCTTACTTTCTACACAGCAACGTTCTTGTGACATTTTTTAAGAGGTTGCGGAAGGCAAGCAACATTGCAAAAAAAATACCGCCAACCAGCATGACTTATACGAGTATCTCAATACAGTTTATTTTGAACGGAATAGTCCCCCTTGGGCTTGGTGGTCAGTAAATAGGAGACAGTACCCAGTTTTGTCCAAATTCGCCAAAACTCATTTTTCATCTCCATGTAGCAGTGTATACAGTGAGAGACTCTTTTCCGAAGCATGCATCGTATACGAAAACAAAGGTAATAAATTATTACCCCTGAATGCAGAAAAACAAATTTTCTTTCATCATAATTTGGCTTTAGTAAACTTTCAATATTAAATTGTATTTTTATTTTGTTGTTTTTTACTGAAAAAACGATTATCCGGTATTCGGCCGGATATCAAAAGACTATTCGGCTTCGGCCGGATATTATAAAAGAAGCCGGATAGGCCGAATACTTGCCGGATATCCGTCACACCTCTACTTTATATACAAAAGCGTTTCAAATTTAATTTTAAGGATTTAGATAGTGCAGAATAGTGTATTGTAGAATTATAAGAGTTACAGTATTAATCCTCCTTGTAAATTCAGAAATGCATGTTTAAAAGTGTTAAATTTCATACTTAGTTTAAGAACACAATGCCAATCACAGTAGCTTCAGGAAAACGTAGTTTTTCTAAACTTAGGGCAATAAAAATTACCTTAGGACAACCATGACTCAAGAAAGTTTATCTATAATGTCAATAGAAAAAGTCTTAAGATCATGATGACATTATTACAGAATTTTCTAAATCTCTCTCTGCACTCTTCTCGAGTAATGTGGAAACGACTTATGGTGCCAAAGATGAAGAATGGGGCGCTAAACGTAATTTTGCACAGGGCGCTCATCTGGCTCGGACCGGCCTTGACCATACCTCCAAGTTATTCGGGTATCTTCTATTTAAAAAGTGTTATTGGCTGGAATACTAGACAGTTCTGTGTTCCCAGCACTAGTGAACAAATATTGTTCCTGACGCTAATTTTAAACCACCCTAGATAGGTGGACGAAACAATATCGAAATTCTCGCTATTGGTTGTTTGGTAATGGAGTCCTTCAGACTCATTGCAACGGTCAGTAATATTTTGGGTTAAATTGAATCCATCTTGTCACCTCCTGGGCCGATTTTCTAAACGTAACTTGCTTCTTTTGCTTCCTCTTCTGATTAAAATTGCATATCTTTTATTTCGACTAAACTACATGGGCTATAAAAATCAACCACTCAACCACACATTTCTTACAGTTTGAATTGCTTTTGTTATCCGACATATGTAGATATCATAAAAATGATCGCACATCCTACCACGCTTTAGTTCCTAAACTGATGTTATAAAACTTAACTTGAAAATAATGTACAGCTTAATACTTTAAACTTAAAATTGTTTATATTTTAATGCAAATGCATGCATGCACACATGCCACGATGCATACGTGTACACCTCTGGACCTAGTAAACTTTACATGTTATGTCACAACATACCCACACCTTCAGATGATGCACGTTACTTTAGAGATACACATCTTAAAAATTATTGTTCCGATTTTCAATAATTAATTGCAGTGCAATTTGTGAGCGACCGTTTTGCTTCGATAAAAGATTTAATTGCTTCACAAGTGTGGACGTAACAGATTTTCACACGTTCACCACCACGAACTATCGGCCCAGAGCACAGATGCATTTTTAATGGAAACTCATTACCGTTGTAATTGTGGTCGTAATTTTCAGGTGACAAGGACATGTTTTCATAAATGTTTTGTAATAAAAACTTTTAATCTCTGTTAGACAATATTTTCCTTTTTTTATTTTTGGTTCGAGTTCAATAGAAAGAATGTTGCATGACTGCAAGTGCGGCTTTGAGATTTCAAAGTTATTTGTCGGTTGAAAATTAATTTTGTCAAATAAATATTTCAAAATAGTAACATTTCAATCGATATGACGTCCTTGTTCCCCTTGGCATCGGACTCGGCTTTGAAGGCGATGATGACTGTGTGCATGTGAAGCACCAAGAAGTTTCTCCATAATATGAACTTAACTTTCAAGTCCCCGCTAGAAAGCATTTGACATTTCAACTTTTTTTAGTTGAAGACGTTTTCTTTCTAATTGCTCAATATGTTAGACCAGTTCCTTAGTTAGTATCAGTTAGCTGGTACGAAGAGATCTGCTTTTACACTGATCGATCGAAAACAGGTGCGGAAACGGGGGTAGGAGACTTCTGTTTGCCTTTCGAAAGATCCCTGAACCTAAGCGACGAATGTCGCGATTTCCAAGCGGTAGGTCGCAGCAATAAATGAGGCGTCACTTACGCTAAAAGAACTTCATTTGACGGGAAAAACGATAACTTTATATTCCGACTGACGAGCGGCAATGAGAGCCATAGCGTCGGATATTACAAAGCCGAAAATAGTAAAGAAAACGGTAAGACTCTGTTGGGTATCGAGATACACAGGAGTTCAAGCAAACGAAAGTGCGGGCGTGCTAGCAAAGGAATTGGCTAAATCTCTAGTACTACCTTATGTCAGCACGCCGTAAAGTTTCCTAAGGGAAGGAACAGAGGACGAAGCCGTAAAGAAATGAGCAATGGCTGAATCTGGACATTGGGTCACCTACGAGAGCCCTATGGCCGCTGCTTGATAAAAATAAATCATTATCAATGATTAGCATCACTCGCAAGGATATTTGAATGGTGGTGGGAGTCGTCACCGAACATTGTCCAAAAAGGACCCTTGCCAGGAAGCTATGTATCCCCCATAGAGTCCGTTCGCCACCTGGTCTGCTATTGTCCAGCTCAGGAGAAGCAGACTTCTAAAACGGAGCTGTAACTTCTTCTACGAGCTGGAGGATCTGAACAAAATAGAGCTGAAGCGCCTCCTGAGATAAATACAACGGCCTGAGTGGTTCTAATCAACAGTAGTAATGTAGATCTCACGGGGTATACCCCATACCCAGGGCACAATGAATCCAAACTGTTTAAGTCTGAGTGTCTAAGTGAGCCACGACACTAGTCGCAAGGGCACTCTTCTACCTACCTATCTACCTACTAAGTACATCCATATGTTTTCCGAAAAAGGAGAACATTCGAAACTAGGTTGGCTTAGGCGGGGGATGGCTTCTGATCATCACATACACCTTCAAAGAAGCAGAATATTCTGCAGGCACGTGCGAATTTAATGATTACATGTGGTTTAATCTTATCTAGAGAACTCAGTAAATGGTGCCCTAGCGTTTTGCGTATAGTTTTGACTAAAACCGAGCGGAGAAGGTACTTTAAAGTCTCACTGACCTATGTCAAGTTTGCGGACATGGTGCCCACGAGACAGTGCCCCCTGTTGATGTGTGTTTCCAGTGTGCTACTGACCACTCTAAGCAGGTCAGAAAATCTTGTTTATTCGGCAGAAATTACTTATGGCCCATGTAATTCCAACCGTTGTTTCAAGTTCAGAGTTGATTGTGGTGAAAACCCGCCAATGGAAGCTGCGATGTTTATTGGTTCTGCCGGGATTAGGACTCCTCGCTTACCTATTTCGTCAACTATTTAATTCCCTAGCATTCCCTAATGTGCAGGGCTCAAATATATGGTCCTGTGTTGTATCTAAAGGGTCTCTGATTATCTTTAAATTTAAGTAAAACAAATCGTGTATGAGATATCATCTATCATCTTTCGATGCCATTGCACGAAATATAACACCGCTCAAATGTCCGCCGCGTATTCTCTAGGTGCCGCTCTTGGATTTCATGTAAATTGGTATCGTCCCAAACTCATCCAGAAATGAGCACCATCGCTGATGGTAACAGAAAATTTAGTTGAATCCGAAAATGGAAAACTGAAACGAGCACTTGACAAAATATGCGATTGGACAAAACGTAGGCTCATTGCTTTCAATGAGACCAAGTCTACGCATATTAATTTTACATACAGAAATATAGGTTGTCTATCCGTCTTCCTTAACTCGGCACAAATACCGTATACAAATGAAGCCAAATATCTTGGGATGACTCTAGAAGCTAAACGAAAGTGGAAGACGCACTTCAAAGAGAAACACGATGAACTTGACTATCGATATAGAGAAATGTACTTGTTACGTGGAAGGTATTCCAAGTTAAGCAAATATAACAAACTGCTTTTATATAAGCAATAGCTAAAACATTTATGGACATATTCGGTTTGTACCAAAGCACGTAACAGAGGATTTATACAGTCCTTCCAAAATAAAGAAATAAGGGCTATCGTTAATTCTCCGTGGTATCTAAGAAATAGTGGTATACAGAGAGATCTAGGGATAGCCAGCGCAGACGAAGAAATAAAGAACTGCGCTCGTAAACTTAGTACACGACTTCATGCTCATAGTAACTATCCCATTATCCAAACTCTGTGCCGTTTCCAACGAACGAAACCGTTCGATTCAGCGCTATAAGAAGTAACTGCACAAAACGTTGGTTCTGCAGATGATTTTATTAAAAATTGACCTGCCTCATGGGTGTACATCTAGAAAATGGAACTACTTGTTAGCAAACTTAGTCGTAGTACACACGCAACATAAACGGGAAGGATGTTATAGTCAGTAAAAATCTGACACTACTATGAGCACACGGGCCTAATAGTGTCTTCTTGAAGATTTCTACCAACCCACAAGAAAGAAAAAATAACTTCAGCGTATTGCTAGACCGATGAAACAGATAAAGGAATGCAAGTACAGTAGAAAATAAACAGTTAGTCTCCCCGTTTCCAAGTGAATGGGTCTTCAATTCAAAAACAAATCGATAGCAGCATTCCTTGGTTACGTGAACTTAATTCGAAGCCTTCGAGTAATTACCCCACAACGGTCATTAAAAATGCATAACAATGCAGAAATATTACAAGAGATATAAATTCAGCAAATTGCCGCTGGCGCAGTACTTCAACACAGGGTCTTCCAAAACGAATTGACCGCATTGTTGTGCCTCATTCTTACACGATTACGTTTGTTTTTTTTGTGCAAAAGACTGCAACCTCCTCTGTATGTTGCCCACTCCCTGCTCGGTTTCTGGAACTGGGCACTTTTGTATTTCATTTGATTGTTCAGTTAAACAAAAGTCACGCAATGTGCACTCGAACTCTCGCTGAGGCAGGTAGCAATCACAACTATCATGCCTCACCCCAATCCTCTCCATTTCTCCAATTCTTCAGAGTACCAGTCTCATTATATGTTTTTTTTTTTCATTTTTCAATTCAATTTGCCGTCTTCAGTTTTTGCTGGATGATTTTCTTTTAGTTTTTTTTGCTCTCCTTAAGGTTATGAACTCTAGGCAGAACAACTCGACCCTATTCAAGGATACCTCGTTTCGCTTCGTGAGATAAACGATTAGCATGACTAGGTGCTCTGACTGCGAAGGGGTCATATTGAATGATTTCATCTAATTACACGTTTCCAATCAAGTACATTCATTTAATGTACATTTGCGGCATCCGATCTTCGAAGGATCAACGTTTTTCAGCCAATTGAGACAGATTTTTGATTTATGAGGGTCTTTAATTTCATGCACTCAAACGAGTCTTGAAATTTGCTAAACGCTTGTGGTTTCTGATGCAATGAGGGCAGAAATTGATTTGGAACACTGACTAATGAGATAAAATTGGATTGTTGCCGCTTGTGTTACACATGCGCACGCAATCGCCTCATTATTGAATGATATTGCGGTCGCTGCTATTGAAGCTTAGATTTCAATTCTGATTGGTTAATGGAAAACATAGGAATAAACCAATCAAAGATTTGCAACTGGCAAACAATGATAATCAAAAAAATTCTTTGCGAAGGACAACATTTGTCTTGAGGTTATTTTTCTCTTCGGGAACTTTAGTGAACAACTTTCAGGTCATTGTCAACCAGACCGACTAGACTCAGTTATGCCTGATGATTAGTCGATTCGTAATCGCATCCGAACATTTTTGTGGCTGTTCTGCTCCCTGTATCTAGCGTAATCAATCGTTTGTAGAGTAGTGTTGCTTGGAATTATTAAACTCATTCAATCGATTTTTTTTTCACTCCCGTCTTAACACGCCATGGACGTCGTTGTTGTTTAGTAATTTCTTTCAATATCATCCCCATTTATCAACACTTAGCCAAAGGATATTCAGTGACATATTCGGCAGGTCATAAAGGTGGTGTGATTTAGCGCTAGCAATTTTTCAAATCCCTCCAGTTCGATGAGGGAGGGTGGTGAATTAAGACGACATGTCATTATTGTATTGTTGATTTCTGGGGGTGGAAAGATATCGATTTGGAATAATCGAAGTCATTTGTTTGATCCGTTGACAAACTGAAGAGTAAATGTCTCATTTAAGTTTTGAGTTATGTGTGCAATTTGTTTCACTTGCTCGTTGGACTCAGGATCAAATCCGAATTCGAGATATCAATTTTGTTGGATACACTTTTGACTGATTGTGGATAGAATTTTGTTAAAAATAAAACATGAGAACTGCTGCATAGCCAACAATTCTTCTCATGAATGGAATAAATGTGTAGCGTGAATGGAGACAAGAATGCGCGAAGAAAAAAAATTGTTGAGCCGTTTTAAAGTACGTTTGGGGGTAAAATAAAAGATTCTCTCGGCTTCATCTATTTTACTGTTTAAAAGGGATTCTTTGAACGGAATTTGATTGAAGGGATTATTGTAAAACTGGTTTATATGTTAAGCCACGATTAGGACCGCTATGCCAAAATTGTAATATCGTTGCTTCCGTCTTATTATTATTATAAGGGAATCATTGGGCCGTACTTGCTATAGAAAAACTTCTCTAAATAACATGTGGTTCCAACAAGACGGTGCTACATCAAATATGGATTGTGCCACAATGAACAATTTTGGGAGAATTTTTTCTATCTGAATAATGTCAAAAAATGGTCGTATCGATTGGCCGCGCTATCTCTCGGCTTGACTCTGAACAACTGTTTCCTTTGAGGCTGTACACCACAACCACAGGACAATATTCGAAACCAATTTGCTGAAACAACACCAGAAGTCTGCGGAACTATGATGAAACTGGCATGAAATGTGTTTTGCGCAATCAGAGGCAACCACTTTACCGACATCATATTCCATATATGTATAATTTTAAAGAATAGAACTGGGGTGGAATCGGATAAAGCGATAGTTGATTTTCGCACTTTCGACAATCAAATGTGACTATCAAATATATTCACGTCTGAGTAATGCGATCGCAAAAATTATATGACAGCTTGGCATCACTTCCTCTGCTTGCTTAATCAGTATTATTTGTATTTAAAATAGTTATTATTTATTGTCTAATTGGTGAATTGTTTTATTGCTAATATATCGTAAACAAGTTGTGGCTCCGCACTGAAATTGAATTTTTTTAAAAAAAAACTTTAGAAGAATAATCGTTCCTTGATGATGTAGGAAAGGCGTGCGTGAATAAATACGCTCCTATCAATATTGTGTGTAGAATATGTGAGAAACAGAAATGTAACATATTCTGCCAAGAGCCTGTAATGAGTTTTGCGGCTTATATAGTTACGTTTAAAAAAATCCTCTTATTTTTCTGATGCCACTCTATATATAATTAATACCGCCGTATTTCAAATTTACAGAAATTCGTATTTTCGTCCATAACTCAAATTGAGTAGTAGTTGTATACATATATACATGTATGTATGTACATACATATCATTGCATTTATGCTATGTGTTTCTTCATGGTTAAATAATATGTCCTTCAAGGATTAAATAAAAAAGCAGATTTGCATATACTTTCTTATACCTAACATATGCATATTTCACCTACAGACATACATGTATTTCATTTTTAATTGTATCATTTAATGAAAACAACTGCAGTAAGATCATATGATCAAAACAATCGAAAATTGCCCATAAATAATTCATTTTGAATATCCACTCAACAAAAATATATGAAAACGACACAAATTTAGCTGTCACATGAAAACGATCGCAATTTTGCGATTCTTAAATTGACAACCGCATTACGCAGAGCAAGAAACTCGAATGTGACAATCAACAATCAACTTTCGCATTAGCCGATTCCACCCTTGTATATTTGTATATTCGCACAAATAATAATAATAATAATGGCGGCGCTGCAGTCCGAGGTGGACCTGGGCCTAGCTTCTCAGCAACCACTCATGTTGTGCTTGCTATTGTTCTCTCACGAGCGGAGGGGACCTACAGTTTAATGCCGACTCCGAACGGCGAGATTGAGAAGCTTTTTTCTAGACAGTTATACTCTTTGAGTATTGTCAGTGACTCGAAAGAGGTGGAGCCGTGCAAAAATGTTTGATGTTTTTTTCGAGATTCGAACCGACGATCTCGAGCGTATGAGTCGACGCACCTACCCACTATGCCACGACGCCCACAAATAATAAAGGGTGTTTTTTTTAGAGACATTCAAATTCAATATGAAATAAAATACTTGAAGCTAATGCTAATGTCTATGATATTAATAGATAATAGATCATTTTATGTCATTAGTGTTTAAATATGATTTTGGGCATATGCGCGCAGCGGCTAGCTGGAATGAAGAGCAATCGTAATCAGCAGTAACACGGCGAATGTTCTTCCAAATTCTAACTTTCAACTTCCAAATCATCCAACGTGTCTGATTTATCGGCATAGGTTAGTGACTTCACATACCCTCAAAGAAAGTAATCTAAAAGCGTGAGATCACAGGATTGTGGAGGCCAGTTCACAGGTCCATTACGCGAAATTATGCGCTTAGAAAATATTTGCCGCAATAATAAATGGCGTCGCGTGCCATGAGGCATGTTGCGTTATCTTGTTGAAACCAAAGCTCTATCACGTCAATGCCATTCAACTGAGGAACGAAGAAGTCAAAAATCATGTTTCTATAGCGCTCTCCATTGAAGACAACATTCTGGCCGGCATCGTCTTTAAAGAAAAATGAGCCGATGTTTCCACCAGCCCAATCATTTTAATGGTTGTACGGGACTCTCGAAAAATGCTTCTGGGTTTTCTCCACTCGGAATTCGGCAATTTTGCTTGTTTACATATCCATTTAACCAAAATTTGCCATCATCGGAGATCAAAATTTAGCGTTGAAAATGAGGATCAAGCTGAATCATGTTTTCGGTCCATTCACCGAACCTACGACACGTATAATGGTGACGCGGTTTGAACTCTTGCACAATCTGGATCCTATAAACTTTTAAGCCAAGATCTTTCCATAAAATCTCCCACAAAGTAGATGAGCATAGCTCCACTTGCTGTGCACGATGGTAAGATGACTCAGGCTGATTCTCCTCAACACTGCGCTCTACACCGGCAACAACATAGTTTTCAAAATAAGTTTGCACAATTTGCATGCGTTGTCTTGGCGTTGATCTATTCATCGTAAAATGGCAACGTACTACAAATCAATTTTCAACTGTCAAATCTGTAGAAACAGAGTTGCCAGTGTTAAAATCAAACTTCTAAAAAAAAACTCTTTATAAATTACAAAATTGTAGTCCGTTTACAATTTTTTTAAATGATACATCGACATGGAATATGAAAAGCATTCTGTAGAGGCAACAGCAGATAAAAATATTTTATCTCAAAACTGAATACATCAGCAATATCTACATAGATCCTTAATGGACTTCTTATCTAAATTTGTTACCAAAATGGTCGTACTCATGGGGTCACCGCTAATCTATTCCCATTCCTGCTCCAACAACTCCAAAACCACCAAGGCATCTGCTTGGAATTTACCCCATTAGATCCTACCTTAGTAGCACTACTGCCTAATATCTCAGTTCACTTGCAGGTGATTCGTTGAACAGGCACCTCACACAAAAAAGTCGGAAAATTCCTTCCTGAGCACGCGATTAACCGACATCTCCTCATCTACAACTCACCTGTTCGGCGGGCGTGCGTCAACTTTTCGCTCCTAACTACTGGAGGGCATAACCAAACATAGTTATTAAATTAGGATTCCATCAGGCCGTCATTAGAAGCGTTCACCAATTTTGAGATACTCGTAGTTTTTCACTTCGGTCCATAGTGACCGCTCCAGTTTTAGAACACTCTCCAGTCCTAATCACCTCAAACGACCGGCCAGCCAATCGACCGACTTTGAACCCTTTTTGTCCGCTCCTTTGCCGTGCTCTCATCCTTCCGCATGTTATCTCCTCAAAGCTGATTGTTATGTTGGAACGTGCATTTCTGAATTCCGCCGACCTAATGGACGGGCACGTTGCCGCTGACTCGCACCTGCTGTATAAATTTTCGGTCACTCGTGAATGGAATCATTAATTATCGCATGATTCTGAATGAGAAAGTGATCTTTGTTGCCGGCAGTTGCTGTTAAAATACCCTCAGTCGTTCTGGGGGCCATAAGTCACCGATGAGGTGAAGTGGTGCTCTCATCGCCCCAAATGAAGATGTTAAGAGCACGACGGAACATACTTTCTCTAATCTGTGACCATTATTTGTCGGTCCGTATCTGGGTATCTATGAGAATGCGTCTGGTCAACAGTGATTTTCGCCTCTTCAGTGGACAACGACGCACGGCCGAACGGGCGAGATGCCGCCAATTGGCTAGAGTGTCTCTGAATGCGTCTAGAGTGTAAGTTAGAGATAAGTTGGATGCTTACACGGTCAGTGTTGTTTGGGGCTCGTTTTCCAGAGACAAAAGATAACGTGCTTGGCACTTTGACTTCAACTTTGAGTGCGTGTCGGAAATTAATGTAACGACGGTGGTTCTGGTAGTTGGAGAGGAGGCAAAGTCGACGTTCCTGGGCAATTCCAGGTGATTTCTTACTTAAAAAACCCAAGATACTGGAGAATATATCAGTTAAGTGTCACTAGGCGTGGAATATATGCGCCTGATTAGGTTGGTTTTGGTGAGGCCGCTACACCGAAGCAATCAGTTACCTTAAAATATATTATAGAAGCCGCAGCAGGCATTGATTATAACGCATCCAACGGGATGATGATGATGGGGAACAGGAGAAACCTACGCAAGCGACGTGGACGAGATAATGTAAGATGGTCCGATGAAGGTGGATTGATGAATCTTACTTTTCGATAACACAAGTCCTCATAAGGGTTATGATGAAATGTGGCCACGTACTCCGAGATAGTCACATTGTTCGCTGGAATATGTGTATCGAAGATTAACTACATTTTCCGTTGACAGTAACGATAACTCTTTGTTTGTAATCACGTTGGTAGACGACTGTAACTCTTCGGCCGTGCCACGAGCACAAATAAAATAATCAGAGTATGTTACCGACTCACTCTTGTGTCATTCCATTTCACCAAACTGTCCCCAGTCAGAGTATCTGCCCGCATTAAACATCTCAAGTCGAATGTCATCAATTGCCCATCTGCACCACCCACATTGACCTTTTCGATAACCAAACTGCAATCCAGTGTATCGATGCCGATCTGTCAAATTGACTTTAATTGAGACACGCAGACGACGGCAGACGATGGCGGCAACTATCTATCGACACTAATGGCATCGACGGTTTTTTGATGTTTCCCTATCTGAAATTTGATTTATAATTTTCCCCATATCACATCCTCAGCGGTGTGGTGACACTTTAGTGTCGCATCGCGGGGAAACTCCGGCTTTGTCTCATCGCCGCATCGCAACCCGTCGAAGACCAACAGAACCAAAACCCAAGCCCAAGTCCAAGCCCACTGAGTGTTGCGCGAGCTACTCGACTAATTTTCGATTCAGTTTTTATCGAATGAAAATTAATTAGTTTTCACATAAATAATGCGGTATGTGTTGTCACGTGGGCATGGCATTTGAATTTTCTGCGTGTAAATCAGGATTAGACAGCTGCGGTTTTGTTCTTCTAATTGTTGACAATGTGAGCGGAGTTGTATTGTTCTTATGCAAATGGGCGAGCTCTTTCTCTGCTCAGACAAGTGTTTCATGAATGAAAGAGGCCGTAAAAGGAAACCCCTAAATGGGCCACATTGTTGGTGCCTCATTCCACCTGCGGCGCAGGCTTAAGACTACGTTTGATTTAGAGAATCTCCTATGGTCGGCGTTTATAGAAGTGTATATTGTGATTTGAGTGTATGGGTGAGTTAAGGCGGTGCATGCGCAAATTTTTGGACCAGCTAACCGGTGCTGTGCGGCCTTTTCTTTCTCCAATCGAGGGCAGGCGGATGTGGAGACAATGGAATAGCCGGCTACTTCAAAGGCAGTCACGCGCAAACGATCTTTCTGTCGGAAAACAACTTCATTAGCATACGACATCATCATGCAAAACTATGTTAAGCTTCGGAGATTATGGGTAAACAGTTTGTTGGTTGGCATTGGAAAGTCTTGGAAAGTTCAACGGGAAAGAGTTGACACCAAGAATACTGACAAATTGAAGCTACATGACTGAAGAAGGGTAGATTTTGATTTATAAATTATTTTACCACAATGGAGGCATGCTTGTCCGACTTCATACTCCACTCTTTTAAAAACAGAATTGGAGGTCAACAGACTTTATACTTTTCATCTGTCATCTACAGAGATGATTTCAAAGAATTGAATTATTTGTTCGGGTTGCCAAATGTCAAAATTTCTTCAGTGTTTCGGGACGGGAGAAGAAAGGCCAAGTGTGCTTGTCGCCGCAAGTATAAACTTCACATACGGCACCCTGGGGATCACCCTGGCGATGGTCCGACGGTGAATCAGCCTTGACAACTCCTGGTACTTCAGTTTGTGGAACCACTGTTGTCTAAACGCAGATACGACGCATCAAAATCATAGAAAAAAGAATTCACGCTTTTGATGCACTCATCAGGTCTATTCTGTAATATGCGACGATGGTCAGTAAAACGGCTGATTTGCAAAAAATAGATGGTTCACCGAGCCAAAAACCTCAACAAACGCATTCTTCCGTTTTCGGAGTCCCAGATGCGATAGTTTTGTTTGTTTACCTACACAAGTGAGAATGAGCCACTTATAATACATTTGTGTACATTTTTTAAAGTCCTTTCTTCATTTTTGGCATCCAACTAGAGTGTATGATCTACTGGAATTCAGAAGGCCAATATTCATATGCAAAATGAGCTACAAAGTCATTGCGGATAGGTCGTCTCGAAATGGACACGCCTTAAGATATGTTTCAGAATACAATATCCCATCGACTATTTTGGCTTGATCACATAAACAGTAATGTTTCGGTTAAGAGTGTTTTCGAATTCGCACCCACGGTTCGAGTGCATAGAAAGAGGAACCTCCGTTTTTACGGATGAAGAAGTTCATATTTTTTTGGAGAGAAAAGTTGTGCATGCGAATTTGATTCTGTTTGGGTTGATGGCGATTGGATTAGAATATTCAACCACAAACTGTATAGGCTATATAACGGCATGTATCTAGCCATGTGTCTGCGGATCTGGCATCTAAGACGGATAGGGTATGTAGAGCGCATGGACAAATTGGCTCCGGCCTGGAGAATCTTCCACTCTGAACGAGTTGAAAAAACCAAAGAGGACATCCACGTTTAAGGTAGCGCACACAAATTGAGAGGGACATCAATCAAGTTGGCGTACGCAATTGGAGACAGCTAACAGAAGATCATGCTTGCTGAAGAGGCTTGCTGGTTTAGACCCAGATCCACCCCAGACTGTAGCGCCATAAGAAGAAGAGGAAGAAGAATGCTTTGATTCGATGTCTGATATGAAACGGTCGAGATTGGAATGAAGAAGACGGTCGGAAGGAATGTCGAAGGCGACCATTTATTTTTGCTCAACACATCGCTTGATAATTATTCGTAAAGTTTGCACATATCCACCGAGAACGATCAAATTTCTATTTGAGGTGCTGTTTCATTCGTTCCTAGATTTTGTTTGTTATTGTCTTGGCAAATTTTTGCACTTCATTAGACTACCTATGAGCTAAGGTTCTCCAAGTGAAAGAGGTAGTTATTGCTTCTGCTCGTTAGAGCTTTGCGTAAATATCGTCGAGTCTTACCGCCTTGTAGTTCTTAATCGCGCTTAATATCTCATCTTTATTTAGAGGCATGTTGTGTATTCAGAAAATTCTTACATCAGCCAGTGAAGTCCAATTTGCGCATATTCCTGACAAATATATGGTTCACATCCTTAGTAAAATACAGCTTTTATCTTTTGAGCTATTCCTCATTCGAAGCACGTAAAGAACCGCATAGTCATCTCATGGTTAGAGCTGTCATCTCTTTAGTGATTCTGTAGACAGTTCTGCTGTTGCACCTAGTTCAAGTTTCCTTTCCCTACTTGCTGCTGGGGAACTACCCACCGTATGGTAAAATTTCAACAATTGAACAAGTTTATTGAATGAATTAAAGCTTAGAGAGATTAAAATACTGCAAAGCATGACTCAAAGAAAACAAATATTTGTTGTGACAAACATGTTTTGCTCGCAAACGACACACCCATTACAACAACGCTATTATTCGATGAGACAAATCCAATGAGCCGACAAACACAAACTGTTCAATTCAACGAATATTCGAATGAATATTCGGCTGCAGCTGGGTTCTGTTCTTTTGGTGCTTATGTGCAATTTGGATTTGCAAATAGCTAGAGCCGTGGCGTAGAGGGTAAATGCGATTCCTAAGCTGAAGGTCTAGGTTAGATTTTTGACACAGTTTTCATATTTCGCGACTCCACCTCTTTCAAAGCTCTGACAATACTTAAAAAATGTAATCGTCAAGAAAAAGGTCATTCAAAGTTGGCATAGAACTACAGATCCCTTTCACTTGTGATAGAATAATAAATACCACGAGCAGGACTAGTGGTTACTATATGTGAGTACTATATGTACTCTGCAGAAGCTAGGGTAAGTCCTTCGAAGACTGTAGTACCACAATACACATGTATTTGTATAAAGGCCAGGATCGACCTCTCAAACGCCTTTTCTAGTCGAACTATCTCTTACTAAGTCTTCGTTTGTCCAAATCATTAAGAATGGTGACACACTTACCTTCGAATCTGCATACCTGTATACAGAAGCGCACATTTCGACACATCATTACGTCCCTAATAAGGAGCCTTGGATTGCTTTCGGACTGCCAATAATAGGTAATGTTTTCTTGGACTTTTAAAGAAACCAATTCCAAGAGCGATCTTCCGTAGAGCTTGAGTAATGTACACTAAGTACTTTAGAAGTATTATGGCCAATGTACTTTTTTATATCTAAATGGTCATGGAATTAAGATTCCTAAACATTTCCGATTGTTTTCGAGAGATGCTGAATCAGGCCGCTGTTTTTGAGTCTTTTCTCACAATAAATTTTAGTCAGGGAGACTTTGGAATTCCTCACAGTTAATTTCTGATCTCGATTCCGTGTGTTAGCGCCAGCATTTTAAAGGATGTGTCTCATCGAATGACTTTCCAGTAATGAGAACAAGAATCCAGTCCTAAAAAGCGGCGCGAAACATGATAAGGAACTGGTACACAAAAATATTCGCACAAACCTCAATGTCGTATTGTAGGCCACTTTAATTCGCCTGAAACCTGTGGCTGAGAGAATTGAAATATTTTATTAGAATTGAAATATTTTATGCAAAAAAAGAATTTATCGTAAAAAAATTAATGGGTCGAAAACAATCTTCCATAAAAGCTTATTTAAAGCCGGGTATGTGAAGAAAAAACATACCCCTAAAACGGTAAAAATGTTGGCAGATCATACACCCCATGGACGTTTTTAATAAATTTACAAATTGGGGCAATATCAAAAATAAGATTTATTTTATTTTTTATTTTATTTTATTTAACTTAAGAGGTATGTACATTAAGATTTACATCATTTTTAGTACTTAGTAATTAAACTCAATTTAAACAGTTTAACTTCAAATTAGTACAAATATTTCTTAAAACTAAAGGATGGGAGGGATGAGTTTTTATGAGTTTTTAACAAACACCTACGCTCGCTTCGCAACAAGAGAAACAAACTCTGGGAAACCTATTTAAAATCTCGGTCTGGTTTTGACTACTCCATATACCAGCGATTCCATTTACAATTTGCTGACCAAAATGAACGTCTTTACCAAGAGTACATCAACCGAATGCAATCTAATCTCATTACAGATCCCAAGAGCTTTTATCATTTCATTAATACCAAACGGAAATGTGATAACTATCCTACAACTCTTAAATTCGAAGATACAGTTTCGTCAGACCCGCAAACTATTGCAAACCTGTTCGCGGACTTCTTCAGTCAGTCGTACTTGGACGATTCCACTGACGTTGATGTTGATTATTTCTCCTACATGAACAACTGCGCCCAAACTTCACTAATTTCCATCAACATCACCGTTCCCATCGTTGAAGAAAAATTAAATAACCTAAAGGACGATTATTCTCCTGGTCCCGATGGGTTACCGGCAATAGTTCTCAAAAAATGCGCAAAACTCTTGGCCCAACCTCTGACGTCCCTCTTCCTTATGTTCACCTCGCAAGGATCCTTCCCACCGCCTTGGAAGAATTCATTCATTGTTCCTATACACAAGAAAGGCTCAAAAAATGAGATAAATAACTATCGCCCTATAGCCAAACTTTCTTGCATTCCTAAAGTTTTTGAAAGCATCGTTTATGATTTAATGTATTTCCATTGCAAATCTTTGTTTTCTTCCTCACAACACGGTTTTCTCAAGGGCAGGTCGACCACGACGAATCTCACGCAATTTGTCTCTGAAGCACTACGCGCATTTGAACATGGGAAAGAAGTCGACGTGATAGCTACCGACTTCAGCAAAGCATTTGATAAAATATCACACGATATTATTTTGTTCAAATTAAACGCTCTAGGTTTCCCACCAAGTCTCGTCAAATGGGTAAATTCGTATTTGGAAGGAAGAAAATATGAAGTTTTATTTAGATCTGTTGTCTCCAAGTCCTTTAACGCTACATCAGGTGTTCCGCAGGGTAGCCACCTGGGTCCTTTAATTTTCGTCCTTACTACGAATGATGTTGTCTACATCATCAAGAACTCTCAACTTTCTGTTTACGCCGATGATATGAAAATCTTTAATTACATCTCTTCTCCCTCTGACTCTAAACCCCTTCAACGTGATCTCAATAGATTCTCTGTTTGGTGTAAGAAAAACTTTCTCCAGTTGAATGTCAGCAAATGTCAATCTATTACATTCTCCCGAAAACGACTGCAACCGGCTAGAAATTACTTCCTATGCAATGAATTAATTCCTTCCGTCTGTTCTCTGCGTGATCTCGGTGTAATCTGCGATCGGGAGCTTAACTTCCGTTCCCATATCGATAACATAATTAATAGAGCCAACTCTGCACTAGGCTTTGTTAAACGTTGGTCAAAAGAATTTTCAAACCCCTATGTCACTAAGTCTCTGTATGTCACCTTCGTTAGACCTATCCTTGAATATGCCAGTCCGGTCTGGTCCCCCTACTATCTTGTTCACATCCAACGTATAGAAGCCGTCCAACGCAGATTCTTACATTTTGCCCTTCGCGATTTCAACTGGGCTGACAGAATTAACTTGCCCCCTTATTCGGAACGCCTAAAACTTATACGTCTCGAATCTCTAGAAAAGCGTCGCGAAATTGCAGACTTACTTTTCCTCCACCAACTACTTACTGGTCACACAGATTGCCCCCAGCTACTTGAACTCGTCTCCTTTAGCACCAATTCCCACTACCTAAGATCTAGTTTTCTATTCCGCGTTAGATCACACCGTACTAATTATGGCTTAAACTCCCCTATCTCCAGAATGTTACGTTTTGCTAACATCGCTAATCGCTCATTCGACTTCCACCTCTCAAAATCATCTCTCCGAAATGGTCTTAAGACTCGCCATTCTTCCCTCTAAGTTATGTTTTAGTTCTTAAGTTTAGTTTATTAAGTTAGATTAAGTTTATTAAATTAGATTAAGTTCGCTTGTATTAAGCAGAAATAAATTAAATTAAATTAAATTATGGGAGAGTGGAGAAATGAAGGATAATAGCACTTTTAAAATCTCTGTAGTTGGATATGGATTTTATATAAATAGGTAAGGAGTTCCATAATCTGATAGTGTGAATGAAAAATAAACAAGATGAATTTAAATAGTTACTGCGATAAGGAATTAAGTTTATTGTCATATTGGAACGGGTTAAATTTAGCCTGTTAAATAAGTATACCGGACTTCGACTGTAAATGATTCTGTGAAGGAAAATACAGTTTCTGGTGCTGATGTTCAGTTTAAGACTGCATCCAAACAAGTCCCTAGCGTAAGCAGAGATATGCTCACATCTACGAATACCGTAAATATAGCGTATTGCATCATTAAAGGTCATCTGTAGCTTGTGCATGGATATCGAGTCAGGATTACAATATATTAACTCGCAGTATCTAATAAGTAGAATGAGGGCAATTACAAGTTTTTTGCGTGTACCTAGCGGAGTGTAATAAGCACTGATCCACAACTTGCGAAGGCATCCATAGATGCGACCAACCACCATATTGATATGATCATATCCAGATAGATCACTCCTTATTACATACCCCAGGTTAGTGGTTTTCTCTACGGCTTTAATTTTAGAAGTGTTTAGATAGAGGTTAGGGAGGTGGTCTAGATTAAGCTTTCGTTTAGAAATAGGGATTACTTGGGACTTGATTGGATTTAGTTAGCTCTTGACCAACCGTAGATACGTTTTAAGTCATCGTTCATGAGAGATGCAAGTTCATTAAGATTTGAAAAAAATTTGATCCAGATTGCTGCGTATAAAGAAGATCATTATCAGTCAAGTGTTTTGTAATCTGATTTGCTATTACTTTCTCGAAGACTTTAGATAAGCAGGGCAAGGTACTGATTGGCCTAAAGTCGGCCGTAGACGCTGGGTTGGTTTTCTTTGCTATGGGTATAATTCTAGCAATTTTCCACGACTGTGGAAAAGTCAATGTAATTATGCACCAGTTGATCACATGCGTGAGATGGGAGATGATTAGTGGTAAAACGAGCTTAATAAAACGTATTGGTATGCCATCTTCTCCAATGGAATCTGATTTTGAAGCTACTACAAAATCATTCAGTCTTAAAATTGAATTGTCTGCGGTATTATTAAATTCGAAGTCTGTTGGACCAGGTTTTTCCCCCAAAAAGGCATGATTAAGTTTATCCGCACTAAAGTCACATTTAGAGTTGTTGTTACAACTAGATATACCAATTTTTCGTAGGTTGTTCCAGAGTTTATTTTGCGGGAGAGATGCACTTAGTTTCGATCTGAAAAAGTTCTGTGTGGAAATGCGTACTACTGCGGTAGCGTAGTTACGTGCCGCCTTGTATGATGACCATTTCGCTTGAGTTGAGCTTTGCTTCCATTTACTGTAAAGCCTGTTCCTTTTTTTTAATGGCGTTTACTACTTCATCCGTATACCAAGGGCATGCTCGATTTCGGATCTTGACAGTTTTCGTGGGTACACAATGATCAAACAATTGCATCAGGATTTCTTGAAAGATAATTATTTTGTTATTGGGATCAGCCTCATTACGCCATTGCATCCAAGGGGCAGAAATGGTAGTTGCTTGGAGGTTGTTTAGGTCAATGGCACTAAAATCTTTGAATGAGAAGGTATCAGGCACAACAGTTTTTGACAGGTTCAGATCATAGGTACAGAAAAGAAGATCATGGTCGGAAAAACCAGACAATAATTGGTCGAACAGTAAGACGAGAGACGGAGAAGAGACGATTATTAGATCGAGAAGGCTCGGTGTGCTATTTTTAGCAAATCGTGTAGGATAGTTAGAATTTATTATTTCCATTGCACCAGAAGAAACTAGGTCCTTCATTTGAAAGGCTAGTGAATCAGATTTCTTTATGTCTATATTAAAGTCTCCACAGATGATTATATGCTGGTATTGTGCACAATAATCAGATAGGCTTGCGAAGAAGAGAATTGGTGAGCATCTCCTATTATCCTATTATCTCCTATGAGCCTATCAGATAGGCTTGCGAAGAAGAGAATTGGTGAGCATCTCCTATTATTATTATATAAACAAGCTATCATACATTTCGTATTGCAGTCGGATATTTGAACCATAAGATTGTTGAGCTTTAAAAATGGATTGGGTAAAAAAAGAATTTGTGATTAAAAAATGTAGGAAAATCTAAAACCTTCTTAAAGCTATTAACAGCAGAGATGTCAAATACAATTGAAAAACCCATATCTACCCAAACAGTTCGACGCGTGCTAGGTTAGGTTAGGGGTGGTGGCTACGAGGTTATTGCAAATTTGATGAGAAGATGTGGCTTCACGGAAGCCATATCGTTTAGCGATTTGAAGAAAAGCTGTTCTAACGTTTTTTTTCTAGATTTGGCCAGAGCAGTGTTTCACTGACCGCTGAATCTTTGCAGTTCCTACACATGTCTGTAGAGACAATGTCAAGTTTGCGAGCATGGTAACTCAACAGACAACAGACAGTGGCCTGTAACCAGAAATCAACTACAGAGAGATACTCAACTCTCGAGCTTTTTTCGTCTCGCCTATGACCGTCCATTTCCAATATTTTTCCAGATTTTCCAATATTTTCGTTAAACTCACGCATACTGCCTTATTTTTACGCACACTGCCAAATTTTTACGCACACTTCCACAGAGTTTAACGAACTCCCGTTATCCTGGGACATTTGCCCACGAAAATGGCGGACATTTGCCCACGATAGTGTCATTTTTTGTCGAATTTGCCCACTACTGGAATAATGCACTGGTTGTGTTCATGAGGCCGAACATTTTTCAAATATTAAAAAAACGTTGGATATTGTTGTAAAAATTTTGCTTAATATATTGACATTAAAAATTGTATATGTTGTATATTTGGATACTATTTAATTGTGTAAGATGATATTTCATAATTATCACTCCGTATTTATTCACATTTACAATGCATTGTTGTATATGAATAACAAAATTAATTCTTCAAATAAAAAAAAACACGATTGCAGAAGTACAAATAAATTAAAAAAACAAGTTGTATACATAACTGCATATACTTATATAGATTCATGCATATTAAATTTCCTCCGTAGTTATTTGTGAATATAGCCTTTGAATTCCTAAACAAAGGAAAATATAAAAATGTTGGAAATAAAATTGTCTTTTTTAAGGATGTTTTGAAACATTAATGCATTATCACGAAAAAACTAAAATAAATGCACAAATCCATGGAATTCAAAACAAAAAAATTTTCTGAATTTCAATATTAACGTTTAATAAAGGAACACTTTGAAAAAACAAACCAGTTGTTTTCTTAAATCTGAAGACCACAAGGAGATACTTTGGTCATTTCAATACTTAAGGATGAATTTAAATTTTGTTAACTATATTATTTGATTTTCTCAGGTTCAACGTCAATAAGTACATTTATCACTTATCTCTCTGATTGTTTCAGTATTTCCAATGAAATTAGAATAAATAAAAAATATATCAAACCTATTTCCATATATTTCATAATATAATAATTTAAACTTTAATTTAAAAATAACCGATAATTAAAAGCTTCCAATAGTCCTTCCAGTCGTAATTATTTATGTAAAATGAATGCTCTTACTGAACACTTCGTTTTCGTTGAACTTCCCCTTCTTTTCGTGGTGAACGTATTGCAAAGGATTTGTGATAGCGTTTGGAAAAAAAGGAGAGTGGGGGTATGACCAACCCCCTGATAGATTTCTTCCCATATGTATGTAGATAAGGAATGCATGTTTTGCATGAATTTGTTTGGAGGGGAAGTCAATCAGCTGTTCAACAATGGGTATAATTCTAGCAATTTTCCACGACTGTGGAAAAGTCAATGTAATTATGCACCAGTTGATCACATGCGTGAGATGGGAGATGATTAGTGGTAAAACGAGCTTAATAAAACGTATTGGTATGCCATCTTCTCCAATGGAATCTGATTTTGAAGCTACTACAAAATCATTCAGTCTTAAAATTGAATTGTCTGCGGTATTATTAAATTCGAAGTCTGTTGGACCAGGTTTTTCCCCCAAAAAGGCATGATTAAGTTTATCCGCACTAAAGTCACATTTAGAGTTGTTGTTACAACTAGATATACCAATTTTTCGTAGGTTGTTCCAGAGTTTATTTTGCGGGAGAGATGCACTTAGTTTCGATCTGAAAAAGTTCTGTGTGGAAATGCGTACTACTGCGGTAGCGTAGTTACGTGCCGCCTTGTATGATGACCATTTCGCTTGAGTTGAGCTTTGCTTCCATTTACTGTAAAGCCTGTTCCTTTTTTTTAATGGCGTTTACTACTTCATCCGTATACCAAGGGCATGCTCGATTTCGGATCTTGACAGTTTTCGTGGGTACACAATGATCAAACAATTGCATCAGGATTTCTTGAAAGATAATTATTTTGTTATTGGGATCAGCCTCATTACGCCATTGCATCCAAGGGGCAGAAATGGTAGTTGCTTGGAGGTTGTTTAGGTCAATGGCACTAAAATCTTTGAATGAGAAGGTATCAGGCACAACAGTTTTTGACAGGTTCAGATCATAGGTACAGAAAAGAAGATCATGGTCGGAAAAACCAGACAATAATTGGTCGAACAGTAAGACGAGAGACGGAGAAGAGACGATTATTAGATCGAGAAGGCTCGGTGTGCTATTTTTAGCAAATCGTGTAGGATAGTTAGAATTTATTATTTCCATTGCACCAGAAGAAACTAGGTCCTTCATTTGAAAGGCTAGTGAATCAGATTTCTTTATGTCTATATTAAAGTCTCCACAGATGATTATATGCTGGTATTGTGCACAATAATCAGATAGGCTTGCGAAGAAGAGAATTGGTGAGCATCTCCTATTATCCTATTATCTCCTATGAGCCTATCAGATAGGCTTGCGAAGAAGAGAATTGGTGAGCATCTCCTATTATTATTATATAAACAAGCTATCATACATTTCGTATTGCAGTCGGATATTTGAACCATAAGATTGTTGAGCTTTAAAAATGGATTGGGTAAAAAAAGAATTTGTGATTAAAAAATGTAGGAAAATCTAAAACCTTCTTAAAGCTATTAACAGCAGAGATGTCAAATACAATTGAAAAACCCATATCTACCCAAACAGTTCGACGCGTGCTAGGTTAGGTTAGGGGTGGTGGCTACGAGGTTATTGCAAATTTGATGAGAAGATGTGGCTTCACGGAAGCCATATCGTTTAGCGATTTGAAGAAAAGCTGTTCTAACGTTTTTTTTTCTAGATTTGGCCAGAGCAGTGTTTCACTGACCGCTGAATCTTTGCAGTTCCTACACATGTCTGTAGAGACAATGTCAAGTTTGCGAGCATGGTAACTCAACAGACAACAGACAGTGGCCTGTAACCAGAAATCAACTACAGAGAGATACTCAACTCTCGAGCTTTTTTCGTCTCGCCTATGACCGTCCATTTCCAATATTTTTCCAGATTTTCCAATATTTTCGTTAAACTCACGCATACTGCCTTATTTTTACGCACACTGCCAAATTTTTACGCACACTTCCACAGAGTTTAACGAACTCCCGTTATCCTGGGACATTTGCCCACGAAAATGGCGGACATTTGCCCACGATAGTGTCATTTTTTGTCGAATTTGCCCACTACTGGAATAATGCACTGGTTGTGTTCATGAGGCCGAACATTTTTCAAATATTAAAAAAACGTTGGATATTGTTGTAAAAATTTTGCTTAATATATTGACATTAAAAATTGTATATGTTGTATATTTGGATACTATTTAATTGTGTAAGATGATATTTCATAATTATCACTCCGTATTTATTCACATTTACAATGCATTGTTGTATATGAATAACAAAATTAATTCTTCAAATAAAAAAAAACACGATTGCAGAAGTACAAATAAATTAAAAAAACAAGTTGTATACATAACTGCATATACTTATATAGATTCATGCATATTAAATTTCCTCCGTAGTTATTTGTGAATATAGCCTTTGAATTCCTAAACAAAGGAAAATATAAAAATGTTGGAAATAAAATTGTCTTTTTTAAGGATGTTTTGAAACATTAATGCATTATCACGAAAAAACTAAAATAAATGCACAAATCCATGGAATTCAAAACAAAAAAATTTTCTGAATTTCAATATTAACGTTTAATAAAGGAACACTTTGAAAAAACAAACCAGTTGTTTTCTTAAATCTGAAGACCACAAGGAGATACTTTGGTCATTTCAATACTTAAGGATGAATTTAAATTTTGTTAACTATATTATTTGATTTTCTCAGGTTCAACGTCAATAAGTACATTTATCACTTATCTCTCTGATTGTTTCAGTATTTCCAATGAAATTAGAATAAATAAAAAATATATCAAACCTATTTCCATATATTTCATAATATAATAATTTAAACTTTAATTTAAAAATAACCGATAATTAAAAGCTTCCAATAGTCCTTCCAGTCGTAATTATTTATGTAAAATGAATGCTCTTACTGAACACTTCGTTTTCGTTGAACTTCCCCTTCTTTTCGTGGTGAACGTATTGCAAAGGATTTGTGATAGCGTTTGGAAAAAAAGGAGAGTGGGGGTATGGCCAACCCCCTGATAGATTTCTTCCCATATGTATGTAGATAAGGAATGCATGTTTTGCATGAATTTGTTTGGAGGGGAAGTCAATCAGCTGTTCAAAACAAATCGCACGTATTCACGGATACTGTACGAAAAAATGTTATAAAAAACGCTGTCAGATGACGTCATGAGGGTAGAAGGGAAAGAGTTGAGTATCTCTATGTAGCTGATTTCTGCCTGTAACGATACTAACCAGTGTGCACTCTGGATAACGAGATTAATTGTTTGGTTTTGCGGATGTCGTAGTTTGACGAGAAGATTTTAGTTATACGGCAGGTGTTGCTCCTGTTCCATATTCTGCTAGCCACTTCATACGACTCGGTATCATTTTCGGCGTAAGGCAGTCGAATTGGCGATGTAGTGCTGATTGATTCTGTAGGGATTAGGACTCCTCGCTTAACAAGTTCGTCAGCAGTTTCATTTCCTGGAATTTCTTCATCTCCAGGAACCCAGTATAGAGAGACTATGTTTGTTACACAAAGTATTTGTAGCGAGTTATAGCAGTTGTATACGGTTTTAGATTTTATAGTGTTGCTTCGAAGTGCTTTGAGTGCGGCCTGGCTATCCACATAAGTGTTGATAGGAGTAGAGTCAGGTTTGTTAGATAGGCTTTGCGCTGCTTTTTGGATAGAAACGAGCTCGGCTTGAAAAATTCTGTAACTATCATGCAATTTGTAAAAAATGTTGCGGTTGAGCGTGGTGTTATAGACTCCAGCACCAACACCTTCATTCAGCTTAGAACCATCAGTATAAATGGCGATGCTATTTTCTGGATCAGCACTGGGTACTTTCCAGTACTCTTTTGTTGGAATGATATCTACGATCAAAGGGGGTGACGGGTTTATGGTAATCTGTAGTGGTATTGGAAATATTCAATATGTTATTATGCACAAAGGATCTGAACTTAAAACGATTTGCCTATTTAAGTCTTTGCCGTCTTGTGGATAGTGCTTTTGACGAACAGATTGATTGAGGGAGTAAGTGTAAGATCATGTTTACTGACGCAGTTGTTGTTGTTTTGAGTGCTCCCGTAGTTCCTATACACAAGAGGCGTTGGAGCCTTTCCAGTTGTGCCAGTATAAACTTTTTGTCAAGTGCTTTCCACCATACCAGGACCCTGTACAGTAAGATTTACTTACTTACTTACTATAGAGGTGTAGATCCAGTGGGTCACTTTTGGTTGTAGACTCCACTTTAATCCGAACATTCGTTTAGAAGCATAATAGGCGTTCTGTGCCTTTTTACTCGTTCTTCGATATTGGGTTTCCAGGTAAGGTTCCTGTCGAATATTATACCAAGGAAGGGTCCATAAGTGTGGTGAAAGTGTGCCCACTTGAGGTGTGCCTCTCGTTGCATACTTTGTTAAAGTGGATGACGACGCATGCTAAGAACTCATAATTTTAATAGCAGAACTGCACGAGGTATGCCTTTTATATCAACAATGTGGGACGTTCTCAATGCTACTTCCAAGCTCAAAACACCATCTCAGTCTCCCGAAATCAATCCCATCGAACATCCGGCCAATCTCTAAAAACAATGTAAAAAGGGGTATAATTCAGATTTGCCTTAAAAAATTGACTGCCACCATAATAATAATAATAATAATGGCGGCGCTACAATCCGAGGTGGACGGCGAGATTGAGAAGCTTTTTTTAGACAGTTATACTCTTTGAGCATTGTCAGTGACTCGAAAGAGGTGGAGCCGTGAACAATTTTTTTTGTTTGAAAAATTGTTTGTCTGAACTTGGATTTGAACCTAGACTGAAAGTCAAATGCGCATGGGTCGACGCACGAACCCACACGGCCACGGCCCCATACAATCCGAAAAACTGTCCCCAGGTTTTTTTTATTGACACTTCGATTTTAGGTATTACTCTAGGAAAATGATTTTAGATAAATTTATTTGCGTGTTTATACTTGCATTTTACCGTTGTTTTATTGCGGTGACGTATTGGTCTCACACGGACACCAGGTGTGCAGTAAATCCCGAGATGCCGCATGATGCCAATGTGTCACCGCAAATTCCTATGGGAGAGAACGGAGTAAGTGTTTTCAGCAAAGGACTCAGTTGGTGTATTTCCTGTTGTGTGAAACAGTGAGAGGAAATCTTCCCGGTGGCAGAAATCTGCGAACTGTGCAAACTGTTGTTCAAATTTGGGAAAATGTCTTACGAAAAGAGAGAAAGACGCTTGAATGCAATGATCCAAGAATTGATGTCGGTTGAAGAAACTGGAGGAGCGGATGCTTTTGAAGGAGATGTCTCATCAGACTAATACTTACCGGATTTCCAAAGTTGCAATTCGGATTCCAAATCAGATTATGAACCTCAAGCGAGA
Source organism: Myathropa florea (assembly GCA_930367185.1). NCBI lineage: Eukaryota > Metazoa > Arthropoda > Insecta > Diptera > Syrphidae > Myathropa > Myathropa florea. Next base: position 22,780,640 of record OV884005.1, on the reverse strand, counting down.
AAAGTTAGAGAACAACTATCTGATTCAGTGGCCTCAATTTCTCAAGCAGCCGTACCAGCAGAGCAGCTTCAAGAACCAGTATCACCCGATTCTGAAAACCCGATGCAATTTCTCAATAAGGTAGATCCAATAATAGACGAAGTGGTCGGAAACGTAGTCTACAGTGATATCGAGGATGATGACAACACTGATACGCGCAAGTATAGCAAGTTCGAAGCTCCGTATGGTGACACATTGATCTCACAGCCGAAAACCAAGACAACCCTAACAGTCTCTTGGGTGTATAGTTTGTAATGGCATTGGATTCTATACATATTGTGAGTCTAATACACAAATACGTGCGAACCTACTCTGAGACCACTCTGGTATTATGCACACAGCAAGCCCAAATTCGTGAGAGACCAAAGTGGTCTCATGTGGCACTCAAGGTGTTAAGGGAAAGTTGGGACAACTAAGACCATATCATACTAAAAAGGAGTTCATAGTATGCCAAGGCAGATGACAGACATTTTAAATGCTATTGGCCGTGCCACTTTTTTTAACGTTTTCTTCTGCTCTTCATTTTGTGTGAATAATTGTGTGTTTTTTAATTATATTTGTTTATTTTTTTAACACAAATTGATTAATGTTTTTGTTCATATTTTTTTAATTTGGATGTGCTAGATGATTTCAAGAATGCATTTTAATTTTTAAAGCGAAGTATCGTTTTGGCTTATAAAATATTTCTTTATTCGGCAAACAAATATTTTTGCGAATGATTTTGTGAAGCACTGTATACCGTTGGAAAAATCCGTAGTTGTGGTGGTTATACTTCGTTTAAGTAGCATTCAGCACTTTCTGGGAAGGTTTTCCCGTTTTTCTTTAATTTTTTATTTTATTTAGTTCAAATACTGATTTTTTTTTATTGTATACATATATACATAGATGTTTTCCAAAGGTCGCACAAGATTTGAACTTTGCTCGATTGTTGTGTTAAAGTATTGCCAATGAAAGAAAAATAAAGTGTGACAGCTGAAATAATAGAATAGCTTCTTTTTTTATGGCATTTCTGTTAGAGGTAGTTTTGGGCATAGCATCTATAGAGTGCTATTGTTTTCTAATGTGTAGAGGCAACCTGCAATTTTATACCGACTCCGAATGCCGACGCCGACGACATTCTCTAAGCACTACTAGAGACTTGAGAGGTGATTCCGTGAAAATCAAGTTCCGTCCGAGTCCGGGATCAAACCACGGAAATTCACCACAAGAGTTGACGCACTTACTCACCAACAGTGGTACCAACAGTGAGGAATCTCCATTTAATTTCGTTTCCACCTTGATGGGCTTGTTTATCGTCAAAATTACTTATCTTAAGGTCAGATTTTGGGCTAAAGGCAACATCTGAATATTCTATGAAAATGTTGTAAAAACTGTTGATGGTACTCTCTACGCTATCACGCCATGTTTATCCAGTTTTTTGTACTTAGAGTGGAAAATATGGATGTAAACGGCATGTGGTTTCAAAAGGAAGTGATGCTCGGGTAATGCAGAAAGTTAGAATAAGATAGTGGAGCTAGTTAAGCTTATTTAAGTAATATACTGTTAAAAATGATTTTTTTGATAAATTTTGTTTAAAAGGAAAAATCGATTATCTGCAAGGTCGTTGTTGCCGATCTTACTGTGCAATAATTTAATTTAATAAAGAAAAAAACAGATCACGCGATATACATAACACAACATTAATGGATGAATTAAGCGCTGCAATTATAAAATTCAGCCACATTTTATTTACTATCGAAATTTCGACAAACGCATGTGCGATAAAAAACGTTGACGACATTTACCCGCTATACTATTTTATACAGAACTCTACGCATACTTTGTGGAAAAAAACACCCTAATTTTAAGAACTTGTGTTTTCCTATCAGAATTACTTCCTATGCTGAACACACCATATTTCATGAAATTCTATGAAATATTTTCTAACCAAGTTACTCATTATGTCGATGATGGCTTTCGTGTCGTCATTCCGTCAACATTTAGCTGACCAGTGACTGTCGCATTGGCTTACTCACACCTACTCGTCTGCACCATACAAATATGGAAGCCACATAGTGTGAAGTGCATATTAATTCCGACACTTTCGCTTCATTGGGCAGACACACGTTACGCTAATGCGTTCTATGCGTTATGCCCGAAAAAATATTCCCACGTTTCCATTTCCATATCGTGCTGTTAAACCAAATCACTATTGTCATGGCAATGCGAAGCTTTATAGTAACACTCATTGGTAACGTAACCAAATGCGACATAATCTGGAAAATGTAACCACCCGCTGGGCTTGAAGGTGTAAGGTTTCAACGCGCCAGCCGTGCCAACGACGGCATCTATGCTGAGAATGGAAACATTGTTGACGGCGAAACAGAAACACTAACGCATGCTATCATGGCAATGAGAAATGAAGTGAAGAGGGATTGTAGGGCACGCATCGAATTATTAATTTTTACTTCGTTCTCATTCATCCCACTCAAGTGGTCGATGGCATCCAGCAAGCTTTTCAATTTGCACATCGTAAGCATTGCCCATCCGAACCTCACCGCACACCATCTAGCATCGAACCGTTGCATCCTACTTAAACGAATGCGAGAACTCTAATTTCCTGAAAAATGCATTCCCCCGTCCATGTCACGCATAAATCTCTGCGTCCCAAGCCCCGCGCTTAGATAAACCCCGATGGCATCTGGAAGCTTTCCCCAAACCAACCGCCCATGTGCGCGCAATTTGTGAACGAAATTAACCGATAAATTAATTCGTTCGCACAGGAAGAGGGAGAGAGCAACCGATGCTACAAGGACCAACGAGCAAAGGCTGCTATACAGGCAGCGGCAGCGGCAGCGGCAGCGGCAGTGGCAGCAGCAGCAATCCTCCTCTGGACCTGGAAAGAGCAAAACTTGTGAATGGACTTGGATGTTGTGGTCTGGTCTTTCAAGTCAAATTAAGCCATAAATTCAGTATTTATCTCTTGGGTGTAGTTTGTTGACCGTGTGTGTGTCGTTGTCGTCACTGCACTCCATTTCGGACAGCGGCTGCTCCGAGAAAAATGGTCCGCTCATACTGCCGCACAGTCAACCGGCAAGGAGGGAGATGTGCCAATAAACGTAAATGACCACTTTCATTATATCATTGGAAATTGTGGTGGCACCCTTGGGCCGGAATGGACACTGTCTCTCTATAAACTACAACCAGTGTGCAATATTTATTCGCGAAGTCGTAAAACCCGCGATAAGTGTTCGTATCGATCGCAGTCCATCGAAGCCATCCAGCCCAGCCCGGAGGGAGAATTGAGACGACATCGTTGGTAATGGATTACCTTGGGATCGATAAGATCTCTTAATGTCTTTGACAAGATTCCATCCGGAGGTGATAGAGAATCACTTCGATGTATTTTAATCATTAACGCCTCGGGCATGCACTCGTAGGTTGAATGCTCTTTGATTTTGATGTGATTCGATTGAGATATGAAATTAGGATTGGAATGTGCAGTAAACAAGTAAAATTAACCGGTCGCTTATCCAAATAAAGTTAGTCTCAAAAAGGAAGGCATTTGTCCACAGATTGTGCAAAATATTGTATCAAAACGGAATATGTTTTCATACTTACGAATATTCCTAACATTAGTTGAGGCTTCGAAGCCTGTTTCATATGGCTCGAATATTTAGACTGAAAACAGTTCAAGACTGAAAACAAGAATGGTAGGATGATTCTTTAAGCAGGAAACCACTCTATTCATTTCAAAATCAAAGCAATGCACCGACAAACAAATTTAGATTGTGTTTTCTCTGTCTCCGTCTGTGATTAAGAGCGATGAATTCTCCTTCCCGCGAAATAGTACATAAGAATCTCAGTAACTCCGCTTTCAAACAATGGACCTTACTGGTCTAAGACAGCCTTACCAATTGCGGAGGGTAGCGCTCTTAGCAACCTCAGCCTAATTCTACTGTTGCACGTGATATTGATATGTTCATTATTATTACCTACTTATAACCATAATGACTGTACGGAAACTTAAGTGAACCAAAGCAATCGAGCAAATGCACAGAAATGATAAACCGCTTCGTTCAGTTTCTATAAGTTGGTTCACTTTTACTTACTTAAGTAGGAGCGAAGTCAGTCGCTCTCTACGTGCATAAATGACATGCTGTACGAAATTACAGATGATTTTTGCTTATATTCCAGAAGCGAATATGGACAATTATGAAATTTTACAATGCTTCTGGTTACTTTTTCGTTTAAAAGAAGCTTAAGTTTCCGTACGGCCATTATTTTTGGCCATTAAGCTGCATTATTTCTCGTACTCCTCCCAGAAAACGGCCAAATCCATTTGTCTCATTCGTCCTTAAGGAAAACAAACCTTACTTTTTCCTTCCGACTTAAATTATAAAACTTATGAAATGTCTTTAATCACAGAAAGTTTAGAACGAGTGGCATTACGGTTTCCGCCGCCAAAAATCCACTGGTCATGATTCCGTGTATCCTTTATGTCGGTCCAACGAACTTGGGGGGGGTTTTGGTTTTGGGTTGGGGTTTTATCCCCGCCTTGATCGTTCTGACACGCTGTCTGCAGTTATCTAGGCCAAGTATTCGCCATGAATTGGTGTCAATACGGGGGATTCGATATCCCTCTTCTTCTTCTCCTGTTCATGGACTCACAGTGACCGAGTCGTCGGACTTCAACCAAGACTTTATAAAGTTCGTAAAGTTTCGGGATTTCCTCGCAAAACCGCGCAGGTGGAGTCACATATCCGACCGATATTGTTTTTGTTTTTTAAGAACTACAGAATCAATCTATTGTGGGTGGTGCTCATCGTCCATCGGCAAGAAAGACAAGATAAGCATTTTAAAAAGGCTTCCTGTTATTCTCCCTCACCAGGCAAATGAACAAAACAGTTGATCAATAAGAGTTTGAAGATATTCTTTGCATTCGACCCCTCATTACTGTCCCGCTCCTTCATAGACTGCACCGGCATCAGATCTACCATGACTGATGTAAGCCACACTATAATCACTTGGCTCGTCACATCACAAATTGTCACATTCCCCACCCCAGCAGAAGGCATATCATAACTATCTCCGTTTTGTCAACCATCAGTTGTTGCGTCTCCCCACATCATTCAGGGAACGCTTTCTCTCACCGACCACATCAATTAACCCAAAATATTCCGAAACACATCTATCCAACCGAAACTCTTCTTCCTCTTCACCCCCTCTATCCGCTTCTGCGTAGAGTTTACCTGCATGAGCGCATATGTCCGGGTAGCGCCCACTTCCTTTTGTCGCCGCGGTCACCGATAGTTGGCCGAATTTTCCCGCGCCATCTTTTCTTTTATTTCGGGGGAGAAAATCTTGAAGTCGTCGTCTTCTTCAACCAAAAATTACCATCTGCGGGATCAATCAAACGAAAACATGGCGCAGGCTACCTAATTTCATTTAATTCGTATCCACTCGCCCGTCCCGCGATCCCCAAAAAATGACTTCACTTAATTTGCTGTAGTCACGACATCTATTGTGTGGATAATTGTTTTCTATTTTCTATTTGCCCATGATCATAGTTTTGGCTGTAGACGATCAGATACAAAGAGACATGGAGGTACATACCAGGAACAGCACATGGATAGAGTGCTTTTCGGGTTTTGTTTTCGTCGCTAGATATGAGGGCGAGTGACGCCGGTAATTGTTGTCACAAACGCAGTTACCGAAAAATATTAAATGGAATGGTTCTCGTGTGCACCCTGTTCGAGGCATAAAGGTGAACAATTAGCAGTTGTGGTTAATTTTGGGGATTTCTTTATTTTTTTTTGTGTTAATAAATATAAGGCGTGCCTCGTGGATTGCGTGTTGCGTGTTTCAATTTAAGTCCAGGTTGGATGAGTTGACATGTATTATATTTAGAGCATCTGCAGGGGAAAACTACGTGTAGACATATTAACACATTGCACATTGAACCATTTCGTTATAAAAATAACAAAAATTACCAAGCCCTTACTGCAAAGCTCTTAGCGTTTCCTGTACATTTAAGAACCATCTTAAAGTCAGAGTTTAAGCTGTTTAGTTGAAATATTTTAAAGAAACTTCTTTAGATTGTAATAAATTGACTTGAGGCGAACTCTAATAAGAAGAATTACTTAAATTTACTACCCTTTGACAGCATAAAAGGTGCTAGTCCTTACCAATATTGTAGAATATTTGTGTATGCATGGAAACTTCTACCCACTCTCAGCTGCACAAGAACCGTCCGACACGACGGATGGTTTGGTTTACGTTTTTAGGTGTATTTCAAAAGCGCACCATCAATCGAGAGTTTTAATAAACTCTCAATTTCGAAAATAATCATATTCAGAACTACTCTTTCCAAGCCTTAAGGGATACTAGAAAAAACTGGGCTCGGGTCCACCTCGGACTGTAGCGCCACCACTGTTATTATTATTATAAAAAAACTAAACAGTGTGGCGAATTTTCAGCGAAGTCGCCAAAAGTGACCTTTTTTATGGGGTCTCTAACTTAGAGTATGATGACGGCAGACCCATAAGGAGTTTGGAGGGTCTTAATGACAAAATTGGACAACGAAATGTAATCACACACTTAGTTACAATAGTCTACGTACACTCGAAGTTCTAGTGAATCAACGAGTTTTTTCTTTAGTAAAGCAAAAAAAAAAAGAAAAGTAAAAAAAACGTAAAAAATAATTTCTTAAAAAATGTGAAAACTAGGGAAAATATCTATGTTATATTTCCTAAAAGGCACCAGCGACTCCACTGACGAACGGCCAAACTAATAAATTACAACATTCAAAATTTGGTGGATTTCCTCATGCGACTTTTGAGATGTCAAATCTGAGGGGTCCCTATGCACAACTGGAAGACCATGAAAGTCAAAACAAATAGGACGAGCGACGTATGCTGGTATCCTTGCTCACCAATTCGGAATCAGTCAAGATGCTGGGTAAGACACAGATTGTCCTGATGGTGCAGAAACGGGATGAACAAAACATCTCGAGTGTGGCAGCCTCTATCGGCAGCCTGGAAATCACTGCCAGGAACTCGGAGGAAAAGACAGAAGTGGCAGCGTTATAAAACCGGCTTACACAGAGGGAGGCAAGGGCGATGAAAGAAAATAGAGAAGAATAGTGACGGCTTGTCTGATTACGACTGTAACGTCACAATATTTTAAAATCCACTAAATTAAATTGGTACATATTCTAAGCAGCTACTTCTAACTTAGTTCTACGTCTTCTAAAGAAGGGAGAAGAAATCGCCCTGATCTTGGAAGCATGGGTTATCAAAGACGATCACATCGCTGAACTGAGGGTGAAATTTTACACATTAAATCGCGCTACTAACATAGGTAAATTGAGAACCTGCATGAGTACTTGCTGATACAGTTGGTCAAACGATCAGGGTAGCAAAGCATGAATTTGAAATAGTGCGATCCTTCAGTAACCTTGGGTCAACAGAAGCAGCCGATAATAATATGAAAGAAGAAATACGGGGACGGCTGCTCAAATCTACCAGAGCCTACTAAAGTCTGTTCAGGCTTTGCAAATCAAGAGATCTAACCAGAACCTCTAAGCTGCCGCTGTATAGGATGATGCACAGGTCGTGTACGATTATGGCGTGTACTTGTGTAAACGCCACTCCGATTTCTTAGCCGCGTTTGTGAAAAAATTTTACGGAGAATTGTTGGCCCGTATGTGAGAAAGGACGATTCTGGAGACGCTACCATCATGAACTGTATGATCTACCTCGAAGCTGATGTAGTGACAAAAATTAAGCTCGATAGACTCCGGTGGGCAGGACACCGGCCCGGAAAGTTCTTTGTAGCTAATTTTTTAGACCAGGACGACCGAAGCTTTAGTGTGCGCTGCTGGATGGCACCGGCGAGCGATCGGGATGATTGCAGAGAATCATGACGGAAGCCAGAACCGAATCACGGTTGTCGCGCCGATAATGATAATTCTTGCTAAAAGCAACCTTATAATCTATAAACAACAGTTTAGGGTGTCAGACTTTACATGTCGTGAACTAGACAACGACAGCAAAAAATAAATTTTAGTAGCATCAGCATACGATGACGAGGGACCCGTACCAGCTTATCCCATCCAGAAGGCAGTGAAGGCAGCACAATATGTCAAAATCACCATAGCAATGAGAGCTGAAGCCGACGCTTATCGTACAATATCGGAAAGCAACAATAGCAACGATAGAGATGAGACATTTTTTGAAATATTTTCGTCACTGAGAATGAATATCTGGAAGATAACGATAGTACCGATCAGTTGTTCGATCACATTACCAAAGAACCGGATGGCCTTTTGGCGAGGTCCAAGCTTGTCTAGGCGGTTAACAGTTTTAAAGCTTTAAAGCGGAACTACAAAACCGTCCAAATATATAAGCTCCATTGCTGAATGCTATTTTCAACAGTTTTTCCAAACTCAGCTATAACCAAGGCTATGGAGAAGAGCGAAATTGGTATTTATACCAAAGAGTGGAAAAACTACATATAGCCACCAAAAGACTTCAAACCTATCACCCCCTCGTTTTCGTTTTTAAAACTAGTGGAGAAATTGATGGATCTGTACATGCAAAGTATTATCTTCAACACCACACCACCAACCCAACATGAGTATCGCTAAGGTTTTTCAACAGAAACGGCACTCTACACCCTAGTCAGCACAATTAGAAAATCATTGGAAAACAAAAAATACACAATGGTTGATTTTCCTAACATAGTCAAGTTTGAAGCGATAAACAACGCTCTAATTAGACTTAAGATAAATTCGAGAATTTAAAGAGTATCTCATTAAGCGCTTCCTATCTTTAAATTTAAATAAAATAATACCCGTGGCTTTTTTGGGTAGCGCGCATTCGTAATGTTAAATTTTCCATGACTGTCGCATAAATCCGGCTGAATTTGACCGATGGGTTATGTTTGAAGTTTGAGGGTCGCTGTGGTTTATGGCTTATTCGCATAGACCTTCGACTTCGGAAAACCCCAGAATAAAAAGTCTAACGGGGTCAAATCGCACCATTTCGGTGGTTAGTTCACATCATCTCCACGTGAGATGACCATGCCCTCGAATCGCTCTTGCAGAATTTTCAATGTGGCGTTAGGTGGCTATGTGGCACGTAGCGCAGTCCTGTTGAGACCACATGTCGTTGGTGTCCATATCATCCAATTCAGGCCAAATGAAGTTGGCAATCATAGACCTATAGCGCTCGCCGTTGATTGTGATGGCCGTGGTTCGTGGTTCTCAAAGAAATGTGGACCGAAATCCCCAGCCAAACATCCACACCAAACAGTATTTTTTTTTTCGTGATGCATTGGACGCTCTTGGATTTCATGTAAATTGGTATCGTCCCAAATTCGACAATTCTGTTTGCTAACATATCCATTCATCCAGAAATGGGCCGCATTGCTAAAGATGATTTTTCAATAAAAATTAGAGTCAGTTTCCAAGTGCTCCAAACCCTATTCAGCAAACACGCGTCGTTGTCTATGGTCGAATTTTTTACGGGTGCAGGCCGAAGTCAGGACACAAAATTCGCCAAGTTGTGGTCTGCGAAAGGCCGAGCTGTTGTGAGCGACGCAAAATAGATTGCCTCGGATTCTCCTGCGCACGCTCACGGACAGCGGCTATGTTTTTTGCAGATCTTGCGTTTCGTCAACGTTTACTGAACCAGTGGACTTAAATTTATCCACCACACCGTGAATAGACCTCTCGGTAGAACGATTAAGGCGATTGTAAAGTGAGTGAAGCGCGCGAAGCGTTGAACGAAGAAATTACCCATTTTGATAAAAAAAAATTCTATCATTTGTACCTGTTGTTGAACGCTATATCCATCCATGGTGATTTGACAAAACTGATCAGACTGAATAAATGACAACCAATTTGACAGATGAAACTTCTAAAATACGGACGCTATCACCCTTTATTAAGAATGTCTTATCTCTTATAATCATCCATTCTTAACTAGGACACCTCTGTGCAGCAAGGAGAGTATTCAGAGGAACCTCACAGGCATGTGTACTCTCCTTTCTTCTCTGGATACTGGTGCTGGATGAAATTCTCACGGAACTTACTAACGCATTTTATTGATCATGATCCATGCTCCTAGTGATTACCAAGCGTTTCCTACGATCGAATATCCAACAGGGTGTCATTTGTGGAATTTAATTCTTTTCAAAATTTAACTACCGTTACCGATTTTGAGTGAGACACCGAGTTTTACTCGACGCTAGTATTTCCTGTTTCCATTCAGCCTGCTGGGAATACAAACGGGATCTATCTTGCCATTAGTGTTAATTCCTGCTGTCGAACTGTCCTAGCATTTGTTTAAAGTTAATCACTCGACAGTGCATCTGCTTATGAAACAAAAAACATTGTTTCAGTACATAAATTTATTCTTCAATGCGAAGAAAATGTCACCATACAATGCAGAAATCTGAAGAGCTACGCCTCACCAAAACCTAAAGATGTCCGAACTTAATCAACCGACCAAATATACACATCCTTCCGTCTACACCTAACATACTTATGTCACAAATCACAGTGCCCCATTGCTAACGACGGACGATCCAGAGGAGAACGAACATGACTGATTAAGACCTTTCTTCATCACCAAACGAGAATACTGTCACTGACTAATCTGAGCGCGTAAATAACACAAAACATCACAAGCATCGAGTCGGCTTGTTTTGTTTACTTTTGATTCACGAAACCTGTCAAGGACATTATGTCATCATGTCAGATTTTCCTCTTTCCCCCATCTTTCCTCGCATCCTTCTCTGTGTTTCTTCTCTTAAAACATATTAATAGCCCACAATTAGTCACTATCAATTCGTGTAATCTCGGCGATACACATCGTCCTTATCGATGGGAAAGATGACGACAATGCTGACATCCTTATTATATGTATGACAAATAAACGGCCGACGCGGGAAAAAATTAACTCTCCATGCACGTCCTTACCACACATCATCGCCGGGATGAGAGCACATGTGAATGGGGTTGATGCACCTGAGGTGACGGGGACTTGCAGCATCACTCGCTTTTATCATTCAACCGAGCGTGGGGAAAAAATTATCGAATCGATTTCGAAGAACATGTCATCCCGCAGACTGATGAGTCCTAAATTAATGTCAAACACTCTGTCATCGGATGCAGGAGTCCATGTGTGTGTGTGAATACCGTGAACACATGCATGTCCTCTCGTAAGCCATCCATGACATGCCTAGGGCGGTCTATTGATCGCTTCTGTGGTTTTGATTAAGTGTCAGCGATTTGTCAAAATATCTATATCGCTTGACATTTCATCTTTGCTCTGCTGAGACACCAGTGGCGGAGTATGTGATGTGCGGGAGGAGATTTATGGAGTTTTGATGATGGTAATGATGATGCAATCCAGCTACTACCTGGTAGCTGTTTGAATGAAGAGGTATGAACCGTGAAGAATCGATGATTGGGAAGCAGCCGAAGGAGGTTTTATGATGAAATTAATTGGCCTGATGCATGAGGATTTGGATATTTGTTTCGTTTTGGAATTTCATTCAGATTTGTGTGGAGAGGTGTGGGTGTAACGGCGGAAGTCTTTGACAGAGTTTGGGTAGACGTTGACGAATCGGAAAACGATGTGACACACTTTGGGCGAACGATTTATTTGGGATGAGTGAGATATCAATTTTGAATTACCGGGCTTTTTTGTTTCGGTGAGACGTTTGTCAAAGATGTGATATGAGATTTATTCGTTCGCCGGCGGCGAAGAGAAGACAAATAGGAAAACCCTCTGAGTTATGGCCTCATATTCAGAATGATTTGATATTTTCTCGATTTTGATAAGTTTTAATATTTATGCCTTAGACATGTAAACTGGAGATGAAAACATTCGTTTAGGTTGGTTGTCTGTTTCTGTACCTACCATTCAAATACACTTCAGAAAAGGAATACTATCTTCGTTTCGATTTTCGAGAAGTACAAATACCATCTTTAGACCGTATGTACGAGTACGATTTTTTCAAATTTCCTGAAAGCTTTTGTAGTTGATACTAAAAAAAAGGAAGACACTGCCGCATCATTCAAGTATTTTCCTGAATGGAAATTGGAGAAATTAAATTATGCTATTATTTGTACTCTTTGACGATGATTGATTTGATTATTTACGAAGCCAAAAATAATGACAGTAAGAAAACTTAAGTGATCACTAGTATTTTTTGTGTTGCTAATATTTAATTATTTAAAAATAATCAAAGTTAGTGTTAAAAAACAGTTTGCCCATTAATTGTAACCCCGAAAAGTAGAGATCACTGCGAAACTAAACTTTTTCGAAGCCAAACACCATAGTAAGCAAAATCTTTTATATTTTCCGAGTATCCAGACCAAAAGCAATCGGCCCAATAAATACATATATCGACCAAAAACCACTAAATTAAGAAACAATGTAAGTTGGAAATATGTCAGTTGAAGACCTTAAAGTCATTCTGAACAATTCCTTATCTTCAAAATTGAAGGACCTTGCAACAAAGCAGGATATCCAGAAAATTGCATCGGAAATCCAGTTACTCAGATCGGAAAACTCCTTCCTCACCGAGAGGTTTACAGCTACCGAGAAGTATTGTCAACTTCTGGAAAGGCAACTGAAGGTACTAACACGCAAACAAATGAAGATGTGGTGGTTCTGCATTTTCCAGCAGAGGGAAAACACAAGGTTGACTTTGCCAAACAAACCTGTATCGGTCTTCTCAACCTATAAGGGAATGCATCGTTGCCGATCAAAAACGCACAAGAATTCACCAACGCGTCAACAAACAAATCCACTGTTGTCTTGAACTTCCACCCCGGTGACACAACAAACAAAATAATATCTGGAGCAGCGAAGCTGAAGGTTCGGGAATTGCAATACACCGAGAGCAGTCACTTATCACTCGCCAAAAGAGAAAATCACTTTCCGCACTGAGAACGTTAAACCCATCAGTTAATATAATAATAAACTGGGCAAATGCGAGTTGTACACGGCGAAGGTTCCGTCGCATAAATATTTGTTGATGGAAGCTTTTTTGAATATCGGGCCAAGAATTCAAGTTATTTGAGTCAAATTTTCTTCTAACTTGAACCCAAATCAACCATTCATTACTAAATTCGTGCATACAACCAAACAAACAGTCATCCTATACCTCTAAAAAAATGTATCTTAGACAGAAAATCCCTTCCATCATATCCAATCACTGCTCATGCCTGCGGTGTGTACATTGCTGTTGGGCATTTAGGGGTTGAAATGAATGGAATGTGAGAGGTAAAACTCATCATCGTTTTGAGTCGTCGATCTTCTTCTTCTTCTTGGGGCGCTACAGTCCGAGGTGGACCTGGGCCTCACTCAACATGCCTCTCCAGCCAGCACGATCTTTCGCCAGCTGTCTCCAGTTTCGCACACCAAGCCGGCAGAGGTCCCCCTCGACTTGTGTGCGCCACCTTGTACGTGGACGTCCTCTGTTGCGTTGTCCCACAGGCTCAGAGTCGAAGACTCTTCGGACCGGAGCTAAGTTGTCCATACGCTATACATGGCCTAGCCATCATAGGCGTTGGATCCGTAGACGCCTGGCTAGACTCATGTCGCTGTACAGCCCATATAGTTCGTGGTTGAACCTTCTCCTTCAAATCGCGCGCAGAACTTTTCTCTGGAAAAGACCAAGAGACTGTTCATCCGCTTGGGATTTGTCCATGCCTCTGCGCCGTACAGCAGGACTGGGATGATCAAGGTCTTGTATAGAATCAGCTTAGTCTTTCGAGAGAGGGCTCTACTACTCAATTGCCTTTTGAGCCAAAAAAAAACAGCGGTTGGCAAGAGTTATTCTGCGTTTGATCTCGGTACTGATGTTGTTTATACTGTTTGCTGCAGAGCCGAGGTAGACGAAGTCCTTTACTACCTCAAAGTTATAGCTGCCTATGGTGACGTTCTGGCCAAGTCGTCGATGTTGTGCGTCTTTTCTCGATGACAGCATATACTTGGTTTTGCTCTCGTTTAACGCCAGACCCATTTTTGCCGCTTCCGTTTCAATGCCAGCAAACGCATCATTGACGGCTGGCTATGTTCGCCCACTCACGTCGTGCCTCTTGTGTTGGCCAGTCAGTTTTGCGCGATCTTCTCAAGAACGATGTTAAAGAAATCACATCGTCGATCACAGCATGGAATTGTCATTGGTCAACGTCAACGTAGCAATTTTTTTGTCGCGCACCAATTAGAGGTTACATTTACAAATCTACGCAAAGTGCTTAATTTTTTATACGATTTCAAAAATGATTTATTTTTTGTAAACTAGAAATACAGACTTTTTAGAAAATATATACATAGGATGTTATGCCTTTGAAGAGAAACTTTAATAAATTTGAAGAAAGTGCTTGGTTTCACTTCTAGTTCCAAAGAAAATTAAGAACAAATAATTCATGACGAATTTTGATATGGAGGGTCTCTTCGAATTTTCCGTGTATGCATATATCACGCTTAACTCCACCCTACGTGATATGACGTGGCGTCGAAAGACGTGAGATGGTATAGAATGACGTGACGTAATGCAACATGAAATGTGATGACGTGATGCGAAGTTACGTGACATCACCTCACGTCATCTCACGTCACCCTCACGTAAGCTCACGTTAAACTCACGTCACCTCACGTCACCCTCATGTCACCTCACGTTAAACTCACGTCACCTCACGTCACCCTCATGTCACCTCACGTTAAACTCACGTGACCTCACATCACCCTCACGCCGCCTCACGTTACCCTCACGTCAGCTCACGTCACCCTCACGCCAGCTCACGTCACCCTCACGTCACCTCACGTTAAACTCACGTCACCTCATGTCACGTCACCTCACGTCACCCTCATGTCACCTCACATCACCCTCATTACACCTCACGTCACCCTCACGCCAGCTCACGTCACCCTCACGTCACCTCACGTTAAACTCACGTCACCTCATGTCACGTCACCTCACGTCACCCTCATGTCACCTCACATCACCCTCATTACACCTCACGTCACTCTCACGTCACCCTCACGTAAGGTCACGTTAACCTCACGTCACCCTCATGTCACCTCACGTTAAACTCACGTCACCTCACGTCACCCTCATGTACCCTCACGTTAAACTCACGTGGCCTCACGTCACTCTCACGTCGACTCACGTTACCCTCACGACATCTCACGTTACCGTTACGTCACGTCACGTCACGGTACGTCTCGTCATGTCATGCCGTGTCATGTCACGTCATGTCATGTCGTCATGTCACGTCATATCTCGTCACGTCACCTCATATCACGTCATATAATATCACATATTACGTACCATCACGCCATGTCACATAAATCCGCGCCAAATCACATCACGTAGGGTGGTATTAAGCGTGATATATGCATACACGAAAATTTCGAAGAGACCCTCCATATCAAAATTCGTCAATGAATTATTTGTTCTTAATTTTCTTTGGAACTAGAAGTGAAACCAAGCACTTTCTTCAAATTCATTAAAGTTTGTTTTCAAAGGCATAACATCCTATATAAATTCTGAAAAGTCTATATTTCTAGCTTACAAAAAATAAATAATTTTTGAAATCGTATAAAAAATTGTGTACTTTGCGTAGATTTATAAATGTAAAAACAATTACAAGTTTCAATATACAGTACGACCTCAATAAAAGCAACCCTCGATACGTGCAACTCCTCGATAAAAGCAACACCTTAAATCTAACCATGACTCGATAAATGCAACTATTGTTTCATGAACATTTATTTCTTACAAAACCATTTAATTTGGGGCACGCCGTATGTCTCTTGTCTCATACATGGGACAATGTTCAGTCTGCGGCAATACAAAGTGCTGGAACCCTTTGATGAACCCAAGTAATGTTTATAACAAAGATGATGTTTCATAAGGGACTAAACCCTAAAAGACCGCAAAATAATGTCATCGACTAATGATTTGTTTCAAGAGTTATCCCTTATTGACTGTTTCGAGGACATAAACGATTGGATTGCCGAAAATGAAACCGATCTGGAACCGACTTGCAGCAATCCGGGAGCAGAAGAAATCGAAGCGATGGCGAAAATTCAGTTGAAGAATCCCCACTGTCAAAAGTTTAAAGCAGAGGCTGCAATTCAAGCACTAAACATTCGTCTTCAATGGGCTGAAGAAAATTATGCTTCACTGAGTAATATTTTACCTCTTACGAGTCAGCTTTGGAAAAGAATTCTGCGTTCAAAAAGACACGATCGAAAATTTCTATAATTTTTTAAAACAATTATAACTTGAATTTTTTTTATGAATTAAATGATCAGTTTTGCGATGTTTTTCAGTGCAAGACACGTTTTTTTTTTACCATTCTGAGGTGTTTACCTTTTTTCTCAATTTTTCCGCCTACAATTTTTCCACTCGATTATTGCAACAAACTCAGTAAAAGCAACTGCTCAAATTTCTATTAGTTGTTTTTATTGAGGTCGCACTGTAATTACATATAGTGGCAAATAATTGTCTTCAATGACTGTGTACAATAGTTGGCATTAGTTCAATTTAAATACTAAATTAATTGAAAATTTAATGAATTAATTGTACGTATGAAGCTGATATTTCAATCGTCGGGTACGCTTTCGTTTTCACAAATTTTACAAATCTTTGACGTTAGACAAAAAGGTCTTAAATCGGAAACTGCAGTTTCTCGTAAAACCAAATTGAAAATAGATTCATTATTTGCAAATCGGGATTAAATGTATTCGAAAAAAAACTGGGCAAGTACTAGTTGTACTCGCACGGGGAAGATTCCGTCACATAATATTGATGGATGATTTCTGAATATCAAACGACGTTGCCAAACTATTTATGTTGTTGTTGAATTTTCTTCTAACTTCAACCCAAATCAACCCTTCACTCATACATTCACAGATCCAATCAAACAATCATTCATCCATACACATATCTATACCTCTATCCAAGTTTATCCAACACAGAAAATCCCTTCCATCATACACATACCTAATCACTGCTCATGCCTGCGGTGTGCGTCTTCATTTCTGTTGGGCATTTAGGGGTAAGATCGAAAAGATAACACTCATCAACGAATAGAGTGGCCGAACTCAGCATGAAATTATGTGTGAAAATGAAAATTGTTCTCATTTTAAATCTTAGATATCTCAAAATTTCAACATAAATCGATATTTTGAAATTTATCATTTCTTAATGCTTACATTGATGTCTTCAAAACTGCGTTTTCAGATCTTCAAAATTCGCATGTCGATGATTGACCGTTTTTGGCCAATATCTCCAAAACCATTAGGGCCAGAATGCTCGAAATGGTTTTAAATGAAAGTACTTAATAAAGCCAAGTTTTTCTGATTTTTTTCAGATTTTCAAACACTTTGGTTTAGAAATGGCAGGGGGGGGGGACGCATTTAAAAAAAACGTTGGAGCTCCATATTTTCCAAACGGTATTTTGGATAAAAAAGTGTTGAAAGAAATCTCCACCTCATTTCGAAAGATCTGTCGATTGATATATATTTCGATGGTGTGCGACAATTTTTCAAAATTAATGTCAACTTCACCTGTACTGGAGCCACCCCCAAATGGCCCCACTTTTTAAAATCGCTGCATAGGCAATGACATCTAAGTCTGAAGTACCTAATTCCAAAATTTCATGCCGATATCTTCATAAACTTCAGAGATAAAAAAGTGTGACAGACACGACGGACGGACGGACGGACGGACACACCGAAATTATAAAGGTTCCGTTTTTGTAGACGGAACCTTAATAAAAGGAGTTAAATTGCAAATAAACAGCTCCATATTTTCATATAACTTGTCACGAGGATTAGTGGTCAACACGAGAGAAGGTTGGGACTATGTCAAAATGACATTTGGTGAAAGTGGCTTGCAATATTTTGACAATTGTATGAAAACACTAGAAGATCGCATCTACGTCATGGTCGTTCTCTTCACAGCAATAATACCGTATATATATACCGTATATATAATGAAATAAAATTAAAATTAAATAATTCGAACATATTGTAACTATTGTAATGCCTAGTAATGTACAATATTTTTAGTTTTTCTTTCTGGAGAGAAAAGAAATAGCGCCGATGGTTTGCCGACTCTCGAGCAGGCAAGGTGCAACTGCCCTTACTGCAATTTAAGGTTCAAGGTCACCTCACTGGTGGCATTTTCTTTTCAATAATAATAAATAACATGACTATAAACCTCTAAACACACATCGAAATACACCAAACACCGTTTTGCTGTTGCGAAAGAAGCGGTAGTTGGTCGAGTTCATAAATGATAAACTGCCGCAGGACTGCAAGATTTGCGTAATAAACTGCATTATGTTGGCAACATGATAGCAGTTGGGAATTGCGTTCAAAAAAGCAAATTGACAGTGAAACTGCGATCAAATTGACAGAGATTTTTGTTTTGTAGCAAGACTGGTGGCTCCAGTACAGGTGAAGTTGACATTAATTTTGAAAAATTGTCGCACACCATCGAAATATATATCAATCGACAGATCTTTCGAAATGAGGTGGAGATTTCTTTCAACACTTTTTTATCCAAAATACCGTTTGGAAAATATGGAGCTCCAAAGTTTTTTTTAAATGCGTCCCCCCCCTGCCATTTCTAAACCAAAGTGTTTGAAAATCTGAAAAAAATCACAAAAACTTGGCTTCATTAAGTACTTTCATTTAAAACCATTTCGAGCATTCTGGCCCTAATGGTTTTGGAGATATTGGCCAAAAACGGTCAATCATCGACATGCGAATTTTGAAGATCTGAAAACGCAGTTTTGAAGACATCAATGTAAGCATTAAGAAATGATAAATTTCAAAATATCGATTTATGTTGAAATTTTGAGATATCTAAGATTTAAAATGAGAACAATTTTCATTTTCACACATAATTTCATGCTGAGTTCGGCCACTCTATTCGTTGATGAGTGTTATCTTTTCGATCTCACCCCTAAATGCCCAACAGAAATGAAGACGCACACCGCAGGCATGAGCAGTGATTAGGTATGTGCATGATGGAAGGGAAAAATCAATATGACGTCTTTACATAAAAACATATTTTGATGACAACTAACAACAGCCTAAAACAGTAGCAAACGTACATTGTACATCGTAAGCGACGTGTCACATACCACCTACCAACTTAGCCAACCGTTTAGGGTTAATCAAATTCAGTTCAGTAAAGCATGCCAATCATAGAGGGACCGCATCTAGATCGCCTTCTCATGTGGAATCGTTTTTAATTCTTAGCCAAGACCCGTTGGATGGAGGAAGATGAGATCTTAGTGCACCGTTATATCTCAAGTCACCCGAATCTAAGGCAAATCGAGTCGAGGCATGAGGCATTTAATTGCGCGAGAGAGGTCACCTTCAAATAAACGTGTGTACCGTTGTCGGCAACTCTTCGTCGTATAATGAGCACCGTTTTCTATTTCAAATCCTCATAAATATAAATGGCCGCAGAGACCCGTTATAATTGCCCAGTGCCGCCACCACACGGCCTGCATGCAAATGTGCACATGCAAGTCGCACTGCATTGGCTGCAACAAGCAACCCCACTCGACGGAACAATGAGAGCGAGATCCTTATCGTCACAGGTAATTCTGTTCGGGCCATGTTTTCCAATTTTTTTGTTCGCTTCTGAGTTTTGCATGCCTACAGCGATGGATGGCTAGATACAGGGTGACTGGATGGATGAGAATGGCTTTCTTATTATTGCTGTGACTTGTAGCTTGTAGCTGTTGGTTCTGGTGGTGGTGTTGCTGGAGGATGGTGATGGTAGGTAACCAGAGCGCGAACGTAATTAACGTTTAGAAATGCATTTTGATGAGGAACAGGTACTCGTACCTATACAAAACACACCTGTATACTGTATTTATGTTTCTTGAAAGTGTTTTGATTGCGGGGACTGCTAGGAACCCACTGAGCTAGAATGAGACAGTATGTTGAGGAAATCTTCGGAAATTTTAAGCAATGACACCTTAATTAATTAAAACAAGTTGTGATGACACAAAAAATTCAATTGTGCGCCAATAGATATTTTCCAATGATACAAGTTATGTTCCAATCAACGTTTTTTTTTTCTGGTTCAAATAGTGGTCTCCCTGGTGTGGGTAAGCTCGTCGACGTCAACGCAGAAGCTTCAGGTTTAGATTCTTGGGCGGACGCACCAATTTCTTTCCTTACGACACCACCTCTCATTCACTTATGTCAATGGTTGACAGATCCATCTGATATGAAACAATCTCAACTTTAAATCTAAAAAAATCGACGAAAAATTCGTTTTTGTGGGATCCAAAGAAGCTTTCTGGCTCTAATAGTTTCCAAGATATTGGCAAAAAACGGTCAACCATCGACATACTAGTTTTCAAGATATGAAAACGCAGTTTTGTAGGTCTGATCAACTGCATAAAGGAATGATAAATATCAAAGTACCGACTTGCAAATTTTGGGATATCAAAGATTTAAGATTTCAAAGTTTATCATTGTCACACATAAATTCCATGCTGTGATCGACCACTCGATACGATGGTGAGTGTTATCTCAGATCCATTTCAACCCTTAAATGCTCAAAGGGATCTACATACCGCAGACATGAGCAGTGATTAGGTATGGTAAAAGGGATTTTCTGTGTTAGATAAATTTGGGTATAGACATTCGTACATATATGTAAGGATGGGTGTTTGTTTGTTTGTATGTATGAATGCATTAATGTTGTAATGATTTGGGTTGAAGCTAGAAGGAAATGTATTTTAGTTAAAGTTTGAGTTCGTCTCCTGATACTCAGAAATGATTCTATAAAAAAATATTTATTCTACCGAATCTTTCCGGTGCGAGTACAACTCGCATTTGCCCAGTTTATTTCCTTAGTTTGGCCTCTCTCTCTCTCTCCACGTTTTGTTCTTACTTTCAAGGTAAGAACCAATTCAGTTGCTTGTTAACATATACGTATACATACACACCTGATCAAAAAAATAGATACACTTCCATTCACCTTACATTTTTCGTCTTTAGTATAGCACAATGAAAGAAATGGTTAAAGTTCGCAAAAAAGGCTAATATATTTGTATTCTATATACTTATTAAAAACTTAAAACATAAAAATATTATCAATATTAACGTAAATAATTTTTTTATGAAGATTAAATTGTGTAGGTACATAAAAATCGTGTGATCAAAACAATAGATACATTGTCATTTTTTCAAAATATTTGAATAAAGGGCTAAAATGCTTGTTTATTTCAGTTGAAAAACCAATTACATTAACACCCTGTGAGGTTACCCATTACAAATTATAACATTCTTTTCAGCATACTGCCTATGAATGCTTCACATGTCTCTACTGATATTTCGTCACAAGTTTTTTGAACAATTTATCACTGCTTGTCTTTATTGCTAAATATTTACTTAACCAATTTCTTCTTTAGATGCGCCCACAAGTTTTCAATAGGGTTTAGGTCTGAAGATTGACTTGGCCAAGCTAGCAGGTCGATTTTGTTGTGAACAAAACATTTTTTTACTAGTGTGGAAATATGCTTTGGGTCGTTATCCTGCTGAAAGACCCAACGCAGAGGCATGTTTTCCTTGGCGTATGATAGCATTGCCATTTCCAAAATGTCTTTGTACTCGGCTACCGTAGTTTTGTTTGTGGTTTGGAATATTGGACGAACACCATCCACAGACCATTATATTGCCACTAGAGAGCTGCATGAATGCATTCATATGCTCTTTATAAACCTGTACAATACTTCATTGTACACTATTCATAATTTTTCAGCAATGAATATACTGAAATCGAAATCGGTGAAAATGTTAGAAAACGCTGTCAGATGAAATTAAGGGGCAAGAGAAGTAGGTGTTGGATATATATATGTGATTGATTTGCGATTCTAGCATTTGACCTCATGTTGTTTTTTAAAGGGACATAAAGCCAAAACAAAAATTTGGTTTTATGTCAGTTTGATAAAGCGACATAAGGCCAAATTTAAAAACTTGGCCTTATGTCGCTTGGCGTTGTCATGGCACCTACTCAGTGTACTCAGTGTACAGTACCCTGTTTTATGAGTATCCATATGAATACACTGCATATGATATAAAATGGGTGCAATACCCATAAAATATTCAAATATTACTCGATTCCTTCATTTCACTATTCAATCTTTGAATAGAATTATGAAGTGTGTTTGAAACATTATTCAAGACATTAATTTTATTTCAAACACTGGATTGAACACCTTTATTGCAGACCTCTAATTGCCACCTCCAAGTTTCACATGTTTCACCACCTCCAATGTGCAACGGTTATGGATTTTCTTGGCTTAAAGACGACTTACATTCTTTTCACAGTCATTTCCGAACAGATTAGTCTTTGGTTCGTCGCTCCACAAAATATGTTACCATTTCCCGTTTGCATGTGCCATGACAAACTTTTTTTTTCTCATCAGGAGGACTTTCCCAACTAATCTTATTATACGGCGATCATGCATTGGGGTCGTTTTTTCGATCTGCCTCGAAATTCCTTTTGGAGTCCAGCTTTTACTACATTTTGCCCAAAATGAAGTGACCGTCCCACACATTTCGAGATTTCATGCAGAGATTTTCCTTCTCTTCTTTGCGACAGAACCAAAACTTTCTTGTCTGTAGTGCAGTAATTATTTGTGGCCACGGTAAACCTAAAATGTTTATTTCTTTCTTATTAATGGATACCAAGCAATTAAAATAAAATATACTTAACCTTTCTGACAAAAACTCGCAAAGAAAATAAAGATATAATTGAATTTTAACCAGAATCTGACGTGTATCTATTTTTTAGATCACACGATTTTTATGCACTAACACAATTATTCTTCATAAAAAAATTATTTACGTTAATATTGAAAATATTTTTAAGTTTTAAGTTTTTAATAAGTATATAGAATATAAATATATTAGTCTTTTTTGCGAACTTTAACCGTTTCTTGTGTATCTATTCTGTTGATCAGGTGTGTATATCGATATGCTTCCAAACCCCAACCAGTTATGTTGCTAAATTCGCGAAGAAAAGTCACCCAAACCCGCCCAAAAATCATATTTTATTTCGCCACATTTTAACAAAAATGGTTTAAAATCCAGATTTTGTGTCTCATTCTGGAACTCTGTACATACTCCCGATAAACTTGATCCTTTTGACCACATCTACAAACAGGCTTGTACATGCCCTTGACTGTATAAATTAGCATGCGGCAATCCACACCACAAACATCAAAGTCCTTAAATTCCCGTTCTCCCCGAGCAGACAACACCCAGCAACAGCAACACTCTCACCTTGTCCTGAAAGTCAGCTTAGAACCGTCGACTGGAACCATTTCTCGTTACGTGACTGGTTATCACCACTCTCCGATCGGAATCGGAATTGAATTAATTTGTCATGTCAGCACTTCCACTGAAAATGTGTGCCCCGAATTTACACCACTCCATTCGAGCCACAC
This sequence comes from Myathropa florea, assembly GCA_930367185.1. Taxonomy (NCBI): domain Eukaryota; kingdom Metazoa; phylum Arthropoda; class Insecta; order Diptera; family Syrphidae; genus Myathropa; species Myathropa florea. Next base: position 22,757,098 of record OV884005.1, on the reverse strand, counting down.
TACACTCCACAGACCAAATCGGCTATCCACTTTGGAAGCAATTCATTCCCATTGCCGGTCTTCTTCATCCGCAAGAGCAAAACGAAAACCAAGAACAGATAGAAACTAAGTGCAAGTGGCGGTCGCCAACACTGTCGCCTCGCCTTTTGCTAGTTGTCAACAACAAATGCCTACTTAAGGTGACTTAACCTATCTGCAGATTACCCCAAAACCAAGCCAAACCAGCGAGCAGCCAACCACCAACCACCACCACCGCCGACAGGAACCTCCCAACTTCGACTCCGACACGATTCCTTAAGAAAACGAACAAAATGTTCGGCACTGTTTTATGTGGTTTTCGTGATACCGAACTGACAGGGGCTGGTGTAGCAGTGGCAACAAAAAAGAGTGAAAACCCCTCTTGGAACGGTCACGTACCGTGTAAGTGCACTGTCGTCCAATAGAATAGTCCGCGACTCGTCCATTTGGACGGTTTAAGTATCTGCTAAATGGCAATCGGAATTTGGTGGTTCGGCGAATAAGTGCAATCCCAAACGTGGCCGATGGTGACGGGGTGCTGCGGATGCCTTTCCGCTGTGTATCCGTATATGGAAGTGAGTTCACTCCGTTTGTCCACTGTCGATTGCAATCAGTGCGCTGTGCTCCTGCTGCTCTCGAATGTGGCGGGCAGCAATCGGGTCGCGATGCGTCGTGCGCGCAACAGCGTGGAATGCCCCTAACAAGATCGCGCGCAATGCTGTCCCTCCAAATGGCGGGTTGTCACTTTGCATCAAGCGTAAATGGCGGTGTCTATGCGATAGTTCGAAGGCATCATGTCGCAAGTAATTGAAACTCAGCAGGACGGCCGCAGCACTCTGCTCTGGATGGATGCGATGGAGAACGAGAAGCTCAACGATCTCTGAACTCGTGTTTGTGTGAGTGTTTGCGCTCCTGTCAGTCAATATTGCACGTCAATTGGTACTAGTACCGACACTCAGTGCAACTACTGTCGTCGAAAATATGCTTGCTTCGGCCAGTGATAAAGATCTCGAAACAATTGGCCAAGCCGTTGGGTTGTTTACTTGCTTTGAAGGAGGCACCCGTCTTCGGACCGGGTAATTGTCGTTAAATTCGTACGCCATGGCATGTGGTAGGTAGCCTCACTTGTGACGTGTGGTCGATGTAAGAACCTCGCTATAGGTCACCTAAATCGGTTAATAACCAACAACGAACATGGATGCAACTGATCAGAGGCTGTTTGAGGTGTATCGCATGCCAAAGTTGACAACTGTGCGGTCGATCGAGGGACGATTGGGTTAATTTTTTTTCATTTCTAGAGATTGTTCAATGAGAGTTGTTATAAATTTTTGAGAGTCAGAATGAACGTTGTAACCTGACTAATTGACACCTTAGCACTTTACATACGTATGGACACGAACATTTGCCCCTTCGCGCGGCATCAAAGTACTCACAAATAATAACTCGTGTAAATAAATTTAAACATACAGTTTTTAGGAGTATCAAGGAATCTAAAACAATATTCAAATTGTACTAGAAACTAGTATCTCCCCGGGAATTGCAGCAGTCTCCAAATGGGAGAATCAAAATAAACAAGCCTTATCCTAATCCTTTTAAGCACAATGGACTCATACTGGTCTAAGTAAGCAATTGATATGTTCTCCATGTTAGCAAGGACACCCATCTAAATAATAATAATAATAATGGCTACAGTCCGAGGTGGACCTGGGCCTAGCTTCTCAGCAACCACTCGTGTTGTGCATGCTATTGTTCTCTCACAAGTGGAGAGGACCTACAGTTTAATGCCGACTCCGAACGGCGAGATTGAGAAGCTTTTTCTAGACAGTTATACTCTTTGAGCATAGTCAGTGAATCAAAAGAGGTGGAGGCGTGAAAATTTTTTTTTTTTTTATATTGTTTGTCTTTTCTTGGATTTGAACATAGACTGTGGAAGTCTAATGCGCATACGTCGACGCACGAACCCACACAGCCACGGCGCCCACCCATCTACCTAACCTATCCTTATTATCCTGACATTATAGAAAAGGGTATGTCATCGAGCCATTATCGCATTCCTAGATTTTTGAGTCTTGTACTAAAGATTATTATTAGTAAAATCATTTGGCAACCCCGTTAAACCTCAAAAAATAAATGGAAAATTGAGGTGTCAAATTCTTCAACAAACTTCAATTCGTTACTTTTGAATTTGATCGACAAAAGAGAAAGGAGTTCTCAAGCCATTGGCCGTGGCTTAAAACAATAAATTACTAAATTATTTAACATTTTAAAAGTTGAAATTGTTGTTAAATCTTGTATAACCTTTGTTCGTGTAGCAAATAAAATCCAAAATAACACAACAATTCAACAGGGATTTTTTTTTGGGAGTAGACAACTTCAACTAGAGAGTAAGCCGCGCAACGACAGGGCATGTCTCTCACGAACTTACTCGTATATCTATTTTTAAAACTGATCAAACAAGTTAATCACAAAAATATTGAACCCATCAGAACAGGACAGTCTTCGAAACAAGCGACCAAGTATACGTAGGTGGATTTTATCATTTCTTTTGTTTGAGTTTGACAACAGGTTTGCTTACAAAATTGTTTTAATTTATTTTGAAAGTCATGTATCTATTAAATTTGCTTAGCTAGACGCTCGTCTTATGGTCGATGCTGTCATTTATCATCTTGCAAAAGTTCATACAACTGCTAGCATGCGCGGATGATATTGACGTGATTGGTTTAATGGTCATTGCAACCATGCCTTAGAGTATGACTGGACATGGGAAATGTGCTCCGGCTTCAAAGAACGAAACATTCCGATTTAGGGCAATGAGAAGTAACTTTTTTATTTAATTTAGATTGGCATACATTTTTCTTCCATCGTTTTATCTCTGCGGTGGTGTCATGATTTGAATTAACTGCTAAGACTTGGTAGAGGTAGAAGTATAAGCGACAATGGCTCACATTTTGATCGTGCCGCTGTTTTAATACAGCTGATAAGCTTGTGCGGAAAATCCGCTACAAAATCATGTTGAAGAACTCCGCTATTGACATCAAATTCTTCGATGAGGTCCTACCAACATTGGCGCAGCAATGGTCATTCGCTAACGTCATTCAAAACAGAAATATTAGTTTTGCTGGGTTGCAAAAACCTTGACAATGCGTTGTATAGCTCGTCTCAATAAATACTGTCAGCGTTTAAATCAATGAATGGATGGTGGGACTAAGGCTAGATCTCCCGTCATGTAAATATCTGATCGATGATGTGCTAATCGTCTGTTTTGACGGCCCATGCAACACGTCTCAAACAGCCTCTGACCAGATGAGTCCATGTTCATTGGTGATTATTAACCAATTTAGGTGTCCTATAACGAAGAAATTATATCAACCACACGGCTTGAATCTGCACTAATATTAACCAACTAGGTTTTTGGCGAAGAGGCTCAGGTTCACTTAACACCCCAGATAAGGTTTTGAGGAGACGGGCCATGCAAATGAAGATGAAATTCCATTTATCGGGCATACTTGCATCAGACAAGATCGCATAGATGGAGTTTTTGTATCGACCTACCAAACCATCATCAAGTAAATAATATTTTTAGACATTTTAGTTTATTTTTTATTGCAGCAGCACGCAAATGAACGCTCAAGAAAATTAACTGCAAACAATGAGCGAGAGTCAGTCTATTATTTAAGCCTTGGTGTAGTGGGTAAGTTCGTCGACTTCTTGGATGAAACTCCAATGTTCGATCCCGGACAACAAATTTCATTTTAGCGACTCCGCCTGTCCCGGATTACTCACAATTTTGAAAGAGGACGAATATCAAGGGAATATTTTTAGACCTCGATCATCAGAGTCGGCATTGAACGTAGACCCTCTCCACTCCACTCATTAGCGCGTAAAATGTGACTGGTTGCCGGAAAAGCGATACTCATGTCCACTCCGGACTGTAGAAAAAGAGGTACAGTTCAACACGGATATAAGAAACACTTTCATAAGAAAAAATCGCTTATGAGAAACGCACGTGGAAACACCGAATCCTTTCTCTGTTTGTCTATATAAAAAGAAGCTGATATAAGTAACATGTTCATAAGAATCATTCGGGTATAAAAAACGAACTTTCATTCACAATATTTACCATTAGAAAGGAAATCCAATGGATAAAAGAAAATGCATTTCTTTGATTGTTGAACTGGATTTAAATTTCATCGCAATCTCAATTCAAGTACGCATGTAAACGGCTCAGTTGAATTAAGTGCCAATAGACGTTACCGACACGCCTTTAAGAGGTAATGACAACTAGTCTCTTTTTTTCTGTTTTTTGTTTAAAAATTAAAAAACAATATTATTCTGAACTCTAATTTTCTTGTGTGAAACATGGATTTTCTGTAGCATGAAAGTACTGTCTTTCACTTTCTGAATTAAATTCGCCAAATTAATTGCTTGATGAACAATGAACTCGAAAAATACCGAGAGCAAAAGCAAAATAACTGATGTACTCTGAACATCCCAGTCGTCCTCTACTGTCAAGGCATGAAGAATATTTAAAGCGGATAAAGAAGGTCTGGACAAAGAAGGATTGTGTTGCTGGTAATTGAAGGAGAAGATTTAATTCAACGACATGAGTCTACAAATCCAACGCTAAATATGGCAATCTCATGTAAAGTGCATCGACAGGTTAGGTTAGGTTAGGTTAGGTTAGGACGGCATTATGCTGTTGCCAGCAATTACACCCAGAGACCGTGGTTTGTCCATTGTATAAGGATTGCATGCTTTTCGAGAATTAACGCAGGGTCAGCATGCAATTACCAAAACCACCCCGATCTAGTTAAAAATGTCCTTAGGTCAGGGATCTGTACCTTCGCCACATCGCTGAGCTCGTGAAAGAACCTTGCTTTCAAGTGAGTAAGCCGTCGTTCTCGTAGAGCAGAGCAATGGCAAAGGGGATGCTCCACTGATTCAATTTCTTCTTCATCTCTACAGCTCCTACAGAAATTAATTAATCTCTTAGCCATTGCACCTATCGTGCAGTGGCCAGTGAGAACCCCTATTAAGATGCGTAAGATTTTCTTATTGTTGGATATGAGGGATTTGGTGCATAGACAGGTTAGTTCCGACCCAAAAGAAACTTTAACTCTGACCCTGTAGAGCAATGGAACGGAGGATGTCCAAGAGTAAGATGGCGCACACTGTTGGAGAAGGACCTCAATCAACTTGGTGTGCTCAATTCCAGTCAACTAGGATCTGCAGATGCTGCTGCTTGGTGGTTGAAGTCCAGTAACACCCCGGACTGTATAACATTAAAAGAAAAAGAAATTATTCTTAAACCAACGCGTAATGAAAGCTCTTGCTTAAAACGTCCTGCTTATGTTTAACTCAGGTGTGACCTTTACTGCATTTCTCAGCGGCGATCACACTAAATCATTTGCTTCATTCAACACTAGGTATATAAAAACACCTTATTTTATTTTTCAAATTGATCCAACTTGGTTTACAAGCAAATTCTTCTATTGTTTTTATGCCCTTGATCAGGAAGAAACGATTCACATTGATGCCCCAGTTACGTGCCGCAACACGCAACATGCCCTAGTTGCATCCATGTATTTGTCGTATTTTTCCATATCTTATATTCCATATTTGCTAACGTGTAATGATCTATACTGTCTTCCTCAATTCCCTCTTCTTGTCCTATTTGTTTACGTACTAGCGTCTTATCCTAATTCCTTGTCTCTACATATTTGTTTACGTCTTGTTAAAATGGTACGTGGATGCTAAGCGAAGGCTAAACCACCGAAGTATACACTTCTTTTTGTATTTTTTGTGTATTATGTTGTAAAAAAAATAATGAATTCATATTTATAAATGTTTACTTTTCCTTGTCTCGGAACGTAACTCTCACAAGATGATGATCAAATGTAAAATTCTCCATCTCTAAGACGAACTCCTCTTCTTCTTGTCGTTTTTGAGATCAATAATTTACTAAGTAGTCCATACACAATTTATTCCATTGTGAACTAAACTCGCGCTTCACTGATGTGGTATACATCAGCTGAATTGGGAGACTTCTCTGTGTTTTTAAGCAATTCCTTAAACATTGCGGGTGCTAAAGACAAACTTGTCAACGCATCAACTCTTAAAGCGAACAGTAAACTTCCCCACACGCAATTTAATTTGGAAAACAACCGACTGAGTTGACAATCCAGTCGAATCGTGAAATGGACTTCTTTAGTCTTACCTTGTTTCTACACTCCAGCTTCATTGTTGCAGCAACATTTCAAGTTTTAGTCTTCTCATTTTCCATTTAACACTGCTAACGGGAACTAATTGACTACTGACTACGCAACATGGCGGAATGCCGCTCCCTACTTTAAGCGTCATGCATCTGCATACTCCATTGGCACCACAAATATCAAACAGCATTCCATTAGGCACTGGCTATTCATAGAACCAGATGCATAGACACGAAGCATTCGCATTCAATTGCTGGCTACTATCTGCGCGCACCGAACGACAGTGAAGCGACCGGCAGTTGTGGCTGCCATTTTGATGAAGTCAACCAGCAGTAGCACCCATGGCGTGGTATAGTGTGAAACAGTCGCCAGCCATTGCATACGGGCGAACAAGCAGGAACACTTGACTGGGCAATTTAGCACCACGCGTTGGCTGTCTGTTGGAGGAATGGCGAAGCGTTGCAGTTGAACGGCAATAGATACGAGTACATGGATGCAATGCTGCATGCTGATAATACTTGAGACATTCGCTGTAATTACTTTCGACCGAAGTGCATATTTAAGGGCGGGACTTGGTTGATCTTCTGGTTCCTGACATGAGTGCTAGAGGAAATTGATGTATTCTCGGTTGTGTTCGTAATTCTGCAACGAATATGCGCCAACTGCATCGATCTAGGAATTCTGAAGGCCTCGTCAGAATAAGTTGCTGTAGGCAATGATACACAGGATAATGGGAAACGTTTTTCTGATATTCTGTTAACTGTAAAATGGCAAAATTGAGTATCGGTGACTCTTGAGACCATTACATTCGCTTCTTCTTCTTCCTTGGATAGGGCTACAATCTGGCAGCGACTCGGACCCAGCTTCTTCTGCATGGCATTGTTCTATCATTAGTGGAGGGGACTTACTTTTACATTTATGCCGACCGCGCCCGGCAAAGTTTGAAGCTCTCCTTGACGGTTATGGTCGATTAGTGTTGTGAGAATTTTAAGAAAGTCGGGGAACTGGAAACTTTTGTGTCTGAAATCGAACCCCGGATGTTCAGCGACGTGCTTGCCCACGCCATGGTGGCCACTGAGATCAGTATGATCATATTGGCCTTGTTAAGAACTTGAAGATATAATGAATGCGAAACTTAACCATGTGTTTAACCATAAGAGGCACTTTTGCGCATCGAAATGATTAATATTCGCCGACATTGTGCTTTCTTATTTTTAAATGTAGAACACTTTTAGGTGGTTAAAGTATTATATTATTATTGCGCGAATTGCTCTTTTGCCCATTTTTGCAGATTAGATTAAACTGCTTCTGTTTATAACAATCCGTGAGACACATTTCCAATTTTTAAATAATATGATCATCGCTTTGCAGTTGTCTCAAGTTATTCACCAAAAATGCAATTCTGAAGGATGACTAAAAAAATTGTACATTTGCAGGAAGTATGTAAGAAATGGTCTCTCATTAAGCAGATAGTTGTTAATCTATCTGCTCTTGGGATACATAATTCAGCAAAAATCATTACAATCATTGAAACCTCCCCGATTTGTTGACATCATTTTATTATTCTACGATTCACTCGGTTGTAAATTGAACAGTGTTCTGAGTAAATTGTTTCGGCATGCGTACCAGGTCTATTGTACCTTCTTCAGCCACTTGAAAGCTTTTCTTAAACCTTCCTAGATAAAATATATTGGTAGATATGTATTTCCTGTTAAAGTTGTTTCATTCGTTATTTGTATGCCTGTGTGAACCAAGAATTGTATGCGACTGCTGTATGCAAGTTTGTGCAAAAAGTCTGTGAGACTGGTATGCTAGTGGACAACACTCATAGTCCCCGGCGTCGTACGGTGCGCACAGATGAGGATGTGGCTGCTGTGACCGAAAGTGTGAGACTCAATCTACGAACATTAACTCATCATTGATCTCAACAGCTCAACATTTCACGCACTAGCCTGATCTAGACTAGCACAAAAATCTCGGATTATTCGCCTACAAAGTCCAATTGACTCAGCAATCGAAGGTGCTCGACCATCTGTTTCGTTATCCCTTCGCAGTTTGGGCCTTAGAGCAGCTTGAATTGGACAACGATTTTGGGCGAAAAATCATATTTCTTGACGAGGCGCATTTTCATCTCGGTGACTACGTTAACAAACAAAATTGCCACATCTGGGGCTCGAAAAATGAAAAACCCGCACGTTATTGTCAAGAAGCCAATGCATCCACAGAGTGACAGTTTGGTGCGGACTGTGGAGTGGTGGCATCATTGGATCATTGTTCTTCGAAAATGAGGTTGAGAACAACGTTTCGGTCAACGGAGGGCGTTGCAGAGCTATGTTTTTTTTTACTGAAATTGAAGACATGGATTTGGACGACATCTGCTTCAGGCACGATAGCGCGCCATGCCACAATCGATCTTTCGCGCACCAAATTCCCAACTCGTGTAATCAGTCGTCTTGGAGCTGCGATTTTACCATTTTCGACTTTTTTTTGTGGGGAACCGTGAAGGACAGCCAACAATCCGGAAACGATTCAAGAACTTTTTCGGAGGATTTTTGAAACGCTACTGGAGCACTCAGACTCAAAACTGGTCCATTGTACTGCCAGCTAGCAACCTACTCCAGTGCCGTTAATTTGATCCCAACGGCAAGTGGTGACTGGACCAGATTCAATTTCACTGGGACTCGAACCTGGGAGCCCTCGAACTTGGGGCAGGCACTTAACCAACTGTGCCATCCAGTCGTGTTCAAGCACTTAAGACCAATATCATCCAAACAGTCCGTGAGCTACAGACCGAAACCATCAACAAGGTCCTGGAAAATTGGGGTGACAGAATGCGCTATTGAGAAGCCAATGGAGGCAGCCACTTGAACGACGTTGTATTTTATAATTAATGGGAATATTTGTTCTTACTAACGAAGCTAAGATGTATTGAAAAAACTTAATTTCGACCATTTTATTGCATTTTTAAAAAGAAACAATTTATTATAGTTGGCCCACCCTATATACATATTTGAATATACTATTATTAATTTATTTATTTATTTGTATATAGATCTATATACAAATTTATATTTTAATACACACTTCTTTTGCTTTTAAATTGAAGGTTTTGTCGTAATTTCCTTCAAAAATTGTGTTTTACTCAAAAAAATTTCAGCTGAAAGATATAAGATAAATATCAAATCTTTGTACTTAAATTGTTTGGCAACCATACTGTAAATTTTCATACGGAATAAATATTTATCGATTGATTGAATGATGTCGATTTATTCATCTCAACTTGGATTTGTTTCCATGAAGTTAAAAAAAGTATATTTGAATAAAAACTACAAAAATGTGCATTCAGAAATCATACCATCACGTCATCGGTCATACTGTCATTTATGTGTACAGTGAATGACGCGCAGAGAAACAGAAAAAATGTTTGAGTCTTATGAATTTTCAGTCCTTTGGCGCAATACTGTTCGAGAATACTATTGACCAGTGCATTATTTGAATTGAATTGAATTGAAGAGAATGGTTAGTGACTATATAGTCACATAGCACTGCGATCACAATAGGTCTATTGTTCCCCCTTTTGTTTCTCTAGGACTTCAGAGGTACCTTGAGAAAATACAGTTTTCTGTGCTGCTGTGCCCCATTTTGTGTAGGTGATAGTTACATAGGATTTGGCCAGTAAGTGCACCACATAGTATTCTGAGGTCAGGCTTGTGAAGATTTAGAGCCCCTTTGGTTCTTCTGGGATCATCCCTCATGAATTTGTTGGAGTGCGTAAGTCTCTGCTGCTTGTTCCAGAGTTGGATACGGCATTTGTTTGTCCAGTTATTTATATGTTGTTGTAAGTCGGTGTCTCCGAATCCATGAAGAGACCCAATATAAAAAGTTTCAGCTCCTTTCTTTGCTAGGATTTCGGCCTTTTCATTGCCCTCGTGATTTTCATGTCCTAGCACCAATATCAGTTTTATTCTGTTTTCCTCTGCCAGTGTGTTAAGTATTTTGTGATATTCGCAGACAGCCTTTGAGCTAAATGTGAAGCTGTTTAGGGCTTTGAGTACTACCTGGCTATCTGAGAGTATCGATATTTTCGAATTTGTTCCATTTCTATTGTCGATACAATGTGCGGCTTCATTTATAGCCTGGAATACTGTGGACTCTTTGGGGAGAGGCATGTGTAAGTTACATCAGGGTCCTACAAAGCCAACTCCTTCTCCACTTTCTGACTTCGACCCACCTGTGTACCATCTTTGGGCGTCATCAGTCATCCAAGGAGAGCTGTTAGCCAATTCTTCTCCCTTAGGTATAACGATTTCATATTGTTTCTTGAAATCTAAGATTGGTGTCATAAGATCACTGACCTTAGTTAGTTCATTAACGTGATCGAACTTTCTTTGAATCTCTAGGTGTCCCGTTAGGTTGATTTCTTTGAAATTCTAGGTTCTTTGCAGGGCTACAGCTTATCTCGCAGCTTCATGAAGCAGTAACATGAAGCTGAGGTGGACTTAGTAACATTTCCAAACTTACCGTTGGAGTGGTTCTCATCGCACCCATCGTGCCAATGAACGCTAGCCTTTGTATTTTGTTTAGTTTGTTAATGGTCTGTCTCTGTTCACATTTCTTCCACCAGATAACAGCACCATTTGCATTATACTCGCATAGAGATATACCAGCATGTAATCCGAGGATCTAAGAAACGTTAACTACGTTCTCTCCTCTAAATCGTTAGAGGAGATAACAATTCTGCAGTTAAGATAATTTTTGGTTAACGCAGTTCTACTGCGGTATAAGTAATCGGAATCAGATAAAAGCCTTTTGCGTGCGATCCTCGATCCTGATTGTTTTAGAAGCAATTGGAAGAGAAAGGATACGTGTTTAGCTTATAAATAATACCAACAACACACTTAAAGCCATAGAGTGTACCTTCTTCTTTACAAGGTTCTTAGGGGTTACTTCGATACACTGCAGCTATCCACTCATTCGCACAGTAACTTGTATGAGAACTAGAGGTGTGACGGATATCTGGCAAGTATTCGGTATCCGGTGTATCCGGCTTCTTATATACTATCCGGCCGGAGCCGCATAGTCTTTTGATATTCGGCCGGAAACCGGATAGTCGTTCTTTCAGTAAAAAACTACAAAATAAAAAACAATTTAATATTTGAAGTTTACTAAAGCCAAATTATGGTGAATGAAAATTAGTTTTTCTGCATTCAGGGGTAATAATTTATAACGTTCGTTTTCGTACACGATGCATGCTTCAGAAAAGAGTCTTTCACTGTATACACTGCTACATGGAGATAAAAAATAAGTTTTGGCAAATTTGGGCAAAATTGGGCACTGCCTTCCATTTACTCACCACCAAGCCCAAGGGTCAGTATTCCGTTCAAAATAAACTGTTTTGAGATTTAAATGAGACTTAAACTCAATCTGACTTGCCTTCCGCAACCTCTTCAAAAATGTCCCAAAAACGTTGCTCTGTAGAAAGTAAGAATGTCTTGCAGCTAGGCCGGATATCTGCCCAAATTAAAAGGATAATAGCTTGGTGGTATCCGGTATTCGGCATCCGGCCATATTACTATTCGGTACAACTCTATTGAGAACTATTAGGTTGCAATACATTTTAGAAGATCTTTAAAATGTAATTTCGGTTCATTTGCGTTTCCTTGATTTTTTCAAACGGCAGAGATAATTCAGTTTTCAAAATTGAAGTGAATGAGGCCGAAGATGGAATTGATGTAAAATCTTAACAACGAAACCAGACGCAAAAATCGTATACTTGCTGTTCTAGAACTTGATAGAAAGACAATTAATATTCCTCGTTGTTTTCATAGAATTTTAAGCTTACTTCTTGGTGTTGGTTTCGTGCTTTTCGTTAAAAGCACACTTGAATAAGAAAGTACATTTTTGTAAATAAATGATTTTGTTCATAGCTCACAGTTTCATTATGTTTTTCACATAATATTTCAAGGATTTTTTAAAATCTTTAGTTATATTTTTTTTGTAACATTTTTTGGTAATATCGACGCAACTGAAAGTGGTTTCAATATTTCATTTAGTATTTTATAAATCCTGGTGAGCTATAGTTAGCGTATTACCAGCTTCTTGAGCAACTACTCTTATCGTGCGTGCTACAGAGTGAATGGAGTGAACCAGCGACTTTGAACGGCGTCGTTTAAAAAGCAATTCCAACCATGCCGTCGTCGCAGATGGTGTCCTGAAATTATAGCAGGTTTTATCCGCTGTCAGGACTCTAATCTTGAACGTTGTACTTACGAGACGCCAATCTTATCCATTTTCACAGAGTGACGCTAGCTGTTTTATATCAGAGGCAACCTCCTCAACGAGATCTTGTATCCAACCTTACAGATTATTTTCTCTGTTGGTTCCAACAGATTTTTGATTTTGATTTTTGAGATTCCATCCTCATTAATGAACGCTTAAACTTTTGCTTCACGACCGATAGCATTTGAAGAAACAGGTGTCACATTTGTTGTTCTTTCTTCACGGGAATTTTGCTTTGCAAAGTTTGTATTACGAATATCATCCGCAGTTACAGCTTCGAACTGTAACTCCAAGCCAAAATCGCTCACTTGCTCAATGCTGTCGAGTTTGGTACACATAAATACATTGCATATATCAAAATAACAATTCATTTTATTTAAAAAAACATGAGAAGCATAAAAAGTCTTATACAGACGGTTTTCTTTAAAAAATAAAACTGCTATATAGTAGATTGTTGCTCGGAAGATAGATGGGAGAATTCGTTTCCGAGATTCCGAGTGCTTGCTTTTGGGTAAAAGATTTGTACGGCAAATGTTGCTTGAAAAAGGTAAACAATTTAATTTTAATGAGAATAAGCCCTATTGAGATATGTGTTATCATGCCTATCAATGATAGGCTATCATTTGCGCCGCTCATGTTCAGCTCTACTCATCATGTCCAATGTTTGTTTGAAACTATTGCATGAATATATTCTGATGAAAACAAACAGCTGATTCTGTACTTAATATTTACTTCATTTGAAGTTAATGATTTATCGTAACACTCAACCTGAATTGCATATTTTCACCTTAATCACTGACGCGTTTCGAATAGTCATCGGTTTTGGTGGATAGTTTAAAGAATCAGTTGTACTAAGCTTTTCCTGGATATATGCTCTTTGATATACTTCGTATCGGCAAGCATCATATCTGTAAAGATCCCTATTAATGTGTTTCGGTCCATTGACTATTGATCGAAGAAAGCAGAAAAACACAAGTGCAACGTATTTCCTCATTCCGCTCGCAACTATCCTAATTGAGCACTATAGCCGAACTTTAGCCCCAAAGTTCTCGTTATATTGTCAGTCTGCCGCAAAGACAGGTCCCACGGTGTCCTAACATATTTACGTAACTTGAGAAAGCGTAGGTGAACACATGAACAAAGAACCTAAAAAAAAGATTTATTTAAAGACGTAATCAAAAGTTAATGGCTCGATACAATAAAAGCAAAGCCTCAAACGGAAATTCCCATAAACTGCCCGTCGGCATCACTCTCACAGGACCACGCATATGCCATTTACCAAAAACTTATTAAATGAATATTCATCAACCGCTGAATAACACACAGGAGCCGCGGTAAGCCCCGTCCAATTGCTGCTTAACAAAAACAATTAATTCGCATGAATACCACTCGAAAATGGTGGAAATCCGACCCAATAAACAGCTAAGCCGTAAACATTTATGAAGATTTACGGCGAGTGTAACTCACTTCCATGTGTGTTCCGCGGCAACATGTCGCTCCATCTTTTCCAGCCTGGCTTCAGGTTAAAGCAGAGAGAAACAAAAACTAATTGTATCACGGGTCAAGCGAGGTCATGAGTAGCGACGGTCTTACAAATGGACTACGCCTCCAGAACATGATTTTCGGCGGTCCCCTTTCACTCAACCCCAAAAATTCCTCTTCAACAAAATTATATCCGATTCTTATCTCGGAATGAATAATTCATTCGCACATTTTCTCTACACTTGGGTCATAATTAAAACTGCGAACTTCCGAAAGAATTTCGAAATGAAGAACGTTCATCAAGCGACCAGCGACCAGCGACCGGCAACCGGCCGAATAAGGGGACGCGGTGAACACATTTCCCTACTGCGTCGGCTGATCGACGCAACTTTGGCCACCCTTTTACCGAAAGAAGGGGCTGCATGAATAATTAAGCACGGCAGTGAGTTCGCACCCGTGTGGGTGCGCTGGTAGCAGAAGGCTACTCATTAGGTGGGGCAAAGAGCTAACACCGTGCACAACATTCCGGAAAGCTGACAAGCCTAACTACGACCTACTCATGCTGTCTCCTTCCTGATGTTCTGCACTGCTCGCGCTGAAAGCAGATTATATCTCTGCTTAGGTATCCGTAACTCGTTTCGATCCCAACTCATGTAATTGGTGGTTTGGAATGAAGCCTTGATGGGTGAAAGAGAGAAACTGCATTCAGCAACTCACATGCCAGCTGCGAACAAGAGATGCCCAACTCGGACGGCCCACAACTGCGGAAGGTACATAAGACGACTGGAAGAGGAGAACGAATCTCTGTGTCTCTCCCCTTCGACTGGTGAAATGAGTGAGTTTTTCTTGAGGGAAACTGGTTTCCATTTGAATGAGTCTTCTTGTGTGAGGTTCCTGGTTTTTGAGTTTTTTTTCTGGACTCATATCCAGTTGTTCGCCATGCCACGCCCCTTTTGCGTGAACAAAGTTTTAATGAAAATATTCGATTAATAAGCAGACGAGTGTGATCAGAAGGGGATAATTGTTGTCACATGTGTGGAAAGGATATTTTTCCTGTAATTTTTCTTTTAATTTTCGAAGATGATTTTTTCTAGTTTTAAAAAGTTTTATGTTTAAAAAAATATTAACTGTAATTAAAAACTTTGCACAGGACGAAATTTACAGTCATTAAGAGCCCATATCAAATAAGCGAACAGTTTAATAGGAACGTCGTCTCCTCATGCATTTTTTAATATTATTTGGTTCTTTTGTTGGGATTAAAAACGAAGGTGCAACAGCACGAAATCGTCCTCAACTCTGAAATATAGTGATGAGTAAAATATGAGGCAGCTCCAAAATTAGTTTGAAGGACATAAAGCTTTCAAAGTGAAACTCGCATTAGTTTTGTCTTTTCTTGTGGAATGGGATAACCGTTTAAACCCCCCTAATTGTCATTGTTTTAACTGATTTTACTCGCAAGGAAACATATTATAGTTTAAAATTTCCGAAGAACAATGTTTCAAAAAAGTTTGCACATAGCACATCAGCTACATAATTGTGTAGTGGGGAATCATACTCCCCCTGAAGGTTGTTTCTTCTGTGATTGAGCTTTGAAGTTTCTCTTTCCTTCATTCTTTTTTTCTTGGGCTCTTGGTTCCTTCACTACTTCCGTCAATCAAAATAATACAGTCAAAATCGCTCAGAACGACATCGGTTATAACGATGTATCGACAAAATTCTAAGGTCCCGCCTGAGCTCCATTATATGTAATCCAATAGCATAATAAATCGTTCACATTGACCAAATTCGTCAGTCCCTTGAAGATCGGTATAAGCGATTTTGACTGTATCTTCTTTGCTTATGAATGACATTTAAATTGGATTTGATTTCTATATTCCAGTAATTGAATCAATATTGAGTACAACAATGGCATGTGTTTAAGGGCCAGGTCCACTCCGGACCGTAGCGCCACAAGACGAAGAATGACATGTTTCTTGGAAGTTTAAGTGTAAAAAACCAACACTCGCAGCATTACCTACTCCGGTGACGGAATGTATATCACATTCCCTGATCAAAAAAGCAACTGTTAAGTTGGAGTTATTTTTTTAAATAAAACAAATGATTTGGAAAACTTAATTTGGTGGCAAAATAAAAAAGGGCAAAAGACTGCTCAAACTAAGAAATTAAATAGGGTGTACTTGTTTCTTTGTTGTGGGCGCCGTGGCGTAGTGGGTAGGTGCGTCGACTCCTACACTCGAGGTCGTCAGTTCGATTCTCGAAAAAAAACATCAAACATTTTTTTCACGGTTCCACCTCTTTCGAGTCACTGACAATGCTCAAAGAGTATAACTGTCTAGAAAAAAGCTTCTCAATCTCGCCGTTCGGAGTCGGCATTAAACTGTAGGTCCCATCCACTCGTGAGAGAACAATAGCACGCACAACACGAGTGGCTGGTGAGAAGCTAGGCCCAGGTCCACCTCGGACTGTAGCGCCGCCATTATTATTATTATTATTAACTTGTTTCTTTGTTAAACAAATCATTATATACCCCTTGGCTTGCGTCGACTCCTGCGCACTAGACTTGCAGTACGACCAACAATATTTCAGAAAAAAAAACTGTTTACAGCTCCACATCTTTCGAGTCACTAACAACGGTCAAAGAGTAAAACTGTCTAGGAACAGCTTCTCAACCTCCCCATTCGGAGTCTGCATTAGAATGTAGGTCCCCTCCACTCGTGAGGGAACAATAGCATGCGCAAAACGAGTCGTTGGCGTAGAAACCAACCGGTGTATCGGTCTTTACACGTTAAGCAACGGCTACGTACAGTGTTAGGGCCCAAAACATTTAAGCATCATTTGCGATTAGGCATAATTTTGTGTTAAGCGAAGGTGTAGTGCACAGGCGTACTAACAGGCCACTACACCTTCGCCAAACACCTAAGTGTGCTTAGCCTAAGCGATGAAACCCTCTGCGACGCCTGTGGAGAAGACGATGACACCGCAGAGCACTTCCTCTGCCATTGTCCCGCCTTTGCTCGGATACGGTGGCAGTGATTTAGTGAGGTGAGAGCTGATGATGTAGGCTCCTCATCACAGAAGCGCCTATGAAATTTCATTAAAAGTAAGTTGCTACCTGGTAGGACAATAGACCAGTTTTTGAGTCTGAGTGCTCCAGTGTTGTGTTACAAAGTGTAGTGACAAAAAGAAAGCACCATTTTGTCTAAAATCGATATCAACCTACAAAGAATTGCCAACAATCGATGGGTCAGGATTACTTCCAGCCAAATAACCAAGTTATTCTGTTGAACTACAATAGCTCGGAAATGAAATATATTCTAATGCTATCAAGAGTGGACGGTTATCTAAAACTGGGTATTGTTACAGTGCACTGTCTTATTGGGTACTGTGCTTAAAGACTCAAACGAGTCTCGCTTAACACGTGTAAGACCTGTAGAGTATCGTATGAGAGTGAAGCACCGAAGTGTCTTCTATGCTCTTGCGCAGATCGAGACAAGGAGGACGACACTTGGTATATACATCTTCAATAATCTCTAAAGCACACGCTTTAAAATAAATCTGGATTAGACATGACAGAAATACTCAATTAACCTTGTTATTTTTCAAAAGGACCTACGCTGGTCTATGTGGCTTTGCTATGCCCGCAACTCTAACCTAGACTAATCTAATACAAAAAAATTTCATAATATTAATACAGTGTGACCTCAATAAAAGCAACCCTCGATCCGTGCAACTCCTCGATAAAAGCAACACCACTCTTACCATTGCTGCCTCAGTCATCTCAAAAAAAGGTGAATCGATAAAAGCAACTATTTTGCCATAATCTCTTATTTCGTTCGCTATTCATATATTTTCATAAGAGAGCAAACCTTAATAGGCTGCGAAATAATGATTTGTATCAAGAGCTATCTCCTATTGACTGTTCCGAGGACATAAACGATTGGATTGCCGAAAATTAAACCTATCTGGAGCTGAAGAAATCGAAAGTGATGAAAAAAATTCAGTTGCAGAATCCGCACTGAAAAAATTGTAAAGCAAAGGGCTGAAGAAAATTCTGCTTCACTGAGTAACATTTTAACTCTGCAAATACTTACGAGAGTCAAACATTTCTCACTTTATCAGTTTACCAGACACGTTTTTTACTGTTCTGAAGTACTTAACTTTTTGTCTTATTGTTGGCACCTACAATTTTTTAACTCGATTATTGTAATTAACTCAATAAAAGTAACTGCCCAAATTTCTATTAGTTGCTTTTATTGAGGTCGCACTGTATGATGTTCTATTTTATTCTAGGCGATTGACGGGGGTAATATTCGATTTTAGGGAACTATTAAAATCGGAGGGAGTGCAATATTTCCGATTTATCTCAACTAAGTGCATACCTATATGAAGCAGTTATGTGAAGGTTACAAAAGATTACACAAACGGCTCTGATGATGATCATCATCCAGATAGCCAACATTTTTGCCAGCTTAAAGTTTGGCAAATGCAGACATTGCAGACTTTTAAATAAACACCAGACTGCTTTGACCGAATTAAGTAATTCGTTTACTTTTGTAGAGACCAAAGTCAAATCGTTGCTGAAGTCAGAACAGATGTACAGCAAAGCAATACAGCATACATTGACGCGTGCAGGAAGGCATAACGAAATATATAGTTGGGTGCAAAACTGAGTCGCTTGATGGTAAAAAGTGATTTTGTCAGTAAGAACTCATTAATAACAAATGACTGTTGAAACAAAATATTGAGACATTTTTTATCAAAACTTAACAAAACTATGACTCAGTTTTGCACCATTATTTTATATGAATAAATTCTGCACTTTCGGTTTGACTACGAAAGGGAAAAGGAAGCCTCTGATTCAATGCATTCATAAAAATATTCTTTATTAAATTTTCGGGAAGTTGCTGTACCGTAGTCCATTTCTGAAGTTGAATAGTGCAATTTTATGATAGATTTATTGTTCAGACTTATGACATAATTTAATACACAGTGGCTATGTTGGCTGATTTATGTAAAAATGTTGTGTTGCATCTTGTTCAGGTTTTGAGTTTGCTATCGTTTTGTCAACAATCAATGACGATTAAAAAAAACCTAAAAACCATTTTCTTATTCCCTCATTAATTTATCTGTTTAGCAAATTGATTTATTCAAAGCCTTATTTCGGTTCATAAAGGGCCATTGTGTAGCTGTTACAGGAACTGCTCGTGTTGTGCGAGCTATTGTTTCCACAAAGGGCCTACAGTTTTATGCTGACTGTGATAGGCGAAACTTGAGAAGTTTTCCACGACAGTTATACTCCTGGAGTTTTGTCAGAGACTGAAAAAAGTGGGGCAGTGAAATGGAAGTTGGTGTTTACTAAAGTTGTACCGAATAGTGATTTGGCCGGATACCGGATACCGAATATTCGGCCTGCAGCTAGGCCGGATAGCCGAATATTCGGCGGCTGGATATCCGTCCAAACTTAAAGTATAGTAATTTGGTGGTCTGATACTCAAATCAGACCGGTACAAATAAAACCAACTTAAACTTACTAATTACATAAACAACTTAATGTTCCTCTCCTCTACAAGATATTCTTACTTTCTAAACAGCAAAGTTTTTGGGACATTTTTGAAGAGGTTGCGGAAGGCAAGTCAGATTGAGTTTGAGTACGCCAAAATAAAATACCGTCAACGAGCTTGACTTAGATCTCAAAACAGTTTATTTTGAACGGAATATTGACCCTTTGGCTTGATGGTCAGTAAATGGAAGACAGTACCCAAATTTTTCCCAAATTTGCCAAAACTTATTTTTCATCTCCATGTAGCAGTGTATACAGTGAGAGACTCTTTTCTGAAGCAAGCATCGTATACGAAAACAAACGTTATAGATTATTACCCCTGAATGCAGAAAAACCGTAAATTCACCGTCAATTGGCTTTAGTAAACTTCAAATATTAAATTGTCTTTTATTTTGTTTTTTTTACTGAAAAAACGACTATCCGGTATTCGGCCGAATATCAAAAGACTATTCGGCTCCGGCCGGATAATATATAAGAAGCCGGATAGGCCGGATACCGAATACTTACCGGATATCCGTCACACCTCTAGTGTTTACCCAGGGTGCGATTATGCGCATTTGAAAATATCGAAAATATCTGATCTATCTAAATCTATCTAGATCAAAACAAAGAGCGAGAAAATGTTAGTTGTAAAAAAATGGTGAGAATGGCTTAGTGGGTTACTCTTAAATGATGCGACTATTTAATAGCATAAAACTGTTCTCTATCTGTGACATAACTCCAGGGTAAACTTCTCGCTTTTGTATTACAGTCGAACTTCGATAACTCGAATATGCTAAAAAGCTAGGCGCCAGTCGACCTCGGACTGTAGCGCCGCCATTATTATTATTCTTAAATCGGACGTTTCCCGCCTGCCCGAATTGGGACCTTCTGCATCTAATCCCTTACCAATTAAGTTAAGGCGTAGAAACTGTTTTTTTTTTTAATTTAACGGTTAGTGAATTGAAAGTAAAATGAAACCTCTTGCATATTGCGTACAGCTCCGTTATGCAAAAGGATCCACCAAACGGACAAATTTCCTGACAATTGACAATTGTCTGCTTCTTTCTCATTCAGGCAAGTTATACAGAATCCGTTGGAAGAGACTCCAAGTCTTCTGGCATGTTCCCCAAGCGGACATTGTCGCGGGATAACGCGTGCCATGCTGCTTGTTTTTCGCTTAAGGAAGATCACATTTTTAGATCGTTTGCGATCTAGCTTAGGACAGATAATCCCAGAGGTGTAAGGCTTTGTGCCTTTCTCCCATCTATTGTTTATCATTTGAGTTTTTTAGTAACAACAGCCTGCACGTAGCACTACATTTTGTGGTGGCAATGTGGTTGCATGTTTGGCAAGTTCACCCGTTGTGATGTATGTATCTATTGCCTGGCACCCAGCACAGGCGAATGTTAATGTTCGGCCATCTGGTCAAGATTGGCGGCATTTTTGTTTCTTTTCTTTTCGAATCGACCGTAGTCTCGAACGTACACACTAGAAATTGATTCTCAGGTGATGTATTTACTCGTCAATGTGGTCGACAATCGGCAATAACTGAGCGCAAGCTTCAGCTCAACGTCATCTAGTGCAATTCCACTCAGTAAATGATAGGTTTTTCATTTGTACAATGGTTCTGACTGGTTACGGTCCTTTCCAGCTTGTTTGTTGTATCTAGAAAAATGTGTACCGTATACAAGAATTTGCATCCACAAGTTCCTTATTCCCTATTAATTATAGGCACTGTTTACTCTAAACAAAGAAACGTATTTCACAACTCTGTGTCCATCCAACATTGAAACCACAATTCCATTATAGTTCGTAGACGTACAACCTCTTTTTTGCCCTAAGATTAAATCCCACTTAAAAATGATGTTCGCCATTGGTTTTTCCGACGGGCGGTTGGCTTGAAAAAAGCATTCACTTCGAAACCTCTCCAAAATATTGACAAGTCACCCTGCGTTTTACTATTATATTCCAAAGGGTAGATTTAGGATTTTATTTTAAACTCCCCAAATATTCCACACATTTGAGCGCAATTGTAACAAACAGTTTATCCGCTTGCATTTATTTTCCTCTCCAAAAAACGTTTCTTCCAGTGTTTTCTGACAATCTCACTCCAAGTTCCAGGCACTTTCCAGTGCCGACCATGGAACCGGTCTCACTCAATTCCACTGTATCCATCACTCTCACTCTGCCCATCTCTCTTCGCACCAACACTCGACACTCCGCTTGGTGCCTTCTTGCCTTCTCCTGTCTCGATCTCGTTTTCGCTCACCTTACATCTCACTCCAACACCCGGCAATTCAACGCACACCCGTTCGCCAAATCAATTACCCTTAATTTCCCTCCGGCCATCTCGCTCCTGCGCGACAAGCAGCCCATCTCCCATTTCGTTTTGCGTCGTTCTTCTGTGCCAATGACTGTTTAAGCTTTCGCCGATTTGCTTTGTGCGAACAATTCCAGCCCCCACTCCCCGTTGCGGTGGTCTTTTTCGGTTCATGTGCCTTTTATTTTCCCAATGGGGTGGCAATCCTATTGGTGTCTCCCTTCCTCCACCTGGGCCACGGCGATTCTCTCTTCTTCTTTCGATTTTTTTCTTTTTCGTTTTAGCCAAGTCTTAATTCTCACTCTGTGCGCGCTCACTGCTCGCGGTAGCACCGTAGCCGCGCCACCACACACCACCGATCCGAAGTCGAACCGCATGACACTGCTGACGATGTGCTGCTGCTGTTGTTGTTGTTGTTGTTTTTATTGACGGTAGTGGCTGGCTGTTATGTTGCTTGTTGCCACACCATGGGCGCCCAACTGGCCAACTTGAAAGGGCCCCGCACAACCACTGACTGTGTGTGCTCTTCAGTTCAGCGATTGAGTTTTACGTGTGTGCTTCGCGCGTACTCACGTTGCCGTCGTCGTTTACGTCGTGTTCTGCGGGGTTGGTGTGCGCGCTCCAGACCCAATCGGACCCAAAGCAAAACGTATAAATTTCATTTTTCTGCACTCCTCCGTTTTACCTACGGTAAACTGTCACTGGCTTTTCACTTGAAGGCAATACCTGCTCGATTTGTTGACAGCTGTCAGTGGAGATTTGACATACTCTAGCAAAAGTGTGTGCGTTTTGAAATTGCTTTTGTTTTCGTTGTTTTTGTTGTTTTAATTTGCAAACCACCTCCACATGTGCATCAGAAGTGCAACGTCAGTGTGCTGTCATGTTGATTGGTTCGAATATCGGTAGTGAGTTTGGACAATTGCCAAGTGCTCCTTGGAGTATGGAACCTCCAAGGCCACCGCTGACTATATCAGGCGCTGCTGCCGCTGCCACGGCTGCGGTCGGCGGTAGTGGCGGTGGCGCATCTATACCCCCACCGCCTACGTTGCCCCTTTCACCGACTGGTGAGTAGAATAATTAAATGATTAATTAGTGCTAATCGTCAAACTGCTTAATTGTGTATTCCGATTGACAGGTGGGTTTCTCCGATGCCTGTGTTTTGCTGACCAATTTGAAGTGACTTTGTCTGGTCGGAGGACCTGTTTCTTCAGCTTAGTAGTTTGTACAAATCTTTAGAATTTGTTGGTCATTTTTGGCACCCCAATTAATCTCTGTCATTTGCCGACGGTAAAGCCGCTTGACAGTGACAATAGAAAACTGAGAGTGTTGCAACATTTTGGAATCAATGATGTGTAACTGTATATTTGAGAGTCAATCGATCACAGACGCATTTGTCAACACAACAAAACCGCTTTGACATTTTTTTGTCTTTGCAATTCCGTGGCGAGTATGTCATCCGATCTGCGGGCGTGCATATGGACCTGTGTTGTAAAGCTGTCACCGCAGTGAGGTTGCAATGATAAGTTGTTTGGTTAGCGGAATTGTGTGAAATGTTTATCTCTTGACAGCTCCCGCATATCGGCTTTTTGTTTGACTTGTACACACTCGGTTTATGATGTTTGTTTGTGAGCCTTAAGTCGCAACCTCTGCATAACGTTTGGTTGTCAGGAGCGAAACGGGTAATTTGTTACCAATTATGTAAATTTCTTACTATTTTAGTGATTTATTGTATTTTTTCCAACGCAAGATAAACATGTTCCTTAGATCCTCTTCGCAGCCACTTTGATCAGCATATTTGTGCTGCAATAATTTCCATGCCTAACGATCAGTGAATTGTTAATCCTTTAATCCGACAAATCGGACACCTTTGAGCTCTGTGTGTGAGACGTTGTAGACGGTTAATAAATAACCATAAGTATTCGCCTTTCACACGACCGCGTAAATCTTGTTGATTACGGCTTCCGAATGCTAAACTGCAGGAACGTCTAATTATAATAGTTGCTCTATAACCCAATCCCAATCATCTAAACTGACTGAAAGCATATGGCAATGTGAATCGATGCCCTTTTCTTGTCGTTCTTAAAGAATGTTTGAATTACTCAGATGAATATCTGTTTCGATGCGATGATGACAAAAGGCAGCGATAGTTCGGGTATTTGTTAAATTAGGTCAGGTTTCAAGTTTAATGGACTCACTGTGATGCCGAAGGCGAAATCTTATCCCTTTCCTCGTCGTTTGCCAAAGACTGATGAGAGGCTTATTTGTAATTTCTTGAAGATCATGGGAGAACTGATCTTGCAGGGTTCTGTATGTCAAAGGACAGGGGCTGGGGTGGTGACAATTGAGGTGACGAGTGTCCTTCTGTTCCGCTTCGTCACCAAAGTGGCAAAGTCCGTACATATGTATGTATACTATCATCGACGTGATATTTTATACGGTTCGCTAACAACCTTTTGTTGTTTGTTGAAGAAGTTTGTTGGTTATTTGCGCTATTATACCTTGACAATAGAATTTATGTAGTATCGCAGGAAGCGAGTCTAGGATCTTGTCGTCCACATTTTTCATTTCCATTTTTAAGTCAGAGGGCGGTGGCGTGATCCACTGGTTTGCATGAAATGGGCCCATTGGCCCTTTTCTTGCAAGTTTATCTGCTGCCTTATTGCCCGCTATGTCCCTGCCTCCAGGAACCCAGCACAAAGTTATCTTAAGTTCTTTGCGACATGCGACTAACTCGGACTTGATTTCCGTTACCGATAATGTTTTCACAGCCGCTTGACTGTCAGTAAGAATGGTAACATCAGCTTGTGGTATTGCAAAACCTGATATCATTCTAGCAGAATAGATTTTAATTGATTCAGATGTACCAGCTTATATCTAGAAAAGTAAATGTATAATCACTCTTAACCTCTCCTACTGATAATTTGTTCAGAATGCAAGCAAGTTCAGAATCGTAAAAAAAACTTGTCTTTCACTGGTAAGCAGACCAAAACAGATAATTTAATTTATATTAAAAATAAAAAAATTCAAATTTTTATTGTTTTTAAAAAAATTAGAAATTGTTGATTGTTTCTTTTCGGACGCAGAATTATTTTCCACAGCTGACGCTCGTAAGATGACGCTCCTCTTAATTGTACTTATGCTGGATTTGTTCACCTTATATTCTCAGAAAGCGATTTAGCAGTTACACCCTTATTTATTTGATCAAAAATTTAACTTTCTTGCTTTATAGAAAGCTTTGGAACACTTTTCACAGTAGCCATAACTAATAGTACACAGTAATGCCACTGACGACACTAACGACTACAGAGGAGAAGGAAAATATACAAATAGCGAACTAAATAAGAGTTCATGAAACAATAGTTGCTTCTACCGAGTCACCTTTTTTGAGGAGTTGCTATTACTGAGTCAACAATGGTAAGATTTAAGATATTGCTTTTATCGAGGGCTGCTTTTATTGAGGTCGGACTGTAGGTTCATTTGTACCGGCAGTCAAAGAATCTATTGCGCTTTTTGTCAAAGCTTACTCTACATTATTTATTTGCTCTTATCGAAATGGTCAAGCATCCATATATTCCGTTTGGTTGCTAAGACCAGTGAGTTATGGCCTTTCATTGCGAAGCCGAACAATTTGCCATTACATTACATCCCAAAGAATAGAAGCCGTTCGTGTGTCTTCCACAATTCCAGCAAAAGTAGGTGGCTGTGCCCCATAGATCTAGCGCCATCAACCAACAAATCCGAAGCACTCACTCTGTTTGATCAGAATTAGCAGACACTATTTCATTTACAGGCACATACGCACTAGACTTTCACAGTCTAGGTTCAAATTCCAGCACAAACAATAATTTTTCAAAAACAATGTTGTTCGCGGCTGTCGAGTCACTGACAAATCTCAAAGAATCGACGGAATCGACATTAAACAACAATTACAATTGTGAATTCAATTGGATAAAACTTCATCTGTCCCTAAAATACACCACGAAAGTCAAGGTTTGTAAATTTTGTATGCTGATGTAGTCTATTTATTCTATTTGATTAAGAACCATTCGAACATTATCTTTTCTGCAGTATTCCATTGCGCGTGCAATTAGCACTATATTCATAGTCTAGATGTGGGTGGCCAAGGTGCTGTAGATAAGGTTTGCATAAGCTTTCATACAAATATATTCTACTGGATCTTTTTTGATGCAGAAGACTTGTCTTAGAAAGGTTTTGCAAAATTGGAAGAGCCCGAAAGCCTGTAACACTAAAAATGATTTTTGGCCTTGTAAACTTGGAATTTACGGAATTGTTCCTTTTCTAGACTTTTAAGATAAGATTCCGCCCTTTCAAATTCGTCCTCAATTTTATAAAATTTGTGTTCACTGTGGACATGAATCCTAATGAGACTGCGATTGCTTCTGTCACTTTTTTTAGAGAGGCAGGCGGAAGAAGCTCCTGGCTGAGACACTATGAAGACCGTTCGTCCATAGTAATGTGAGAGTTTCACTCACTAAAAATACCTAATTGGCGCGCACAATTGGCGTACGAAATTGGAGGCAGCCGGCTAATCCTGTCAGCAGGAGAGGCTTATTGGTTGAAGCTAAGGTCCACCTGGACTGTGAGAAGAAGAAGAAGAGAGAAAGAACCTTCATCAAAGTATATTTTTATACTACAACTTAGTTAGACACTTATCCAGTAGTTTACGTTTCATAGAAACATTTCACCCACGACTCTGCACTTCATAAAAGTATCTGCTAACACCGGAACCACATGCAGGTGCTAAATCAAGAAGTTTAATCCTTTGAAGATCCTTGATAGAACTGCATCGTTTGTGTGCTCTTCTGGTCGGCGCTCATGCCTACGAAAAAGTCTTAATTTCATCTTCGACTGTTATAATTCCAAAATTTCTGTGGAGATCATGGTGGTTCTTAACACATCGTTTTGAAAAGTTTGTAGTGTGTTTCTAGTACTTAGTTTGGTACAGTCTCAGACCTGTATACCGAATGTCCACAAAGGTTTGAGCATATGACCAATTTGTTGCCAATATTTTGCTTTGGATGATTTCCAATAAGCCAGTACATATCCCTTTGCCATTTCTCAAGCTCTTTTAACTTGCACCTTCCATGAGTTTCACGTAGAGAGTCATCCCGATGTATTTGTCTTTATTTCCGAGGTATATTCGAACACCACTTACAAAAACGATCAGAGTATTTATGTTCTCATACATAAAATCTACTAAGTAGCGCAAAATTAATCATCCAACTTTTTTATTAAATTAAAAAAAAATGATTTTGAGTGATGGAAATCTTTAAGGTGCAAGCCTTTACAATTTTTCCTGGTAAGTGGAAAAGATGATATCCGCCAAGTGACTGCCGCCAGTGTTTATACACATTTGTGTCCGTTTTATCGCATTTTCCATGAATTTCCACCATCATCATCATAATTTTCAGTGACCCGCATGTTCGACGCGGGGGCAAAGTATGTACGAGAGATCTGCAGGCCACTCGATCCTCCGTAATCGACTCTAACTCACCAGGAGCTATGCCCAAGCGCAACCAGGCGAATTTTTGGACCTGGTCCAACCATCTCGTCCTGGGTCTGCCAAGCGGCCTACCTGGTGGAATCGCATTCAAGGCACCCCTCGGAAGTCTTGATGATGGGGACATACATGCCACGTGACCAAACCATCGAAGTACAGCCCTTTCGGTACGAAGAAGCACCTGCCCAACGTTGAACTCCTCGCGCATTGCCGTGTTTCTCACCCTATCCCGGCGAGTAATTCCCACAACAGCACGAAG
This sequence comes from Myathropa florea, assembly GCA_930367185.1. Taxonomy (NCBI): domain Eukaryota; kingdom Metazoa; phylum Arthropoda; class Insecta; order Diptera; family Syrphidae; genus Myathropa; species Myathropa florea. Next base: position 22,729,465 of record OV884005.1, on the reverse strand, counting down.
AAATCTCATCTCGGCAGCTTGTATTCGCGATCTTATCTTTCGGTCATTACCCAAATTTCATGACCATAGGTGCGAGTTGGAACAAGTAATGCGTTAAAAACCGCTAACTCGGCCTTCCTGATTACAGATCGAGCAAACTGTTTCAAAATTTACCCAGCTTGACCAATCCTACAGGAAATCTCAGTATTATTCCTCCCATCACTCGTGAAGAAGACCCTGAGATACTTAAATTTGACTTTCCACAAGATCTCAAAAACATACGGCCAAATCACTCCTCTCACGTGAACGCCGCACCACACAGTGGCTTTGAGGGGATGCAATGGCTCTTGGTCCATCACACTTCGATTTTCAGTACCCCAGAAAAGAAGATTTTGTTTATTGACCTAACCGCTTAAGTGGAAATGCGCCTCGTCGCTCATGATGATTTTCGACACAAAATCGTCCTCTCCGTTGTTGAGATTGAGGATGGCTTGACATTTGTATACTGCAGCTGTCTAGTTCACAAATGTCAAATATGATTGACGTACGACGCCATTTGCAAAAATGATAACATCTTTCGATAATAATAATAATGGCGGCGGTACAGTCCGAGGTGGACATGGGCCTAGCTTCTCACCAACCACTCGTGTTGTGCGTGCTATTGTTCTCTCACTAGTGGAGCGGACCTACAGTTTAATGCCGACTCCGAACGGCGATTTTGAGAAGCTTTTTCTAGACAGTTATACTATTTGAGTATAGTCAGTGACTCGAAAGAAGTGGAGCCGTGAACAATTCTTTTTTGAAAATTGTTTGTCTGAACTTGGATTCGAACGTAGACTGTGAAAGTCTAATGCGCATGGGTCGACGCACGAACCCACACGGCCACGACGCCCACATTTTCCGATAGGATGATTAATTTCCCGCCACCTTGTATATGAAGGGGTTTCGTTTCATTAACCGCGACGAGATTACCCAAATTCTTATCCGTTCGTGTACCCAATCTAACGCACGTTTTTAATTGTATTGTGTACTCGTCAACCGTTTAGGCTGTTTCCGAAATATCGTATACCACCTTGTCCTGCGGTATATCCATAGTATAAAGTAGGTAAAGGAGAGGGCCAAGAACACTACCTTGTGGTACTCTAGCCTTTATTGATTTGAATAAAGAGTATTCATGTCCATACTAAGCATATATAACACTGACACTGTGATTAGCTTGATGCCATCATTAGCCTGAAGGTTCGATAATTTGACTGTTTTTGAGGTTCTGTCCTAAGGATAGGATGAATTTCAACTTGCAAAGTCGTTTTTTCCCGGATCATGCTGGAGTTTGTATGGGTATCATATTCCTTTTCTATTTTTCTATACTAAACCTATTGTCAATTGACCTTTTTGGAATAAGGTGTATGGGTAAAGGAGGAAAACAAATTTAGACATTTCGGTCGCAGTAACTTTTCCGATATTTCAAGTGTTAGTACAGATTACCAGAAGGCAATATCCCTCTTCGATGGTAAGTTTGACAACATATACGGTACGATACGGCGCTGGCCTTCGAAATACCCTACGATGCAATGTTTTATAGTAAGCCAGTTGTATGGAAGATATTCCAAGCTGAGTTCCTTCCATCCAAAAAGCAGTTGAAAGCCTAATAAATGGCATCTACAGTTCACACGTAAATACCTTTTTGTGGTGAACCTGCAGCTTTAAGAGCAGAGAAGATTTAAAATTAAAAACTGTTCTAAGCTGTTGATCATTCTCAGCACAGCTTAGCTAAGTTAACGGACTTTTAGTAAATAAATCGGCGAAGCTGCTGGGCTACGCAAATGAAATCGACATCGTTGCGAAATCCAAATGTTTTGATGTAGGGGCTTTCACTTCGATTGGAGAGCAGGCGAAACATGCGGATGAATTGAAATATATGTATGATGTCGAGCAAAAATCGATCCATCGTTCACCACATAAAACGCCACCCGTGAACCTTTTCAAGTGATATCTTAGTAGATTAAGAATCTCACTTGGCAACCGTTGCTACTAGTCCGAGGTGGACCTGGGCCTAGATTCTCAGCAACCACTCGTGTTGTGCATGCTACTGTTCTCTACGAGTCGAGGGGACCTACGTTTAATGCCGACTCCGAACGGCGAGATTGAGAAGCATTTTCTAGACTGTTATACTCTGAACTCCGCTGCTAAGTGTGTCCAAAGAACTTGGGGCAAAACAGCTGACCAAATCAATGACAAAATTCTCATCCTTTCAACCTTTTTATAAGAAGCCGAAAACTGGACGGTAAGTAGAACAATAGAGCTGATTCTTGGTAGTTCTATGAAAATGGAGTTTGAAATTTACTCGAGCCTCCTAGTTCCGGTATAAATAGCAAGTGATTGTAAATGGACTAGGCCCTGGTCTTGACAACTGCAAGCAGCGTGCCTGGGATTGTCAAGCATTGAAGATGGCAATAGCCCTGTCTCAGACCCCCATGAGTCGTTTTCCGTTTTTCTAATAAGTAAATTTTGTATTTGTTGACTTAATTGCTTCTCCAACGAACACCTTTATCAGTGAACTGATCACAACGATTAAAGTGGCAGTGGATTTGTCATTAATTGGATTGGATTGGATTGATCATATAACGGAAGGGCAATAGCTGCATAGCTTACCACATAATGCAGTGGACCCTTTAATATAGTGCTTGGCGGATGAGAGTGGATAGTGAAGTACGGGATCCGGAGAACGTTGGCGTATTTAAACACCTAGGTCACAGGAGATTCCGAACATTTGTTTCAAATGAAAATGGTTCAGACGAGGCAGATACATATATATAAGAACGACCACGAACAATTTGGAACACAAGAAGACCGAGTATTTTCGGAGCATAGGTGAAAGTAAGTCTACTACCTTCAGTGTAAGTCACAAAAGTCAAACAAATGATTAGAGTGCACTTTCAAATTCAACCTCAGTGAGCCTTCTCAGTTCCTCCTTCCATCTCGGGTGAGGAAACCAAAAGTGTCCCGGCTCTACCCTGTCAATCGAAGAGTCAACACTCAAGTCATAATCAAAGCCAAAGCGAAGCAAAAAAGAAACAAAAATGTCACCGCATCAACCGCACCGCCATGCGATGGTTCCTCCCACCACCATTCTAAGTCAGTGCGTACGCAATGCAATGCAATGCAATGCGTATGAGTACGCACTGGGGAGGATGGATGGCAAAAGGGAAATCAAGAAAATTGAAGGAACAAAACAAACTAACAAAATCAACACCACCCCCTTCCTCTTTGCAATTGCAGTTGAGTTCTGCAGAAACCGCAACCATGTGGACTGATCTCAGATACCTACTTGTTGGGGTCGTCATTGCACTGCTGTTATTTTGCTACTGCAGTTTGCGATGTATTTGAGTAAATAACACATAGAAAGACGCAATAAAAGTCACTAGAGCAGGTTAGTGCTAGACCTCCCGGGGAGCAGTCATTAAAATTCGATTAGACAACAATTGCTTGCATTATTAAATTTTTCTGCTCGGATTGCGTGTACCTGGGTGGACAATTCGTCATCACTCATCGAATAATTTGAAATGCAAGAACAACAAATTACATGCGCGGGTACTGTGCAACCACAACTTTGTAATGAAATTTACATTCTACGCAGGGTTGCCATTCAGTCCAAAATCGTCAAATAGGATTCATTTTCGCAGACGTAGTGCAGGTGTTATGTTCATAGTTTTAACCGATTTCTTACCGGAGGCTTTAAGCACTACGCTGGAGCTCTCAGGCTAAAAAAACTGGTCTATTTTACTACCTGGTAGCAACGTAGGAAGACCAGCAGGCGCTACTGTGATGAGGAACCTACATCATTAGCTCTCACCTCGTCAGCATCGAATAACTGCCAGTTGATCCAAGCAAAGGCAGGACAATGGCAGAGGAAGTGCTCTGCAATGTCGTCGTCATCTCCAAAGGCGTCGCAAACGATTCATCGCTTATGACAAGTACATTTAGGTGTTTGGGAAAGATGTAGTGGCATGTTAGTACACCGGTAAGTTATCTGCAGTCTTTTCTGCCGCGGATTTCTTAAAGACGTGTTTCTTCATTCTGGAGAGTTGTGGCACCACTGGGTTTGCTCTCGAGAGGTCGAACTATCGATGGAAGGCCTTACCAAGGACGCAGGCAGTCCAAGCGCTTAGCAAGTTAATCGCCGATCTCATTTCCCGTGATCCAAGTCTTAACGAATTTAGACTATCGATCAAATTCAGAGAAAACTTATATTCCTGAACTATCCTGGAAGTGGGTGAAGGGTTAAGCAAGGCCTTAAGTACAGACACTATACTTCGCCCCTTTCACTTGTTCCTCACAATAAACTTTATATCAGCAAAAGAAAGAAAAAAGTTTATATCAGTAAAAGATTTGTCAATTTGTCCGAGAATCATCCTCTGTTGTTTCGTCCCGCGGACTGGGAGCAGAACATTTTTTATTGCCGGATAAAATTCGTAGTCACGCTAGATGATGCAGCCGTAGATACCTGCACAGACTCATGCCTTTATACTTCTTAAATCAACAGGCCTCGCCAGCTAGCACCACTCCACCACTTTAAACGTGGACGTACTCTGTTGATTTGTCCTGAAGACTCAGAATCGAGGATTATTTAGACCGGACCCAAATTGTTTAAGCCCGCATGGCCTAGCCACCTTAAACGTTGGATCCGTAGACGGCCGGCTAGACTAATGTCGCTATGCAGCCCGTATAATTTCTGATTGAATCTTCTTCTACAATCAAAGAAAACACACTGGACCAATGTCCCAACGTAGAATTTTTCTCTCGATCAAACCAGGAGCTTCTCTATCCGCTTTGGATGTTCTCCATGCCTCTGCTCTACAGAGCAGGTATAAAATGATCAAGGTCATACAGAAAGCGAGCCTGCCTTTTGAGACAAAAAAAAACACCGATTGGCAGTTATTCTGCAAGTGAATGTTTGTCCTGTTTACCGCGGGGCCGGTCCTTCACTATCTCGAGGTTGTAGCTGCCTATAGCGACTTTTTGGCCAAGTCGTCAATTTTGTGCGTTCTTTCTGTTTGATGACATATATTTCGTCTTGTCATCGTTTACCACCAGACCCATTTTAGCCGCTTCTGTTTCTATGCCACCAAAAGGCCCATTGGCGTCCCACTGTGTTCTCACAATCACTTCAATATCATATGCGTACTCTACCAATTATAACATTTTTGAGAGGTTGTGACTCTATTGTTGGCCATTTTTTATAATTTTGCACAATCTTCTGAAGGACGATGTTGAAAAATTCACATGACAGGAAGTCGCCTCACTAAAATCTTTTTTAATATTAGAGGCCTAGGTAAGTTCCTTGCCGATGTTGACGGAGCAGTGTCTCTATCGTCATCGTGCATTACTTGACGAGCTTGGCAGGATTGGCAAAGAGGTGGAGTGTGTCGATTTGCATTTTTTGTCAGGATTTGTCGTAGTGTGACAATCTGGTCTATTGTGGACTTCCTTGGCCTGAAACCACACTAATAAGGACGATTGTCATAATGGGAAACTTTTATTATTACTAGGTACTCATTTCGTATTTCTGCTACGTAAGCGTATTCAATGAATAACCTCAATATCATACAAGTTTTCTTTACAGTCACCGTTTTTTTTTCGATCACAGTTTACCGCCGAACACTCTAAGAACTAAGGATCATTTACCGATATATACACTAAGCGTCAAAAGTGAAGGGACAGTCATCAGCTGAAAGTTTGTCCTTTAATTAAAATTGACAGATACAATCCACGCCAGATGCCAGATGCCTCAAATAAAAGCTTCTAAATCATACTTTAAAATAAGATAAGATAAGTAACATACAGCAGTTAATTTTATTCAAAAGAAGAAAAGAGCTTAAAACAAGCCTCAAAAGTTAGTGAAAACTTACCTCAAAAAGATCTATGTTACAGAAAAAAAAGTCTTACTTTGTATGCCTTAACTACTGTTTCAAGTTGTTGTATCTGCCGGTCTAAATGTTCCTACTTATGTCTAATAACACCGAGCAGTTATGTCTTACAATCATTGACAGAACCATATGTACACTCACTTTTGACTTTAGTTTCGTCCAAGAACAAGCAAAAATATTTAAAAAAAAATTTTCACGGCTTTACCTTCTTCGAGTCACTGACATACTAAGTAGAAAAAGCTTCTCAATCTCGCCGTTCGAAGGCGGCATTAAACTGTAGGTCGTGAGAGAACAATAGCAGCCTGTAAAGTGGGCCCAAGTCCTCCTCGGATTTTATTATTATAAACATCTCGAAAGTTCGTGCTGTTTCTTTAAAAAGATCCTAACATCGAGTTAGACTTAGTACATCGGGTTTGCTTTGTTTTTTTCCATGACAATTCCATGACCTATCGTAAAGACTTATGTTAGATCAAGTGCTGCAACGTTAGTCAGACTTAAGCCGTCTTAGACACATTGGACCCTTTTGAGCTTATCATGAAGCGGTTGAATTGACCTCTTTCAAATTTTGAATTAATATGTTCCCAGGTGGAAACTCCTTCGATTCGAAAGGACACCACATTTGCAGAGAAACTGAACAGTGCTTTCCGCCACCTCCGTATCTCTGCAACTTCTAAAGAACTCGCTGTAAGGGTTAATTTTGTTAATGGGATCATTAAATTTATTTATTTAAGAATTAATATCAAAGATGAAAGTAACAGTGTTGGCTCAACAATACGAATCGTCGAATTTACATTGTTACAGAGCTTCACAATTTTTTTACAGTATTTGATTGAAATAATATGGGTTTATGCAATGTCCAGTGCTCACATCGGGGCACTAGCCTCCAGGTATGGGGTTAGAATATACCCGGGGTAAGGCATGCCTGTCGTAAAAGGCGACTAAAAGCCATCGTTTGTTTATTACAAACAACAACAACAAACAAAAAAATACCCCAGTTGGATTCACACTCTTCGGAGTCAGGCTCTACGGATTCTGGGGAGAGCCATTTATTGCTTTTAATCCAACCTTTTGGGAAAAGTAAAATGGTAACAAGACCACCACCACCACGAACTAACAAAACTATGATGGGATCACCGCCCACTTAATCTACTGCGTCTAAAACGCAAGTAACAATATACTCGCTGGCTCTAGAAAAGAGACTTTAACCGAATTCAAAGGTCACGTAGATGAAAACGCGGAGCTTCTTCATCCTCATGAGCTAAAAGAAGAACTTAACACTTAAAAAACGAAAAATCGTATATCCTGAACATAAATCAAATTCAAGTTCGAACGAAATTAAAAACGTGGAATACTGACGAGGAAGAACTAAGTCGTGAAACCGACTGGAAGGTAAAGAAGCGACCGGGTAAAAAACGAAAAGCCGGTTCTTCGGCTTTCATCGCTGCCGATTAATGTGCTTGGAATTTCAGAATAAGTTGCATTCAATTCTGAAATCAGCGCTACGAACTGAGTTCAAAGTAACGTGAAATGTGAAGGACTCAGACAGTTATAGAGTACTTTCCAAGAGACTCAGTACGGAAAAAGTTCAATAATACACATATGAAATTAAATCGGAAAAACCTACTCGAGTCGTAGCTATGGGACTTCATGCCTCTTGTCCAAAAGAAGACATCGTTGAGGACTTAAGAAATAAGGGCTTTAAATTAGATGCAGCTAACATTCAGTCCAAAAAGAAACAAGTCGCGGTAGGTGCCGAGACCCAAACGTATCGCGGCTTACCCCTTTTAATGCAAACTTTTGATAAAAGTGAAGCCGTAGAAAAAATCTATAGCATTAAATTCTTAAAATGCTGGTCAAAATCGAGGCATTACGTAAGAATTCGAAATTGATCCCACAATGTAAACGCTGTCAAGAGTTCAACCACACTCAAGCGTACTTTCAGAATGACGATATGATGTGTCAAATGATGATATGATGGGCAGCTGCAGAAACTTTTCCAAGTCTACCTCGGACTCTTCAAAACCTCATGGGTCAGTTGGCTCTGTACAAGACTCTAACCATACCGCTTCTACTCAATGACGCAAAAGCATGGACAATGTCGAAAGTAGACAAATGTGCGCTTGATTGTTGTAGAAGAAGGGTGCTGCTTGCGTTGGTCCTGTTTAAGTCAATAACGGTTCGTGGGAAGGGGTTTACAACGAACTATACGCGTTGTACAGAAGCATAATCAATCCAGGCGCGGCACGAACTATTCTCCACTCCGAGTCAGGAGGAAAAGGCATTAGAAGATGCCCACTATTCAAGGGGCACACATAAGTGGAGGGACCCGGGACCGGTTAGCAAGAGATCGTGCCAGCTTTAGCTATGGCCCAACTTTATCTCGGCCTGTACCATCATCCATAGAAAGAAAACAACTTCTCTCACATAAACTGTCCAAACGCAAGCTTCAAACCGACCTATGATCTCGAAACTCACAACTCTTCAGTGCAACACTTTCCGACCGACAAAATTCCAAAAGGGCAGGCTGTCAAGAAGTAAAGCACCGCCACGAAAAGACGACAACGCCAGAACTGCCAATATATTCATTTTTTTCTCTGTTTCATTTACTTTCTCACCTCATTCTCCTGTCGTCATTCTTTCCTCTCGCCTTTAGCACTCACTTAGCCGCCCCGCTCCTGCTTCTGAGGACAGCAAATAACACCAACAACAATAACAAAAAACAAAAAAAAACAGAATTAATAATCATCGCGCATAAATGTAACCCAATACGGTTTCTGTTGTCATGAGCCTCGTCCGTCGTCGTCTGTCGTCCGTCGTCTAGTCACTCTTGTAGCACAGCTTTATTTCAGCTGGTTCTTTGGTTCTTGCACTCGTTCGATATGCACATTCACACCCTCCGAACTGGTTAATTCGATCATAATGTCAACTGGCCATGGAGCACGATGGAAAAGGGCCCGAAGGGCTGGCCTGTCTCTCGCTTCGCTCTGGATGGTGTACGAGTATTGCTGAAGTTGTATTTGTGCTCCTTGTGTATGGGTTTCCCTTGTCTCTTCCCATGGAGCCGTGGAGTGTGTCATAAGTTGCAGTCATATTGTTGTTGTTGCTGCTCGGTCTTCAGTCGAAGTGATGTCTTCATTATCGTGTTGGTTTCCATAAATTCTGTATACGACTGTGTCGGTGTGCAAGTTCCTAAGTAAGTTGCGTCTTCCAGAAAACGAGTCGAAGAGATAAACACCTAAATGAGGTGCGAAAATACCTGTGGACACACTCGTGAACAAGTATTATTGCAAATCGCTGCAAGAGCGACGCTTCGTGAGTGAGTTCATGCGGCCGAATGGGTACCGAGAGCGACCTCGACTGCAGAAGATTGTAGGAAGCGAAAGCAGTTTCGCAAAAAATATGTTTTCCGCTCATTGAGCTAATTTTTTTTTCGAACTTATTTCATCCAGAAAAAGAGCAGATACAGTGGCAGTGGCTTTGGACAGAATAAGGAACTGGGGAGCAAAGTAGGCTTCAATGAGAGTGAATAATGAGAAGTGCGAATAAATAATTTTCATCGATAGCTTGGGTTTTGCTGTCTTTTGTGATTTTTAAAATATTAAGTCCTTAGTCTTGTAATTGTAAAAATGCATGCCTTTTTTCCCAATCTGTTGGTGCTTGTCCCGTGATGACACCAGGACCCTTATTGCTAATCTAATTCTGATCGAGCATTCGTTAGCATTTCTGTCTTTTGTCTTTCAGGGAAGGACAGATTTGTATTGCAGTGAATTTTTGACCACCAGCGGAATCAGAACGTATGACGTGAAACTTTGATAAAAATGTTACACTAAAGATTGCCATCCAATGTTTTCCTCCATGGATACACAGTGGGGAGTTTGCCGCACACCTGACGAGTTCGTCGGCTTCGTAATTTCAATATGCCTCAGCACCCAGACGAATTGAGAGTTGAAGTGCTCGGCCATAACATCGAGCAGCAGAGACTGAATCCAGGTTTTGTTCGAAGCCTGGTTGATGATGATACCCCTGTAAGCACATTAAACTGGCCAAGACACTGCCTCCTTTATCGCCACTATTTTCTCTGGGAAGTGCAGTGATCCTAGTCCCACTGCCGATTCCATTGTTGACCAGCCCGAAAAGAATTTTCGAGAATCATCAGTCTTATCTCTGGGTGAAATGATGGTAGAAAAAGAAAATGTTTGTAGAAATGATGCTGAGTGAGAGTACAGTCCGTATGGAATTTATTAATTTTAAAATAGTGGACGACGGAAGATCGGTTTACATGTTGATCCCAGTCTAACCGTTGTACAGACCACTACTTGTTTGCTGTGCATGTCTATTGGTGGGAGATGAAAGTGTATATATAATGCAGCTGGCAAAATGTTTCTTAGTACTTCACTTTTGTAGATGCCCGGTTAACTTTGAACTTAGCTAAGGAGATTGCAGTACCTGATTTTGTCTCAAGCGAGCTTCTAAACGGCAGAATAGATCTAATAACTGATACATATAGACAGTGATTTTTTACATTCTATGGCGCTCTTACAGCAGTAGCAGAAGTGGCCGCAGTCATTCCACTGCTAGTACGATCCTTTGCTACCTGTCTCCAATACGCGGACCAAGTTCGTCTAGATTCTCCTTCACTTGTCGACGTCCTCTGTTGCGTCCGAAAATTTAAGTCAAAGATTCAAAGCGCTGGAGCTCAATGTCTATGCGCTCTACATTGCCTAGGCTTTAGATCTGTAGACACCTTGCTAAAATCCTGTCGTTGTTTCTCCTCCAGTTGCCTCCAACGTAAACAGGACCAAAGATCGCATACAGAAATTATTTCGCGAAAACGACCAAAAACTTAATAACCCGTTTTCTATACAGTTCATACCTCTACTCCCTAGAGCAAGAGTAGGAAAATCAAGATTTTGTGTAAAGCCATCTTGGTCTTTCGAGAATGGTCTCTATCATTAAATTTTCTCTTGAGCGTCTTGTCTCTTGTCTTCGAGCTTAATCATAGCTGCCTATCATGAAGAGCTGACAAGTCGTCGTAGACTTCGAAAATAATCAACTTTACTTTTCCCCTAAGTACCCTAAGTATTGGACTAATCGCTTCAATGTTATCTGAATATGCTACCAATAGCATGGACTTTCAAAAGAAAACCAACGTTCGCCGATTGTCAATGTACTGATGACTTCTAGTGGCACAACGGATCTCAATTGGTTACCAAGATTCCATAAGTGATTATACAATAGTATAAAACGTCAATAACGAAAGCAGCATTAACCAAGGTGTCTTCTTCTACTCAGCCTCTCAGCAAGAGATCTAGACACCTTCTTGACTATCTTCTAAGCTGGTCTCACTCGAACTTGACGAAACTGCGCAAGTTCTAGCAATGTTTTTTTAAGCGATGTAATTGAAGGTATTTACGATTTACGATTTTCGGGCCAACTATAATGGCCGTACGGAAACTTAAGAGAACTGAAGCATCCGAGCAATTATACAGAAATAATACACTGTGGTCATAACAACTGCTTCTCTCAGTTTCGGTCAGTTCGTTCACCTTTGCCTACTTACGCGGGAACGAAATGAATTGCTCTCCATGTATGCAAATGTCAATTGACAGCGCCTAGTCTGTAAGCGCACATTCCCTTCCTACATTTTGAACCTGAGAAGAGATGACATTTTCATTTCTTTCGAGTAACTATCCAATCGTGAAGAGTTTTTGTTCGTGTAAGGCCCAGAGTTGAATGGGAAATCGGCACAGAATCTGGCAATTTTAAAATGTGTAGTCCCTAGATTGAAAGAGAAGAAAATAGTTCCAGCATTCTCTTCATCAGTTCATTCATCTTTTCGGCCTGATGGCGCCCAAACTTTAAAGGTGTATCTATAAACTTTAATTCAATTTATTCGTGTTTATGAATTCTCTTCTTCGCTGCACCCTTCTTCTCATATCATATAACAACCCTGTTATTGTAAATGACCACCTTTCAACACGCATTATTGAATCCAGTGCATATGTGCTCCCGCAAAAGGTTCGGTGCCCTTAATTCGAATTTAATTATACAATAAATCGATTGATCTGGTCTTTTGTAAGTGCACCAAACCTGTTCGTGTAAGCCTCATGAAGCTGCCTGCTCACAAGGCGTAAACAAAACACCAAATGTGGTTGCCACATTGCATAAATAATTCGCAATCCTTTGAACTCCTCGCCTCTCCTCCTCCTCTCCCCTCCGCTCGACACTCGGGTGCGTCCATTGTTTTAATTACTCCCCACCGGTAAACAGCGCAAGGCATGGGAAAGCACCTGACCGTCTCAGCATGTTGTGTGACTTACTCTCTCCACCTTTCATCGATTTGTCAGACTCTACTCCACGGCGGCGGCAGAACTCAAAAACGTTTTTGTGTGTCCAGACCGCACTGGGTATTGGGCGCAACGGAATTGTGGAGTTGTCTAGCTTTTATGACACGAAACAAAGGAATCCGTCATATGGAAGCGCGCACTAATGACATAGTTGAGCTGCTTTTTGCCTTGTTCCCTTACTCGCTCAACAGCGCTATAACGTAACAACGTATTGTGTTACAAGTTTTGAGTGAGTTATGGAACGTTACGTTCGGATGGTTCCTATGTGGGCTTGTGTGGATTTCTAATGGCAAAACGTTTCGATGTTTCCCAGATGGCGTTGGAATCTAATAAATGAAGACGGGGTAGTGTATAAACTCGTCAGACGTGTGAAACATTAGGCGCAATCTGATCGATGGAGATGTTAGTATTTGAGAATGGATTGCCGCGTGATTGTGGGACAGCGGAGATCTTTGATAACATAGGGTTTCAGTTTCTTTTGACCTAGTCAAAATTGAAAAAGATTGGTTTCGATATCTCGATGACATGAGTGAAAACTGTGAGAGGAAACACACAATCGTCTTCATTATGGCTGGATAATGTTGTCAATGGGAAGCTGTGTCGGAAAACGGTGACTGCGGCCTTCCAAACACGTGTGCATTGTGCATGTTATTTAAAAACAAACTAAGCGATAATTTATGGATATAACTGATATTCTGAAGTTCGAATTTCTTGTGAGTTTTCGATTCCGATCCGGTCATTCGAAGACGATGGGAAAATACTGTTGAACGTGTGTGGTCTCCCGTTGAATCAAACATGCCTTTAACAGTTTTTTGACATTTTCGCGTAGCCAAGTACAAAATATACTATAGTACTATTTTGTACTCACATAGTCTTCTGACATAAGGTTTAGTTCTTAATTGTGCCCTTTGAGCATGTTGCACCATCTTGTTGAAACCAAGGCTCTGCCACGTCAATGCCCCTCAACTGAGGAACTCAGAAACTCAAAAATCATGTTTCTATAGCGCTCTCCGTTAACGGTAACATTCTGACAGGCATCGCCCTTAAAGAAATATGGGCCGATGATTCCACCAGCTCAGAAACAACATCAATCAGTAAGTTTAATGGTTGTAAGGGCGTCTCAACAAACGCTTCTGGGCTTTCTCCACTACAAATTCGGCAATTTTGCCTGTTTACATATCCATTTAACCAAAAATGGCCCTCATCTGGGATTAACATTTTGCGTTGAAGAGGCGGTTTTAAAAGATAAAAACCCAATTAGAACTAATTGCCGTTTAAACGACAATGCTCAAAGAGTATAACTGTCTAGCTTCTCGAAATCGTCGTTCGGAGTCGGCATTAAACTATAGGTCTCTTCCACTCGTGAAAGAACAATAGCACGCACAACACAAGTGGTTGCTGAGAAGCTAGACCCAGGTTCATCTCGGACTGTAGCGCCGCCATTATTATTATTATTATTTAAGGCTGGCAATCTTCAGGAAATAAGCTGATATTTTTGCCTTGACCAACCCGGGCGGGATCATGTGCTGATCATTGCGATCGAACAATGCAGAGCGGATCCTTGTTTTGCCAGTTCGTCAACTTTCTCGTTCCCCAGAATGTTGCTATGTCCAGAACCCAAACTAGAATGACGTAGCACTGTCCCTTCATGTCATGCCAGCTCATAGCGACATTCCCTGACTAATTTTGAGGTTATGCGGACTCGATAGCCCTAATTGCAGCTTGGCAATCAACATATATACCTACGAGTATGTTATGTTGTAGTCTAGTGCTCTGGTGTGAAATTAAGATAGGACAGGCCTCTTGAAGGGCGACGATCTCCTCTTGGAAAACACTAGCATAGTCTGGAAGTCTGAATAAATTGGATATGTTAAGAGCTTTTAAGTGAACACCTGCTCCGACACCGCAGTTCATTTTTAACCCGTCAGTGTATAAGTCCATATCAGGGACGAGGCTGAGATGTCTAGAGTGTACGTGGTGCGAAAACGATTCATTGTGTTCCGAATAACTTGGTCAGATGGACGACCATGTCGACCGTAAAATGGACGTAGCGCACGTTAAGTTTGGCGAACCGAACCATGGTTTTAAAAACAAGTTTGCACGCATTATTCTGGCCTTAAATTATGGAAAATTTAACATTTGAACAATTTTATACTCCATACATAATGACATCTATAGGCCTTTGAAACGAATAAATTTTCGATGGTAAATCGCAGACACTTTGGTTTATTTAAATTTAAAGATAGTAAGTGCTTATTGAAGGAGGCTTTATATATACAGTGCCTCACAAAAGTATTCGGAATTATGTTTTTTTCCGGGATTTTAGTATTGTTAAATAACAAATAATTATTATAATTATAATAAAAAAAACGGTTTCAATTCAACATTTATTCTCTGTTAACAAAAAATCAGAAGAAATAATGCATATTTTCTGTCTGCAACAACAAAGAAATTCAACAAACTAGGATCCAGGAAAAAACATAATTCCGAATATTTTTGTGAGGTACTGTATGTTCCACCTCAAAACTTAATATTAGGCCTAGGACCTTTGATGGGGCTAAGCCTGAGCAATTGACTTCCACAGCTGACGGTCCCGGCCATGCAGTTTGGAGTTATAAAGACCAAGTTGTTTTGCACCCGCGACAAATTGGTATTTATATCGGAGATTCGGTATGAATATAGCCACTGTGTTCTTTGCTGAAAGAGGCAATGTAGTGGCATGCGTGCCCAGTTTGTCTGGTTTATAGAAGTGTTAGGTTAGGTTAGGTTAGGGGGCTGCTAGTGAATTCACCATCACACTTAGAACATTGTGATAACCACAGTCAGACTACTGCCACTGATCGACCGCTCCAGTGATAGTGCCGTTAACTTGATTCCAACGGCAAATGGTGACTGGACCAGATTTGAAAAACCCGATAAAAACGTATTAACTTAGCTTTCATTGGGATTCGAACCTGGGACCCTTACAACTTAGGGCAGGCACTTAACCAACTGCGCCATCCAGTACGTGATACTGAATGGACTATAAAGCTTGTAAAAAATAACTAACTAACGAATCCCGATCTAAAGTTTTACAGAAATCTCATATTTGATGCGTAATCATTGCATCATGGATTATGGTACAATTCGAGGTGTTCCTCGAATTCAACCAATAACCCATAAGCCATTTAATATTAGGGCTACTGACCCTAGAATTTCTATGCTTTACTTTAATCGCAAGCGCCTCCCCCTCTGCTACGCTATCACACAGTCGGGGTTGAAGATACATAGAGCTTCAGTTTACACTCCCCATACGAAGTCCATATGGTCTACACAGCCAAGTGAGCTTATGCGCTAGATTTCATCTGGAGTAGGTGCCCAAATGACTTTTTGAGTAGGTGTGACTTAATACTTGCATTGGGTGAAAAGTGTTCCTTGGTTAGACGTTAATAACATACCGACTTCGATTTAGCTTACACGTCGGCTCTTTCTTTGCCTGGAAGACTCTTGTGCCGATGAACCGAGCATGAAATTGCATGAATTGTGTTTCTTTAATATAATAATAATAATAATAATAATGGCGGCGCTACAGTCCGAGGTGGACCTGGGCCTAGCTTCTCAGCAACCACTCGTGTTGTGCGTGCTATTGTTCTCTCACGAGCGGAGGGGACCTACAGTTTAATGCCGACTCCGAACGGCGAGATTGAGAAGCTTTTTTCTATACTCTTTGAGCATTGTCAGTGACTCGAAAGAGGTGGAGCCGTGAAAAAATGTTTGATGTGTTTTTCGAGATTCGAACTGACGACCTCGAGCGTAGGAGTCGACACACCTACCCACTACGCCACGGCGCCCACAATTGTGTTTCTTTAGAGTTGTACAAATTCAATATGAAATAATACACACTAGCTATGATATTAGATTTATTTAATAGACAATGTAAAATATGATTTGGGGCATATGCGCACTACGGCTAACTCGAATGAAGTCCAGTTTTCGACAACTTTATCGAGCAGCTGGAGCCGTATATCAGCAATAACATGGCGAATGTTGACTTCCAAGTCGTCCAACATCTCTGGATTATCGGCTTCACATACCCTCGAAGAAAGTAATCTAAAGGTGTGATATCACAGGATCGTGGGGGCCCGTTCACAGGTCCATTACGCGAAATTATAGGCTCATCAAATATTTCCCGCCGCACGCCGTGTGACATGTTTCGCCATCTTGTTGACACCAAAGCTCTGCCACGTCAATGCCATTCATCATTCTATAGCACTCTCCATTGACGGTAATATTCCGGCCGGCAGAGTCCTTAAAGAAATATGGGCCGATGATTCCACCAGGCCACAAAGCACACCAAATAGTGAGTATTAATGGTTGCTAGAGCGTCTCGACAAACGCTTCTGGGTTTTCTCCGCTTCAAAGTCAGCAAGTTTGTTTGTTTGTACTCGTATATCCATTTAACTAAAAATTGGGCTTCATCGGAGAACAATATTTCGCGTTGAAAATGAGGATCAGTCGTGAATCATGTTTTCGGCCCATTCACCGAACCAACGACGCATATCGCACGATTTCAGCTTATTTACAAGCTGGATCTTATAAGCTTTTAAGCCAAGATCTTTCCGTAAAATCTTCCACAAAGTGGATGGGCGTAGCTCCAATTGCTGTGCACGATGGCGAATCGACTCCTCAACACTTCGCTCCACAACAGCAATTACTTCTTCTGTTCGGGACGCGTATTATCCCCTATTGTGTAAGTGGTACGAAATCGATTCATCGTGTTCCGAATAACTTGCTCAGACGGACGATTATGTCGACCGTAAAATGGACGTAGTGCACGATAAGCTTGCCGAACCAAACCATGGTTTTCAAAATAAGTTTGCACCATTTGCACGCTTTGCTCTATGGTAAATCTATCGTAAAATGGCAAAACGTACTAACCACAAATCAACTTTCAACTGTCAAATTGGCAATCTGTAGAGACAGTATTGCCAGTTTAAAAACTAAACCTCTAAAAAACAACCTTTAAATCATCAGAAATTATGACGATGGACGAGAATAGCAACAAATGCTTAAGGGAAACGCCATTCCTAAGTTAAACAAAATATGCCTTGTCTTTACGGGTTAGATTCAAGAACTTTCCGCGTCGGAGCTTGCTTAGATGTTGAATTTGTAGACGTCCGTATTGGTCGCGGTCGATACTTCTCCACCGTCCACAAATACCTGGCCGACGATCGAGCTCAGTACTTTCTCATACTCTCACTCTCGAAGAACATCTTCGTCTAAATTAAGAGAGGGAATGAAATAATTGTTCTGCTAGTAGTTTAAATGATCATAAGAAAAACAATATAAAAAGCAATATTTTAAACGTTCAACGCCAGTCTACATATCTGGATCAAACAAATAGATGCTCATATTTTGATGGAAGCAGCAACAAGCAGCTGATTGGAAAGTCTTCGAATTCTTCAATCTTTTTCTGCAGCAAATCGATTGATACTTTATCATCTGCGATCACGCCCATAAGCTTCAGTTTATTGATGCCATAGCCAACTGGAATGAGTTTAGATGCTCCCCATAAAAGTCCAAACATTTTTATCCATTTCTTTCACGGACGGACGACTTTGCGATAAGGATAAGATGCGGCCTCTGCATCTTCATCTTCGTCTTCTGAACCGATGAGATCTAAATCATCATCATCTTCAATTTTAGGCACCAGCAGTCAGTGGCAAAGGTTGACCACCCCAACCAGTCTTTCGGAGGAATCAAAGGAGTCTATGTGCCGATACTAGCGCGCAACAGGAACACTTCCTACAGGCGCTTTTCCCAGGGCAACAAATAGTGGAAGGTCAGCCTTTGAAGGAGTACATCTACTAATGTAACTGTTATCATCATCAAGAAATGTATGGTTTCCCAAATGTTTTGTCTTACTGCGTCCAAACGAATAACCGCTGTGTTTAGAATTATTAACGACCACCGACTACGTACAAAATTTGAAGGAAATCCTTAGTCAGCATCAAGCTTGATACATCTACTGTTTCTCATTAAAAATCACTCGGTCTACGTACAAAAAGATAACCTCTCTGCCCTTGCTTACAATCTAACACTTTCAACCATGGGCAGGCTAAAACTACCCCTGGGACCGTAGGAAAAAAACATAACTCTGGCATCACAGTTTATCGATTTCACACATCACCAGCATATGGCCCGCAAAGATTTCCAAGAATTGTTATCCCCTACTGCCACACCACCTTCGAAGGACAGAAGCATTTCGACAGCACATTGCATAACCCACTTCTTTACTTCCTCCAACACGACTTTTCAATACAAGTCAGCCCACGTGAAAAAAACTGAACCCCCGACACCCTACTACTCCTCGCCATCGACTATGCCATCGCATGACCAAATTGTAATTCGAAACGGGATGTTGACTTTTTTTAGGGTTCAGTTGTTCAGCGTGGGCCTCAAGGCAAATTTTCCCGGAATTTCACTTTCAACTTCACCTTCAACACCTGAAGACCAAAACTAACCCTTGAGCGAGGGACGGGGGCGCGAGAACGCAAAAAAGAGATGGGAAGCAAATGAAAGAGAGCGAGAGAGAAGGGAAGAGGATTAACTTGGGATCAATTCCTCTTGACAGGACGATCCTCGCTTGATTGGGCCGTCCGTATCTATGATTCTCGTTCTTCTTCCTCTATAATTCCATGATGGAGTGCCTCCAATACGCTGTCTCCGACTTCGGCCATAAATTAAAGATTCGTTTGGGGAATTCCGCACATTCGCGTACATTAATTTCCCAACAGCCTACATAGTTGGTGGGTTTTTAATCTAGTTTGGGTGGAAGAAGCCACCAAAGCACACAAGGATTCGGTTCATTAATCAATATGTCATCGGCCTATGGAGGCCAGCATCTGGATTGCGCAACTTGCTTCGCTGCGCAACAATTTGTTTGATTTAGGAGTGCGGTCCCTAAGGAGATTCCATGCGTCATACTCAGCATGTGGACAGAATTGGCATTGTAAGGCCTTTACTGTGTGGTTAGCCAAGGCCAGTGATCCCACGATTGGGATCTCGGGATGTTGTTAAAGTTGCTTTTAAAACGGCGCCCGAGATGCTCTCCTCGTGCTTGTGGACGAGTGCCTGGGGACCGTTGATGACTTTTTGAACCTGTCACTTCATCTCCGTTCTTGACAGTCAGGCTCTGACTTGAATTTATCACTTAACCCGCCCTTACTTAAAGTTGATGTTAATGAGTTTCTCTCGAGCACATCCCAGAGTTTGGAGGAACCTCAATAGTTTCTCCTTTGTTGTGGTCACACTGCGAAGCATGGAGTAATGCTCGCACACAGTACCCTCAGCGACACGTTTCCTTGCTGACAATTCACCTGTCTTCGGTTGCAGCACATTTTCCTCAGTCATTCGTGCACAGTGGATGGGAAGAGGCAACCCTTCCCCGTTTCCTCACATAAATCATCTCATTAATGCCGAATCCCAGAGCGCAAAGATTTATTGGCAAGCCCACTGAAATGGTGGTAGCCTTAATTTATTTTCTCCTACTGATTCTGTCGTCCATTCTGTGCCCGTCGCAGCCATTAACTTAATCGGCCTAATCGGTTACGACGCGTCTCTGCATTTTAAGTTGAATCTTCATGTACCGGGATGCTCGCAATTTTTGCACTGAAATTATAGTTGCCGCTGTACGAACCTATCCAACATCCGTCCTTCCCTCCTTCCCTCCTTCCGTCCGCCCAGTCAGAAGATGGCATTGTGTAATTCCTGGCAATCCACTTTGCAGCTTATGGAATTTAAATTAAGTATTGGCATGGAATTCCTTTCGGGAATTTCGCCACGAATTTCTGCTGCTTCCACGAGGTGGTGGTGATGGTGATGGTGATGGTGCTGGTGGCTACCATAGAGGTCAAGCCTGGCAAGCAACAATGAGTGCAGCAAGTGAGAGATACCATCGGACGGCGGGAGCTGTGGCATTTGTTGTGGAAAAAGAAAAAAAGTTCGTTCCAAACGGAACCTCAACGTAAAAGGCGGCGATGAAGCAGTCCCATCATGTTTTGGTGCTAATTTCAGCACTCCTGTGGAATCCACAGAATTCAGGACAACGAAGACCACCACCAGCAATTGCAGACTTTTTGTTTTTCTTTCGTTTCGTTCTGTGCCCGGTTTGGAACTACTTCGCCACTTTGATGTACCATTTGACACTTGTGTGTTTTTCGAACAAATGACGATTTTGTGATATTGATTCCTTTGGATCGTCGGGAGAGACGTACCTCCTTGGCTGTACAACGTCAGCGGTTGTTTTTTGTGCGGTGGGTCTCTGTTGGAATTTCCTTCTTCGCGGGGATTCTTTCGCCAGTCGGATGTTGGCGATCGAAGATCAACCTTTTGAGTACTATTATGTCGCTTGACGATCATCAGCAGTCACTGAAGAGCTATCAACATCAACATCATGTCAGCCTTTCCCGCCAAAGCGGGGACAAATATGTAGGCAGCCGACCACTTTGCAGGACAGAAGAGCGCAATGGTATTGTGTCGCGGTGTCCAGTTTGGTGTCATGACTGAGGAACACATTCAATTTGTACCTATCACGTGTATGCTCAATTGTTGTACCTCTCTGCGGTGTATCTGTCTAGTGTGTGACGGCCAAACGTGGCCATGTGTGGCGGGGAATGAGTAAGGAATCTGCTGGGACGAAGAGTGCCGACTGTTGCGCTGTGACCAAGATTGGTGATCATGATGTGATGATGGTGATGCTTTGATTTATTGCTGCCGCAGTAAATTATTCCTTTGGCGATGGGTTTGATGATTTTGGGTGATGGACTCACGTAAGCCTCTGTGCATCTGCTGAATGAAACTGTCTGCCTTGTTGATGGAGCATAAAACATTCAAGATGATGAAACTTTCAACGGAGTTGACGCAGTAGGGGAATTAAACAATTAGCCGATAAGCTATGAGTTTCAAAGTGACTCTATGGAAAAGAGCTGAAGTTAGCAGTACAACAGCATGGGTTAGTACGTCGCTTATCCTAAGAACGTTAAAGAATTATAGATCCACCATTTGAGTCGGAATTGACAGTACGCTCAACATGAATGATTACTAAAGAGGCTACCCAAAGCCTTTCTTTTTGAGCCGAAATAGTCCCTTGTTCATGCAGATTGAAATAGGTGGTTTTGGAAGAGGCGTTAGTGACAGTTAGTCTTAGAACGTTAAAGTGTTTTGTAGCAGGTAGTGCGTCTTTGTCTATAGGGGCCACATCTTGCAATCTGCACAAATGGCTTTGTCTACTTTTCTTACTTACTCACCTATCAGGTCTGCGACTCATGGAGGGTTGAGCCTGAAATATTACCGTCTTCCATCTCTAACGGTCTAGAGCACGCTGTTGTTCATCAGTCGTCTAGCCTTCTAGGAAATCTAAATGGGTTTGAGACTGAAAATGTCGTTACTCGTAAAAACTAACGCTTGCCATACATTTGTGTCAGAAGGTATCAGATTGCATCTGCATCGAATCGATTAGACAAATATTAACTTTTCATATTACGGTAATACGTTGAGTGCCGTGGTATAGTGGGTAGGTGCGTCGACTCTTACGCTCAAGGTCTAAATTTCGAATCTCAAAAAATCACCTATTTTTCACGGCTCCACCTCTTACGAGTCAATGATAATGCTCAAAGAGTATAACTGTCTAGAAAAAGCTTCTCAAAATCGCCGTTTGGAGTCGGCATTAAGTTGCAGGTCCCCTCCACTCGTGAGATAACAATAGCACGCACAACACGTGTGGTTGCTGAGAAACTAGGCCCAAGTCCACTTCGGCCTGTAGCGCCGGCATTATTATTATTATTATTATTATTATTATTATTATCGTTTTCAAATACAGAACTGTTCATTATTATAATGAACGGATGGTCACCGTAATTATACCACATGTCAAAAAAGTCTATATACGATTGTGTAACCGATCGAAAATACCGTTATGGCAGCTGAATGGAAGCAGCTGTAGAATTATTCGTATTTGAGTTGTGCGCAAGGGCGGAAGGAAGAAAATTTAATTTATTTTTATTTAGTAAGCACTATTTAAGCAAAAAATGTTTGATTGAAAATAAATTACAACCAAGGTGCGAAGAATCGTCCAAAAACTCAAAAACGAACACAAGTCGGTGATGACCATCAGTTTAGACCATACGGGTAATTACGGTAGCAAGCCAAAGAGTGGATGACCGAAGAAGGTAGATGATCAAACAAAAAGAAATAGTGCGGAAAATCCAAAAACGTATATATAAACTTATTATAAAACTCTATAAAACTTGCCGCTGAACTGCAGTCATTTGAAAATATAACTGTACATTCCGAAACTGCCCGTCGCATATTTAAAAAGTCTGGTTTGAACTCACGCATAGCGAGGAAAAAACCGCTGTTTAGCACAAATATCAAAAAGAAAAGATTACGCAAAAAAATATGAAAAATTGGGAACGAATGGTATTTACCATTGGTATTTACAATTGGCGAAAGCCAAATTCGGAGGTCCACATAAAAAAAAATTGGCATGGCGGCGAAAGAAGTTGAAAGAATTGGGAGAGTTGCACTTCAAAGACGGGATGATAGGTTGTCATAAATAGTTTAATATATTAAAAACAAATGTTATTAGAAGCACGCAAATACGCTACCTTGAATCCAATTTTATGTTTACGCAAGACAACTATCCGAAGCATACCTCGGTTTTCGTCAAAGAGTTGTTGCTTCACCATGTTCGGTCGAAGTTTGAACATCCCCTACAATCGCTTGACCTCGATGCTATTGAGCATTTATGGGCCCATCTTAAGCAAAAGGTCATCGAAAGCACCCCAACATCCATTCCAATGCACAAAAATGTATTAACTGAACATCAGGGCAACATTGCCAACATTGCCATCACGATTGGGAGAGGTAATCAAATCAAATGTTGACCCAACACGTTACTGATAGCTGCAAATTCAGTATTTAATAACACCGTATGTAGACTTTTGTGAATACCAAAAACAGACCTATCATTTTTTTTATTTCAGGCTTCCAATTTTGAATAAGTTTATGTTCATATGTTGTTTTTTGTTTTTTTTTATAAAATAAGTGAAATGTTCTGACATGACATGGTGTAAAGATTCACAGAAGTGTGGCCGAATTCCACTTTGAGCCACTGAACATGTAAAAATTCATATATTCATATAATTCAATTCACTTTATCCTTAAACTCAACAAACCATTAAAAGAACAATTTTAGAACAGGGAAAACTTCCTCAGTATAACAGTAGACGAATATTTCCCAACGCCGATTTTATTGTTTGTCAAAGTTCCTTCAAATGTTTGGATTTGAGTCCTTTACATTAAGACCGACATTACATACGTCAAAGATTAGTGATGGAGCTCAGTTTGGGACTTTGGGTAAGCCGATCAAGCATGCGAATTTTTCTGTCCGAAAGACATTTCTTAGGAAGCCGTGAATAGTGCATTGGTCACTGCCATGTAGGTAGGTAGGTGATAGGGAGCCCTTGCGACTGGGTCGCTGTTAACTGAGACCAACAGTTGGATCCCTTGTGCCCTGGGTATGGGGGGTGCACCCCGTGAGACCTACGTTTTTAATGCTGATTAGTGCCACCAAGATTGTTGTATATAACTCAGGAGGTGCTTCAGCTCTATTTTATTCAGATCCTCCAGCTCGTCGAAGAAATTACTGTCTTGTGTTAGCAGTCTCCTTCCCCGTAGGGCTGGACAATCGTATAGCAGGTGGCGAACGGAATCTCTTTCCCCCTCGTCCTCCTAACCTTCTGGCATGGGTGCCTATCGGACAATGTCCGGTGAGAACTCTCACCACCATCCAAATACCATTGCGACTCATGCTAATCTTTGATAATGATTTCTTCCTGTTCAACATAGCCAATAGGGCTCTCGTCGTAGACCAAATGTCCAGATTCATCCATCGCTCATTTGCTCTTTTAAGGCTTGATCCTTTACATCTTTCCTTAGGAAACTTAACGGCTTGTTGTCATAAGGTAGTGATAGAGATTTATCTAACCCTGAGACCTTCTTTGCTAACACGTCCGCTCTCTCATTTCCTTGAACTCCTGTGTGTCCCGGTACCCAGTAGTGAGTGACCGTGTTTACCCTGGAGATTTCGTTGACATTCTGTCTGCATAGCTTGACTAGTTTTGACTTTACAATATCCGACGCTATGGCTCTTATAGCAGCTTGGCTGTCGGAGTATAAAGTTATCGTTTTTTGAAAACGAAAACTGATTGGAAAACGCTTCATCCGTCGCTTAGGTTTAGGGATCTTTCGAAGAGATCGCAGAAGACCCCTGCCATTGTTCCTGCACTTGTTTTCAAGCCATGAGTGTTCATCGGCCGCCTCTTCGCTGTTCCTTTTATAAGCTAGGGCTTTCCCGTCCACCTTTGCTCTACCTGGGTGCTTCAATTCGCTTTCTGAGGATGAAGTCTATGTCAAATAATCGTGCTTATTCTGTTGTTGTTGTTGTTGTAGTGTAGTTTGTTGTTTGTTGTTTTGTTTCCATACCGCCATTCCCGGGTAAGGCTAAATGCAATAAACTCTCGTCATGGTGTCTGAGGGAGTTTGTTAGCGATTGGTTTTACCCCCAACCTTACATTCTTTGTACGGTTTACTGTCTGCTCACTCCACTCTTGAAATCGGGTTGGCTATCTCTTGGTTTTCGGACCTCAATACTTAAGTCTCGGGACCACGAGAAGGTGGATAGCACGCCGAGGTCACTGCCATGCATAAAAGTCTATGGACTTAACATCATTGGAATATGGCTCCATATGGCTCTCTAAAATGTATTTGTATTGCTGTTGATCGAGAATTCCGTCAATTTTAATTATACGATCACCTCCAAGCTCTGACAGCTGCTCACACCATTATGCTTCCGCCACCATGTTTTACGGTCTTAATTGTGTACCTAGAGTCGTCCTCAAGGCTTGGTGCTCACTTCTCATAATTATTTCTATCCGTTCCAACGCTCCATAAAACATTTTTTTCAAATAGACTTATCCTTGGGAGCGTTATCGAAAGCAAGTCTTCTCTTTTAGTCCCTTTCAGAGGGGATCTTCCATCTAGCTGAAATTCTGTCAGACGACGAGCCACATTCACAGCAACATCATGATTACCAGCTAATTGTTGTTGAATCTCCTGGGATTTTAAAAACGGATCGCTACAACTGATTCTTTGTATGACTTTTTCAGTTTTATTTAATCGGATTTGGTATAGATTTAGTATTACGTTAACAAATTTTCTCTCATCCTCTGTGAAGTCTTTTCCTCCACCCTTTACGAATTTTGCTATTTGAAATTATACATTTAACTATAAGTATAGTTAAAAAAAACAATTATATTTACTTCGCTTATCTGAAGAGAAAATCACTGTGATTTAAGTTTGAGTGAGAAAGCTGGCACCTGTGTTACTAATTTTTTTTTTTCGGAGGATTTTTGTAGCTCTACTGAAGCACTCAGACTCAAAACTGGTCCATTGTACTGCCAGGTAGCAGCCTACTCCAGTGCCGTTAATTTGATCCCAAAGGAAAATGGTGACTGGACCAGATTCTATTTCACTGGGATTCGAACCTGCGCCCCCTCGAACTAGGAGCAGGCACTTAACCAACTGCGCCATCCTGTCGTTTTCTACTTATACTTGTATTTGTATCTGTACGCGAACACTCAAATTCACAACGGTTAGTGTGTAATGAAAACCCAGCAAACTGACCATGTTTAAATCGGTAATGGCTTGTGATGTTGTGACTTTTACCGAGATCAGTCCGAAAGCAGTCTGATTTGCACCAAAAAAGAAACACTTGTCGTCAGCCGTGCTATTTATGAACACAACTGTACCTCAAACTGAAAACACATGAGCTACCTTCGTGGAAGGTACCGTTGCTGAAACTGCACATTAACTTTCCCCTAGGTAACTAAAGTGTTATTTGTACGAATTTCCTAATAGCAATTTATAACACTGTGTACAGTTTTAATTAAAGACACAATTCGTTAATCATCAACTGCGATTATTATTATTTTTTGCGCAATAATGTCCTTTTTTACCATGAATATTTATTTTATATTCCTCCCATTCTTCACATTTGATTGCATCCTCTGTAGTTAATGTAAAAATTGTGCACTTACACCAACAAATATACCGACCTCTCCACGATCAAATGACACAAAAGTCTCCTAAATGTGCAACCTCCCCAGAGCCTCCTTGTCAATTGTAATTTCAATCAACTAATCCCCAGTCCCACTCGCCTGTACCATGGCACTGAGCTTAAGCCAACGACTACCAACGCACTGATGAGGACGCACTCACAGTAGCCGCTTGCTTACATGCCTAATCCAACACACAAACAACCGATCCGATTTATTGCCAACATCGACATCGAGGTGACACCCCGGCATTAAATCAAAAACAAGAACGACCCGCACTACACTACGCATCTAGCCGAACCACATGTCAATCGCCGCAAGTAATATGCAATTAACATCCAGGCCCAGCCGGCCGATCTTCTCGCAATGGTTTATTAAATCCTTGTGAGTGTGCGCTCCGTGATTTTTCATTCACTCTCGCACTCGTTCTCGATTTTTTGTTCGTAGCCGCTTTTTATTCAATTTATATTTATTCTTGTCTCTTTTTTGTATCTTTCTAGTTGGCCTATCTGCATCGGTGCCAACGCCTGGTGCTGCGGTGGCGGCTGCAGCAGCCGCTGCAGGACTTTTTCCTGGGGGCTCACCATCGCCGACAACTCTAAGCGCTCTAGTCTCACAACATCGCCTGCTGGAGTTATCACGTTTCGGATTGCGTGGCTATGATCTGGCCCAACATATGCTTACCCAACAAGGTGCTGTCTCAAAATTACTAGGTAAGTGCAATGGAAGGATTCATAAATTCAACCAGGGCAAGCACGGAGGGGATCTTCTTTATTGAATGGTATTTGTCTTAGGGGCGATTGAGGCAGGTTGTTGAATGGGTTTCCTTTGCATCTTCGGTCGACAAATTATAGGTAATTTTCCGGAAGTTTGTATGTTTTTTTGCTTTTTTCATTCTTCCCCCGTTGTCCTTTGACTCTTGCATTCGACACTTGGAACGTGGGAACGGTTTCTGGATCTGGGGCAACTCTTCACTTGAAGGCTACATTGTTTGCGAATTGGTGGTCTGTTCGTCATTGGTTTTCTGTGAAATAAATGAATAACGAATTGGACAATTTGGATGCAAGGAGCTCCACAGGAAAGTGATTGGTCGGGAATTCTGTCAAGTTAAAGCTGTTAGCAAATCTTCTTCTTCTCTTTCATGTAAAGCTATAGACCGAGGTGGACCAGGTCCTCCACGAACAAGCCTGTGCAGCTAGCACGGTCTTTTGCTAGCTCTCTCCAATTGTGTACGCCTCTTCACTTGTGTGCACCACTTTAGACGTTAGCAAATCCATGCCGCTGAAAAACGAACTTTAGTTGTATGCAAAGAAAGTGTTCAAAGGTTTCGAGGGAGATTGCAAATTAGAAAACATTTCCAAAGTTCCGGCCTTTGATTGAATTGCTTGAGATTTGCGGCTATCCAACAAAACGTGTCATTTCAAAATTGTAGAAAAATGAAATATTTTTGCGAAAAGTTATGATATTTTTATTTTAGAGTAAAGTACAGATTCTCAGGTAATGAGTGAATTAGACTACCTATCAAAAGCATGCCCCAACATTTCCTGCAAATAATCATTCTTTTGATGACATCGTTTATAAGATCAAACGGCATTAACCACACGTTCTCACACGCCCAGGATATTTGTTACCCAATAGAGCCATTCTTTTAGTAGCTATGTGGCATGTGAGGTCGTCCTGCTGACAATAAATTTCGTCCACGTCCACAGCATCAATTTCAGGCTCAAGAGTGTCAGTCAACACTTTTCCGTAACCCAATCCGTCGCACCAGCATAATTTCCGAAAAAAAAATGTGGTCCAATAACACCGCCAGTCCAAAAACCGCACGAAAGTGTCACTCCCTGTGAATGGGCAAATTGGTATGCTATTCGTCTTGGATTTTCGGAGCCCCAAAAGTGAAAGCATTGTTTATTTACATGCATTTTTTGTGGAAAAAAGTCATGATCTTTAATTTCTGCGATCAGCGAAAGTACTGTTCTACTTCTTCTTGTTCTACTGTTCTACTTGAAGACAAATATCTTTATGCAAAATGTAATGCAAAGTGATTGCGGATCGGTCCAGCTCCAATGATCGTGACGAAATGGACTCACTTTGATTTCCAGTAACACTCTCAGTGTCAGTGACGAACACTATTTGGAGTTTTCATATTAATAACCTGCACATATTATAAGATCTAGATTGGTAAGAGTCTGCCGTATGTCTCTCAATGAGATATCAAGACAATGCAGCCTTATGGTGTGCTGACTACCTGGACATCTCTAGATATCTCTAGATATTCCACGAAACTGTGAAGCAGACGGACTAGCCTAACTAACTAGGACACAATAATTACTAACCTGTTCTGTGCCGATAGAAACCTTGAAAACCAAGATCTCAGTGCTAGCAATCAGCAGGGCTTGTGAGAGATGTGGAAATCGTAACACCTGCCTTCATGCGAGACAAACATGGCCAAAGATGGACAAAAACCACAGCCATGTTCAACCTTAACAGGAATAAATTGGGTAACCTAGTAGGAGTATTGCGCTATGCGAAGACACGCCGCGAGACTAGGCCCGCCTTACAACGACTTCTGCGGCAGATGCATGGATGAAGAAGAGGACGAAACAGCCTCGCATTTTCTCTGCAACTGTCCTGCAATCGCCTCCACAAGAAAAGAAACCCTATAAGTTTTTTACTTAAATGAACTTACAGACATAGCTGAAATAGGTGTCAAGAGAATCTGGATGTTCATCCAGAAATCAAGATGGTTTCAAGAGTAGCGGTTGGAAGCCGACTCAGTGCATCACAATGGACCCTTTGGGTCTAAGTGAATCCTTCACCTGTGAGGGAAGCCACATCTTACCTACCTACCTACCTAACCTGCCCAAGGCGTTCAAACATAAGTATCAACTAAATTCACCAAAACTATAATCAAAAGCAGCATGGACATTACTAAACTTCTCCCTGATATTTTCACGATTTCAGCACATTCGTCGTAGGGACAGTTAAGTGTTCACAGTTCAACAATGGCACGAAATTTAAAATGCCACCACTTATTGGATGGCCCTATACGAGATTTCGCAGCATCTCACCATTGGTATGACACTCTCCTTATTACGTACAAGCAGACTTGTGATTTTAACCACCCTGACACCAGTCCAATTTCAAATCTTAAGTTGGTTATTCTCTCAGATGTCCAAGGTCTGCATATGGAGCTTAACCACTTGAATACCACTTTATAGGACGTTTTTCCGATTGCGGTGATTGGCAATTTGTACTTAAAAGTAAATGGAATCCAATGCCTATTCCAGCTTACGCCAATCAAATGCCTCCACTCTAGGAGACCTCATCAAACTCACTCATCACCAGAAGGCAGCTGGATTTTTACAGCCAGACCTATCCGAAGAGTCATAATTACAGACAAGAAAGCTTTCTCCTTGAAAAAAACATATTGTTTGAGAACCATTCCGAGCGCAACCGGAGCTGCCCATTACATTCGTCCAATTAACCCACTCCCAGTCGGACGGAATTTCTAGAAACCCCGCAAAAAAGCATACGTACCTCGGTCACACCGCTTTAAATACCAAACCCGCCGCCAACCGAGTCAAGACTCGCTCGGAAAGCAGTTATTGCAGCAATGCCATCAATGTTCGTCTCTAATTAATTTTCACCTCTTAAATGCTCATAAAAATCCATATTTGCCCGTGTCTGCGAATATACCCAATACGGATATTGCGCGCTTGAACCGCCACCGACGTAAGTGACTTCATCATCCTCCAGCTGACGGCGACCTGACGCAAGATAGTTGCCATTGCCATGAAGCCGCTTGTCGGCCGGGCCGCTGATGATGATGATGACAACGATTTGCCGAGTCTCACTATCTCTACAGATACACCGGCTGAGACTGCTTCTGCAGTTGTTGCCGCTGCCGCTGTAGGCAATTTGCCGGGTGATGTATGACTGCTTGTTTTTGTGTGGCTCTGTATCTCTATCCGGACGCAGTGCGCTTGCAATTGATTCTTCACTGAGATAAAATTGTCAAACGCGGACAAAGTTGGTGACTGCCGCTGTGCGACTGCAAGTCGGTGCAAGTGGAGAGGTTACGTAGTGTGCTCACGCACCTGTATTGTTAGGTGAACGCCGGCGGCGATCAGTCGATCGGTCGAGAATGGGCCGGACGTGCCCAGAGGTCGACAGAAGGCAGCAGTAATAGCCACAGCCGCAGCCACAGCCAGACTAGCAAAAATAAACAAAAAACAAAATTCAAAATGAACAGAAAGCCTTCAATGAGTGTGAGTTTGGCTGGTGACTGGCTGCCTCCGTTGCGCTGGTGGAAGATTAACGATCGCCGCATGGATAAATTGCAGTGATTTTCGCGATTCGCGATTGTGATCGCAGGAAATTTGTTCGGACGTTTTGTCAGTGTTCCGAGGTTTCGCGCTGTGTTTTGCTTTGTTTTACGAACCTGGCGGATGCATACGGTTTGTTTGGCTTTGGGATGGTTCACACGCGCATCATGGCCGTAGTTAAACATCGCTTGCAGTCTGTGGAGATACAAATAAGTTGTAAAGAGAAGCTGAATAGATAAAGGAAATGGCCCAGCAATTAAATGTTTTCCCATGGACCTTTCTAAACATACACTCAGTGCTGCTGCTGACACTAGCATTCCACCAAAGCGAGTGCTCACTATTGTGATTTGGGATTGTTACGAATATTTTTTGGAATGGTTCAATTTCATGCGGTTTAAGATTTCCGCGCTTAAAATATTGTATAGGGTGGGCTAAATGCAAGTATCTTTTTAAAAATGCAATAAAATGAACAAAATTAAATTTTTTTGGCTGGCTTCGCAGTAGCGCATCCTGTCACCCCAATTTTCAAAGACCTTGTTGATGGTTTCGGGCTGTAGCAGCTCACAGATTGCGTGGAGAATATTGGCCTTAAGTGCTTGAATTGCTTCCGGATTGTTGCCATACCATCGGTCCTTCACGGTTCCCCACCAAAAAAAAGTCCAAAGGGGTCAAACCGCAGCTCCGAGGCGGCCAATTGACATCGCCAAGACGGCTGATAACACTATTCGGGAATTTGGTGCGCCATCCTACATGAACCGCAGGTCGTTCAAGTCCACGTCTTCAATTTCAATTTCAAATGTCCGTTTACATGGCTCTGTAACGCCCACCGTTGAGCGAAACGCTGTTCCGAACTTCATTTTCGAAGAAAAATGGTTCAATGATGCCACCACTCCACAATGCGCACCAAACTGTCACTCTCTGTGGATGCATTGACTTTTCGACAATAACGTGCGGGTTTTCCGAGCCAATTTTGTTTGTTAACGTAGCCGCTGAGATGAAAATGCGACTCGTCAGAAAAGATGATTTTTTGTCCAAAATCGTTGTCCAATTCAAGCTGCTCTAAGGCCCAAAGTGCGAAGTGGATGGTCGCGCGCTTTCAATTGCTGAGTCAATTGGACCTTGTAAGCGAATAATCTAAGATTTTTGTGCAGAATTCTCCTCAGGCTAGTGCGTGAAATGTTGATCTGTTGAGATCGATGGCGAGTTGATGTTCGTTAATTGAGTCGCACACTCTCGGCCACAGCAGCCATATTCTCATCTGTTCGCACCGTACGACACCGGTGACCATGAGTGTTGTCCACTAGCATAGCAGTCTCACGAACTTTTTGCACAAACTTGCATACAGCAGTCGCGGCGGGTGTTTCATTTCGGCCGAAAGTTCTTTTTAAAAATCGCACTGTTTGGGCTAGACAGCGCTCTCTTTGGAAATAAGCTTTCAATACTTCCCAAGGTTGTTCAAGCGTAAGGGACTCATTTCGTTCCGCGGAGGTATGATACTGACTTTCTGTCAAGGTTTCGAGCGGGAAACAGCTGTCAGTGACCTCTGCAAGTATGTACATATGCATGATTGCCGGCATCACCAACGAAGA
This sequence comes from Myathropa florea, assembly GCA_930367185.1. Lineage (NCBI taxonomy): Eukaryota > Metazoa > Arthropoda > Insecta > Diptera > Syrphidae > Myathropa > Myathropa florea. Next base: position 22,697,139 of record OV884005.1, on the reverse strand, counting down.
AATCCTTGAGGATCAGATAATCTGGAGCTTGTAACTCGAACCTCATAGACCATGCAAGCTTTCTAAAGAAAGCGTTAATCGCGGATTCGGAGTGTGATTGTAATTTATATGGACGACAAGTTCAGAATTGAATTAAGCTCGGGAATATTTCCGAAACTTTAAACTTTCCGAATTCAATCACACAATTAAAGAGGTAGGCGGAATGCTACCAATGGTTGCAATTTTGCCGGTTTGTATTACGATTCTTATTGACAGTCAGGTACCCATGAAGGCACTAAACTCAATGGAAAGCTAGTCGGGTAGAGCTCTATGTTCTTGAAGCACAGCACAAGAAACATTTCTGCTGGGTCCCTGGTCACAAGGACATGACCGACAAGGTAAAAGCTGATGAACTTGCCACGAATGGGTCCAGCATTGATCCAACTTGAGAAATTCAGTGAATTAGGTCACTGCTAAGGAATTTAAAGAAAAAGACGGATGGTAAGATCCAGATGACGCCAAAAGCAGATCTGCCCAGATACGAAATAACACGAACATTTAGGTCGATATATGACACTAAATAAAACTAGAAAATTTGTTACTTTCTTTTAGAACACTTGCCGATCACTTTTGTCAGATAAGACATTAATGCCATCATATGTGGGTGCTGTGATGATGAAGAAGAGAAGGAGGAGAGGAGGATCATAATTTATTGCGAGATCATTAATTAAGTAAATATACGATACAATCCAGTTTCAAGGCACTCCTCCATTCGCTTCCTTCAAAGACGGGACTAAATATCCACGTCTTAGGCGTTGGATCCGTAGACGTCTGGCTGGACTCATGTCGCTGTACAGCCCATACAGTTCGTGGTTGAATCTTCTCCTCCAAATGCCATCAACGCAAACAGGACCAAAGATCGCGCGCAGAACTTTTCTCTCCAAAAGGCCAAGAGACTGTTCGCTTGGGATATTGTCCATGCCTCTGCGCCGTAAGGCAGGACTGGGATGATCCATGTCTTATACAAATAAAGTTTTGTCTTCCGAGAGAGGGCTCTACTACTCAATTGCCTTTTGGGCCCAAACAAACAGCGGTTGGCAGGAGTTATTCTGCGTTTGATCTCGGTACTGATGTTGTTTGTACTGTTTACCACTGTTTACTGGACCCAAGGTAGACGAAGTCCTTTACTACCCCAAAGTTATAGCTGCCTATGGTGACGTTCTGGCCAAGTCGTCGATGTTGTGCGTCCTTTCTTGATGACAGTATGTATTTGGTTTTGTCCACGTTCACCGCCAGGCCCAATTTAGCCGCTTCCGTTTCAATGCCAGCAAACGAATCAGTGACGGCTAGAAGTTAAACGGACTTTTGAAAGTTTCTGCCTCTTTTGTTGGCCAGTGAGTTTTGCACGATCTTCTCAAGAACGATGTTAAAGAAATCACATGACAGCGCGTCGCCTTGTCTAAAACCTTTTTTGACATTGAAGGTCTCGGTGAGTTCGTTACCGGCCTTGATAGAGCAACGAGAGTTCTCCATCGTCCTCCTGCTCAATCTGACGAGTTCAGCAGGAATGTCAAAACTAGACATGGCGCTGTCTGTGCACGCTGTCATATGTGCCCTTGCAGTCGACGAATATATGGTGTGTGTCGATTTGCATTTCTTGGGTCTTCTCCAGGATCTGCCGTAGTGTAAAGATTCGATCGATGGTGGTTTCAGGCGTTCACACAGAAAGGCAGCGAAGGTCTTATACGCAATGTTGACTTATCCTTCGACTTATCCCTCGATGCATGTCTGGTGCGCAGTCTGGTGCATGCGCCCAACCAGATCATCTCCAATTGCTTTAAATATTTCAGCGGACTATCTGCACCAGACTTCGTCTAGATCGGGGGATTCTCTTCTATCATCGTCCGTTGTGTTGAGCGGAGCATTTCATGCTTCTTACTACCATATTACAAGCTGTTGTAGAACCTGTCGTGGGTGCGCATCACAGTCAGGCGATCACTAATCGGCTTGAAGTCGAAAGCTTTCGAACTTAGCCGCTCTCCCGTGACGAATCCGCATCCCATTATGGGCAACCTTCTGTGGCAGCTGTAACAAATGTTACAATCTTTTTTTCCTATCATACGTTTCAATCCAGCGCACTTCCTAGATCACAATTATTCCAGCTTTAAACATCGTAAGGATATTTTACAATTTGTGAGCTGCTCCGTGAGTGTATAGTGCTCTTACATTGCAGGAGCACACTCGCAAATCATTGTTCTTTATCGCACCATGTCATTTTTGGGTGTTCATCCGTAGATCCGACGCAATTTCCTATTTATAAAGATATTGTTTTTTTTTTACGTGTGTCGCTTGTTAATCCTCCGCAAAGTTATTTTGCCTAGGACGCTGGATACATTGATTCACCTCCCAACGATTTCTGTAGAGGCTTGACTTGACCTAAGGCTTTACAGGGGTAGTTGCTGGCTTCCCGCAATGTGAGGAGCAATCAACAACTTTGGCCTGTATGTCCAAGCCCTGTCCCCCAATTTACTACAGCGGGATCGTTCAAATATTTTTCTATACAATTAGTTATTCTTGAGCTTTTTGAATTTGACCCCTCATATGGGAAAATCTGTTTCATAGACCCAATATACAGTCAATGTCAAAAGTGAGTGAACAGTCAGTCATCTGCTGACATGGATACTTCAAATTAAAGCCCCAAAGTTATTCTTTAAAATATACTGAATTTCATTTAACGGAATCATAAACACAAAACATCAAATCGAATTTAGAAGAGGAAAGTGCCAAAAACTGCAGTCAAAAGTGAGCGTACATATGGTTTGTCAATGATTTATTTATTTATTTATTTATTATAATATTAATGTACAATTAGAAATTGCAATCAATATGAACTATAGGGCCAAATAGTGGCGATGACTTACGGCCCTGGTTTGTCAATGACTGTAAGACAACCCGGGCCGTTTTCATTAAACGTTTGTAGCAACGCATAAACCGGCAGATAGAGAACTTGAAACAGTGATCATTCTTTTTAGAGTTATGTAGATGTTCACTTAATTTGTATACCTTTTTTGTTCCAAATTAAATTAATTGCTTATGTTTACCGCTATACTAAATAAAATAGAGCATATTTTGAAGCATGATTTCAGAGCTTTTATAATATTTGTGGTATCACTGTGTACCGTGTTATTCCGGTACATTTTAATTCAGAGCACAAACCTTTTAAGAAGGGAAACATTGTCACTAAATTGCTTCACCTAAGTCATATGCAGCTGATCAAATTGACTTCAGTGCAATTTTCATTATCATAAATATGCAGCTCATCTGTACCTTCCTTTAATGGACAAAAGATAATAGATAGGTCACTAAACTTCATATCACAGATTTCTAAGTATAAGAAACATTCACTGTAGATTAATTCGATTTAAATAAAGCATTCTGCCGCAAGTTAAGTCTGGCCTACTTTTGCTGCCGATCAAAATCATAAGAAATTAACTCTAATTTGTCATCTCAGCGATCCATCAAGATATATCTGCTAAGCAAAAACAAGAATAACTACTCAGACCGGCGTCCGAAAGAAAAACCCACTCACAAATGGAACAGCCCATAATTAGATATCACCCCGGCCAATTAATCAGTCTCACGTTTCCTCTAAAAACATTTACACGTAAGTGCGCAACTAAACACAGATCACGTCAACTGAAATGAGCTTCCGCACCGCATAGATCAACCTGTAATTTATTCGCACTTATCCTCCACCTCATCGCAATCATCATTGTCGTCATCATCTAGTCACCCCTGGAAGGAGGCACACCGATGCGACTGCCAGTTACCAGACAACTGGCGATCGGTGCGATGGTGCCACCGTCCGACGATGCTATCGTTCGCGGTGTGTAATTTTCTGCGATTGATTCCGCGTCTGTTCATTTATCACTCGGCCAACCTCCGGCGGCTTACCTACTCCGAGCTCGCATAAATTTCACATAATTGTTTGGCACAAATTTATGTAATTCACGCGATTAACTCCTAGCCCCACCCCCTGCGGCGCTCATTGTTTACCTTTTCTCAATTTCACCCGAAAGCGAATTTGCACAACCAACGAGTACGAGTGTATGCACACATATGCATGCATACGAGTATACATATCTGGTATCTCTTTGACGGTGGGGTATTCAGTTGCGATGCAATTGCATCTTTAATGAGATGAGATAATAGTTCGAATGGCGAGCAGTGCAAAAAACATACCTAACCACCTGTCGGCCGCATCCACAGATCTAGAGATAAACAGAACTACAAAATTAAATGCTTCCGGACAATTGTTTGAATGGCGCGCTAAAGATACGCCGCATGTCTGTGGGATTCCTGTGCGCTCGTATCTGTGGGGCCGTACTGGCTTCATAACTTTATTCAAATGAGCAATTGTTTCGAATGTTTATACTGCTGACTGTTGGACTGCGGCTGTCGCGGTGGCGGCGGTGTTGCGGCGGTTGGCAGGTATCATCAGATTGACGGTTACCTGTCTCTGTCCGTGCGTCGTCCCCGCTCGTCGTCCATCTGGCGAGTTGTATAATTGCGAGAAATACCCGTAGTTGTTCCAGAGCCGCGGGCGCTGGCGATGGTGGTAAGTACTTGAAGTGTGTCACTGATGGCGTGATAATAACTTATACGAACCCGAGTGGAAATGCAATTTAAATGCCGTAAATTAACTGAAAGCACTAATTTGTTGCGATTCACGGTGGAACCGATGAAAATGCACCCGAGTCAGCAGGGGTGTTCTGCGAGGTGCCACGTCTCGGGATAATTGAGTGTTTCCTTAATTAGGCGTCCATAAAGCAAAATTGCTTATGCGATGAGGGGGAGATAAGGAGGACCGCACAAGTGAGCAATTATGACGGGGTGCGTGCTAATTAAGTGTTAAACATATCGCTTTGCAATGCGACGTGATAATTTAACGACGCGAGAGATGCAAACAAAATGTTATCGTGAGGGGCATCTTATTCGCACAGTCCATGACAGACGCCACAAACAGGCACGTAGCGAAATTATTCATTAAACATGCCCCGCGATGCATGGTCCTTCATGTATAGTTGACGCGGAGGTGTGGGGATAATGGAAATTCCAAATCGATCACTAGATCAATTAGACCATGTCGAAGTACAATGAGTAACTGGATTGTTCTGCTCTAATTCATCTTTGGTTTTAACATTTTGTTTGCAACTCAACACGATAATTGCCAAAAATGAATATACTTGAACGTGACTAGCTTGATTGATCGACGATAAAATAGAAAGACGGTTTCTCCGAAAGGGATATCGCTTGTCGAATCCTTGGTGGTTTCTCCGAAGAAAGGGAATGGAGAAGACGACAAAACCAGCTCTGCGACATGCACAAAGACGTGGATGTTGTGCAGAACAAGAACATTTGTTGCTCAAATTTGTCATGTGTGGATGGTAGCCAAATCTTAAGTAGACCCGGAACGCATCGTTTGCTTAATATGTAAGCGCCTTAGTCCTGAAGTTAAAGTAAAGTTGTTTTTCAATGCAAAGATACCACCGTCTCAGGCCACACGTTGTCTTACTAAACTATTTATAATCCATCACAGCATATTCCGGTGCTTCACGAAAATCATATTAGGTTTTCGAAGGATGTTGTATCAGATCTGGTTTCCTTTTCGTATCTCTTAAGCCTGGAACAGATGTGCAGCAATACTGCATACACTAATGTGCATGGTTAGGTTAGGTTTAGGTGGCTGACTGTAGATAGCAGTCACACTTAGGCCAACTTAGGTCCATTGTTATAGCGCGCGGTCAAGATGTCACCTATTCAGGAAACCATTTGGAGCTTGCCACGAAGCCTGTGCAGTTCGCTCAAGTCGTTAAAAAAGTAGGCTCCAATGTGTTTCTTCCTGCTGGAGGAGAGAGCGCAGAGGAGATGCGTTATGCTTTCCTCTTCATCCTCGTCTCTGCAACTTCTGCAGAAGTCTCCATGAGGGAGTCCCATTCTTAAAGCGTGAGTGCCAATGGCATAGTGTGCTGCGATGACGCCGATGAGAGTCTTTGGGGATGATCTGTTCATTCTAGTAAGAATTTGCTTTGTGATGAGGCACGTAGTGCCATCTAACCATCTTAAGTTGGTTTTTTTAATAGTATGATTCTTTAAAAGAAGTTTAGCTGTAGCGAATGGCATAGACGGAGGTTCTCCACTAGGAAGGTTTGTGGAGACCGCTTCACGCCTGGCGAGATCATCGGCTTCACAATTGACTGTGTCCCGGCACCCACATGAGGTGAGTATTAAAATGCTCAGCCATCTCGTTAAGAGATAGGCGGCAATTCAGGGAGGTCTTAGAGAAGAAAGTGACCGAGCTCACGGATTTGATTGCTGCTTGGCTGTCTGAACAGAGGGTGATGTCTTGGATATCACGTTGTTCTTGAGCCAAGACAGATATTCTTTTATTGCCATCGTCTCAGCCTGGAATACTCTACAATGTTCTGGAAGGAGGAAGGATATGCTAAGATTTAATTCCTTGGAGTAGACACCTAATCCTACTCCTTCGTCCGTCTCGGATCCATCTGTGAAAATACGCAGAGGACCGTCCAGCGTCTGAGTGTCAGACTTCCAGTCGGACCTGAAGGGTATGTTGGTAGAGACGTTTTCCTCAAAGATTAGATTACATAGGTAGCAGGAGGTCAGTGGAACTCGAGGTTATCTAGGATGGTGAAATTACCTACTTGTCGGGCAAACAAGCGCCACACTACTAGTCTCGATAAATTTGAGTTTCTTCCCCAAAACAACTACCATCTCCTTCTTCAGTCTCAATTCTTCACATCTGACCTTCAGACGGCGAAAGATCCTCTGATTTTGAATTTTCACAGATGGATGAAAGACGAATGAGGAAGTGGGAAAAAGATCTAAACATAAACACATCCCTCCATCTTCCGAAACACCGTAGCGTGTTCAAACCTAAAAATATAGCCCCGCTGTAGGTTAAAAACAATGTGATATCCAAAGGAGCTTTTTTGAACTTTTTATATTCACAGAACTCCTAGGACTACCGCCCGTCTCCTGATAAAGTGGGTGAACATTTTAATAATCACTTCATGGGGCTGCCAGAACACTATAACATTTCCAGGAAATTGTGCTTTTTCTTAAGGTATCAACAATTTATACAATACTGTGTCCTTAGAAGGCTCTTCTTTAATAACTTTTGCTGAACATGTTTGGTGGAGAAGAATATTTTTTTTCTCGGAAGTTTTTTTGAGACTCTACCGGAGCACTCAGACTCAAAACTGGTCCATTGTACTGCCAGGTAGCAACCTACTCCAGTGACGTTAATTTGATCCCAACGGCAAGTGGTGACTGGACCAGATTCGATTTCACTTGGATTCAGACCCCTCGAACTTAACAGGCAGGCACTTAACCAACTGAGCCATCCAGTCTTGAAGAATATACTCCACCTTTCTGTACACATCTGGCTTTCTAGTCATTCAGTCGCCTAAGCTCGATTGACTATCCCTTGACGAATCTCTGCGACTTATTTATAAGAAGTCTAAGAACAAGCTATTTGAGAGCTACAACTGATTCTCAAAAGTGAATTGGTGGATAAGCTCTTCACAGATTCGCGTGGCAACAATGGCATTATAACTCTACCAAAAAAATGGCGGTGGTTCTTGGGTATTTACCCTAGCAAACAAACAAGTAAAGCCAAAGTAAACCAGTGTCTAGCCTATTTAAAAAAATACTTTGTAATTGCATATTAACTTATTAATGTGGCAAAAGTTGCACGAGTTAATGGCAAATAGTGCTGCTGTCAAAAGGACTATAAATGCTTTAATTTATTCCCTCAAAGCCAAATAGGCCATAAAGAAGTAATTGCCATTTAAATTCGAAAGCACATACCTATATCGCAATTGCACTTACATTCATTACTTAAGATAAGAATTGATGCAATCCGTGTGACGAGAAACAAGTTTATTTATTCCGGTAGCATAAAAATCTGGATTTCTAGAGGCGACAAAGTTTCGAATGTTTTTGAAGTATTTGCTTGACTGGAGGTCTCCTTGAATACTTGGAAAGTGGTAGTCATTAGACAAAAGTCTGGTAAATGTTCCGCGGTGTAAGGTTAAAGAGATTATCGATCGTTTCTTGCGATCAGTCTTCTCTATACAACAACCAGTTTCTGTTTTCGCCTAGATAGTCCCATTATTTTTTCTTTACATCTTCACTGCTAAGAACGACTTCAGTTATGACGCCAAATTATATTTTAGCTGGTATGTAGATGAGGTTCATTCTTGTTTGGCAAAATGTACACATAAGATGTTTCTACGAAGATTTTCGATTCAGCATGATCAGATATCTTCTTCCTCTTTGTTTGGCGCAATTGTCCGGGGTGGACTTGGGCATCATTCAACAGCCAATTGCTGTGGAGAAGTTGTTGTGTGATGACTGCACTTGATCCTTGTAGCTAATTATAGTAGATATCGGAAATAATCGTTTTATTCTTCAACATCAGCTCATAGATGACTGATTCCTTTCAATCCCACCAGACTAACAGTATCACCTTCTTTTGATAGACGCCTGCCTATGCTGGTCTACTCCGTCTTTTTCTAGACTCACATTGTTACGAACAATTTACTTTTTTTCACTTTCATCATAAACGTACACTGTATTGTGGTGCTTCAGTCCAGTGCGGACTTGAGTGTGGACTGGTTTCTACAGTAACCAATGGTCTTGTGTGTGCTTTTATTCTCTCACGGGAAAAAGATACATTTTTATACTGACTCCGAAAGGCGAATTTTGTGATCATACACCTTAAAAAAATGTGCGTTTTAGTAGAAGTTCTTGCGATGTATTTCTTTTAACTCACGCGGTACCCTAATATGTACTTATAGAGCTTCTTCAGGAAGCCCATTGGTTTCAAACAGACTTAAATGCTTACAATGGTCGGTTAAAAGCAGTAGCAATTTCCCGAACTGTTAAGTGCTTATTTGCTTGCACCAATGCTTTGATTTTATCGTCGCCAATCTCGGAAGGCCAACAGGAGTTGAGCATCTTAAACTTAAAAGTCATCGTCTCAGTGACCTCTTTATTTCGACTAGTTAGTACCGCACATCGACGCAACATGTGTACCGCAGTCTCTTCTTCTTTAAAGCACAGTCGACAAACATCATCTTCAACAATCCCTATCTACTTCAGATAATTCTTACCAAAGCCGGTGAGTTAATAATGTTTTTCCCATACGTTAAATCATCACCTGATGACCCAGTGCAATGAACAGATTTTTTCTCACGACCATTGAAGTGAACCAACGTAAACCGAGGTATTTTTTCCAATGGCAGGCAAGTCCCAAAATCTGCACCCACACTCTCTATCATCCATCTGTAGATACGATTATATCGCTAGCCTTCTTTTCTGGAAGTGATTCGTAATCAATGAAAGGTTTGTGGTACTTCTCGATAGCACGCAATCAGTAGTTATTCCAGTCATATGTTTACTAAGATTCTTTATCTCGATTTTTTTGCGATATAAAATCTTTCCATGTCCATAGTCGGTACCACGGAAATACGTAAAAGCAATTTGACGCCTTGCTGTATTCGAAGTGTCCATGCCAACCGGATTTGTTAGTACATATAATACGAGTAAAAGGCCAACTGTCATAACCAAACGAAAAGTAACCAGAAGAATAGTCAAATTTTAAAGTGTTCGTAATTGCTTAGATAAGTAGTAGGTCCGTTCATATGACTGGATGGCGCTGTTGGTTAAGTGCCTGCCCCAAGTTAGGGGGGTCCCAGGTTCGAATCCCAGTGAAATCGAATCTGGTCCAGTCACCATTGCCATTTGGGATCAAATTAACGGCACTGGAGTAGGTTGCTACCTGGCAGTACAATGGACCAGTTTTGAGTCTGAGCGCTCCAGAGCAGTGATTCAAAAAATTCTCCGGAAAAAAAAAATAGGTCCGTTCGAGTATTCTTAGAAACTAGCTAAAGACGGTTCGCCCTCTTAGCTAATTAGAAATTCCTTTCCAGCAACTTGAAGTAAGATTTTATATCAGTCAAATAGGTGTGTCATTTTCAAAGAAAACAAAGCGTTTAAAAAATACATAAGTTAACAACTGTTTGTTAGTGTTTTCGGATGATCATATTTATTATTTTCTGTTTTATTTTGTGATACCAAATTTCTTCAAATATATTATCTGATTCTAAAGAATGTAATTTCAAACGTCGCTCTGGTTTGAAAGGCTTTTTTTTAAATGATTTTGTCTGAAAACTTTTGTTTACCACTGTATGTGAACGAACTTTTTCCCTCCACTCTATTGTTCCATCAGTTAAGTTTGTAAGCTATTTTTTTCTGTAAAACACGTTCATTTACTTTTTTCTGCGATTTTACCTTTTTCTAAAAGACCTTTTAAATACAAAAATTAGCGAATTTTGGTCAGGAAATTACTCGAACAATCCCAAAGATTGGTCTGGCAAGCACCGTATATCCAGCACAATAAAACTGGGAGTATATCCCGCCGTTGTCCTTATATTGTTGCAATGATTTAAAGCACTTGTTGCCTGTAAACATCCAAATACTCACTTGTCTTCTTCACCTGAGATCAAAATTTGTTAAGGTTTGGAATTCCAGATTTTTTCTGCTTCTAGGATAATTGATTAAATCGAATTTGCTTTCATCTATATTGTTCTTGACTCGGAGTGCGCTGCTTGCTCATAATATCTCAGTCACTGACTTAAACCTGCCTCTTGAAATTCTTAAAATGTTTCCTGTGTATCTTTTTGTGTGGATACCAAGCGCTTGAAGGGCAACCTCTCTTAACATCTTTCTTACCCAATCATACATATTTCGGGTGTTTCGGTTCCCACCTTAAGCCACAAATTGGCCTCATCAACAATGCCTATCTCTACGTGGTACAATCTAGAACAAACCTCCGCAGATGTCAAATATGCGATGTCCCAAAATGGAAGAAGAAGAATCCTTTTTCGTTGCCTCGATTAGTTCATTAAAATCAATCTGTTACTTATTCCAGTGCATAATTTCACGTGCAAATATGTGCGCATAAACCTGTACATACCTAACTTTCATCTCTGATTATTTTCAGGTACACTTCGACCACCTGGTCTAATCGGAGGATCAAAGCCAAAGGTAGCAACCCCAGCGGTGGTATCGAAAATCGAACAGTACAAACGTGAAAACCCGACAATCTTCGCGTGGGAAATACGTGAGCGGCTAATTTCTGAAGGTAAGACCACAATAATTTTCTCCTCTCCCCCATCGGGGGGAGATCATCAAATCCAACACAGAACCACCATGCGAAACGGCGTTGATTCTCATCTACTACAGACTCCATTGCTGTAAGTTCCCCAAAATGAACCGCGTCCGTCAATCAGTTATCCATCGAATTCTTCCTGTGTATGCCACAGTCGCTCCTGTGTCTTCCCTTTGATGTTTTGATGCACTCAACCAGCACTTTCAGTCGAGCCCAAGGAAGTCTGCCTTGCTGACGATGGCGATGACGATGATGATGATGATGAGGACGACGACGGCGACGGAGAGTTACTTTGTCCTGAGCAATCAAATTGTTGTTCCATTTTAGATCGATTGGCTAATTTATGGGCATCCGGACACCACCAAGAGATATGCAAAACACCGTCGCAGTCGCTGTGGGCCCGTGAACTTCATGGCTCCTTGACTCTCCATGGGCTTACTTACGAACTTGGACTTGGCGAGATCGATTGATCTCCCAGACCTCATTATGTGGTCCGTTCGGTGCAATCTCATTTGCGTCATCATCGTCACATTAAGAGAAATCAGTCTTTCGGAGTTCCCTCTCCTTGACAATTGCGTGCCCAGTGGGCTTGCTTTGCATCTGCTTCTGCTTTTGCTCTTGCTACGCTCTACGCTCGACGGAGATTCTCATGGCTGGCTCCATTCATCGTGCGGGCTTCCCTCAATGAGTACCTGAGTATCCGAGAGAGCTGAATGATAGTGATTGGCATTATATTTGCTGGAGATAGTGATCTCGCGTTGAAGAAAAGTGTGTAGTTGATCCTAGGGAGTATTCATGGATGCATGTGCTGGTCGAAGTGGGTCCAACGATCAGCCACCGCTTGCGATGGGTAAGCGATTGCGTTAGCTGATTTATTGACTTTGCCCGTGGGTCTTGTCTTCTCGGTCGAGTTTTGATCGGTTATTTGATTTTTCATGGATAGGGGGATCGAGATAAGAGCAATTTCAAGTTGGTAGCGAGTATTCAGATGTAGAAGTTTTATTGTATTTCGGGGTGGGCTTCAAACTTGATGAGATCGTTCAATGTGAAGTGGATGATGCTATTCAATGGGGAGAAATATTCCAGATGATTCGTTCCATGGTTGAGTGGGGCGGATTCCTATCGATTAGAGTCCTATTTTACTTTGCAAGGTGTATGGGCGTATGGACAGATAAAACAGCAACCAAAGGCGTATGTCCTACTTTGTCTCACATAAAATATTATTAAAATTTATCTAGACCTGAATCATAGTCATTCATATAAATTTTGGCTTGCAATACAAAGCAAAAAACAACCATCGGAAAACGAATAAACCGCAAAGCTTTAAGCATGAATCTCAGGAGATGTTGCAGCTTTCCAGCCCGTCAAAAAAGCTTTTGACTAGTAGCTGCCGTCTTTTTCTCATTAAAATGTGGAAATCGCAGAGCAGGAGTAGAATATGTTATATTTATTTCTCGTATCTGCAACCTCATTCACTGTGGCGATGCCTACACACATTACTTGGATGCCTTTGCAAAGTGTTCGGTAGGGGCTCCCATCACAATGCGGAGAATAAAGATAGAGTTAGAGATTTTACCAGCTTTAAGCCGCCTTTTTCGAGTGTGTCGACTTTTTCGTTTCCTCGGATCCCTAACAAATACGAGTATTGTTCTAAAGTTTATATTATGCCCTCAATGCGCCTCTATATTCCGAGGTTTACCTGTGTCTCAACCGACAAGCCACTCAGCTGGCACGATCTTTTGCTAGCAGTTTCCAATTGCGCATACCAAGTTGGTTCACTTGTGTGCACTCAGTGACTCTGTTGCCTTGTCCCAGAGGCTGGTTTTTGGAGGATTTTTGAAGCACTATTGGAGCACTCAGACTCAGAACTGGTCCATTGTACTGTCAGGTAGCAACCTACTCCAATGCCGTTAATTTAATCCAAACGTCAAATGGTGACTGGACCAAATTCGATTTCACTGGGATTCGAACCTGGGACCCCTCTAACTTGGGGCAGGCACTTAACCAACTGCGCCATCCAGTCGATTCCAGAGGCTTTGTGTCGAAGGTTCTTTAGGCCGGAGCTAAGTTGATCATGCGCCTTATACGGGCTGTATAGTTCGAGGTTGAATCTTCTTGCCTAAGACCTTCTTTGACATTCAAGGTCTCAGTGTGTTCATTACCGACCTTGATAGAGCAGCGCGGCTTCTTCATCATCATGCTAGCAAAGCGGTGTATACACGCCGAAAGGAGTTGGGTATCGATCTGCATTTCTTGCGTATTTTTTTAGGACTCCCATAGTGGAAAGATCTAATCTACTGTGGACTTTTCTGGCCACGTGGTGCTAGGGAGACTAATAATAATAATAATGGTGACCCTACAGTTCGGGATGGACTTGGGCCTGGCTTCTCAGCAACCACTCGTGTTGTGCGTGCTATTGTTCTCTCACGAGTGGAGGGGGCCTACAGTTTAATGCCGACTTCGAACGAAGAGTTCGAGAATCTTTTTCTAGACAGTTACACTCTTTGAGCCTTGGAGCTGTGAAAATTTCGAAGGTGTTTTTTCGGGAATCGAACCCAAACTTCGAGCGAAGGAGTCGACGCACTTACCTACTACGCCACGGCCCCCACGCTAAGGAGACGAAACGCTCAGTAATTGGCGCAGTTAATAGCCTAGGAAATTACTTACTTACCTACTTACTTGACAGGCCTACGACCCTTGGAGAGTCTGAGCCTGCGATATCGCTGCCTTCCATTGTTGACGGTCCTGAGCACGCTGCAGCCAGTCATCAAGGCCAAGCTGTCTTATGTCCGCGATGACTTGGTCATTGTACCGGAGGTTCGGTCTTCCTCTCCTACTCGAACCAGGAGGCTCGGATTCGAAAACCCTCTTAGCTGAAGCGTTGTTGTCCATGCGCTCGATATAGCCGAGTCAGTGAAGTCAACAGATTTTTGCCTTCCGGACTATGTGCATATCCTGCTACAGCTCATAGAGATCGCGGTTATGTCTTCTCCTCCATACGCCTTCCTCACAGACGGGACCATATATCCGACGTAAATTTTTTTTTCAAAGTCACCAAGAATCAGCTATGCGGTTCCATATAGAGTAGAGTATTGAGTTTTGAGCCGAGTTGTTTTGACAAACCGAAGTGGCATCGGTTGCCAAGGGCGATTCTACTTCGGATCTGCACTGTCATGTCCTTCGTGGAGTTCACGTTTGCTCCGAGGTAGACAAACTCCTTCAACACAAATTTGTAGCTGTCGTTGTGATGTTTTGCCTTAGATGATGTGCCGCGGAACATAACATACGTGCTCGACAGCTTATATTTTGTCTTATCCTCATTGATCTTAAGACTAGCTACGTATCCAAACAGTTGGACTGACTTGTAGAAGATGCAACCCTGCACAGAGGATTCTCTCTACGCCAGTTTTATTTAGGAATCTGAGAATGAGATATGGTTCTAGTGACTGCATTTCTTCTTCTGAAAGTAGGTACTTGCTCAGATACCTTTTTCTTTTGTTATTCATTTTGCTCATTCTGTTGCATGCCTCGAGCCTGTTTCGGCTATATTGCCTTTGGAGTTTCTTGGCCTGCTTCATTCTACGTTCCATCTTTCTAGTTCCCTGAACTCTTCTCTGAGGACATGGTCTCCTACAGCGCAGAATGGTTCAGGGCCTATGAAGGGTTCTGACGATCCTTTCCTTGCCAGGAAGTCGGATATTTCATTGCCTTCTATCCCTGTATGGCCAGGTATCCAGCAGAGTTTAATGGTCAACCTAAGTATTATGCCAAAATATATGCTATGCAAGACTAAATAGATCATGCGTTTTAAACTTCCCTGTAAAATCACAATCTGCAACGTGCATTTTCATCTAGTGATCGTGTGCTCATTTCAATCTTTTAATTAAATCCCTCTTACGGCCAGATATATGCATCAAGTGAAATCATGGTGATTTCTCCTGCTGTGAACTTGTAAGAACTCATTGGGTTTTTACCAGCAACAAAGTTTCCGTTTGTCTCCATTTAATGGTACTGATTACATCCCAAATGATTGAATTGAATTGAAGAACTCGGGGTATGTCACACATAAAAGAACTAGTACTGCGACCATTAAGATCTATTGTACCCCCTTTTTTGGTACGGGATTTAAGTGTTTCCTTCAAAAATTTTACAACTTCTTTAGACGGGATTTCTTGAAAATAATTTTTAATCTTTCTCGGAAAGGTTTCCAGTTTCTTTGGCTTGACCACATGACCTACTGTACTGAGACCCAATTTATGAAGGTGATAATTGCATGCGGGCGCCGTGGACATGTGGGTTTTACAGTCTAGGTTCAAATCCCAGCACAAGCAACAATTTGTTCGCTGCTCCACCTCTTTCGAGTCACTGACAGGTCCCCTCCACTCGTAAGAGAACAATAGCACGCACAACACGAGTGGTTGATGAGGATCTAGACCCAGGTCCACGCCCAACTATATCACCGCCATTATAATTATATTATTATTAATTGGATGCCAAGTGTCCTCTTATTGCTTCATATAGCACTCTTAGCTCAAATGTTAACATTACCGTTAACCCTATTACTACTTCGAAACCTTCAAAGGTTATTGTATCTTCGAACTTCATTTTGAAATCTTGTCTTCAAAAATTACAAAAACTGTAGCTAACATGATATCTAGCTTTCTGTGTTCTTCTTCATATGCGCTTCCACTTTCCTTCTTGGTTGTCCAAGAAACTAAGAGTCGCTGTGGTTTGGGTTATGTTGGCTTTGAGAGCCGTTGTGACTTCAGAATACCCCACAAAAAATGTCTACAGGGTCAAATCGCACGATCTCGGTGGCCAGTACACATCACCTCCACGTGAGATGAACATTCTCTCCAATCGCTTGTGTAGAATTTTCAATGTAGCGTTAGGTGGCTGTGTGGCACGTAGCGCAGTCCTGTTAAAACCACAAGTCGTTGGTGTCCATATCATCCTATTCAGGTCAAAAGTTGGTAATCATCCACTCGCCGTTGACGATTATGGCCTGGCCAACGTAGTTCTCAAGGAAATGTGGACCGATGACGTCGCCAATCCAAAATCCTCACCAAACAGTAACTTTTTCAAGAGGCATTGGATACTCTTGGATCTCATGTGGATCGGTATCTTCTCAAATTCGACAATTTTGTTTGTTGATGTACCCATTCATTCAGAAATGGGCCTCATCGCTGAAGATGAAGAATTTTTCGATTAAAATTAGGGCAAGTTTCCAACTGCTCCAGAGCCCATTCAGCGAACACGCGCCGTTGTCTATGGTCGTTGACCTTCAGCTCTTGGGTCAACTGAATTTTGTACGGGTGCACGCCCCAGTCAAGATACAAAATTCACCTAATTGTGAACTGGACCGAGTCCTTGTGAGCGACGCCAAATCGTCCGCCTCGGATTCTCCTGCACACCCTCACGGACAGCGGTTATGATTTCGGTAGGTCTTGCGTTTCGTCGACGTACGGGTGTTGGTTTATCGTTTACTGAGCCAGTGGCCTCAAATTTATCCACCACACTGCAAATAGCCGTCTCGGTAGGACAATTATGGCGACCGTAAAATGGGCGAAACGCGCGGAGCACCCATTTTGATAAAACAATTCTATCATTTGCACGTATTGTTGAACGCTATGTCCATCCATGATAATGTGGCAAGATAGACTGAATAAATGACAGCCAATTTGACAGACGCAGTTTCAACAATATGGCCGCAATCAAATATCAAAGTTCGGAAGTCCTTATTGGAAGACCCTTTATCTATTTCTCAGTGGTTGACCCATGTAGCTCGAAGGCCCCTATAAGCTCGTTCCGGTCGTTCTTTTGACACTCGATGGATGAGAGGATGAGGCAGATGGACCAAGTCCGAAAACCTTCCTCATCATGCTTTACCATGCAATTCTCAAATGGATAAGCGGACGTGAAAATGGTGTTGACGAAGCTTGTATTTTCTCCTCCTTCAGTCACGTCTTTTTCTCAATGCTTAAAAAGTGGAAACTTTCAGTAATGCAAAACACTATCCTTTTGTACCCTTTTCTAATTTTGTACACTCATACGCCAGAAAATGAGCTTTCTCGGCATTAACGCCTAAGCCCTAATCGATTTTCGAGTCCCATTTCTTTTAACCCAAAAACAAATTGAAGTTTAAAGGAACTATATAGTGGCTCGATATTTGTCTGAATTTATTGTTCCAGACCTTGCCTATGATAATCGCACATTTCCCTTCAATTACTCGCGTAATTGCCGCAATTGAGAGAAAAACAAGCAATTCTACTTAATTTCCAACTGCCACTCCCACATGTTCAATTGTAGATTTGAATAAATTGCCCTCCCCCTGTCCCGCGTTCCACCACTGAAAGTATCTTTCTATCTGTGGACATTCATAAATTCAATGGAATGTATCTGCAACTGCACAATTACCCAAGCAAAGCCAACAAGTGCAAGCAGTCATTAGGCGGATATGTGCCCCATGCCCCCTTAGGCGGCCGATTCTTGTTCGCTCTCTCTCTGCTGCCTGTCCGGTTTCCTTTGGGGGGAAAAAACCATAATGGCTGCTCGAATAGTTTCCATAATTGATTTTCCCCATATAGAGTGGGTTGCCTGAGCCGTGTTTGCCTGTGTGTATGTACGAGTACAGTTAGCTCTATGAAAGCGTCATAAGTGCACACACACACACATATGTGACATTTTCCATTTTGATTAATGTCGTTTGGTCATCAAACGGAAAAACAGTGGGTCTCTTGTCCCCTTCCAACCCGTTGACTCTTCACTGGGGTGGACGTCGGGGGTGCATTGAAATGCAAGCTTGCATCAAGCCGTCATTTGGATTCTTTTCCTATACGAGTATTCCTTCTTTGGTCAAGCACTCCTCCTACTTTACTCCTTTTGATTTGTGGTAAGGTGACCATTGGGGACGTCGGACCGACCAGTGGGTGGAGGTGGGTAGTGTGCTGAAAAGGTTTTCCTTTCCTGAGTTAAATCCAAAAGAAACAGCCCCCATTGTCGAGATGTTGAGAAGTGATACGCTTCCTTGGTGGGCGTTCCAACCGAATTGGAAGGGGAACTTATGTTCAGTTAATTGTGTGCGACGTGCTTGTCAAGCCACTTTCGATGATGATTGGGAATACGTATTGCCGCAGAGCGAAATGGTGGTGGGTGCAAGTTTGGACTACTAAATGGTGTTTGGCCACTAATGAGGACTCTTCATCAGGGGATTCAGTGAATATGCTTAAGGCAAGGTAACTTACGAATTGGGGTTGCAAGCGGATTATGGGAAGTTGGGCATTTCTTTGGGTAGGATTTTAATTAAGTACGATTACGCCACGCCTTACTTGGCCGGAATTTTGATTATCGACTTAAGTTCGCTGACTGCGAGAGCATGGATATTTGTATGGTACACCAAAAACAGTAGCATGACAAGTCGCTGAGTAAAATCTACGAAACACAGAAATAAATAAATTCGACTTTTCGAGGATATACAGTGACCTGATCCTCGAGTAAAACAACAAGCAATATTGCCTTTATTGGAGCTAACATAATCCACAATCGTTCGACCAAGCATCGATTCGTCCACAATGATTGACTGTTTGTGCGGCATCTTTGGACTTTATTTCTTTTGAAATTTGGAAGGAGACATCATTACCGTCAATGACCTCAGGTATAGAGCGATGTTAACCGACTTTCTGTGGCCAGAGCTCGACAACATCGATACATCCGAGTTCTAGTTCCAACAAGAAGGCGCTAAAACTGTCCTACAAGCGACCCAATGCTTCAAGTTATAAAGGAGAAATTTGGCGACTGGGTCATCTCCCGGCAAGCATTCATCAATTAGCCGCCGCTACGCTAACAAGCCAACCACATTGGACGAGCCCAAAATAAGAGGTCAATATCCTGTCAACAGAAATGACTGTGTTTTAAAGGGTTCTTCATCAAGCGCTTCGTTCAAATATCCGCCGCGGCTTCTTTAGGTGGTGCGCATCGGAAATGTGCAATTTTCCATGACTTTGGTTTAACCGATGGCATGGGTTTTGTTAGCTTTAGGGGCCGCTGTGGATTGTGGCTTATTCGCATAACCTGCGACTTCAGAAAACCCCACAAAAAAAGTCTAACAGGGTCAAATCGCACAATCTCAGTAACCAGTTCACATCACCTCCATGTGAGATAACTATGCTTTCCAATCGCTTGTGCAGAAATTCCAATATGGCGTGAAAAGTGTGGCGCCGTCCTGTGAGAAACCATATGTCGTTGGTGTACATATCATATAATTCAGTCCAAAAGAAGTTGGTAATCATCGACCTATGGTGCTCGCCGTTGATTGTGATGGCCTGGCCAACGTTGTTCTCAAAGAAATATGGACGCTCTCGATCTCATGTGGATTGGACGATAGTCCAAAATTCGACAATTTTGTTTGTTGACGTACCCATTCATCCAGAAATGGGGCTCATCATCGCTGTAGACTGCTTCAGAACCCATTCAGCGAACAGCCGTCGTTTATTTTGAGCTCCTAGGTCAGTTGAATTTTGTACGGGTACATGCCCAAGACACGACGCAAAATTCACCAAGTTGTGGTCTGCGAAAGGCCGTGTTGTTGAACACTGTACCCATCCATGGTGATTTAGCAAAACAGACTATAAATAAAAATCAGAGAAATAAATAACAGCCAATTTGACAGACTACGCTTCAACAATATGGCCGCTATCAGCTATCAAAGTTCGACAATTTATTATGTCTAAGATCGTCCTCAGGAAAAAGTATAAATAAGTAAACAGACAAAAATGTATCAACGTTTAGTACGTATTCATGTCCACATATATGTATGTATATGCATGCAATCAACAAATTTCCTCTCTCACGCCACACAGCTCATACCACTAAGCTGAGAGCATGAATCCCACAAGGTCCAGGACAACGACTACGATTACATGCACGCGCCATATGAGTTTCCAGAGCGGGACAGTGAATACGTCCGTCGCTACAATTCTCTTGTCCATTTTCATTTTCATCACTAATCGACTTTGACCATCTTGCGTCGGGTTGCTCCTCGTTTTGATTGATTGACAACCTGATTGTCGTGGTGCGTCTTTAATTTTCCACTTTGACGCTTCACTGTGAAGCTTTTGAAGTGGAAATCGGATTTTTCCATTTGTCCATCCTCTGCAGCGAAAACCGCTGATCAAAACCAATTGACACAATGGCCGAGCAATTATGATGATGGACAAGGTGACAATGGAGCAAGAAATGAGTACAAAACAAGTCTTCCTCGGGTCCGGTTATTGTGAGCTGGCTAGCCATCTTCAAAGCCAGCAAGTCAGCAAGTGTGTGCGATTTCTCTGGTTGGTTTTTTCGTCTTCTTTTTATCTTCTTCACCGGGTTGCCGTTGGAGATTATTTTATCCGTTACGAATCGGATTCCAGCCGAGGCTGGATGTGGGATATTTTTTTCTTCGTCTCATCGGTTGCTCAGAGGCAGAGATTGTTGCAATTTCCGAAGACCAAGCGTATCTATGACCGTCTAATTAATTGGAATCTTGTTCATTCGCATTCCGTAGGCGCAGGCTAACAACTCGAGAAATACCATACACGATCATCATGTGCTCCTTTCTCTGTAATTAAGTTTTTTTTCTGTTTCTCTATTATCGCGTCGTTTCAGGTGTCTGCACAAATGCCACTGCACCATCGGTGTCATCGATTAATCGCATTCTTCGCAATCGTGCCGCTGAGCGAGCTGCTGCTGAATTTGCGCGCGCTGCTGGATACGGATTATATCCACCTCCGCCACATCCATATCCTGGATTCTCGTGGCCTCCATCTGCAGCGGCGGCCGCCGCAGCAGTCCATCTTTGGCAACCGGGTAACGCCATGACTGGTATGTCACCAAATGGGTGTGGGAGTGCCACAATATCTGGACCGGCGCTCTCTCCAGGGTCAGGAAGTCATGATACGTCAGGTTCTCCGGATGCGAATCGAATGATTGGTAAGTTCACTTGTATTTGTTTCCTACTTCAATTTTTTTTAATCGTTCAAATTTATTTAAAGATGAAGAAAGAATAGAATTAAGGATTTGAAATATTTGAATTTTAAGTTAGTGGCAGTAGTGTTTATTGCTTTTAGTCCTTCCATGGCTACCTTCTATCCACATCTGTGGGTTGAGTCTTAAACTGTGAACTCAAAAGTGTATTTTGTCATCAACTTCCGGTGGAAAGCAATATGCCGTCTCAGTAAATGATTGGTTAGATCTGTTTCTTTTCAATTTTAAAGCAGGATCTCACATCAGCAGGAATCCGAAGAAATACCATAGGACTAAATTTCAGAATATGAATAGAATTTAAATTCATTTTTCTTATTGTTCTGGACTTTTTGATGACTTCGCTTAACGGTATTTTGTTGAAATTCACCCCAAATTCATGATGTATTAACTGGATACGAGTTTCTTTAGTCAGTTTTTTTCGGGTTTCGAATGTACGCATTTTTTAAGGTTCCGTCTACAAAAACGGAACCTTTATAATTTCGGTGTGTCCGTCCGTCCGTCATGTCTGTCACACTTTTTTATCTCCGAAGTTTGTAAATATATCGGCATGAAAGTTTGGAATTAGGTACTTCACACCTAGATGTCATTGCCCATGCAATGACAACTCACACTTGCCCAGTTTATTTTTGTATGCTTTGACCTCAGTGTTTATATCAGACTAGGTTGTATACTTTAACCTCAGTGTTTATATCAGACTAGGTTAGGTAGGTGGGTATATAGGGTATGACCCTTTCTCACTTAGGTCCATATAAACCGATTGTGGTGCCCGAAGGAGAATACAGAACCTACTCTTCCAATCCATAAAGTGAACCTATTGTTCTAGGTGCTGTCCAGCCACCCGGTGAGTAGTACAAACCTGCAAAGTTTAGAGAGAGGTTTATTTGTATTCTCGAGTGACACAGGCTAGGACAGTGGCAGAAGCAGTGTGGTGTGACCACAGATATTGTCATGGGTAAGTCTCATTTTCCTAACATGATTCTTAAGACGCTTATGGTTTGTGAGTGCTCCAACCATCATGCTTTGTTGCACCGAAGAAGCTTGACGGTTTTCGCATTGTCGTAATTAGGCCATAACGTCTTTGTGAATACACAGGTGTCCAAAGATTGCCCCCTAAAGTTTACCAACTTTAGGAACTGGCCGTGCACTTTTTTCTTTAAAACACAGAGTGGGGGGGATCAATCCCCGGAATTGCTGTAGATAAATTCATTTCGGATCCTTTCCTGGCAAGTTCATCTCATTGCCGTTGATGTCCTTATGCCCTGGGACCCAGGAAAGATTAATCTGATGCTGTGAGTCAAGAACCCTGAATTCTTCGCGACAGCTTATGACTAGTTTGGACTTAATTTCCAAACGCAACACATTGCCCTTATTGCCACTTGATTGTCAATGAGAATGGTAATATATTCCGGTAGTATCGATGCCTGGATCGATATCATTTTAGCAGCTTCTTTGACTACAATGACCTCCGCTTGGAAACCCTGCTATTATCAGGCAGCCTGATCGAGCAGTGCAAGTTTAGTGTATCGGAGAATATATTTTTGACCCATCGGTGGATACGTTTTTTGAGATGCATGCCACCAAGCCGCTCAGCCATACGTGTATGTAAGTATTGGTCTGACTACCGTAGTACACATCTAACGGATAGTTTTGGGGTTCGGTCCCCATTTTTTTCCTCTGATTCTGTTGCAGATGTATAAAGCGCAGGTAGCCTTTTTAACACTTTCGCAAACGTTTAGTTTCCAGTCAGTACTTATATTAATAGCACTGTTTACAGTGGATTTGAGATGAATGGCGTGCTTTACAAGCTAGAGATAAAAAATCGACAGCCTTTGGGACGTTTGTTAAAATCGTTCGTGGTTTGCTTATATTTTTCACCATATCATAAACTTTGTTTTGCCCTCATTTTCCGTTTGATCCAATTTAGCCGCTTCCGTTATAATGCTATTCAGCGCCTCTTCACTCTATCAAGACAATCTTATTTGCGTATGGTAGTAATTGTACTAAACGTATGATGTTGGGGTAGTTCTAATCGCACATGTGACTAGCAGACATGCGAATCTTTTTATCTTCGTTAATGCCTTTAAGTTACTGGACTTCTGCGCAGCCTGCCACTGAACTATGCTGCCATACGTTAATATAGGTCTACCAATCGCAGTGTACATCCAGAGAATTGTTTTTATCACCCCGTACAAAATTGTCTATCACTGACAAAATTAGTAGGGATGTTATGGTTTTTCTGCACCCTGACGTATGAAATCGACCAAAAGGTAATGCATATCGGTTTGCATTGTTTTAGTGTTATTCAAGTAGTGAGGGGAAATTGAAATCCATAGTGGACTTGCCTGGTAAATCTCGCTCATTAAGACTAAATTTAAACCAATAGTAGAGTTCGTTCTTGAGTTGTGTGTATGTTTTAGGATGACCACTGAACTTGTTGGAATAATCAGCATCTGTTTCCTCTTTGAGTGCCACCATAGACGTGGACGTCCTCTGTTGCGTGGTCCCACCACGATTTAAAAAAACATCACATCAATCCACCACTTATTTAATTTTTTATTTATTTATGAATTACAGATATTGAAGGTGAAGACTCAGAATCACTTGATGGTGAGCAACCGAAATTTCGACGGAACCGAACCACATTCAGTCCCGAGCAGTTGGAGGAACTGGAAAAAGAATTCGATAAAAGTCATTATCCGTGTGTAAGCACTAGGGAGAGACTTGCGGCAAGGACTGCACTCAGTGAAGCAAGAGTTCAGGTTCGTTCAAAACGCTATTAGCAATTTGGTTTACATTTACTGACGCTACTGCCGATACGCACAGTTGCATCACAGAGTGATGCTTGTAGAAGCAGACTAGGTACATTTTTGGGAAAACCTATGCATACGTTTTACATGCCCCTGCAATTGGAAGTGAAGTGAACATCTTTTCGGTTTTCGAAAAAAACCCTCTCTTGTGTTTCACAGCCTTTTCTTCAAGCTTCAAGCAGATCTGTGTATAAAAAATTGTGTAATATCAAGTACAATATCCTTCTACTCTTCGGATGGGCTAGTTTTTCTAGCCTACCATTTGATACTTCGATGCACAAGCTCACACGTAATTGTGACGACAAGATTAGTCAAACGAAGACAAGTTTATTGAAACCGTAGAGAAGACGTTTGTTTCATTAAAAAATACCCGACATTACAGAATAAAGGCCATAGTTTTCACCACTTATTTATCCATTTTTTTGGAAAAATACTCACTTTCCAATCAAATATCTTTTTTTTCAATTAGAATCAGAGTACCGCTTAGGAAACATTTTTTATTTTCCCATCTGCTGCATTCACTGCTTTCAGTACTATGATAACGAATAAACACAGCTGATTACAAAACCACTTGCAATGCTCACACATTGACGTCTCTAATCTTTATCCTTCTTCTTCTAAAGCATGTTTTCTTGCTTTTCTATCGCTTTTCAATTCATTTGCACGATCTCACTAAACACACCTCTTCTTCAAACGCAGAACAAATCTCTCAAAAACGCCGAGCAGACACATTTTTTTAAAAACTAACGCAATGTCTCTTCGCATTGATCAATTAGGTTTGGTTTTCCAACAGACGAGCGAAATGGCGACGGCATCAACGCATGAATCTCCTCAAGCAACGACCAACACCACCACTGCCATCACCGTCCCAAGGGCAGTCAACACCGGTACCAGCACCACCTTTGCAAACTCAGTCAATTTCGAAGCAGACGCAGTCACTCGGCAATATCCATCAGCAGCTCCCTCTACATGTCGAACAAAAATCTTCCTCCCCACCACAAATCCCAATCAGCAACAACAACAGCAGCAGCTCCACCCAACGACACAACGGGGACTCAACACAGGCCCATACTCATCGACAGCAGCCTACACTCCCCGCCATGGAGGCATTGGCACCGAGCGCCCAGTTCTCATCCATTCTGCCGGAAGGTTTCATCCATACCCCCAGCTTAACAGCTTCCAGCAGCAATATCGACCCCAATTCCATTCAAATCCCCCATCTCACCAACTCACACCCGCATCACCATCGACCACACCAACCACCCCACCACCTCCACCCTCATCTAGTTCCACAGCAGTCGATGACAACACTGGCGGCAATTGTCGCGGCAGTTTGCCACAAGGACGACCTCATCACTCAACAACAACAACCTTCGACGCAGCCTCACAATCCCAAGCAATTAGCGGCAAGCAGCAAGGAGAAAACGGAAATTCCGCCATCATCACACATAGCATCAGTTCCATTATCAATGGGCGGTGAGCACAGCGCCTTTCGGTCTTTGGTGAATCCATCATCAGCTGCAGCACTGGCCTTCGGCTTAGCCCAGCAGTATGCCGCCTCCATGTCTGCCGAACCGAATGGAAGACAATCCCCCGACTCAGACGAGGAGATTAACGTGCACGACGATTATGACGGTGACGACGGCAAGGATTCACTCAATGAAAGGCTTACCGAAAAATCCCCACTTCAGCTGACGAAACAGGATTAACAACATCCTCCAAGAAGTCTGATGAAATTTGTGCAATCGAATGTTGATGCGTGTCAGGAAAAGCTTCCTTCAAACGTGTGTTCCCGAAGGCATGCATAAAATTTAACGTCACACCAAAGCCTACATTGCTCTTTCAACAACTTTGGATGGATGTAAAATAAGTATTAACAAAACGATCAGTAAAATTGTAACTGTAAGAGAAAACGCAATACTACTAGCCCTAAGGAAAACTTGTATCTATGTGTAATTACGAAGGACGAGAGTGAAATCGGTCAAGTGATTTACTTTATTTAACCGACTTAAAATGAATGTCAAATATAGCTGTAAGCCTAACTTAGACCTAAGCATGTACATAAGTAGTATCAAGGTGCAAACAACTTAACGTTATAAATAAATTTTAATCTTAATAGAAAATTTGGATGGCTTCATATTTTCAGTTTGCGTGAGTGTTTTTAGGTCCGAATTGCAATAGAGTTTTCCCGAAATTCAGTGGCTCTGAGTTTGGTCGCACTAACCTGTGCACCGATCGCGAAGATTATATGAAATCAATCTAAACAGACTACTTACCACCATTCGAGGTCTTCGAATTTGACTACGAAACACAGATCAGAGACCAAAATGACAGGGCAACAGATTTAATCAGAAAATCTGCCACTCTCGAAGTAAACGAGGTGTGTCCAGAAAACAAGAGTAACTTAAAATTTTTGAAAAAAAAAATTATTTATTCGTCTTCATTAATGTTGTCACCTTCAAAATAGTCCCCATTATATATTGTGCACTTTTACTAGCGCTTCTTCCAATCTTCGAAATATTTCTCAAAGTCGTTCTTTGGAATATCCCTTAGCTCTTTCAGCGATGCTCTCTTAATGTCATTTGTACTTGCAATACGATGGCCCTCTAAGTTTCTCTTTACTTTTGTACTTTTGTCTGTCATACTTTAGCCTCTATGGCTGGGGCATCGTTGCAGTATTGCTTTTGACCAACAATTTACGAGCAAGCAAATTTCATTCGCCGCTGTTTTTGTTTTCAAAATTCAACAATTTTGGAACAAATCCGCTCGAAATCTTGACAGAAAGTCAGTATCATACCTCCGCGGAACGAAATGAGTCCCTTTACGCTTGAAAAACGTTGAAAACTTATTTCCTAAGTGGGTGCTGTGTAGCCCAAACAGTGCGTTTTTTGAAAATAACTTTTGGCCGAAATGAAACACCCACCGCGACTGCTGTCTGAGAGACTGGTATGCTAGTGGACAACACTAATTGTCCTCGGCGTCGTGTGGTGCGCACCGATGAGAATGTGTCTGCTGTGGCCGAGAGTGTGACTCCCAATTCACGAACATAAACTCGCCATCGATCTCAACCATTCCACAATCGATCCTTTGCGCACCAAATTCCCGAATCGTGTTATCTGCCGTGTTGGCGATGTCAATTGGCTGCCTCGGAGCTGCGGTTTGACCCCTTTGGACTTTTTTTTGTGGGGAACCGTGAAGGACCGATGTTATGGCAACAATCCGGAAACGAATCAAGCACTTAAAGCCAATATCATCCAAGCAATCCGTGAGCTACAGCCCGAAATCATCAGCGAGGTCTTAGAAAATTGGGGCAACAGAATGGGAATGGGAGTTTTTGTTCATACTAATAAAGCCATAATACATAGAAAAAATTTAATTTTGTTCATTTTATTACATTTTTAAAACTTGTATTTGGCCCACCCTGTGTACCAACATAATACAAACTGTTTGACAATCGGGCTTTTCAAAATTAAAAATCACTGTTGTTTTCTGAACACACCTCGTACACACAGATGGGTCTGAGATGGCTGAAGGAATAGGACTAGCAGTCTTCGCGACGTAGCCGCAGATTTCTATATTCTTGTCCCTCCGACTGCCTAACCACTGCAGTCTATTTCAGTTTGAAGTCTAAGCTATCTAAGAGTTTGCTGTCGATGAATTTGATAAACGGTTTATGTATCGCTAGGTACATATGTAGATAGTCAGGCGGCCATAAAAGCTCTGGACACACCATCTATGAAATCAACGGTGGTAAAACTTTGCCGTCTATCTTTAAGAGATATAGCGGTTACATGCGACCTTATCATATGCTAGGTCCCTGGGCTTAGTAGAATTCCAGACAATGAAAGAGCCAACGAGCTAGCTACATTGGGGGCTAGCAAGCCAGTAAAAAATAGCATGTTACTTAGAGAGACTATTAACATTACCAATCAGAGATGGAATGATTTAGACACTTGCAGGACATCTAAAGCCAGTGAGCGCCGTGGCATAGTGGGCAAGTATGTCAACATCTACGCTCGAAGTCTGGGTTCGATTCCCGAAAAAACACCTTTGATATTTACATGGCACCACCTTTCGAGTCACTAAAAATGCTCAGTGTATAAACCGTCTAGAAAAAGCTTCTTAATCTCGCCGTTCAGAGTCGGCATTGAACTGTAGGTTCCACTCCACTCGTTATTATTATATTAGGACATCGAAGGTCATAGCCTTCACTAAATGAAAAAAAAACACGTACACTCCTAAAAAAAAAATAAGCAGTGTAGACAGCATGATTTGATAAGCGTACACGCAAGAAAGATGGAATCCCCCTAAAACAACTTCTGTCGAAGCTGTAGAGACGAAGAAGAAGTGGAAACAACACTACACCACCTGTTGGGCAACAAGAAACTAACCTAACCTAGGCAACATGAAATCTATTATAAGAAATGTCGATTACTTTAATATCATGTGGTCTTCGTTCCTGACTCTTTAATTTATTGGTCTCCGACAGTAACTTCTTCACTTCTTGGGGTAGGTATTCATTGTCTGCTCAAATCCATGTTGAAATCAATCTTATATGAAATATTCATATTTTTCTTCTTTGGATGGATCTACATTCCGAGATGAACCTTTGCCTCAACCAATAAGCACAATCTTTTGCTGACTGCCTCCAGATTCTCATGCCAAGTTGATTATGATTCCTTTAATGTATTTCTCCACAAGATAAGAGTCGAAAAATTTTCCAGTTTTCCAGGTGATTCGCCGTAATGCTGCAGATTGTTCAGCCAGTTTAGTCACCGGATCCGTGTACGCCTTACTAGATTAATATTATAAGCAGAACCAAAAGTCACACGCAAAAACATTCGCTCGGAACTGCTAATAGCTTCTTCATCTGGATTGCGATATTGTAAATGCCCCTGTGCCCGGTGATTTGTTTACCCAGTACTAACTCTAGACAGGTCCTTTACACTTGAGGATAGTTGTTGTGTTTTTCAGGCGGAAGTTGCTCCAGTAAAACAAGCTGGGAATATTATTGTAGAGGAAAATATTTCAGAACAAGCAATCAGTATCTAGATAGTCAAGGAGCCATTAAAGCGTTACACTCAACATCGATAAGATTCAAGCTTATAATGCATAAAAAAACTGGACGATATTTCAGTAGCCAATAAGGTGACCCTCTGTTGGGTGCCCGGGCACATGGGAATTTCCGGTAATGAAAAGCCGGATGAACTGGCCAAGGTTGGATCACATCTAAGCTCTTCGTGGGCCCTACCTCAGGCGAGCACCCCGCTTAGCACCTTGCACAGGAAAATAGACATTAAGTCTAACGAGGCAGCTAATAAACGGTGGTTTCAGCTAAACCGTTATGGCCAGTCTACGGCAAGAGGGGATTTACCGATCTT
The DNA here is from genome assembly GCA_930367185.1 of Myathropa florea. Taxonomy (NCBI): domain Eukaryota; kingdom Metazoa; phylum Arthropoda; class Insecta; order Diptera; family Syrphidae; genus Myathropa; species Myathropa florea. The sequence goes on along the minus strand of OV884005.1, from coordinate 22,667,689 downwards.
ATAAAACTAAGTCGAAGGGATACACGAACAGCCGTTAGGGTCGTGACAGGGCACTGCACTATAGGAAATCACGCAGCACGGCTGGAAATACCCCATAACGACTTTTGTAGAAGCTGTAGAGACGAAAAAGAAATAGAATCTATTCGTCACCTACTGTGTGATTGTCCTGCACTAGTCGTTAGGAGGAAGGAAACCCTAGGGAAATTCTTCTTTTCGAAGCTGGATGATCTAGGGAAAATAGAGCTAAGCAAACTCCTGAGATACATATCTATAGCTGGGTGGATTAACTCAGCTATCGATACATTGAAGTTTTAGGTTTTCAACGGATTAACTTTTTTTTTGGGCACAATAGACTGACAGTAGTCTAAGTGAGCCGTTTTTATGTAAGCAAGGGCACCCATATACCTAACCTAACCTAACTAATTAAAATTAACGAGGTAATCGACCTTCTGAGACCGCTTTTCGCCGTATAGTCAACCAATTTCGCACCGAGAAGCACTAGAAAAATGCGTGCTGAAAAGCATATTGCATCCATTCAGGAAAGTATTGAAGAAGATCAACATATGTCAATTCGACATCGTTCACAAAAGCTTGGTATTTGTCCGACAATTTTATGAACAATTTTACGCATAGATCTTAGTCTAAAGGTTTACAAGATCCAGCTCGTGGAAGAACTGAAGCCGCATTACGATCGTTTGGGTCGAAATTTCGATGAAAGGCATTGATCCAAAGTTTTATCGAAAAATTGTGTGCAGTGATTATCTTAATTATAGGCTCAATGGGTATGTCAATATTTGGAACGAAGGTAATCTACACGAGATCTACACGATACAAATTTACACAAGAGGTCTGCGGATTTTTTTCAAAAATAACGCTAATCAAAACCCTGATTAATGACATTTTTGTTCCCCGATTGAAGGACATGAATGTAAAGCAGACGTGATCCGTGCAATTCTTACGTGCAAACGAAAAAATCAACTAATTGAAGGAAACATTCGAAAAAAACCATAGTTTCGCGTAATGGAACTGTAAATTGTCTTCTGTTATTTGACGCCTCTTGATTATTTTAGAGATACGTACAATCAATGTACTGGCATACAAAAAGGTCCAACACTTAGCACACGTTAAGAGTGAGAGAGCCCCGAACTTCAGCTTGAGAAGTGAACAGAAACATGTCAGTTTTCTGGCCACCACCTCCAGAATACAGTTTACGGTGGGCCCTGACCCTGTCTGGACTAGTCTGACGAGAAATTTGCACGGAGTGTTCTGTCATATTCTAAGGTAATAATAATATGTAATACATTTACGAAGCAACCCAATCATATGCTGTACAAATTATATCTCAATCTCTTAAGGTTTTTTGAATAAATTTGTCTCGTCGTCTAAGGGCATTGCTCTGTAAATACAAAAATGATTTATTGTAATAAACGCTCAAGAGCAGGGACTGTCATGATCGCCCAGCTGACTACATATCACCAAAACTCAAAGACAACCTTGGCTCTCGCGATCAGAAAACATCCGGAGAAGTCAAAAGCACCTCGTTAGAATATTACACAAATATTGATTTATTTGCTCCAATACATTGGGAATTCATCAAAGACAAGAAGATCGATAAACGAATGAATTTAGCCAATCAATTTCGAAAAAAACAAACATTTGTCATTCCATCCAACATCCGCTGCCGGTGTGGTGTCAAATGCAAGCTGCTCATTAAGCCAAGCAAATACAGTCAGCGATTAACCATTGTTATGCTAAAACCGAAACTTCATCGATCGTCGGTACGGTTAGGTATGTGCTGAACACAAAAATCAATAATTAGGCGCACACTTGAGCTAATGGAAGGCTTGTCATAATAGAAATTAATTTCCCGGTAGAAGTTTCACTTGTTCATTTGTCTCTGAGACAATTTTGTTTTAGTCTCACGTCATTGACTATAATTAAAGCAATTTTCGTATACTCGTAAATTGCTGGCCGGTTGACGTAGCTTCAACTGGAAATCGACCGAAGACCGACTCAAATTAAAACTGTCACTTAATTTTCGACATTCAACTGGACGTACTCACGCGCAACTGAGACACGAACGGAAGGAGATTTTCTTGAAAATCGATTACACCTTGCAAGGAGATGACAGCAGAAGGGGCCCGACCTGTCTTGAGATCTGTTGAAGGTGTCTCTCGAGGATCCACCACCGAGGGGTCAATGATTAAGAGGCCGTGCTCGCGTAACGATTACGTGCACGAACCCTCAGATATATTATAAAATGAAACCGCAGCGATAATAGTAATTGCTCGCCTATTCTTTGGGGCAATTATCGCCGATAATGGTAAAGAAAATGAGACGAAAGTCGGTTGTAAAGAGTATCTCGGTTAAGTGCTGCTATGATGCACGCGTTGCATTGCGAGGCCGAAAGGAAACGGCTTGTCATGTCGTTTTGACGGCTCGAATGTGGCAGGTATGGGTTAAGAAATGGTCACTTTGGATTGAATAGTGCGATGCGAAGTATAGAAATGTAGAGAGTGAGGATCTGTTTATTTGTAAATTCGTTTACGATTTACTAAAAACGGTGCTAAAAGAGAGCAAAAAAGGACACGTAGAATATGATACCTAAGCATAAATTGGTTTTACAACATGGTCGAGTTTATCACAACTTAATGTCACATTACAAATATGATGATCGCCATCTATGATCGAACAAAGATGTTCGAGTCGTGAAGTAGTTCATTGATTCGACCAGATAAGAAAACTATATTGTTCACTTGCGAAAAATATAAAAAATTCCTGTTTCAATTTTAAGCTCATTTGCAATGACATGACAGCCGTCAGCTCTTCAGACTATTCCAATCTGCTTGCGGCAATTTTCGCAGCCAGCTCGTACTTAAAAGCCCCAAATCTTCCATGTGATGACATGATACATTTTCGCACAACCAGTTTCGACGTCCCAGTGAATGTAGACAAACCTGAAAACCATCTAACGTGATAAGATCGTGCAAAACTAACTGGTTGACAAGTCAGGCACATTAAAGTACCTACTTGTGAAGAACATAGTAAATCGGCAACTAGCCGCTTACTGGCAGTAAAGCGTAAGTGTAGATTGTTGTTGGTATGCAGGACCGGCAAGTGCAGTCCGCCATTAACAGGCCGAACGAAGAAGAAGGTGCTGCAATGTGAAGGCAGCGTGTATGCTCTTACTTACTCTTCGTTACTCGCTATGGCCAGTGAGTGGCATCATCGAGGATTCTAACGACTTTTCATGTTGGTCGTTCTAACTCATTCAGTGAGAACTTTTCTCTTCTTCTTCTTCGAGAGACGTTACAAACCTGGTTGGAACTCGGCCTCAACTAATATGCCTCTCTAACCAAAGTGGACTTTTTCAACTTTCTTGAACGCCACACTCCACGTTTATTGAAGACCCTTTAAAGTCTCGTATCGGAACCACCGCATTTGCGGTCGTTCTCTGCTGCCAAAATTAACTATACAATCAGCAGAGTAGTTCCAACAGTTCAAGCAGCAGTGCTCGCATAAAGATGTGTTCATTAAGCTCAATTTGACACGTGTTTCAAACACGAAGATTTAAATCTTTATTTAAAGGAACACTGAAAATTGATATGTCAAATACATATGCATGTTGTAGGGCTCGTTTTATCACGAATCATTAATACTTCCTTTGTCGCCATCATTCATAATCAAGAACTAAGAGGTTACTGAACGAACATTTAACGTCTTATGATAATCCAACACAGCACACACACACTCCACAGCTCCAGATTTATGGGGAGTCAAATTTAGGTGAATAACTTAATCCAAATCCCCTTGCAAGCCACTTCACCCATGTATCTTATCAATATTCATAATTCTTACTTTCACGAAAATAAAATTCCCAACTGACACCTGCCCCACACGGGCAACTTCATTTGTCTTTCCACAAGTGTTATCTCTGATCACGGGTTACTAGTCAAATATCACGCTTCCAATAAATCCGTCTCTATGCTGCGCTCGATCCCCACAAATAGCTCCATATCAATTTCTGCGTGAAATTGCGTCCGAAGCAACATTCAAGTCCAACGAACAAAGTCATCAACCGTTTTCAAATTCAACAAATCGATCCCCACATCCCGTCTATTAATAAATTCAATTTTAAGCAGTCACTCATGTGATTAAACTGTAAAACAAAGCACTCCGCACCGAAATAGCTTCGGAATGTCCCTTCGTCCGTTCGAATGCTTGCGCAAATATTGAGCTCCGGTAGTCGCTTTGTCGTCGCGCTCCGATGGAATTTCTAAAACACACAAATATCAAATGAACATAATTAAAATTTATTTTATACCATTAACGACGATAACTCACTATTAACGGCATAGACATCTGAAACTATCACAAAGCATATTAATTATGCATAGGAGATTAGGACGGAAATTTTAGGCGATTAGGAATTTCGGTTCTGACTCTGACGTTGACTGCGGCTTTAGCGTTGGCTCGATCTTTCAGTGACCACTTATGCGGGTCCACACAGATGAGCCTTTGCATAATCCGGCAATTTATCATTTCGGCGACATAAAAAACTCATTCATTAATAAATTGTGCAATCAAATAATAGCTCGGATGTTGCTGTCAGAATGGGATTGTTTCCAGAAGATGAGACGGGCTAATAAGCTAAAACGGAACTCAGCAATCATTTCGATCTTGCAAACTGTCGGATGTAACTTCACGAAAGGTTCATTCATTCAATTGAAAAAAAAAGAAACTATTTTTCAAAATTGCATCACAGCATAATGACATCGTTATAAGCGCTGTGGCTTAGTGGGTATGTGCGTCGACCCCTACGATCTAGACCTTCAAATCTAGGTTCAAATCCCAGAACAAGCAACAATTTATGGGTAAAAAAGAAACACAGCGCGGATATAGTCCGTTCATTTTCTGTATGAGTATTTTGATATCAATGAAAAACCGCTAAAACAAAGAAGCTGATGATATTCTTTCATTTATTTTATTTATAAGGTGTGTACACTCACTTACAAAAGTGTCCGTACTGTTTTTCAGGGACTGGGAAAAAATAGGGTGTCAATTCCTTATTTAAAATAGGAAATACAATTTTGAAGACACTTAAACGAGTAAAATATGCTTTACTTATAATACAAATAAATTATATTATCGAAAAATATTCCAACTTCTGCTCTTCATTTAAAGAAATACAGAAAATCCAATTCGTGCGGATACTTTTGTGACTGTGTGTACGTATATTAAAATATAAATTATGACCAGATAGCAATGATAGCTTTTCAGCAGCTGTCAAAGTTCCCAATGATATTGAGTTGTCAAAATATTCAGTAAGGTTTGCCATCTCATCACGCTTGCCCAATGTGCGGAAATTATTAAAAAATATCGAAATTCCGGTTCAGTTATAAGTACGCAACATGAATTTCATCGTGATGTCGGTCGTCATCATGGCTTGAGTGCGCAGACTATTCGCCTCACCGTGAAAATGTTTGACTGTAAGTACACTCTTTTGGACTTTAAGCCATCAACCAGACAGAGATTGGTGCGAAATGACGAAAATAGCCGCCGTAGAGGCCTGTAACGAAAGCACTTAAAAAAGTTAGATTCGGTGACAATCAGCTGATTGTCAGATTGGCAGGTAGTCAATCAGGCTTCCGTAAAAGACAATGCCGTGATTTCGCTAACGGGCGCTGCAAATGTTGGGCAGAGATTCAGATTTTGGCCAAAAAGTCATCTTCTCATACGCCCACTTTTGGCTGTTCGACTATGTCAACAAGCAGGATTGGGGAGTCCGATGAGAGAGACTCGCCAAGTGTGCGACTAACTCTTCACAGCATCCGGGACATCTGCTTCAGTGAAACGCCCGCCAACAGATTGGGACTTATGCCGCAGCTTCAAAAATGTAGAAGAACCAAGAAGAGGAAATAATCATCCATCTCTAGGCGTGCAACGCTCTCTCACACCGTAGGGGGTGCAATTAGGGATGCAAACGATACATTGATGTATTGCAAACATCGATGTTTCGTTCATAAACATCGATGTTGACATCGATGTTTTGCTAACCGGTACATCGCCGATACATCGACGGCAAAATTGTCAAACATCGACATCGTTCATTCATTTCGTTAAACATTCCCAAAATGTGTTATATATAAAATGTGCTTGTATTCTTGTAATAATAATGGGGTGTAAAAGAGCTAGAGATGCGCTCTCCTTTTTTAATATCCTACTCCGAACCTCCAAGTGGTTTACTTTGGGCATCGAGTAACTCTCAAGGAGACCGGGTATACAACTCCTATGGAACGGTGGGCTAATCGGAGAGGGCTCATGTTTCGTCATGTATTGGCTGGATGCGTAAGCGTGGCAGACCTTGTGTCAACAGCCAAACTAGCGCCTGTTCACCAACGGGGTGTGGCTGGGAACGAGTGTCGGTCTTTGAGCAAGCGACTCGCTATATAAACGTGCATGAAAGGCCCGCTCGGGCACCCTAATCCCGAATCGTAGAATCCTCCAACGTTACTTTGGGTTTTTCGTTGGCCCGATAAGCCGCAAAGTAAAAATTCAATCATCAACGAAACGGAAGACAGAGAAGCTTTTTGGGTTGAAACTGGTACGACTAGTATGCTTTGTTGTTTAGGTATAGTACATCGTAAATATAGCCAAAAATTCAACAAGTGATGTAGAATATAAATAAAACATCGGAAAAACATCGATGTATCGTTGTTGATACCGATGTTTTTTTAACATCGATGTTTGTCCTGGAACTATCGATGTTTCAAACATCGATGTTTTAAAGAACGATGTTGCATCCCTAGGTGCAATAGCATGAACCAAGAGAACCAATGCAATCAGCGCGAGGGAGACACTCTGCAAAATGCAAAGGTTGGCATGCCTCTGTATTAAACCAATAAGTCTGTCGGGTACAACACTGACTCCGGTAAAGGAAGTTAAATATTTGGGAGTAATCTTGGACAGCAAGCTCATCTGGAAAAAACAGAAGAGATAACCAGGAAATCGACGCGTCCTCTGATGATTTGTCGAAGCTTGGCGGGCAAATCTTGGGGATGCAGTCCAAGTATTCTAAAATGGATGTACATCTCTATTGTTCGACCCATAATAACCTATGGTGCAATAGCATGGACCAAGAGAACCAATCTGATCAACGCGAGGGAGACAGTCAGCAAAGTTCAAAGGTTGGCATGCCTCTGTATTACAGGAGCCATGAGAACTTGCCCAACTGCGGCCATGGAGGTGCTACTGGAGCTGACTCCTTTGCATCTAGTGGTAGCAGAGTGTGCAAACAAAACAGTCATGAGAATGGCAAAATAGGGGATAGGTAAACCAGGTGCATTACATCAAGGCAATTCGACGCACTAGTCAAAAAGCTACCACTCCTGGCCATTCCGAAGGTTGACGTGATTGGGAAACTCAGCATAATAATAATAATAATAATAATAATAATAATAATAATAATAATAATAATAATAATAACAATAATAATAATAATAATAATAATAATAATAATAATAATTATAATAATAATAAAAATAATAATAATAATAATAATAATAATAATAATAATAATAATAATAATAATAATAATAATAATAATAATAATAATAATAATAATAATAATAATAATAATAATAATAATAATAATAATAATAATAATAATAATAATAATAATAATAATAATAATAATAATAATAATAATAATAATAATAATAATAATAATAATAATAATAATAATAATAATAATAATAATAATAATAATAATAATAATAATAATAATAATAATAATAATAATAATAATAATAATAATAATAATAATAATAATAATAATAATAATAATAATAATAATAATAATAATAATAATAATAATAATAATAATAATAATAATAATAATAATAATAATAATAATAACAATAATAATAATAATAATAATAATAATAATAATTATAATAATAATAAAAATAATAATAATAATAATAATAATAATAATAATAATAATAATAATAATAATAATAATAATAATAATAATAATAATAATAATAATAATAATAATAATAATAATAATAATAATAATAATAATAATAATAATAATAATAATAATAATAATAATAATAATAATAATAATAATAATAATAATAATAATAATAATAATAATAATAATAATGGCGGCGCTACAGTCCAAGGTGGACCTGGGCCTAACTTTTCAGCAACCACTCGTGTGCGCGCAACCACTCGTGCGTGCTATTGTTCTCTCACGAGTGGAGGGGACCTACAGTTTAATGCCGACTCCGAACGGCGAGATTGAGAAGCTTTTTCTAGACAGTTATACACTTTGAGCATTGGTCAGTGACTCGAAAGAGGCGGAGCCGCAAACAATTTTGTTTGAAAAATTGGTTGTCTAAACTTGGATTCGAACATAGACTGTGAAAGTCTAATGCACATGGGTGGACGCACGAACCCACACGGCCACGGCGCCGAGGAAATTCAACTTCCAAAAGAAATTTACCAGTAAGCTCAGCACCAAAAGGGACTAGGAGCAAGACTCCTACAAATCCAAGCTTGTGTGGGAATGCTTGCAAAAGCCCATGGATTTGAGTAGAAGAAACCGAGTAAAACTCTGCTGGATACCTGACCATACGGGGATAGAAGGCAATGAAATGGCCAACTCCCTGGCAAGAAAAGGAGCATCAGAACCCTTCATAGACTCTGAACCATTCTGCGCTGTAGGAAACCATCTCCTCAGAGAAGAATTCAGAGAACTAGAAAGAAGGACCCGGATAGAAACCTAGAATAACGCTCGTGGAATGAAGCAGGCCAAAAAACTCATAGGCTAATATAACCGGAAGAGATTCGAGGCATGCATCAAAATGAGCAAGAATAACTTCCCTATCCTAACAGGCTTCCTAAGGGGACAGTGTAGACTCAGGGAGCATCTAAGGAAACTAGGGGTATCAGAAGAAGTTCTCTACAGATTTTGTGAAGAATTTAATGAAATTCTAAAACATATACTGGGATTTTGTGAGGCACTAGCCCACAAAAGAAAAAGATATCTGGGCAAGTACCTACTATCAGAAGAAAAAAATTCAGTCACTAGAACCATCTCTCATTCTCAGACTCCTGAAGGAAACTGGCTCAGAGAGAATACTCTAGAACAGATTTCATCACCTATGCGCAATAGGAGTCCATTACCCTCAATACAGCTCTGAAAAGAACTGTATTTGAGGGGAACTCGTAATAATGCTAATGTATTGAAAGGGGGCACAATAGATCAAACCGTAGACTTTCCTCAGAAAATAAGAGAATTTTTGTCAGCAACCCAACAGTATTCTTCTGAATCTCCGTTGACAATCACCCTTTGCAAGTACAAGTTGATCAATGAATTTGAAGCCCCCCCAACAGCCTTTCAATATTTTGAGTTGGATTTTTATCCATGAATTAGTCTTTAGGAAGAACTTCTTTACCAGCATTCCCTCCAGATCGGACAATCAGACATTGTACGGTCCTCTGCGTATTTTCGTAGGTGGATTCAAGGCGGATGAGGGATTGCAAAGAAGGAAGTCCTCATATGTTCGGACAGCCTTGCCGCAAATAAATCACTTCTAATTCCAAAACCTCCCTGAACTGGCGCCGATCTATTGACGAGATGGCTGAGAATTTTAAAATTCATCTCATGTGGGTGCCGAAACACAGTGACATTCCAGAAAATTGCGAAGCGTATGAACTCGCCAGGCGTGGAGTCGTTATATCTCTCTTACCCTGTGGGGAACTACCGCCCATGCCTTTTGTCACAGGTGAACATCTTATAAAACTCAATACAATCATAGATGGTCCAGAGGCACCACATGACTTATTACAAAACAATCTCAACTCTAGCGTTCATTCTGTCTAATTATGTCTAATCAGAATGGGTAAGTCATCTCTCATGGTATCATCACAGAACACTGCGCTGCTGGCACACACACCTCAAGATTGGGATCCCCTCACAACGTGAGGCAGAGGAAGAGGAGAAGACTGTAACGCATCTGCGAGTGTAGCGCCCTCTTCATCCGTAAGCAAATTTACCCAAGTAGCACCTAATCGTTTAATGGGTGGAAGACACTCGATCCGCGGGGTACCTGCAATCGGCCACTTAAACCTAACCTATGACTCTGCAGATTTGAGTCAGATCCGAAAGTTGGACAAATGGGAAATAAGGTGCAACCAAAAAGATCAAATACATTTATTAATTCGATTACATTAAACACTTGGACAGACTATAAGCAAAACAAAAACATTACAGACCACAAGTTAGACACTTCTATTGATAAGATGAGAGATGTCATGTAAGGGCGTGTAAAACATCTTGTTGATTCCCTGCCTGGACGTAATCGAAGTTTTCATCGCATACCTTCAGCACTTAGTCTCCAGATTGCCTTTGAATTGTTAACTTGCATACAAGCACACAAGTGTCATCTTCGATTTTGTACGTCCTCTCACATCCAGTTGCCATTGGTTCAACAAAATGAGCTCCACTTAGCACTCACTATGTATCTATGTACCAATTTATATGTAACCTCTATGACACACGAATGATAGTCGAAATCAATTACTACTAAGTGCGCGTGTGCGTTAATACAAGATCACTCCCATCGTACCAGCAAACAAAATTAATTGAAAATAAATCCAACGGATACGTGTACCACTCTTGTCTGTCCATCTGTCTGCCAATACAACTCACTTATTTGCATATCCATTAGCATTTCTGCCTCGCGTCGAATTTCGATTTCAACACCTTCGTCCATCGAGAACGTCGTCGCTTCGTCGCACTCTGCGAGTCAACCAGTCCCGCTCCCTGTTTTCATTTGTTCATCCGCCATTATGCATAATCAACGTGCTGGTACAAATATAGGTCTCAGAGGTGAGCCATTCGGCACCTCGTGAACGTCACTGGCATCGGCTTTTGCTTCGGCATCGGCATCGGCATCAACCATTGCACACCATTATCGGGCAGCATCAACGGCGGCGTGTACCGCGAATATCTGTGCACAGGTTAAAGGTATGGGAGCGAACATGTGTAATCTGGGTGTTAAAGAATTTGAAGCGACGAGGAGTTTCTCCTTGCTCTTCACTCTATGCACGCATCGCCGATGTGTTGTGGAATTTTAAATCGAATTTAATTTAGCTTCATCGGATGGGACACGCAGCCGATGCTAGGGCCAGGGAATGGCGGAAGGGACTGCATGACTGCTTCCACACAAGCAAAATTGAATTTGCAGTTGAAATTTGTTCTAATGTCGCATCAGCCCTTTTTCATTCTCGACTTAAGCCTGTTTCGTTGGTTGAGAGACTGAGAGACTTCGTGAGAGAATGAAATGTGATTCCGAAGTGTTTAGTGAAGGTGAAGGAATCCGTTTTTTTGTCTTGATTTCGTCAACTAAACGTGTGAAACAGGTAATCCTTAGTGACGGCCACTGAAATCCAAGGAATGCTGACGATTTTCTGCGAATAGAAGGTTCAAAATTTTGACCCTATCCGATTCAATTGTACTGCAGCTGCTAGAATACTGATAAATGAGGAAAGCAGAAGACTCCAAATTTTATATTATTCTGTATGATTACCAATTTACCACGTTCTTCAGGAGCCAGTTTATAGTTACAAATCTTTGTTAGCTAAATCACCTCGATTGAAATTTTGAGACACCGGATCAAATGGAAAAAATGATCGAGTTTACAAAAAGTTGGACTGTTGTAATGCATACGAAGATCGGATACGACGGAGTACTGAAGAACTAAGAATGCTGGCTGTTGAACTTCAATAAATGTCAAATATCCCCTATCAGGGAGATTGATGGTGGGTCAACTGGCGACTGTCGACTGCTTTGGGGAAGGTACATGGTTCGAATTCGGATTTATACGTAAGAAGACAAAAACTTTTTACGGCACGAGCTACTCACAATGCTCGAGAGTAATGTAACGCTTCCTAAAATTAACCATTTGGAGTGGGAGGAAACTGAAATTTTAGGTCTATCTATCACGCCTATCTGGGCGCCGTAGCGTAATGGGTACGTGCGTCGACTCCTACGCTCGATTTTCTCGCTTCGATTCTTGAAAAAACACCTTAAATTTTTTCCCGGCTCCGCCTCTTTTGAGTCACTTACAATGCTCAAAGAGTATAACTGTCTAGAAAAAGCTTCTCAATCTCGCCGTTCGGAATCGGCATTAAACTGTAGGTCCCCTCCACTCGTGAGAGACCAATAGCACGCACAACACGAGTGGTTGCTGAGAAGTTTGGCCCAGGTCAACCTCGGACTGTAGCGGCGCCATTATATATTTTTATCATATTATTATTATCACGTCTATCTACCACGTCTATCTATCTACTGTCACGTCCATGTTGACGTGAGAAATCAAGAGCATGTATATGCTATAGAGTTAGACCCAAGTTCACCCCGATTTGTGACGTCATCCAAAGGACACGCTGATGAATGCAAAAATGAATGAAAAAATTTTTCAATTTTAGCTTTTAATAAATTCGGGGATAATCCTTGATTCAGGAATTTTTGTTTTTGTAAAATAAAAACCTTTGGGATTAATCTTGTCGCTAGCTGCGCACGCCATGGCGTTCCCACAGGTTCAGAGTCAAATATGCTACGTGTCGGAGCTAAGTTGGCCATTCACTCTACGTAGCCCAGTCACAGTTGGCTTTGGGTTCGTAGACGTCTAGCCAAACTCATGACGTTGTATAGCCCTAACACATCGCCACGCAAACTTTCTGCTTAAATATAGCAAATCCCCTTTCGACCTTGTCCACACCTCTGCGCAGAAGAGGATGACAAAGACCACTTGGTCTTTCTAAAGACCATAATCTATTGCCATTTGACTCTCGGAAAAATTGATTGGCAAGAATCATACTGCGTTTAATCTCTATACTGAAGTTGTTTACGGTCGAAACGAGATAGACAAATTTCTTTAATAGCTTATATGACCGCTCCAAAAATATTGGACTGCGGAACGTGATTTTAAGGCCTGGTACATTATTTTTCGGGTTTCGGGTTTGGAGTTAAAAAGGACTTGGTGACGAACATAAATTTTTCCTTTTTGCGTTAAGTAAGAAATTTAATTTTTGAAAATACAGTCAAAATCGCTTACAACGACATCGCTTATAACGACCAAATTCTTACGTTCCGGCTGAGCTTCATTATAATCCCTCTGAATAACAAATCGTTTACAACGACATCGCTTACAACGACATCGCTTACAATGACATATCGCTTACAAAGGCCGATTTTTTCATTTTTTTAGATAAAATATTGGTTATAACGACTAAAATCGACGCAGCTGTTGGTGCGACAGCGATGTATCTGTGTACATAGAATTTTGGATATGTTACAGCTTACTGTTTGTTGACATGTTATTCTTTTTGTTTTGCGTTTATTATTGGTTGGTATTATTGTTGAAGATTGTATCCCTGGTGTTGACGTCTGAGTTACGCACGATCTTCCTAAGAATGGCATTAAAAAAATCGCCTTACAATGCGTCGCCTTGTCTAAACCCTTTTTTGACATCAAATGTCTCGACAAAGACTTCCCCACCGTCATCCTACAAAGACGAACGAGTTTTGCAGGAATGCTAAGATTAGACAATGCGCTGTATATCTTGTCTTCCTAAATACTTTCATACGAGGCATTAAAATCGATAAACGGATGGTGGGTATTGACTGTGAATGTGCAATAGTAATATCTGGTCGATGGTAGACTTCCGAACCTGTACTGATATTGACCAATCTGACTGTTCACGTAGGGCTTCAGACGCTTACATAAAATGCCAGAAAAGATCTGATATGCGATATTTAGGAGACTGATCCCCCTGTTGTTGGCACAGTTTAGATGGTCTCCATTCTTTATCTGTTATCTTCGAGTTATCGGTTACAGCGACCTATCGCTTATAACGACCAAATTCGTCTATCCCTTGAAGGTCGTTGTAACCGATTTTGACTGTAGGTACTTAATATTTTTTTCATTCGGTAATTTTCAATGAGAAATTTTCAATGAGTTTTATTTTGCTTTTGAAGTGAGTGCTTGGTACGACTGTAAATTAAGAACTTTGATTGAGTGATCATTTGGTGTGTGAATGGGGAATAGATTTTGAAGTTTGCTGACAGGAGCAAGAAGAATCTTCGTCATCATCTATTGAAGTCGACCGTGACACTTTTGCAACACTGTTTTCGTCCATTGGTTGAGTTTTATGAAAACTTTTTTTAAACAAAATTGGGCCGAAATTACGTACATATGTCTATCCGTAACTAGATTTATATAACTTTTGAATAAAGACCTGAAGTCATTAGGAAATACTTTCGGTTTGTAAAACATACAAAAGTGTTGGCATTTGTTTCTACTCAGACAGGCGGGTTTTCAATATTTTTGTTTTCATCAAATGCTCGTACACCAGATGCAGTAGGTACACCCACACCCATACCCACTTTGTTGTTCCTGTCCGGAACTTGCAAAAGCACGACAGGAGGCAGGTTTGCCCCGTACCCTTTCTCGAATCTCTTGAAAAAATCTCTATTAAGGAATAAGTAAATTTTCTAAATCCATTTCACAAAATAGGCAACAACTATAGAGGTCCTAACCAGCGTACTGTGTGAACGTCTAAAACCTTTTGCAACGGAGTAACATATACCTGTGCAGCTTTCGGACCTGCAAATCGACTGTAGACCATATCTTTACACTACGTCAAATCCTGATAAAGACCAGCGAGTTTCAAATCAATACGCAACACTTCTTCATCGATTTTAAAGCCGCATACGACAGCATTCACTGCAAGGAACTATTCGATGCGATGGCCGAATTCTGGATCCCCGGTTGTGTCGCACTACGCTAAAAAATACGCGATGCACCGTTCAGTACGCTTCAAAATATTCGAAACCGTTTGATTGTTTGTCTTGAAACCAGTTTCAAGACATTCATTCTATTTTAAACACAATTCAGTACTCTATTCAAAGATTAAATAGTAAAATGAATGAATCGAGTAATAATTGAATACTTTATGAGTATTGCACCCATTTTAAACCAAATACTTACTGAGTTTCTTGTCGGCACGTGTTTTTCTTCTAAAGCTCTGTTCAGACGATTGCCAGATCTGAAAAAATTGTCAGATCTGTCACTGTAAAAATTGTCCCAAATGTCTTACAACCGTCTGAACTTACAATTTTGTCTGGCAATATTTGCAGAAAACACATTGTCAGGTCATTGTCAGATCCTCATCTGACAATGAAACTGTCAGGTATCTGGCAATCGTCTGAACACACAATTGTGTCATTGTCAGATGTTTAGGACATTTGCAGACATATTTGCTATTGTCAGATGTGCTATGTTTATGACGTCTGACAATATTTTAATTGTCAGATAAAATTCTGGGATTAAACACAATTTTCTGTGCATTGAAATTAATTAACGTGAAGATATTTATTTGATTGATTGATTGAAGACTTTTATTTGTACATACACAAATTATGAATTTACAATGTTTTACCTGCAAAGCAAAGAGCTTATCTGCAGGTGGTCGACGAGTACTTTGTAGATTGCATCCGGGATTTTTAGAGTGATGGACGAGATGGTTGACAAAGGAATGCGGAACAGATATTACATAGACCGGAAATGTTCGCCGGTAGCTAGGTATCGTAGCATTAGCACAAGTCGCTCAGCCGCTGAAATACTCATGCGCATATCCGTTTCTTGCTTTTGGATGCGTGGAGTCACCAAAGCACCAAAGAATTGTTTAGAATCCATACGCAAAAAATTACGATACAATTCCGACTCCTCAGCTCTCAATTCAGCAAGCAATTTTTATAAAGTCCCTCCTGCTGACGGCGGGCCACCCAATCCTTCGTCCAAACACGCCGACGTTTTTGTGGCAATTCATCCTCCTCGCTGCCTTCCAATACGTACGCGGCCAAAAAAAATCGCAAGTGCATCTTTTTTTTTTTCATTTTGATTATTTTATCAATTTATTATTTTGTTAAAATTCTCAACAAACAAACATCACTCAGCGCCTAATGGAAAAAAAAATTGGTTTGATTGACATTGCCTCAAAATTTTTTTGTCTGCCAACCGTGTAAACTGACGATTTTCAACCTAACAACGTGGGCAGGCAACGTATTGTCAGACAAACCATCTGACAATGAAATTGCCAGATTTTGGGACAAAATATGGCAACCGTGTGAACTGGCAATTTAGCATTGTAAGGTAGTTGGCTATTGTCAGCTCATTTGTAGGTCATTGTCAGAACATTTGTAGACCTGACAATATTTGCTGATCTAGCAATCGTCTGAACATAGCTTAACATTAACACGAATATTTCTGTATTATAACCAAAAAGAGTTGCACGAGTGGGGAATGTGTTGTAGGATAGGTTGTGGGTGAAAGAGTTGTGTGAGTGTGGGAAGGGGGTGAAAGAGGCTGAATGCGAGTATAAAGGTCGGAGGGGATTTTGGTAGACAGTGGAAAGGGGTATGATATTTTGCATTGATAGTGGTTTGAACAAAGCAAAATAAACAAGTCAAGACTAGTTTACTAAATCTTGCACTCACTGTATTCAGTGCACTCATTGTACTCAGTTTATTTACTGCAGTAAACATTGTACTTATATAAAATCAATCAAAACATTTACATACAGTGCCTCACAAAAGTATTCGGAATTTTTTTTTTTTTCTGGATTTTAGTATAGTTAATCAACAAAAAATTATTATATTTATAAGTTTCAATTCAACATTTATTCTCTGTTAATAAAAAATCAGAAAAAATAATGCATTTGTGAGGCTCTGTACAAGTTTCAGAGAAATTGAATAGCGCACTCATTTTGCTATCAGGTGATCCAGCACAGTATTTGTCTCGCAGCTCTCTTGTGCCTACCTAGGAACAACTTGTGGATTCATTAAACGACATATTGTTGGATATCCGATGTAGAATCACCTTTGGCATCCACTGCTTCTTCGATATATCGAAGCAAATTGGTTCATAACTTCTGACTCGAAGGACAAAAATCTTGCTCTACTAACCCTTTTCCAGCCAGTCTTGCTATATGAAGCCAACAAGAGCTGATTCTTTGTGCCGTCGAAAGAAAAATTCTGCGTCAGATATTTGGTCTTGTCCGCAAGGAAGGCGAATGGAAGAGAGACACAACCCGAACTGCACATCCTCGTACAGGTCGGAAATCCGGAAGGCAAAAATCCGTAGACTAAACTAGCTCAGGCACATAGGGTGAAGGAACACCAATGCTTCAGCTAATAGAGTCTTTGAAGCCAAGACTCCTATTGCGAGAATTTATTATCGGTGATTCACTGATTAATTCATTTAATTCTCGATTGAAGCAACTCTCGACTCACGCATCTCTTCGATTTTCGCAACAGCTGAATATACAGGTGAGTAATTTTTACTCGAAAACTGCAACTTTTGCTTTTATATAGCTTTATTTACTCTGATTCTTGGTTATGTTTGTGTTGTGAGTTTTGTTTTTGTCTGGGCAGTTATTTTACCCATACTTTTGAGTTTAATAAATTTTGTTTAACCATCAGTCGTTTGAACGTTTCGAAAAAAGTCTATTACAAAAAAAATTGTGAAACTATCAATAAGTAATAAGAGTGACATTTTAGAAAAACTGTATAAAGAAATTTCAATTAAATCAATATGCCGTCAGTATAATGTTCATAAATCTACAGTAAGCAGAATAAAACGAAAAGATGATACAATAAGAAAGTTTGTTTCTAATGGTACAAAATACAAACAAACCTAAATACGCGAATTTCCAGCGAGGTCCTAAAAACAAAGACGTGCTCATTGCATGACAAAATTAAGGAGAGGCCAGGATCTCCTAATGCAAGCAATAGTTGGCTAACAAATTTTAGGAAAAAAAAACGCAATTCGTCTGTTGAAAATTTGTGGAGAAAAACTTTCAAACAAACTCAAGCTTGTAGATCTTTTCTTGATTAAATTTAAGGAAAAAGTGAGAGAGCTTGATTTGACTCCCCGTCAAATTTATAACGCCGATGAGTCCGGGTTATTCTATCGAGCTATACCCAACAAAGCCCTTGTAGGTTTTAAGGAATTTTCAGCTCCTGGCATAAAGACAAGCAGAGAAAGAATCACGTTTCTCGCCTGCACTAACGCTTCGGGTTTGCACAAAGTTAAGCTTTTCGTTTACAAGGCAAATAAAAATGCTTGGATGGCGTTAGCATTTTTTTAACAATGGTTCCACTCGATATTTGTGCTAACTTTGAGCACAGTTAGAGCTCAAATTATCAGAGCACGCGAGGTCGTAGAATCCATATGAACTCTCTTCAATGATATTTCCGGAAGCGAATCCATTTCTAATGAAAACATAAATGATTGGATACGCGAAACCATGATGAAAACTATGAAGAAAATGAATGAGTTTAAAGATCCGAGATCTGAGACTGCAATACAAGCTTTCATCACAGCAATTCGATGGGCTAAACAAAATTCATAGAACAAATTTAAAGTCTTCAAAAACTGCGAGAAATGGCGATTTTAAAAAACCTAACAAACCAAAAAAGCAAAACAAAAATTTCTAATTTTTTCAAAAGAAAATAAATTGTAAATTTGTTGCATTAAAATTGCATTAATGTAAATTGGTTGCATTAAATACATATGTAAGTGTTGGAGTTCTGATTTTCGCTCCTCATCTCGAATTGAGCATAAGAAACATTTACTCGGTTATTGCAACAACCTGGGTCATTGCAACTACCCTCGTTTTAATTAGTTGCGATAATCGAGAATGCACTGTATATAGGAGGGCATTTTGTATTGCAGTCATTTTTTTAAGTTCGCCTTAAGTGGCGCTCCAATCTGATGGAACCATATGATGTGTTGGATACATAGATGCCAGACTTACTCGTATGTTTACATAGAGTTAGTAAGGATCGTAGTTAATCTTTGTACATTAATTAAATAAAAATCGCACATAAAACTGGTGTTCATTTTGAGACTGTTCCCACATCAACATAAATTGTGCGTGAGATATCATCTCATGTCGGAGGTATACATTTTAGAGCACAGGACATTGCTTATCACCGATTATGGCCATGGCTGCAGTACGGACCGATGACCAAAATCCCCAACAAGGAGTGAATTTCTCGAAATGCATTTGCTGCTGTGCTGCTGTATCTCATTGTTTTCGTGTCAAACAGCTAACTTAGCTTGTTCACAAATCTATCGATTCGAATTTGAGGTTCGCTTAGGATTACTTGCACATTTAATCCCTGATGATTTGCCATGCATTACTGAACAATTCACAACAAATGTGACAGATTTTGATTTAACAACATTACCGAAATGAACGAGCATAAGCTTTAAAAGTTTTCCGAAATAAATTAGAACAACAGGCAAATTTAAGTCTGGTCTATGTCTATCTTTGGTGAATTAGCAAACCAAATTAAATCTCTGGAATATGCATTAAAAAAATCGAAAAAATCCCCAAAATTGATCTTTACACATTCAAAGGTTATCCTCCACATATATTCCCTAAGTCCCAGATTCCCTTTAAGGCATTTGTGAGATAGCTACGTTATCTACATATATCGAGGCTTGGATGGAATACCTTTGTCCCTCGGACTTGGCTCTACTTGAACTCATCCTTTAAGCTTTAGATCGTTACGTTAAAGTAATTCTGAAAGGAATGTTCTGCTTATTGAAGCTGTGTGTCCACACGTCGAGCTATCCAAGCCGATTATTTAATGAACAAGAAATCAGTTATTCTCTCCTCTCTTGGTGGTAGCCGCCAACGAAGTTCAACAGGGATTCATTATTTGTCGAGTATGCTCAGCTTTTAGGTTGAACCATTCACAGGGACGGCTGAGTCTGCACGGAAACTGATTTCAAAACAACAATATATAATAATACGATGACAATATACGATTTTTATAGAACTGATTTCACCTAATACGCAAGGGATTATATGTTCCACAAAATTGACAACGTAATAATATCTGCCCACAAAACTGTACAATATTCTGTTCAGAGTTTAATAATCAAAGGAATCCCTTAAGCAAGGCTGCCCCTCAGTTTGAGCTTTGTAAGATTTATTGAAGCAACTTAGTCATCCCGGAGTCAAAACATTTACTGCGATGCGTCGTCTGTGCAAATTCAGATCATAATCCCCCAACGAACGGCGCTGAGGAGGCCGTCCAAATAGAGAAAAACAGTCTCAACCTGTATATTGATTGCCATCATATTTCCAGGTTTATCCTACCGCCCGTTGACTATCAGTACCACCACCTCCCGTCCATGCCCACCGACGGACAATTTATCAGAACTAGAATCTGCCGGCAGTAACGGCGGCAATACCAGCCACTACCACCGCTTCTACACCAATCTGCTAAATTACTATCATAGCAACGCGTATGCATTCGAATATTAAAACTCATTTGTTGTCCTTCGAAGACGCAGCTACACTTCAACACTTTAAGCGTGTGGCTAGTGCCTGCAGCCCGGTCGGTGCCAACAGTTCCAAGCGTGACTTCAAAATCACGCTCATAATGATCACAAACGACTCCGACTCCTGGCCGTCTTTCGGTGCATCCGATGCAAAAGGATTGCAGATGCAAGTGCAAAATTAATTCGTGTGGTGAGTGGGATCTCCAGCAGATTACATCCGAAATAGGATGTGAGTTCGAGTATGAGGCCGGAGATCTGCATGCTCCGGGTAGATGGGTAGCCGGTGGACTGGAAAGACACAGTGAGTGTGTGGACTGGAATTAAATTGTCATCACATTATCGTCGTGAATGCATGCATGGCCTTGACGCTGGGAGTAGGCAAACACAACACCAACAAAACAAATTCTGTAAACCATATCAGCTTCCTTTTCGGACAGCGCATTGCGTACTTTGGGAAGTATCATCACGTTGCTTGGAACATCGCTTCTGCTGCGCGGAGTGCGGCGCGCGGTTCTACTTCACATGTGAGAGTTTTTCTTTTTGTTTTGTCGCACCACCAATCGATGTCCCCTTCGATGTGAGTTTGGTGTTTCAAAGTGTGAAAACGAAAACGAAAAGGCAAACAAAAAACCCAGAGAGGCTGACAAAAATAAGCAACAAACGATTTAATACTAATGTCGCCTCAGACTGGACGAAGGCGGTGCAGCCGCAACCGGCAACTACCAGCAGGCAGCAGGCAGCAAGCAGCACGATCTGCGAGGGGGGAGGAGGATGAGGTTGTGCAGCTCCAGCCGCAACTGAAGCAACAGCATCAGCAGCGGATGGTGATAATGAGGTCCGATCAATTTGGTTTTAACTGCTGGACTTTATACACTTTATAAGAATCTTTATAGGGCGAATTATTTTCTGTTAATTGCCAAAGGCGTTTGAGTTAAGTGGTTTTCGTGCTTTTTATAAATATCTCTTAATTTTCTCTCACTCCGCAGTCATTGCATGAGATGTGCGGGACTCGTCGGGACCGCTCTGTGCCGACTCGACTTAGAATGGGCAGCAGGACATGGCGGAATATGGTGTTGGTGTGGCTGCCGCTTGCTGAGTTCGACATGCGACAAGCGAAGGTGACGCACAAGAGGATTTCTGTATTTTTGTCCTCTTTCGGTCTACTGAATGTATGCACTGAGCGGGAGGAAATGGGGGGATACTTTGCGTTTTTGGTCTGGTATGGTTGCTCCATATCGGTTGCTTGGAGAATCAGAGCAGACATTCTGGCAGCGATCGTTAGAGATATGCGACTTATTCCTGCACGAAGATGGGTGCTGCTCTTTGTTTTATTCTCTCACATATTTTTTTTTGAGAAAATACTCGTACATACATACCTTCATGTAGTCGGGAGATTTTTCGTGTGTGTTTGACAATGTCGTCGGAATGCGTTTTTCTTCTGCTACTGTTAGTGGATTATTTGTGAGCTGGTTGGCAATCAATGCCAAAAATTGAAGAATTTTTCGTGTTCTTTGGGCGGCTTGACAGAACATGATATTGTTTTGAAAATGCCCGCAAATTAATTACCTTAGCATCGATCTTGGTCTAATTTGCATGCAGATAAGTCGGTGCTAAGACTGGTGGATTTCCATATGTAAGTCTTTTGGAATTCTAACTGCTGTGTACGGTGTATGGCACCAAATTCTACTCAATCCATGCTACCGAATTAAACCTTATCTAGGACAATTACGGTAGAAAAGGGAGGATATCAGGTTGTTTTATGCGAACATTTTAAACTCAGTCAAGGTGGACGAACTTTTGAACCGAATGAAAACATTTAGTAAACAATATTTTTTGAAATATCTGACACTGAGATCAACATTAGGACTTCACTTTTCATAAGGTTCATAGGCAGAGTTCCAACTAAATTTCTCTCATTGGATTGGGATTATAATAATAATAATAATAATAATAATGGCGGCGCTACAGTCCGAGGTGAACCTGGGCCTAGCTTCTCAGCAACCACTCGTGTTGTGCGTGCTATTGTTCTCTCACGAGCGGAGGGGACCTACAGTTTAATGCCGACTCCGAACGGCGAGATTGAGAAGCTTTTTTCTAGACAGTTATACTCTTTGAGCATTGTCAGTGACTCGAAAGAGGTGGAGCCGTGAAAAAATGTTTGATGTTTTTTTTCGAGATTCGAACTGACGACCTCGAGCGTAGGAGTCGACGCACCTACCCACTACGCCACGGCGCCCACATTGGATTGGGATTATTTTCTCAAATTCACTTAGTGTCATTTGTAGAAAAGGTTGCTTAATACTTTTATGTTCAAATAGAATGTGTTTGACATACGATGCAGTTTCAATTCTACGTCCGAAGGAGAGGATCATGAGTCTTGGAACAAATGTGAAAAGCTGTAGGTACTGTCATTGGAAAAGGAGTAGATTGTATTGTATTAGAAGTAGCAAACAGGAGATCAATTATAAAAATGAAAAGAAGAATCAGATCAATCACTGCTCATGCCTGCTGTTTGAACATTGCTGTTGGGCATTTAGGGGTTAAGATGAATCGAGTGTGAGAGATAACACTCATCATCGTATGAAGTTGTCGATCACAGCATGGACTTTATGTATACAAATTTAAATATTTATCATTTTAAATGTTTGATATCTCGAAATTTTCACATGAACCGGTATTTTGATATTTTTCATTTCTTAATGCTTACGCTGGGTCTACAAAACTGCGTTTTCAGATCTTCAAAATTGGCATGTCGATGGATTGCCTAATATCTCCAAAACTATTTGGGGCAGAATGCTTGAAAGTATTTAAAATGAAAGTACTCAATCCAAGTTTTTGAGATTTTTAAGCTCCTTGGTTTAGAAATGGCCGGGAGGGACGCATTAAACAAATCTTTGGAGCTTCATATTTTCATTCAAATGGAACTTTGGATCAAAAAGTGTTGAACCAAACATCCACCTCAATTCAAAACATCTGTCGTTTGCTATATCACTTGAGGGGGTTCGTCAATACTTCAAAATCAATGGCAACTTCACCTATACTGGGGCCACACCCAAATGCGCCCTCTTCTTATGTACGTGCATGAAAAATCTAAATCAAAATTTTGCATTTTTGTGAACGAAACCTTAAAAAGCACTATCAAGTTAGGTTAGACGCTTTCTTCATGAATTAATCCTGAAACTCAAGAGAGTTAGCGTTTGCTATGTGACACTGAAATCACCATGAAGTCGCTCCATTTCTATAGCACAAGTATTGTCATAAAAATTGAATAACTTGAGACTTCATTAAGTGTTTGCGAAGCGAGGATTGAAAGCGATGTGTGAGTTTAAGTGGCCAGATGGTAATCGACAAAAAATCGGTACGTCAACTCCACTGCGTAGAACTTAAGAAATTGAAGCAGGTAATTGAAGGTCGGAGTTCACCAACGGAAAAGGTTTTCTCTTCCATCCATTATACCATCAGATTTCCAGAGAATTTAGTCGGAAATTTTAATGAAATCGCCAAGTTGTATATGATTGTCGTTAATGTATGATATAGCAAGCAGAAAGGAATTTTCAATAACTGGTTAAATGTTCATATCGCAATCAATTCTTATTGGCTCAATTCATTTTTCCAACTCTTGCTAGGATAAACAGTGGACAACAGAAGGCTAACTTGTGGATAATTCTTCATGCTACAGTCTCCAAAATTTTCAACGAATTCAATTTTATACCCAGTATAAAAACTTAGATCTCCCACAACTTCAACAACTCTATCAAATCCCTTGATTCAGTCACTTTTTGCTCAAAAACCGCTCTGAGCTCCCAATTATTTCTCGTACTTCAACCAAAGTGCCAAAGTGTGACAGTGACATTCCTGTAAACAGCAAGCCGACAAAGTCGCCAGGCGTTTTTCCTACATCCCGATGGATGTGTTCGCTAGAATAATTGTCCAAGCTGCAAATATCACCAACCGTAGGTGGACCGAAGGCACGCCTCTCTACTAAACAAATCCGGTCCCGTCTTTATCTTAAATGCTCACTCTTCTTTATCGGAATGAAAAAGTCATTAATAATTCGTTATTACCCTAATAGGTGTCTTCGCCTCTGAATTAGTAGGACAATGCAACAAGGAACGTTCACTTCTAAGATGGCGCTCACAAGTGGAGGTGGACATCAACGAATTTGGCGTGCGAAGTAGGAAGTTAGCAAAAGATCGTGCTAGCCTTTTTGGTAGAGGCCCCGATTCACCCCGGACTATTACGCCACAAAAAGGAACAGGTATCGGTACAGAACATAGCTCTAGGTCATTGGAAAACTCGCCAGTAAACAGCGTCGCCCGCCAACGATTTCTGATGTAATTGTAGAGATCACTAAGACGAGGAAACATTATCTCATCTGCTCTGCTCGCGCAATGGCCCTTCGCTTCGATTATCAAAGCAGCGAGCTAAGAAACATTAGTATTAATCAACTCAATCGATTTTTGCAAGCCTAAATTGGTGGCGCCGTGGCGTAGTGCGTCGATTCCTACGCTCGAGGTCTAAAGTTCGAATTTAGTTCGGAGTCGGGATTAAACTGTATGTCCCTTCCTCTCATGAGAGAAGAATAGCACGCACAACACGAGTGGTTGTTGAAAAGTTAGGCCCAGGTCCACCTCGCACTGTAGCGCCGCCATTATTATTATATTATTATTATTATTACTATAAAATGGTACCATTTGCTATTACGACAATACTTGATTTGCGCAGTATCACAAAGCTAAGCTTGGCCTACATAAATGTGCCTGCTTCTAATTTTCCCTGCCCTGCTTAAGAAACTAGCCTTACCAAAAAGTGTGTAAATAAATACAGCAGCAGCAGGTACGGTAAATACCGTGGGGTGCTAACGACTCCACTATATGCAGTTTTACGGAACAGATCTTATTTGCATTCACATTCTTTCATTGCCAACAATGCTTTCGAGAGTAAGTAGGGCTCTCTAAACTAAAAATTATTTCGGACTGGTGAGTTGAAGCCGAACAACATTCTCCTCGATCAGTTGAACAATCAAGTATTAAAATGCTTGCAAATTGAGGACACATGCGCCAACGTTTCCAACTAGAAAGCTGTAATTATTCAATCCACACATCAGTTATCACAACTCTCACCGATCCACTTGAAACAATCAATCCCAAAACGAACTCCGTTTGACACATCATTGGCCACTATTTTATACTTTTAATTACAGCAGCGGAAATTTGTCTTTTCAACCACTCTCAATCCGTCAAATCCACCGTCGACTTTGACAATCAAGCGATTTGAACAAGCCCCGAAGGCGACTTTCAATATTATATTCAAAATCGTCGAATAACTCGTACCCGATTTGACAAGAGCTCAATGGCCACGTCATTAAGCATTTACTACTCCCCCTCATCCGCACAATTGGACAATCGAACAATTCATTCATTCATCAAACTAGTGTATCTGCACACATACCCATCAAAAGCCAAATCGCTGTTCCGTTCAGCATCCAGCAATTAAAAGTTGAAAGAAAAAAAAAACGAATCGAACCCGCTGTCTGTCAAATTATCCACTCACAGTGCCCGATTCATAAAAATTATCAAAAATCATTATTCCACACTTAGGGAGGCGACACCCCCTTGAGACATCACCATCGTGCGCACGAGAGGCCGCTAGGAGCACTGATGTGCGGTCTCACACCGTCTGAAGCCGGCGCTCATCAAACCGCCGAATTTTTTGAGTTTAATTTGACGCTGATGACATGGCATTAAAGCGAAATCAAGCGATCTTTGCCTTTCCGAAGTAAATGTCAAATAATCGATACACCATCGAATCAAGATGATCGATGGATTTTGAAAATGCCTGGGCACTGTCAATTATGCTTCTGTACATGAGAATTGGATGCGAGTATAACTTGTAATGGTCCATGAACAACAATGCCTCGAAAAGGATCCAATCGATACAGCGGCGATTGATGTTTATTGTGCCGGCTCAGGTCATGTTGGACAGCCAGTCCTTCCTGATGAATGCGGTCGGGATGGCTATGTTAACAGATCTTTCGAGTGAAGTTAATGAAAGAACGATGATTTGGCAGTTCGGTGTATGAGATTGTTCAGAATGAGGAAGAGGCGTGATCTTTAAGTTAAAGAATGTCCCAGGAGACCTAAGATTTGTATTGTTTCTTTCTCATGACCTGTGATACATTCTTTAATGCTAATTTAAGAAAGTTCAGCCCAAATCTAAGCAAACGACCTAATAGTACGTTTACACCGCACCAAAATTCAACATTTCAGAAAAAAAAATTTGAAATCCAATTTTGCGTTCCCACTGCAACTTCAGCATTTCAAATGACAGCTAGTATCAGAATTTCTTATTGGATATTTCTTCCTGGTTGGAAATCGGAAGTGGTTGAACCATTTAGCGTGTTATATTAACTTAATGATTAATTTAAGTGCTAATTCGGACATATTAAATAAATTGCTGACTCAATATAGAGGTATGGAGATCGCGTTGAAACTCGAAGCTCTCAACTAATGGGAAAACAGCTATTTTTTAATTATGTCAGCGGGTTGAAATGTCACTGTATGACGTGCTGAATGGTGCTGAATTTGTAAAAAGGATTGTTCGATTTGACGAACTTACATATGCAGCGACGAAATTCTACATTTCGCTGGTATGCAACATTCCAGAATGCAGGAAATGTATGGCGAAATGCAATGTATTTGGGCTGAAATGCAGGAACTAGCTAATATAAAGTGAAATGAATCTTTGATTCAACAAAATCTGACCTATTCGTATTTAAATTCATTTTAATATAATTCATTTAAGACATGAATGCTATAGTAAAGGATTAAATATAATGGTCGTACAGAACTTAGGAGAACAGACGCAACCGAGCGAATATACAGAAATGATACACTGTGCCCATAATAAACGCTTCGCTCAGTTTCGGTAAGTAGGTTCACTTTCGCCTACTAACTCGCGAGCGAAATGAATCGCCCTTTACGTATGCAAATGTGAGTCGACAACTAAATTCTCCTTTAGTTCGTATAAGCAAGTATGGACACTTTGAAATTTTACGATACTTCTGATTACTTTTCGTTTGCTATTGACATAAGCTTAAGTTTTGGGCGTCAACCCCACACAGAACTGTCATCATAAACGGGGTAGGATCTTATCTTTTTTGGCACTTACTGCATTCATCAGTTCACCTCTCAGCTGAAATAACTACCCAGAATGGAGAAATCCGAATCCTTATATAGCAAGACAAATAACATGTTCAAACTTATCTTCAATGAAGGTTTTTAGTGGCTTTTTCTTCAAACATACATCTGTGATATATTATCTAAGAGTTAATATTAAAATTCTAGTAGTACGGTAAATGAATGATCTCTTCAATATATCGTACATAAAGAACAATGTAAGCATTTCTGCCACAATAAATAAATAACTAAATATGTAACATGTTCACTACATTGACTCCGTTACGGCGAGCGCTTGATAAGCAATCATCGGGCCAAGATTGCCTTCAAATCCCAGGGTCCTATCTGCACGGATCATCGGCCGACGACAAGCTTGACATTCATCTCTGTTACACCTGCAGTAACCAGGCATCGTGTTCTAGGCAAACGACGTTTCAACGAATTCAGTGATGACTCCAATTAAAGAATTAGTGAACTTGAAATATATTCTACTGAATCTAGACTTATTCCTATTCAGTAAGGTAAGCTTAGGTTTAAATGGAAGCAGTCTCACTCAGGCTAACGTAGGCCAATTGTTGCACCAGGTGGATTGGGTATATCCTACCCTTAAAACCATTTGGTCTTTGTTATAAAGGACTTAAGTTGACTAATGCTGATCTTGCTTTGTAAGTCGTCAAAGAAGTGTGCTTCCATTATGTTATTTCCTGCGGATGAAAAGGGTATTGCATGTGCAGAGGAGATGTTTTACAGTTTCCTACTCCTCCTCGTCTCTGCAGATTCTGCAGAAGGCGTTGTATGGGAGTTCCAATCTAGAGTCGTGTGTGTCCATGGCACAGTGTCCTGTAAAGATACCGATCAGAGTCCTGAGTGCTGGTTTTTCGTTCTGATTACACGAAGTGAGCGCACAATGTTGAGTTTAGAACTCGTAATAGTGCTAAGGTTTTTAAAAGGGGCACAGTTGATCTTAAAGGTTGCGGTGCAATATACCCTCAACAATAATAATAATAAGTTTAGGCCAGATAAGCAAGATAAGTCGTCTTCGGGCGATCTATGATTACTGGTTCGAATTGTATTACGTTTTAAAAGATGTTTACCTGCAGCAAAAGGCAAGAGCGATAGCTCCGCGTCTGGCGGGTTCAAAGACTTCAAAATTCCATGGGACTTCATTGCGTCCCGACACCCACATATGGTAAATGTTAAAATTCGAAGCCATCTCATGAAGAGTTAGGTGGCAGTTCGGGAAGGTCTTTACCGAATTCAGGAATTAAAACGCACCCTGTCTGTCCGAACATATAACAATGTCTTTCTTAGATATCATCAAGATTGCTTTTAAAACAATCAGAGCCTTCTTAACCGCCATGGTCTCAGATTGGAAAACGCTAGTGTTTCGTAAGACTGCGGAATATGTTTATTTATATATTTCCTACTTTTGCAGAAAACCGTCCAACGTCTGAAGGTCTGAAGTTTTTCTCACAGCGAGATTGGGGTAAGAAAGAAAGAATTCCAATTTGCCAATTTAATCAAGAGGGATTCTACTCAACGCCACTAGATGTGCGGATAAGGCGAGGAATGGCTTCATCTTCCTCTTTATCTCTGTAACAAAGAGTGATTTTCAATCAAAGTAAATAGACGTGCTTCTGTTATCGCTCCAGTTAGTAGCAGTTTATTTTCTAATTCCTAATATCCAAAGCCCTTACAGTGCTTTAATATATTTGACTTGAACTTTAGTGCTTATAATTTTGTTCATTCTTTGTTTCGATTATTAAAATCTGAGAAGTTTAAATTTTAATTATGTCTTCATCCTCTGGCATATCTACTCGCAACAAACTGCAAAGAGAGGCTGTTTCTTCTAATGTGAGCTCTCCCTCTCCAAGACCTACAGTCTCCAACAATGAAAAGGGATCACTTTCAATCAAAACTTTGGAAGATCACTTAAGCAAGCATTCGACTACACTACAATGCTGGTTTGTAGAAGAAATAAAGAATATGCGTGTTGAGTTCTTAAAAAAAATCGAAGAAGTTGAGAAAAGCTTGGCTAAGTGTTGGGAAGCCATAAATAATGCATTATCGAGTATTGCTGATCGTGTGAATAAACTGGAGGAGAACGCTTACACTACCTCCTAAATGCTTCGTGCTGAGGTCAATGCTCTTAAGCAACAATTGATTGCTATTGAGAGTAATGAAGTCACTTGTGATACTATGCTCTCGGGTGTGCCTGTTCTTCCTAATGATAATCTCTCGCAACTCTTCCATAAGCTGTGTAAGTCGATCCTCCTCTCCTTTTTAATTTCGTTTCGAGCTAAAAATGCTGGTAATGCTGGCAATGCTAGCAATACCTTATTTCACACTGCGCCACCTCTATAATAATAATATAATAATAATAATGGCGGCGCTACAGTCCGAAGTGGATCTGGGCCATAACTTTTCAGCAACCAATCGTGTTGTGCGTGCTATTGTTCTCTCACGAGTGTAGGGGACCTACAGATTAATGCCGACTCCGAACGGCGAGATTGAGATACTTTTTCTAGACAGTTATTATCTTTGAGCATTGTCAGTGACTCGAAAGAGGTGAAAAAATGACTGATGTAGGTATTGTTACTTGAACGAGAGTCTAACTAAACACTCCCGCTTTCTACTGCAGTGCTAATGGAAGATCGTTTGCTATCAAGGACTCCGAAGGTTTAATCTCTTCTGCTGCGGATGATGTTGCTAGTGATGTTGACGCCGCTACTGTTGTGTACTACTGGTGCTGCTGAAACTGTTATAAGATATCGATCTTTTTCTCTTTTTTATAATACTTTGATTTTGTTTAATACTTAGATTCTGTATTTAAACACAACAAAGGGTGGTCCAACCATAATGCACGATGTTAATTGTGAGTCACACCTTAACGTCAAGTTTTTTTGCCCAACCTAATTTGACATTTCTTTGTTTCTGTGTTTGAGAAAATCGACGATGGAGAGGTACACAATTGAGCAGCGCGTTAAGATTGTTGAAGCCTTTTACGAAAATGGGCGTTCAAATCAAAATGCATTTCGCGCACTTCGTGATTTGTTTGGTCAGCATAATCGACCAAATGTGTCCACAATCGGTAGAATTGTGCGCAAATTTCTGCAAACCGGGTCTGTAGGAAATGTGAAAACACCTGTGCATGCGGCGTCATCGGGCCGTACTTCTTCGAAAATGAGGTCGGCCAAGCAGTCATCGTGAATGGTGTTCGCTTTCGCGAGATGATAACGGATTTCTTGTGGCCAGAAATTGAGGATATGGACCTGGATGACATGTTCTTCCAACAGGATGGTGCCACTTGCCACACAGCCAACGAAACAATAGCTCTTTTGCGCGAGAAATTCAATGGCCATGTTATCTCACGTCGTTGCGATGTTAATTGGCCGCCACGATCATCTGACATTGACACCGTTGGACTTCTTTGTTTGGGGATATTTAGAAGAAAAAGTGTACGCCAATAAGCGAAGAAAAATTCAAGAGCTAAAGGATGAGAGAATTCGGCACATTGACGGCATTGAACTTCAATTATGTCTCAGAGTCGTTGAAAACCATCGGATAGAGGTATGCCACCGAAGCCGTGGCGAACATTTGGTCGATATTTTGTTTCACACATAATTGTCATAGATCCTTCTATCATAATAAAAAATATTAAGATAATTCTCGTTTTCGTTGGACCACCCTTCATATATCTTATTTTCTCTACCCTCCTTCTCTATTGTTCTGTCGCATTATGTATGAAACTGGCGTTGACAACAGTGTTGGTGAAAAGTTAACTCATACTATGGTTAATGTTCTTTCTAACTTTTGAGAGGAGTGAAGAGACTTTCGTGCCTGCACTCACATGTGGTGCGTATTATGAAATGATTGTCAATTTCGTTAAGAGACAGACAGCATTTGAGAAGAAACATTTCATTTTGTTCAATTATCATTCATTTAGTTTATTGAGACAATATACACATTCATTAATTAATGATATTCAATTATCGATTTAATTTTTCTGTTCAATTTCGAATAAAAAATATGTTTTTATGTTTGGTCTTGTGAAAATAAAATTAAGTTTAAGAGGTAAATTGAAAAGATTTAAGATTAATACTAAGTTTAGGTTCTGCCACACAAACCGCATTTCAACGTCACGCTTCTCCGCCGCTTCGTAATACTCGTATGCTGTAATGCATATTACCTGTCACGCAGACCTCGTTTTCAATGTCGCATCTTGTCAAAATAATCTTATTAGGTGCGCAACTAAGTTCTCGCTGTTTTTTTTTTTATGAAAATACTACTTTATTGTGAAAAGCGGTTACAAATGAATCATTCAACTTTTACATACAACTTTTTCCCATCTTTCTGGCAGAGCTCGATTACCTTTACGGTAAAAGTATTCATCTTTTGAAGTTATTCACCAATCAAGCCATTTTTGTACATATGTCGTCATATGAACGGAACTGCTGATCAGAAAGAGCATGTGCCATCGAACGGAACAGGTAATAATCGGATGGCGCAATATCTCGGAAATATGGAGGCTGGGTTAGGACTTCTCATTTGAGCGTTTCCAGGCAGGTTTTAACGAGTTTAGCAATGTGAGGCCGAGCGTTGTCGTGCTATAGAATCACTTTTTCGTCCTTCTGCTCGTATTGTTGCCGTTTTTCACACAGTGCTCGGCTCAATCGCATCAATTGAATTCGATACCGTTCCCCAGTGATGGTTTCGTTGGTTTTCAACAGTTTGTAATAAATAACACCGGCATGGACCCACCAAATTCACAGCATAGCCTTCGCAGCGTGAATATTCGGCCGAGCCGACGACGATGATCCATTTTTCATCAATCGTCACGATTATCTTTGCAAAATCAAAAATTATGTCGCGGCAAATGGTTGAAATGTCGAATTAGTAGTTGAAGTGGCTTAAACCCAAACACTCGACTACTTGTCCGTTTAGTAAATGAAAGGAAAACATTACTTTCAATCCACTCACATCGAAACAGACCGTTGTAACAGTAAATTACTAATTTGCAAAAGTTCATTTCCCCTTTTCCCAACTAAACATGTAAATCTTACGATTGATTTGCGTTCGAAATTTGCAGCCATAAATAGTAATAGACCATTTCCATACAACAGCCGACGTCTAAGAGGATTTGACCTCTTCTCTTAATCGCCTTTGATATGAAAAGATTATCCCATCTAGCGTGTCTCCTCAGATGCCCGAACTAGATTTTATCCATTAATATGGTCGATTTCCTGTCCATCGTTTCATTCATTCACTAAAACAAAAAGTCCCCAGAGCTCTGGTAACAAAAGACGACGCTGCCAATTGACAATTTGTAGAAGAGAGCTTTGCCAAATACGAGTAATTTATCTGTCCTTATTACCATATCAATGTACATCATCGCGGATCCTGCTTAATATCACTCATTAAATGCACATAGCTAATTTGCCAAGATCCATTATTCATTAAGCAATAAAAACTGAAACGGAAAATAAACGAAAATTTATATAAAATACGGATATCGTTCGGCTTTCGGTCTGGATCTTGATTTACATACATTAAGTGTTAATTTTTTGCCACTGCAATAAAACTGTTGATCGCGGTGATCGTGTTTAAATGGCAGCCTAAACGTCCGAAATTGCTTTATTAATTAATGTTAATTTGATGCACTGGCTACCTAATAAATCCGATTGAATGCCCCTACATTCCGGAGAACGGCGTGTGTTTGTGTGGCCCGTGATTGTATATTTTATTGCTTTCTGGCCGGGGGCCCTAAGCACCCGGCTGCGATCGTAGTAGTCATAGTCGTTGAGACATGGTTGGATTTAGCTGTAGTGATGTCGATCTGTGCCATCGATTTTGAGTTCACGTTCACTTAGTCGATCCTGCGGCCCTTGTGATCTTGCTACATGAAGGTTGTACATTTTTAATTTCATTTTTGGTTACACACATCGTCGTTACGCCTGCGAAGCGGATGGCGAATGTTTCGGCGCCAAATGATTAATTGAATTCGATCAAGTAATCGTGTGAAATCAAAAGATCCGCTCCTACTTATGGGAGATGTAAAAGTAATTAATTCGGGATCTAAGCTGAATTTTTAATGTTACTTTGCGGAAAATGCTGAGTCATGGATTGGATGAGTTCGCCGTAGGTGTGAAGGTGTTAGAAATTCAGATTCAACACCGCACATTTATCTCGACGGGATACGGTTAAGTGAAGAAGTTGCTTCCAATATATCCGCAGGCAGTTGATTTAGGCTGACGACATGGATCACATTTCTTTATTGAAAAGAAAGCTGTTTTACTCTCTTAGAATATTAGCCTACATTTAACACATCATTATTTACATCTGTATGTACGTGACCCAGTTGCTGAAATAGGTACTGGATATCTCAAGAAATCGTTCAGGAAATCAAAGAAAGTCCAATAGAATATATAGCAACTAATGGCTGCGATTTCCCTCTCATTAGGATTGGACAATCGCACAGCAGGTAAGGAACTGATTATATCTCTTCCTCGTTCCTGCAAGTTTTACAGCAGTCACCGTGAGAGGTGTTTAAGCACATTGCGTCGGTGCCAATTGCACAATAGAATTTTTAAAGCACTACAAAACTAGTGACGCATAGGGAAAAATTTGTTTGTTTTTCAGAAAAGCGAGTGCTCTCGAGAGAGTAAGGAATTTCCAAATCATATAGATTTCCGGTACGAAAATTTCTTCCAGGGATTCGTACTAAAATGTCTCTCTCAAATCGGTGTGTCAACCAAATTTCTGCCCGTATATTCTTCTTCCGTCATTCAATTCTGTAAAAAATTGTAGAGAAGAATTTTTCTCTCAATTCATGAAAAGCGAGAAAATGATCGTTTTACTCGTAAATAGCATCCCAACTACAATGTGCGCATATTTGAGGCTAAAGCTGGCCAGTAACAACGATTTCTTTTTATTCACCCACAATGCTTGTGACGTTGATCTAGATTTAGCCAACGCATCCTTTATTTGCTACATCTTGTATCTTATTCTTCTAAGCTAGTTGGCACATAGAGCTAGAGACTTACCTCTGAACCTTTTTTTTTTTTTTGAATATGTCCCTCATTCTTTTCTTTGGATCTTTGTATATCCTGGATTTGGATAACCATATTTGCAGTAGAGATTACATAATTTGACCATTTTCAAGATCAAAATTAACGACGACTCAAACAGCTACTTGGCTGTCGGAGTATATAGATATAGATAAGACGGTCAAGTTAGGGTCTTTCAAGTACATATAATTACTGCTGCCACTTCGGCTTCCAAAACACTGCAGACGTCGCCTTTCTTTCGACCTTTCGAAGAGGTCACAGAAGACTCTTCTCCAGTATCTGATATGCCCCAGACGATCTCAAATTTAGACGCGTGGGACAGGCCACATGGACTAAGCCCGGCTTTAATTTATGCACCACCCTTTGTACATGTTTTCAACATTTGGTACAAGTAAATAAGCCATCGTTAATTCGGGCCTAAGGTATTTGAACCCTGATCTCCTGGTCACCTCACCGGGTACACTCCCCCACACCCAGGGCATAATGGACCCAACTGTTGGGCTTAGTGAGCCGCGACACAGTCGCAAGGGCACCCTATCACCTACTTACCTACCTCTCGGTCACCTCAGTCTATTGAAAATCATATAACACACATTGCGGCTCTCAGTAATAAAAGAATGAGACACAGAGTGAAGCAGTTTTTTTTTTGTTTGTTAACTTCCTACAAAGGAAAATCGAATCTCCGGTACCTTCGGTATCTCCGGCCACATCATCGCGGATGCAAGAAGTCCTGGAAAACCGTCAATGGGCAGGCGCTAGCATTAGCATGCTTTAGTTTAGACTTAGACTCCACATTGGCCATTGGTTTAGCAAAAAAAAAAACAAATAAATTAAGGTTTTTTAATGATTAGTCGGACACAACGATCCGCCAATGAAGCATTCCTTAACAGCAATTGAGGACAACTTGAAGAAAACACAGAACATCGACAACACGGCAGAACGTCGCAATGGGTGACTACAACTTCGAGGCAGTGAAAGATTTCGTCTACACTACCAATAATAACATAATTATGGAAATTAAACGCAGAATAACTCTAGCCAACCGCTGGTCCAGGTCTACTCGTACTGTAGTCTTTGCAAAGAAAGTCGCTGTTTCCTTTGACTTAAGAGGCAATAGAGCAATAGAACCCTTTCACAGAAGAAGAGAAGTTGACTTTTTGTAAGGTCTTGATCATCCCACTCTTGCTGTACGGCGCAAAGGCACGGACGATATGGAAAGCAAATTAAGAAGTTCTTGGTTTTTTCGAGAGAAAAGATGTGCGTGCGATCTTTGGTCCTGTTTATGTTGATGGCGATTTTAGGAGAAGACTCAACCACATGAATCTAGCGAGGGGTCTACGCACATTAAATCTTTGATGGCTTAGCCGTGTAGAGCGTGTTCACGACATAGCTGGGTGAGTGTGTCAACTGAATCGATTCCTCAGGGTAGATACCAAGTTTTTATTTCACTGAAGTACATTTCGCCAATCGCAGATGATATAGGAGCACTTTTTGACACTCTTATAACTATTCTGTGCCGGCCACTGGCAATCAATTGACTCACGCGCAAAATTATTAAGCGGTGAATTGTCCTTAACATTGGCTTTAACTGCGTCAATATTTTCATATTATGAGCTCTTTGCACATTCTCATCTGTCGGTTGGAGTCCAAAACAGTCAATCGGGTTTAAATGGTCCATCGGCCGGAATTTGGCGATACGCTCCTGAACACTTAACATCGGTTTCAACTGCTTGAAAACCTGCTTACATAAAGAAGTCTCCACATGATGATCTGCCAAACAATACTGAACACTTTACCAGATTACCGAGAATGCCATTTGAGAACGAAAACCACTGCTTCATCAAGAAAGTGATGAGACATCTCTCACAAATGTCCTTAAACATCCTCAGGACAAAAGCGAGATCAATTCATTATCATCCCTTGCCATCCCTGAAAATTAGGGGTATCATTATCCGCAACACATACGATTACCAGCCAAGTGCTAACTCATCCCCACATGCAGGCATACATTTATGCTGCCGTCTTGTTAGCAACAATGCCGGACAGCGAAATTTGGCTTCTGGCCACCCATGAATTTTACGAGTGATATAGATCGACTGAGCAAGTTCACCATCCAAGCAGCGAGAACACCATTCAATTGCCACAATAAAACTGCACAGGAATCGAAATCAATTTTACTTAACCACAGCACAAAGACCAGCAATTAACCGATCATCGATTGAAAATCGCCACCGGTCATCACAACCGCAGAAAGGGAAGAGACCGAAAAGACGACTGTGCCAAGCCCCCTGCTGCGTGCTGTGGAACTGACCGCGCTGCTCAGGGAATGACAAATGCACTCGCATGGTGCGCGTTCGACAGAAATCGTAGCTTCCGATAAGACCACCAGGGCAGAGAACCGCCAACAAGAAAACAATCGCCACACCAATCGTTCCTTCCTCCAATGGAGAATGGGCGCGTCACTTAACATCCGCCCCTCGTGAATTCCATTTGCATTTTGTTATTATTCGCTCATAACTCAAGCAGATGAGATGCCGCTGGCTCCTTGGTCTCAGCACCCTGTGTATCCGACGAATGTATCTAATTGCTGTGAATGTATCCAGCAAAACTGACAAATAATTGCAACAACAGCAGCGTCAATAGTTTTTATTGATCGTTCAGTGGTCATGAGTTACAACGATTCGGCTCTCCAGAGAAACATAAATTATTCCTGAATCAGGATTGGGGAATGGCCATTGTTTAAGAGTGTGTAATTATTGAAAATATGGAAATTATACATTTTTGTGGCTGAGCGTGTTTCATTGAGCATTATTAATACACGCGAGATCGAATGAAACTGATAACCCCGCAAGAGGTGAGAAGAAGTCAAGTTCGTACATTTTTTTTTTTTTTTTTTTTTTTTTTCCTCTTGTACAACCCTGCCGTAAAGGCTGCGACACTGCGACCTAAAAAGATCTATTGTATCGACGGGCTGGAGTTAATCCAAAAGATTTACCACTTTCCTTATGAAAGATAGTATATCTTTTGTAGTGGAGTTTTTCAATTCCACTGAAGTCAGTATTTCCCTGTGGAGAATACGTTTCCTTAACCAATGTAGTGCCGGACATTCACATAAGATGTGCTGAGATGTTTCGTCTTCTTCAAGACAGAACCTACATTCCGTGTTTTGACACAAGTTCATTTTGTTAAGGTGGTAATACAAGCCGCAGTGGCCAGTAAGAAAGCCCGTTAGCTTTCTTATGCTCTCCTTATCTAAGCTAAGGATTTCCTTGTAGGAATAGGGTCTGATTAATTTTTTGGATTGCCTGAGACCTGACCCATTGGTCCAATGATCTAGGCGAAGTTTGTTTTCCCATTCATTAATCAGCGCTGCAGCCGTCGACCAATTGACACTGCAGTATGGTTCAGGGCCTATGAACGCAGTACTTGAACCCGCTCTAGCGAGTTCATCTGCTGATTCGTTACCTGCAATCCCTTTGTGCCCAGGGACCCAACCAAGTTTCACTTTGTTGTGTTTGGCTAGGGATTGCAGAGCATCGTGGCAACATTTGACGGCTTTAGAGTCTATTTGACTGGACGATAAGGCCTTAAGTGCTGCCTGGCTATCAGAAAAGATTTGTATAATTGCGCCCTTGATACCTTTACCAAGATTATGTCTCGCGCAGATCTCAATGGCATGGATTTCGGCTTGGAACACAGTGGGACTAGACCCCATCGGTACAGAGATCCCAGTGTTGGGTCCACAGACACCAGCTCCGACTCCAGAATCCATTTTCGATCCATCTGTGTACCAAACTAGACTTCTGGGGTCTAGTGTTGGGGCACCATTGGACCAGTCTACCCGGTCCAATATTTCAACTTCAAATAACCTGCCGAAACAGTTCTGCCTGACCATAGTGTCCGGCATTGTACAAAACATGTCTCTATTAGGGA
Organism: Myathropa florea; assembly: GCA_930367185.1. NCBI lineage: Eukaryota > Metazoa > Arthropoda > Insecta > Diptera > Syrphidae > Myathropa > Myathropa florea. The sequence continues at coordinate 22,629,074 of OV884005.1, read as the reverse complement.
TTGAGTTGAGTATCCTAAGGTGACCCACTAGGTCACCTGGTTTGAATTGATATTCTAGCTGCAGTTTAATGGCATAGGTGGCAGCTATCTTCCTAACGAAGATGGGTAAAGGTGTCAGCCCGATAATAGCTTCGAGAGCTGTTGTGGGGCAGGTGCGCATGGCACCTGTTATGCCAAGACAGGCAACCCTTTGCAGTTTTTGCAGTTTGTTTGCCGATGACTGTTGAAGGGTTTTTGGCCACCATACGATGGCCGCATATGTGATAATGGGTCTCGCCATCATTGTGTACAACCAATGAATAATTTTGGGAGAGAGACCCCAAGTCCTACCGTAAAGACGTCTACTGGCCCACAGTGCTCTGGTAGCTCGCTCTATGGCGGACTTAATATGTGAATTCCAGTTAAGTCGTCTGTCCAGGATTACTCCGAGATATTTTACCTCGCTGGAATAAACTAGTGTGGTGTTGCCGATTATTATGGGTTCAAGGTTGATACGAGTCCTCCTTGAGAAGGGCACTAGAACGGTCTTGCAGGGATTGATCGATAAACCCTCTGCGTTGCACCATTCCACGACTTGCAGTAGCGCACTTTGCATCATATTGCAAATAGTCGTGTCGTGCTTACCCCTTATAACAATCGCCAGGTCATCAGCATAACCAATTGTGGTGTAGCCTGATCCTTGAAGATCTACTAACAGTTTGTCGATAACTAGTGACCATAATAAGGGGGAAAGAACCCCCCCTTGTGGGCAACCTTTTGCCGCGGTTACAGAAACCGACACTCCTCCGGAAGAAGATGTAATCGAACGACTTTCCAACATGGCTCTGATCCATTTGTTAGTCGATTCTTCGATACCTCTGCTACTGATCGCTCTTGCGATCGAGTCGTAGCCAGTGTTATCGAAAGCGCCCTCAATGTCGAGGAATGCACATAGGGCTATTTCTTTGGAAGCAAGTGCGCCTTCTATCTTTTTGACGAGATAATGAAGGGCACCTATGGTGGATTTACCTTTCCTATATGCATACTGGTTCGAGTTTAGAGGGTTAGACAACTCTAATCGTTCTCTAATGTAAACATCAATTAGTCTCTCCATCGTTTTGAGTACAAATGATGTTAGACTTATAGGTCTGTATGATTTAGGCAGCTCACTAGGTCTATTACCCGGTTTGGGAATGAATATTACGTTGACCTTTCTCCAGGAGATTGGTATGTAACCCCAGTTGTAGCTGGCTCTAAATAAAGCTGTCAGTTCCGGTAGGATGAGGTCTATTGATCTTTGCAATAGTGCAGGAAATATAGCGTCACCACCGGGAGCTTTGAAGGGATCGAAAGTGCCAACAGCCCATTCAACCTTATCTGTACTGAAAATTTTTCCAGATAAACTTTTAACTCTTCTATTAACAAAGACCCTATGGTCTGTTGTGTTAGAGTGCACTTGAGAGGTGCTATAAGACGAGCCTGGGAAGTGCACCTGAAGCAACGTTTTAAGTGTTTCTTCTCTGCCCGTCGTGTAGGTACCGTCGCTTTTCTTTAAAAGTCCTACACAGTTTGCCTGATCTTTTGCGAGCGATTTGTGGATGCGTGCTGCTACTGGCATGTTCGCAATGTTTTCACAGCATTTCCTCCAAGTGGCCCGCTTGGATCGTCTAAGTTCAGAATTGTATTCTGTGAGAACGGACCTATATTCGTTCCACCTCTTCGTTTTCTTGGCAGAATTGAAGAGTTTTCTGACTTTACTCCTGAGTTTTGTCAGATGATCATTCCACCAAGGCACTTTGCGATTATTTGAAGTGGTCTTGGGGACACAACTGTCGTGATAGGAATTGATCATTACATTGTTTAATTGGAAGGCTGCTTCATCCAGGTCCCCTATGGACTCAATAGACGTAAGAAGCATCCCTTTTTGTGAGAGAACTAGTTCTCGATAGCGATCCCAGTCGGTGCGTTTGGGATCGTATCTGTTAGAGACATATGAGAGTTGACCAGGGATGTCAAACCTGATATGTTGGTGGTCTGACAAAGATGGTTCATCTGACACATGCCAATTTTCAATAAAATTCGAAATAAATGGACTTGCAAGTGTGAGATCAAGTATCTCTTCGCGAATCGCATTTATGAAGGTAGGCTTTGAGCCTCTATTTAGTATATCTATTTCACTACTAATAAGATATTCTAAAAGACACTCACCTCTTCTGTTGGTGTCACTACTACCCCAGACCTCATGATGCGCGTTGGCATCGCAACCGATGATGTAGTGCAGGTTGCCTGATTTGCAATAGCTGATGAGGTCCTGGACGTCCTTAGGTGGTATGACGCTGTTGTCATCCGGGAAATACGCCGAGGCGCACACGATGTTATGTGTTCCCCTCTCCGTCGGAACTTCCAGTAGTAGGGCCACCAGGTCTCTGTTAATGAAATTGGGAATGGGAAGAAAGTTAATATCATTGCTGATGAGACAGGCCGCTCTTGGCGCAGGGTCTCCACATTTAGAGATTAACTTACTTTTGCCATTCCGGAGACCTTTAACATGTCCGCTTCTAACCCAAGGTTCCTGGATAAGTCCAAGGGTTATATTTTCTTCGGCGAACCGCTTGCTAAGGGTAGCGGACGCGCCCTTCGCGTGATGCAGGTTCGCCTGTAGCACCTTGATGGAGCTCATTGATCCTCCATCGAGGATCTGGCCTGCCGCATCAGTTGGGCCTTTTTAGGGCCTTTCTTTTTGCGACAAGCAGCCGTTGAGGGATGACCTTTTTTGGAATTCCCCCCCGACTCTTCCTTCCGAGTAACGTGCCCTGCGGCGCCGGTTGTTTTCCTCGGAACTCCGGGCTTTATGCCGGTATTACGGTTTTTCGGTTCAACAACACGAGTCACCGTCTTTCCTGCTGCACCAAGGCCGCTGGTGCTAGCAATTGGCTCGCTGTCAACGGTCTTGGTTGCTGAGGCAGTACTGACCTCTCTTGCATGCCCGACAGCGCTGCAAGAGGGGACTGCAGATGACGTTGTTGTTGAACCGACTTTTTGCTTGTTATGTGCAACAACACTGGTCACCTTCTTTCCTACTGCACTAAGGCCGCTGGTGCTAGCAATGGGCTCGCTGTCAGCGGTCCTAGTTGCTGAGGCAGTACTTTCCTCACTTACATGCCCTGCAGCGCTGCAAGTGGGAACTGCAGATGAGGTTGTTGTTGCACAAGCAGATGGAGAATCATCTGCGTTGACCTTCTTATGGGAGACGATCAACTTGACCTGACCAAACCTATAGCAAACCTTGTTGTTTAGTTTGCTCAGGGTCTTCATGGACGCATCGTCAACGGCAAAGACGAGATGAAGGAGCGAACCTTCTTTCATCCTTTGCATTGCCTTCCATGAAGAAGCTTGAAGGCCCTCATTTTGTGCTTCAAGCGTCGCTAGGACTTTGGTCGTTGGCAATTCGGTGCTCTGTGGAAAGAAACCACGGACTATGTGAGATTTGGGAAAAGATCCCTCCTCCACAAGTACAATATCAAGACCACTTTTGGCCTTGATAGCATCGAAATTGCTTTTCATCCACTCAGCAGTAGCACTGTCAGAGCAGATGAAAATTAGCCATCCCGACTTGTGTTGAGAGCCTGAGAAATGTGGCCACACGCCCCTGTTTCTCAGGTCAATCGACACGTCGATGACTGCCTCCTGTATTAGAGCCATTTGCTCTGCTGACAGAGGCTGTTTATCTATGTCAGCTGGGACGATTCCTAGTCTGACAGTACTAGCAACCTGACTGAAGGTGGGCGCGTCAGGCGCATGTCTTGCTTTTGCCTTTTTGGCTGCCGGTTCAGAGGGGGTGCGATCCTTTGATCTCACCCTTTTGAACTCATTTCCAAGAGGAGATTTCGCATATACTAGGGCATTTTCCCTAGTTTCGCCCTTGCGAATAGCTTGGTTGTATCTTCTCTTTTCAGCTGAGTTCAGTTTGACAAATCCACCTGATCCTAGACGCAGCTTGTCAAGTTTCTTCCCAATGGAAGAACATCCGGATTTCTCCGTGACTACACTGCAAGTGTCTATGACCGTGGATGTGTCAGACTCCTCTGAACTGACACTAGCGCTGGTAGCTGTCAAGGATTGTGCCCATTTGGCCCCAATCTCCTTGTCAGCTAGGACTGTAGCTGGCTCGCTTTCGAGCTGGTTGACTATGGCCGAAGGTGGAGCGGCCGTCGGAGGCTCAATAGCGTCCCGAAAATTGCCGTCTGCATGCTCCACAGCATGAACAGACGCTGGTGAATATGGAGCTTCACCATACTCATCTTTTTTTGAAATTTGTTTGGAAATTATGATCCCACGAGTATTCGGGAAATATATGTCACCCTAGGTAGCGCCCGATATGCCTAGGGAAGGCTAGATTAAAACCGAAGGTCGCCAGGTATTCGGAGTTCGCATACTAGAGACTAAGCTCTCTCTTAGCCACGCATCCCTCGGCGTATGCTGTTCCACCATTGGATTAGAGATTATTTTAGGAGGTTTACTCCTCCCGTCGCATACTTTGGCCGGATGTATACAGTTGAGAAATTAAGGTCGTGCATCGCAGGTTGGCGCCAAGAACCATTTGTTCATTGTGCGAGCCTGAGATACCAGACCTATAGTCTCGCTGCAGCATTCGTTGCCCGGTGGCCGCCCCGTGGAGGCAGTATGTCTTCTTGAAACGGTTTCTCAATAAGGATCGTCCATAGACTTTACCCTAAGAGTCCGCACCTGACCACCAAGTTCGTACATAAACAAGTTCGTACATAAACTCTTCTGTTTTGCCATGGATTTGGTTTTGGTGTTTGTTTGCCAGAGATACAAACAAGAATGCGGCCGATCAGTGATGAATCGGTTCTTGTCGAGGGAAGACAAATGTCGACACCAATTTTCGGAATTAAGTGGAAGTTGGATGACTTTTAAGGCTTTTGGGCTGCTTTGATAAATCACACCAATTTACTTATTTATTTATATCTGCAAATTCCTTTTTAGCGGTTATTTCTAAACGGGGCTTGTGTTGACTATTGCTTATACTCGAGATCGAATCAGCTCCTGAACTACGAGTCTAGATCTTCAAGGTGATGTTTTACTTTCATTCATCGCCACTTCAAAGCTTCAATAGTGTTTTGCATGTCTTACGTCGTTTGCCATGAAATAGCTTTAAAAAATTCATTTATCGAGTCTTTCTTTTGGCCTAAGTTGGCGAAGATGAAATTTGTTGCCTGCCGTCGACGTCTGTCAAGCAGATGGAATTTTTATCTCGATTGATATACAGGAATACTTTATGAAACTTGAATTTGGCTGGTTGTTCATCTTTCAAAGAGGTGGGTGTAGACAAAAAAGCCGACTTTTTCATTAGCATACACAACTTAGTAAAATGACCTGCCCACAGAAGTGTCATTCAAGTGGTCACAGAACAAGTCTTTTGTAATCGATGAGCGCAGTGCCACAGATGCTTTAAAACTTGAACTCTGGCACAAATAGCAAATCCTACAAAAAAGAATTGGCGCATTGAGGTTCAGGCTTGTTATCTTTACTTTAACAAAAATGGTTTATAATCTGCTACATGGCACGCAGTCAGCTAATGCCAGTCTGTGACTGTCGCATGTGGTTCAATCTTTGAACAAACTTGGTGGAAAAAATTTGTATATTTGGCTTGCCTTACAGTTTGGCTTCACCTCTACAGAACACCAGAGTCCAAGTAGGGACAATACTTAGTGAAATGTTCAAAGTCTATACTCCAAGAGGGAAGATCTTTCTGATCTCCGAAATTTACTGCAACCATCTTCAGTACCACGAATAGTGACATTTGATCTAATGCAAGATAGAACAGCAGTACGGGGATTATCTTCCACTCTCCAACTGTAGATGGACTTCTAAACAACTACTGCAACCGTCGAACAGGACGCTGGGAAACGTCTTCCCTCCGGCAGAAATTTGCCAATCCACAATGTTGAAGATGTACGAAGGCAGCATCAGAAATGTTAGTAGATTGGGAATGAGAAAAGTAAAAACTGGGGCCTATAACCGGGTATGACCTTCTGGATCTACGTTTCCGTTGTTCGACCAAACTTGATGTATGGCGTAATCCTTTGGTGGGATTACTTAGAGAAAGACATACACCATGAGTCAATTTCAAAGACAAGGTTGTATCGATTAATTCTGTTTATTTGTAGAATCACAGTTAGATAGATAGATAGATATGTTTATTTCATTTCAAGTTACATTTTGATATCGCACAATTTACATTTGCACAGAGATATGATTAATATAATATAATCTTACTACTGAAAAAGGGTGTTTGACAATATGTAAGGAATTTTTTTTTTCAAATGAATTATATATATTGAGGAAACTACGAAAAAGAAAAACCTCATATAAACAGAGAAAAAAAAAAAAAGAATAATAATAATAAATTAAAATATATATATATATACAAATATAATAATAAGAATAGTAATGATACAAATATATAATTTTATATATATAATAAAAAGTAAAAATAAAAACAGTCAAAAGGAAATGCACAAAAATCAATAAATAAATAAATAAATAAATAAATAGATAAATAAATAAATAAATAAATAAATAGATAAATAAATAAATAAATAAATAAATAAATAGATAAATAAATAAATAAATAAATAAATAAATAAATAAATAAATAAATAAGTAAATAAGTAAATAAATAAATAAATAAATAAATAAATAAATAAGTAAATAAATAAATAAATAAATAAGTAAATAAATAAATAAATAAATAAATAAATAGATAAATAGATAAATAAATATATACATAAATAAAAAAATAAACAAATTCATAAATAAATAAGTATATAAATAAATATAAATAGGTAAATAAATAAATAAATAGGTATATAAACAAATAGATAAGTATACATATATATAATATACCTATATTGCAAAAGTCTATTATTAAGTAAATAGTTCATTTATAAGAGGATTATCGGGAATGTCGCACCTGATTTTGAAAGATTCAGAGAGCTTGTGTATTTTGTTAGATATTCAACATGAGCCTTATGGTGTAAGTTAAGAGTAGAGCAATGCCAAGGAAGATTCAGCATTATTTTTAAGACTTTGTTCTGCGATATTTGCAATTTTTTTATGTAGCACTTCAGCAGTTTCCCCAGACTTGACATCCATATAAGAGGATTGCTTGAAATACAGCTTTGAAAATAAGTATCTTGTTTTCATTGGACAGTAAAGATCTTCTGTTGATAAGCGGGTATAACATTTTTATAGCAATGTTATACTTTTTAAGAACTTGTGAGTGGTGTTCGTTGAACGTCAATCTTTTATCCAGATATATCCCTAAATATTTTACCGAAGTTTTCCATGGTACTGAGTTTCCTAAGATATTAAAGTTATTTGCTGGTAAGAAGCAAGTCTTTCTTTTTCTGCTAAAAAAGATAGCTTGTATCTTATCTACATTCGGTATTCGAGTAAGCATTTAATCGCATTTATTAAGTTCGTCTCAATATTGAGACTGAACTCATGCGAAGATAAAATTGCAGTATCATCAGCATAAATCGCTGTATCACAGTAAGGAAGAGTAGGAAAGTCAGAAGTATACACATTATACAAAACTGGACTGAGGACTGAGCCTTGCGGGACACCAGCACTGACACTGACGAGGTTAGAGACACCACTCTTGACATGGACTTTAAAATATCTATCTGTGACAAAACTCTTAACAATTTTACATAGAAATAAGGGTAAATTAAGCCTTAACATTTTATATATGAGTCCGTCGTGCCATACAGAATCGAAAGCTTTTTCGATATCGAGCAAGATCATACCTGTAGATTTCCCTACTGAACGATTGGCTTTAATGATATTGCATATCCTAAGAACTTGGTGTGAAGTAGGTAGAATCACAGTTGGTGCTGAGAATATGGAAATATCACTTCTGCAGACTGCAGACAAAATTCCACTGTGAGGCAGAATTTTCCATCTTTCATAGACGAGGATAGGCAGGAATCCCGTCCTCCCGACGTCAGTGAAGTCTCGGACGTAATAGCCAAGCTAAAGTCTAACAAGGCTGCTGGCGCCGACGGACTGCCTGCTGAATTTCTTAAAGTAGTTGGGGATAATAAGGTGGTAAGGTAAGGTGCATAAACCCACTTATATTTAAGATTTGGTCGGAATTTGGATGGAATCTCAGCATCGTTTGCCCGATCCTTAAATAAGGAGACCTTCTTAACTGCGCCAAGTATAGAGATATAAATCTATCTATATCTGCATCGCGTACAAAATCTTCTCTTCCGTTTTGTTTAATCGCCTAAAAATTTTCATAAAAAAACATATGAAAACGGGTTCAGGTCAGCAAAGTCCACCATTGACCGGAGTTTCAGATCAATACTCACCATCTATTTATAAGGCCGCGTATGACAGTATTGATAGAGACGAGGTGTATAGCGCATTGTCTAGTTCTACCATCCTTGCAAAAATCGTCCGTCTTTGCAGAATAACGACGGAGAATCCCGTCAATATCGGTAAAGATCATACCGAGACATTCGATGTCAAAAAAGTATTTAGACAAGGCGATGCACTGTCATGCGACTTTTGAACCCAGATATGCCTGACGTCCTACATGTAGGTCGGTCAGAACAGTACCGACAGGAAAAAAACATTTGGCACGTGCCGTTTGTTTATTAGCTGATTGTACTGAGAAATAGTCATTCTTCACGAAAAGACGTGTTTTTACTTAGTTCAATAAAAAAATTGTTATCAGCATATTATTTATATGCAAAATAAAAAATAACTTTTTACGTTTCAGAAAGTTTTAGGCATATCGGGGTTAACATAATTCTTGAGATCATCCATAACTCAGACGTCAATACTAGAGGTTCGATCTTCCACAAATCTGTGCAACTGCTCGCATAGGCCCATGACATTGACATCATCGGAAGGTCTCAACGGGCTGTCAGTGGGGAATTTGTGAGCATCGAGAAGGAAGCGACTATGATCCGTCTTGGGGTGAATGAGGGTAAGACGAGGTACATTCTGTCTACAAAAACGAGAACATTTTGTTCCTCAGGGTTGCAGTGGGAGACTTTTTCGACCCGGAGCTCTACATATCCAAGCCATCTGAACAAGAAACTAGAGTTCGTCTGAACAGTTTAGTACAGCTGAACAGCCCATATAGTTCGTCGATCAAACTCATCCTCCCAACGACATCGATTCAGGTGGACATTCCTCAAGAACCTATTTGTCCACTTTTATATCGCCCATGATTCCGCGTGAGAGGATGAAGGGCTCATAATGATGGCTTAGCCTTGCGACAGAGTGACTTATTTCTCAAATACCTTCTAAATCGTTTTATTTATGCTGTGTTGCCGTTCTTTGAATTAACAGTGGAGCCAAGGTAAACAAAGAGCGTTTATGTCCAGGACGACGGTTTTTTTAGACGAAATGTACTACAAAAAAAAGCTTCTACGGCAACCACTTGTGTTTTTCGTGCTATTGTTCTCTCGTGAGTGGGGGAGACCTACGATTTAATGCCGACTCCGAAGGGCGATATTGACAGTTATACTTGATACGCATTGCCAGTGGCTTGAAAGACGAGGAGCCGTGAAAAGACTTAAAGTCCCGTGCGTAGGAGTTGATGCACATACTCACAATGAAACGGCGACGGAATATGTTATATAGATGTCTTAAAATCGATGAATAGATGAAATACAGGTGGCTACCGATTTGCAAGAAATTTCCAAGAACTGTCGTAATGTTAATATCTGCTCGAAAATGGACATAGATGGACTCGGGCAAGGATCAATAGCCATCAATCAGGATGATGACAAAAAGATTCAAGCACGGCAGAGAATATATGCAAGTAAGGAGAGTGATAGTTCTGCAAATGATGTAGACGTTCTCCTATGCTGCGGTTTTACTTTTCGAAATTCAGCAGACAATCCACCGACACATTAACAGCCATATAGGACTTCAGTTGTGCGATTGCTACCGTAAAAAATGTTTGCCACCAAGAAGGAAAAAACAAATATGAATTTCTATGGCGGGATGTGCACAATCTGGCGTCCCATTTTTTATGCTGTGGTGAATGTAGCATCCAAGTTCTTCAAAGTCTCTAGTTTGTCGCTTTAGACTTGCAACTTTTTGCGTGCTCACTGAAATTAGTCCAAATCTTGAAGGTAAATGCACTGAGCCAGTTCGCAAGATAGCGTGCTCAACAAAGGTCTTCTTCAATAAATTTATTGTGTCGCATATTGTGCTATCCATAGACCATTGGGCTCTTGGAAGATTCATCATCGGTCTATGGGGCACCCCAAACAATGACATTGTATGCTTTAATGGATTTTCTTCAATCTAAATCAGAAAATTTTGCTTATATAGCTATTCAAATAGATCACTTTGGCTTTAACATTATTTAGCTACGATTAGGAGACGTTGTTTCGAGTTGAACCGTGAATTTCGAAGTAATTTCAAAACCAAGCAACGACATGAGTTTATTCATGTTAAAATAGCAAAGCACACTAACAACAAATCAACCCTTAGCTGCCAAATTGCCTGCCACGACGAACAGTGTTCACATGCTGAAAATGAAGCCGCTAAAAAACACTCTTCATATTGAATAATGTTTTCCATTCGCTTTATGGCAAATTAAGATAGTCCTAGTGCCTAGGCCTTGAAGTTGTCTTTTACGCGTACAATTTTTGCGCAGTGAATCGGCATATTGTCCTGTTAAAAAATCATATCAGATCATCGAAATCGTCACCAGAATCTTAACATTTTCCTCTTAGATGTCCGGCAACTGTTGACGATCTTCGTGTTCGTTTCATTTTACCATATTCAGATCCAAATTCGATGCCAGATCCTATAGCAATGTGGAATCTGTTCAGTCGCCGGCCAATTTCCCTCATTGAAAGACAGCATTATTAGAAGACCTTTCAAAAGTGCATTCTCAAGTTGTATCACCCAAGCATCTAACGCACTGGCAGTTACTCTGCGAATTCATTAGCCACATCACAAGGCACTTCATTGACAATTGTCACATTTTTGGTCATTTTCTTTGTCACTGTCAAGGTCCGTCAACGAACTGCAAACTCTTTTAACCATATGCATTTCCTTGCGTTCTTCTGACATTAAAATTTCAAAATTGACTTCAAGGCAATTCTTCAAACGATCCTGAAGAGGTGTCCGCCTTTGTTTTCTCACAGTTTGTGTGGAAGGGGATAGCTTTTAGAAGCTCTAACATCAGTCTTAACACACATTTCACTCCCAATGGCATTTATCTTATCTCTCGTTCAAGACCCGTCATTACGTGTTGTTTCTGTGTCGCTCGCCAGCAAATCTCCGCCCTCCAAACATAATAACGAATTAAACACGTGCAGGCCTCCGCGAAAAGCAAACATCCTCTCGGGTCGTCGTACAGAATCCACAACGCATCCGATAATTTATCACACGTTATGATGTGCGGAAAAGAATCGAAGAAGATCAACAGAACATGAGACAGAGCCGAAGGATTTATATTCCATCAAGTAAGTGAGGAGATAACACGACAGAACTGGAGGAACCTCGATCCAATGGACAAAAGTGTTGGCAGCGGGTCTAACGAGTAACGTGTCGGCTTGAACGGCCACAAAGAGTGCTGAAAACATTGACACATTTTCAAGGCGGCATTCAATTGGCAATGTACACCTTCCACTTGAGCGCAGAGAAGAACGGGAGAAGACTGCTGAAGATTAGGCAAGTCATTGCATCGCAGAGAACAGCGCCATCTAGCTTACTGCTGATCCATCGGAAACTTGGCCAAACAAAGCAAACGAGAATCCTCCGAAAGGAGAACCACCGAACCGCTTCCTCTGCTTTTGATTCAATCGAAAGCAAGTAGGCGTCCCAGTTTGATCATGAATACTTGCTGCTGCAACCACTGTGGTGTCGCACACTCAACGAATGGCCATTTCATGTAACCCTCGGCGTCGTCTGTCGGCGAACCACAACAGCAGACACTCACTGGGGACGATTTCTGCTCATTAACGCCTTTAGAAGCCGCGCTCTGCGGTTAATTAGCACTCGAACAAGAAGAAGGCTGCCCTTAGCACGACGCACAATGATGGATGATCAACTTTGTGCGATGCCGAAGCGGCGGCCACTGATTGGGTGGATGTTGCTGAACTCGCTTGATGAGCGGCACAAGATGCCGTTGTGCTGATAGCTTGGCGAAAAATGGACGCTAGATGCAAGTACATTCGAATAAACGGTTTGAGATGCGCCAGGAGTCAGTTGGCAGGCTCTCGTATGAGGGATGGCATTTCTAATGAGAACTTCTGTTGCCCCAACAATTACCTGTATTCCTGTATTCGCACCTTAGCATCACTGTGAAATAGTTTTAGTTCCGCAGGAAGAACAACAGCCAAGAGTGAATCAGTGGTAATACGGGTGCTTAAAGACGCAAAATCTTGCTGCAAACTGTACATTTGATATTGGCAGCTAAGAGTATGCAATATTTGTCATGGCAGTTGAAGACAAAAACCGAGCAATTTCTATCCGAGACACCACGCATTTCGTTAAAATACCTGGAATCAAAAATTCCAGCTGGGGTTGGGAATGAATTTGGTTTGCAACATCGATAGAAGTCCATTCTACAAATTGGGTTCGAAATTCGAAATGAGCTACAATTTATCCGAAAGAGAGTTCCCCGGAACAAACAGCACAGACTTCATTCAGTGACTATCGAAACCAGATTCTGAAATAGAGCTGTGAGGACAAGAACCTTGTGAAAAGTCCATTGTCTCGGATAACTGGTCAATTGCTGTTGAGGTTACGTTAGTTACGGATAAGTTAGCACAGGGTTACATAGTCTTGGGTTAATTTATCTGCTATTTTTGATAATCCAGAAAGAGAAGAAAACAACTTGTTTTTACGAGAAGAAACAGCAGTGAACACCCTTCCTTGACATTTAAGCGAATTGGTGTAATTCTTTGCTATCTACAGTGGTGTTCATTAATAAATCTTGATTCATTTTTTTATCAAAATATGTTAAAGTTATTTAAGAGCACCAAACAAGTAGCAAGGAAATTTTAATGTGAATCTTGAAAACTTGTCGTGTTAGTTTTCATAAATTTTAATTAAAAATAAACTTTATTTTTTTGGAATACCCCTTTGGATTTTTAGGATGCCTTCAACTGTATCGCATTGAGTTGTAAATGTTCGTATTTTCTCCAAGTTCTTTGCATTTGAGTCCCTAATAGTACGTTTACACCACACCCAAATTCAACATTTCGGGTAGTTTCTGCATTTCAGCAAAACAATAAATCATTTCAAGTGATCATTGCAATAAAAATAGAATATATGTCTGAATTAGCATTTAAATTCATCTTTAAGTTAATATAAAAAGTTAAATGGTTCAACAATTTCTGATTTCCAATCAGAAAAAAATATCAATAATCAATTCTAACACTAGTTGTCATTTGAAATGCTGAAGTTGCAGTGGGAACGCCAAATTGCATTTCGAAACTTTTTTCCTGAAATGTTGAATTTGGGTGCGGTGTAAACGAACTATAACTCGCAGCAAATATTTCATATCCGCATTATATCCAGATTGTCAACTGCTCAACCGTGCAGTCCGGTTTTAGAATCTCCTTACTCCTTGAACCCTGCAACGGATTTCGGTAAGGAGATCCGTTATCGCGTGGCTTTTATGTACAATCTAATACTGGATATGATAGAGAGACGAGCAATTCTATACACGGTTTTTCGTTGAAAAATCGTCTTCAGCGATAAGGCGTGGTGGAATAAAATTGTCGAATTTGGGACGATATCAATCCACATGAGATCCAAGAGGGTCCAATGCATCCCAATAAAATCACTGTTTGGTGTGGGTTTTCGGCTGGCGACATAATTTCTTTGAGAACGACGTTGGCCAGTCCATCATCGTCAAAGGCGAGCGCTATAGGTCGATGATAACCAACTCCTTTTAGCCTGAGTTGGATGATATGGACACCACCGACATGTCGCTTCAACAGGACGGCGCTACGTTCCACACAGCTCACACCACATTGGAAATTCTAAACGAGCGATACTAGGGCATGATCACCTTACGTTGAGGTGATGTGAACTGACCACCGAGATCGTGCGGTTAGACTTTTTTTTGTTACGTTTTCTGAAGTCGCAGGTCTATGCAACAAACAACAGCGGCCCTCAAAGCCAACTTAACCCATACCATCGGTCAAATTCAGACCGATTTATGGGCTATGAAGGACCCGTTATAAGTGATCGCGGATGCAATGCATGATGGTCATGATGACTGGAAGCAGCATGTCCGGGACCTTCTAGGTTCCAAGTCAGAAATATGTAGTTCAGTCATGGGCCCTTCGCGTTACTTTAAGCCAGTTTAGTGGTAATAAACGTTTGTCTGGGGTCCAATTCGATTCCAACTCAATTCCACAGGACAAACCCCGAATTGTTGATAAAGAAGCGATTCAAATACCTTCTGTAAGTTACTCATACAATCATAAGATTTTTATATTATTCACCTCAATTATACATAACAATCTTTTTAGCTCGTGGCCCTTTACTTTAACTTCGTTCCTGCAGCTGCTTGCTGGCACAAGATTAAAATGACTTCAGACTTACCAACAAAAGTATTGTGTCATGATTTTCTAAATGCATGTACATACATCCCAGGCGTTTAACTGCTTTTCGGACCTATTCCGCAAATTAAATTGATGCGAGAAAAACATACGCCTATTTTTGAGCCAAGGTTAATCATTGATCGCAAATTTCTTTTGTTTGTTAAGAAGGCAGTGTCGTGGCTCAAATGCAATGTGTACCATTAATGTCTCAGGATGTGAATCACAGTTACTGCAAAATTATAACCATTTTAGTTGAACTACAGGTACCTCTCGCCAATCACTTTTCTTCTTCTTTCTTATCTCTCAGCCTCATTTACTCTTCTTTATCGCAGAGCTCTACAGTCCGGGCTGGACACGGGCCTCAACCGTCTCTATTACTCTATTGCTTCTTGAATGAAGAAAACAGTGACTTTCATTACAACCTAGGGTGGCCAGATCCACCCCATCGATTGGCTTGACCTCCGCATTGATCTTTAGTTAAGTCTTGTTTTCGGCGGAGCCGAGCTAGATAAAGTCTTTGACTACCTCAAAGGTATAGTTGCCGATTGTGACATTCTGGTCTAGTCTCCCATGCTGTGCGTCCTCTCTCAAAGAAAGCATTTACTTCGCTTATCATTAGACCCATCTTAGTAACTTCCGTTTCAATGCCAACAAACGACTCGCTGTCGACCAGCCACGTCAGTGTCATCCGCGTAATCCAGCCGTTGTGCGTATGTTTATTGCAGGCAGAGAATATCTTATAGGTGATGTTAAGGAAAGTGATCGGGCAAATGGTACTGAGATTCCACCCAGAAACCCACCCAGTTTCTTGATTGTTACTGTTGACTGGAAAGGGTATTATCCGTAGATTCACACGAACGTGACGTAATCGTAACTAACCTTACGCGAGCCTGTGAGACAGGCAGAAATAAACAATTTAACTTTATTTTAAAAAACTTAGCCCACTGAACGTTAATTTCACTGTTTATTGTTTCTGGGCTCACGTCTGGGCCACTATTGTGGTTATTGAATTAAACACACATAATTCATTTTAAGATAACAAACAATTTATTTACTGGCAATTTAAAATGTATTTTTGAATTTTTAAATGCAATACCCGTCGTAGTCAGGAACTTCCACGATTGTTGAGGCACTTTGTAGGACGGGTTGTTGTCCGCAATAAAAAGCGAAGTTGTCGTCTTTGAGCGTGTTCAGAATAAAATTTGACGGTAAGTTAGTTCGTGATGCACTACCACATACTTTTTGTTCTATATTCAACCATTTATTTCCACATTTCGAACCAAATCCAATTTGATTTTAACATTTGATATAAGTCGTAGTTTTGTTTCTTAAATGTCTTCGGCGCGCTGAACGTGACCAATTCCATATTTCATTTCATTCCAAATTTCCCCCACCCAGAGGCATCTTGACATTTCAACAAAAACAAAAACATAACAGAAAAAGACAAAAACAGCCCACCACTGAGTAAATCCCACACAACAAAGCAGCTGCACCATATTTGGTGGTGCAAAATAAACGTGTTTACATATCTCGCCCTATCTCTCTCCCGCCACTTTTCTTCCCGAACAACCAGTTGGAAACTCTACACACAATTTGAAATCCCTGAGTGTGGGACAGAGAGCACTCTTTGGTGAAAACCAGTTTCAGGACATTTCCCGATTCGTTCCGGTCTACCAGTGCAGTGTACGTCTTCTGGTTTGTATTCGTATCGTTTGTAGTTGAGCAAAGCAAATACGTTGTACTCTTCGTCTGTGGTGTGGTTTGGTCTGGTCTGGTATATTGTCATTCTCCACTCCATTCCGGTTTGTTCAACGACGGTGTTCGGTGTAATTCGAATTTCATTCGGTTCTCTCCTCTCAAACGGTCGAACGAAGGAAAGAAAAGAAACGAAAAAAACAAACAAAAAGCAACGAAGTAACAACAAAAAGCGGGTGGTGTTCTGTATCAGTGAATACAGAAAATTTTCCACTCAAAAAGTTATTCCGAGTCAATCATCGACATGTAATTTATTCGACTAATAAAATTCGAGTTTTCCAGGAATTTCCCTTTAAAAAACCGGGAATTTCCCAAAACAAAAGTTGCAAGGTGAAGCACGAAGGAAATCCTAATTTTCTCACCAGTAGTGGTGGCTCCTAGTGTTTTTGTGTGACCTGCGGTGGTGGTCCTTTGCGTTCATCCGCAGATTAGTGATTCATATTGTGCCAGTGAAGAAGTGTTTAATAAGCATCGCAAGAAGGAAATAAGTGAAATAGAGTTTGAAAATGTGCGATAGTGAAGCCATGGCTAATGGTGGCCCGGGCGACGAGCAGGATCTTAACAGTTCCATGGAGATGGATTGTGATACAGCAGCGACCCTGTTGCATCAGACAACACAGTCCTTGTTGATGGCCAGCAATATGATGCTGGTACCGAATGGCGGCTTGGGAGTGCTCTCCGAAGGCAAGCATTTATCGGCGACAGGTCCACTGACTTCGTCGCCAGTTCCGCCGCCTCAGGTTGTTGCCGCTATCAACAACCATGTGAAGGTAAATGTCGAAGAATTGTTGCGTGAGAACTACGCACTTCGTGAAAAACTGAAGGAGGTGACTTCTGATCGAGATCGCTTGCTGTGCGAAGTGTCTAACCTTCGCCTGGAGTTGGATATGAGCGAGCTTAAACGGTTGCCGCAAGAAAGGTGAGACACTATTTAATTTGCTATGCAACACTTTGTTATCTTATCCAATTGGAAATTCATGTCACGGTGATCCAAATTTGTCTTTCATACAAACGGGTACCCTTGAAATGTGGTCCCTGCCTGGTGCTGCCTGCACATATAGGGCATAAGTTGATCCAATGTCTGCATTTGTCGTTGCTGATTATCATAATCAAGTCAACGAATCTGGTCTGGTGTGATAAGATAAGACACGACCGAGGTCTTCAAATAAACGTCCGATTATGTAAATGTTCAGTAAACAGTTGCAGCCACAATTTTGATATTCTGTCTGTGGAAAATGTGTGTGAGGAGATAATCTTGAAAAGTATAAAAGTCATCCCAAATGAGTGTTACTCAGAACTATCTGCATGTGAGGCAATCGCCGTGGTTCTAGAACCGTAAATGATATTTCCACTATCACAGACAAGCTTGGAACGGGATAAGTTGATGTCTTGTGGTTCCTTGTGAAGTGATGAAATCGAAAGTTGCACCCAAACCTCATCCGTATTACAAGTTTGAGCTTGAAACGACTGAGTGATCATAAAACGAAACGGATTTATCTGTTGGACACACAAGTGCGCACCGCAGTCTGACGGTGAGAAATATCACTCACAAGAACACCCATAATGAGAAGTGTAGCTGCGTTGTGGAAGTTTTTTTTTAACCATGACCCAGCTACAACCATAAAATTATTTGATCTGTTGACAGATCGTCTTTGTGAGATCGTTTCTTATGTTCAGACGTCTTTATCCAGCATATGTCTGTCGTGACACGCATGTCGTTTTACACGTCACGCATTAAGAGCAGATGACTTGACAATGAAATGCTTCTTTTCCACTTCCATCTGTGTTTTGAGATACATTTAAAAATATTTGTACGAATAAATACGTACGCACTTGTCATCCGATTAATTCATTTGAACATCTGTGTATTTTTCTGGAATGTATGATATTTTTTCAAATGACTCCGTATGAGAAGGAGACAAAAACTATGAATCACACAAGAGCTAATAAGTCATATTTGAATATCTAAGGATGTTCATCATGAGAAAATTATTCCTAATATTTATATGATATCCTGTAGTATATGAATAGGGGATTGCAGGGTTTTGTTGTACAATACGTTCCCTCATGAAAAGAAAACTTTAGCAGTCAGTGAACTCATGCTTCTTTCCAGGTTGGGCATTTTTAAAGCGGTACCTTAATGAACTCCAAATAATTTCAAAAACTGTTTCATAGGCTTAGCAAAAAGTAAAGCTATTTTGCTAATATTGTCTTCGTTCTTGCATTTATTTGGAGCAATCTTAATAAACATTCTGTACTTACTGCTTACTTCTTCCGATTTCATAAATTTCCGTCTACCAGATGTGTACGTATTAGAAGTGGTCTACTGCCTCTACCCGACTAGGAGTTCTTCTCCATAAATGTTTCATGAACATAACACTGTATAAGTATGCATATGTGTTGTTCAGCGTCACTTTGTCTGGTTTGCCCATACGTTATAGTTACACATGAGGACAACAGACATATCAGGCGATTACAATGCTCATCTTGTAGTGCAAGCGCAACGAATGGTTCTAGAAGATAGACTTTTAACAACCCGCATCAATGTTTAGTAGTTGAGTAATTAAATAAACAGATTTGCATGCTCGCAATTCTTGTTATAACGCAAAGATTAAAATAATAAGATCTTCTGTTTACTCTTTTGTAAAAGAAAGTCGCTTTTATTAAAGGCAGTAAATTTGGCCAATAGATTACATGATAATCAGTTTAACAGGCCTTGTATGTTCGATAAACTTTGGAAAATCTGGGGGGATAAACGACACAAGGAGAAATGAATGGAATCTTGAACTAAAGCTGTTAAGGAGCACACGCAATAGAGCGGTACAAAATGTACGGTAGTTTATGTAAACATATCTACTCTAATAGGATTAGAGTAAAGCGGTGTCAAATTTGGATTGAAATGCCCTCACAATAAAGTAAACTTGTCAAAAAGTAAACGAACGCGTTCGGCATAAAAATATTTACTCACTATTAGACCACAAATGAAGGGATCAAGTATGACCGAAAGAAGTTGATTGTTTTTTTTTTTCTTTTTTTTTGACAGGGAATTGTCAGATGTGACAAACACCTTAATAAGCCCGAAAAAATTTGTGTAGCTAAAAAACGCAGGCTGCAGAATTTCTTGCTCCATCGTGAGCGCATTCTTCTGATAAAAACTACGAAATGTTTGGGTACTGGGACTGGAAATTGACAATGATAGAATGCATGAAGAAGCCTATTCTTTTTCTGGTGGTGCTTCAGTCCGGCGTTGACCTGGGTCTCAACCGATAAGTACACCAAGTGGGTTGAGGTACCTTTGCAGTTGTGTGCGCCACCATAGACTTGGACGTCCTCTTATGCGAGCCAGTAGGACAGGTTCAGATTTGAAGATTCTCGGGGTTGGAGAAAAATTGTCCATGCACTCTGCATGGCGTAGCCACCATAGGCGATGGATTGCAGACGAGTGGCTAGAGCATGGTAGAATCTCCTTCTCCAAATACTCGTACCATCAACGCAAACATGACTAAAGACCATACGCAGAACTTTTCTCTCGAAAGTACCAGGATCTTCTTCGTCCGCTTTTGATATTGCTCATGCCTCTGCGCCGTAAAGCAGTCTACCTCGAGCAACAAGTCCACATCCGAATAGAGGATGTATTCGCTTTTTGGAGCAAATGCCGTAGTAGATATAGCAGTTTTTAATTTTTTGCCTGTTGTACTTCCTGGATTGCGGCAGCGTCTGCTTTATAGCAGTCTAGGGCCACCACGAGTTCATCAGCTGTACGTAGTCTGTTAATGTACATCATGTTCCTCGTCTAGAACTGAATGTCGTCCTTTTGTCGTTTTGTCAACAGTAGGTCCGTCCGTATTCGAGTTGTTCTTGAACTCCTATCTTTTTACGTTGTAATGAAGTTAGCGGACTACCCCCGATTGGGAAGCTAGGTCCCGGTAACCTCTGTCAGATTGTGAGCGCCTCCGTTTGTGTAAAGACTACATCCAATTTTTAATTATAAAGAGTTAGAATAAGATGGACGAGCCGACTCAGAATGAGCCATGCACTAACAACTTGATGAAAGGGATAGGAACACGTAGAAAGGCCATGGCCAATTGGGTAAACAATGACTGAATTAAGAACGCGAAAACTAGGTGCGAACAGAAAGCGAAAGTATACGACACCTTAAGGTGAACCACAACACATTTTCTTTCCTTGATCAACGTTTTCATTTTGTCCCTACGTATTGCAGAAGACAGCAGATCACACTTATTTGTGTATTCCTATATTGCTATTTTGTCATTGATTTTCACCGCAGGAAAGTCCAGTGAATGAATACATTGAGCGATATTCGGTGTTTTTGTGAATAACTTGTTTTATAAATATGCGGGGATATTCTTCAGATCAGAAATATTCAAACAAGACAAACAGTTAGTTTGAAACATGCGGACATTTTGTTCTTCGACATCGTGTGTGCAAAGGCGAGCACATTCGCCACAACAATTTCGTAGACATCTCTGGTGTTATTTAAACAATTTCGTTTTGAATGTTGTCCTTTAACATACAGGTTGTAATTGGTTTGTTTGAGTATACATTTTCCGTCAAGTACCCCATAGGAAGAAATCGGTAGGGGGCAGTCGTTACACCACTCTTTGACATTATTCGGTCGAGAAACATGTCTCACAAAATTTGCATCGGAGCATGAGCTCTGAGTGATGTGGCACCGATGTGGAACTATATATTCTGCCTTATTGATCCGACACAGTGGTAGGAAAGCTTTTCAACATTCTCCGATAGCGGTCAGCAGCAACTGTTACAGAACTACCTTTAGCATGTTCAAGAAATATGTACATACATATGTATGGTCCAATCATACCGCCTTATCAATTGTCGCGCCATGCAGTTACTCTATGAGGATGTTTTAGTCTTTGGTATATCAATTGAGGTTCAATTTTGATGTCCCAATAGCGCTGATCTGTATATTAACAATGCCAACCAAGTCGAAGAATGCTTCGTCACTCATAATATTTTTTTTTTATCACAGATGGTGGTTGGCTGTGCTGAATCTGGTACACTGTTGCTACTTTAGCTGCACAATAAAGTAATACTTAGTCTCTGCATCTGTGAAATATCAACCAACAAATGTCATTCACTCTAAAATGGCTGTCCAACAACATCGATTTGGATCATAAAAATCACCCTTTACAAGTTAATGTCCAGGCAGTTGAGTACGTATGACGGATTCAGTCGTCTTTGTTGTGAATGCTTAAACGAATACACCATTTTCCTGAAACTTGCTTAGATTTCTCTTAGCTTATCGAAGGAGGAATTGGAATTCTTTTCATCGGTTAAATCCTGATCTTGGACAAAAAGACGGTACAACTCCCGCTCATAAAGGCGCCACATTTTCAATGAAATATTTAAAACAGTCAATTCGTCAGAATTCTGCGGTCAAGACCTTCGGGTTCGTTAGTGAAACTGGTTTCCCCATGATCATTCTGGACTTCAACATCACGCAATTTTACAGCAGAATTCCCACTATGGGTCGCTTCCTAATGTGGTTGCAGTGTCTATGCATTGTAATCGTTCGTGTTGTATTATTTATGGCGACCGTAAAAATGTAACCAAAAACCTTTATACGCCGTACTACAGCCTACAATCGTTTCATAACTAGTTGACACTTTTGTCAATCATTGTGTTCCTAATAACCGAACAATGATGACAAAGCCCATAAAGCCCCCAAAAATCTTCATTTGCATACCATCTTGCTAATTATGAGCGGTATATATACAATAAAATTCGATTCCCACCATGGAAGTTTTTGTTTTGTGGGCTGGATGGATCAACATCTAGCGTGTTCGCACCGGAAATAGCAACGCAGTTCGAACAGATCGCTAATTGCTACTACTCTGCCTTTGCGCACAAGTTTCTGCATTTGTGTGGAAGGTCTCTTCAGCGACATCGTAGACGACAATCAATTAATGTCGAATAAAAGAGGGGTTCAATGTAATAAATGCGACAGCTTTCGACGAATCGAATGTTTTCCATTCGAGTAGTTCCACGAAGTGTGGATACGGTGTGGGGAAGCGTAAGAATCTTATCGAAATAGATAACATTCCTAAATAAAAAATCCAACAGTCATAATTGCTGAAGCGAGACTACAATTTTATGCCGTTGCGAAAGTGTAGAACGACGTAAGAATAAATGTGTGGGAAGTCAATAAATATGAATTTTAATTTCGATTCGATTTATTGGGTGAGATGGAGATTGAGTATGAACGATTCAATACGCTCAAATAACTTCTCTCTTTGTTAGTGAAACTCCTACACCGATTGGACGCAATAGTGTAGGAAATGTAGAACGACAAGAGGAAGGTGTAAACTGATAAAATAACATGACAGCGAATTATGCAAATCCATACGCACGTGTTGAATCAACTTTATTCACACCAGTGTCGAATGGGTCTTCTAGAGCGTATGGAGCGAGTAAAAGGTTGAAACAACTGATAGGATGTCATGTAATTTGATGTATGGGGGTATACTCTTCTGTGCTCCGAAAGGTTGTTTGAAGTCTGCGACCTCAGTGTGAGTAAGAAGACAGTCGATTCAAGATTTTCTTTTGACTTTTGATGTATAGCTTGTTTTATTGAAGTGCACTGGCATCATATTCAAACATTTAATTATCCCCTAAATAGGCTGTAAAAAAACTCTTCCCAAGACAATTGTATTGCATTCTACGACGAATGTTGGTCACTTGCAAGGCAGTCGCAATGAACTTATGACTTGTACAAAAAATCGTAATTGTGACAAGTATTTGACATTTTTCTGCAATAAAATTAAAACATAATTTGCTGTTGATTATGTCATTCTTTATTGGTTCATTTTGAGAATTTCGGAAATTATTGGTGCATTTGCTTTGGAGAACGAAAAAAAAAACTATATTTATGCTGTGGATATTTTATACAAATGCGTGAAAATTGAAAAACGTGCAAATTTATTGTGGAACCAGTTGAATGCCGCTAATGCCCCAAAGTGACACAAAACCGAAGAAACACGAGGCAGGTTAAGTAAAACGACATGCAGCATCGATCGCCAAATTATGAGTCTTGCTAAAATGAGACGTTTGCCATATCGACACAAATAAAAAAACAGAGCCTCGGTGTAAATACGTCAACTATAAGAAGGAGGCTGATGAACCAGGAAATTTCTGGTAGAACCCAGCGATAATGTCTGTTGCTAACTTTTCCGCCACACCAACCTAGCATAAGCTAAGTTTTCGACATCGTCGAAATATCTTGTAGTCTGATAAGTCGAAAGTCAATGTATTGGGAGCAGAGACTGGGAGGCAGTTAGTGCGAAATCCTACAATGTTTTCGGATTTACACGAGTTTTAATAACGCACCTTTTTTTGCGCATCACTGTAAGTCTTACGGCATTACGTCCATGATCTGGATGTCCAATTGTAATCTCTAAGACGGGAAATTATGCGACCAGGAAATGACTCATCCAGTTATTGAAATAATTTTTAGGCTGTAGAGTGTGTAGCATGTGGCAGCGTCTTGTTGAAACATCATTAGTGTGGAAATATCGGATCATATTTCGTTGATGACTTTACAAGTGACTGCCTGTACCTACTTAAGCCAAGAGATTTGCAGTCTTCCTTAATGACTTGTAGAATCTACTTAGACTTGGACGGGGGGAAGGAACGTCCTTCACCTTCTATGTACTTTCCCGGCCTTGGGGCGATTGCACTTGGAACTCTACTTCTTTGACAACTTCTTTGACCTCGGAAAGGCACCTATTTGTAATCAATTTTGCCTCTCGTGTATATTAAGGACCCAAGCGAAAGTACCTACGTTGGTCTAAGTACATAGCAGAAGCCGCATTCAACCTAATCTGACCTAACATAAAAATTTAAATTTCACGTGCATTTTGCGACACCGTTTATGTTTTAACTGGAACTGGAAAAACTAACGTGCCAGTACCTTAACTTCTATCTATCCAACGGACAGAAGTCCGCAGGTTCACGGAAACACGTTTATGTGAGATACAGTCAAAATCGCTTACAACGACATCGGTTATAACGACGTATCGGTCATCATCATCATAATTTTCAGTGACCCGCTTGTTCCACTAAAGGGGTCGCGGGGCAATGCATGCACGAGAGATCTCTAGGCCACTCGATCCTACGCCATGGACTCTAACGCATCAGGAGTTATGCCCAGGCGCAACACGGCGAGTTTTGGACTTAGTCCAACCATCTCGTCCTGGGTTTGCCAAGAGGTCGCCTACCTGATTGAATCGCATATAAGGCACACCTCGGAAGTCGTGATGATGGGGACATTCGTGCCACATGACTAAACCATCGAAGTACAGCCCTTTTCGTACGAAGAAGCAGCTGCCCAACGTTGAGTTCATCGCGCACTGCCGTGTTTCTCACTTTACCCCGGCGAGTAATTCCCACAACAGCACGAAGAAATCTCATCTCGCGTTCTTATTCGTATTGGTTATAACGACAAAATTCTTAACTCCATTATATGTAATCCTCCAATAGCATAATAAATCGTTTACAACGACATATCGGTTACAACGACCAAATTTTTCAGTCCCTTGAAGGTCGTTATAACCGATTTTGACTGTATAAGAAAAAGGAAAAAAGTGGTTTCGAAACATCAAAGTAAAACTATTTTTTGAATCACTTTCATCAGGAAGAGTCTTGACAAAATCAATAGAAAACAAAAAGCTTTCTTTGCTTGAACTTCCCACTACCTTTTTGCACTTAAACAACATCGATAAAACTCATTTTAAATTAAGGTCAAAAAGGCGTTTTTGTTTAGC
This sequence comes from Myathropa florea, assembly GCA_930367185.1. Classification (NCBI taxonomy): domain Eukaryota; kingdom Metazoa; phylum Arthropoda; class Insecta; order Diptera; family Syrphidae; genus Myathropa; species Myathropa florea. Next base: position 22,603,906 of record OV884005.1, on the reverse strand, counting down.
ACATTTGGCTGCTCTATTTCTGAACACATTCCTAAAGCGCAATATTCTCTATAGATCTTTACTCCATTGGCATAGTCGTTTAATGAACGTATCCCAGAAAACTCAACCGACTGTATCCTAAAATATTAATAAATGTTCTCAGTCCTTTCAATAGAAAGCACTCTGTGTAGCCATTTGTTGACGTAATCAAAGCTGAGGCAAACAAAATCAATGAACATTCATACACTTGCCTTCATTGTAGAAGGAGGCACAATATCGATGGTATAGATAACGAAGAGTTGTGCTATTTGAATAATAAAACAGGGATGGGGTATGTTTACTCTCCTTTTCCTTTTTCATTTTTTTCTGATGGATACGGGTATTGTTTTCAAATAGAGATGTTGGTAGTTGCCTACGATGTGCAGTCGAGTCTGATATATTTATGGCCAATCAGTTGAATGTGTTTGCGGTGGCAAGAGCATCATAAATGAAGTACATACATAATCTAACTCGGGTCATCGTTGCGTAAATGCAGTTCTCAGGAATATTAAATATTGCAAGGATATCAATAAAACCCCTGGATTTCCATTAGTTGGTTATAAGTTATTGGTTACTGATCAGTTGTGTTCCAGAATGTTATTCTTATGTTAACGGCCGGCCTGGACACAGTGCAGGTGTAAGTATAAAACCGATCAAATTTCAATATTAATTGTCGCTTGATGGAATGTGTACTTTTGTGAAAGTAGGTAAAATCGATGGCTTATGCACTAATTGGACTATTCCTTCAGGGCTAAGGCAGTACAAAGTGTCCATTTATCTAAACCGTATGAAATTTTAAGAAAATTCTTTTTGAAGAAGGAAGATTTCACTGGTAAATGGGCTTTCAAAATCTAAAGAAATTGTGTCTTTCAGAGGATTCATGGCTGCTCTGCTACCGACGTGCCATGATCAAAGTGACATTTTACATCCAATTGAAATTTTGAGTCTACCCCATAAGTTGACAGTAATGTGCATTAAGTCCCTTAACAACCAATAGGGTAATCAAAGTCTCCGGTGGAATAAACGTAATTGGTTCTTGGGTAATTGTTAAATTAGCATGAAAATGGGATAGGTGATAGTTGCTAGTGAGAGAGTGCAAAATGTACAGTCACACTTAGTAAATTTAAGATCCATTTCCACACCACGCGAATCGGGCGATCTCTTCCTACCCATTGAACTATTTAGCTTGTGATGATGCGTCTAAATTGGCTGATGTTCTGATGTTCTTCAGCTGGCTCAAATTGTTAAAGCAGTATGCAGCCAGGTGAGTATTCTTCAGAATGGATAGGACACTAAAGGTGCTAAATTGCTTCCACTATCTCATATCTTTCATACTTGAGACCTATCCTATTGGTATACAACCAATTTAACAGTGTCCTGTTAGAACCCCGATGAGTGTCCTAAGTGCTGGCCTGATTGCTGCCTAGGCAGAGCGTGCGTTTGACATCAAACATGGACTTTATTAAATGTTCAGTCTCAGCTAGGGGCAGGCCCGGAAACTCTCCCTTTGAATGGAATCCGATAGAATACTGATATTTTATTCCAAATTGAATATACGTACAAACTATGATGTACCCTCTGGACGGCATATTGTATTGAAGCTCAAGCATGGTTTCCTTGATTGCCATATTCTGCGCATGGAAAACAGTACAATGGATGGGAAGGCGTTACGATATTCTTGTACTGAAAAATTGACGATTTAATGCATAATTTATAAGTATTTAAGTCGAAGGTCAGTTTTGACAAAACAGAAAAATCGTTTAGAAAAAAGAACGTCTCTCATCAAATCGGGGTTTATGAATAAAGCAGAAAAAGGGTTTATATTCTTAGAATGAATCCACTTCCGAGGTATTAAAGCTTGTCCAAATTTGGTCATCTGAGCTATGGCTTATTGTGAGTTCATTAACTTAATGGTATTTCTGTTCCTGGGAACCGACAGATCTGGTCGGCTTCATGTCAAGGTCTTCACTCAAAGTGTCTACCAGAATAAATTATTTTGATTATTCAGTGGGCTTCCAATTAAAACGAAAATGGTTGGTTCAAGATCCTTTCACTTGATGACTACGAACGTCCGCTTGTATGTGCACATCCATGAGAGTACTTGTTTTTTGTGAGCGTGTTACGATTTCCTCCACATTTAATAATTAATAAAATAAATATCGCAGGTAACACCTGATCTGAAATGCAAATGTATTGCTAATTGCCGTTTTGCACTTATGTGCAATAAAGTACAAACAGTATCGTATGTTGAAATGTGTTTATGAGCCGAAGCGGCACCCCCGCATCTGCAACTCTAATCGGCGGCGCCGTGTACTGCGCAAGGCGGCCCAGAACAGAATTCGTATGGGAAACAAGTTTTTCTGTTTTAATTTATTGTTGTACTAAAAACAACGTACTGGGGTACGATTTCTCTAGCCCCCATGAATGAAACATTGTCATCGATATATTTAACTTCCCGATACATAATAAATAATACATTAGGCAATAAGCTTAAATTTCGGTTCAGCGCTCTCGCTTGGGGGAGGAGATACCGCAGAACATACTGATTTTATCTTTATCTATAAATAATTTAATGTTTTGAACATCCAATATGCATTTGCTGTGTGGAAATAATTACATCGATGAAAAATTGAACGCTGATTTGTTCGTCCGAGGGGAATGAATTCTGAAAATGAAACACGATCGCCAAATTAGTAGTCGGCAAAGCTGGAAGATTAAAAGGAATACATTTTCATTGCCAGAGTGATGGCTTAAGTTCAGTGAGTTTACTCGCACAGTTGGGCAAGAGAATTCCGCTTAGCTATGCATTGGGATCTCAATTTACATGAGTGGATTAATCATGAGCACACAAAGCATAGCTGCTGCCATGATGAGCAGCCAGTGACCAAGAAATGTGTCTCGGAGAGTTATGATTATTTTTTGTGTTAAATTTGAATGAGTGTCTGGTAACTGTTAGTGGATGGGTTGTGTAAGCGTGTGTTGTTATCTGTTGACTCCCGGTTTAGTTTCTGGGGTCAAGTGTGACAATGATTGACAAAGACGGAGTTTTATCGGTTATACGTACGCAGTTATCGGAAAATTATTCAAACAACTGTTAAGACGTTAAGGTTAACGCATATTTAAACGTCGGTATTTTGTCACCAAAATTGTATTTTGCATGTATTTTTGAGATTAGTTTATGCGTCCAAGAAATGTGAGCTGCTAATGGGGTAACTAGGCATGCATCAATTTTTTTATCCACGATTACTTTGCGGTAAATGATTGGTATTTGAAAGAAAATTGAATCGTTCTTAGGAACCAGTGATATGCATATGTACATATAGTGCCTCACAAAAGTATTATGTTTTTCCCTGGATTTTAGTATTGTTAATCAACAAATAATTATTATAATTATAATAAAAAAAAACAGTTTCAATTCAACATTTATTCTCTGTTAACAAAAAATCAGAAAAAATAATGCATGTTTTCTGTCTGCAACAACAACAAAATGCAACAAGCTAGGATCCAGGAAAAAAACATAATTCCCAATATTTTTGTGAGGCACTGTACATACATGTGTATAAACACTGACTGTCAAAAATGATTGAACATTCGGTCATCAGATGAAGGTTTATCTACTAAATTAAAATTCACCGGAATAAGATAGAGCAGACATTGATACATCAAATTAAAGCTCCAAAGTCATTCTTTAAAACAGAGTGTATATTACTTAACATAAGGGTAAACATATAACAATCCATGAAGTTTAAAAGAGAAAAGAGCTAAGAACAGCATTCGAAATTGAGTGTACATATGGTTGTTTCAATGACTGTAAGACATAAGGGCTAGATTCTATTAAACATTATGAGCATTAAAACCGGCAAATACGAAAACTGAAAAAAGCGGTAAAGGCATACAAAGTACATTTTTTTCCAATAAGATCATTTTTTAAGGGAGGCGTTCACTCACTTTTTACGCTTGTTTTTAGCCTTTGTTTTCTTTTGAACTAAATTAACTGCTTTATGTTTACGGTTAAAATATAGCTTATTTTGAAATATGATTTCAGTGTTATTATCTGAACCATCAATGCCAGGCGTAGACCATTTTGGTAAATTTTAATTTAGAGGAATAACTTTCAGCTAATGACTGTTTGCTCACTTCCGACGCTGACTGTATATGTACTTTTTCGAAACGAATTTTTGTCGTATATTTAAGTTTATTTAAGTTTGCATATCAAAGAAAAGGAGAGTACAGGTTTATACGAATTAGTTTTCAGTAAAGTAGTTTTTCCTGAATAGAAGTCTGTAAGTTTTATATTTTTTGGTGATTGATTGAAAAAACCGCGATTAAAATTGAACTAATTCTCTTTTTTCAATTCGAATTCAAACTTTGTGCGACTAGCACCAATTGAGTGCAACGGACCTCACTACTGAACAAACTTGGCCCAGGCTTAACTTCAAAGGCTTGCTATTCTAATTAGCATGAGCGGCCGAGCACTTAGCACCGAGCACCAGTGGTTCATTCTCATAATGACCTCTGTAGAAGTTGCAGTGAGGAGGAAATCATTACTTTTTTCTGCATATGTGGTGCTTCATTAGCCCGGAGTTATATCCGTCTGGTATACAATTTAAGCGAAATGAAAAATATCAGCATCCACCATCACAAAGGGCTTAAGTTGGCTAAAGTGTGACTGTACATCCTGCAGTTGACATCTACATTTTTGAAGAATTATATCTGCTGTCATAGTAAAGTAATTTGGAAAGAAACTCTTGTATAGACAATGCATACTAAGTGTGCCTTATTGTGACTGGCGGGAATATACGCGTCCAATCTGTATGGCAACCCATATAAACTAAATCCTAGAAAGCGAACTAGTATGAACAACCAATAGCGATTTTTTTTTATATTTGTTCGACCGACTGTAATGATGGTAACTTGCGTAGTGAATCAGCTGATTATGCCCGGACTTATCCTTGGCACTGCTTCAGCTTCATTCGCTTCCGAATCCCGCATCCTATTCAAGGTCCATGAACCGCTACTTCTTTGCTGTTACACTCGGTTATCGGCCACTAGTAGTTTCTCGCCTAGTTTCTTTACATAACCTACGCACACCTCTTCACTTGCACTTGTTCCCTCTGCTTTTTACAGTGCTGGTAAAATCTCCCAACAGCAGCAATAAATCCCTTGCTTTGCTTTTGACTTCTGTGTCGATTGTCATGGGAGTGACAATGATAAAACATAGCATTTTTGTCTATGGCTATGGTGTTGCTGTTGATGCTAGGGCTGTCAGAACTATGGTTTTTCAAAGGTCTTGAATAAATAATTTAATTTCATTCATCCTTTTAAATTCATACACACTGACCTTGTACTGCGTGGGGTGTACAATTTCAAAGAACCCACGTAAAAACTCTTGATACGTTTGCTCCTTTGCTATGCTTATTAATGCACTAACAATATTTTTCCGATTGTGCTGACAGCTTATTTTCGCACAGCTTGAGCCTGGAGCTGTGCCTCAATCATGAAGAACGGGCATCCGAAAGCGGAGCCTATGATGTATCAGTTGAGGGTTTTCGGTGCCCTAATAGTGACTATTGTGTTTATTTACAATGCCAGCGTCGTCATTAATTCTTTTGGTTGAAATATAAATAAAATGTTTTGATAATTTCACCACGTTGTTGCGAGGTTACCTGCATAATAAAATGTTACCATTGTCAAATGCCAAACGACAAATGTCATTCGCGCATACTACGTTGTTTTAGCTTCGTTCACTTTGGAGCCGTATTTTTTTTTAAACTAAATCTCGTTTAGAATAAAGTTGTTAAAGCACTTCATCGAATAGACTCTACATAAGAAATGTATGTGCATTCTTCTGTGGACATGACACTGTAACCCTCTGGTCTTTTAACGGTTTCATAATGTAATTAATTCAAGGAGCTTCTCTGCCATCGAACAACAAATTAAAAAAAAGAAACATACAGATTACAACTTAAGTAAAGCAGTTGACACGTCTTTTAACGAACGGTGCAACTTTTTCTCTTGCTTTCACATTCAAACAAGACGTATCTTCTGTCGAATCAAAAATGAACTCACCAAGCCATTAGCCTCCATTAAAGTGTGCCGCCCACTGTTGCCGTCAAATCCGTTGGTAGATTTATGACCTCTATGTTCTTACAAGCAAATTAACTAAATCATTGTCATCCATCTAACCAAACGACAACTGCTGTCCACGGTAAAACGAAAAAAGCACTTATTCCCAGAACTGTATTTACACCTTTAGAATTCCCAAGCAAGCACTCTCAGGGAAAGCCTATCAAAAACCGAACCAGAAATCTAACCCCAAAAGAGAATTCGAACACGAAATGATGGTCATTTAGAGGGTACCCCATTTAGGTAAATTGGTGTTATTCCTACGCTTCGTTGGCACCGCCGGGGAGTGGTGGTGGCGATTGCTAGCGACTAAGAGATGTACCTAGTTCCCAAGGGGATCGTACCAGAAGCATCAAATCGTTTTCACTCTCTGTGACCACTCAGCGTTTTCTCGAAGAGCGTGCGCGCCCAATTACCCAAATGTGCATTAAACAAGTTCATATCGTATGTATACGGGTATACCGAAAAGAGGAGGAACTAGCAAGAAATCAATTTATGAAATTGATAAGATCCAACAGGTTGTCAGGTAGTTAGTGCCGGTGTCTCAGTGGCCTCGGGGGAGGACAAGCAGTGGAACTCGTCCACCGAAAATAAGTTATTACGTGAGAGTCCATGATGGGCTTTGGAGAAGATAATAAAAGCGGTTTATGAGTCTTCCTGCGCACATTGTGTGAAGAAAGCCATAAGAGTGGATGATGAAGAGGAGTACGACATTCTGGAGCTTTTGGCAAGTGTGATGGCACGCATCAGATTAGGAAGGGAGTGATTAATGGGCTAGTTGATAAGTCGTATGGATCATAATGGTTTTTAGACGGAAATGACTAAATGGGTTATGTGTGAGATATGCTGGAGTGGTCCTAGGATGTTAACCAGTGTATGTCCGCGTTGGTGTTTTACTGAGACAATATAGACTGAATGAGCCGAGGAAATTCATACACTCGTTGAGCTTATGAACAATGTGCCTTCGACTTGAAGAGTCTTTGACTACGCAACAGAGGATATTCACTATGGAGGTTTCGCATACAAGTAGAGAAGGACATCAACCAACTGGGTGTGTGAAACTGGAGACTGCTGGCAAAAGATCGCGCTGACTGTACAGGCTTGTTGGTTAAGGTCTCCGACTATTCGCGAGTATAACGCCATACGAAGTAAAGGGTGACCAGATAGCAATAATAATTTTTCAATTGTTGCATATGCCTCAACAGCTGTCAAAGTTATCAGTGACATCCAGCTTTTGAAAATATTCAGTTTCGTTTCACGCTTGAAGAACGGGCGGCATTTATAAAAAAACTGTAGGCCAACATTGGAGACGCTATTGCCGAAGTAATGCCGCATATATTGGACCCAGTCGTCAAAAATTGGACCGACAGTTTGAAGCACTGCTAGCGAGGCCGAAGCGGAGATTTGAATGAAGTCGTATTCCATACATAATAGAATTAAAGCAGCTCCAAAATGAAGGTAGGTAAGAGGTTGCCCTTTCGAATGGTGTCGCGGCAATTGGTTCCATTATGCCCTGTGTATAGGGTGTACTCCGTGAGGCCTACATTTGCAGCGGTGAGTGTTGTATATACAGTCAAAATCGGTTAAAACGACCTTCAAGGGACCGACGAATTTGGTCGTTATAAGCGATATTTCGTTAGAAACGATTTCTTATGCTATTGGACCTTAGAATTTTGTCGTTATAAGCGATTTTGACTGTATCTCCGGAGGCGGCCTATTTTGTTCAAATCCTCCAGCTCGTCGAAGAAATTACTCCCTAGTGTTAGCAGTTTCCTTCCCAGTAGAGCTGGACAATCGCAGAGCAAGTGGCGAACGGACTCTATTTCCTCCTCGTCCTTACAACTTCTATAATAATTGCTAGGCGAATACCTACCTTCCTGGCATGGGTGCCTATCGGATAATGTCCGGTAAGAACTCCCACCACCATCCGAATATCCTTGCGACTAATACTAATCATTGATAATGATTTCTTCCTGTTCAGCACCGGCTTCGTCCTCTATTTTTTTCCTTAGGAAACTTAACGGCATGTTGACATAAGGCAGTGCTAGGGATTTATGTAACTCTGAGCCCTCTTTTGCCAGCACGTCCGCTCTCGTTTCCTTGAACTCCTGCGTGCCCCGGTAACCAGCAGAGTTTCACCGTGTTTACAGTAGAGATTTCGTTAACGTTCTGTATGCATAGCTATTTTCGGCTCACAATATCCAACCCTTTGGCTCTTATCGCCGCTTGGCTGTCGGAATATATAGTGATCGTTTTTTTCCCGTCAAGCTAAGTTCAAGTTAGCATAAGTAATAATAATAATAATAACGGCGGCGCTACAGTCCGAGGTGGACCTGGGCTTAATTTCTCAGCAACTACTCGTGTTGTGCGTGCTATTGTTCAGTTTAATGCCAACTCCTAACGGCGAGATTGAGAAGCTTTTTCTAGACAGTTATACTCTTTGAGCATTGTCAGTGACAGGAAAGAGGTGGAGCCGTAAAAAAATTGTAGGTGTTTTTTCGGGAATCGAACCTACAACATCGAGCGTAGGAGTCGACGCACATATCCACTACGCCACGGCACCCCCGTTAGCATAATTGCCGCCACCTCCGCTTGGAATACGCTATATTCGTCGCTTAGAATCAGGGATCTTTGGAAGAACTCGCAGAAGCCCCGTGCCCCTGTTTTCGAGCCGTCAGTGTGTAGGGAGATCTCTTTGCCGAACTCCGCTGATAGCTCTTCTCAACTTCTCCTGTCCGGAATTCGGGTCGAAAACTTCCTTGTGGTGGTCAGGGTTGGTGGCAGGTAATCCGACGTAAGTTACCTCTGTGTTTCTGTCCATTTTGAGAGGATGGACGCGTGCCCATATTTTTTTATATATACAGTGCCTCACAAAAATATTCGGAGATATATTTTGTCCTGGATCCTAGTTTGTTGCATTTTGTTGTTGTTGCAGACAGAAAACATGCATTATTTTTCTGATTTTTTTAACAGAGAATAAATGTTGGATTGCGACTGTTTTTTTTTATTATAATCATAATAATTATTTGTTGTTTAATAATAATAATAATAATAATAATAATAATAATAATAATAATAATAATAATAATAATAATAATAATGGCGGCGCTACAGTCCGAGGTGGACCTGGGCCTAGCTTCTCAGCAACCACACGTGTTGTGCGTGCTATTGTTCTCTCACGAGTGGAGGGGACCTACAGTTTAATGCTGACTCCGAACGGCGAGATTGAGAAGCTTTTTTAAGACAGTTATACTCTTTGAGCATTGTCAGTGACTCGAAAGAGGTGGAGCCGTGAAAAAATGTTTGATGATTTTTTCGGGATTGGAACCGACGACCTCGAGCGTATTTGTTGTTTAACAATACTAATATCCAGGAAAAAAAATAATTCCGAATATTTATGTGAGGCACTGTATATACATATATGTCTTTATTTCCCTGAGTCTCATTGCAGTTGTAACCGCTCTGCTACTGTGAAAGATCTTAAAAGGGTTAAGATACAGTAGGATATCGAGCGCTGCTGTCGGTGTTGTCCTTAGAGCACCCGTGACCCTAAGCAGGCCGATCTTCAAAATTGAGCCAGAACCAGTTTTATACCTCACACCGTTGTTGTATTATTTCTTTTCCTAGCGTTCTTTCCTGGTCACCCTGTAGAAGAAGTCTACTGACTACGCTATAAGTCCATTACGACTTCGTGAACGATAAATACTCACACCAGATGCACGTACATAACCATGTACGTTGACAAAAGTCGAAACTAGTTTAACGAAAGCGATCAATATGGCTATAATGAGCTACCGAATTGGTACACGCTTCTATGTTTAAATGCATGAAAAACTAGCTTCGAAACACCTAGACCCAGTCGCTGTCATTATGCGGTTTACAGAAACAGTCAAATCTGGCTAATGTTCTTAAAAATTCCACCAGTTGCCAAGCCGGATGCCACATAAAATGTGTGCATCTCCCACCACAGTTTTTCATAAAAGAGGTTACAGTTCCAATACGTGTGCAGATTTATTCACTCGAAGACTTGAAAATAAAGGTCACCGCCTTGTTCATCGCTTATCCACTCACCTAAACTTTTGGTCCCTGCGAGCACGAAAATACGTATGCTGCCCTTTTTCCCCTCACATACACTGCCCAGGTTTATTTTTAACTCCTTACACCATCGGGAAAAGGTCAATAGCTTTGCATAAAAAATAGCAACCACTGGCCAAGTTCATAGCGCATTGTCTTGTGTATACACATGGCAGACGTATGAAAGAATGCAATTCTTCGCTGCCCACATTATGACACGCCAGATGTGGCGCTAACTGCTTCTTGTGAATCTCTGGCATGCCGAAAGCAAATCCAAAGAGTACATAACGTAAAGTCTTAAGCATTAAGCGAGACATGGCGATGCGGCTGTTGGTGCTCATAATTGCACTCGACTGAGTGCGATTGAGGTCAACGCAATAAATTGGCTGCCCAACCATGTGAAAGGGGTGTAAGATAGAATTAAGGACCGCGAAGAGGCGAACGAAAACAAACAACAACTACAACGTGGGATATTTTGCTTTGATTTTGACCTCAATCGTGTAGGTAGATATTATGACGTTCCGCGCTGGTGTGGTGAAAATATGGAACGGAGGTGTCATTCATTTTATTAGTCACTTCGTTGTCTCCGCGCTGTGTCTGTATCCGTCAGGCTGTCTATACGTTGCTTGAGTATTTGTTGTGAAGCAGGAGGCATATCGGACCACGTTATGCAAATGTAAACACAAAAAGTGAAATGAAGACAATTACGTCATGTGATAAATTCAAAACCAGTTACTTAGATACTTACTTGTGGTTATATGTACCTGAAGATGGCCGTGATCAGCAGCAGAAATAGCCAAAGATATTCAATATCTGTCGTGCGACTAATCTGCTCACTTAATCATTCGAACACTGATTGATCGGAGATTTGCAAGGAAGATAGCCGTAGTACTTGTAATTGTTTAATATTTTAGGTGGATATTTGTTGGTAGTCTACCTTCTGACCTCGTTAGTGCTTCTGCCTTTCACCAAACTAAGGTTGGGTAGCATTTTTTCTATCATTAATATTTTCTTTATCTGAAATGACGGAATATTTGTTTAGAATTTAAATAATTTGAAAAAAAAAGAATAATAGATAGTTGACTAGGGGTGGTATTAAACCGTCATATAGACAAGCCTGTATGCAAAGTGTAACCACTAAAGCGCTTGATACCCAGATAACCGGGTACCCGAGCATTTCCGATATTTCCCGTTACTTATTCGTAAGCTATTGTGTACCCGCAGAAGCGCTACCAGCTATATGTCTCGTAAATCAAGAAAGGAAACGAATTAACCATAAGCTAAAAATATTTGTATTAGAAGTCGTTAAGTCTTCGTTACCAGACAGTGTCGGGTACCTGTTAACTTGTCCATTAACCGCATGGACCGAGTACCCAGATATCCGGGTAAATGATGAGATGGGATTTACCCGTGTAAAATCAAGAGCTGTAATAACCACAAGGGAATCTTAACATTGGTTGAAAAATCATTGACCAATCCTGCTTCTTTTGGCCAATGCAGTGCAAGTGCCTCCAATCCTCCAGAATAGTTACGGACAGAATTTGCTGAAATCTCCGCTATCTATAAATGTAATCAAAACAGATCTCATTTTCATTCATTTTTAATGGAAAACAATGAATATGGAACGCTTAATAAAGATCTGGCCTGAAATAAAAATGACCAAGACAGTTGAGTGTCTGGGAGTTTACCTGGATTCGATTAGAGTAGATACGAAAGGCGACAAGGTTGCTAGGTCTGTGCAAAAGGGTATATAGACTACGGTGATGAATATCCCCGAGGTTAGCGTACCCGAGGAACACGATGAATGTTATATCAATCATCTTTGATAGGTCAGTGTGTGGTGGCAGACAGCTTGCCTGGCAACATTTTGATAAGATTTTCTAAGTATACTCGGCCCGATAAGTCCGACGCCGGACTTGGGCCTCAACCAACAAACCTCTCCAGCCAGCACGATTTTTAGCCAGCTGCCTCCAATTTCGCACGCGAAATTGGCTAAGGTCCTTCTCCACCTGGTCTACTTGGTTCCGTTCAAGAACGCGGAGTCGAAGACTTTGAATCTCATAAAAACAATATTAGGGATCTGAATTACCTATGGATGGAATAACTATGGCGTCTGTTATCGAAAGGCACCTCAAATCTCATATTGATGGTGGCCCACTTCTGGAAAAAAAGACGGGAGACATAGTCATTTTTGCGGATGGATACTCGATAGAGGAGAAGTCGGGTGCAGGTATCTTCCCTGAATAATTGAAATCAACCTGCTAAAAACCACCAGGGGAAAAGACATCAGTGTCCCCAGCTGAGATGTTCGCTTTACTGCATTTGTTTGATCACCGAAATTAATGTCAAGTAGCTGGAAAAATGTTTTCATTGCCCTGGAAAATCGGGCGGTATCGGGTAATCGGGTGAGTTTTGCATTTTATTCAATTTGTATTTTGAGTACATTAAGTGACTGAATTGGACGCCGTTAGGTTGTGGGTATATACGTCGACCCTTACGCACTAGACTTTCAAGAGTAGGTTCAAATCCCACAACATGCTACAAAAAAAGAATTGTTTACGGCTCCTCCCTTTCGAGTCACTCACAATGGTCAAAGAGTATAACTGTCTAGAAAAAGCCGCTCAATCCTGCCGTTTGGAGTCAGCATTAAACTGTAGGTCCCCTCCACTCGTGAGAGAACAATAGCACGCACAACACGTGTCTTTGAATTATAAAAGTTTTGCAATAGCACATATAGTGCTTCGGCTGGTGCTTACTTAGCTAGTTTAGCTCGAATGCAGCTTGTGTTCCCCGCGAAGGATCTTGGTATCAAACAAAAAGGCCCTCTACCGCTTTTTGTCCTTAGCTGTCACCAGTTTCGGTTGATTGGTTGTATATACCACCTTCCGTTGTCTTACAGGCTCTGTGCCGAACATTCTTCAGGCCACAACTGTGTAAACTATACGCTAGATAGCGATTAATGAGAATCTCGATTGTATAGAGTCATTCCATTTGTGGTTCCTAAAGTAAATTTAAATGAAATACATTTATATACCACATTGAGCCTTTTTGTGGATGCAAGGGCTTTTTGACAGTTCCTGTGCGACAATTTTGTTTATTAACGTATCCATCGAGTAAAAAATTAGCCTCGTTAGTAAAAAAATGTTCTTCAAAGACTCAATCGGCGTATATACTCGTACGCATTCCCTGGTATGCCATAATGTGCCGTTAGATAAGACAAAAAGCTGTGAAATCGATGAATTTGGTACTTTTTTAACATTGTCCCTAACGGCAGCCATATTTTCTGCGGGGCGTGCATTTCGGTGTAACTTCTGTAACAGAGTCAATTTCTTGGTATGCCAACTACAATATAATCTGCTTCCAATGTCCAAAACGTATGTACCTACTACAGAGTCAATTTTTTTGTGGTAGATTTTCACAATTTTAACGCGTTCAGCGATTGTCAAATAATTTATATAAAATGGGAACCCAAAAACTAAACATATACAGTATCGGATGACAGCTCGGTTTGACTTACAGTCAGCATCAAAAGTAAGTCAGTCCTTTGCTGGAAGTTTATAGAATAAATTGAATCTCCCCGGAATGGGCTAGGATGGACATGGATGACCCAAATTAAAGCTTCCAAGTCATACTTTTGAAACTACTGTATTTTATTTAACATAAGCCCATACATAAAGCAATTAATCACATTTAGTAGATAAAATTGCTAAAAACGGCAGTCAAAAGTGAGTGTACGTATGGTTGTCAATGATTGTAAAAAAAACAGCTCGTTTTCATTAACCATTTGTAGGAATATTTAGACGGCAGAAAAGATCTTATAAACGATGTTAAGGAGACTGATCCCTCAATAATTGTTGCAGTCAGTAGGGGCACCTTTCTTGTGAACCGGGCAAACGATACAGAGATTCCACTCGTCGCGCATGCTTTCCTCCGCCCATATATTACTGATGAGTCGGTGCATGCGTCCAACCAGAACATCCCCAGATGCTTTAAACAGTTCCGCGAGCAGTCCGTCCGCTCCAACAGCTTTATTTGATATCAGTCTGGATATTGAACTCTTCTAAGTCGGGGGTACAGGCTTCTTGTCCATCGTTGTCCAAAGTGAGTGAAACATTCTGCCTGACAGCGGTATTTGTACCCTCATCGCCATTAAACAGTGCAGAAATAGTTTTTCCAAATTTCTCAGCATCGACTATGACTCTGCTACCTATTGTCAATTCTCATCATCGGCATGCTTATGTCTACCGTTATGTTAGATAAAATATAGCGGATTGAAAGGTATGATTTCCGAGCGTTTATTTGAGGCATTAATGTCTGTCGCAGATCATTCCACTTGATTTTAATTAAGAGGACCAACGTTCGCTAATGACCGTTCGCTGATTGCATGTGCATGATTACTGAGTAGAGTTCAGTAGAGCCACACAGACAACGTCTTTCACTACCTCGAAGTTTCAGTTTTGGAAAGTTTTGTCCAAGTCGTGGGTTGTGTACGTCCTTCCTTGACGTTTGATTTTACTTAATTTATCTGTAGATCCATTGAAGCCGCTTCTGCTCCAAAAGTAAAGCCACTCCGTGTTCTTATTTTGCATTATTTTTGCCAATCGATTTTTGCATGAAATTGTGCGTCCGTTCATTCGTGTGAGAATAATAACTCACTCACACGTTCGGTTGCTCAACTTCCTGCATGGGCAGTAATCTATTCACACAAACGAATTAAAAATAGAAAACATTGTAAAGGGCGTGTGCGAAGTGTGCGAAAATCACTCACTTCCATAAAATATGCCTTGTAAATTTTCGAAAGCAGACTTATTTTTCGTACCTAGCAACATCTAGATAAATATCACTTCACAAGTAGATGTAGTCAGTAACATGATCTATCGCCTTGATGTCCCAAATTATCAATTACCATGTGGGCAGCTACCGGGTTCGCCATTTTTTCCATAATCTATCGAAGTATTCAGTTGGCCTTCGGTTCTGATGGAATGAAATATGATGTCTTTCATAAATTCGGCTAATCTCTTTGTGAGGGGGCTGCTCATTGTCACAAAGCCAAACATCTCTATCGTCTTCCCCATCGATTTTTAGATTTATGACCGATCGTAGGATGAAAATATATTCGTACTTTGTTCTCGGACCGCTGCAATCCATAGGTCAATTCATAGCTGGCAGTCTTTTCTCATAATTTATTGATATGTGTTCAGGGCTTAGATCCGCATGAGACCTTGATATATCGCGTCATGATAACCACCCCAGCATCAACTATTCGCACCCTTTTTTCTGCAAGTCGAATGCCGTGGCCCTTTGCCGTGGAAGGGTGGAAAGAAAAAATATGGCAAGCAATTAATTAAACACTCCTCCACCCTTGTGTGCCAACGGTTTATGTGGGTATGTTCACACTATGACACATTGTTTTGTCTACTCACTGTGCCCATGTTTGCCAAACGCTGACTCATACCCATAGTCACATAGTCACCGTATCTCCTCACCGATAACGCGACGCGAATTTGATTCGATCTAAGTCAGAGGTTTGAAAAGTCAGTCATAAATACATATTTGCCGTGTCTTTCTTATTTGCCAAACGTTTGCTCTAGATAAGTGCAAACGAGCACAGAGATTAACTTTAACGGTATGCCGTTGGGTGTTTCTGTTTCTGTGCCTTGGCCACACCCTCCATCTGTCCACCTCGTGGAGGAAAGTTAATTAAATTCAGCTTAAATCTTCAGTGACAATCACAAGAACGTACAGAAATGATATCGAAACTACGCACAGTCACACAGGAAGTAAGTCATATCCTGGCTGAGGTGGTGTCCTTTTTTGCTTCCTGCAGATCATATCGCTCAAAAAAAAAAAATTTCATGTCAAGTTACTGGAGCGAGGGCAGAAAGGACAATGAGAAGAAAAAATTGAATCTCCTTTTTGTTTTCGTTTTTTTTTATGACAGACTGCTGCGAACAAGTGTCCTTTTGTGAAAGTGACATTGAACGTTCTGCAGGGATGATGATTGCGTAGTGAGCTCGGCAAAAGGAAAAGTTGGCAGTGGCTTAATTGAAAAATATTTTATCAAGAGAAACAAATAGCACTTGATTACTTGTTTTTTTTCAGTTCACCGGTTGAAGAGCGAAGGAGGTCGGTAGCTATCATGAAGCTTACATTTTTTGTAAGCCACCCAGCAGGAGCATTAGCGCTTATCAGTACTGAATGATTCAACTGACGCACGCACATTTGAATAGAACAGAGAACACACATACATAAGAGAGGTTGGGTTAGTAGGACACGTTACTGGGTGCGGTCTGTGCGACTTTAATGGGAGAAACTTTTCCATTGTGCTCCTTGGAGAAGTTGCTTAAGCGTTTTCCTTTTTTGTTCGTTTACTCGGGATAAGTAAGATTTCGGCTGTGTAAGCAGATTTAGTATCGTGGTATTGTATTCTGTATTTAGAGTGATTCCATTTTAAAGGAGCTTCTTGTTAACTCTTGCCAGCATGGTTTTTTGTAGGGATTCGTTTCATCGTGAAAATAAATAGAAGAGGTACGAGGTGTGTTCGGAAAACTGGAATTTTAACTTTTTGAAAAAAAAAAAAAGTTTATTTATTTGTCTACATTAATGTTGTCGCCTTCAAAATAGTCCCCATGAGATATTATGCACTTGCGCCAGTTCCTCCATTCCTCGAAACACTTCTCAAGCCGATCGATAATTCAGCATCATCAGCGAATTCTCTGAGTATGATTCGGTGATAGTTTATAACCACTTCTTTTACTTATTCTACGTTTTCATCGGTTGTTGAACCTTCGCGGCTGCCACAGCGTGTAAACAGTGAATAAGACTGAAAATTGTATCATACTTCGGGGGCATGTATACCAACATAATAACATTTTTTTGACAGTCAGACTCTCCAAACCCGCGAAATTTAAAAATGTCCGTTATTTTCTGAACATACCTCGTATATTCATGCCAGTTTAACAAATACCTGCTTAATACCACTATTAAATGGAGTTGTGCCACCTCTCATTAACCACATGAGTAATTACTAAATGGTCAGTATTGTAAAGTACACAGGGAAGCACCGTCAGTTATCCTTTCAAAATCACATTGCCTGATGATTTATTAATATATTTATATGTATATATATACTTATTTGTTATTATATTTTATTTATTTATTAATTTGTTAATCTATTTATTTATTTATTTATATACTTATTTATTTATTTATCTGTTTTTCTTTTCTTTTTTTTTAATAGAGGTTTTTTTTTGCATATTTTCCTCATATTATATCTTTTTGCCAACAAATGTACTTTTTCCTGCTTCTGTAACTTTCTTTTTTAGTAGCAAAGTAATCATGTACCAAGTCTCTATTTGTAAAATGTGCAATACTATGTGCTGTAAATTGTTGTTTATGCTTTATTTATATTAGCTTATTATAAAATAAAGTATGTCCATTTGGACATAAATTATCGCTTATTGTAATTTCATGCTTAAAAGATGTAATCATAAATTACTCGTAGTTACTCAATTCTGAACCAACCACAATCGAACGCGAATGAATGTGGGAAATAAAAATCTACCACCATGAAGGTGTTTTTGAGTTCTCGAATGTGCAGTGATAACTGATCGGATTTAGAAGAACAGACATTAATGTTTTGAGCCTTAACATGAAGTAGAATACCGTTAAAAAATGTTTACACTGCAATTCTTGCAGTGTTGGCCTCTTTGGAAGTTAACCATTCGTTTGTCAGTCTAGAAAAAAATCGAATATCTTGTCATGGCCTAAAAACGATGCCATCCACCATCATGGTTGTCTTGAATAAATATCTGTTCGGGCTCCATTACTTATCTTGACAGTAACATTTCCTTAGAGCTGTAAAGCGTCATATAACAAAAGGTTATTTCAAATCAATTGGAAGACGAAACATTTTGGTGGTGATATATTTATTTGAATCTGATCTCTGAGGGTACTAAGGAAAAACATTATCTGCCAAATATTCACATCAATTCTGACTGCAAACAGTAATTTTTTATAGAACTTTTAATCACGTTTCCACGTCATCATAATTACGGCTATATTTCGCGAATAACAGCTCTGATATTATCATTAAGCGCATAAATAGTGCACCATTGACGTAGACTTCAACATTAAGGCAGCCTTACGGGAAAAGTTAAACATTGTTTCGAGAAATTAGACGTGTATAAGATGTGTAGCTCAATAGAGCTATTGCTTCACCGACTAGCTGTGTTACATAAAGCATCGTCCTGCTCAGAATTATCGTCGTACATATTCTTAGCATCAGTTTTAGACAAGAAATAAAGCCAATCAACATTTGGTAACACAAGCTATTCACAGAAACGAATATATTAGAATATACAAACCACACTTAACTTTCACTTGCTTGGAAGGAGGAAGTTGCTCCATTATTTTTCTTTGATTTTTGGAGCAACATACGTACCCAGAAATTTTAAAAAGAATCTCATTACTCATAATAATTTTGTGTTAAAAAACATTATCATTTTCAACACTCGACCAGTGAAATACGGCGCAATTCTAGTATCAATTGGACCTTATAATTATAAGCATTGGCCTACATGTTTAGGTCTTAATACAAAATGCTTTGCGAATTGGTAGTGAAAATGCCAAGTGTCTGTGATCGTGACCGCTACGGCGGCGATATTTTCAGCTGACCATAGAGTCTTGAATCCGAGGCGTTCAAATTTATTGATTTAATTCAATCTAGCTTGTCCACGACCTGATGATCAATAGCAGTATGAACTTGACGAAACGTTTCCACGAGATTTTCAAAGGTTCTGTAGGGAATTTTCACAATTTGAACACTTTTTGAGAGTGTATTTGTATTTGTAAGTATTTGAATCGAATTCGGCAACGATATGGCACCAAGAATCACTTTCAATGTACAATACTTTCTTGACAAGTGGTCGACTCCTGGACGTGAGCATAACTTATACAGCAACAACCAGTTAAATGCCATTGCAACTATCAACTATCAACTGACGTTAGCATTGTGGTCATGCCTGCAAATTTGTCACGAGAAGCCACCACTCAAATGGGTAAAGGGCACGTCTCACAGCTCCATAATGATCTGCCTTAATGTAGATTCTGTACGGTCCAAAAACTAAATTTGTTAAATTGACATTATAGAGGTGTAATCACAGGAGGCACTGTCTTAGGCGAGCGTGCTAGAAAACTTGGAATTTTTCAAACTACTTCTGTAGAAGCCGTCTATACGAGAAGGAATTAGAGAATGTCCTATACCTTCTCTATACATATGTACATGCTCAGCCTTAGTCTACTTCCTCTACAACACCTGCGACCTTGGTGAGATATCTATCAGTAGTCTCCTGAATATGTAGACTATGCCAATAATAAAAATCAACTTCATAGCCTTGTATCCTCAACTGGAGTACAACCTTTTTGACTAAAAGATAATTTCTTTGTCGGCTCGCAACATCCCGGCTGACATAAATGCATAGAATTTGTATGTATTTATTAAGATCATATCTCCCACGCAATTTCATCACGAAAAATTAGACTTCCTCCACCATGACCCATTCGTGCAGTGATCCAATTCCTGTCTTAACTCGACATACCCCACATCTTGTCAGACACACCATCAGCGTGTGCTAAACACTAGGGAACAAATGACTAAGAACGAACAGAAACTTCTATATTTCCGCTCTCAAAACGCAACACCACTTTGCCTCATTTCTTCCACGCCGCGCAACATCGTGTTGCGTAGCGAACAGCTCACGAACCACAACTCACATCACTGCCAAAATAAACATATGTACACGTACTGATGCATACATTTGTATATTTAGATAGTAATTAAACTAAAGAATAACGGAATATTGCCATAAATAATTACACGGTACACACCGACGTACAGAACGTACGAGTAATTACCACCCGCTCACTCTCTTGCTCTCCCCACATTGCATGGTTTTCTGATTTTTATTTTTCAGCTAAGACTCTTTTGCTCAAACAAAGTTCCACACCACGCACGCATTGTTGCAGAGTGTCGCAATAGGTTTATTTATAGTTCAGTTTGTCGGTCGAGCGACGCATTAAAGGCCAGAGGTTCAAAATGCCATCCAGCTTTAGGGGAAAGCGGGATAGATTCGCCTAGAACCGGCAGATACCACAGATACCGCTATAGATAGATCAAAGGCACACGGAATAAATTTAAATACCTTAAGGGAAATCAGCCGTTAAATCCCCGTTCGACTCCGGTGAGTACCAATGACCTTAGGCTTCGGCGTTTGGACGTGTTTGTGTGTGTGTGCCTGCAACTGAAAACTCGTAAGACATTCAAGTTTCCGATTTTGCGTGGAAATAGTTAATAAAATCCAAAAAAAAAAAAAAAAAAAGAAACTAGACACGAGCCCACCGAACGCACTCAGGTGTGGAACCGCGCTTCGTGCTAGTCCCATATTTTGTCGTCCGTCAAACCAATTTTGGGCCACTGCACCGAATGGCGTCAACTTATCTGCTGGTCATGTTGTGGTTTTCTGTTTTCGCTGCAGTTTTAATCCCCCATCGCTGAATGCAAAGGTTTGGCGCGAGCGGTTCTTATGGTCGAAAGTCTGCTATTCATAGCACCTACCAGGCCAGACGTCATAAAAGGACACACGTCGATTTTGGGTCATGGTAATAAATTACCGCTGCGGGGTGTGCTCGTGCATAGTTAGTGCAGGGATGCGTAACGTTAATGTGCCTTATGGACCCTATTTGGGTGTTGGGATTGTTGCTATTGACGTTGTTTTTGTGTCTGGTCGCCCTAAAGTAATTTAAGGAAGCGGTATTGGCGAATTATCCCGACCAGCAGTGGTGGGATATTTTTGTGTTGCTGTAAGCTCGTGTGGGCGTTCGACATCTGCTCGGTCACTAATCATTGAGTCCTGAAGTGCTATCGGGAATTAATATGCGGTTGTGTTTTGTTTTAGTGTGGTTTTAATTACGGGAAATTGTTATTTTTGCAAAAATTATATTAATTTACTTTGAGCATGTCTGTCACGGTCATGGATGCGAGTTTAATGAACATTTATCCATGGGTACGTGTGGATATAGTATAAAGCGATGGCTACTTCAAAGAACAGGTCAAAAACAGATAATAAAATTAAATTGTTTCCTGGTATGGGCATACAAAGTTTTTAATAATTGACGCAACAATGCGTATCGACTAAAACTAAACCTGATTATAATCAATTATGAAAAAAAAAAAAATTTAATAAATTTTTAAATTCATGATTTTAACTATGAAATTGGTCCGATAAATTCACAATAGATATAACATATTTCGCAACCGGATCCGTAAAAATTATACTTCATATTTTAGTGCAGCGATACGAAAGCAATTTTCACTCGCACTTATTTATTATTATTATTATTTAGAGCTTCGGTATGAGTATATATTTTTTTGCTGTTGTCTGTCTATATATTCAGTCAACTGGAAAGCATTATATTTTTGTTAATTAATAGGTTTTAATTTCTTGACATTACATTACGACATTAGTTCTTGCCAATTCTTCTTGCAATATTTTCCATCTATTCATAAATATAGTCCCTTGTACTATTTTCTGACGTGACTTTAATCAAGGAGAACAAAATACACTGCCTACTGCAAGTACGTAATGTATACTTTAAGGTTGTAAAGGTTCTAAAAGGTTCTAAGATTCATCTTTTGGAGAAGATAATGTTGGAGGGCTCAAGACTGATTACGAAGCCTGTTGTGTGGTAAAGTAAAATAAACCATTATTAACCCTGGAATGCTATTTGGGGTATACTCGTACTCCAGCAATTAATCCCGCCAATCAGTATCAGGTGAAGCTGCAAGCTTGAACGTCTAAGTAGTTTCAAGACGCGTTGCATTAGTTCATATGTATGTGATACTGACGTCCACCGGAGTGTCATTGTGTTAATATTCAATATTGGGGGTGTACCCCCAATGTAGCATAGTAAGTATTGCAAAAAAAAAGTGTAGCATTTCAGGGTTAAAAACAAAAAAAAAAACAATGTCAACAAATGGCATCGCAGAATTGTATACGAAGGCCTGCTTATTTATTTCGTTAAATTTTATTAAAAATAAAATCTATCACCATCTGCTCAGCGATTGCAAAGCTCTAATGGTAAGCAGACTGCAGCTGTTACTGGAAAGCTTCTTTGACCTGCTAAAATATCTGAAAAAGATTGGACAGAGATTTATACTTCAGTCTGTTATACGGTCTGGTATACGGAAAAGAACTGATCTCATATGATAGTGTCCATTACCTCCATCGTTGACCTAAGTGAGCCACAATTGTAAGCCGCTTGTAGCTACCAACGTATTTAGCGCATTATCCGATGTTATTCAGAACAGCAAGATTCAGTTGTTGTTTGTTGGGTCAGACTTGTCTTGGAATCAAGTTTTCAAAGGCTTTGAGTACAATTTTAGATTGCCATCGATAATATTTCCACCTGAGCGGCACACAATGTTGTACTGTTCTATTTTTTTAACGTTTACACTTGATCGTGTATTTCAGACGAAATATAGACTACTTGAAATTATGTTGCCACAAACACAATTCTGTTAAGTGTCACACCATAATATCCTTGAGTTTTGTCAAATGCCGATAACAATTATATTTTTTTTGTAGTTGTACGAGGAATTTTGTTTTCTTTAATGCATTCGCTCCTTCTATTGGCCTACTACAAACTTGGGTATTCTATTTAATTTTTATGTCATTGATAGACTAGACTGGATTTATCAGCTATTGATCGACAACCGCAGATCTTTGAATTTTCGCATTTGACAGTGTATTTCGGGTGCTTTTTATGCTGTTCAGGACGTCTTCCGCACCTTAGCATTTGGTACCGTCTTGTTGAAACCACATGTCGTCTACATATATCCATATATTACGATAACTGGATTATATATCGCGATGTCAACAACCATTGTCTGAACAGGGGCATTTTCAACGAAGAATGGTCCGACGGTGGCACCAGATCAAAATTCGTGACACGTAGTGGATGCATTCGTTTCTCAACAGACTTTCGTGGATTTTGTGAAACCAAAATTCGAAAATTTTGACGATGCCAAATTCATCTCAGCGTGATCGAGCTTCTTCACTGAATAAGATTCTTATTTCTTATTGAACCCTCTCTCTTCTCGTGAAGAGTAGGCTTCGTCTATAGAGGTCCAATTCTTGACCAAGGTGTTCCTGAACTCTCACCAAGATTCTGAGGAACTACTTCAATGTTTTGAGTTGTAAGATTTGTTGAAGGATGGTCGGAGTGCTTAATGTCCCAAATTCCTTCATTATCATTGAAATCTTCTCAAAAATGAAAATGCGTCTTTTTTTTTTCATATAGTTCCCCATTTTTTGAAACCCTTCACGTTGTCTTTCTTGCGTTGATAACATTTTACCGCATAAATGGCTCAAATGTCAAACCTTGCGTGACCTTGAACATTTGTACGTACATGTGTGTGCCAGGGCTACAAATTGAAGTGTGGCCAGCACGGATTTATCAGGACACATTGTGCAATATTAATTGATTGAATTTTCCTAAAACCTGAATCTATTTTCTTAGTTTATTGATTTATGATTTTGCACTAGATAAAATTGAGTGCTCTACTTCCAATTAGATGTTTAGATAGAGACAGTCATCAAAAGAAAACAAATTAGGGTTGAGTAAAATCTTTTGAATACACTAATGACCACCCCTTTTGCTGTTAATAACCCCCGGAGAATTCCGGCCCAGCAGTCAACATCAACACTGACACCCTGCCAGTGGACGTTAATTCACGATTGACGACTTTAATTTCACGAACAAAAACAACAAGCTAAAATCAATTTGCTATTAAGCCGACCGACCCAACGCCCCAGACTTAATGATCTCCTCTTGCTATGTTAATTGAACTATCGCCTATCAAAGGCAAACAAATGAATTCCCAGCAGCGTATGGGTGTGAGTTTTAGAGCATATATTTTCGATGTGATAGCGCATCCGACCCTCAAGTAACTTTACAAAAAAGGTCCATTAACAGACGCACTACACCAGCAACATCAGCAATCGACCGCAGAGGATGAATAAATTTTTGTGTGACCTCACCCCACTGGATTGGCAATAGCAATGGTTTGCTTGACTGAGTGCTCTTAATGGCATCTGTCGATTATGGTAATTACTTCCATACAACAGGCGATACCAACACTTCCCTGCCTGCCGCCCACACACCCTTGTGGGCAACTACTTGCAATTGATTTGATTTAATCGGAACGATATCGCACATACGTGCTGTATGAATCAACAAAAAAGAAATCAATTTCTCTTGATCGGCGGGAGCGAAGAGAAAGCATTCGTTATGACGTGACCGCATGGAACTAGGATTTCGTTTGTGGTCTACAGATAGAGACAGTGCGTATCTGCGCGAGAAAAATAGGGCAAAAGGGAACTTATGAAGTACAATGCGAAAATAATCCTCCTCGCAGTCTACCATCTGCAGTTAGCCTCCTTGTGCGTGCTGCTATTTTAAGTACTGCCTGTAACTCGCTTGCCTCATACATATCTGCTCTCCAGCAGCCACCATCGCCGCCGTCGTGGTGCACTAGTGGTGAAACCCGAGTCAGATTGACCCTAATCTGATGCCAATAGAAATGAAAATGCCTCATGTCAGTGCAGTGATGGGGGTGAGTGGAAAAGTTGTGGGAGAAAAGAACTAAGTACCTATAAAGTGAACGAGCATCCATGGGGGAAAATGAACGGGCGTGTGTGTGTGCCTGAGAGCTTCGTCTGCTGCTAATGCGATTTGAGTGACTGCAACTAGGAGATACAGATTATTGTACCATGGATGGCAAGAGTTGAGTATGTGTGTGTCACGTCGGAGTCCCTGAGAGGGGGTGCGGGTGGATTATGGAATCACTGCAGTGAGAAAGATATAATAACATCAAATGAATCTCAGCTCTGTTTTTGTGTCGTTTTTGTTGTGCTCTGGTTCGTGGTATCTTCTGGTTGCTGCTACTTTGCTGGGTGTGTGCTCGGATATAATCGTCTCTTTGAGCTGAAGAATCTTAATGGGTACTCAAAGAGTGGAAAATCATTAGAGATGGAGAGCCGATGGAGAAGGAAGATGGGCGATGTGCATTGCAAATGCAATTGTACGGCCAGAGACACAATGAGACAGTTTTCTAATTATCCCTCCAAATGCGGCTAGTTGTTATGGAAAATGTTCCATAATTATGGTAATTTTGTGGAATTTCAGTCCACATGTGCGAGCATGTTGTGCTGTAAGGAATCTTATTGAGGAGATGAATGTGAACATAATGATAATGGGCTTCCACGAGACAGACTATTCATATGAGACGGTTAATTCGAGTGACACAGATTTTGATAAGATTGCTTATTGTGGGTAAAGGGTGCCGAGAAGTATTGTCTCAATGCATGGTTTGAGTTGAGATATGATAGAAGTTGTCGTTAGTTAAAACGATTGCAACTAACATGCCATCATGTCAAATTGTCTGATTTGTTCGTGCACGGTTAGCTCTTGCTGGAAGTATTTTCCAGACGTTCTTGCAGATACTGGTACTAAAACAACCCTCACTGCTTTCAAAAGTGTGGGTTTCTGTCTTTATCATGTAGGGAAATTTAGTGATGTGCATGGGATTTGTTCGTAAGGGATTGAAACACGTTTTCTCCCACACTATAATCATATGTAGTTCGTTGACACAGTCTTATGACCAGGGATAGGATTTTGTTGATATAAAAAGTGAAAAAAGGTACAACAAAACAAGGCATTTATTAAAAAATAAGAAAAGGAATGCACATTTAGGTATTGTAGCATTGAACTACCAATAGCTTTTTGGAATTATCTTTTATTAATCTTCTCCGGTTGTCTCTTAGAAGCACCTTTAAGGAGCTAAATGACGAGTGGTGCCCATTTAAAGGTTTTAACATCACTAACATCAATATTTTCTGGAAGTTTGGAATCCAGGTCACCGTTCATCACAGAATTTGTCTGCTCAATCGTTTTTAGTCTCGTATTCGCATTGAATGGGCGCCGCCGTGGCCATGTGGGTTCGTGCGTTGACCCATGCGCATTAGACTTTCGCAGTCTAAGTGAAATCCAATACAAGTTCAGATAAACAATTTTTCAAAAAATAAAATGTTCATGGCTCCGCCTCTGCTCAAAGAATATAATTGTCTAGAAAAAAGCTTCTCAATCTCGCCGTTCGGAGTCAGCATTAAACTGTAGTGGAGGGGGCCCACTCGTGAGAGAACAATAGCACGCACAACACGAGTGGTTGCTGAGAAGCTAGGCCCAGGTCCACCTCGGACTGTAGCGCCGCCATTATTATTATTATTATTATTATTCGCATTGAGAACGGCAGTAAACTTCTTCAGAACTTCCTTTGCAATCGGACCTTTTGCTTTTTCCAAGTTTTGCTGAATGTTCTTTAAAACCGGAAACACTTTGCCAATTGATGTTCCTTGATAAGAATAATGCTAGTTAAAATTATAAGCACAGACTCTCAAAAATACTTGCTTTTTGTAGGTCTTCGAAAATTCCTTCTTTTGGGTCTAAAAACTAAAAACCCAAAATCGACTTTGATGTACGCCAGTTGCGCTTGTACTGCTTCATCTTCAATCAATTCCTTTGCAAACACAAAACAGTTAGCATCGTCTTCAAAAACTCTGATGATTTGTTTGATCCGAACAAAATTGTTCGCATAATATGTTGCTGCCTTTAGCCAAGTACCCAGCGAGTTGACAATTTTTTTAGCGAACAAACTTTGAGAAAGAAGGCAGAAAAAGGGAATCACGGTAAAAAAGGGGCAAAAGTCAAAATAAAATACATATATTTGGAATCAGGAGGACGTGAAATGTAATGTAATGATGAAATGCGTTTATGTAAAGTCAATATTACCTTCCGATTAAGTAAAAAAAGGAGGCAAAGTTATCAAAATCCTATTCCTGCTTATTAGAGATGTGACGGATATCCGGTATGTATTCGATATTCGGCCTATCCGGCTTCCTTTATAATATCCGGCCGGAGCCGAATAATCTTTTTGAATCCGGCCGAATACCGGATAATTGTTTTTTCAGTAAAAAGCAATAAAATATTAAGTTTTATGATCAGACTGATTTTATTTAACATATAATAAGTAGATGGTTTATCTTTTAATATCGGAAGTTTACTAAAGCCAAATTATGGCGAATGAAAATTAGTTTTTCTGCATTCAGGGGTAATAATTTATTACGTTTGTTTTCGTATACGATGCCTGCTTCAGAAAAGAGGCTCTCACTGTTACATGGAGATACGTTTTAGGAAATTTGGATGAAATTGGGTAGGGCCTCCCATTTACTAACCAAGCCCAAGGATAACTATTCCGTTCAAGCCGAATTGTTTTAAGATATAAGTCAAGCCCTATTGGCTATTGGCAGCAAACTCAACTGACTATTCAAATGACTTCCGCAACCTCTTCAAAAAAGTTCCAAAAACTTTGCTGTAAAAAATGAGAATATCTCGTGGAGAAGAAGGAAAGAAACGTGTTTAAGTTGGTTTTACTTGTACCGGTCTGATTAGAGTATCAGACCACCAAACTATTATACTTTTAATTTGGGCAGATATCCGGCCGCCGAATATCCGGTATCCGGTCAAATCACTATTCGTATTCGTACTAAATGTATATAGACAGATTTAATCTTTTCGACTTTTTAAAAAAATGTATGAAAAACCCAAATAGATACAATATTATTTTTTATGTTATTCCCACTCTACCTTATCTAACAAAGTAATCAGAGTGGAATGCGATCTCAGCTGATAGCTCTGAGTAGCTTCCACTCTGCGTCTCAAAACGGCGAACCATTAACAATTTCGAGCCTGACGCCTGAATAAACCACTTGCTATTTTAAACCCATGTTAAAATTAAACTAAATGTTCAACTTGATTCGGTACATCACATCTGGGAAAGTGATCCCCAAAAGGTGACAAACTGCTTCTCTGTATCTTTTGTACTAAAACGGAGGAGCTCTCTCTATGGTGGTGATACATTACTGGGATATCATTCGTATTTTGCCGCACCTGTCTGCTATCAATGAAGATGAATGTATGTGGTGGAATGAAACCAGAACGGAAAGTACTCTCATGATGTTTTTATTGGCGTAATAAGACCAAAAGATGAAAAGATTCCTTGCAATGTACGTGTGCTAACGAGTTATGTTTTTGAATTAGAAAATTGTCAGAACTATTCAGTTGCGCCTCACTGTATAGAACATTGTTGGGATAATATTTTTTTTGTACTCAAATTCTAGATTTTTCGTGACTCGAGGCAAGACCTGAAGCATCATCTGTCAAAAACACAAATATTTTCAATGTATTGCGGTGCTACATTGAACCACACAGGTCAACCGCAGGCGATTATAGCCCTTTTTTTCATTTTGGGATATAGCACAGGCGTTAGCATTTGGCAGACAAGCATATTTATGTTTGTCAAAAGACAGGTACTGATCCACAGATATTTGATCGCGTTAGCTTAGAGTACGCGTGTGTGCAAGTTTGATTTAAGAACAATAGTTCAGTTAGTTAAGCTAGTTTTAAGTAGACAAAAGTCTAGGAAGTAGGGATAATGAATTTATGAATAAAAACACACGAAAATAATAATACAAATATCTGATCGCGTTGGCAATTTTTCGCCAGTTATTTCTGGTATTTTTAGAAGCTCCAGTTCTGAATTGAATTGCTTTGGTCTTTTGAAAGTTTACTTTAAGCTTCTAATCATCGCAATATCCCACAAAATAATCGGAGTCACGTTGCAACTGCGAGTTCATGGTCGCAATTTGTTTTTATCTGATATGTATCATCGTTTGTATCATTCGAGTACATCTACAAGTTTGCTTGTATAAATGTTAAATAAATTTGGCGAATGATCTGCTCCCTTTTTTAATTGAAAGATCTTCTTTCTTCATTGACGTCCAGTCGTAGTTGTACGTCTTGAACGTACGTGAACGGTCTTGAAGTCTAATAACCCCGCTCCTTGAACCTATTGGAGTGTAACTACAAAGTAACTCTTTGTAACGTTTGTTTGTTTATGCGTTTATTATTTTAAAATATTAGTTTAATATTTCTTTGTGTTAAATGGGTAATTGACCGTTGCTTTTATAAGACCCATCGTTGGAGCTTGAATTTGAAGTCTTGTCAAATCCCAGCTTTGATTTATGATGTGAATGCATGAACACTTAGTCAAATAAAGAAACTCTTAATCAGAAAAGTATTGCTTTCGACTGAAGATGCGTTTATATTATTAACTGTAGGATTAGTTGGATGCAGATATGGAAATGTTTACTCTCAATACAGAGTGAATGGATACCTCTGTTCCAACCCTAATAATTGTTGTATCCATGAAGTTCATTACACATAATGTGGTGCACAGATGTGGAGGAGGAACTCAATCAAGTTCACATGAGGAACTGGAAAGAGCTTGGTGGTTGAGATTCAAGTTCACACTGCTGGATTGTAGCACCACATTAAATGAAGGGACAGCGGACCGGATTTTACGATTTCGTTTTCCGTGTAGTTTTATTTTTACCTTTGTAACAATTTTCGTTATAAAAATTACAAGAAATTTTAATTTTAGTGTAGTTTTCGATACATCATGATGTTATACGCTTGTTATGGGACTACTTTCTTTATTCTTTTTAAGGTGTTACAGTCCGGGGTAGACCTGAACCTCAGCTGGCGTCTGCCTGTCCAGCTGGCTCCAACTCTTCAGTCCTTTCGCTTTCTGTCTCGAACTACGTTGGTTGAGGTCCCTCTCTACTTGTGTTAGCCACATCAAATGCTCAGAGTCGAAGATATTTTCCGACAATAACTCACCAGTTTGATACATAAGTTAGATGAAAATCTAAAAACACTTCCACAATTTGTTGCTATTTTTAATTGGTTACAACGATAGGGTATTTAATATTATTCCAATTCATGGACTACGGCGATGGTAGAACTTTGTTCTTCAGGTAAGTATAAAAATATCACTGATATCACTGAATGTGCAAAGTTGTGTTTTTGGGGTCTGACTCGTTGGTCGTATCAGTCGATATCATATCAGTTCATATCAGTTTCAGTATCAAATGTGTTGATCAATCATTGCGACATTTTTTTCGTATTATGTTTATGAACAAAATTAGCAACATTCATAGCTACTGATCGATCAGTATACCTAATGTATTAAATGGGTTATAAACTCCTCCACATAAGTATTTGGTTGATTTGATTAAGCACAAACACTTTTCAGGGTTCAAATAGAACCCTTATGACTTCACTTCTGTCAAAAAAAGGTTTCTGTAAATAAATTTTGAGGCCTTTAAAATTAAGAAATTTAGACTAAAGATGTATCTTCCGAATCCGCATACACATATTTTATGTAGTCGTAAAAAGTAATAGATTTTTGGAATTTTACAATTATTAGATTGGTGTCTAAATTACAAATATGTTCGACCATCAGAACGTCGAAACCATGTGTGAAACCATGTAATTAACTTACACAAAAAAAGTTCCGCAAAATATTTAAAAAAAAATGGCACTTATTACAAAAAAGCTATTTTAAATAAAAGTAGACATTAGGTGCGCAACTAAGTTGTCGCTGCTTGTCAATAGATTGCTCCAGCGGTAAGTGAGACAGCTCTAAGTCAAACAATGTGCTGTAATTAGTTCCGTCGCTTCAAAGACGGTGATTTTGATGTTGACGACCGTTCGTGTGATGGAAGGCCAAAATCCTTTGAAGACGCAGAATTCGAGACATTGCTCGATGAGGATCCGTGTCAACCCAACAAAACCATCAGTGGGAAACGGTATCTAATTCAATTGATGCGATTGAGCCAAGCACCGCACGAAAAACGGCCACAATACGAACAGGGACACGATAAAGTTATTCTACAGCATGACAACACTCGAGCTCCTTTAAACCTTTAAAAGCTCAGATGGGAAGTCCTACCCCATGCGCCATCCGATTGTTACTTGTTCCGTTCGATGGCAGATAATCTGGCTAATCAGCAGTTCCACTCATATGAAGACATAAAACGTGGATTGATTCGTGGATAGTCTCAAAAGCTTAACACTTTTAGCGTAACGGTATTCGAGTTCTGCCAGAAGGATGGGAAAAAGTTGTAACTGGCGATGGACAACACTTTGAATGATTCATTTGTAACCATTTCTTCACAATAAAGTTGCATTTTCATAAAAAACAGCGACAACTTAGTTACGCACCTAATATTGTAAATAAAAAAACTAAAAATAATATATAAATAAAAATAATAAATATTTTACTTGATAATTGATAATTGATAATTGTTGGGTTCAAAGAAGAAAAAATCGCGACCCTCCTTCCTCCGTTTTCCACACTGAAGTCACTAGAAAATCAAAAAATATAAAGCTAATAGTCTTTAATTCTGGCGTTCACACAAGACAACAGAGCGATTGGAGGAGAAGATTTAATCTTAAACTGTGCGGGCATACATATATACGGTATAGCGACACGTGTCTACTCAGGCGTTTACGGATCCAACGGCTAAGGCTAAGGGTAAATAAACAATAACACTTAAGTAATACATGTACATATAAATAAGTAAATAAATATATCCTATATAAGACACAGAAACGGTAAATATAGTATGTGTAATAAATAATTGAAATAAATAAAGAACAAAGAAAATTTACTCCAGTCATTATGAAGCTTAGTTTGAAATCAAGTCATTGTCTGATTACAAGCAAGGCAAGTTCTATTGGTGCAAAGGTTTTTGAGTAACGTTCTACTTACTGTCAATTCTATATTAGACATTTTATGAAGTCCCTCTGTTGAAAGAGTCCAGGGCATATTTAAGATCATTTTTAACAATTATCTACGGGGACCCGTAGAAGATAATGGTTTGGAAAATGAAAACCATTAACTTATTAGAATCATATAATTTCGAATTTCTGCAGAAAAGGGGTAAATAATTCTTATCGTGACATTAACTTTTTGATAATTTCTTGCACATGAAGATTGAAGATTAAGCGCTTGTGTAAGTGTATACCAAGATATTTTGCGTTTGTTTTCTGCTCAACCGGAACACCGTTAAGAAGAAGATTGTTGCTTGGAAGTAGTCAAGCTTTTCTTTCACGAGTAAAAAAGATAACTTGAGTCTTAGAAACATTATTTTAGTTTTCCAGTTATCACAATAATTTTCGACAGTATTTATAGCAGATTGCAGATTAGTTTCAACAGTGAAACCAATTGCATCTGATGAATAAATACAAGAATCGTCAGCCAAAAGGCCGATACTACAATTTATCAGATTTTGGAAAATCGGAAGTGTATGTGTTGAATAGTACTGGACCAAGGACAGGTCCTTGTGGAACTCCTGCAATAATCAGTTGATTGTCTGAGAGGCTTTGATTGTAGGACACATTGAAACTTCGGGAACGTAGAAATGACTGGACAATTTCGACTAGACATAATGGAAGATTGAAATTATTTAGCTTATATATTAAACCATCATGCCAAACGGTATCGAAAGCTTTTTCTATGTCTAAAATGACCATGCCAGTATTTGTATCGTCTGAAAAATTTTTTTTTTATTAAACAAATACAAAAAAGCTACATATATTAATTTATTTAATTTTCTTCCTTTCAGGTACTTAGTCCATCAACTTTAACCGAACAGATTCAAATACCTATTGCAAGTACAATCAAAGCTCATATTTATTTCATTACATTCATTTCGTACCTTATTTTTTATTTAGCAATTAAAACACTACAAAATCGAATTGTACCCAGAGAATTAATATATGTCATAGTTTACTTCTGAGGTGATCCCTCGATTGACCTAAATAAATATGGTAGTCCTTCAAAACAAGAAAATATTTAAACTCATAAATTTATGATGACCTTCATCGCGCTGGTTGCGGAATGGGAACTAAAAACAAAGGCCACAGTAACGAGACATAATAGCCAAAGGCCCTTGATGCTCTGGCTACTAAATAGTATTCAATAAATAAATAAATAACGAGACATAAAAATGTCCACAATGGCACTTAGAATTTGTTTACCTAAATTGTATCTATGGTGTCATGTGCCTTTAATGTCTGTCAACTGTCTATATTGGCTGTCAAGGTTTTGATAGATGAATCAGTTCAATGCCGGGCATGAATTGGAAAAACTTACATGAGTGTTTGTGTCAGTATAAATTATGTGCCGAATGTGTTTTGGTGCGACAGAAGCTCGTTCAAATGAGTTTTCCGTGACGTTCAACTTCTTCAATATACCTCAAGAGATTACTCTGAGACGTACATACTTTGACCGTCATAATTGCGACAAAACTCGGCGCAGATACCATTATTTTGCTGACTCTCAAAAAAAAAAAAGGATACGATTTGCAAATTATATCAGTAACCAACCCCTAAACTATTCGCCATTACGTGGCGACCCCTTAACCGAGTTAAAGTACCTATAAAATCCATTAGACTTCATGCCGCCTTTTTATTTTGCTTTCTGCTGAATAATCCATATCGTCACATCTCCAGGGCTTACGTAAACACTTTTCTAGTTTGTCGTTCCACAAATCTAACCTTCACACAATTTCTTATGTGCCTCATCGCGCACTCATTCCATCAAGATGATACTGGAAAATCAAGTTTTCCCATATCTCGCGGGACAGCCCTTAGGTACGAGTATCTGCTGCACAAAGACAAGGTAGTTTCCCTATTTCCCCTGATGCTCTCGACTGGCAAGCGCTGATAGTCAGGTCACGCAAGTTTTACTCATAATCAAGTCCCTCGTCTCCTTGACACACCTTCTCCATGGAGTGGCTGCTTGAATCGTGTATGACTAGCACTACCTCCATCCTGAGTTCTCCGTGTTTTTTTTTCTTGTTTCTGGAAGCTCGATGACACGTCTTAATATGCATCACCGCATGTGCAAACACTTCTGGGGAAGAGGAAACTCACAAAAAGGCTTTTAGAAGCAATCCAAAGCGACGAAGCGTAACGGGAACGGGTTTTGAAGAAGAGGTTTGCAAAAATGAGGAAAAAAAGCGTCTAACAGGCACTTCCCTTGAAAAAAATCGCTGTTACTTTCTGGATTACGAATTAAAAATGCAAATGTCGTCTGAGAGGGGGACTGGATTGGAGGGCCTACGCTCGCAGGACTGTGAAGTCATCTGAGCGAATTTCCTTCCTTCCTGTTGTAGGAACAGGTTTATCCATGCTTTGTTTGCTGTCGCTGGCTACCGGCTCACACGAGTGCGCCTCCCTTTGTAATTATTTAATTAAGAGTGTTTAAAGCGACCCCAAGATCACATTCAAGCTGCATTCTCTTGGGGAATTTGGCCGGGTCTCTGGGAAAACCCACCAGAACCGTGGAAAATGTGCGTTTTCCATCTGAAGTACGCATGGAAAGGGCATTTGTTTACGATGATTTATTATGATTTTGGAAACGCTTTGGCGCATTTATCTTGATTGAGCCGCAGAGGGTGCGAAGAAATATCTGTTTTTATGCTCCGGCATTCTCGTGAAATTCCAGAGGATTTTATGCCTGCTGTGGGCAGTGACATGGAATGCGAAACAAATTTTAGTTGAATTCGATTTGGATGGTTAGTGGCGGTTGGTTGGCTGGGGGATTGTGAGCGGAGTGCACTTGGGGTAACGCGGGTAAGCGATCTTGCGTTTGGGGGAGTTTCGAAATGGAATACTTGTGTGAGAGGTAGATTGGGCTGATGGGAATAGTGTGTTGCGGTGGCAATAGAGAAAAAAAGTTTGTTTAGATAATGAATTTCTAAAATACCGAAAAAAGAATATCCAGCCATATCCGATAGTTGATAGACAGGTTAGTTGTTTTTCATGGAAAGATGGTGCGAATGTGATTGGCTTCTTTGAGGTGATTGCGCAGTTGTTGAGGTCAATGAAGATTGATGGGTCATATTTGGTGTACAGGGTTTTTATCGATTCAAATTTGTATATTTCCTGAAGTATATACACTGAATCTATGGGCCGCTAAGTCCAAGGTTAAAAAATTGCATGAATAATGACAACAACTAAATAATCTTTTTTTCGTAGATCTAAAGAACACATTTTCAAACACTCCCCACTTTTACTATTTTTCATTTTATCTTAATATTTTTCCATTTGTTTTACAGCCGTACGCAAACTTTTATGGACTGAATTTTATTAATTTGGATTTTGTTTTTGTTATAACTTTTAAATGAATATTAATATTCAATTAATTTTTGTAAAATCTGAAACGTTATTGTTTTATTGAAATATACCTTTTAAAGCTAATTATCACTCATGGTTTGGGGAAAAACTCCATTTGTTCCCACATTCCTTCGCTGTACGCACACTTTTGTGGAGCACTGTACATATAGGTATGTTGAATAATTTTATTTGATGGTGTGCATTTAGAAAAAAGGAATTGCATTACTTAGTGTTCAACTAGGAATAGAATTCAAGCCATTCTGGCCAAATCTTAACCGTTTGTGAATTTGGAATAGTTGTGGCTTGCTTTGAAATATATTTTATTATTATTATATTATATTTATTATTATATTACTATTTAAAATATTTGAATGCATGACGATGGTCAGCATAAGTAGTTGTGGCCGTAATTCATTAGAAGGAAACGTACTTGGGTCGAGATATCCCAAATATTACACAAAATCTGGTCAATTCGATGCCTTCGCGATTGAAAGCAAAAGGATATGCTACAAAATACTGATTGTTTTCATTCTGTGTACTTACTTTTGTGATGTAAAAATTGTGGTATATGACGTTGAATATGATTTAATTTAAATTCTGCATTTTTTAATTGCATTTTTGGTTTCGCATTTTTGTGAAAGATCTTATATTTGTTAAAAAAATATGCTCTCATTTTTTATTTTGTAAGTTAGTTCTGATATTTCATTTGAATATCGCGACGAGACGGGTGTACACTTACAGTGGAATCTTGCTGGAAGCTCTCTTAGGCGGACATATGTATCTCTTAAATAGATACATTTTCACAATCGTGCATTTAAGTATCAGTTTACGTACGTTTTATGGTCTCTTCGGCGAAAATTCCGAGCATTCGCCGAGAATTCATAAATTTGTGTACATAATCTTCTAATAAGAACCATTTTTAAAAAAACTTGACGGATTCTAATCTTAGCTTTTTTAATTTATTTTGCTATCATTCAAAGAATTTTATTTTTGTCATTTCTTTTTATAGAAATAAACAGTTTGTTTATGTATTTAGTGATTTGCTGAATTTACTAGATTTTTTCCTTGAACGGACAATCTTCTTCGGTGAGCAAAAAATGTTATTAGGAAGCTTGCACTGTACTAGGCCGCTGAGAAGAGGCAAGAATATAAATATAATAAAAGATTTCGCAGTCATTCATCGGCCGAATGGCTTCGGAGTGAACAGGTGATGCAGAATATTAAGCGCGTCTCAACGTGTGGTAATAAGGGTACCACTTATGCAGATGCACGTTTATCTGTGAACTTTCCTGAAGGTGCTGAAGCTGTGTCAAATATAAGCAGACAAGGACTCTTAATATAAGTATAATTGATGAGTTAAAGTAATTTCTTGTGCAAACATATATATGCAGATCAATTGGGTGCCATGGGGTAATGGGTGAGTGCATCGATTCCTACTCCTAGTCTAGATTCGATTCCTGAAAACCGTCTT
Source organism: Myathropa florea (assembly GCA_930367185.1). Classification (NCBI taxonomy): domain Eukaryota; kingdom Metazoa; phylum Arthropoda; class Insecta; order Diptera; family Syrphidae; genus Myathropa; species Myathropa florea. The sequence continues at coordinate 22,567,011 of OV884005.1, read as the reverse complement.
CAATATTTTCATGTTTCCAGAGTCATTGACAATGCTCAGAGAGTATATCTGTTACGAAAACAAACAAATCCTAAACTTCACCGTTCGGAGATGGCATTAAACTGTAGGCCTCCTTCGCCCATGAGAGAACAACTGCACGTGTAACACGGTTGGTTGTTTTAGAAGCTAGGCCCACGTCCACCCGGTCTTTAGCGCAACAATGCTTTTAATTATATAATTATTATATGTTCCAATTGTACCATCCTGCAATCGTTTTGATATGCCTGACTTTGAGTTCCATTTGATACCCAGATACTGGAGTTTCTGAGAAAATACTCGTATAACTGATTTATTTCTTGTTAAATGATGAATATTATTTATTTGAATGTGACTGGCATATTAGTGAAATCAGTGTTTTCCCAAGAAGACGTCATTACAGGATTTGAGGAAGATACTTCTTTGGAATGTCTTTGGTCTTTCATTGGATATTTAACGTCAAAAAATTGGATTCTCAGTCTTACCAATAATCTACGACTGAATGTACAACTTCCACATTTACTGATTTAAATCCTGACAAAATTCAACCAAAACCATGAATTATTTTAATAACTCTGTCCAAACCCAGATCAGAAATATGCTTCCTAGGGTGATTTTGAAGTTATATTCCGACTGTTGAAATGGTGTTAATATTGAATAAATTGAAATACGAGTACGTACGTGCATGCATCCATTTCCAGAACATACCCTTGTTGTGCTACTCATCCATGTCGAAACTTCTGCAAGACTCCAATAACACCTTACAAGTACTTTTAAGGATGAATAATAAATTTTGTGCAAAATGGGACTGAAGTTAAACTTTGAATCTGATGAAATGTGATAACACCAGTCAACCACATATCCTTGACTATCTGCAGTCATACCATAATCATCACTCCAACAAAGTAACAATCCTCATGCGTTCCTGGTGCTGGGTTGCTTTCCTCATCATATATTCAATTTGTATCTCCTACGAAGCAACAAACCATAGATGGAGTGCAGCAATTAAAATGTAAGATGCATTCAAATGCGAACAACGCTACGGCCTGAATGTGAATTTCTCGAAGCCTCCTACTGGAGGAGTGACTCCAAAAAAGCAACGTCCCGTCTGTGCGCATTGCGCGGCAATTTATATTACTTTTTACTGAAGTTTTTTTCAGTCTTCTTTGGGATAACATCGTAAATAGATGCAATGACACGTATTTTAATTGCTTATATTGTTCGGCGTCACAAGATATATTGTCAGTCGGCACCGGAGTCATCGGAGTCGTTTTGGATACGAAACTACGTATAAGTGGTGGAATTGGTGAATGAAACTCATTGAAATGATTGTTTTGGAGCAGACTGTGTGAGATGTCAACTCAATTTGGGCCCTCCAATTAGAGTTTTTTTTTTAGTTTTTCAATTGGGGCTTGGTGATGAGGAATATATGCGGTTGAACGTTAATTAAAGTCATATAGAGGGGAATTGGATGGTGAAAGATACTTGATAGATATTCGTCCAATTTTGGAACTTGGTTGACTTATATCATTTCGCATGACTTCCATTTTTAGGGGCGTGCTTTGTAGGAGAGGGATGAACACATCTCTGGACGATGAATGGATTCAATCACGTAACCTATTTAAACAGACTTGTTTATGGCCAAGTTGGCAATCTGAAGTTTTTGCAATAAGAAACTCAGTTGCACTTGAACATCCCATTGACCTGCTACATGATATTCAGTGTCTGTCAAGTTTGTCTCTTCTGCACGTAGCTTAATTCGATTAGCTGCTAAATAGCATGTACACGTTCACTTACGTAATGCTCCTCTGACAGTTCTCCTTGTTTGCATTCTAATTAAAAAGCATACTATTACTAAGGAAATATGCGTTTCATTGAGCGATTAGACTTGAGTTTCAGCCTTTTTGTGCGCGTCTGCCGTTTGTACGGTTTGTCCTAAGAAGGCGTAATGTACCTACAAAAGCTACCTTTTATGCAATGGAAGTCGAAAGTGGGAAAATACAATTATTTTCATTAGATTTGTAAGTCCAGAACCTATTTTTGTTTATTTTTATTATTAAAAGTTATTTAACTTTTCTCTTTTCCCCTCTCATCCTTTCTGCTTATCTCTGAGGTAAGTTGAAATCGTATAGGCGTGGAAAACTTATCCACAAAAAGGGAACGATTTTAGCAAAGATTCTCTAATAGTATCGATGTGCCAATCATTCTGGCATCTGTGGTAAATTGTACGTAAATCAAAGGCTGGTTGAGAATCCAAGATTCACGTCGTTGTTCAGGCTTAGCTAAAATAGGGGATTGTTCATGGAGCTAAAATAAAATTCTAGATACGTGAACTCTGAAACTACTTCAATGTTATCGTTGTCCGCGTGCATTAGCATAGTTTGCATGAATGTATAAAAGACTGCCTCTTCCTGCTTACATTTATCAATGTCATGTATTTCATCAAATATTTTCTATTCCAAGTTCGAAATACTCATCAAAACATCGGCGGTTTACTTAAACTGACATCGAACAGAAGAATTGTTGTCAAACTACAGGAGTAAATGGCGTAAAGTACATAATAGTAAATTGTTTGGGAACTCTGTACTCGTGACAGATATATGGAAATTTGAAGACTTTTAAGGTTACGTCTATTTCTCGTTGGGTATGTGCTAAATAATTCTATAAGAGTATATTGCAAGAGTTCAACGCTCACCAATTCAAAAATGATCAAACTACGACTTGAATGAGTTGAACCTGAAACGATTAACAAGAGACAAGAGTGATGAATACAACCACAACCATTTAACCTAACTAAAATACAAAAAATGACACAAATTATATAAATTAAATTTAATATTTATAGCTAGGACTACATATATTACCCCCAACTACACTAAGAAAAAAAGAATTAGGGTCAATTTGTTTATTCATACGTTTTTTTTATTGGAAATGTTAAATAGTCACGCACACATATTTCGAATTTTGAAAAAATCACTTATACGACCTTGTCTCACTTCAAGATGAGATTTCAATTGTAAAGCTTTTTCTTGAACCAGTCACAAAATGAACATTTCACCCATTTCGACTTGTCGCAAAAGTAACGCACTAGGTAAGGAACTGGCGGCGGTATTTTACTGGGTCCCCAACATTATTGCTACCGTCACCTTTCTCACCTTCGCTTTCAGAACTAAATTCGACGGTTTCGCAGTAAGCTCGTTCTTTTAAATTAGTTTCAGTATTGTTCCAGGCTTCTATTTCTGGTACGGTAGTACAACGCTGAAGAGAAAAAAAGTCATTTCCGAGATTGATGCGTTTTAATGAAGTGGGTTACCTCTGTGAAAACACAGTTCACCATCGTTAAAGTATTAGGTTGTACCACATGAAATGTGATTTTTCACTTAGTCCTCAATCAGAAGCTGTCGAGTGAACATGTGTAAAAAATTTATGAGATAAAGTGGTATGTGTGTTTGATGTGCGATTTTTAGGATCCGTTGCAAGTAGTGTTATTTTTTCTAGGAATTTTTATATCATGCTGTTGACGGTTCAAATTCCTACTCTTTTCCTTTACGAATTCAAACTGGGACATAATGCGTCTCTGGCAGCCAAAAACATAAATTAAGTTTTTGAGAATATAGTGGTGAACGAACGCACCATTCAGCGTTGGTTTGGTAAGTTCCGTTCGCGAGATCTAAGCCTCGAAAGGAACCGCCTGGGAAACCGAAAACGGTAATTGATGACGCCATTTCACGAGAAACGGTTAATGCAGACCCAACAAAAACGGTGCGTTGGCAAATAGGCATTGTCCGAACCTGTTGCATGATAGTGCTATAGTGCTCACAAGTAACGGTGTAAAAGCTGCTACAGTTGGAATTCGAAATTCTTCCACATCCACGGTACTCTCCTGATATTTCTCCACCGGAATTTCCCATTTTTCCGCAGTCTGGCGTCATTTTGTCGGCTAAAGGTGTTCCGAAACCGAACAGAGGTCATAGAAGCCTTTGAAAACTTTTTATCGTGAACAAATCAAGCCTTCTATAAAAAATGAATAATGGACATTGAATCACGGTGGAAGAAGGTTATAGATGTCAATGAAAAAGAAATATTGACTCGGACATTTCATGTGTTACAACTAGAGTCCGACCGAAGGCCAGTTTTTCGGCCGAAGCCGAATGTTTAGTCGGACTCTATTTAAAACATATTTTGCAAGTTGCTTTCGCATCATTTTACGAAATAATCTTAGATTGGCTTTTTAGCTGCCATTTTTGATGTTCTTTCTACCTGTACAAATAAATTGAATGCTGTCATACAGACCACTTAATAGTTTACCAACTTGCAAATGCAAAATCTTTTGATTTTAAAGCTGTAAACAATCGCACTTTCAAAATAAAAAAATATCCGACAATAACAAAAAAAAAACACACAGTTCCTTGCAACTTCAATTTTTACAGAAAACAGAAATATCAACGTTCGGCTTCGGCAAAATCTTCGGCCTCACTTGGCCGAAGGTGATATTTATAGCCGAAGGTGGCCGAAGCCGAAGCCGAATGTTCGGTCGGACTCTAGTTACAACCTAATATTTTGCTTCCTCATCTTGCTGCAATAATCCTCCTCATCCACATCTCAATTCAACAGAAGCGCACTGATTTTATGTCAATTTTATGTTCGTTATATCGGATAGCAAATTGTGACCTTCATTCGCTATTAAAGATATTTGCTGTATCGGGTATTGATTATACTGGACGTCCACACATTTGTGTTGATATTGTAATAGAATTATTTTAATTTTGTCGAAACAAAATTTAACCTATTATTTTATTTTTTTAGTGTTAGGTACTTAGTTTGGTTAATGACAGAATATATAATTTGGTCTGAAGTGGGTTATTTTCATTGTGAGTCATTGAACTTATGTAAGGTTTCAAGGGATATCGAATCAGCCCACCTCTCTTTTCGTCCTTCATCCACCAATAATTTTAGTCTGAGAGGCTGTCTGCATTTCGCCACAGTTGTTCTCTCATCTCCATTCGTCGTCGTTCAAGGGAGATTTGGTTCATCGCCTGAACATCCGTTCAGTAATGACCTAAAATTTATTTTCTTTTGCTGGTAGTTAATCCTTGATCCCCTTCTGTGCTTTTATGCAGAGACTCCTTTCTTTTTAGTACCACTGATGTGTGTTTGATGTGCCACTGATGTAATATTGTCTGTTTGACCCATACGTTCGATTACCGCAATTTTAACCTAAGTAACTCTTTACATGCAGCAAAGCAATCGTCGCAGTTTGATAAACTGCATTTTTTCTGCAGTGCTTTGTGGCAGGTTGTCCTTCTTTTCCGGAAACGATCCATTACCAACGTGAGCGTGTGCCCGAAAAATTAAATGAAAATTAATGATGGCACGAAATATTAATGTCTTTACTTCCTTTTCCTTCGATTTGAGATAAATTAGCCAAAACTCCTGTCATAAATTGGGAATGGAAGGCATTCATCTCCTGACTTTCTCCACCCCAATCAAAGCAAAGCCAGGTAGCGCTTGTGAAACGTCAAAGCCACATCCCATCGTCAAACTCCACAGACTTCCATGTCTGTTCGAACAATGCCACAATACCATCGCGAGTGTTATCGATTCACTAAACAACTTGAAAATGAAAAAATCACGTTCTGGTACGGTCCACATTAACAAAGGTTTCCGTTGCAGTCAATAAAAAAGCTAGTGTTCCTCCGCCACCTCGGCACAGTCCCGGTATCACACTCCTCACAAAGAGGTGAAAACTCCGTGCCATCTACCGAATCTCCGTGGCATATGTCATACGTGCGACACCCCCGCCCCTCAACGACAGTCAGGTATACTACAGGTATCGAATCTAGAGCCATGAATTCCCTCCGTTAGGAGACTCAAAAGTTGTGGTTCAACGCCAGCTAGCGCGCTGACAGATTGAGCTTGTGAATGTGTTTGTGTGAAGTTTAACACAATGCATTTTTATCTCCCCACCGTGTCACGGTTGTGTATGCACATGAAGAAGATACATTTTTCCTTGCACAGATAAAACGTTTTTTTTTTTTTCTATTTTCCATATTTTTTGTGACTCGTATTCTGGAACAGTCCAACGACCGGCAAACAGACGGATCCCAGCTGAAGAATGGAGCGGGAGAGAGAAAAAGAGATACTCCTACAGAATGGCAGATGAATCTGGAAATTATTTCATTTGCTCTCCACCGCTAGAATAAGAATGACAGCACGATGAAGTGAACCGAAAAGCACAGATACACGCGTACATCGACGCGCATTCGCTGCTGAGAGCACCGGCGATGACGATGACGATGACGCTGACTACAGCAGCCATACGTACATACATACAGTCATAGAAACTCTGTGAGATGCGGTGTGTGCTGTGCTGTGCTGTGATATGTGCCCGGTTATATGGGCTGGGATGGATGATGACGATTTTGTAAATTGTTCACCATGGGGGGTTCAATGACATCTTGCGCAGATATATCCACATTCAGCGAGCAGGAGAGATGTCACTGCTGGTTCTGGTGCTGGTGCTGGTGCTCTTGGTTGTGCTCCAGGCCTGTGTCTACGAGTGTGTATCTACCCAAGTTTGTCCAACACTCCAGTCTAAGTTTTCAAAACAAGGCAATTGGCATAGAATGGATGTCTATCTGTCTCTAAGTCTGTTTCAGATGTTGATGTTAAGTGTATGTGCGTTTTTGAACAGGAATAGATGTAACAGGGCGTCAGGGAAGTCAGATAGAGATCTCTATTGCATTTTGCCTTCCCGCATGACGATGATGATGATGATGATGATGGAGGAGGTGCCGCTGGTGTTGATGCTGCTGTGCGAGTTTAGTGCACATCGGTGATCAACGAGTAGGCCTTGTTCATAAGTTTATGATAGTTTAACATGCCGCAAAGCGACTAAGAAAGATGGTTGTCTTCCGGTGTGTGTAACGATGAGGGGATTGTGTACCGTGCCAATGGCGAAATGGGCGAAATGCGAAGCAACGACAACTGTTCCAATTCTGACAGCTTCACATTAAAAAGGGAATAGCTTGAGGTAGATGGAAGCAATTAACAGGAAAAGAAAAAAGAAAAAGAAAGGTGGGAGAATTCTGGAAGTTTTCCTGTCAAGCCTAGAGCATCGTGCGAATGAGATTGTGTTCGACGAAGTACAAAGCTGCGTGGGAGTGACAGAACGACTTTCTGAGACAGTCATTCCTTAATGGGATCTCATAAGTGCAGCTGTAATTTGTCACATAAGAGTCGGGTGTATAAGAAGATAGTATTTACATCGGCATTTCAAGCGCTCTAATTATAAAGAGTTGTAGAGAAGGCAAACTCCTACAGATTTGAGAGGCTTTTAGTGGGTGTATATACAGAAATGATTGCTTGAAGATACTTTGTTACGTAATGTATTTCTATATGTCGTACCAAAAATTGGTCGCCTTGTTCGTGCACATTCTCTTAAGAAGAGATAAAATTGCAAAAAAGTAAACCAATGCAATGAATACAAAAAGCAATCAAAAGGAGCCTACATCCTCTAATAGGTGTGTACGGGGAAGAAAAGTTGGTTGTCACCGCACATCCATTCGCCAGATATAAACTTACTGCAAACAGCTTACTGCAAACAGCTGAAAGCTGAAAGTTGTAGAAGTTTACCCTATCGTAAAATAGCCAATTGTAGTAGAAAATAGTGGGAACTAATCGGTTTTTCGGCGTACTCGAGCAAACTTACACATCCCGTTCCATTTGCAATGAGACTGCTCTGATGTTAAAAAGAGGACGCCTTGTAGTGCATTTCTTTCATCATTTCATCAAATCAAATCAAATCTCGGAGTCAATTCAGCGTTGTAAGCGATCATAAAACTTGTCGAAGCGGTTCTGGTGCACGAGGATGAGGATGTCGGTCGAACCCTTCTGAATGTGTTTCTCTTTGAGCTTATGAAACAGCCAGAAGTTGAACGGTGCCGGATCAAGCGAGTACAGGGTACAATAATTATTAACCCCACCATTATCAATGTGTCTGTGCTGATAGAAATCTTGAAAACCAAGATCTCAAAGTGTGAGAGATGGATAAATTTTAACACCTGCCTACATGCGAGATAAACGTGGCCAAAAATGGATCTTCGGAGAACCACAGCCATCCTCAGCCTTAGCAGAAATAAGTTGGGCAACATGGTAGGAGTCCTCCCGCCGCTAGACTAGGCCTGCCATACAAAGACGTCTGCAGCAGATGTATGGATGATGAATAGGAAGAAATACCCTCGCACTTCCTCTATACCTGTCCTGCAATCGCCTCCACAAGGAAAGATACCATAGGAGCTTTCTACATAAATGAATGAACGGACATATCAGAAATAAACGTCAAGAAAATCTGGATGTTTATCCAGAAAACAAGATGGTTTTAAGCGGTTGGAAGCCGGCTCAGTGGCATCACAATGGATCCCTTGGGTCTAAGTGAATCCTTCACCTGTGAGGAAAGTCACCTTACCTTCCTACCTATGCTAGCCAGCAAATGAATGATTCGACATGTTAGTTTATTGCTCGAGTGGGAAATTAAAATCGAGTCTCTGTCACTTCTGATGCACGATAACAAAGTTAGAAAGCAACCGTGTTCAGATTCGGACAATTTAAGATTGTTGATGACCTAGCAAAGAGAAGAATACATGTCGTAGCTGCTACTGTTTAATCTAACACAGCGCCCGTTTTATGAGAAGCAATGATATATTTTTAGTGTAAAGTGAAAGCTTCGAAGTTAGTTATGAAATACAATATGTATCTGTCAAATGCCCGATTCAGCTTTGCCTGAAAATTACGTTTTGATTGAGTTTTTTTTTTTGCAAAAGTGCGGCTTAATTTGACGAATAGAAGCTCGAATTTTACTTTGGTGCATGAATCGAGAATGGAGAATTGGTGGGACTTATCTTTAACATATCATAACATATTCATTTCAAGAAATTTGTTACGCAAGGGAGACATTGTTTTACAGCTTCTTGGCATATCGTGTTTTTTTTTTGCGAAAATAAGCGTTTTTACGTCTATAGCATAAATTTCAGGGAGTCAGCCAACCACGTTCTGTAAAGCATTGGAACGGCCGATCCAGCATAATTTTTGTAAAAAAATGTGGCCCAATGACAACGTTAGTCGAAAAACCAGAGCAAACTGTTATTCTCTGTGCATAGGGGAGTGGAAATGAGCCTCATCACTCAGAATAATTTTGTGTGAAAAAATTCTGTTCTTGTTCATTCACCTCCAGCACTGAATCAGCGAAGTTCGGCCGAAGCCGAAGCCGAATGTTCAGTCGGACTCTACTTGTAAGCATGTAGGCCAAAATCTATGCAAAATGCGGTGCAAAGTAGTTATGAATCCAATGCCTGAGGACACACCCGTGTTTTCTTAACACACCTGCGTTTTCAGCCACATTTTTAGCTAAGGTGGCGGAATATTCAGTTGCATGTCAAAACGTTAATCTCGGATTCGAATGCTCTTGTCGTGCCTTAATTTTCACTCGTAAAATAACAGCAAATTCATCCATCTTGTTATTTTATGTAATACGTGAATAATCCCCCAAGATTATTATGGACAGCAGACACATGGGTTTATAAATAAATAATGAGCAATGTTTACTGTCGTTTTCCGATCTCCTGTTCGATGGGCAGCTACCAGTTTGGGTCCGTCTCTTGGCCTTCTTTCTTTTCTTTTCCCATGTTATCACAGCGATTTCGGGGAGCGCCTGTCCGCAACAACATGGAATACAATCACACGTTCATCGGTGAGCATTAAGAACTTGTCGTGACTGGCCGATTTGCACCTGTCTGTGATCTGGCATGAGGTAGAAATATGCCGTCTAGGAGCGGATGTCTGCGTCTGTAATCACTTCCCTTTAAGTTATGTATGTCATGGAAAACTTAAGATACAACTTTTCAATAACATTTCCATCATTTCACAATCCAAGAACCACTCCAACAATGATGACAAAACTTCTATCATCTGCGTTTTGGATAAAAACAAAATTTGTTATCTTCCTCACAAACGTCGGTCGTCCACCCACTGCTTTCAAGGCTTGTTTCCCAATTAACGAAACGAGTTACAACGACAGGAAAACACTCAGAGACGCCAAGACAAGACGGACAAAGGAAAAACGAGAGCGAAAGATACCCGAATGCCCAAGTATAACAAATAAAATTTATTATTTATACTCGCGAGTATCTGCAGAATAATGCGTTTTATATGCGGGCTTGTGCTCTCTGGCGTCTGGGCGACTGCCTTTCAAGCAGTAGTGCACCTCTTCCAGACACAAGACGCGACTTGACTAGTGCGCGGCGGTTCTGTTGTTGCTCTTGCACTGAGCACTTCTTATTTTAAGGTGCAACGAACGCATAAGTTCCTCTTACTCTTTCCGAGAGCGATTCCATTGTGCTCCTCACGTAGATACACATTTCTTCGTTTGGTTTGGAAAAAAAGATACAGAAATTGAATTTTATTGCCTTGGTGTCAGTCAGGATTGGGTGGAAGTGGTTAGTCACCGCAGTATGTAGGATATCTGTGGTTACCCAGATACAAGCGTTTTTTATCTGAATAAACAGAGGAATCAACGAAATGGGCCAATGGTTTATCTTGATCTAATTGAAGAGGAAAGACCAGCGTGTTGACTTTCGCTGAGTTAGCTGCTCCAGTGGATAGTGATAATCGATACGTGTTCGATATCGGTTTTTGCTTTCTTTGAACTTGCCCTTTGGGGCTGTGTCTTTGATCGATGTATGTGTTTGCAGTGAATGATATCGGGGTTTTGGCGGTTTGGGGTTCCTACAAATCAAGTGTTTTTTTGTTATCTTATCGCTTGTGGAATTTTGTAATCTAACCTAGGCGAATAGTAAAAAAAACACCTAATTTATATAATTTAACCCTAAAATGATAAAGTTACGATTTTATTTCGAATTGTATGACTCGGAAATTCTAAAAATCAGTAAATTATTTTTGTCACTTAAGTGATAATCAGTTGTAACATAAGTACAATTTTTAGACCTCAACAATTTATTTAAAAAATCTATTTAGTCCATCACATCTGTCTTTATCTGCGCACATCAAGTTGATTGAGGTCCCTCTCCATTTGTGTACGCAACCTTAATAGTAGACGTCCTCTGTTGCGTTGTCAAACAGGCTCAGAGTTGAAGATTTTTTGGCCGGAGTTTAGTTATTCAGCGTTGTTATATACAACATGTATAGCGGTACAGTCCTTACAGTTCGTGGTTGCATCTTCTCCAGATGCCATCAACGCAAATATAACCAAAGTCGCAGGCAAGGTCTTACAGCCTGAGTACGTTTTCGGACTTGCTGTCGTGCGGGATGTATTTACCGATGACTCCAGCAAAGACGTCCTCTTAACCTTGCTTAGTGTTAAAATCTCTTAAACGATTTTAGTATCGGAGCTGGGGAATCGATAGTCTTTTCGTGGGGTGGGTGCGCAAATCAGATTGATTATGGGTCATTACTGAATGCAAATGCAATCCACGAATCAGATACATGTCTTCTGAGCGGATGTTGAAGATGACGTAATAAATGGATATCAGAGGAGAACTGGACAATTTCAGAGAGTCTTCATAATTAAGAGGAATCTTGAAAGAAGGACGAAAAGGAACCCAATTCGGTGGTCTGATTAGGCATCCTTCGAAGCCTCATATGTATGCATGCTTTTCGATCGGCCAATGGTCCTTAAGAATAGCAACCATTCTGAAAATGAACCATATATTTATCTAACTGGGCCAAAATCTCTTTTGATGTGACATAGTCCGCAAAACTTTGTCAATATTTTAGAAAATGTTGGTAAAGCTCTTAACCACTTTTGGGGAACATAAACTGGTTCTGCCATAGAACAGACCTGCAGTTGGTAGGATTTAAGCTTTGCTGATATTCGGCTCTGTTTTGGAAGGTTGGGGAAATGTGATGAAGATTTGGGTACAGTGTATTTCTACTCATACCTTCTTCAATTGTTTTATTCGGTTAACAAGACATCACTTGTTGAATGACCATTTTGATGAAGTGAAACAGAAAATTCTATGTCGGAACATCTTAACATTTCATTGCACGAGTTAGTATCTTTGTATCTGTTGAGACTTAAATCGGGAGTAATGTCTTGTACCGTGAGATGTCGACCCGCGCCTTAAATTTAAATTGTCCTTCATGAGGCGCAATTTAGATCATCAAGACGTCTCATCGGTTAAATTGTAAAGAACCCAATGACGTAATTGAAATCGTTAAGATTCACGTCAAAGTTTTTATAGAATTTATTGCACACGGCTAGGTATTATGCTGCGCATACGTTATTAGACGGGAATACTTCATAAGGCTCCATAAGGCATTCGCAAAACAATCGTTTCGCAAAAGATGGTCTAAAAATAGATGTGGCTTGTGATTGCGACTGAACTGGACTCTCTCGTTCATTTTGAAATAATCAATCTATCACGCTCAGTTCCATTTATAGAAAAACATTTATCATTGAGGAGAGCGATTAGATCATCCCCGATCTGGACCTGTTGGATTAGGCCTTGCACGTTGAGTGGTTCCCAAAAGATCTAATGTAGAAATCAAATCGTTGTCCAAATTAACGCACATAAACGTTTTATAAGGGAAACACTTTTAGAGGAAATTAGTTGAAACACCATCTTCAGGGAGGAATGTAAGGGTAACGATTTAAAAGCTTGCCTTTGGGGGAAATATTAATTCGATTGTTATGTTTCTCGTCAATCGCCCTGAGTCCAACACCAAAACCGTTTCTTCAGACTTACGTAGATGTGAAGATTTATGATCTATAAACGAGGATCGATGAAAGTGATTATGACAGTAAGCACAATTTTACGGCTCACATGAATTTTTGAATTTTATAGGTTTTCGCTAGTTCACAGGTTTGCAACCGTATATGGGATGCCCCATTCCTTGACACCTTCTATCGAGAGTAGGTGTTTATCTACAAATTTAACCTTGATATAATGTGTCATACCTATTCACCGCCCCCTACGAACGGTGTTAAACTGTGTTGTTACAAGATTAGAATTGTTTCGTTTGAATGGGTTCGAACGTAAAAAGCGATAAACGTCTCTTAGGCCGGAGATGTTCATAAAGATTGAAGCAGGCACCCAGAAAGAGCCCCATTTTATTCTGTTTTGACATTTTATCGTTCGAATTAGCATTATTATTGTATCTAGAACGTTTTATTATGTTTGGCCACAATCCTGTACTATGGTTTCGTCTAATTTCCATTTCTGACCAAACAATGGCACGAAGCATGTGGTGCGTCCCGCTTGGATGGTGTGGTTCGTCCAGTGCGTGGTTGGAAAATTTCCCACAATGGAGAAACAAGAAATTGCAATGGTCGTTCGATTCAGTTCGGAGGCAATCCCCTGTCAGAGATTAATTCCATCTTATACTATTTTCTTCTTCTTTTTTCTCCTTCACCATTTCCATTGTCTGCTCAAGCGTGCGTGTAATTTGTCTAATGTAACACATGAGTGTTCCTAAGTCGTCTTAGTTTCATCAGCACGTCGCTTCTGTTTCGTGGCATTGAAACGACAACGAAGAAAGCCCATTTCTTAAATCCTAAATCCTAAATCCTTTATGGAGCTAAGGACGATCACACATAAGCATACGTCAACTGTAGTTGGTTGGGAGAAGAGGTGCGAAGGTCGGTCTTACGATTGTAACTAAAATCAGTCGTAAAATTTGCGAAACCTTAGAAAGGACTCAGACCATCTCTCATCGGGCGACGACGGCGAGGGTTGTATGGGGTATTCCTTTCGGGGTAATGCGTTTGAACGGATGGGGTTCAAATTACTTGGGACAGGAAGAGGGTTTCGGGTGGCTGCTGTGAGTATTTATTTTCGGTTTTTATGGATTTGGATCTGAGCAAGATGTGGGGAGCCTTTCGAATTGATGAGGGGATTCCTTTTTTCGTTCTTTTTTCCCAATTTAATTCCCGAGATTATGAGGAATTAATTTAAAAGGGCCGAGTTAAATCCACAAATCATGTTAACCACTTTGAAATTCGTAAGAGTAAAAGAAACAGTTTTATGGGCGACCAATGATTTGATTTACGTCGTGCTTAAGAAAGCAGATTTTTGATATTTTTTCTATCTGAATAAGCATAAGGAGGAACATTCATTTTGTGACTGGCATTTCTTGAATTAGTTTGAAATTGGTAAGTGGCTAAGTTATTCGAATGCTTTTCTGCCTCACTAAGGGGGTTCTGCTTTGATGCTGATAGCTGATTGATAGAGACTCTCTGATGGGAGCGCTATTCTATTGAATAAGTAATTTGAACAATTCCCAGTAAAAGGCTTAGCGATATAATGTCGGAAAAATATTTGTTATTGCGTATGAACTTTCTGACGGAGTCTAACCGACGACTGCAGTGGCAGCAGTTAATGTAACAGCGCGAAAATACAATACAAATTAAAAAATAATTCCTAAAAGTCAACTTTTATAGTAAAAATTATAGCTGTTACGGTCCCTGATTCATACAAAAACGTAAGTGGTTTTAGTCATTAACGGATTGAATAGGTCTCTCAGTGGAAGCATACTTTTACATCATCCCCAGGTCACAATGGGCACAAGCTGTTAGCCCACAAGTTCCGAAAACCATGTTTTACAAAAAGGAATAAACTCAGTTGATTAGAAAAGTCCAGTTGAGAAAATAGTTGAAACCAAGCGACCACGCAAAACGATGACTTTTTGTGCTGAAAATGAATGAGTAAGGCCATGATATTTCACTCTGAGCGATGAAGCTCATTTTCATTAGTATATGTATGTATGTAATCAAACAAAACTGTCCCGTCTGGAGATCCGAAACCGCAAAACAACAACAAATCCGCAATATGTGACAGTTTGATGCGTTTTTTAAGGCTGTCATTGCTGCAAAATACAGCTGCATTTATACAAATACGAGATGAACAATTTGCATGCATAGCAAATTATCTTTGTCGACACATTTTTAAAGCTTTGCTAACTTAACTTAGTTGTAGCTACTGAACTTTCATTTGGTTAAGTATTAAAGACCCCTGGGAAGATTGGCCGTCAATTCGATTTGTTCGCAAGGAAACTAATCAATCCACTTTCTCTTTATGTAAGTAAGCGAAATACATTTTTTAGATTACCTTCCACCTCAGTCGTTTTCTCCAAAATCTTTATTATTTAATTCACTATAAGTGGCTGTCCGAAGTTGATAGAGAAAACACAATTTCCTGTGCTTGTGGACAGAAAAATCTGACATATATTCGCTTAAATGGTTTTCTCAAATTTCCACTCAACCGAAAAGCTCTGAAGCGTTCCGTGATATTCTTGTTCCATTTTGGTCCTTGTTTTCTTCGTGTACACACTCAAAAACTCACCCAGTTGTGAAATGCCTTCTTAACATCCGTCATCGTCGTCGTCTATGTCTTTGTTCGATGTCCTCTGTTAGATTCCTGAATTTACCTTGTTGTTAGAACACAATTCGATTTTCGATGAATGGTTTCAAAAGTATCTTAACACAGCTTGGAATCTGCTTCAATTGTCACTAAAAAAAATGAAGAAGGGCGATGTCTGAAATGTTCAAATGTGTATACTGCATAAATAAGCATGAATGTGTGTACTAAAGTTCACAACTAAAACTTCTTCTGATGTGAGTCGTCGTTCCAGTAATGTTTCTCGGTCAAAAGTTCAAGAGGTCTGTGAATGGAGCAAAGCAGTGCATCCGTTTGAATCGGTTGCATGGCAACTGTCTGTCTGCGAGTGAGTGTGTGTGTGTGAGTGAGTGTGTGAGTGTTTGCTATCCTTCTGCCCTGGAATATTAAATTTCGCAATTCGAACCGCACCCATTGCGAGCACGAAACGCGAGGAAAATTGCAATTTGCTCAGGGACATGACCCATTTAGTTTGTGTATCTACGCCATACCCATAGAGGTATGGGGGAGGTGAAGTGTATCCATCCTCAACGTTTGCCACTCAGCTACTTTAAATGCAATTTATTCCATCGGTATTCAATTTGACTTCGAATAATGAAATTTCAATTAGTCCAACGCGATGTGACACCGAGGATGTCAATTTGGTTAACACAACCCTTTCAGCAATCGCGCATGCATACATATGTAGACAGAGGTCCTCGTGGCAAACTAATGGCGAATTCATGAAGGCGAACTGGCAGGCAGGTGAGGCACTTGCTGTATTTGGATGTTCAGCCGTTCAGGGTTGCATCTGCATTGTGGCAATGTTGGTGGTAGCAGTCCTTGGTCCTTGGCTAAGTGATGGAACAAGGTGCAGCAAATTTATAACCCGTATGCACGATGTGAATTATAGCTCATCAAGTTTTTTGTTTGTTTGGCGTACTTGCTGCTGATGGTCTGAATTTGTGTGTGCCTGTCTGTGGTTTTGTAGGGCTCCTTCTGTGAGGATTCTCGAAGATAGCAAAATATGAATTTTAAATTTAATTTGAAGGCAAAATGTTTTGCAATTTGCAAACAGGAACGGCGGCGGTGATGACGGAAAACATGGTTACGAAACGCAAGGTGATGTGGCTTTAGGCAGGCAGGTGGAAAATTAACCTGTGCCAGTGACAAAGTGGTTGCCGAACGAGATTTGGATTTGTCGACGATGGCGCCGGGGTTATTTTTTCTCTTTTGCGGCTGCGAGGTTAAATTTAAATTTGAATATATTGTGAGTTAAGTGTCAACAAAGTGGTGATATGAAAGATCAAAGCGAAAGCCCTTAGATCACAAAATCGGTGCGGGAGATAAGACTGATGAAAATGTGTTTTTTTTTATGAACGAACATACGGATCTTAACACGTTTCATTCTCTGGGTGGGGTTCCGAAAAGTACTCACCTACAATTTTAAAGTTTTTTTGTGCATACTCGTAATCTAACACATAAGACGTAAAAATCCAAAGGGGTTTTCACCGCAATCTACTGGAACAGACTGAAATGGCATGTACAATTTGAAATTCCTGAAAAGAACGAATTGAAATATGTATCTTCTAAGCCCCAAAGCGTATGTAAACAAACTACATATCAAATTAAAGCTATACTTGAAGACTTTCAATTGATACAAATCGTTACAATCCGTAACAAGATTTAAAGTTATAATTAATTTTGAAAAAATGTGCATACATTTCAATAAAAAAAAATTTCATTTCATATGTGTTAGACTATTAAATTTCAAGAAAATCGGAGGTGAGTACTTTTCGGAACTTTATCCTATTTTTCCATGGCAATTTTGCAACCAAAAATTGTCTTGTTTCCTTTTTATCAATTTTATTTGTTTTGGACCTCCACGAAATACCATCGAAGATGAAAAGAGAGGTTAAAGATATATGCCACGAAAATCAAAATGATTAGCTTTGGTAAGGCCTCAACAGCTCAAAGAAGCATTGTCCAGCAACCGGTGGAAAGAGGTACTGCCTCAACTGATAGCGGAACTGAACCGAACTGGACATTACGAAATGAGTCGCCAAATATGCATAAGTACGCTTTTAGGATCCTAGGATCCAATATTTAGGATCCAATATTTTGCGTAGCAAACACTGTGTCTAAGAACACTAAGACTAAACTGTTTCGCGACAATGTCGAATTTGTACTATAATGAAAGAAGCACAGGGTGGGTCATAGAAAGCTATAGGTGCCTACGCATTTGTCAGAGAAAGGTCCAGAAACAAGAAGACACTAATATTCAGTGACGGAAGTGACGATTGGACGATTGGACGATTGGACGATTGGTCACACATTACGATAGGGTGGTAGCTACATAACTAATCATGCTATGCAATGCAACTCTTTAGCACAAAAGATCTGGCGGTCGACGTCGTCGAGCAGTGAGAGTGAACCGTGACAGTTTGGAAGAACTGAGTCACATTTCCATAAATCGAACGCAATGACATGTAGACGTAGCAGTGGTTATATGCCCCACAAGGGGATGTATGTATGTCAAGTGTTATAGTTCTCCAAACAATACGTACTTGAAAGCATAAAATACGTAACTTGGGGAGTTTCTGTATTTAAGTAGGTCTTAAGCTCCTTTGTTGATTCGTATATTTAACAGTTGGAGGGTAGAGGAGGTAGAGTCCTCATCATACTAAGACCCTTATTGTGAAGCCCTAATGTAGAAATCTGAATCTCATTCTCCTCCTATTTTTGAGTTGTGTTTTACTGAGTGTTCTTAAAAAGCAGTAAATTTTGTTTAACGTGATGCCCGATTTTTTCTTTTATTTATTTAAAGTTGTTTTTTCAGTATTCTATTAGCAACTGATGCAACTCATATTGTTCACGGTAAGTGAAGGGTGTCCTGTTTAACGGGAGCCCCTAAATTTTCTTATTAGTGGGCTTATCTTTAGACGATTGCGTCTACTGAGTGCACCAAGAAACATTGTAAACTTCGCCTAGTCAGACAGTAAGAGTTAGGTGGCCTATCATATTAATATATAAAAATAATAATAGATATTATATATAATAATATAATATATTATTATATTATTATTATCATAATGAAATTAACAATAATGGTGGCCCTACAGTCCGAGATGGACTTGGACCTTGAATTTATAGCAACCACTCGTGCATGTTATTGTTCTATCACTAGAACAGGAGACCTACAATTTAATGCCGACTCCGAATAGCGAGATTGTGAAGCTTTTTACAGACAGGTATACTCTTTGAGCATTGTCAGTGACTCGGTGGAGCCGACAAATTGTTGTCTGTGTTGAGAAATTGACTGGACTGGACCTGGACTGAAAGTCTAGCGCGTAGGAGTCGACGGAAATACCCACAAATCCACGCCGCACACGGTAGACTATCATACCTAAGCTATAAAGTCCTTTGATACAATATGGAATATGTGAGGGGGTTTGTAGTTTTGAATAGTATGCACTTTCCTCGAATTAAATGGTTTTCGAAGTCGAGAAAAAGTTACGCCTAAGTTCTGTCCAAGTCCTCTTTTGACAAAGTCTTGACAATGCCTGCATGGTCTGCGAGGTTTATACGGAAGATTTGGTCTTCCTCTTCTTAAACCAAGATGGTCGAACTCAAAGGCTTTTAGCCCCAATATAGTTGTTCATAGCTCGATGTGGTTGAGCCATTATATTCGACCGATCTTTACCGTCCTCACTATGACCACATCTTTGACATCTTTGTACAGGTCATAGATATGTCTTCGCGATACGTCTTCTCCTTCATTTGCCTTCCTTGTAGACAGAACTAAATATCCGATGAAGCAGTTTTCTTTCAAAGACACCAAGAATTAGCTCCATCGTCTTGCTCATTGTTCAGCTCCTCTCCTCCTCTTCCTCTAAGTCGTGCGTGGAGTAAACTTAAGCACGAGGTAGCTACACTCCTTAGCTACCTCAAATTTTAAAGCATTTATAGCAGTCGATGACGTTTATTCCCAATGGTAGGCCGCGGATTTTATTTTATTTTCCAGCTCGATTCCACTGCGCTTTTTCATGGAAGTTTGTACAACGTTATTCCGGAAACGCGTGACGATGCCGTGACGATTTTGTTTGCCCGCCACACTAGTTGCTTCAATTCAGTTTAAGGATATCAAACGACACGACATCTTGCCGGAAATGCAGTACATCTCTTAGAGAGTTCGGAGGACCTGGGACATAACTCCATGCATTTCTTAGCATGATGCATAACAACCCAATTCGGCCATTGTATTAAATAATTCATTACAATGAATTCTATCATGTCGATTTGTCGCCGTGGCGTAGTGAGTTAGTGTGTCGACTCCCACCGAAGGTCCATGGTTCGAATCCGGATCAGGACACCAAATTCCATTTTTACGGCACCACCTCTTTTAAACCCCCCAATGTAATGTAAATATTTGTTCTTTGGTTGATTTGTGTGGCTCAATAGTGCCTGCCGATTATTGCGGTGTATAAAATACTGAATGACCTTGATAGTTTTTGCAGGAGGTAGGGCCTTCTTTTTGTGAATTGTGCAAATAGAACCGATATTTCAGTCGTTCGTCTTCCCAAATGCTGCTAAAGTCCTGGTACTTTGCTTCTTACCAAAGCGTCGCCGCCAACTTTGAGCTCTGATGGCAAAGCCACGTATGTACACACAAATTCAAGCTTTCACCTTTTACACAAGCATTCACAGTTGTCGATGCAATTAGCTGTTCCTGAGTTTTTACGATTTAAATTAAAAACGTTCTTCTAAATTACTCGTATGCCATTGAATTGCAAACTATAGGTTAGGTTAGGTTAGGGGGCTGCTAGTGAATTCACCAGCACATTTTGACCATTTTTGGTCCATTGTGATACCTATAGTCAGACTACTACCACTGATCGACCGCTCCAGTGATAGTGCCGTTAATTTGATCCCAACGGCAAATGATGACTGGATCAGATTTGAAAAACCGGATAAAAATGTAATAACTTTGCTTTCACTGGGATTCGAACATGGGACACCTCTAACCTGGGGCAGGCACTTAACCAACTGCAACTATTTCTGCACCAATTACATATTTCTTAGACACTAGTATTGCACAATTAAAATAAAATAAAATAAAATAAAAAAAGAGATTTGGTAATTTTAACCTTGCTACTGACAATGTATATGCTGTTAAAAATAGTTGGGTAATTCTATAATCATTATTATTATAAGAGGAAAAGTTGAACGAAAACATCTCTGCACAGTTGATGATGTTTACACAAGGAAATTAGAGGGGTGGTTGTGATACACATTGATTTCAAGTTTGCTTATAAACATATACGAGTAACTACATATAAGCAAATAAAGATAGATACATGTATAATAAATCAATAAGTAGTCGAATATTTTAAACAAATAAATAAATAAATAAATAAATAATTAAATAAGTAAATAAATACATAAATAAGTGAATAAATAAATAAAAAAAAAGAAATAAATGAACAAGTAAATGAACAAATAAATAAATTAACAGATAAATAAATAAATAAATAATGACATGAAAAGTGTATAAGTGTATATAGTACATTTATAATTGTTGGTTATGTTTCGTAAACGTAATAACTTTGCTTTCACTGGGATTCGAACCTGGAACCCCTCCAACTTGGGGCAGGTACTTAACCAACTGCAACTATACTCCTCTCTAAAGATTGTTACACTGCAACCAAAAATGTGCAATGCGACCAGACCACTTTTTGTAACAGTTCAACTTGTTCAGGTCATCACAATCCATAACTGAACTCGTTTGCCACCACCATTCCAGGGTGATAAAAGCATCTAATAACGTCGCTCCATACATTAGATCATACTCTCCTAAGCGCATTCTTATTGCCTACCCACGCGTCTCGCTTTAGACACGAGAGAAGATTAATTGGCATTAAAAAGGGGCAAGTCGTCAGAACTCTGGCTACACACACACGCAATCGCCACTAGATCGGCCTTCATGTCTCCAGCATCGAAAGTGTGATAATAATTTTCAATTTGAGCTGGAAAGACTACGAGTTCCATTTCGCGTCATCCCATAAGTCTGCTCTGTTGTAACATCGTCAGCGATGGCGGCGGCGCTTTTTTACGGAGAAGGGAGCTCAGTCAACGAGAACGTGCCTTATGGCGCCAGTGTCAGTCGTTTCGCGCGCTTCTATGGAAATGCTGGACAATTTAAATGGAATTAATCAAGGCGGTGAATAGGATTTGTTTGATTCTCTTTGTATTCCTTCGCCTTTATCGGATGAAATGGAGAAACGATGATTGGTTTGAATTGCCCCCGACCGAGCTTGGCCATCTATTGGCAACTAATCGATGCGTCGGCGAGACGACATTTATGAGACAGCAATGAAAATCGTTTTCCGTATAGCATATGCAAGCAGAGATGTATGTGATTGGCCGTTTAGCGTGGCGTTTATGTAAGGAGAGACGCAATTTTGCATCGGTGAAGTCAATGACAGCTGCGCCGCTGTAGACGCTGGTGGCACCTCCAATCGATTGCAGGTACATACCCGTACATATGTACATAAAGCAAGATTGAAATCGTTTTAGAGACGCTTTGAACCGACGGCGGCAGCGGCATATAATTGCTTAGAATATGTGTCTGCATTTTGTAATAGTTAAGTGGTTTGGTTTCTGTTTTGGTTCTTCAAGGTGCAGAAACTGGTTTTAATCAACTGGCGGTTGGGAAAAGTGAATTTGGTTCGGTACATGAAGGGAACGGGGTTGGGTTGCGGGTGACATGCGGTTTTTCTTTTTGAGGTAAGCGTTTGTGGGAGAGAACATCGTGTCGTAATTACGTTTGTCAGCAAGTGGATTACATTACTCCATGGGAGCATTGCAATATATCTTTTATGAAGTATTTTTGAAGAAAACCAATAAGCGTACATACATACATATGTATAAACATAGAAGCTAACATTTAGTGATGTTGCGTATCATATTTTTAGATCAAATACTTTTATTCATATAAACAACATTTGTTAGAGACAAGTAAGATAAAAATTACTTACACAAAAGATCGTTCATCAGTCGCAGCGTCTCACAAGATGAAAAAAAAAACACCCTTCGTGAAACACTTGGGCGAGGGCCAGCAGACTGATTTACCACCAAAAAACAGCGAAGGTAAAAAAAGAATCATATTCGTTTTACGTCCTCTATTTATACGCTGACGAAGTTCGACGAGTCACTAAAGTAGTTATTTCATTCTTTCAGGCGTTGAAGCAAAGTACCGCAACTCTTACGCTTAAAGTCTAGGTTCGATTCCGACACACCACCTACGTACTTTACGGCTGAACCTGTATTGGGTAATTGACAGTGATCAGACAACAAACCTGTCAAAAAAACAACTTCAAATTTCGCCGTTTCGACAACTGTACATACCCCCCACACGTAAAAGCACGCACATCATGAGTGGATGCGGTAAAGGCTAGGCACAAGTCCACTCCTAACTGTAGCCTCACCCAAGTATGAAGAAGAATGCCACCGCCCGAAAAAAGAATCCCGTATTCACTGGGTGATTTATAAAGGCTACTCTGATTATTTTGATTCCTCGCATTTTATTACAAATACATATTATGTAGAAATGTATTCTTCTGTTTATAACTGATGAATTTTTTGAATTGCGGTTTTATCTGCTCGGGCTATCATTGGAAACTAACACATGTATCTAATGAAACAATGAGCGATGAATTTAAGTTGTTGCTGTGCATTTAGAGGTTAGAATGAACTTTATTTTTATATACTTTTTGCATAAAGTAAACTAAAAATAATAAATAAAGTTTTAGGTACTCTCACGGGGAAGGTTTCATCGTATAAATGTTTTCTGAAAGAATCATTTTTCAATATCAGGGGACGAATTGAAACTTTTCCAGTAACATTTTTTTCTTACTTAAACCCAAATCAACTATTCATTACTACATTCATTCATACATACATACAAACAAACATCCATCCATACATACGAGCATACCTATACCTATATCTAAATATATCCAACACAGAACATCCTTTCCATCGCTGCTGTGGGGGGACGCATTAAAACCGACTTTGGAGCTCGATATTCTTCAAGCGGTACTTTGGATTAAAAAGTGTTTAGCAAACCTCCATCTGATTTCAAAAGATTTGTCGATTGATATACTACTCGATGGGGTGCGTCAATGTTTCAAAATCCATGGCAACTTCACCTATAGGGGAGCAAACACCGTTTTTGTACACGGAACCTTAAAAACCGACTTTTGTTGATTCACCGATTTTACAAAAAGAAAAAAAAAACAAATTTTAAAAACTGCGATATGTCGGAAACTGAACCGAAAAACAGATTGTTGGTGCGTATTATTTTATAATACTTTCACAGAGATCCACAAAACTATCCAGGTCTTAAAAAGTGACGTGTCCGCCTTTGCTCATTGGTTCCAAAATTATTAGAACCAGAATTCATCGTAAGAAATCTGTTAGATTTTTAGGGTTAAAATTTCCAAAATGTGTCTTCAGAATACAACGTCCTTCGTTTTCGATCCATCTGTAGGGATGGCTCGAAGGGTCTAGAATTACTAATCCAAAAGTCCCTGCCCTGAACCAAGATTTTAAAGTGCCTGTCAAGAAATTATTGGGGTGCGGCGTGGTCTGGATTTCTAGGTGGGAAGTCAGCTGAATTGAGCATAATTGAATGTCCAAATGGAATACTGGACCAGGAAGGTTTGCTGACTAGGTCTCGGCTTCTTTTTTGGTTTGTTGGTTGGTTTTTCGTTGTTGAATTATTTGAATGCTACATTAAGTTCACACCAGTAGGGTGGTAGCAGCAGAGAAGTTGTGGTCCGCCTACGTAGAGCTCCGTGTGTGTAGGTAAGGCTATCTAATCCGGAGGTCGTCAAGTATCCGGATGCTACGTTTGCGAATGAGCTATTTGATAAGGCCGTCAGCCTGGTGCAGCACGGGTCGCATGACACCTCGAACCAACAGAGAGGATTGTGTAAAGTGTGGGATGTGCGGGGGAGGGGTGTAAATGTTGATTATAACTTAGTTTTCAGACTTCAGCCACGACCTGTCCGGCATAGGTGACCCTGATGGATATGCTCTAACGCACGTCCGCCATCATAGCTCACTGGTATCATTAGTCCTATTTAAGCCGCGGAACCGTGGCGAAAAAGAATGGTAACGTACTCGTTATTTTTTCATTTAATCACTACCAAACCCTCTGATAGATTTTTTTACTTTATGACCCACGGACTATTCCTTTACAAATTTTCTTGGACTTATCTAAGCCAATTATAATTAAGGCTATGACGTTTTTGTAATTTGAGCAACATCTCCAATTTTACCATACCCATATCCAAAAAATAAAAAATAAAAATCGATCCTATTTTTCGATTTAAATACTGGATACTGTAAAATTTGTAGTTTTTTTCAAAATGTTTGTCTTGTCGATGACTATGCCCAAAAAATAGAACTGTCTACAAAAAAATCTTCTCAAACTTCACAGTTTGGAGTCGGCATTCAAGTGTATGTCCCCTCTAGAGAATACAGACTTAAGTCTACCCCGTACTGTAGCGCCACAAATATTATTATTATATTCTATTGGTTCAGAAGTTACGGAGCATTAACAGTGAGGAGACAGACAGACAGACACCGAAGTGAAACTTTTTTTACGATTTTAGTGGGGAACTATAAAATACCTGAAAATAAAACGCAGACAGAGCTTAAATCTTCATTACTTCACTGTTGTTATTAGTTAAACTATTTTATGATAGAGAAAATGCCGTATATTTAATCCTTGCATGACTAATCCTTTTTATTATTTTGTTTCTTTCTAGGTACGTACATATTTAAATGCTGCTGAGAGGATAATCCCCACATCATAATAATAAATGAGGTTTTTCATGCAAGAGAACTATGTAAGTGTGGTGTATGTGGTAGAAATGAGACCAGTTTGTTCATACACGTGCTATCGATTAGTAAAATTGTTTCATTATCTTCTAGCTTGCTTTTATATTTAAAACAAATTTAAATTGAATTGTAGAAATATTAAAGAAGCTACATGATGGCATTTGCTAAACTTAAGTCACATACAGTGGAGCTTTACACACAGTAATTTTTTAAGAAAATGAAGTTCTTACAGGAACACTGAAAGCTTTTTGTTATTATTTTTGTATGAAAAAGAAAAAAAAGATATCTAAAACCAGGGACATTCACTCATTGAATGCTTGTAAGAGATCTCTAAGAGCAACTAAATTTTAGGCAAAACTACATCGGAAATCTTTTAAATCGCATCTGGGAACGTGTGCCAAAACTCAAAATTCCAAATTAAATTTCACACTAAATTAACGGGCTTTGCCAAATGAATCGCATCAACTGATATTTGCATATGTAGAGAGGGATTTACTTTGCTTCCGCATAAGTAGGCAAAAGTGAATTAACTACATCATTTTTGTGTATTCGCTCGGTTGCTTCAGTTCTCCTAGCAGTTGTCAATAGTCGATTGTCGTTTTTAAGGTTCCGTCTACAAAAACGGAACCTTTATAATTTCGGTGTCTCCGTCCGTCCGTCCGTCGTGTCTGTCAAACTTTTTTATCTCCGAAGTTTATAAAGATATTGGCATGAAATTTTGGAATTAGGTACTTCAGGCCTAGATGTCATTGCTTATGCACTTTTTAAAATTTAAAATTTGGGGCCATTTGGGGGTGGCTCCAGTATAGGTTAAGTTGCCATTAATTTTGAAACATTATCGCACCCCATCGACATACATATCAATCGACAGATCTTTTGAAATGAGGTAGAGGTTTGCTTCAACAGTTTTTGATCCAAAGTACCGTTTGGAAAATATGGAGCTCCAAAGTTTTTTTTAATGCATCCCCCCTGCCATTTCTAAACCAAAGAGTTTAAAAATCTGAAAAAAAAATCACAAAAACTTCGCTTCATTGAGTACTTTCATTTAAAACAATTTCGAGCATTCTGGCCTTAATATTTTTCGAGATATTGGCCAAAAACCGTCAATCATCGACATGCTAATTTTGAAGATCTGAAAACGCAGTTTTGAAGACCTCAGCGTAAGTATTAAGAAATGATAAATTTCAAAATATCAATTCATGTTGAAATTTTGAGATATCTAAGATTAAAAATGATCACTATTTTCATTTTCACACATAAATTTTATGCTGTGTTCGACCACTCTATTCTTTGATGAGTGTTATGTTTAGAGTCCGACCGAAGGCCAGTTTTTCGGGCGAAGCCGAACTTCGGCTTTTTCATCACCTTCGGCCGAAGCCGAATGTTCAGTCGGACTCTATTTGGAACATATTTTGCAAGTTGCTTTCGCATCATTTTATGAAATAATCTTAGATTGGCTTTTTAGCTGCCATTTTTGATGTTCTTTCTACCTGTACAAATAAATTGAATACTTTTATACAGACCACTTAATAGTTTACCAACTTGCAAATGCAAAATCTTTTGATTTTAAAGCTGTAAACAATCGCACTTTCAAAATAAAAAATATCCGACAATAACAAAACAAAAAACACATAGTTCCTTGCAACTTTAATTTTTACAGAAAACAGAAATATCAACGTTCGGCTTCGGCAAAATCTTCGGCCTCACTTGGCCGCAGCCGAATCTTTTGCCGAAGGTGATTCGAAGCTAGACTGTTAAAGTCTAATACGCATGGATCGACGCACGAACCCACATGGTCACGGCGCCAGCGCACTGTATATATAATCTTTATAATTATAAAATTATACGCAATATTTTGAAGTTAACGTTACAGAAACTATGTTTTGCTTATTAAATTTGTTTTGCGGCTCTATTTTGTTTATTTTTTTAATTTGATATGTTGCATTATACATGCATAATGCCAAAGTATTGGTAACGGCGTAAGCAAGAACAGATTTCTTTCAGTCTTATAAAATTTGCAGTGCGTCTAATAATATGGCCAGCGACTGTACATATGTCCTCTTTTCTTTTTTAATGCCTTTAGGCTGCTGCCGATCTGAGGTTTATATACGCAATACTCTTCGCATTCCGTTTGCTGTGGATGGGCAGTGTTGCTAAAAATATAAGCTGCATTATCCCAGATCCCACTGATAGCAGAGAGCCTGCTGACGAAAGCATCCCTTTAGATTCCCTTCTCGCAAATCTTCTCGCCCAAATGGGGGTAACAGCTAACTAACGTGCTTGAAAGATCCGACGTGCATTTTCCGGGCCGGCGATGTTCGAAAGCATTCAAGAGGGCGCTCCTTGCACCAGAGATGCCTTCTTGCTAGCGTACCTACTTGACATTGTTTTGTATGAGTGCCTAACATAACTTTGAGATATTTCATTGAATCCTTGGATCTTATCGTCTGATTCCAAACCCAGGCATTTGCATATTTTACCTTGTGACTGGTTAAGAGAGCAGGCTCAGTTTTTCCGTCAGCTGATTCCTCATCATAGTCCGGAATGGATCTGGGCCTGAGGAATGGATCAAGCCTCTCCAGTTGGTATGATCTTTATACTGCTACTCTCAATTACACACGACAAGTTGGCTAAGGTCTTTTCCTACTTGTGTTCGCTAACGGTTTAGTGGGCGTTCTCTATTGTGTTGTTCCACGGGCGTGCAGTTGAAGGCCCAGGTAATTCATTAATTTTATTTGATCAACTGCTGCAACTTTACGAAAATGCTTTCGCTCTGCAGGCGACTGAGACAAAAGACTTCTAAAACTACAAATTTGCTAATTCGGTTAAAATCTTCATAAATATATTTTATGTTAAGGGTAAGAATCTAAGAAATGATTCTTTGGAAGAGCCGTCGTATGTTTAATTAAAAATTTAAACTGTGAGTATTCCACTTTGATCTTTACGCCGATTTGCCTTACTTAAATTGTTAAGAAAATATTAAGATTGTTTTAAGGCAGTTGCAGCCATCCATCACATATCTAAAGATGAATAAATAGTACACAAATTGTTCATTCCCATTCCACGAACTCGGCACCATGACCGCATTCTTACTGCTGAAACAAATTCCTTTCGAATTTCTTTTGTTTTCGAGAGATAAAGTAGAACTTTGCTTGTGTTTAGTTTTTTTCTTGTTTCTTAAAGTTGCGTTATAAGTTTCAAACATGCTCTTGCAATCAGTGTCAGATGTCTTGTGCCTTCCTGCCGTCACCCTTTCTCTGTCCCAAAAGTTAAATCCTGTGTCGTCAAGTCATATTGTCCACATTTCTGAGTTTCCTATCTAATACATGCATGTCCAAACTACTCGAAATAATTTCTTTATCCCAGGGAATACAATAGAGTATTTCGAACCGTCTACGACGAAAAAGTTCATACTCTTTCCTTACTGACCATTTTGTCATTCCTATGCTATGTCGTCATGCTCTCCATACAAATACTAAATATACTCGTACATACATTCTCTCCCTCATTGTGTCCCGTAGCAGAGACAGATGCAAAGCAGTGATATTCCCTTGTCCCTTTGTGCCACTGGAGGACATTGATTTGGACGGGATCCAGGAAACTAGAAAGAAAGAAAATATGAACACATCACGAGAGAATGGAAAAAGTTAAATGAACCAGAGGGGGTGAGCGGGAAGGAATGACTCTAATCCGGCATTATCCACTGAAAATATATTTATTCAGGTCAGTCAAACTAAGGACATTCATCCGGTGACCTGGTTTTGCGGCATTTGCCCATCGAATCCAAAACCGAAAAGAAAACAAACAACAGATCCAACAACACTGTTGTCATCAAAGTCGTGCCACTTCTTATTTGACGCCCTGAAAGGTTCGTTTTTAACAAAAGCCGTCAAAATCCAAATTGAGTCATTACTCTAGGTTGTATAGCTTCTTCTTTGCACAACAG
Organism: Myathropa florea; assembly: GCA_930367185.1. Taxonomy (NCBI): domain Eukaryota; kingdom Metazoa; phylum Arthropoda; class Insecta; order Diptera; family Syrphidae; genus Myathropa; species Myathropa florea. Next base: position 22,537,752 of record OV884005.1, on the reverse strand, counting down.
ATTTATCAATGAACAAGATATCTCAAGTGGGCTGAATGCCGTCGTCGTAGTCGTGGTTAGAGAGTGTGGGTTGACCACGTTTTTTCCCAAAGAGCAGTTCGCAACCCCAGCTTGGGAGGAGTTCAATGTCGTCAGATTAGTATTTTGCTTTCGATTGAGTTGTGTCTTTCTTGATTCGTTATCGAGTTGCAAGTCAATTTTCCGTGGATATTCCAGCGAATGAAGAATGTTGTACCGACAATTAATTATGATTCGAAGTGAAAAATTGAAATTTAGTCAAGTGTAAGTGTGTGTGTATTGGCCTCTCTATCTGCCAGTTGAGGTATGCAGTCGTGATGTCATAGTCGACGAAAGAAGCGCTACCTACTCTACTCGCTAATTGGTCCAGGGGTTCCATTAATTCATTAATAAAAATCAATTTGCATAACTTAAAGCAAATTGCCTGAAAATTGACGTTGAAATGTGTTTATGTGTTCGCTTTAAAACGTCGACTGTCGTCTACATACATTTGTGTACATTTTGATGAGGAAAATCCTCTGTAGGTCGTGTCGTGTGACGCCAGCATGTTCGTGGTGAAATATTTTAATTTCAGATTTTATTCTGATCTTAATTTTCTCTTTCGTGATGTGACCATGAACTTCAGTTTCAATCAAGATGTTCTCGGTTGAAAAAGGTGAATGCAAATTATTGCGTATGCTCTGGAAAGAGCTGCTTGAGAGGATTTTCTTTGTTAAGATGTTGTGATTTAAATTTGAGAGATTTTGAGCATTGAAACGTTCAAAGAATCAATTAAGAAGCTTTAAAAAATGCTCAAGAAGAGTGATTGACGAAGATTGCCAATTTTACATGCGTTTGAACCAATTTATTAATTACTTTTTTTCACTCTGGATGAGTAATTTTCAAAACATGCTTTTCAAAGCATAAACCGCTTCTCCAGACATTGAAAAACGCTTTTCTTGCAATTTATTTTCGATATGACCAATCACCCGATCAGCTCCTCCATCGCCGCCGTCCTAAAAGGAAAATGAGCAGTGGTACAGACTCACTCCCATTTTCACTTACTTCTATCGAAAGTTTCATCACGGGGAGTGGAAATAAGAATTCGAAGACGGGATAAGTGCAGACTCTTGTGGCTATGTCAGCGAAAATCATAAAAAGAAATCATTGGGTCCAAATCATGCAGATGTTCCTTAAAACGGGGTTTTGAATGCTGAAAAATTTAATTGTTTTAGGAGACCTGTAGTAATGGTGAAGTATTCTTGTTCGGTGGTTACTCTTCCCTATGTATTCAAAGACTTGCAAACAATTGGTGACACGGATAGGACATGTTGTGGTTGTTCCGAAGAGAAGCGTGACCATTTGCTTTGAAAAGCTTTGTGGGCGAACAACTTTCGTTGAATTTGGTTGGCCTTGAAAGTTCCATACACTCAACTGTTGTCTTGTTTCGAACTCATATGCACAGAGTCATAGACGCCCTTTGAATTTGAACTTGACTCAGTTGTGTGGAACTAATGCGCACACCATGCTAATGCGACATTTTCAGGCGAAAACCATTTATCCAAAATAAATCACATAAATCCCCTCTGTCTCGCTCCTTTCCTATTAGCATTCTCTAATTCATAAGTCCAATGAGACACTTTTCTACGCACCTCACAAGGCTCGGCTAATGTGCCGAACGGTCCCTGACAAGACGAAGTTCTTCTTCAACACGACATCCTTTGTACAAAACTGTGTTTCCCTCCGTCTTAAATTATACTGCTGGGCTGAAGTAAGAATTTCGCGTCTTTAATAACCTTGTCTAAATTTTGTATCCAACTTTAATCATCACCTGATTCAACTGCCGTAAATCCTGTAACAGGAATAGGTGTCTGGCTACCCTTGACAGTACTGTCACGGCCAAAGAGCACGAAGTACAACCCGGTCTTTAGAACCTCATGCTTCGTGGTTCAAAGTGCACACGCAACTTTTGGAAGTAGAAGATCCCGCGTGCAATGGTTTCCTGATGTACTTACTTGGACGAAGCTTAGTCTTTAAAGGCTGATTTGATCACTTCGCTGGACTGACTTTGAAATGAAAGTAGACTACTCCAAAACTGGATTCCTTTATCAAAAACGTTGCACATGGGGGTGCCTTCTACATCTTCTTGTTCTAGAGTTCTAGGTGGACTTGGGTCTCAACCAACAAGCCTTTTCAGAAGATCTTTCTAGCAAGGTCTGTTGCTAGCTGTCTCCATTTGCGAACGCGAATTTGGTTTGGGTCCCCCTCCACTTGCGTGTATGGACAAGGACGTCCTCTGTTACATCAATAGTTGATCCCTCCGTATCCGCAGCAAGTCGTTGTTACTAAACGAACGTTTTTTACGGGGATAGGAGGTTAACCTCACGTGCTACCCCCAACTGGACGCCAGGTCAATTGCTGTAGTCTGTAAACAAAGGGCTCCAGAAGTATCCTGTGTATGTAACCTCTTTCTGTAATCTCTTCTGTCTGTAACCTTTTCTAAAAGAATTGTGAATTTGTCAATTCCTGCTGATTGGAGCTCTGAGTGCCGCCGTTGGCCAATGAGTTCTTTCGCGAACACCCTATAACAGATATCAGAACAGACTCTCTCTCTCTCCCCTCCCTCGTTTTGCAGTCATTAACGACGTCCCGTGGGGGTTTGTTACCTCATCGTTAATTTAGCTGTTGATACATGCAAGCTTTAGTTTTTTCACGGTTTTTAAAATTGTTTGTTGGGCACAATGGACTCATAGTGGTCTAAGTGAGCCGTTGACATGTTCTTCATGTCAGCAAGGGCACCCATCTACCTAACCTAACCTACCTCATCTTCTGTCGAAGATACTCGGCTTCCGGTATTTGCCACAAAGAGGTGAGATTAGGAGTTCGCAGAGAAGAAGCTAAGTGTAGACACTTGTGTTTGCATGACTCGCTTAGCTGAACCTTGAAACCCTAATACCAAACACTACGGGAGACACCAGATACTACAAAAAACAAGTTCCTATAAAATTACCATCTCAGTCTTACAATAAGGTTAAGAAGAAGAACAAGGAAAAACAATTCAATTTGCACTTATATAGAACACCATCACCCAACTCCGTCAGTTAGCATATTTTGCCGATTTTTTGCTGACAAACTCTACCCTCGACTGTAGCATTAGACCTAGGTAGCCAAGGTGCGGAAATGCGGAGTGGCTAAGTGCAAAACTTTTATTACCACGGAATCGGGTTTGAATGTATAATTGTCAAGTAAAACTGCTCAAGCTTCGCTGTTCGGAGCCGGCGTCAAGTACTCAGTACTTTCATTCTGAAACAATACCGGTTACAATGCCATTGTTGGTGGGCATGGCTCTTCAGTTATTATTTATTATTATTTTGTATATCCAAATGTTTTTACAATTTTTTCCCATAAGTATTGTTTTTGTTGTGAAGTCCTTGTCTTAGGACTTATGCCGTGTCAAACAATTTGAGGAAAGGGCAATTGCCTAAGACCATGCATACAAAATTAAAACGCACCTCATCATCACCAGCCTCAGGTAAACTGTGTGCTAAAGCGCACTTTCCCTCTTTTTGGCTAGGCAATCCAAACCCCAGTAAATATCGCTGAGCCACCCTCCTGTTGTGTTGCAGGCTGAATATTTTCGTTCAATTACCATAAAACAAAAGAGCCATGTTGTATGAATCACGTATCCCGTCACGATATTTTTTTTTTCTTTCAGAAACCGAAGTTCAGAGAAAACGAACCAGTTGTCTGTTGTACTTGGCACGAGCGTTCGAGTGTTAAAACGTCGCCGCCGTCGTCGATACGTCAAGTGGTTTTCTAAACGCGTGCGCACATTGCATATAATTACCGCTAATCAACACAATAATAGCACGGTGGCCAGCGAGAAAACAATAAAAAGGAAACTCCACGGAGTCTGTATTTCATCACTAATTGTCTTCTTCGTTAAGAGGACAAAAGAAATACCACGTACTGTACCGGAAAATCTATTGCTGGTAGGGTCGCGAGCTTCGTCTGCTCTCTCCTGTTTCTATTTCATGTCATGAAGTCTTTGAGGCAAACAAAGCCAGACGCATAGACACACCACTGCAACGCATTGAAAAAACGATGAATACTTTTTAAATGAATCGCAAAGAAAAGATTGTAAAAAAAGAGATACAACTTGACATCAATAACCAGCGGAGCATTGTGTCGGAACAGAGCTGCGCACAGAGACCATGAGCTGTGTAAAATAGAAAAAAACTGAAGCTGAAATGCACTTGGGCAAGTGAACTTCTTTTTTTTTTTTTACATGTCTTTGGTTAACAAGGTGGTAATAGTCTGGTAGGTGCACACTGTTTGTTGCTACAGTGTTAATCCTAAAATCGGTCTGGCAAATGTGTCGCTCTTGAAATGCGGCAAAGTTTGTATCTCTCTCACTGGCCAGGGCCTCAAATATTTCCACGAAGATCAACTCATCTCCGGCACTATTCCTCTTGACATTCACGTCTGCCAAGACGTGTCATCATAATGTCGCCGCTGTCAACAAAAAAGTCGCTTTTGATGGATACCCTCATGCATAGCTTCACATCGCGGACACGAACTTAATCACTCTAGTTACTGATCTTAAACTCAGATAAAGTTTGTTTGAATTATTAACCGGAGCAGTTGGTCATTCGAATTTTTAATTGTTGTTGGTATTTGGCTCATTTAAGGTTCATACCCTTCAATGGAAATCGCGACAGTTTCTATAACTTTTTCGCTATTCGCAGACTTTCTCTTGCCGAATAATTGAGCTAAGGTAGATAATAGTGGACGTCTCCCCCGTAGCAGAGACACGTCTAGACCAAGAAAGGTCAATTGTGTTTCTATGTGTTTCGCCGAGGAGTTTACGCACTTATACACTTTTGAGATCTATGAACCGAAGCAGAATTCTTAGGAGGTCGCAGAAATTGTTGAAGAAATTGACTCTAATTGCCGGTGTCTAATACACGCAGGAGGCGGACGGGTACGGAGCATATATATAGCAGTCTACTCTGTTAGTGTTGCAAAAGATTGCAGTCTTTTGTGTGTGCAATTCAAAAAGAATGGTGATTTCAGTTCTGAATCCTAGGTCCCAAAGTGAATTCAGGAATTGAAAAATCCGAGATATGAAGTCAATTGATTTTTTAAATCAAAAGATTGCAGTCTTTTACAACTTTGTACTCTGCACCTGTTCTCTTCCTCCAACCCACTCCTGCAGCAATCATTAGAGAAGAGTTTCTTTTATGTGACCCTAACACAACTACTATTGGGCTAGTTCAGGATTTCTTGAGCAGGAATATCCTTATGGAGCGATATGGATTCAGTTATGACTGGGTGAGTTTGAAGTTGGGTCTGTCGTCTATCTATTGTTTACTTTTTAAATCGCAAACTCTATGAAGTAAATTCGGCTGTCTGCCTATCACTCCGAATCCGACATGGGATATTTTTTTCCTGTCTGCAAGAAACGCGAGTGAACGAAAATACAAAACCTCGAACTCTACAATCGTTGCAAAGATGTGGACATACTACGGAAGGCAATAATCCGAAGACTGAACTGATTCAGTCACATGGAGCAAATGAATATCAATGCTCCAGGTAAGAGAGTATTTGAACCCGAGCAACGCATCTTGATCTTTAATACTGGAAGTAGCTTGCCCGAGACCGTCAGCGATGGAGGGTGGGAATATCTTAGGGATAGACACTCCAGAGAATGCTGGCTTGAAAAGAAAAGAAAAAGATTGCGGTGTCATGGATGACCTTGTGATAGAGTTGACAGAAACGCAAGACCCAATGCCGCGGATAATAAATCTCGTGAAACTTATTTTCCAACTAACAAAAACCAGAGTGTCCTCTTCTTGTGGATAAGTAGTAATCACCTAGCTCAGTACTACTTTTTTTAGAGACTGATTTCACTTAATAATGGCCGCATGACTGTCGGTGAAAGTATAATTACCACTTTACCCAGGACAGTGCATCAAATCGCTAATCAGTCACTGCCTGAACGACGCTAATATTATCTGTGTAACCAATGCACGCGCTTCGTCAAGATGTCAGAGATATGACTCGAGCGAGTGAAGATTGGATGAAAACACCTCTCGCGCCTGTGTAAGTTTAAGAGTTTATTTAGATATGGATATAAATTATAAGTGTGCCGTGGCGTAGTGGGTAAGTGCGTCGATTCCTACGCCTGCGTTCGATTCTCAAAAAAGACACCTTTGATATTTTCACGGCTCCGCTTCTTTCGAGTCACTGACAATGCTCAAAGAGTATAACTGTCTAGAAAAAGCCTCTCAACCTCGCTTTTTGGAGTCGGCATTAAACTATAGGTCCCCTTTACTTGTCAGAGAACAGTACCACGCACAAACAGAGTTGTTACTGAGAAGCCAGGCCCAGGTCCACCTCGGACCGTTATTATTTTTATAAATGATATCAGAGAGGATACGGTGTTGTTCATTGAATTTCTTGCTTAGAATACCATAAGACCTCAGTATCTACAAAGAATCGGGTGGTGTTATTTATGATTCGGTGGTCAACGTGGGGAATTTTATATTCCCTGCTAAGGAGGACGATTTCGATATTTTGTGCATTAACATTTAGAACATTTTTCCTCTTTGATTTGTGGAATTTCGAGAGCCCGTGTTCTGTGAGGTATTTTACCTTAATACAATAACATCCTCCCATTCCAATAGAAGTAGTACTTCATTCACCACTAGGTAGCTCAAGAGAGGGGATAGGACTCCATCTTGGGAAGTGATTCTACTGGTGAATCTCTTGTCAGCGGCGGGGCCCAGCTCTGCTGGCGGGCATCTGGTTAATCAAAGTCATAAGCCCTGTGTCTGGTTTGAGATTCCCCCGTGCTTTCGTGCATGGAAGTCCAAAGTCTAGTTTCTATATTTAAGGGATTTTCCGAAGTAGACAGTTCATCGGATCTATGTTCCACCGAAGATTGATCGGTCTGTAGACGAAAGGATGATAGACTTATTTCTCTGAGATCTTGGGGATGTAAATGAAAACTTCGGCATGCATTCTATGAGAAGACTAATTTCTGTCTCAATTTTCAGGTTTGAGACTCTTGAAAATAACCCCCAGACAACAACAACGCAGAACTGGAACTTTGAGGGATTCTTCATTGGAAGTGTTAGTCTTTTTGTAGTTACTGGAGATCATGGGATTGTTGGAAAGGATTTTCCTTGCTCTGGGTGTCCGTAAGGCTAATTTTATTTTGCAAAATAGGCCCGATGACAACCTTTTCGCTTTCTAGTCCGAAATCTTATATTTGCTTATATTTGTCCAGCTCTCTGTTGTGACCTTGACTTTATTGAGCAGGAAATTAGCAAAAGAGACAAAATTTTCACACTTTCACAGAAGAAGCCACCACACATCCCTTTCCGTTCCGAATTCATTCTTATAAGAATGTAGGAATTCCTGTAGTGGTATTACTTCCCAAAAAACTGTTGCCTAAATAAGTTTTTCTCTTAAGTTGGTGCTGTAGCCCGGGGTAAACTAGGTCCTAGTTTTTCCAGCAACCATTCGCTCTGTGCGTGTTATTTTTCTTTCACGAATGAAGAGTATTCACAGTTTTATGCTGAATCCGAACGGTGGAATTCGGTAAGCTTTCATTGATAGTTTTGCTCTTTGAGCATTGTTAATGATTTGAGGGAAGTGGAACCGTGAAATATGCAGGATTCGGAATCGAACCAAGACCTTCAGAAAAGGAGTCGACGCCATGGCGGCAACCAGCAGCCACCAACTTTGCATCAACTGTTAGAGTGAGACTTCACTGTAATAGGGGGTGAAAATATAAAAAAAAAGGATAAAGAAAGAAAAAAAGAAGATGCCCTAAAAAAACACGAACGAACAATAAGAATAGAAAAGAAAAGAAGAAACAATAGAAAATAATAAATTGTTAAAGGTACATACAGTATTGGACAAAACATTTGCAACTAGAAGTGAAATCAAGCAATTTCTTCACTATCATTTAATTTTTTTGGAAAAAGCATAGCAATCTATATACATTTATTCTAAAAGGACTATATTTGAACTGTACAAATAGTAAATAATTTTTGAAATCATGTTAAAGAATTGTGTAATCTAGGCTGATTTGTAAGTGTAACCTCTTATTGATGCGCGACAAAACATTTGCAACTTTCAATGGAATTACAGAAAAACTAAGAAAAATCTGTTTTTAGTTGCAAATAATTCTTTTCGTTGACTGTCTTAGACATTTCTGGTATTAATTCAATTTATTTCAATATAATATTTAATGAAATTTAATTTTAAGCCATCTCTATACGTCTAAGAAAAATGGTCTGCACTTTTGACATTTTCACTATTCATTTTGCGTTGGAAGATCTTTCAAAGACTTTGTATCGAGTTAAAACCCGTTGACTGAGGGGGCCAATACATAAACATGATATTGTGATTACGTTTGGACTAGCCTAGACGTGTACTTTGCGTCGCTTTCCTGCTACAAGGCCTAAAGCAAGGGTATTTCCCAGTCCCCTTTCGGCAATATCACATCCTCCAAAATAGTTTTGTGTGCAAATTGGTCCATTATCTAATTAATTAAACCCTATAGCCCCAAACCAGCCACAGAAAAAAAAACGCCGCATCAAAAAATTCGCTGCGCCAGGCTTAGCAGTTTTTAAACAATAACTTTATTGTAGTCGATTGTCAAGTAATATTCTAGCGCAGGATCTTACATCGCCACATATGATTTTAAGTTTCGAATAATCAACAAAAATGACTCAAAGTTTCAAACTGTACTCATTTTTTCTGGTTTCGGATAAAAATACATTGTTTTTATCAGGGCCATAAGTGCACAAACCAGCGACGTCAAGCAGACGTTATTTTTAATTTTTTTAAAAGCCTGGCGGAGGGAATTTTTTTATGCGGGGTTTTTTTTTCTGTGGCTGGTTTGGGGCTATAGGGTTTAATTAATTAGATAATGGACCAATTTGCACACAAAACTATTTTGGAGGATGTGATATTGCCGAAAGGGGACTGGGAAATACCCTTACTTTAGGCCTTGTAGCAGGAAAGCGACGCAAAGTACACGTCTAGGCTAGTCCAAACGTAATCACAATATCATGTTTATTTATTGGCCCCCTCAGTCAACGGGTTTTAACTCGATATAAAGTCTTTGAAAGATCTTCCAACGCAAAATGAATAGTGAAAATGTCAAAAGTGCAGACCATTTTTCTTAGACGTATAGAGATGGCTTAAAATGAAATTTCATTAAATATTATATTGAAATAAATTGAATTAATACCAAAAATTTCTAAGACAGTCAACGAAAAGAATTATTTGCAACTAAAAACAGATTTTTTGTAGTTTTTCTGTAATTCCATTGAAAGTTGCAAATGTTTTGTCGCGCATCAATAAGAGGTTACACTTACAAATCAGCCTAGATTACACAATTCTTTAACATGATTTCAAAAATTATTTACTATTTGTACAGTTCAAATATAAACTTAGAATATATACAGGTTGCTATGCTTTTGCAAAAAAAAAATTTATGAATTTGAAGAAATTGACTGATTTCACTTCTAGTTGCAAATGTTTTGTCCAATACTGTATATGCTTCTACCATCAAAACAAATAAGGATAAGGGAGCTCGCGGAGCTAAACTTACTATCCTGTGCTTAAACTAACATACTGACTAAGCCTGACCTAACTTAAAACTACCGAACACAAAACAGCACTTTTCTAGCGTCGTGAGGTAATTAAAGTTGGTCAAAAACCCGAGAAAATGGGGTTTAAACTCTTATTCATACGAGTGTACACCTTTATGTAGTGTTTGCTTCATTCATATTTTTAAGATTCTATTGTATCTGTATATTGATAAAAAAAAAAACGAGCACGCTTACTAACCCTGACCCTTCATTCATTTGTGCCTTTTTACACCACACCACCCTTTTCTGGTGTGACATCTCCTTTCTCCAAACTCTTTCGCTAAATCAAAAATCAAAATTATTGCTTTTATTGCTTTCATGATGTGTTATTTCCTTGGCACGCCTATTTTTCGCATCTAATTTAACTTTGCACATCCGTTCCGAATTCATTATCACTTCATCTATCAATTTTGGTGACAACCAGGTTTTTATTTGATTTAGCATATTAAATTTGAAATTCAATTTTACTGTGATTTAAAATCATCTCATTTCCTTCCCCCTCCTGACAAGATAATCAGAAGATTTAAATTTTGTATTCTATAAAAAAATATGCGAAATATTTGCCCACGCATATTGCATCAAGATAAATTTGAAACATGAATGATTTGTCATACAAACTTTGGGGAACCTGCCAGAGGATTATGGCAAATATTTTGACAGTCTAAGCAACTAAATCTGCTAAGACTAATTCATAAAGGAAAAAAGGGGGAACAGCCCCTAAAACAGCCCCCCGCACAGTATTCAATAGAAATGCGATTAAAATTTAAATCACCGTACGGGCCACAACCACCACCATTTCATAATCCCCATGCATCTCTCAGAAAAGAAGCCCAAGTGCTAATCAACAAACATAAAATATTTAAAGATGTTTGCACACTTGACTGTTTCAATTTTATGCTTCCCCACTCGAGGCTTAGGCACTTCACTCCGAGGCTGAGGAGCGCGCTTTGATGTGTGTCTGCATAAACAAAGCCTACACACCGAATGTATGAAGAGATACTATTCGTATCTGCCTAACATCAAAGCGAAATACGAGTATTTATGTGCAGATGGCTGGATGTGCCCTCTTAAGTGGCATAACACACAAGAATAATTAACCAATTACATGCACAGCCACCTTAAACTGACATCGAGTGCAGCAGATACTTTGCATATTGCGCACAGAGTAACAGTACGAGTATGAACAATGTTCGCGACACTTCTGGGATGTGTTTGGTGGCGCCTGCATTAAAAATTTACCATCGAATTAATTCAATTTCAAGTTGATTCACTCTTTAAACCAAAACATATCTCGGTTGTGGCAAGTTAAGCGGCAAATCCGCATCACTGTGGCGGAGGGTCATCATCAGCCCTATCCTCGGTGATAGCGTCGCTGCATTTGCGGTGCCCACCCAGAATCGCACTGCAACGAGGGGAGACATAACTACTTGCTGTCGGATAAAATGCAATTCAATTAATTGATGAAATTATTTTATTTGCGGCGAGAAGCCCGCGGAATAGCCTCCACTCGATCCAGCGGCAAGCGTTATTTTATTTGCGGCATAAAGCCCGCGGAGTAGCTGCTCCTGGCAGTGCAGTGACGATCAAGTAAATCAGCATTAAAACTGAAAGACGGAAGTGTATTGGGCAGAGTGTGCGGGGTGTTGCATTAGTTCCTGAGAGCAAGTTAATGGGTTTGTAAGCGACAGTTGATTGGCATTACTTGCAGTGATTATTTTTGACCACTTATTGATAGTTTATTAAGGTGATCTGAGCCAGTGGGAGATATGTTTAAAGAAGTTACTCTTTATGTTTAAATAATTTTCATGTGGTATCACTAAGTATGAATAAGGAATGAGAAAGTAACTTGTAGGTTAAAGTGGCTAAACCTTTAACCGTTTTACGTTGCCTTCAAACAAATATGCCATTAGGAATGAGCACATTTTGAACAAGGATCTAGTAATAGAGTATGGCGCAAATATTGTTTTTTCTTTTACATTTTACTGTTTCTTTTTTGTTTAATTTCTTAATCATCAAATCCATTTGATGACCTTACCTCGGATAGAGGATAGCGTGAAAATATTAGGTGCGCAACTAAGTTCTCGCTCTTTGTCAATAGATGAAAGTGATTCTACAGCATGACAATGTTTGGCATCATGTTGTCAAACCCGTTAAAACCCACCTGTAAACGCTCGAATAGGAAGTCCTACCCCATGCGCCATCCGATTATTACTTGTTCCGTTCGATGGCACATGGTCTGTCTGATCAGCAGTTTCATTCATATGAAGACATAGAAAAATGGCTTGATTGATGGACAGCCTAAAAAGCTTAGCATCTTCGCGCTCTGCCAGAAAGATGGGAAAAAGTTTTAGCTAGCAAAGAGCAATATTTTGAAGGATTCGTTTGTAACCAGTTTTTCATAATAAAGTTGCATTTTCATAAAAAATATATTGTTGCGCACAATATATTTTCTTATTTTAAACCAAAGCTGCTTAAAATATACTAATTTGGTCAATTCATGAATGGCCAATCTTATAGTTTTATTGCATCGACCAGGTTTCATGTTTCATACGAGTATATATCTTTCCAAATGTATCTAAGACAAGAAAACATTCTTTAATATCCTCTGTATCATTCCCAATCACTACTTATGCCTATTTACTTAAGGTGGCGAGACGTCGGTATTGGGTGTCCTTTCTGGTTGACAGCATATACTTGGTCTTGTCTTCATTAGCGGTAAATGATGAACCCATCTTCACGGCCTCCGTCGCAATATTCACAAAAGCGCCATTGACATCACGCTGTGCTCTTCCGATTATGTCAATATCGTCAGCATATGCAAGTAGTTGGACGGACTTCTGAAAGATTGTGCCTCTGGTGTTGGCGTGCGAGTTTTGCACAATTCTTTCGGTTAGGTCTTTACCGATCTTGATGGAGCAGAGTGCATTCTCCATCGCCATCCTACACAAATGAACGAGTTTAGTAGGGATGCCAAAACTAGACATTGTTCTGTATAGCTCGTCTCTATAGTTGCTGTCATACGCGGCGTTAAAATCAATGAAAAAGTGGTAGGTATCGATTTGTTGTTCCTGTGGTTTTTCTACGATTTGCCGCAGTGTGAATATTTGGTCGCTGATGGATTTTCCTGACCTAAAGTCACACTAGTTTGGACCGACCAGGTTGTTGACGAATGGCTTTAGGCGTTCACAAACTCCAGCAGCTTCAATTGGACTTCAGTTTCGATAAAGCTATCTTCACTTCATCCAGTCGGGGAGACGGAATTGAATGGTTCAATCTGCCTGACAGCGGAATTCGGTTTTTCGTCGCCGTTATACAGTCTGCAGTAGTGGTTCTTCCATATCCTCAGCATCGACTGTGATTCTACTACGATGTTCACTTGATCGTCCTTGCAGGCTTCGGTTCGGGCTAAAACTTCCTTACCTCATTCCTACAGTAGTAGCTTTCTATTCTACCGATCGCGCGCTTCTCGTGCCGCTTCTTTTTCCTCCTGAGAAGCCGGTGTTCGTCTCTCCTTTTCTGCTCGTAGAGCTCGCGAGCAGCTCTTATCCTTCTTTGCAGTGCCGCTTTGTAGGCCTCTTGCTTAGCTGCATTCGCCTGCCGACACCCGTCGTCAAAACGGGTTTCGTTGTGGTGGCCGAGTGAAACCCAGCACATCAAAGGCGGTATCTCTGATAGCTTTTTGGCAATGTTGCCACTGGTCTTCAATACTTGGTGTTGGCGGCAAAGGACTTCTTCTGAGATTAAGGGAGACTCGATCGGAAAAGGATTTGGCGATCTCTTGCGATTGTAGCCGTCAGACGTCGAACTTCCTTACTACCATCACTACTTATGCCTGCTGTGTGTAAATTGTTGTTAGGCATTTGGGGTTGAAATGCCGATTATAGCAGGGAATTTATGTCTAGGATTATAATATCTCTAAAATGTTCACATAAATGGATATTTTGATATTTGTCATGGCTTCGATCAGATCTACAAAACTGCGTTTACAGATCTTCAAAATTCGCATGTAAACAAAGTTCTAATTAAACGAAATTTTTGTCAGATTTTTTAGATTTGTGATTTCGTGAACGGATCCTTAAAAATTGTTAAAATCCTAATCCGATGACTCTAATTTACCCCATTACACCAATGACTCTAAACTAACAACCCAGGAACTTGCTACGTCATTCCAGGCATACAAACTGCCAACCTGATGGTATATAATTACGAGGCAATCTTGACACATAACCAAACTATTGAAGAATAGCTCTTTCCATTTGGAGAAGTTTCTGTTTCTGACTCTCACAATAGCATGAAAGAACCTCATTTCAGCAATTTTTTTTTCCGATCGTAATCGTATTATATACAGATAAAAATCGATATCTTTGGCCAGGCAAGCATGTGCTATCAGAGAGCTCAACACTCCTTCTAACGTCCCTAATTGATTGTATTGTAAGAAAGACCTAACGAGACGTTAGACAAAAGAGAAATAAACAACAGCCATATCGCGATTGATCTGAGGTAACTGGTGATACTATCATTGTTGGAGAAACACCCCAAAAATGAAGTTATTGACAACACTCCGAGAGTATTACTGTCAGGAAAAGCTTCTCAAACTATGTCGTCTGATTGGACCGTATCCTTCCGGCAATGAAAATTATCCCCATGCTACGGTCAATGGAGTCCGCCAATAGTAGTAATATCGAGAAATGGTCCGTTCATATGACCGCCTTCCTCGTTGGATTTAACGCCGTTGGATTCATGTTGATATCCGAAGTTATTTGATCTGTTATTTAAAATTTGAGCTGCTTTCAAAATCCGTCCTGCATCAGAATTTTTAAGTTTATGTTTTCCTGCCTAACATTTAACAACACAAACATAAAATGTCACCAACCTCTCTCGCATCGCCAGCACTGTCATCAACTTAATTACACTTTGAAAAATGTGTGATCCCATCATTCAGCGTTAGTCTTCAAAGTTAAACACAAGTAGGGTCCACCATACAAGCTTAATGTTAAAATCAACATGTGTACACGGGCTTTTAACAAATGGCTTTGCTTCCCGCATTGACAGCATAAATTTGATAAATTCAATGCATCCCAACATTAATCTATCTCAGTCCAATAGACTGCGCCATAATTAATGGGCCCTTTTGCAAACCCCGCAAGCAACCACCTTGGACGCCCATTCCCGGTCACCAAGCAGAGCACACTATAAATATGGACTCGTCTTCGTCATTTGAATAAAAACAAGAAATATCGCATGTCATCTGCAAATCTCCATGAATATTCAGATTAATTTCCTACATAATTAACAGAACGGAAGCTAGGTCACATCTGCTGGGGTCTGTTTCCTCTCCAATTTCGAAGTCGCAATCAAAGCACTGAAGAGCGGTGATATTTTTGGATAATCACACTCCAATTCACTTGCTGCTCACCCCCACAAGTGTAAAAGGGAAGGCTTCAGTTTGAAGTTCCTCAAAAATTTGGTGTGCGTTTGCCCTAAAAACGTCAAAACCCTTTCACAAGCATAAATCATATCGAAGTAGGCATTCGTGGTTCAGCTCAGCGTTCCCTGATTTCAACGTGAAATTCGACCGAAAATGTTTTTGATTATTTTTTCCAAACTGCATGTTTGGAGCACGAATTTAGCTTTGAAACATATATCCCTCTTTCGTTCTGTAAGTATATATGTACTCGTATGTACGTGCATATTCATCACTAATTGGACTGGAATATTGAGGAAAAATGCAACCGAAATACTCGTACATAGAACAGCGCAAGAGGAAACAGGGCCAAGAGTAGCCTTTCAACAGGCGAGTCTTGTGTACACGAGAACACTGAACAGGGCAGCATAAGGGTTGAGCGTGGAGCTGGAGAGCCACAAATAGACAGTGACAGCTTGTGGTGGTGCAACGCTGAAGTGTACCCTGAGCATGTAATTAGTTCGGTCTTTCCTTGTTGCATTTAGCTTGAGGCGAATCGGAAAGAATAAAAATTGAGAACATGGCGCCGTAAGGCTACTGATAAAAAAAGAAGAGAGACTGCAGCACTGCTGAGAGTGTTTGAGAAAAGGTTGATGGCTTTTGATTCAGATACTGGAATGGGTAATGAGATTCTGGATTGCGGTTACATTTCTATTTACTAATTGACGTTTTAAATGTGGTACGCCTTGTTAACTGTAGATACAGACCCTAGAGTTCAAAGGTGTGATTTCTCTCTATACGAATGCCCTTAAAAAGGGTTTTTCTTCACACAGAGGACCTTCTTTGTTGATCTAAGAAATTTATTTATTTATTTATTGTATTTGTTATAATAATATGCTGCCACAATAAGACGTAGTCTTTTAAATCTGTGAGTTTTGACTTACAATTTTACACTGGAAGAAGTATAGATTACAAATTCATAAACTCTATTAAAATATTTGTAAATAAAGAGAGAGAAAGTAAAAAAAGAAAGTAAGAAAGAAAAATATAAATTGTAAAGTATTAAGTATGAAGTGTGTGCTGCAGGAGTGATGCGAGAGGAGAAAATCTTTATTCTTGTTGGACGAAATATGACTTTAAATCTGTTTTTAAATTGTACAATGCTGCTTTGGTCTATTATGTGTAGCGGGATGGAGTTCCACAGGCGCACTGTAGCAACAAAGAATTGCCTTTCAGAAGTTAAGCAAGTAAACCTAGGTAGAATTAAACGATTTGACCTGCTTGATACCGGAAATCGAAGTTTATCGTAGACATAACGTGGCACACCTAACCGCACTATTTTAAACAAAAAACATAAAGCTCTGAATTTTAATTAGTTTTCTAGCGACATGTTAGGAGGTTTTTTGACAAATATGATACGTGATCGTACTTTCTAAGCCCGTAAATATATCGAACAATACTATTAAAGGCACTTGAGTTTTCTAAAACTGCAAATATCGCAATTTAAGAAGATTTTGCAGTTATAAAATAGTGTAGGGATTGCTATTGTTCTAGCGAGTAGCAATCGAGTACTAATAGGAATAAATTGCTGCGATACCCACAGACTTCGAAGGATGCCATAAGTTTTCCCGACAGCTGATTTTATTTGGTCATTCCAGTTTAGCTTTCTATTGAAAATTACGCCAATATTCTTTGAAGTGTTAACAAATGCAATAGGTGAATTGTTTAACATTGCCGGGGAAACATTATCAAGGGTCAATATATTCTTCGAAATAACCACACACTTGCAATTTTCCGGGTTTTGTTCGAGATCATATTCAAATATATTCAAATTGATAAATAAAAGTAGAGGGTTTCATGATTTTGCACAGCATTTGGTTGGGTACTACAGGAGAGTGCTGTCATGGTTCTGACATGTTTGGGTGTTCCGAAGAGAAAGGTGACCATTTGATTTGAAGTACTTTCTTCTCGAAAGACTAACGTTGGATTTGTGTCATCGTGAAATACACGTACACTCATGAGAATAATTGTTCGTATAAATCTCTTTAAATTAAAACAGCAGAAGTTTCTTAACAAAAACGGAATGTAATTTGCATTTCAAAGACAATATCTTATTAAATAAGCTTTAAGGATAATATTTCAATGCAATAACACCAGAAAGTAAAATAAGTTCAAAAATAGGATTAAAACAAATTGATTTCATCTTAAAAGTCAGTGAGAAAAATTGTTCGTACAAAATTCAAGAGTTGTATTAAAGTTGTAATAATAATCTGTTAGTACCTAGTATGAAGGCTCTTGTTTTCGATCACAGTTTTTAACCTACGTGGCATTGACCGTACTAGATTTTCTGTAATGCTGGGGTCCATCTTATTCCACTCTTCTTTGATTGCTTCTTTTAGCTGTACTTTCGTCCGAACCTAGTATGAAGGCTCTTGTTTTCGATCACAGTTTTTAACCTACGTGGCATTGACCGTACTAGATTTTCTGTAATGCTGGGGTCCATCTTATTCCACTCTTCTTTGATTGCTTCTTTTAGCTGTACTTTCGTCCGAACTTTATGATTTTCACGAATTTTCCTGTCTAAATGTTCCCACAGATGCTTAATTGGATTGAGATTATAGTTATAAAGCAACCAAAGCCTAACGTCGTGTGCTGTGTGCTTAGGATCGTTATCTTGGTAAAGATAAAAATCCTGAGCGCAGTTGCGCAATTTTGCTTGAGGATGGTTAAATATTGCTTGTGGTCCATATTTCCATCAACAAATACGAGATTTCCAACTCCATAATAACCCATTGGCCCCCAAACCATAACATTCCCACCCCCGTGTTTAACTGTGGCTGTTACATGTTTTGGTTGCAAAGCTTCGTTTTTTTTCTCCACACCTTTTCTTATTTTCTATCACTTCTAAAGAGCTCGAATTTACTCTCATCTAACAAAATCACTTTTTTCCAAAATTCTACTGTCTCGTTCTTATATTTTTTCGCAAAGTCAAGCCTTCGTTTAATATTTTCTTCTCTTAAAAGTGGCTTTCGCCGTGCAACACAACACTTAAACCCTAGGTAATTTAGTTTTTTGCGTATAGCCGAGTCCGAAACAGTTGTTCCATTAAAATCCTTAAATTTTTTATTCAACTCAACAGCTGTAATTTTGGGGTTAGATTTTATTTCCCTCTTTAAAAACTTTTCATCTGACGGCTTAATCTTCTTTTTCCTTCCTGCACCACTTTTGTGTTCCACTCTCCCTTCTTTGTAATACCGATCACAAATACCTTGAACTGTTGAATGGGTTAAATTGAATAAGTTGCCGATTTCACGTAATGTTTTTCCCGATTCTCTGTGCTAAATCACTAGAGATCGCGTATCGATCGAAGTATTTCCGCGAGTTTTCACCATTTTCTTCTGTTTTTACCTTTATTTCTGTCAAAACGCAACTTAGTCGTTTTTTTCACACACAATATACAAATGTTACATAAGAATTGAACTAACGGTTTAAACTTATGTGCTATAGCGTTGCCAAGTCCTTTAATGTACGAACAATTTTTCTCATCTCATTTTAAAGAAAAAAATATTTGAATGAATTTCCTATAAAATGACGTACTTAGAATTCAAGATAGCTTAAATATATATTTATAAAATGATAAAGTCTTACTTAAGGTAGGCTTGTATGAAAAATTATTCACAGCCCTGTATCTTGTAAACATTTTTGGAAAACACCGCAAACGGGCAATCTACAGAGCCTGAAAACGAAAGGATGTTGGTTATTTCTCTTCTTCCTGGGTTTCCAAGTTTATTGATTGAAGGCGGTATTGGCAGGGAGGCAGAATCAAAAAATCGTCTTAAGGGAGGTCTTGGAGAACAAATCCCGAGAAACGGCGTGAAATGATCTCTATTCTGGATATGTGAATGGCTTGGCAAGGATACCACACTTGAGAGGCATTTTCTGGGAGGGATATACAAAAGACCGATCGAGTCACGTAAGTGTTAGGGAATTCTTTGGACCGTATTTGGCTTTAAGAATTATTTCATCGATATGGGTCAGGAAGTTAAGCGGGCGATGTCCAAATATACCCTTCAACTGAGCTTGATTGATTAAGCAAAAAGTAGAAATGGGAAAGAGAGCTAATGACAATTTTAAAGAAAGTGATTAAAATTTGGTTATATTTCGCTCCAAGCCGTTCTTATAACAACTCACTGACAAAGTCCATATCTTCTTAAATGAGAATTAATTGAAGAACTTGATATCGTCGACGTAGGATGTCTGATGATAATTAAGATATCGTTTAAGTAAGAAAAAATATCAAGGGACATAAGTGAGTACCTTGAGGGACGCCAGAGGTAGTTAGAAAAGGAAAGAAAACGAATAGGTTAGTAGCGTTTTTCCGGATAAGATGACTTCCATCCTAAAAAATATTATCTGAGGCGAAAGTGAATAGTTTGAGGAGGCAAATTTTGTCAAAGGTTTTACCGAAATTGGTAGAGATAACGTCAACTTTATTTCCGTTCTCTAAGGGTATAAATGTTGTTAGAACATATTTGACAAGATTAGTGGCTGTAAACTTTCATTTTCGAAAGCCGTGTTGTCAAGTGGATATGAGAGACCTGTAACGAAGGTTTATGAGTTTATACAAGATGCTTTCAAATATTTTAGGAATAGGAAAAAGCTTCGCGATGGAACTATCGTTTTTTATACCACACTTTCGACGGTTTTTGTAAATTGGAGTAAAAAAGAGGCTCGTTGCTGCTCCGTAACTAAAGTTTTTTTTTTCAACTTTCTGGCTGTTACACTGACGCTTCACTCTTATCCTACCTTTGTTGACCCCCTAGGGTTAAAAGGGCGTTTTACCGGCCCTTATAGACCTGTGTGATCCCATCTAGGTAAATTTCTCTAGTGTCACCAGTTTTTTTTGATGCGATATGGGTAGATGGAATGAGGAAGAAAGGACCGAGGGTGAAATTCGGCAAATAAACAAAAGAGGCAGAATTAGGTACAAGGTGTAGTTGGTAAAAAATTTATTGAAAAAGAGGCAATAAATTGGCAATATTTGTGAGCCATATAAAGGCTCGTTGTGCAAAGAGAAAGGTAGGGTAGCCATCTCACTGATTCCGTACGGTGCGCTTATATTGGACCAGTCACCGATCAATCAATAGCCTAATACAAAGGAAATGAAAATAATACGTGAAGGTCTTTGCTTCTGATCACATCAGCCACATCAAGTTTCTCGTCAAAGTTAAGGATTTCTTTTTTCAGTTTGTCTTCAACGCTAATCTCGGTTCATTAATCAATTTAATTTTAAGTGACTCGGGACTGTGTTTTTGCCAAACGGCCAATAAAGTGACCTGAAATCAAAACGTCTCATTAGGCTCCAAATGTCTTCTATCTGAAGCCTATAGTTACGGAATGCTCGCTAGAGTCGGCAGTTCTCGACAATGAAAGTTATTGGAAAGCTTAAAAGTTTTAATTTTTGTAAATCTTTTGTGTATGTGGAAAAAGTTTTGGCAGGGGGTGGCACTTAAGTCAATGAATTCAGTACCATACGTGTGCTTCAGCAGACTTAAAATAATCGGAGCCAATCAATGACTCACATACACCCTTCTCTGTTAAGGACTTAATTCTCTTGTTTAAGGTCGTGTTGTTGCCTATTCAGTAGTTCAAGGACGGCAACAATTCAAAGTAAATTTTTATGAGACGTTTTATGTGGACTCATACCCAATAACTTAAATCGAGAAAATATAAAAATGTATTCTTATAAATTCCATCATCACAGCGTTGGACGACACACCCTTATTTGCGTTGTGGGGAATGGCAATAAAAATTCGCTCTATTCATCTTTAGTCAGTCGGAGGTGTGTACCTCCAACTAAAGAGAGTTGATTTAAAGTTAACTTGACCATCAATGGACGAACCCTGTGTCCAATTTACTCTAGCACACATGTTCCCACTCATCTCCACTCAGTCGTCAAGTTGTTGAAACCACAGAAAAGCAAGAAAGTTCGCCCTTCTTGGCGTAAACACTTTCCATCGTCAAACAAATGTCCTTTGATGACTTTATTCAATTACCGACTGTGCCAGAGCATACCCCAACCCCAAAGGGACATCCTTTGCTGGAGCAGCAGACTTTATCTGAGTAACCTATAAGGGGAGCAAATGTTTCGGAACTCTTTAACAAATGTTCTTGTGTATTGCAGCAGTTTGGAAGTTGTTTTGCTTTGACGACTTTTTGTTGGGGTGAAGAGAGCAACTGCGCTGCGCACTGGCTCAGTGTGAAGTCTCTTAAGAGCGGAATCTCTCTTACCGTAGGGGGTTTATGAGGTGCGACGTAATTTGTGGCACTCCATCGTTTGAATACCGGTCCCCTAATGTATTTCACTCTATGCTCCTTCACTTATCGCAAGGGAATTCTCATATAAAAATACATAAGCCATCAGAAAACAGAACGAATTCCATCAAACGTGCACTTAACCCTTTGCCGCGACAGCTAACGAATACAGACATCTTCGTTTTTTGCATCATCCCCCTGCATCACTCCGTTACGTAAGTATGCGTTGGCATCACGCAATCATTCCGCCCACGAGCCCCGACTTGAAGGTCACAAAAGATGTGAACAGCAACCAAAACACGGGCCCAAACAATTGCGTCTCCGTAACATTATCGAGCACAGGATGATGAGTGGCAAAGCAGAGCTACTTGATGCAATGTCACTTGGTTAGAGGGTTACTTCCCTCTCACACGTCTACCCGAGTGTATCTGGCAACGGACGTACCTTGGGTTGCATTGCTCGCTGCGCAGTCTTTCCTTTTTCAAGCGTAACGCAACAGTGACATGAAACGGAATTCCGTACCTTCCGAAATACAATCAGCAACCACCGTGCACCGTGCTGGTAAGGAGGTATTTCATCCCTTGTTCAGTTCACTGCTCGAAATAATATCCACTCATGGGGCACAAAGCCTTGAATGCAATTTTATTTGAAGAGGGTGGCAGTTTTCTTTTTCTTTGCCTGTATGGGTTTTGTAATACGTAAAGGATATATTTGGGACGTTATTCACTGCCATCTGCGTCTAGGGAAACGCGGCGTTTGTATGTGTGTTCGAGAGGGTCTATTGATGGGGTTTTCTGTACTAGTTGACAGTGGATTCTTTCTCTCTCTCTTTCAGGAGAGAGAAGTGCTGTTGTTTTGAATTTTCTTTGCGTTACATGAGAGTGTTGCCAGCGCATACATATTTTTAACTGATTCTATTGCTTATAACTTTTGTATTAATTTACTTACTTATTCTATCTTTTGCACAGGTATCTATTTCTTAACTTCTAACTTTTGTGTAGATATTTATTTCTAAATTGCATCTAGATTTCGTACCCATTTCTGCTTTTGTCCAGCGGATTCACGGCTATTTTTTTAAGTATTTTATTTTGACCCACAGAGTTTTATGCCACTTCATTCTCTTCTACAATTCGCTGAGATTGGTCCACCCCGTCTTAAATTAGGTTAGGCTAGGGGGTTGCTAGTGAATTCACCAGCACAACTTAGACCATGTTGGTCCATTGTGATACCCACAGTCAGACTACTATTACTGATCGTACGCTCCAGTGAAAGTGCCGTTAATTTGAACTCAACGGCAAATGGTGACTGGACCAGATTTGAAAAACCGGATAAAAGCGTATTAACTTTGCTTTCACTGGGATTCGAACATGGGACCACATAACCAATGGATGGCGCATCCAGTCGTCCTAATATGTATGCCTTAAGTACCAAACTAAGCATGCACAGAGGAACTCCAGAACTTAAGATGAGGGATGCCAACTTTCAGAATTATTTGTACAACCTCAAATTACAAAGAGTCAAACATGGAATCCGTCGAAAACACACATCAACCACCCTACAGAACACAACATTAACAACCATAAGCAGTCTCATAAAATGTTTCCATTCTGGCAATGCCATCCCGGCAAATGTTCGCAGCCATAATAAACCATGAGACTCTGGGAGAGTGTCTGACAGTGGCGCAATTTCTCCCCTTTCCCCGTCACAACACACATCGATTGTACGGCTATTTTAAACAACCACCCCCATGTGCTAAACATGTCCTGACAAAAAGGAAGAAGGGAGGAAAAACGAAAAAAGGAAAAAAATCGGAAATGTCTCATTGCCACCCACAATCATCTGAGCGAGCGTCAAAGTCTGTATATTCGCGTGTGTTCGTATGTGCGTATTTCGATTCATCTCTGTAGCCTGCGGCGAGTATGCTACATCTGCGTATTCTGTTCTTTCGTACATCTGTATCGGTGGCATAGCAGCCTCTCCAACTACACAAAGTACACAGTGCACACTTCAAAGAGAGCGAGAGAGAAAATGAATTTCACACATTTAGGGGATGGAATCTATCCCCTTCATAGTATCTGCTGAACCCACTGTTGGAAAACTTACCCTTCGTTCAGTAGCTGTTGCGAGAAACTTCAGTTCTCAAGCGATTTTCTCGTGAAAATGACGGAAGAGACAGTCCCAAATTTGTTAACAATTCGGAAGTGAACGAATACCAGTCTTTTTGTGTTTTTCTTTTCCAAAATAAAACTTCATAATTGGTTTCCTACTATTTCGATGGATTATTTTACCATTTGCTCTCCGTGTAGTTTCCTTCTTGTTTTCGGTCGAAAAGAGACCAGTGTCATCCGGTGTTTATGTAATTCTTTATAAGCCACTGTCTGGCTGGGTGTTCGCATTTTTCTCATCCTCCCTGTTCTCTACTGCCTCCTCCTGTTGTCTGTTCTGAAGTTCATTTGGTGGTCGAAAGTAAAAGTTTTTAAGGTGATAATGCAATTTGAGAAAATTTTATAATATCCATCCTATCCGCTGGATGCAGTAGTACTAAGAAAAGATAGAAATTAAGAAAAATATAAGAAAACAAAAAAAGTTCCAAACCGCCGTCCATTTTATTTCACTCCGCCCTAGTACCGTGTGTGCGTATCTATTGTGTATGTATTGTGTCCGTGCGTGTATCTGTGTTTTGATATAACAATCACCCCTGAGCAGCAGCAGTGGCAATCCTCCCCTGCCTAGTGAACTGTTTGATTACGTTAGCGGTGAAAGTGAAAAACCACCTTTTCCCCATCTCTTTGAGGAAAAGTCATCAACCCCCTGCCGTGAGCCGCCAACGCCAACACCGGATCCGTCATCATCGTCGTCGGCGTTTTCTTCTTTTTCGTGCTGTTCACTTTAGCAAACATGTTGACATCAAATGATGTTTATTGGTGAGTAGCGTTGCGCACATAAGTCTACGTATGAATGTACAAATGTATTTCGCATTTTATTCCTTGGTCAGCAGTTGGGTGAAATTCCCTCTCAAGGAAGTGCACAGTAGGTGCCCTCGTCCATTTATCTACCATCGACGAAAGCATCCCCACCCGAATTGTGGGGGATTAAAACACAGACGACAGTTTGTCTGGCTGAATTGTGTGTTTCATAAAATCGTACACACAACCACTGCACATGAATGTATGTACATAGATATGAAAGTATTTCTTTGCCCGTACACAAAAACATGAACGAGGAGAAAATCGATATCCTTTTGGAAGTTCTTTCTATATTTTGTCGGTGTGGGTGGATATCCCTTGTTAGATTTTGGTAAAGTGGCGGACTTGGAGTATGCGTTGCCATTTCTTCACAAAAGCCCTTCAGTGCAGAGCTGTTCTTGTGAAGGTTCAATATCAATGGGATCGAATTTTATTTGCCCTTGGAATGTAATACGTGATTCGGTATCCTTTTCTTTCTGTACTTATTCTATTCGTCAACTCTGTGCCTCGTCGGCCCGCATTCATTGAACGAATCGGATCGTCCTTTCTAGTTTTTCGTCTTTGCTGTGATTCGCCTTGATAATTGGTCCTGCAAGGCATGAGATAAGTCTATGTCGTTGTCGTAGTATGGTGATTAGATCTTGAGGCGTTGGAGGAGAATTTATTATCGTAAGATGACGGCAGCGTGTGATGGCATTCATTGAAGATTTGTTATTTTTTTTCTCTGTCTTGGAGAAGGTTTTGATCGATTTCTGGAAATAAAAATAGACGTGTATGTGGGCTGAGGATAAATTGTTCGCGATGAGGGCGTTAGTTATAAGTTATTTATAGCAATCAATTGTTAATTTATGAATGAATAGTGAGTCTGGGGGTGCTATGCACACATGAATTCCGTGTTATTGGAATTGATTGTGATCAATTTGTCAGAATGTCGATTATTTTGACAGTTTGATTGTGGCTGAATATTAGATGTTACTAAACGTTCATTCTATCGATCGTTTGGAAAACAAAAGGTTCATGATCTGTTCTACTGGCTGTTCCCGCTTGTTCTTATTTCCCCCTTCAATAATCTCTGTGCCTCGTCGATAAGACTCTCCCGGTAGGTAGATAAGTTGGTGGGTAGATGGGCCTCCTTAGACCCTTAGTGATGTGCTGTTGAAGAAGTGTATTATTATTTTCCCGTACTATAAAGTTCTTATAACAAATCATTTTGCAGCCACGCTGTTGTTCTTATAAAACAACGAAAAGAGGTTTGCTTGAAATTTCTTGAAGGTCATGAAAGAAGTATTCTTTCTGTGTTTTGTTTCTCAAACGACACAAGAGTAACCTCTTGTTTATCTTCGTATGTAAGTCCTAATTTCGTAACATGGTTCTGTAAATGAATATAACCCGGAACGGCTCGGGCTGTCCTCATCAATAACATCTTGTTGCACTGAAGGAGTTTTTGGTTTTATCTCGATCATATTCAGGCCAATTGACCACTAGGAGCTTTTCCAATCGAGATTCCCTGAAGCTCTTATAGGGTCCAGCCTTACGAAGCGGAACAATGGGCGAACATTGAAACTTTATCAAGACACCAGCAGAGAAAAAGAAGAAAAGAGCACTGGCTTCTCAGAAGCAAAAAGGAAAGAACACAAAGAGCGTGCGATCGAGAAAGTGGGGGGGTTACGACCAGAAATCAACTACAGAGAGATACTCAACTCTCGAGCTTTTTTCGTCTCGCCTATGACCGTCCATTTCCAATATTTTTCCAGATTTTCCAATATTTTCGTTAAACTCACGCATACTGCCTTATTTTTACGCACACTGCCAAATTTTTACGCACACTTCCACAGAGTTTAACGAACTCCCGTTATCCTGGGACATTTGCCCACGATAGTGTCATTTTTTGTCGAATTTGCCCACTACTGGAATAATGCACTGGTTGTGTTCATGAGGCCGAACATTTTTCAAATATTAAAAAAACGTTGGATATTGTTGTAAAAATTTTGCTTAATATATTGACATTAAAAATTGTATATGTTGTATATTTGGATACTATTTAATTGTGTAAGATGATATTTCATAATTATCACTCCGTATTTATTCACATTTACACTGCATTGTTGTATATAAATAACAAAATTAATTCTTCAAATAAAAAAAAACACGATTGCAGAAGTACAAATGAATTAAAAAAACAAGTTGTATACATAACTGCATATACTTATATAGATTCATGCATATTTAATTTCATCCGTAGTTATTTGTGAATATAGCCTTTGAATTCCTAAACAAAGGGAAATATAAAAATGTCGGAAATAAAATTGTCTTTTTTAAGGATGTTTTGAAACATTAATGCATTATCACGAAAAAACTAAAATAAATGCATAAATCCATGGAGTTCAAAACAAAAAAATTTTCTGAATTTCAATATTAACGTTTAATAAAGGAACACTTTGAAAAAACAAACCAGTTGTTTTCTTAAATCTGAAGACCACAAGGAGATACTTCGGTCATTTCAATACTTAAGGATGAATTTAAATTTTGTTAACTATTTTATTTGATTTTCTCAGGTTCAACGTCAATAAGTACATTTATCACTTATCTCTCTGATTGTTTCAGTATTTCCAATGAAATTAAAATAAATAAAAAAATATATCAAACCTATTTCCATATATTTCATAATATAATAATTTAAACTTCAATTTAAAAATAACCGATAATTAATAGTTTCCAATAGTCCTTCCAGTCGTAATTATTTATGTAAAATGAATGCTCTTACTGAACATTTCGTTTTCGTTGAACTTCCCCTTCTTTTCGTGGTGAACGTATTGCAAAGGATTTGTGATAGCGTTTGGAAAAAAAGGAGAGTGGGGGTATGGCCAACCCCCTGATAGATTTCTTCCCATATGTATGTAGATAAGGAATGCATGTTTTGCATGAATTTGTTTGGAGGGGAAGTCAATCAGCTGTTCAAAACAAATCACACGTATTCACGGATACTGTACGAAAAAATGTTATAAAAAACGCTGTCAGATGACGTCATGAGGGTAGAAGGGAAAGAGTTGAGTATCTCTATGTAGCTGATTTCTGGTTACGACAAGTTCTACTGAAGAATAAACAGACTATCCAATGGGTTTAATATTTGGAGTCGCATTCGTTACTGAGAACTTAGAAGCATAATTTCTGAAGACTTTTAATCGGCGATGAACACACCAATACCGTTACCAGATAAAATGTTCCACTCAGCACAAGGGATGATGATAAAAGAGAATTCCATTCCTCAGACCTAGACAACATCAAGGTAGCGATACCGAGACTAAAGTCGAATAAAGCTGCAGATGGTCTGTCTGCAGATCTCTTTGGGGATGAGCTGGTAGGGCGCATGCACCAACTCATCTATAGTAGGAGGAAAGTATGCCCGATCCATCAGAAATGAGACCCTTTTGACTGCGCCAACTATCGAGAGATAAGTCTCCTAAACATCTAAGATCTTTTCTGTAATTTTTTGTGAGCGCCTGAAACCATTTGTGAATAATCTGATCCTTATCAGTGTGGTTTCAGGCCGGGGACGTCTACACTATGGCTGATCCTGGAAAAAAAATCAAGAAATGCAGAAAAACCCCTATTTATCTTTTTGTCTTTGCTGCCAAACTATCTGAGGTTGTAAACAATTTTTATTTTTTCCTTAACTTAGTTCCGACCAGGAGAATTTTCTACTCCGAGCCTGTGGGACAATGCAACAGAGAACGTCCACGAATAAGTTGACTTTTTCAAGATCATTCTGACCAATTCAAGATCATTCTGATCGGTCGAACACAGCGAGCCTTCAACGAAGCCCTGGTATTGAAACAAAAGCGCCACAAATGGATCTTTTGGTAAACGAGGACAAAATGAAATACAGCCTTGCCCAAATGTATAAGGCACCCTTATCTTTTTGTCTTTGCTGCCAAACTATCTGAGGTTGTAAACAATTTTTATTTTTTCCTTAACTTAGTTGCGACCAGGAGAATCTTCTACTCCGAGCCTGTGGGACAATGCAACAGAGAACGTCCACGAATAAGTTGGCATACACAAGTGGAGATGGATCTCAACCAACTTGGTGTGCACAATTAGAGACAGCTATTAAAAGATGGCTTTTCGAGTTACTGACAATGCTCAAAGAGTATAACTGTCTAGAAAAAGCTTCTCAATCTCGCCGTTCGGAGTCGGCATTAAACTGTAGGTCCCCTCCACTCGTGATAGAACAATAGCACGCACAACACGAGTGGTTGCTGAGAAGCTAGGCCCAGGTCCACCTCGGACTGTAGCGCCGCCATTATTATTATTATATTATTATTATTATTAAAAGATGGCTAAAGAGGCTTGTTGGTTGAGCCCCAGGCCCTACCCAGACTGTAGCGCCGCAAGAAGAGGGAACCTATCTTACCACACGAATAAATCAAACGCATTGTCGATTTTTAAAATTCTGTTCGTTATCAAATTATTATACGTTTCTATTATTATTTTTTTTTTTTTGCACATTTTCAAGGCGAGATAGGCTTAACACATATTATTCATAAATTATCTCTTTCATTGTATGCATAATTTACCACTAATTCCGTTTTGAAGGAGAAAAAGATACAAAATTAGTTAAACTTTAGGCGCTAATGGCTTTTTGATTTGTTTTACAGTTGCTTCCTAAAACCGGAAATGGTTTTATGGTTGTGCTTACAACAAACATCTGTGTTCTAATTTATTCGAAAAGAAAAAGTATCTGCTTTTATGACCCAACCGTGCTGGTGAACAGCAATTACTCATCCACCGAAAGTATTTCTCCTCTTGATTTGAATTGATTCTTCATTTTGCGACGAATTATACTCTAAGGGCCTTCTCTTCATTAAAGCACGAACGAATTCGGAGTTCGGAGATAAGACACATGAGATTGCCTTTAATTTTTTAAAATTTTGGAGAAACATGGTCTAATAAAGAAAAGATTTAATGTATACTTTTTTTGGATCACCTTTAGTTTTACGCAAAGTTTAAATGATGGCATTCAAAATGCATTTTCCCCACTTACCGCTAATGACAGATTGGCGTTTTCGCTGCAATTTATTGCTTTCTGATTTTCCTTTCCAATATTTCTCAGATGTGCTCTATTAGGCTAAAATCTAGAAAAAAGCATCCAGCTTCCTTCGTATATCTACTATGAATGTTTTGGCCTTCTTTTCGAACATATTCCTTTGATTCGTCAAATATATGTCTCCGCATTTGTAATTAACATCATGACATTGCCCTCGTCATGTTGTAGAGTAGGGATTAAATTATTAGCAATGATTTAAGAGGGCCTTCATGGTCAAATGTCATGTTCATTGTCATGTGTCATTTTAAATTAATAGAAAAACCACTGCATTCTTATGAAGTGTAATTTTGTTCTTTTAATCTAATGTATGAACTCTGAGGTTAGTACAGTAAACTTCCTAATTCGGAAGCTCACAGACAAATCCCTTAGAGAAGAATTCAGGGAACTAGGAAGAAGGACGCTCGTGGAATGAAGCAGGCCAAGAAACTCCTAGGACAATATAACCGAAAGAGATTCGAGACATGTGTCAAAATGAGCAAGAATAACCTCCGTATCCTAACAGGCTTCCTAACGGGGCACTGTAGACTCAGGGAGCATCTAAAGAAACTAGGGATATCAGAAGAAGGTCTCTGCAGATTTTGTGGAGAATTTAATGAAATTCCAGAATATATACTGGGATTTTGTGAGGCATTAGCCCACAAAAGAAAAAGATATCTGGGCAAGTACCTATTGTACTATCAGAAGAAGAAATGCAATCACTAGAACCACCTCACATTCTCAGATTCCTGAAAGAAACTGGCTTAGAGAGAATACTCTAGAACAGATTTCTTCACCAATGCACAATAGGAGTCCATTACCCTCAATACAACTCTGATAAGAACTGTATTTGAGGGGAACTCGTAATAGTGCTAAGGTATTGAAAGGGGGCACAATATATCTTAAAGGTCCCGGTGCAATATACTCTCAACCATAATAATAATAAATCTCTTAAATGGAAAAAATTGTCAAAATTTGCCTTTCAGTTTATGTACATTTTATGATTTCTTTGGTTAGTATAAATATTAGGTAACCCCATTGATGTCCGCTTAAGGGAGATTTAATTTGAACAGTACCTATCTTACAAATGTCCACCCCCTTAGAGATGTATTTCGCGAATAACAGCTCGGTTCATAAATTGCATTGTGGTAGATTTTGTCCTCAACATAGTCCCAAAAGGTGCTTAAACGCACTGCGGCCAAATAAAGTTTCTATTTCGGGAAACAATAAAGCTTCTGTTTCACGAACTACGTGGCATGTGGTATAGTCCTGTTAGAAATAAACTTCGTCAAAGCCCATTTCAATTCAATCTGAAATCTAAATGGGTCGCACCAGCATAATTTTCAGAAAAGATTGACAAATATTTATTTTAGGTTTTTGCAGCCCCTTATCTAATAGTACCCAATAAGAAAAAATAAATGAGCCCTAACTCAAAATAATTTTGTATATAAAATCATGATCTCGATAATTTACAGCACACAATCACGTTGTTGTCCGTGATATGCTTGCTTTAATTCCTGTATTAACTAGTCCAAATGCATGCAGGACTAGATATTTTCGCAAAATTCGATGGAAAGTGGTTGCATACAGGCCCAATTCCTAAGGTCGTCAAGCTCTTAACTTCGGCCGCGATTTTTTCAACTGACCTTGGGGATGTACCTCTCCGGGATATTTAAATGTATCGATTCAATTTACTATAGATGTGCTAGAACAAATGGTTTCTTTAATATTTTCACTGATTTTGGAGTACATTTTTAGCATTTCACCACGTTGTGCGAGCGAGCATTAACCCATATTTAACAGCCTCTTATTCTTTACTTATCTACATATATGAATTCGCAATGAACTTCGAATGTTAACAGTTCGGAAATTTTTGGATGACCAATTGAAACTGAGGATTAAATGTTTCAAATAAAAAAGCTCGTTAATTTCTATAGAGTTTAGCTAATTTTATAAGTATCTTTAATATAAAATCAGTAACACGATAATCAGCACTCAAACCAATGTGACTAGTTTCTTCACAGACTTTTTTTTTTCAAGCATCAAATCTGTATTGCTTTTTTCGTCTCGTGGTGTAATTTTTTTTAATATGGAATTAAATGTTTATTGGTCACGATTTGTACCGCAGTGTGCGATTTAAGACCGATTATTTTACTATTTAATTAAAACTGTCTAGGTTCTAATCCAAGTTCAGGCAAACAATTTTTCAAAAATAATAAATAGATCACGGCTCCACCTCTTTCGAGTCACTGACAATGCTCGAAGAGAATAACTGTCTAGAAAAAGCTTCGCAATCTCGCTGTTCGGAGTCGGCATTAAACTGTAGGTCCCCTCCACTCCAGAGAGAACAACAACACGAGTGGTTGCTGAGAAGCTAGGCCCAGGTCCACCTCGGATTGTAGCGCCGCCATTATTATTATTAATTCCTAGATAGTCCCAGTCTATCTATAGGACGTCGATGCATGGACATTTTCCAAAGCGGACAAGGATATTCTTGATCGCTTCGAGAGTAAAGTTATTGTTTAAAACTGGCTTAACAATTTGCGGAGGAAATATGTTAATACGGAGTAGTTTTTCTGTGTCTGGTTTGGGTCATTGGATCGCTTTAATGGAATAGTGGACCAATGGGAACATAAAAGTATATTGGAAGGTGTGGTATTGCCGTTAGAGGAATGGGAAAAGCTGTCTCATTAGGGGTTCCAGTAGTAAAATGACCCAAAGTACATGTCTAGGCTTGTCTCAATGGTCACAATGTCATGTTTACCCGATAAAAATTCTTTGAAGAGTCTTCAAATGCAAAATTATTAGTGAAAATGTGAGCAGTACTGACATTTTTCTTAGAAGAATAGAGATGGTTTAAAATTAAATTCCATTATATACTATAATAAATTAAATTTAATTAATACCAAAAAGTTCCAACTAAAAACAGACTTTTTGTAATTACATTGAAAGTTACAAATGTGTTGTCGGGCAGCAATAAGTGGTTACTTTTACAAATCAACGCAAATCACTCAATTCCTGAATATGATTTCAAAAGTTATTTACTTTTCTACAATTTAATTATAGGCCTTTCAGAATATATAGGATGCTATGCTTTTGTAAAAAAAAAAATGTTAACGAATTTGAAGAAATTGCTTGATTTCACTTTTAGTTGCAAATGTTTTGTCCAATACTGTATATTTGTTGTGCTGACTATATGTATGTAATTGTAAAATGCAGACCATTTCCAATTAAATACTGTCTGTCTGAATTTGGCGCATTTTTTTCTAATTTGACGAAAAGCAAATATCCCAGTCAACATTGATATGTTCCTCAAAATAAAGCGAAACCGTTTCCATAAATCGGTTTGATAGCCAAATGAAAAATATTCTCACGAAGATTAAATATAAGTTACGACTGATGAATGTTCAACCAGCATCTTAAAAATATGTGTAGTGTTGTGATCAAATCACAATACTTGCCCCACACTTCCCCATTTCCAACTTTACAATGGCCGGATGGTGTACACATTACGGTCCCGTCCATGATCGATAGTCTATTCCAGCACATCGTTCTTCATTCAGAATTAAAGAAAATTTAATTTCCAGCAACAATAACTTTAAATTGGAAAAAGTAAATAAATATTTCAAAAGACCCTTGGGGGGGTGCAATAGTGCTTCATAGTGCGCACCCTGGACGGAATGCCTGCAGCAATAACTCAACGAGCCATCATCTGGATTGGTGATAGCGGTGGTTCGGTGGGGCGAGACAGAGCACAGCACTGTAATGAAATGACGTCAATGCAACCGCACAACACAGTTGTTGCAGAGCAACAGAGAGTGAGAGGGAGTGAACGTCCAACAGAAAAGGCAATAAAAACTACTCGGCAACCCACCCAACCCCAATGTGAAGGCAGCAATAAAAGTGTATAACCTTCACCCCAGATGGTCGTTGGAGAGATACTTCGCCTTGGCGCGTGCATGTGTGGGTATCGACCAAAATGCACAATTTCAAGGGTACTATGTGTTGAAACGGAACTAAGAACGTCGACGACGTCGTCGCAGCGGCAGCACAAAGGCAATTTATTTCAATCCACAGATTCGTTTAATTTAATTTTTCTCTCACTTTGAGATTGTGAAGAGCCATTGATGAGGTCTTCAGTCCACAATTGAAAAAAAGAAAACATTTTTTAAAACTTTTTGAAGTGACCTCTGTGGGAGGTTAAAGTTCTTTGGCTGACTCTGACACTTTTCTCTTTCGCAACACTGTTGCTACTGCTGCTGATGGTGATTGAGATGAGTCACAACTTTTGCAGAATTAACACTGTCGACGCCATCTATGCCATGCGCGCCACGCAAGGGTGATGATGATAATGAGCATCTGACATGAAAGTTTTATGTATGCTCGTTTCCCATTAGGGTTGGATGTCCCAAGTCCCAAATGTCAGTCGGTTTTTCATGACAGAAGGACAGACAAGTTCCTGCGATGTGAATTAATAAAGAAATAATATTTGGGGAAAAGAAACCCAAATGGATGACTTCATCGGATCGGCCGGGGTTGGGTTGAATAACAAAATTTTCATTTGCGAGCGCAACACTAAAGCAAATGGATATTTGAGAAACTTTATTAAAACGAGATAAGAGTTTAAAGTGTCCTCGGATGGTCGTTATCAATGGAAATGAAGAAAAATGTGATTTGCAGAGAGCATAAGTTAAGTTTTACGAGACAAGTCTTCTTGTCGTGCGAGTTGTCAGCTCCCAGAGGACATGATGGTATTTGGGTCGCCGACTGGGGATCAGCTTGGGGTCTCTTTATGCCCTTTATCCATACTCAAATCTGCACCACAAATAAGGGGGAAGTAGTCAGTTGTGTAGAAAAGATAAACTTTTCTTCAAAGCTACTGTCTCAAACGACGACTTTATCTTTTACGTTAAAGATCTATAGAAGGCATGAAACATCCGGTTGCCTGTCAAAGTTGAAACGAGCAGTGTTTGCATTCCTTTCCAAGCTTCCATTCCTGTAAGTAACTTTTAATACCAGTCTCTGAATGGAATGTGACCGAATGCTAGAATTTAATGTTCACTGTTCCTGGGAAATGACGAAGCCTCTTTAATTCCTATAGCCTCTGCTCGAAAAACGTTACAATATTTAAGAAAAAATAGTAATGTCAACAATTAGATCCTTTTCTAAATGGGCGATCCCTACTTCCTTATTTGTCCTGGATCCAACTGTGAAAGGTCGCTGAGAAATAACCACCATGAACCGAGAATGTAGGAAGGCCAGTCTTATCTGGTGGAACTTCTGATTGAGAAGTTTTTCTCGAAGATAATTTAATTTGGTAGGAGATCGGTGTCTGGAGAAGGGAATTCAATTTTTTTAAGAATAGGAGTGTCCGGTGTTGTATAAGAACCACATATGAAGTGTTTTGAACCTAACTGCTGTGCAGGCTCCTACTTTGCTGCCGTATATGTATGTGTAACCGACGGAGGAATGTGGGAAGTATATTCAGTGCTGCAGATGGTGTAGGTTTTGACTGTTCGACTGACGCAAATACAAGCCGACCTTAGCATTTGGTTGTGAAGTTTGCAGTTCTGTGACATAATGTGATACCTAATTACCTTATTATAGTAGTAGAATGTGATAGTGTCGTTCCTGATCTGTTTATAGGCGTTGAGCTTCTAGCTTAAATTATGACTGTGCCCTACAGTATGGGACAGTCGAAAGAGGGAGATTTGGACTTCATTGTAAAGAGTAGGTAGTAGATCAGTTTATACGAATTCACTTCAAGTCCGCACGCTCTAATCTATGCCGCAAGCTTAGAAAAAGCATTCTGCATAATGTCTCTGAATGTTAAGGCAAGTTTATACGATAGTGCGCTTAGGGCGCTTAAGGTTATTTGGTTAATGTAAGCGTTGTAGACAAAAAGCTCATACAGTGCGACCTCAATGAAAGCAACCCTCGATACGTGCAACTCCTCAATAAAAGCAACACCTTAAATCTTACCATTGCTGACTCAGTAATTGCAACTCTTCAGAAAATGGCGACTCAATAAAAGCAACTATTGTTCCATGAATTCATGAATACATATTTTTATAAGGGACCAAATCCTAAAAGAACCCAAAATAATATCATCCATTGACGATTTGTTTCAAGAGTTGACAGTTCCCAGGACTTAACTGATTCGATTACCGAAAATGAATCCAATTTGGAACCGACTAGTAGTAATCCGGAATCAGTAGTCGAAAGTGATGACGAAAAAGAATTTGAAGCAGAGGCTGCAATTCGAGCACTAAACATTTGCCTACAATGAGCTGAAGAAAATGATGCTTCACATTTTAGCTCTGGAAAATATACGACAGTCTGCTGTGGAAAAGAATTCTGCGTCGAAAAAGACATAATCAAAAGTGTCCCAATTTAAAAAAAAAAAATTAAAGTTTGAATTTTTTTATTGTTATGAATTAAATTAAATTATCAGTTTTGGTCTGCTTACCAATGGAAAACACGTTCTTTTTACAATACTATTCTGACGCTTTTAACTTTTTGTCTCATTTTTGGCACCTACAATTTTTTGACTCGATTATTGCAACAAACTCAATAAAAGCAACAGCCCAAATTTCTATTAGTTGCTTTTATTGAGGTCGCACTGTAGTTACCTTCTTAAATTGTCAGGCATTCTGCGAGAGGTACCGAAGTCACCGCTGTATCTGCATCTAAATATGAACATTATATCTCATATATCTCATTGTATCTTGGTCCCTTTGTATCGTATTGAATAAGTCTCTTCCCGAGATATAAGACCTTAAAGATGGATTTGTCGTTGTTTATACGAGTATGTACTGGACCTGATGCCTACTTGATATATCCAAATTGCAGTCTAGGACTACATTTTGTATGTAAATGAAGAACTTGGCAGCATTTATAAATTAAAAATTAGGAAAACTTCAAAATTGAAAAATGTAGGCCTTTGAACATATAAAGATTTGAGACAGAAAAGGAAGAGAAGCGACCGTTCCATAAGCGCTTGAATTTTAAATCGTATACATAGAAGATATTATTTTTCGAGTTTCTTAACTGTTATGCCTAAGATTGGACAACGATTAAGAGAAACTATAATGTTTCTTCCAATTTTAATAATTTATTGTGAAATATGTATATACCAACCAGTCTATGTGCTAAAGTCTACAATCGCGTCATCCCTGCGAAATCAAATAATCGAATTCGATTCCCGGAAAACACATCACCGCACCCACAATAAGCGAAAAGAAA
Organism: Myathropa florea; assembly: GCA_930367185.1. Classification (NCBI taxonomy): domain Eukaryota; kingdom Metazoa; phylum Arthropoda; class Insecta; order Diptera; family Syrphidae; genus Myathropa; species Myathropa florea. Next base: position 22,501,071 of record OV884005.1, on the reverse strand, counting down.
GGAGAAACACCCAGGCTGGATAAAAATTCTTCTCACTCGCCTTTGAATGCACTTAATGCTGATCCAGTGGAAAAATAAATAAAGACACTCGGCACGCACGTACTTTTTCGTTCTACCCCATACAATGAAAATCGGTTTCACGTCGTGCCACCGGCACCGGCGGCGGGCGTATAAATAGAACATTGGACCAGGAGCATTCAAAGAGTATTCCTTTTGTTAGTTTTGAAAGAAAAATAAATTGAAATCGTAAAACCGGTAGCTGTCAACAGTGATTGTTTATTACGTAGAAGAGCAGTCCATAAAAGGTTAGCCAGCTTATGCGGGTCAGAGACAGAGTAAACCCACACTCTGCATGGGTTCTCGTAAAGAACAGGAATAATCATAACATCGGATTATTCTATTTATTGGTGCATCTAATGAGGTCACATTAGGTGTGGGAATTTTTTGCCTTTGAAATGTATCCATCTGTCAACAATCGATGAAAGGCTAAGGAGCTACAGACAGGCGATTGGTGGATGTGAACTCATTTTATTTTTCCAAAACAAAACCACGGAACAGAACAAAAATGAAAATTAGCTTAAAATCTTATATGTATCACTGGGAACTGAAGGCTTAAGACTGGCTCCGAATACTGTAAGAATGAGTTTTTCGCCAGAATACACAAAACTCAGTCGAAAACAGAGTGAAAATTTGTCTGCAAATATGTGTACACAACAACTTACTCTCATATTTGCGGAATCGGGACAAATCAGAGTACATCTAAGCAGTAAAGCTGACTAGCAGCATTCGGACTGGAGATTGGAATTTACTGTTACTTTCAACAATATATAATTTTCTCCGAATTTTTCGTAAACAGGTAGTTTTATATAAGTCTACAGTTTTTTGTGCGTACATTTGCTTGCAATCTCGAGAGACTTAATTAATTTTATGTAATATAATACTCTTTTGTTTTATGACACGGTGGGGGGGTAAATTGTATTGAGATTTGATCCAATTGGCGTTGATAGCGATTGAAAATAAGATGAGACCACAAAGGTTACGTGCTGTCAGACGTTAGATTGAAATCACCCAAGATAACAAGATTTCCCGCCCGTTTATTTGCTAAAAAGGTCGAAAACTCATCTATAAAAGTCTGGGGCATTTGCGAATGCAATCTATAGACACATATAAAAGAAAGTATTTCATTGCCTAACGACAAGGAAATCTTTATAATACAATATCAGCACATGATAGACTAAAGAATATAAATAACATCACATTCATACAAATCACGTAAAAAAACACCTCTCCACCTGCAGAATACGAATCATTTGAATTGGCATTAAAGTTATAATTGGGAAGATTATAGTCTCCAGTTTCACACGAAATTATTCAAATCTCTGATAGTAAAATTATGGTAGGTAGAGATTTTAAAGATCTTAAATTGCAAACCAGTAGGTCGAAATTACGCCGCATACTACGTGTATTTTGATGTACCACAAACATAGATTTAGGATCATTTAAGTTAGAAGAAGAGAAATTATCATTAAGACAAATAATGGTACTAATGGTTCTTGTGGGGAGATTTTAGCTTATAAGATCATCATTTTTTAAATTAAACATATATGTACATATGTAGGAATCAAAAATTAGTTTTAGATTTTATTTAAATCGTCAAAAGCTCTTATAACTATATTATATTATAACTCTTTTAACCCTGGCCCACTCTACATGATTATGATTCTCTCATCAAATGTATGAATGAATGTGTCATATTGTCTTTGTTGCAAAGCAAAAAACACTTTAAGGCCATTCAATTGAGATACGAAAAAATCAGTGATCATTGATCTATACCGCTTTCCATTGACCATATAGCTCTGACCAGCCTAATCTTGGCAGAAATATGGGTCTATAATTGCTATAAATCGCACCAAACTGTAAATTTTTGTAGTTATAAATTCGTTTCCATTAAATATTCTAGATTTTCTGCACCCCAGATCCGTTGAAGAAGACTCCAGATCAAGAAGGATAACGTCGAATAAGTTGCTCGGATTTACAACCATGTCGACCATCAAATTGAAGTAGGGAATTCGCACAACTTATAAGTGTTGCTTTGGTAGAAGTCTAAAGGCTCAAACGCGCATGGGAGAGTGAGCGAATACAAATATCCCCATAAGAGCGGCTGTAATGGATTTCACGAACATTTCGTTAAGCGAATTTAAGAGGGGGCACACAAACAAACAAATGTTTCCGTAAGCCCGACCTGAGCTAGAGCGCACAGCGCATATGCGAATTTGATATGTTGCACACAAACACACAGAAATCGCAAAATGGCATATTGTTGAACGACATTTTGCAATTGAATGAAACAAAACACTGGAAGAAAGTTTGACAGATGGCTATGCACGCATATGTTTTGCCGAAACCTGACGAATCATTTCGTTAAAATTTAACACATGCCTAAGTTCTAAGTTTCAATTGTCAAATTAGCAATCACTATGAACAGTGCTTCCAAGTTCGAAAAAAACCTCAAAAAAACGTTAGTTTGAAAAAAAAACGTTTTTTCTTTTTAAAAAGTTGGTAAAAGTTATTACTCTAATAATTATACAATGTACAATAAACCCTTTTTAGTAGCGAGTTTGGACACTGCTATTTTGGACAGAACATTTCTGAAAAGTACGATTAAAATCTAAGAAAATATTGAACTTCTTCATTAAGTGATACGGCAAACGACACGTAAATTGTTTATAACGACATTCCGTCGAATGAATAAATTAGGAATAAAGCACTCAGGCCAAGGAGATTGTTATGTCATAGACAAATATACGACAAACACGTATGTTTACTTAAAGCGCAAGCTATAGAGGCTTTTTTCACTTACTTCACTGATCATCTGTAGAAAAACATGGTTTATGGGCCTGTTAGATTATCCAGAAAAGTCATGTGATTGACCTTATGTACTAAGAAATGCATTTTTTTCATTCAACGTATTGACGTGGTGGAAGACCGAATTGATTTTATTTGATACAATAAGTGTGCCCAATATTCAGTTGGCAAAAGCCATAAGACAAATATTCAGTTGCCCTTAATGAGATTCCGTCAGTTTAATAATTTGAAACGTATCATAAAGCTGTTAACCTCTCAATCATTTCTGTCTAAAAAGGAACATTCGCAAACAATGTGATTGAAGCTAAAAACCCCATAAACACTGCAGTAAAACGTACTTAAACTCACATTGCAATCGTCTCCCTTCAGGCACACATATCCGCGCAGACAGTTAAGAAAATAAGAAATCTACCGAATAAGTACGATGACAGATATGTTCACCATCTGTAAACAAACAGAAAAAAAAGAAGAAAACATCGCCTTTCAGCTGTCAAAAAGTCGTAAACATGTAAATACGCTTGCACACCACACACTACGGGGCTTTGCATCCATCAATATGAAAATGAATTCCATCCGCAAGCAGTGACCTTGTTTAACCGCAAATAAATTTTCCAATAAGCTGTCAATGCGGACACAAATTACTACTGCTCCAGTTCACTCGTCAAACGGGGTTTAAGGGCTTTGCTTTTATTGGAAAGTATGAAATTCATTTTGCACACATCAAGCTCTCCAGAAAAGGCCTCCGAAAGATGGATGTGTGTAGTGACCTTCCTCTTGCACTCAATTTCTTCTTGAGCCCCGGTAAATGGGAATTAGATACTCAAAGGCCAAGTGGCAAATTGATACACAACCTAGAAATGTAATCATAACTTCAAACTGCCTCCGGCAAGACTGTTTCTTTTTTCTCTGCTTCCACCCTTCGTTGGTTGGAAGATCGCCGGGCGCATTGATTTTATTTTTAGCACACTGAGCCATTACCACCGGAGACGACTACGTGAGTGCTGCGCTGCTGTTTACATTCAGAGATACTCAACCCCCGGTTGGATCTTCGTGCTGATTAAAGTATATCATTTCGCGGACGATGTTTTCACATTTTACGGGTGTTTATGGCATGCGCCTCATCTGTGCTTCTTCGGAATCGCGAACACATTTAGTTCACGCATTGTGCGATGCAGTGTTAACCCATGAGATGCGTAGATGCTGACTGATCCAGCCGCTTTGTCTTTGATTAATTTTTCTTAGAAGAATTAGCTTGACGAATTAACGAATTTCACCTTGAGATCATCCCACTTCTCCGGTGCCCCAATTAACTAATCAATCTTTTGGACAAATGAATTCAAATAATCAGCGCGGGGTGAGCACAGGTGAAACACTGAGTCGTTTGATGTTGACAGATTGCCGAGACTAATTGACACACGCACACACTCGCACACCAAGCGTGTTGGAAGCAACCGCCCACTTCGCTCGCATCGACCCGACACCCAAGTGACCAAATACAACAAAAGCCCAGAAACAATCCGACATACAATGGCGGGCAATAATGAGGAAATCAACTTGTACAACTAAGGTGTGACCTTGCTAATGAGATCTGATTTGTAAGCCAAACATGGCGGGATGTGACGATGACCACCGCGCCGCCACCGTATGAATGGTGAATTAATTGAAAGGTAAACACTTGGCGCATTGAGATGAGAGACTAACAATTGTACTGGACGGATATTTACAAACGCACATTAAAGCATACGCGAGAAAAATGGGAGTTGAGTAATATCTTCATTTTTTCTCCTTCCTCTTGCATAAGACGATGCTGGGTGTTATGATTGTGAGGTCGGCTTACTTTTGGATGTTGTTTGGTAATGAGCTGCGAAGAAGATGAAGGAAACGGCTGGTGGACTAATGACCGATTGATTGATTTTTTGGTTTATTTTTTTTATGATTGAAATGAAATGTATTTGGTGGGGTGGGAGCTATGTCTATGGTTGCACTGCCAAGTGCTTTCAAATGTTCATCACACCTTGGAGAACACACTTGTGTGTTGTATGTGTGTCCGGCTTGACTCGAGATCGTCACATCTAGCCGAAAGTGAAGGCAATAGGAAATACTTTGTGCTTTTAACGCATTTTAACATCAACAGTGAGAGAATGTTAGGTTAGGTCGGAGGTAGACGACTGGCTATCACATGGACCAATGTAGGTTTATCCGTCTGTGGATAGGTACTTCACTTTGCGAAATGTAATGCCGGCAAACACTCTCGTTGGGTAGAAAGAGGTGAGGTTGGTGAATGGGTGTTAAAGCAACTCGCTTCTTTTCTCTATATACTGCATCCCCTTGTGGGGCATACGCCTACGTTCCACCGTATTCGATTTCTGAAGATGAACCCTAATGCTTCCAAAAGTGCAGCGCTGCACCCTCCACTGTTCTGCACGGTTCACCTAGGTCTACAGATTCCATTATGCCCTTTAAAGGTTAAAGCGATTCAGATTTGAGTATGAACCTGAGGAACTCGGCAAATAGGTTTTTGCTTAGCTCTCATTAGAGCAGGTGGTGAAATAGATTTACTGCTTCTTCCTCATGACTGCAACTTTTATAGTATGCGCTGTGTTTGATCCCTACGTGTTTTCCTTTCGAATAAAGGTATTTCAGCGCCATTTGATATATTTTAAAGAAGTTAATACTTATTACACACGAGGATTGTATTCCCCTGCCATTGTGTCAATAGTGGCATCTGATTACATCATGGATAGTCTACCGAGGCTGGTAGGGAAGAAGATACGTATTTAGATCGGGGTAGGCCCATTCTGTTGCCACGTGGATATCCAAAGAGGTTATCCAGTAATGGGGAACCATTTGAAGTTTCCTGCAGCGAACTGGACATATTTAAGGTATGTACCTTGTTGAGACAACAGAGATGAATCAAGTACAGTCATCTGAGCGAATTAGAAGACGCAGATGTACAGAGGAGTTGGAGAGCATTCCTCCCCTTCTCTACAGTGCACAAAGATACATGAATAATGCATGGGTTGAAATTTGCATATTTGATTAGACTTTCCGCAGATTTTTCGGTTGCAAGGACTTCAACCAGGAATTGTCCCAACTATCTCCGAAATATTAAGCATTGTATTGTGATAAAATTGTAAAATTACGCTGTTTTTTTACATTTCCGGGCTATATTTGAAGACATTACAATATTGAATAGTACGGACTATTTTTTTCCTCTTTCCCTTTATTTTGTGCATAAATCCTGCTCAATAAGTGTATTGTAACCAAAATCATACCTTTGTCAAGTTTTTTTTTTTTACTTCGCTTCAATTATCAATGGAAAAACGTTGGAATCGTCGTTTTGGAATCATTAGACAAAGTGCGTTTTATGTTCCAGTTCGGTTTGGATGACATTTTTATGGCAATTTATTATGGAACTGCGCCAGCGTGGCGATAAAATGTTAAATTTATGAAAATATTTTATTTTTTTGTCCATCATCATTGTCGATGTTTTCTGCAGATCTTGAACCTGTGGACTCAAATTTATCCACCACACTCCGAATGGTACTCTCGGTAGGGCGATTATTGCGACCGTAAAATAAGCAAAGCCCGCGGAACGTTGTCCATTTTATTAAAACAATTTTATCACGTGCAAACGTGTTGTTGAACACTATGTTCCATGATGATTCGACAGATGTAGCTTCAACAATATGGCGCTATCAACTGTCAAAAGTTCTGAAGTCCCTATGGGAAGACCTTTTAGTATTCATCGAGGTTTTCCGATGACTCTCCTGCTTATGTAAAGAGCCAGTGTGACCTTGCTGACCCTTTTGATAATATTCAGTTTCGAACTGAACTTGTGCGATGTTTGAGAAGATGCTGTTGGGCAGAGAGGCAGTGTGAAGATTTGTATTTCGTAGTGAAGAGGATAATTTCTGTTTTTTGAGCATTAACGCCAGGAATATTTGGAGAGTATGGACAAGGCGTTTTACGTCAAGTCGCTTAGTATAGATGGATGTTTCCTGAGATTGTTATAGCAATATTATTAGCGTACGAGATCACCCTACCTTTCCTGGTAACGGTACCAGTTCATTGACCACTCGATTCCGCGGTAGGGAACAGAGAACTTCTCTTTGGGGAGCTGTTCTGTTGGCGAATTTTGTATCGGTGGTAGACTTCAGCTTAGCAATGATCATCCAGCAGTTGACAGATCAGCATGCCCAGGTCTTCATACACTCCAAGTCAGAGCATTTGTGATGGAGAGATTGGCAAAGGTCCTCTCGATGTCAATAAGCGCAACCATAGTGAGTTCTTTAAAGTAAAATGATTTTTCCTAACAGTATACGTGTTAAGAGGCTGATAATTTAGATTCGTCGATTATGCAGCAATGGTAAATATCAATGTGCCTTTCTAAAGTCTTTAGCAAAAAATGATAACACGCTGATGGATCTCAGCTGATGATGGCTTTCTTTAATCGTCAATTAAATGAAACTATATTTTGGTATGTTCGCCTTTTGTGAAGATCAAATGTCCCTTCAGTTTTTACGTAGAAAAAATCCTGAAATGAAAACCACCCAAAAGCATATTTCCTTATTTCCAGGCGGCATTGGAAACTGTTTGATTTTGATATAAAGTGGGCAAAATTTATCAGGGACACATTCCTACAGCCTTCTGGGACTAAATTTTCTTCGTTGCCGATTTTTGTTTGCCTTTTTAGTTTAAACATGTGCCGGCGCTGTGGCCATTATGTAAACCTACCATAATTTGACAACTTGTAGTCTTCATTCCATCGATCCAAATGTATACGTACTTTTATGGCCCCTGTGCTCCCTCGTCATTTCATATTTCACTCGAAAAACATACCTATATCTATTTCAGCAATTCCTTGCTGCACCAAGGAACATGCATGCGAGCAAACTCCTGGTATATGGGACTCGTTAATCACTCGCACCTCCTGTTTCGACGTAAACCATAAGAACGTTCACCGCTTAGAGATTGTGTACTGGTGTGTTAACTTCCTGCCAAAGCTAAACAATACCTGGAAGGCTTGCAGTTGGTCAGTAAACAAATCCACCAACAAACCCCGAGCCATGTTCGTACTCTACTGCATTCCGCATACGCACCCCTAGGGGCGATTAAGTTACTATACCAAAAAATGAAGGTGCTGCCATTAAGTTATGTTTTGCAGTGGCAATGCGGACGTGCTCCATACTACCGGTTCCCCACCATGCACCATCCCAGCAACGCACACAATAGGAATGAGCCTGGAGGTGGTGCTCATTGGCTTCAAGCAATTGTTTCCAACACTCTCAGGCTCCGGTTGAAGTTTGAAGAGCGTGCACCAAAAGCCAGTCGTGCCCATGCCATTGCTCCCTCGCTCACTTGGTCGGTCGTTCTCTAGGGAAATCCATGCTTTACACACCCAGACTGATATACGCGCTGCTCTCCCGATGGGGGCCATCATTAAGTGTTCTTGTCGACTCTTCCTCTTGGCGTGGTAGTGTTGTCATTGTTTCCTCTGGTATTCCTTGAATTTTAATCGACGAAATGGGAAGTGGCTGTATCAATTGCCCCCGCTGCTTGCTACTAATGCCATTGTGTTGTTGTTTGTGTTCACCCTTTTGATGCTGGTCGGGATAAATAGGAGCTGTGACTTCGAACGAGCGTGTAGAGTGAGTAATTAAACACAGCCCCAGCACATTCATTCAGAGTTTTTCCTTAATTGCATGTGGATTTCATCTTTACGACTCTTGCTGATGAGTGTGTGTGCATGTATACCTGGTCTATAATCCTGAACAATGGATAGGGAGCGGGCGAGGGCGTCAAATTCAGGTCAAAAGGCAAGCACAAAAACACACTGCTGGTAATCCTGTGTAATCCGGTTTTTCGCTCGAGTTGGCTCTCTGTTCGGATAATGAGTCTGGTGAACCTGAGTGCTGTAGGTTCCTGACGGAGCGATAGCGGCAGCTGTTAACCAGCTGAATGTTTAAGCTTCTTGTCCAAGAGCTTTCGAAACTCTTAAAGTCAAAGCGAAAATAGACACATTCAATAAAAAATCCCTTTCAGTGGGTTTGAGCTGATTAATGAGTGGTTTTCGTTTGTCTACTTTCAGGTATGTATCCGTTGGAGTTTTCAAGGCGACAAAGTACTCAGTACATAGTGGACAAAAGTATGCAATCATATTTGATGACTTTAGGATTATCTATTTGATTCCAGATGGCGCAAACGTTGATCGCGGATATGCAATGACTAATGGGAATTAAATGATACAGAAATGTGAATATGCCTTTGGGGGCACAATGAGTTGAATTCATAAATGAGTTACGGTAATTTGAGGTGAAGCGATTTTTATTGCATACATTCGGGTGTCGGAGGTTGCGCACAGATTACCTATTACAAAAAAGTATGCATCAGAAATGCACCTACTATATTTGAAAAAGACCACGTGAATAGGAAGTGGTTAAAGAAGTCTCTGATAGTTACGAGGAAAAAATGTTTTGCGCGTAACGAATTATTAGGTCTGTACAGCGACATGTGTGTTTCCAGGTGTCTACTGATCCATCTCTATGCTTGGGGAATAAGTAGAGAAGGACCTTCAATAGCTCGGCATGCGAAACGGGATACAGTTTGTGATGGAAAGTGTCATTTAAGGTTGGCTCGAAATTGACATCCATACTCATGAACAGGGTCGCAATATGGCTCTTTACAAAGACGTGTGAAAATGTCTTAAAAACCACACCATCTACTGACCTGAACATCTTCCGTTGGATATACATATAAGGCAAACAGACATGAAGCGCCCTGCGCATCAACAGTACAACAAAAGATTTTAATTTATTCGTGGATTGATCAACGTATCAACGTATTCCTTTCTCGATACACTAACCTTAAACTTCCTCAACTTCTCTTCGAGAAAAAAATTCTTAATATACAGTGAAACTCTATAGCGGACACCCGTGGGATCATCAAGATTGTCCGTTATGTAGGGGTGTCTGATCTAGGGAGGAAGCGTAGGCTATTTATTAAAATTACATTTTCAATTTTGGAAAAATAGGTTCAATTTATAATACGTACGTATTACATTTTACATATAACATTTACTTTTGTACTTATCTGTACATTTTTATAAATAATATGTGCATACTCTACTTATTCACTTCTTTTGAAAAACGTGCCCCAAAGTTTAATGAATAAACTGAACAGCGTAGCACTCAAAGACATAGTGCCAATTCAGTTCCAAAACACATACGAGTCGATTACTCACAGTCAATGTTTCTAACGGTTTAGGCATTTTGTGATGTATTGTAGAAACAGAATACGTTTGTATAAGCGGAGTGCGTTCGTCTCTACAATGGCGGGGTGTTCTCACACGTGCAAATATGTATAAGTATGCATGTGGAGCAAGGGAATGCATGTCTACATACAATACTTTTTTGTCTGTTCCATCTTCATTTTTATTTCGTGTGTCCGTTATTAGGAGTACAACTGCTCAATATGCGTTGAAATTCATATCCGTGTCCGGTGTAAAGGAGGTCCGTTGTAAAGGGGTCAAAATACACAAATAGGCCTATCCTCATGCCGGGATCATGAGGAATTGTTCGTAAAGAGGGGTGTCCCTTATAGAAGGGAGAAGTTTCACTGTAATATGATTCTTAATATATGACATCCAGGCGCTGAGTAGATTTTTGAGTTTTTTTTTTATAGAGGCAACCGCGGAATTGGATAGATGTCTTCTTGAAGGGACTCAATTCCAAAGATTTTGCAGCGTTTTCCATCACTTTTTGAAGCACATCACTACGTAGAGCAGGTAGTATAGTGATTATTTCGGCATCGATTCCCATCGCTTTTTTCGCCCTTTTCAGAAAAAAAATGGCCCAATGATGGTTTTGTATAAAAAGCTGGCCATTGCACGACAGTCAATTTTTTGTCGTGCAATGGTGTTTCGCGTGGATTCTGCGTTCCCCGAATACGTCAACTTTGCTCGTTAACGGCGCCAGAGAAAGTGAAATGGGCCGTCGGTCATCAAAATTTGCTTCCAAAAATCAGGTTCAGTGTCAACCATTCGAGCCACTTTTGAGCCGTATTTCAAGCGACGTGAACGGTCTGTAGGCGGGTTCGTCTAATTTTTCTTCTATTCAGTATGAGTATGATAATCCCATCTTCCCCGGCAACAAAACCAACAGTCAGCAATCATCAAAGCTGTTACAACATGGACCTGGACCGTAACCAATATGCCTTTTCAGTTAGCACGGTCTTTGGCCAGCTATCTTCAACTGCACACACCCAGTTGGTTAAGGTCCCTCTTCACCTGATCGTCAACACTTATCTTATCCCACATGTTCAGAGTCGTTTGACTCACCAAAATTTAATTTGTTCAACACATTTCAACCCCTAGTTGAAAAAAAGAAAAGAATTTAAAAAAAAATCGTCTAATAAAAGTGTTTATGACCTTTGACGATCCTTACAGTCAGGGGACATGCAACGATTATAAAAAAATGAAATGTATGTGGATACTGCAGGAAGACTTATTGTCATTCATACATGAGCATAGCTTAAGGGAATATAAAAGCAAACATCCTGCAGTAGATGTGCATAAGTTCCCACCGTTAATACCCTCTGCAGTGACAGAAAAATGTCGTAAACTTGTGGTTAAGTAGAATTGCACAATCGATGTAAATGCAATTACAAGTGACCTTTTAGTCAGCGCACGACCTCTACGAGCCCTAGCACCACCATTCAGCGCAATTAAGGCCTAATTAAGTTTGATAACTTCACTTATGAACCGTCATTTTGTTTGATGAAGCTAAACCTAGCAAAGTTCAAGGGCACTCTGCCCAGCTATGTCTCTTTCCTAAACTGAGCTAATATAATTTTATCACCTGCATCGGCAGCCTTTGTTGCCCACAATTGCTGCATTAATTTTATGTACCGCCTTGTTCGTGGCGCGGATTTTCAGTTATTGTGCTTAATTTGCATATTCAAGCTTGAAGTTGTCTAGCAGTTCGTCATATTCAGTCTGAAACGGTGAACAGAACAATTAAACGCTTGTACATACTGCCTGGCAACTTTCAACTTTTTGCAATGTACCTGCAACCACATCTCTAAGTACTCAGTTGCACCATGCCCTCGGTCGTTGATGAACTAAGAGAAACCGAAGCCATCAGCCATCATCGTGTGTGTCGTCGGTTGTCACATATATGCAAGAGTTATGCAACTTAGTCAATTCTGTTCAGAGCCACAGGTCTGGGGATTCTCTCTTGGGAAAAGGAAGCTCCAACTTGCATCTGCATTTGCAGTCAAGTCGGCCTTGCTTATTCTAGTCGAAATCAGGTTTTAGAGATTCCGTTTTCCATTTGGGTCAGCTAACGTTGGCGATTTAACGTGACATGGATGTCGATCGCACCAGTTTTGGTGCCGGTTGGTGTTTAGCACTCCTCTTTGCGGTGCCGGTGGTGGTGGCGGTGGCGGTGGTGATGTATTGGACTGGGCGAGCGTATGATAGAGGATTGGCTTTGGCCAGTTGGCGGGCTGGTTGATTCTGGTCATTAGTCTGAGTATCAATGGCATATTAATTGAAGGCCGTTTGGTACATAATTGTGTTGTAGCTATTGTCGTTTTGTTTGTATACAAGTATTTACACTTAATTCAACGGATAGCAATAGGGAGATGGAAAACTCAGAATGTTAAGCATGCTGCATCGTGTCAGTGAGCTAGATTTGAGTTTCGCAGAAAACATGTCAATTGAATCTGGCTGGTTGCGTGACTTCAGCGTCAGAGCATTAAATGAGTCCAAGTCAATTGAGGAACCGAATCAATCAGTAAGTTTATGCTGTCATTACAGCTGCTCTTCTTTAGACACTATCCGAGTTTGGCGTCACTTGGCTAATCAGACAAATTTGAGGTTAGTGAAAACGAGATACAAGGAAATGTTCACTTATTAATATTTTCCTATACACATTTTCGAGAGTCAACGAACTATTGCCACTTGAATTTTTCTTAGAAATCGAAATCAAAACGTTGCTAAGTGGATAGTTTTGCCTTTGATTACAAGCTGTTTGTAGTACTCGAGTGTGAAATACGTAGTTTTTGAAGGTATTTGCTAACAAATAAACGCTCGGGGCACTAATTGTGACTTTATAACCATCAAAGTGAAAGACAGGTTCCAAAGAATGTTAGTGACGCAGTATGACTATTGGCGGACAGATTCAAATCATCTGGAGATAAGCTAGTGAACCAACTCGTCTATAAGATATAGTCAAAAGACATGCCGTCTTGATGAATAGAATTTTTGAATTTTTTTCCAGGTCAGCCATCGTCGAAAACGTCTCTTTAACATTGCATGACAGAACCTTACTCGATTTTTCACAAACGTCTGAAACCGTTCGTCAGATAGGCCCTTGTCAGATTTGCTTCAGCCAAGGGAAGTGAACAAATTTGCCATATTTCCCCACTACAGCAGATCTTGCAATCGAGACACGCACACGCATCGTGGATGTCAATACATCACATGACAGGGTACATAGAGATTAGTGCTATACATTGCACGGTTTAATTTTAACATTCCTGCAAAACACGTTCAGTCGTGCACTAACTCGCATTTAATGTCTGAAAATGTTTTAGGCAAGGCGACATGGTGCGATGTGATTTCTTTAACACCATACTTGAGAAGATCGTGCAAAACTTAATTTACAGACCAACACAAGAGGCACGATCTCGCAAACGACTGTACAGATGGCATTGACGTGATCATACGAACAACGGATGGTTGAGTCATTTGCTGGGATTGAAACGGAAGCGGTCCAAAGGGTTTCAGAAATTAATGAGGACAAAAGTAGGAATATACTGTCATTATGACATACCACTTCATCTATCCCGTCTCAGCAGTTATTACTTCTAACAATGTCAGCAAAAAGACCAATTTCACGATCAATCTTGCTAATCCCTTTTTTTAGTCTCTTAAAAGACTAAGTGTATTGGATACAGTATTTGATTATTCCAGTCCTTCTCCACTGCCCAATGAGAAGGACAATATTGATAAGGGATAAGAAGCCATTGGTTGATTCGAAGGCAAAGTGTTTCGTGCGATCAGCACACAGATGATTTAGTTATTCTATTAATCTGCCCTAAGGAATCTCTCCTCGTGGCCAAACCACAACGATCTGAGAATAAACCCCCAGAAAAAGAGCTTGTTTTATTCACCATAAAAAAAAACCGATATTTACCACGCCAAGTTAGATGGAACTTCACTCAAACTCACAGCGGAGGCTAGGCATCTGAGCATCATTTGTGACTCCAAACTTTCCTGGAAGGGGAACATTGGGGGAAGAATGAAAAAAGGATTAAATGCTTTTGAAGCACGCCGTAAGCAGGGTTCAGCATGATACTTCATCTCCTTCTTCTGGACTTATACGTAGGTGCTTTCAGATAAGGAGAGTCCTTCTTGTAGAAACAAGCCAACTATGGACATACGGCCATAATCAAGATTATAGATGATCTGGGAAAGAAATATGTTTTCAGCAGCCTAATAGCCACAACCGACTATATTTGCCTATAATGGCTTCTCCCTTAAGATACCAATTCTATTCCCCAGTAGAGACGAGCGATCATCAAATGCCGTTATCAACGAGCACGAGATTACCCCATTCACTGAAGGATACAAAATGGACATAGGGCCAGAATCTACTCAGACACTCTGCACAAACAAGAAGCATTTAGACTTCCTAACATGTGCAGTGTTTTCCAAGCAGAAATTCTGGCGATTGAGAAGGCAGCCAAATGCAAACAAGAAACTGTCATCCCACCATCGGATATCACCATTTTTGTAAGCAGCAGTAAGCAGGCTGCACTAAAGTCAATGGGATCCTGTACAACGAAATCAAAGGCTGTTAGGAATTTCCGCGACTCACTGAGTTTAATCAATCATCACAAAGTCAAATTCTGCCGGGTCCCGGGCTGCAGCTTAAACGCAGGGAACGAGGAAGCAGACGAATCCAACATCTGCTGTGCCACTGCGCAGCTTTCCAGAATCGGCGCCTACCTTCGCTGGGCCAAGAATTCTTCACAGAGACTGCCGACTTAGCGAACGCAAACATAGACTTAAAAGATTTATAAAGAGTACGTGATACGATGGGTTTATGATCTTGTGTGCCACAAAAATTGAAGGGAATCATAATGGGTCTTTGGGTCTACGAGTGGAAATGATTTCTCTGTCATCACACTCCCCTTCTTCAACCTAAGCTAACCTTCGTGCGATCATTAGTCCAATTTGCGTTGACAGCGACTGAAGTAAACACAACCACCTGGAGTGGGGCCCGGACATAACGCCAAGCGACATAAGGCCAAATTTTGGATTTGGTCTTATGTCCAAATTTTGGATTTGGTCTTATGTCCCTTTCTCAAAGTGACATAAAGCCAAATTTAAGAATTTGGTCTTATGTCGCTCGACAAAGCGACATAACGCCAAATTTTTTTGAGACATAACACCAAATAATAATATCAATAAACATCAAGTGGGTCATAATTCCACAATTTTTAATAACATGTATATGTGTAATTAAAATGAAATTGAACAGTGGAGTTAGTATTAGGGAACGGGTAAAAAGTGAAGTGTGAGGGTTCATGCTGCCCCCTGAAACCCCCAGCTTGGCCGCAGATAAGATTTGGGATAGGTGCGAGGTTGGTGGTATCCAATGTTTCCTTATTTTCATAGTTAGAATGGATTTGAAAAAGTAACATATATCCAACTTTGCACCTACCCCAAATCCTATCTGTGGCCAAGCAGGGGGGTTGCAGGGGGCAGCATGCCCCCCAACCAATTTCACTTTTTACCCGTTTCCTCTTAAATGTCTCAGAATGTTAAATGGAAGGTATATTTTAATAAGGTAAATCTAAATCAGATATACAGCGGAAAGCGACAAAGCCAATTGGCCTTATGTGGCTTTTTGAAAGTGACATAAGGCCAAAGCAAAAATTTGGTCTTATGTGACTTTGATAAAGCGACATAAGGCCAAGTTTTAAGATTTGGCCTTATGTCGCTTGGCGTTATGTCATGGCACCCCTGGAGTAGCCTATGCATGCTGCCATGAGGCACGGAAAACGGATGAAAAAGCTCTACTTTTTAGAGAGAAATTTCCTGTTTATGGTCTTTGGTCCTCCACTGCCTAAGTCGGCTAAGTCACATTGAGGGTACGAAACGGACTCAAAGAATCTTTAACTCAAAGCGTGTGAAAAAACGCAACAATTAAAGTGGCGGACATAAGTTGAGGGGGTCCTCAGCTGCTCGTATTCAATTTCAAAATAATCTATTATAATTAAGATATCGACTCAAGGGTCAGCCGAACAAATTTGCTTATTCTTTGAATGTGAATCGTGAGACAGGAAGAATTTTATTGAAGCTTAACACAGCGCAGTGACATTTTTCTATATATATATAATAACTTTCCTTCTCTACGTACATTGCTATCGAAATGAAGAAATTAACATACAGTGTGGACAAACGTTTTTACACAAACTCATTGTGAAAGAAAATGAATGGTTTAAACCTCAGTGACGTTTTAATATTGTTTATTAAACCCTTTTGATACGTGTAATAAATATGAAGCAAAATTTAGTATCACAAAATAAAACAAAAAATAATAAAACACGTTTTTATCCAAAAACAATAACAAAAAGCTTTAAACTTAGTTTTCTTTGAAAATGACTGTTTGTCACTGAACTTTTGTCAACCACTATAGTTTCTATTTCTGTACAGTGGAAACATAAGCCAGATGTATCTAAGACGTTATTGATCTTTGCCACCTCTGGCGTTTGGATACTTTGTGATATGATGTTATGGAAAGGGAATATAATTCTCCATCAGAGTAATACAATGGGTCCCCAATAGGACCCAAATGGACCTATTTAGGCTTTGGATCTATAGACGGCTAGCCATGTTGATGTCTCTGTTATTCTCGTCCAGTTGATGGTTGAATCTTCTGTTTTAGTTACTGTCAACTTCATAATCCTCATTCGCTAATGACAAAGTAATGTTTCTGATCTATGTAGCGCGACTGGGGTGATTAAGGTGGCGCAGGTTTGATTCCTGAAAAAAAAACTTACTTATCAGACGACTCTCGGATTTTTACCTTCTGGACTATATCCAAATTCTTGTACATGTAAAGACGTAAAGTTCGTGATTGAGTTTACTCCTTCATTCGTCGTCCTCTCAGACAAGACCAAATATCCGACGTAAAATGTTCCATGTTCACCGTTCCGCTTTCGGCTCTATACAACAAGATAGAATGGGCAGGAGTACAGTTTTCTAGAGAAAGATTTTGGTCCTTCGAGTTAAGAA
The DNA here is from genome assembly GCA_930367185.1 of Myathropa florea. Classification (NCBI taxonomy): domain Eukaryota; kingdom Metazoa; phylum Arthropoda; class Insecta; order Diptera; family Syrphidae; genus Myathropa; species Myathropa florea. The sequence goes on along the minus strand of OV884005.1, from coordinate 22,483,895 downwards.
TTTTGACCCGAGTTGTCTAGACGAAATGGCAGTAGTTGCCAAGGGTGGTTCTACTTCGGGTCTCCGCGCCTAAGTAGACTTCTTAACTACCTCAAAATTGTAGCTGTCGATTGTGACGTTTTGTCACTGACAGTGCTCAAAGAGTATAAATGCTTGGAAAAAGCAAGTCCTCTACTGCTGCATTGAAGAACTCAGCATTCCGCAGAGAGTCCACAATCGTCGACAGCTTTATTGAAGTTTAGTCTCGGTGTTGTTATTTTGACGTTTAACAAAATTCTCGATCGCCTTTATTGAGAGAGACATTTTGCCTATGCCTATGTCCGTACAATAGTGCAGGAATAGCTTTGTCAACAAATGTCTACATTTTCCCTTTCGTCGAAAAGTATATTCGCTTTTCTGCGTATGCAAGTGAATAGTTTTAAGAAATAGTTTCGTTGTATTTTTTTTTTATAAACCGTCTTCAACGTGGGGAACTCACATTGTCTTCCATTGTCAACGACAACAAATATAAATTTTGTCCGTAGCTTGGCCTTTTTAATGCGCTTTAACTACAACAAGCTGTCGATACAATTATTCGCTGTTTGATGCTTCTAAAACCATTACCCATTAACCAAAACGAAGAGAATTAAGGAAGACAATCAAATTCAGATTGATTGAGTTCGTAATGTGTCAGAAAATCTGTAATCAAGATGCCAAAACACCTTGTCTCATCTTGTTCATTTATTATGTCCTTTCTCCAGACTCAACTGGATTGCTTGCATATTGGTGTGCATGCTTGTATATTGACTAAACACAAGTGTGTGGAATAATAATTGCTTTCTCTTGCGTAGTAATGAACTTGTAACGAATGTTGCAAAGTCATCAGCCAGAACGAACAGCAGAGTGTACTCGTAGTTTAAGAGAAGAACTAACGCGAAAGTGTGTAACCTATCTGATTTCACCTCAATAGCGTTCGGTTAGAAGGTTTTCTTTTATTCTCAAGAATTTCATCAGACGGCGGGAGTATTTAGGAATAAATTATTAGTCTTCGAAGTATATGGTTTGGTTTCTTACAGTTATTAACACCCTGTGGCTAAAACGTTGATGGGTGGGCGATAGATTAATTAGTCCCCGACGGCTGGAGCTCACTCGTGTATTCCATACTTAGCTTTTTGCATTTCTGCATCTCTATGTGATTAAGATGGATTTGAAAGTACGGTGGAACTGGGAATTGTTTTATTTTCTTTGTTTTTATGGGCTGCTCTGCAAAAAAAATCCTAAAATTTAGTCCCAGGATATCAAGTGGCCCCAAAGGAATTTTCCCATGTTTCTTATTACATCTAGGTAAATTTCTGCAAGCTGTGTGTAGTAAGTTTTCCTATCTGTCAGATCGGTGTGCGGCACGACCAACAACTTTCTTCCCTACACTCTTCTTGCGTTCTTGATTCTTGATTTATGCTATTCTTTTTGTTCGACACGTTGGTTTACTCCTGTGCAAATAATCTCTTTCTAAATGAAATGTACCCCTAGTCCTTGTGATATTGTGCGAGACAGTTAAAAAGTACTCAAGCATATCTAGTGATGATTTAACCTAAATAATACGGCCCATGCTGGAGATTCTTTATCAATCACTGAAGAATAGGGAGGACAAACTATTCTAAAGGATATCCCAAAATGAGTGCCTTTAACTGATGGATTCAAATTCAAATTCGCAACAAATAGTAAGACGTTGTGTATAATTCTGAGGAGTAACATAGCCCTCAGGCACCACTATGATTTTTAAAATATTATTCAACACAACACTTTGTCCATATCCATATCATTAAATTCTGACCAAATTCTGGTTGTCATCGATCGATAGCAGAAGTAGAGCTGATGATGCCGCCAGCCCATAATTTTCACCGAACAGTGATTTTCGTCGGAAGCATTGTCACTTGGTGGACCGCGTGGAGATTGGCATCGTCCCAAATTCGGCAATTTTGCTTGTTTGCGTTTCCGTTTATCCAAAAGTGGATCTCGTCACTAAAGATGATTTTTTTTTTGTGAATTCGGGGTTTGCTTCCAACTGCTCTAGAACCTAATCAGCCAACACTCAGCGTTGTTTATGGTCGTTTTCCTTAAGTTTCTGGGTCAGTTCAATTTTTACGGATGTGCACCCGACGCAAAGTTCGCCAAGTTCATCTGCGAGTTCTTGTATGTTGCACAGAAACGAATGTCGCAAAGAAATCAATGATATTTGATTTATTTCTTCAATCATTTGTTTTGGCTAATTGTTCCCTGAGCTGGTCGACGCCACCCCCAACAATATTTGGCCACCAAATGTTGAATAATCGACCGGGAAGGACGACCATATAAACCGCAAAATAAGTGCAACGCCAGTCATAAGAGAAAACTCCTCGATAATAATGTTTAATGCGAATAAAAAAAAAACAGGGAAATTGACAGTAAACAAATCAACATGACTCCTATGAACATTCAAAATCTACCAGTCCCGGTTGGAAACTGATTTGGTCTATAAATTAGATACATTCTAGTTCATCCAATGTCAAAAACATCACTAGATCTAGGAAAAAACCTAAGTCTTAAACTATCGCAAAATGCTTAATATGTCCAAAATGTTAAACTGGACACAATCAGCTCGTACAACTCGGCTCTTGACATCGTGCCTTGGTTAATTTTAGGAGTATTTTCAACAGTCACAGTTATCGCCAAAATACGGATCATTTCCTTGAAAGTAAACTGACATAACTCATAACGTCATTATCGCACCTATGAAATACATACTTTATGACCCAAGTAAGCAGGACAACGTCTCACTTCTTTGCTTATAATTTAAAAGCCTAACTGCTTGTTGTTAAGTCTCCTCAAATATGGAAACTTATTTTTGTGCTCACTAGAAAATGTAATCCATCAGTACAAGTTTCTTCCCATAAAAACCCTCGTGATACCATCTGCTAATGGCAAGGTACTTAAACTGATCCTATTTCACATTCGTAAGGCGCCCTTATCAACGATAAAAAACTCACCTATCTCCAGTTGCCTGAAAGCCATGTGACTTGAAATTGGCAGTTTCTCACGTGACGCTAGCCTTTTAATTGTTTATTTCTGTTCGCACGTTCACTTAACGCTTAATGTATGCGGGTGAGCGTTTCTAACCACACGAATGCATCGCGGTTGTGCAAACGCTTAGCTTTCTTTTGTGTTATTACAGTCGTTCATCGGTTTGTCAATGCCTTATGGCTGGCGAACATTTATTCTGCACGCTTTGACGCAAAAGCCAGCGCCTTGCCAAATGTGACGGCAGTTGAAAAGTTTACAATCAAAATACCGATGCCGATTTCATTGATATCTAAGTTATGGCCGGTTGTGTGATGGCATTAATGTTCCACAAAGGCTGCAATTAATGCTCGCTGCGGAACGAGTTTTGACTTAACTCCAGCTTCGAGTCAATCGGCCCGGTGTGAAATTGCGTAAAATTAGAAATTTATGCTTGAAACGCTGGTTGAAATCATAATTAGGGAACTTTATTGTTTTTCGCAAACCTGAGGGCGGTTGACGTCCAACCGGGTTCTGATTTTTATTACTGCATAGCTAGGTCACGTTTGTAGACTTACCAGATGCAGTTGGGGCGGAGTATCATTCTCTTGACCAGACTAGCCGGTCTCGAAAACGTCTAGTGATGTCACAAGCTGATTAGTAAGCAAACATTTCACTTTCAAGTGTTTACCTAATAATTCCTCTTCTCCTAAACATTGGTCTCGAAAATTTTGTTGGGCCACACCTAGCACTTGACTTTTGAGGAGAGCCCAAGAAACCGTGGGTAAACAACTCGCGTGAAAGTCTCGCAAACAACTTAGGATCGGCTTCATCACTGTGCTGCATTAGCTATGCAGATACCTGACGTACACTATTATGCAACTGTTGTGTGCGCATAAAGACACAATAAAAGTCTTTATGTGACGCCTTTTCACGGCGCTTTTTGTTTGTGTATCTGAAAATGCAGCACACCTAACACTTGAAGGTTGTCGGAGGCCGGTGTTTGATTTGTCTTCCGGAACCAACTCCGTGATCTTTTCAGCCACCAGTCCAACAAATGAGACCAAGACAATACGCGCAACTTATCGCCATTTTAATTGAGCGCCGATCTCAAGCGAATCGAATTTATGTGGAATTATGTATGTGCTTCTTTGTTTCAATTTTAATTTCCCAGACACAAGTGCTACACACGGTTCGTGCCGGTAGTGAAGCACTTGGAAAGCTCCACATGACCATAGATGGATTGAATTGTTCTTTTATTTTTGTGTGAACAAAGGCTAGTCGGTAGTTAGCGATAAAATGCATTGTTGCCGGAAGTGTTTGAAGTGGTGGCTAATTGAAATTTGCACAGCTAAGAGATACGTTTTAGATCAATGCGATTGTGTTAATGATCAAAGCGCGCGTCGGGCTCTTGCAAATCATTTGCAATCTTCTTTTTGACATGTCAGCTGCATTTGTGTTAAAAAAAAAAGATAACTCTTCCTATTGATGTCAATGCCTGAACGTCAATATACTTTAGGTGGCATCTAAAGAAACGTGCCAAAGAAAAAAACGTTTGATTTCCATCACTGAATGTTTCAAGCTCTATAAATACACTTGATTTATTATAAAACCAAAGGTGAAAATTGAATGAACTCGAGTACATTTACAGCTTTATGCGACGGTGCATTGTCATGCAACAAATCTTTCTCAGCCCCAAATCGTCGGTAAGATGGACAACACTTTTAGGAATGACAGTCATCTCTTCAATAAGTCTCGCGGCTTATTGTTTATTCCTCAAGGTTTTTGCTTTCGGTGAGTATTCGTCGTCTTCAAGGACTATCACGAAATCAAGCAAACCAGTGAATAGAATACTTGTGCAAGGGAATAGACACTGGTCACCGTAATTGTAATCGAAAGAGGTGGAGCCTTAAAATATGAAAGGTGTTTTTTTCGGGGATCGAACCCAGACTTCGGGCGTAGGAGTCGACGTACCTTCGAAATACGCTACGGCGCCCAAACCGCAAATGCTCGAAAAATATTAAATCTTTGGCTCAAACCCGCTCAGACTATTTCCATAGTTTCAACATGGTAGTTACCCGAAAACGAAAACGAATTAAAAATTCAGAACAGTATTCAATACATATTGTTTTCTGTGGACATTTCTTTTTGGATATAGGCAAATCCCACACATTCATCTCTCTTTTGGGTGAGTTTTATTTTAATATTTATCTAGTGGAAATCAGCAGGTGCTGCGGTAACTCTGAGCTAATATTTTGCGTGCAGCTGGTGTTGAAAACAAGTTTTACAAACTGTTGACCTTAAAAAATATCTAAAAATATGGAAGGTTCTTCAACGAAGTAAAGATTTATCGCTGTCTTCCAAGCTTGTTAACTGATATTGCTTATAGTGTCATCTAACGACATAGTTTTGTCAGTCATTATTTTTTAAATGTCAATGTTTTATTTCAGTGGTTGTGCTGCAGTAGTAAATCTAACATCAAACGGACAAATTTTCTTCACCGTGGACTTGTGTTTTTATTTGCATACATTTTCTGATCTCTCTAGACCGCATGGGGACAAGGCTATTAGGCGAACATTTCTAAATTGTATTCTCTTGGGCGAACAAAAACAATATTTTTTTAAGATGATATTTAATTCAATTTTTAAAGCCGTTCTATAAGTTTTTTGCTTCAATTTATTTTGTTAAATATCAATTGAAGTAATTTTGTTTTTGTTGTGTTTTATAAACTAAAATATTATTCATTGATTTTATGAATTGATTTAATTTTATTCGATTTTGAAGTCTCCCATAGGCGGGCAGTGACAGTGACAAAGTGTTTGTCCGACTAAGGCTGACGTCCGCCCAAGGGAGATTTCACAGCACATATGGACACTTGGCCATTCATTTAATCTGACAAACAAATATACTCGTACATTTTTTTTGAGAGTGTCATGTAATTTGATGCTGCTTGCCTGAAGAAATAGAACATGAGTTCTGAGTTGTCTGTGGTTCACTGTTCCCCAAACTTTGTTCTTATTTGATATTTATTAAGTTTTTTTATCCCTAGATGTCCAATAAATTTATCAGGTTGCCTTTTATTTGAGCACTAACACTCGTTCATAATTAGTCCAAAGGGAAAAGCTACCGCACATTTTATTTTTTATAATCAGTACTGTATACACGTTTTCGATATCGACATCAACTCGCATTTATTTTTGTTTTTAAGTCAGCCGTCAAGGATTCCCGCATAATGTGCTCTAGCGGACCTTTGAAAATACGAAATTATTCGTTCAATAATCCGTTTAGGGATTGGTATGTCAAGAGGTGTGTCGGTGGAATGTTGTTTTACTGGCAACCATCAAACACAAATGCAGTCTCTTCGGCATTCATCAAACGAGAAAACAAGTTAGAGTTAAGTTATAATGCATGTCAAAAAGAAGTCACTCGAATTTTAATTGTTGGCGCTCCCACCGTCAATCTAAATTCTTCTATCGGCCAAACACAAAATCGATCGCGAGCCCCGATCGTCTCTTATGCAGTGAAGTCTTTCAGTCGATCACGCGAGCAAACAAAAAAGAAAAAACTTGTACTCACCCACCTTGCTCGCGGTGTATGTGTGCCTTATAAGGTCACGTCAAGGTAGTGTGATTGACTGAATCCGACTGACTGTGTTACAGTCAATAATAAATACATATTCTGGTACCTGTGCGATGTGCTCATCGTGTATGCATGTCTCTACAGAGCTCACAGTGCATACGAATATTACTTAACACACAAAACTGCAAAGCTCATCTCGTCTTCTTTGCCGCACAGTCAATTATCTCCGAAGTTGTCAGTGGACGCATCTCGCGAACTTCCAGAAGGCATGCAGACGATCTCTTCTGTTTGATTACGAAAACCAGTAATCACCTAACCGCCTTTCGCAACCTCACTTCAGCATCGCCGTAGAATAAGTTCTCACTTCACGTTGCCAGTGCTTTGCATGTGCGAAAATAATTCGCGCAAAACTATATAAAACGTAAAAAGAACCTCGAGTCAGACACCCAACACCACGCCGCCAAGAACCGCACCGCCCAACCGACCGGACTGCAAGGCCTAAAGAGGCCATTGAACGGTTGTGTTTCGGTAAGAGCTGGACTGAGTATGGGTATCCGAATGAGTCAAAATGGGGAATGACCAAACAGAAAATCCAAATTCAAGCAAAAATTCGAGAACTGGTTCCACTCGCTAACCGCGGTATATCTTTACAACCTCTCCTGTCGCAGCTAAAGTTGTGGATTCTTGCTGGTGGCCCTGACTGTCGATACTATTGCTGCTGCTGCTGCTGCTGCTGGTAGTAGTAACGCCACAGAAGGCGTCATCGCTGCGACGTCGGTTCTGCCGTTGCGATGCGAATGCACTTAAGCGCATAAGCATGTTCTGCGAGTGATAGGCCTAGAGACCTAGAGCCCCACTAAAGTGTTTCCATTCGTTTATTTTCCTTTTCCCCTTCAGGCGAGTGGTTAACTGCTCTCAGTACGAGTATATTCCCCATGATGGTGGCGAGGAGACGGTGTGTACGCGCAGATAAGAGCATTAAATTGAAGTTAATCTGCAGTGCAAGTCGATGCTGGTTTGCTGGTAGCTAGCAGATTTGAGTTCTGGAAAAGAAGTCAATGGGAGATAGAATGAAAAATGAAAACGAATTGCTGACACAATTCCCGAGGCGGAGTAGTTTGCAATTACATTTACGGCCTCTTGCTGATTAGTGTGAATATTTTATGGAGTGTGTGTTTTTTGGTAAACGTTCCATTTACTGTGACGAAAAGTCAACATTTTTGTTGAACTATTTTTAATAAAACTTCCTGGAATTTTTAATTTCGGTTTGTCAACTCAGAAGACTTCGGTTTTGTTCACTGGGAGCTGGATTTCGATTCTTGCCAATTGCTGATACTTATGAGATTTTTATTTAATTTTAGTATACATTTTGTTTGTACCACGTCTTAGGAACTTATAAATCTAGTATTTGGTTAGATTAATTTTAAAGTTCAGCAGCTGCGCCTGAACATATACTGAACTATGTTCTCTGGTGTCGGCTGTTCACCAAATCTTTCATGTAAAATATCTCTTTCGTTATCATAACGGGGGCATTCAAAGAAAACATGCTCCACATTTTCTTCCGCGTGTAGGCATCGAGGACAGAGAGGACTTGAATCACGGTTTCGCTTGAATAGGTATTCACGGAAGCCACCGTGACCAGTCAAAAACTGTGTAAGATAATAATTAACCTCGCCGTGTTTTCGATTTACCCAATGTTCAATCCTTGGGATTAGTCGGTACGTCCCAAGCTGATATTCCATGATGGTTGCGGAGAGTCCGGGTGCCTTTCTTTAAGCCTGATGCCAGATTTTTGACTTTTATATAAAAGACCCGTATTTTACGTTAGTTCATAGACTTTTTGATATTGATATTTTGGTGTACAAGTTTCCGTGTTTCAGCTCGATGCCCTAGTTGCAGCGTCTTTTGGCATGCCTCGGCGGTTGCAACTTTACCATATCATATCACGGGTTTCTTGTCGGTGGTGGGAGGTAGCCTAAGGTGGAAGGAAGTAGCCAATTCCTGGATGGCTGAGCGGCAAAGCAACCACAAAATGTTGGCGTTTCTGTTTTGACGTAGGCCTACCTACGAATCTCTCACTAAGCGGCTTTTAGATCTTAACTGGATGGCGCAGTTGGTTGAGGGCCTGTCCCAAGTTAAAGGGGTCCCAGGTTCGAATCCCAGTGAAATCAAATCTGGTCCCGTCACCATTTGCTTTTGGGATCAAATTAACGGCACTGGAGTAGGTTGCTACCTGGCAGTATAATGGACCAGTTTTGAGTATGTGTGTTCAAGTGTAATGGTCCTTTTTGTGAACGAAAAAAAAGAGTGGCTCTTCATATGCCTTCAATCTCATTTTTGTTGGTTGGTGCAGACTTTTTACATTGTACAGCTCTGAATCGTGCTACAATGAAAAAGTGGTCTAAGTCGATATTTGCCCCTGTGAAAGTTCGCACATCCAGGATATTTGACGAATGTCTTGCGTCAATAAGTACGTTATTGGCCTGGATGGGGGTTCGACCATCCAGGGATTGCTAAATTTCCTTGTGAATTCATCTGCCAAAGAATCTCATGCTACTAATTACCATGTTGCGTCCTACCGAAAAGTCAGTGGGTTGGAAGCCATTGTCTGTTATCGTGTCGTGGTAGGTGTGATCTTCGTTTACTCCGCCTGATCTGCTTACCAAAAGGCACCGTCCATGAGGTTGTAGAAATCGTTTTTGTTGAGGATCCTCGTCGGTAGGAGCTTTTACACATACGAGACTGTTGTTGTAGAATCTGCCTTGGAGGCGGATCACAAGTAATCACTTTTTGAGCGCTTTCCAGCATTGAATCCGCATCCCAATATATGCAAACTTTTGTGACAGCTATATTCAATTCTTGCATTCCAGGCGCAAACTCTCTAAACACGTGCTTATTTTGAGCTATGTCGTCGTTGAGTGTCCGTCTGTAAAGCCGAGACAATTTGATCTCGTTATGGATAACGATATTAATTTATATGTAGGCGGATTGTCGGGTCTTTTCGGAATAAAGTTACTTCCTTTTGCCTTGGGCGTTAGCTGCATACATTGGTTCACATCTGAGGATTTAGAGGGATCGTTGCTGGTATTCCGTCAAGTTAGAAGCAATCAACAACTTTGCCGTATATGCCAAGGCCCTTATGTCATTCTCACTCATCTAACAAAAACATTATATGACGACGCATCCATCTAAATGTGTAGTTACATTTTATAGTTGGATGAAGTTTTTTTCTATATAAAATGTCTCTTGCTTGCCTATGTATATATCACACATAAAAATTCAATTATTTTAAAACCCGAACACAGATAATTAATATATTTGTTTCTTATTTTTCAGGTAAGTGAGAAAGAGGAGGTCAATTATAGCTTCAAGATGTCTCAATTATCGTAAGTCAAACAAAAACCAACTGAAGCATGCAACTAGAGATACATACTCTAGTCTCCACCAAAGTCAATTAAAATGACTGCAATTGATTTTTCCTCACTACAGAAACTTGTCATGGAATTAATGATTTAGAGATAAAAGAATTTGCTCCATACCTCCATCATTGTGATTTGTAAAAAAATCATTCTGTATTATTGGTAACACCTGCGGTTTTAAGTACAGATATCCACCCGTATTTAGAGTGCGACGGACAATTTTTATCAATTAAGCATGCACGCGAACATTCCATAACTTGGATATCAGTTTTTCCAATTTGTATTACCAATTTACGGCCTTCGGAGCTTTAAATGGATGGTCTCGATGGAACTTTTGGTCTGGTGTTGAAACCATCCCATCTTTCTATCTACGTCGCTTTATTCCTTTCTTTCGACCTCTTGCGAGTACACGTTATTGTGTGGCAATGCCACTGACATCCACAATGTGTTTCTCAATTGGAATGACCATCAACTTTATTCAATTGGCCCGCCCAGAGTGTGATCCGCAGCTATGTGATTATATTTGACTTTGAACCCCGGGGTAAGCCATTTTTTCGTTGAAGGTAAGAGTGACAATTTTTATGATGGAATTCGGATGTGTGTTACTACAGTATTTATTTAATTTATAACGTTGCCTAATTTTAAGGGAAATGTGCCTAAACAATGGCTTAGTTATATTGTTCGTGATATTATTGCTCCAGTGAACGCTTGACCTCTCTAACATAGCTGTGGTCTTTTTTATTCTGTCAGTTTTATACACTGCCTAGAAGCGTGAAAGATTATTCATGAATGTTCTCAAAGCCACAACACTTAAAAATGTCGCAAACAGTTTTCGCTTCCTGATAGTATTATTCTATAAAAATGTGTGACATGAAACCTTCGATTGATTTATCATTTAGATCTCACATTGTGTTAGATGCATGTTCTATGTACAGGACTTCATTGAAGGCAACTTAACCTAGATGCCGTGTGAGAGTCACGAGTACCACCATCAGATGGTGAAACATTGTAAGAACCCCGTAGGTACAGTGGTTCCCATCGCAATTCGATCGCTGGTTACATAATGATCTAGAAGAAGGCTTTATCTGTGTATATATTTTGCACGTGGGATGATCGTTTAAAGCCGTAACGAAATTCCATCGAAAACGCATCCCAATTCTCTTTCGTAATGAAAATTATGTACATCCCCAAGTGCCTCTTGTGGGAGATCGTGCATGATTATGAAAACTGATCGATGTGCGTGGCACATGCACACGATCGCACACTTCGTCGAATTCCAACCAAAATATCAACATACTACATGGTTTGAGTAACCGCATTGCACTTGAGTGCAACTAAAAGCCGCGCAGCTCCTCAACCAAAACCGATAACGATCTTTCATTTCGCCGTCGAGTGTGCCTGTGTGGCTTTATGATACACAACATGTGCACTCGTGAATCTCTTGAGATGCGTTATGTGTTTGTATGACAAAACTGTACACATAATTATGTCAAGGGGGTATCCTACGTCAGATTGGCGCTCGAAATGGCAGGAATGCTCGCCGGGAAAGTTCTAGCCGTTCGTCAGAAAAGAAATACGATGCCTAGCAAACTGGTATGGGAACAAATGACAGTGTTGATGATTATCGTGCGGCATGCGACTTAACCACATTCTCACATTCTTTCTGATTGTATGTTTAAATCTATTTGTCTTTTGTATTTACAGAGCAATCAGATTTAAGGTCAATTTGGAGTGTTAATGTGTATTGATTTCTCTCCCGGAAGCGGATGATTTTTATAAGCTAGCTACGACTACATTTTTCCTCGAAAAAAAAGACAAGAAAAAATGCTCCGGAGTCTGCTGGGTTATAAATGACAGCGATTCTTGGAACGGTTGTGGGAGATGATCCACCGGAGAGAAAGAGAGAGCGAGAAGTGTTTATTTGTGAAGACTAATCATTTCACTTATGCTGTTGTACTACTTTCTCTGATTTATGTGCTCTGATCTGAGAGGATAGTTAATAAGATCTGATAGAATACAAACAGTAAAAGAAAGTGAAATCCCGAATAGGACAAAAAGGTATGCCAGAATACCAGAATTTTCTTCGTAATGGAGAATTGAGAATACTTCAGTGTGATCTTCAATCAATGAAAAGTTGTTTAAAGTTAGGTTAGGTTAGGACACATACTGTTCCATGCCAATCGTCAAGGCATGGAACACCGTGATTTACTTGGACCAACAATCCGTTCGTTTTGCTATTCCGTTATAATCGTTGAGACCGTTCACGTGGTTGTGAAATCCTTTACCTACCTAAGTAAAACAACATGTCAAAGGGGGATTCCTGTACGGAAGTTAGTTAGGAATTGATGCGATTCTACAGCCATTAATAATGACAAAACGTCAATGAAGCTGCGGATGAACGCCTCCGACAGTTCTTTCAGGTTCCAAGGAAAATTTCCTTAACTTTCCTCTTCCTCATCTCTTAGTCCCTTGCAGAAATCATTGTAGCCCCATTCTTGCATGTTTGCCTAGTAGTGTGATAGCGGTAGTAATAGGTAGGTCCGAATTCCCAATTTGGATTTATTTCAATTTACAAAACAAAAAAAAGCAGTTTGGCGTTATTAAGGTTTGAAGCCCCATTCGAAACAAAAGTGAAATAATCCCTATCCAATCATACTGCACTTAGACTAGGTTAGGCTCAGGTGGATGACTTCAGAATAAGAGTCTCACTTATGCTAGCATAGATCCATTGGAACTTGCTATAAAGTATTTAAGCCAATTGATGTTGATGTTTTTCAGCACATTCAAATCATCAAAGAAGTAAGCACCCAGATGGAAAGAGCACTGATGTGCTACAGTCGCCTCCTCTTCGTCGTCTCTGCAACTTAAGCAGAAGTCGTTGTATTCGAATCCCAAACAAGAGGCGTGATTGCCAATGTCACCGTGTCGCGTAATGACCGCGATAAGAGCCCCGAGTGCTGGCCTGTTCATTGTCTTGTTTTCACCAGATAATCAGATTAAGAGGCACAACGTATCACACCTCCAGAATGACCTGGGCTAAGCTAGATCCTAAACGATTCAAGAATTTGATCTCCCTTGACAGATAAAAATAATTACATTTTCGGTGTCATCACTGGACACTGCCTCATAGTTGAACATCATAGAAGGCTCAGAGTTCTGGCAAGAGATTTCTGCAGAAGCTTCTTAGACGAGGATGACGTGAAGAACAATTCACATCTGCTATGTACCTGCCCGGCACTGTCATCCCTTCGACGACAGTCTTTGCGAGACACCAAATTTATGTGCTACGCTACATCGAAAGCTCCAAATGGTTTCCCACAAGTGGATAAGTGCATAAATAAATTCTGGTCTAAGTGCACTTCTCAACCACTTCAACGTACCTATCCTAGATTTAGATTTTGTTCGACATTTATTCATCAAGAAAATTCAACACCATCAACCACCTTTGCATTCCGTAGTTTCTGTTTAAGATGTTGCTATCCGCATCTTATCAATAGCAACAGCAAATACTGTTGAAGGAAACTCTTCAAAATGAATATTCATTGCAATAGTAACACTCAAAAGAAACTGAGATCGAGACATTCCCATCTTCAAGCAAGCCGAATCGTAAAATCGCATTTTCTAGGTCATGGCACAATTCTGAAGCGAAACCAGATTCAACATCATCTCCGTTGAGATTCCAATGCAAATTGTGCAAATTCAATTCGATACGATACAATCGACGGCGACACCACTGACAGCAACGTGTTAATGAATTATTAATTCCAAAACAAACTCAAAATTCTAAACGAAAGTAATCGAAAGTTTCTATTGTTCATAGAACCCCGAACAATATCAGAATACCTAGCAGTCGCATCGAGTGAAAGTCATCGAAAATATCCGACCGAACTGAACCATAACTGACGGCTATATATATCTGTCTGGGTCACCCTACTGAAATCGAAAAACTTATTAATTCATTATACCATGGTGTCGTCGCTGGCATTCACCGGTCTATGACTTTTTTTTTTGATTCCATACGAAACACAAGCTGCTGGTGCTGCTTTGGTGATCTACAAGAAAAGAGGTGATAAAAGCAAAGCCCAAAGATGGCATAACAAAACAATTGTCGCGTTGCACTCCATGGCGACTAAGGTAAAGACGGCACACCGCCAAACCGTCATCAACATCAATCCACCGAACTTGTGGACAGTTTTGTTTCACTTTCTTTTCCTTTTGTATTGAGAAATATCTCAGAGATTTATTTATGTTTTTTGTTTGTTCGTTGATCTTGTAGTACATACATAGTCACATGCAAAGGTTTCACTTACATATACGAGAGCGGGTATCCATGTCTAGTGGAATTAAAACATTTTTTCGTTTTGTAAAAAGTACAAGTAATCATGTTAACACTGAAAGCACTAAAAAAAGAGTCCGAGAAAAAATGTGGATAGAGCAGTCCAAGCCAAGTCATGTGTGCGCTGTACCGATATGGAGAAGCTACTCTTCATAATGCACAATTTCACATAACCTCGTACCGAAGTGAAAGAAAGTGTAGGATTTTGGATTCACAGGTACTCATATATATTTGGTTTTTGTTTTTACAGCCAGCAATTAGACTGAATTGACGATGGAGCATGAATTACTGATGTACTCGGTTGTAAGTACTCACCAAGTAATGCTATTATACCACGCTGGTCGAGCATGACTCTGTAGGAGCTTCTTTGCAATTCAATTTGATTTTAATGTTTTCATTTTTATGAAAGATATACATATATTCTTTCACTCAGCTTGTATTTGCTGTCGATTTGGAATGCAATTTTGGGTGATGTTGCTAATTAAAAGAATATCAAATTGGTCACAGAGAAGGATTATCAAATTTGATTGACGTTTTTTATTCCATTATCTGTGTTATAAAGTCTTCAAATGACGTGCAAAGTTTGCAAGCCTTTCAGCTTGAAGCAATGTCTGTCCAGAATTAATGGCCATACGGTAACTTAAGAGAACTCAAGCAACCGAACGAATACAAGAAACACAAGACAATGTGTCCATAGTAAGCGCTTCGCTCAGTTTCGTTAAGTTCGTTCACTTTAGCCTATTTAGGCGGGAGCGAAATGAATCGCTCTCTAAGTACGCAAGTGTCAGTTGACAGCAGAATTCTTCTTAAGCAATTATGAAAACTTTGAAGTTTGATGATACTTCTGGTTGCTTCTCGAACGGTGATTATTGTTGGCCCTTAACATGGACGACTTAAGTTTGTAGAGTGGGCTTCGAACTGTGACAATACAAAAGCTCTATTCGGATCCAACGATTTCCACAGCCTGAAGTTAAATAATACTTCAAATGGATGGAGATGCCCACCATTTAAGTATTACAAAACGTTTTTGATTGATTATCAGCAGATGATCAAATGTCACAGCCTACATTTTCAGCATTCAATTTGTCGACCCAGCAGAAAAATGATTTGTCTGACTTGGTTGTGCAAAGACTTAATTTATGCTTATACTGATAAATAACTCGACACTCTCAATCTTGATGCAAGTTGGATTAAAAAGCTGATGTATGATGAAGCATATTTCATAGCTGAAGTGCGTAGGTAGCTAAGTGAACTTGTCATCAGTTGTTCAATATATTGTCTCCATTGAGCTATTTTTGTACATCTTCTTAATTTAACTATTTTAAAGCAATTAAAATATTTACTTTGTTGGCAGTTTTAAAATAGATATTTAATTGTCAAATATTAGGTAGGTAGGCGGCGGGAGCCATGTCTCAATTATTTCTCAATCTCTTGGAAACCTAATGATGCCTCGATTAATTGAAAAAACACTCTTTCTCGCACCGTATTGCTATCATATATTATTTTCTTCCCACACATCCGGTCTTCCGTCTATTATCAAATGAGAATGAGCTTCATTGGTAATCTCTTATAGGTCTTGAAAGACATGTTCTTCTCTATTCCTCAGATGATACAAGCTGATGCAGTGACAAAGGGAACTGAAGTCTTTTTGTGTTCAGCTGTACGCGAAGAGTTTTGAGTTCTTCGCAATTAAATTCAACTGGCTTGGACTTGATTTCCTCTGTTATGATTGCCTTTAAGGCCACCTGGAAGAGTGGTAATATTAGCTAGTGGTTTTGCCAACATTGATATTATTCCAACTGCTTCTTTGACACGTTCATAAGATGAAGTTTTAGAGAAAATGCCCACTTCCGTGCTTGTCATCATATCTGACTAATCGACATGCACCGTAATAGGCAAGCTGTTGGTGGGGTCTTTTGTTTGCAAAGGATATTATTGATAGGATATTAAGAAATGGTTAAAGACTAACCGAATTCGATAAGGGGAAAGGTTTGTGTGGCCTGTGGGACTTTAGTTCCAGCCTCCTGATTAGGTGATTCGCAAAACGCAGAGGATTAAATTCATAGCAAAATTTGGATTATATAACTCCAAATGTTCTCCATTGAATAATTGAAATGAAGTTATGTTCGTGCCAAGGCGTTCCTTTAAAGGAATGCAATTTTCACCTTGAATTCTTAGGAATACATCAATTATTGCACTTAACTTTAACATAACAACCTTCCGTAAATAGAACTTCAAACTGGGTATCAAATTATAAACAAGTCTCTTCCTACACAGATGTGGCAGTGTCGTTGCGAAGAGCCGGCATTCTTTTTTTTTGTTTTAAACTAGCAAAACAATTCTCTGCCAGGAAAGAAAAGCCGGTTCCGTCTCACCTCAATTCACATTAAAAAAAATACTATTGAGGCAACAAACAATTATAACTTTTGTCCACCATATTACATCAGAAGCACTTTAAAACGAAAACAAAAAATTAATAAAAATAATGCATACCTACATAAATGCTAGCATACCACATATATATGTATATATATATTAAGCTGCCTATTCTGGCCAAGAAATGATTCTTGCAAAAGTTCCTTCCGCCACGATTGTATCCCGCTCTTTTTTTTGTTTCTTTTCAGACAAGAAACCACTGAGTCTTTTTTTCACGTAGTGGCGCTCCGTGCAGAGGTACCTTATGCTGGGCGCTTTACAGCCAATTCATTAGCTCATACAAAGCGCCTTTAAATGTGTTAGTTTGGTGTTTGTGCTTTGCGGTACAGTGAGGCAGTTGAGCGTATCATCGAGAATTTCTCTCTCTCTCTCCGTTTCTGTCGTTTTTTTTTTTCTTATTTTGTAAATTTCGCCCCCTCCAGACCACCGGTATAATGAGCACCGAACGTCATCTGGCTGTTTCTCTGCTTCTGTACACACTCTGCCGAGCCGTCACTGCCAGCTACCAGACAAACAGCCAGCTGTTTGGTTGTTAAATATTCCACTTGTAAAAGCATCTCTCGGATACTCTTTTCCGTTGTATTTGAATCGCGTACATTCGTATGTATTCACGTGCTATCTCACCAATGTGTAGCCATATGGGTAGACCACAATTCAAAACAAGTGAGCCAAGTCAAGTCAGTTGATTCGTGTCTCGCGAGTACGGTATAACGTCGTTTTAGTGTCGGCGGTCGGTGGTTTATCTAAAACGGCTAACGAATATCTTCTTCTTTCTTTCGTAACTTTCTTCGCTCTCTAGACTGTAGTTGTGTGTTTTGTGTTGTATGCGTGTTTCGAGTCTTGTTGTTTTTGCCTCATTTTTTACATATTTTGTTTACAATCCGTTCTAATATCGCGAAATTTATTATGCATGTTTTAGCACGACAGTAGTAAAACAAAAAATAGAAGAAAAAGATATTTTAAAGGTGTCAGCCACAAAAAATATATTTCTACTCTAACTTCAAACACCCCTTCCCATCGAGCCCAATTCGAACACACCGAATACGAATACGAAAACAAACAAAAGGTTATTAACGATTAATTTGCTGTGCAGTTCGGACGTCGGACTACGCGAGGTGTTTTTTAAATTAAAGAAGTAAAAAAAATCGTCGCCTGTCCGTGCATTTCTCTTTTCGGAAGTCAATTTGAATAACATATACCCGCGCATTGTTCACTACTTCCGTTTCGAATATCCGCGCAACGAATACGCAAAACTGAATTCTAGTGAATTGGATATACCTGCAAAGCTGATGTTTATATTGTTTAGTGAGGTCCAAAATAAAATAAGCTTGAATTAAAGCAAATTAAAGTGGGAAATCTATAAGTGATTTCTTGTTTTTTGTGAAAAGTGATGGTAAAGTGTTTAACAAATTAAATATTGAAGCGACAACACTTTTAAAAGGGATAATAGCTGATGTTACGATTGCGTTTTTAAAAATGAATCCTGTTTCTGACTTATCTGGTTGTTTAATTTATTCAAGAAATAAAGAATTGTAGTATAGGCAGTATGAGCAAATGGCTGGTTGAGCTTCGAATTGGTTATTAATTTTCAGGAAAGGACAAACTGTGATCACAAGACTTATGAATTATGAGCTTTGATCTTGTGAAGAAATAATAGAGTTACCAGGACAGAAAATTCAGTTGTAGAATTAGTCTTCAGAAGCTTTTTTTTAAATGTGCTTAACTAAAAATCTACACTTGATTCAGACAATTTTGATCCGCCAATGTAAGAAAAAGAATTTTACAAAATCGTTCTTAACATTTTTCTCAAAATTATCCATTTCTTGTTCAAATTACATATGGATTTAAGAACTTTGCAATTTGGGTTCTCCTAAAAACAATATGAATCTTGTTTTCCAACCAATAGTGATCGTACTTATCTGCGTTATTTTTGTATTTCTCCTATGATCCGCTAACAAGAGTCATGCATTTAGTCATTTAGCATAAAATCATATTTGATCTCCACTTGTGAGAGACCAATACCACGCAAAAACCGATTAATGGCTGTAGAAACAAGTCCACCGGACTGTATTCGAGGCTGTTCAATATATCGTGACTTTGAAATCAAATTGTTTTTTTTTTAAATTTTAATTTTAATAATGAATTTATTTTTCAACGTAGTCTCCTCTCAGCACGCTAGACTTTTCCCGACTTGTTGAACACTTTAAAAAAATATGATTTCTCAAAATCCCCAAAATT